>OX457004.1:20829008-22086508 GCA_949752705.1 Callimorpha dominula | reverse complement strand
ATACTGCTTAGATACGAAATGTGTCGTTTGTTCAGGTGTTTCTCTAATATTTGAAAAGCTGTTTAGTTTTGATATTTTATTATAATTAAAGTGACAGTACTTTTTTTTTTAACAAAAGAATACTAGGAACGTGGGTCACACATTACTAGTATTCTCGTTAACCCCTCCAGCGCTAACTGCTTGTGTTAGGAGTGGGTTCACGTAGGTAGTGCACTGGGTGGGGTTCGAAGTAAGAAGTATACAAAACATAATAGGTTCTTCATTTCTTAACTGTATTCGAGAATTATTAAAACTAGTCAAGTATAGCTTAATACTTGATATTTACAAAAAAACATAGTTATAGTGTACTGCAGCCTAAAGAGTATACGAACACGACGTGCTAAATCCTATATTATATTTAACTTATCATAAAAAAACATTTTAATTTGATGATCAAAAAATTCGACTTCAATTCCGAAAAAAAAAAAGTTAAAAAAGAAAGTGTAGCATCGTGACCACCGTTGAACGTGTTATTCTTCAAATCTTCATTTTGATTTTAATTATATATTTAAATATTTTTGTATATTGCTTCGTCAGACCATCGTTATTCTCCCAATCTGACGGACTCGTCAAAACGAATCATATCAGCCCAAACTCAAGGGATTTACGAGTAGCCACTAAAGATTTCCACTATCCACCTCCTGGCTCCATCATCAGATCATCTCCAAGATACCAAATTATAGTATTGTCTTCGAAACTACATATACGTACAAAGTTTCATTTCAAAAGTTAAAATTGACCTTTTTAGTTACAAGCTAATAAACGCGTGTTAAAAAACCGAGTGGTCGTTGACGTTTATATCTCCACTTGCTTTTTTTGAAGTGAAAACTTCTTTAGGCACGTTTGTGCACTTTTGCTCTGGAGAAACAACTGTGTACATAAACAACTCTCTCGGTTTCTTCATCAGAATAACTTACTCAGTCCTTTCCAGTCAGGATTTCGACCTGGTCATAGCACAGGGTCAGCTCTGCTCAAAGTGACTCTCGACATCAAGGCGGCGGTGGAAGAAGGTAAAATAACTGCATTGGTACTGATTGATTTTTCTAACGCCTTTAATACCGTCAGTCACGATATCCTATTGTCTATACTGTCCCATCTTATGATCTCCGATGATGCACTGGAATGGTTCTCCTCCGCCTGGTGTGACTTTTATTCTGGTGTTCCACAAGGCGGCATTCTCTCACCACTTCTATTATCGCTGTTCATTAATTTCGTATCCCATGAACTTCAGTGTGCGTATCACTTGTATGCAGATAATCTACAGATCTATTCACAGACCAGAGTAGACCACCTGGACGATGCAATAGCTAGTATCAATCTCGACTTGGAGGCAATAAAAAACTGATCCAACAGGTTCGGATTAACGGTCAATCCGTCTAAATGCCAAGCAATTTTAATAGGTAGCCCAAGAATGATGAGTAGAGTTGACATTAGTAGCGTACCGCATATTATTTTCAACGAATCATTTCTGCCCATTAGCCCTTCAGTTAGGGATCTTGGTCTGTACATCGACAGTACACTAAGTTCGCAAAAACAAGTGGCCTAAGTCAGTCAGAAGGTAACTAACACCTTGCGTAGTCTTTATCGTTTAAGAAATTTTCTCCCACCCAAGACAAAAACGTTGCTTGTACAGACTTTGTTGTTCCCTGTTGTCGACTATGGTGATGTTTGCTATCTCGACTTGAATGCAGATCTACTCAACAAACTAGACCGACTTCTCAATAATTGCATTCGGTTCGTATTCAACCTGCGAAAGTATGATCATGTATCTACCTATCGCAACCAACTGTCTTGGTTACCCATAAGGCACCGCCGCAGCTTGAGAGCGCTGACTACGCTTTACGCCCTTCTCCACTCGCCTAATCCACCTTCTTACCTAACGTCTCATTTACAATATCTGTCCTCTAACCACTCAAAAACTCTCCGCTCTTCTAATAATCTTCTCCTTTGTCCCTCCCATAATTCTAGCATAGTTCATTCGTCCTTCACTATCTGTAAAGCTGTAAACCTCTGGAATGCGCTCCCACTAGAAATCAGGATGTCCACTAACCGACAAACTTTTAAGGACAGCTTTACACAGACTTATTGGTAGAATCGTCTGAATAACACTGTAAATGTATGTATATATATGTGTATATGTATTTATATAGTATAATATAATATTTTATTTATTGTATATACTATGTATTGTATTTTTAAGCAGTTTTATATATGTAATATATATGTTTCTAATATTGTTCTTCATTTTCTAAATTTATAATCGCAAATTTTAATTATAATTATACACCTGCCACGCACGTCTCTGTATCATCCAAAGGTTGACTGGTAGAAAATGCATTAAGTCCGCCTTATGCATTTTATCTGCAGGAAGTGTTATAAATAAATAAAAATAGAAAAAAAGCACTGAACTCGTGACCGTCACGCTAATAATACATATATAGATCCACTAGAGGGCGCTAATCTAAACATTGAGTTCTGTCAGCTCCTTATTAATTAATGTCACCAACCTACTAATAACTTCGTCGTTTCGTTTAAGTTTTCACTTCTGTCGGCAGTTGCATAACTGCCTAATTTTTTTTTATCAGTAGTCAGTACAAGTTATGTCAGCTCCTAGCTGTCAATGCATGATATTATGTCAAAACCTTTGCTTATAACGTGAGCGATTGTAAATATACTCTTTCATTATTCACGAGACGTGGTACTGTTTACGTCGATGGAGGCGACCGCTACAGAATACTAACTCCATGTTACAGTTTACTTGAGACAACAGAAATAACTGGATTAGTTCTACATTCGATCTGGTATAGGGGACGCTTTTGAGAGTGATCGTGATTTGTTAGTCGAAGTCGTAGTGTTGGTTCTATGAACTTGTAGTAGGTAAGTAGGTAGATCTATTTGTAGGTGCTCGGACGAGAGAGACACTGGAGAAGAGAGTTGATTGTCAACAAATACCACCTTCCTAGTAAATAAGTTCTGCTAATTGAAATTAACGCTTTGACGATATCAAAAATTTCAAATCTCTTCTTGTGTATCTTCGGTGGAAATGGTGCGAAACGAGAATGTTCGAGACGAAATTTGAAATATTGTAACCGACAAATAAGAAATAGTTTCTGATGATTTCTTTTTTATTAGATGGGTTATATCGTTATGTTTGGGTATAACCTTGAACGTCCTGACTTCTCGGCCACCTCACACTCTTTATTATAGTGTGTACACTGTGTACCCAAACCGTCGTATTCTATATCGTGAAATGATCGGTTGAGTAGTTAAGGGGTCGTGCATTAATCACGTGACGTTTTTTTGTAACCATTTAACCCCCCCACCCCCCTTGATATACGTGGTTAAGTTTTACACTAACCCCACCCCCACACCCCCTCCTAGCCAAAATCACTTGTATTTTTTTAGTTTAAATTACATTTAATTTTTTTTAAATGTTATCATGAAATACAGATATAATCGCACCTTCTACGGAAAAATAAATACGCGTGTTATACAGCCCCTCCCACTTTTGATATTTCGTGATTTTTTCTCACGTGATTAATGGACAATCCATAAGGCATGAAAGCGTACCAGAGCAGACAAACAAACTCTCAAACGCATTTATATTATTAGTTAGGATATCTTTTAAGATTTGTCTGCTTGATCTTGCAAGTATCAGGTGGATTAAACAAACGCTCAGTTCAATGATATTCTCAACTGGTTTTCTGCGACCTCTGGCGATTTGAAGCAGAGTTGTTGTATCTATCCGTGTTACCGCAAAAGGCTCCGAAGAAAATTCGATTAAGGGCGTGACACACTCAATAGCTATAAAACGGATCGATTTTCTGCAAATTCTCCACTATGTGTTTTTCTCGCCCGCCTCCACAGATTATCAATAGTTTTCTAATTGTGATTGTGCAAACTTTTTTATCTTTACCTTCGGAGCATTGCGAACACTTGTCAATGAACTGTAAATTGGTTGAATATACTTTTGAAGGTCAGCGCACTTCTTTAGCTCACCTGATTTATATGACAATTATTTTTTAAATCCGAATTTGTCAAATTATTTGAACTAGAGGTCGCCTGGTGATTGAAGTTCGATCAAATTCATTAAATTTATATGTTTTATTTTATGACATTGATCTATTTGTAATAAGCTATCCATTATTAGTTGATCTGTCATTGTGACGATAGAATTTCAACAGATCAACATAATTATACTGAAGCAGGAGAAAATACTATTTTTTTATAAGTCTAGGTTTACGGCAAAACAAATAAGTAGTGAATAGTGTACCTTGTAAATTTCAATATATATTTAGTCAAAAAGCTGATATTTTGACATTACAAACACACATTTCAATTTCATTTATTTGTAGGTAATCATCAAAATCGTCTTCATGCCCTTTGCCGAATATTCATGAGGGTCGGCGCAATGTGTAACATTGCAAAGGCCGGCCGCCTGCCTGACGCCAACGACTTTTAAGACGACGGGAAAGAGGGAAAAAGGTAAATTTGTATAAGGAAAAATCGGTAGGGATAGAAACCTCAGGTAAGGGATACAGGGTAGGGACCTGCTAATCTCGGATGGGGAACGGGACTGATAGTGCAATAGCTCGCAGAGGCGAGGGTCGCGTACGCGAATGTCCTAAATTTCCTGTTACTGGAGAGGCCATTAGGACAGGAACATCAGCTGGCAGCTTTATTTATCCAAACTAATATTATAAACAGAGGAAACATTTGTGTGTATGTTTGTAAATTTTTTCATACTAAAACTACTGGACCGATTGTGATGAAACTTGGTATATAGATAGCTGGAGACCTGGATTAACGCATAAGCTACTTTTTCCTTTATCCCGACATTCCCACGGGATCGGGACTTACGCGGGTAAAATCGCGAGGCGCTGCTAGTTTGAAATAGATTGAAAAATATTTGACCTAAAGATGTATTCACTCACTCTTTAAAATACAAAATGATAATA
Organism: Callimorpha dominula; assembly: GCA_949752705.1. Taxonomy (NCBI): domain Eukaryota; kingdom Metazoa; phylum Arthropoda; class Insecta; order Lepidoptera; family Erebidae; genus Callimorpha; species Callimorpha dominula. The sequence continues at coordinate 22,081,511 of OX457004.1, read as the reverse complement.
TTCTCGAACTCAACTCTAAGGGCTCATTAAATCGCATTCATTACAGTTTACCTTATAATTAAACTCATCTCTTTACTAATAATAATGATAAAAATCTCATTTATAGAATATAAAAACATGAAGCCAAAATTAAGTTGTTTACTTTATTAAGAATTAAATAATATATTTAGTTTTATCATCATTCAGTTTCTAATGACTGAACTTCAGTCAGGTTTTCATTAATTCAATATAAAGAGGATTGGCCTTCACACTGTAATGAGTTGTTCTGTAAAAACACCGGTATTCAGTTTGCAACCGGTTTCACTAACATTCAAAAGACACCTAGAGAAACTAAAGAGGACAAAATGAGCATTACATAATTATGATTGTGTCGCAATATTTGTGTATGTAGCTCATATCACCATATAGCATCAGAGTTCAAGTGCGAGTGCTCGACCGGAGTGATACCATGGCCACACAGAAAACCGGTCGTCAAGCAAGGTTTGGTTGTGTTTCGCCGAGTGAGTGAGGTTACCGGAGGCCCAATCTCTCTACTTTCTTCTCCTCCCTTCCTTTCCCTACTCCCACCCTTCCCCTACCTTGAAGGCCGGCAACGTATCTGTGACTCATGAGTTGCAAGTGTCCATAGGCGGCGGTAGACACTTACCATCAGACGAGCTGACGGGATCCCTTAAAAAAATATAATTACGGTTACCTGCACGGATCCTTCAAGCGGGCTACAATACATTATATGGGTTTAAGTATGCATCTCGGTTGTATGTAATAGATTAGAATTTCAGCTTAGTCTGTGCGTTGTCTTTTCTTACAGAATTAATGGCAAATGAACAAACAGGTGCACTTACCGGTTAGAGATTAAGCGTGCATATCTTTTTCTGAATATCGGAGGGCTCACGTTTAAACGTCTATGGAGCTCTATTCAGATTGAGCGGGCTTAGTAGTTAGTATCACTTTAATCACGCTCAGGTAGAAATATATGTAAATTCGTAAAGTCTGAGGTGACCAGGGAGGTTCTTTTTTACTGTGTAATAATGGAGTAGGCGTTTCTCTTTCGACTCATCTGATGGAAAGTCATGATGAAGAAGAAGACGTTACACGCTTGTCCAAAAGAAACCTATTCACTCTACTCTTGAACGTTTCAGGATTATTAGAAAATACTATTGGCAAAATAGACGCAGGCAGATCATTCCACACCTTGGCGACTCTGACCAAAACGGAGCTGTCAAAGCGTGTTTCGATAATGAAAGGGTGGTACCTGTATCGCGTCTAGCCGTCCGATCAATGAATGGAGAGGGTCCAATTAGTTCGAAGAAAGCCTTTGCACACTCACCAAAGTGAATCTTATAAAAAACCGATAAGTAGGCGACTTTACGACGTTGCTCAAGAGAGACTTCCCTAGTAGTGAGCACATCGTCGTTTATAAACTTACGGGCTCTTCGGTCGACAGAGTCCAGAGATTTAAGTTGATATTTAGCTGAGCCATCCAAAGGTGACTAAAGGTATATAGTTTTCTTACTCATCTTAAGAAAACATTGCTCTATCAAGGCAATCGTGTTCTTTTATCCCTTCAAAGCATGACAACGTAACCAAAAAAATATGTGAAAAGCTTTAGCAATCCAAGTCCTTTATTATTATTATTTCAATCTTTGGCAAACCAACACAACAGACACGCAGCTGACATCATCCACGCTATTTCCCCCCTCATCAAACAACATACCATAAACCCATTAATACTTATGGCATATCTTATGTCAACTTATAGCGTCCCCATGCCGTTATGGTGGCCGTTTATGTCTCACATAAAACTGGGTCACGGTGGGCTTGTCCGGCCCCGAGGTGACCTTTCGTTGAACAGGAATGGAGTGTCTTGGTTTTGATAGATAGTTTGGGCTCACAATACCATATCCTATGGTTTGTTTAGACATGAATTATGAAGGTTTAAAAGGTTTTTAATAAGGAATTGTTTCTTGATTAACTTTGAAAAGAGGTTAGTAATTTGTACGACTGTTAGCTTGGCATTAATTTGAAGTTGGACCTAGAGCAGTCAGCATAGCGTGCCACATTCAAAATCATGATTAACATTGTCAAAAATTTGTTTATTGATGTAATCTCATACATGTCTGATTGCCTTTCTTAAATAATATCATGAAGAAATACAGAAGGTTACGATCGACCCTACATGACATGCATTGTTAGAGACGTGACGTATGATGATATTCACGGATATATTCTAAAGTATCTAAGAAACTATTTCGCCTCAAGACACACAAAACTGAGCAAACAAGAATGTCTTGCCTCATTATTGACAGTAGGTACTGTTAACAACAAATATTGTAAGTAAAGTAAAATGCATATTTACTGTATAATACCCAACCTTTTTTATAATGTTGAACACCGTGATGTGGCATTTAGTCAGTATAGCCTTTAAACAGTATAAACCTTTTTTTTCTTTCTTAATATGTAATTTAAATATCTCATTATGCTTGTGGTATGAACCATAAAATGCGACAGGAATGATCAATAAAAGCAGTTGTCCGTTGCATAAACTCCTCCGATCTTTAGCGTAATCAAAAATCAAGTAAAAATAAATTCATCTAAGTAAAACATTGATAAGTAGGAGATTCAGAATGGCTGTGTAAACAAATATAGCTAGAAATTGTAAGAAAACGACTTCACGAACGCTAACAGGCCGTTCTCATGGGTATTGGAACCTATAACCAAACATACAAACGGACGGAAATAATAATAATAATAATAACTCCACACATCTAAGTTTGTTTGCCCGATTTCTTCTCACAAGGCTCAACCATTTGGAAACGGGCGGTTATAGATCGAAACAGGCAGATGTGATATTATGTTATCCATTTTGTTTTCTTTAATCATTTTACATTTGACGAAGCAAACTATTGTTGCGGTGACTCTGTGTGTGTTGATCTATAATTTTTAATTATAATAATTATTTATTAAATCGACGATTTCGAATAATTGATGGTCAATTTTATGAAATAAAGATTTTTTTGAATCATCTCACACACGGCCGTCTGATTCCAAAGACCCTGTACTATGGTAACCAGACTGCTGATAAACATACTTATATATTTCTAAATACATACATATTATAGATAAATTACACCCAGACACAGAACAAATTATCGTGCTCATCACACAATTATTTGTTCTGGGTGAGAATCGAACCCACGACCTCTGGCTTAGCAGTTAGGGTCACTAACCACTAGACCAACAGGCCAGTCTGTAATTTTTCAATAGAGTAAATAAACCCCAACACATAAGCTCCCATAGGGTTACGCGATCAATCTTCAGCTTTATAATATTAATATAGATTTCTAGGCATTATAATCAGATTACATTTCTAAAATAATTTAAAGATTAGGTAGTTCATGATATAATATTTAACTGTTCAACAACTAAAGTGTAATTTTCTTTAAGGATAGATAACAGCGAGAAGCTTAAAGGCAACAAGGAAACTATCAATATGTCACACATAATTTATCTTGTTACGGTTGTCACGTCGGAATTACGAGACACAGATCTGGGGCAATGAACTAATTCAATAATCTAAACCTCGGTTCTGATGTACATAGATAAACGCTGCATTAAATTGTAGACAAAAAGGAGTGTCAGAAAAAAAGCCGTGGAAGGAAACGAAATGATAACTGGAGGCATGGTGAACGTCATTGTCTCTAAAGTACCAGCTCAATGCGTGTTCTTTGTCTTTTGCCGGAACGTAAAACCTAAATGTCACACGCAATTTTTTTTCTACTTTTAAAGCGTTTCCAACACAGGGGAGTTCGGAGACAGAGAAGAAGACAAGCGCAGGCGCTATAAGTGTAGTAGTGATTAGTCTTTTATTCATCATTAATGTAGTGTGTCAAATACAACAAGATCCGATCATCATGAAGTTTTGCATACACTTTTCCAGGGAAACAAAGAAGGAAAAAAATTACTTAAAATTACTACCACGGTAAAAGCTAGTATTACAATAAAATCGTGCGGGGTATTCATATTTATTAAAGATATACTAGATTTTATTCACGTGGATTATTGGATGCCCGACGGGGACGCTTTATCAATGAAAGGAGCGACCTGCCACCTCAGTGTCAGCCGTGTCAGGTGAAAGATAGTACTGTATAGGTATCTGTAATAAATATTGTAGCCTTTGCCGTCTTCAATAGTGAGGATAATATTCGTAATCTCTACGTCCATGCAGAGATTGTCTGTAAGTAGATAACACACCTACATATGGAGCATACACAAAGACATAAATAACAGACACAAAAGATAAAATAAAGCTTCTTTAATCACTAGAAATATTTCAAACATCGATCCGTTAAATCTTGAGAAGATTATTCAATGCCCGTGATAATTTTCCCAAATTCTTTTCTTAAATTTTAACTAAAGTTTTGCAAAGATGTTTACTTTGACTAATCTGCTGTCGGTACATAGTGGTGTGGTGTGAACAATGGTTTATGTTAATAGGTTTATTCGCAGACGGAATACGTTTGCATCTAGGATTAGTTCTTGGTGACGACAGAGCTTTAAACTGATTGGATAAATTACGAACTTCCCGTTGGGTGTAAAGGATTGTTTTAAGCAGATTTACACAGTGAACTAGATTTACTTTGTGTCCTCTGCTGCGTGACGGTTGAGCATTCGAATGCTATATCAGAGCTATCAGGGCTCGTGGATTCGAACCTCCACTTAGTGCAAATATTCGTATGTATGAAAGTATCTATTTGCATTGGTGTGGGTGTTATGTATGTTTGTAATTACAAAATAACTATAGTTTAAAAACACGTTTTAAGAGCGAACCAAAAAAAAAAAGGGTTCGACTAACCAGCTCCTGGCTCCATCATTAGATCATCGTTACTTAGCCTAATCTAACTCGTTGAAACGAATCATATGAGCCCAAACTTGAAGGGGTTACTAGTAGCTACCGAAGAGTATGTACTATGTACCTCCTGGCTTCATCATCAGATTAGCTCCAAGTTGATAAATTATAGTGTTGTCATGGAACTACATAAACATACAAAGTTTCGAAATAACAGTTAAAAGTGTCTTAAAATCGACTTGAAATATTATTGAGTATGTTATTATTGTTAGCTATATGATGAATATTATTAATTTGATGTCATGTTCACCCCACTTATTGAAACTTACTTAAAAAACACTTATTAAAATTAGTTTTTTTTTTAAATAGTGCTACATGTTGCATTGCAAATACAGCAATGATTTTGAGATAATGATTTAAGTTAAATTAGTTTCTTGCATCATTATCGAGACCGTCAAATTATCCTACTAATATTTTGTGAGAATGTATGGATGTATGGATTTTTGTTGCTCTTTCACGCAAAAAATACTAAACCGATTAAAAAGAAACTTGGTATGTAAAAAGCTGGAGACCTGGATTAACACAACGGCTACTTATTATCCCGATATTCTTACGGCATCGGAACTTACGCGGGTGAAACCGCGGGGCCCAGGTTGTTTCAAATAAAGAACACATCTACTTCGGTCACTTACATTTGGTCGTGTTCTAGGTACAACAGTCATTGACCACATAATCATAGGCAATGATTAGCAGAAGTAAAACAAATCATCACTTTGCTCACGGACTTATTCGTTGCTTCAGATCATCATGATTTATGCATTTCACTTCTCAATATGAAAGGTCAATGATAATACGATTTCTTAAATTATAATTATTGTTTCTATTTTCTATTCTTATTAATCGGTAAAATGGGTCTCGCATTACTTTTATTTTGAAATGAAAACTTCTTTAGGCACAATAAATGTGTAATTCGGGACTTAATAATAAAATACAAATACAGTACCAAGTTCCGTATTACACATTCTTTAGGCACGTTGGGCACTTGCACTTTAGGTACGGGGTAAAAGCACTGCACTCTCGTTATATCACGCTCAGATACAGAATCAGATGTGTGTGTGCAAGTTTTGTTTTCACTTCTGACGTGCGGTCCTACGACTGACAGTTTTCATTTTCAGTACAATAAGTTGTAGGCAATTTAGGGCAATTCAGATTATCAGATTGTGGAGAAATGGATATTATGTCCCTCCATCTCTAAGGAAGGACTAGGCCTACTCAGGCCAGGCTAGGTGACCGTGACTGGCTGACCGAGCCCAACTAGCCAACGCGAGAACTTTCATTGTGCGATGAAAGACCAGTAGTTAAGAAGTAGTTCGGCTTGCCTTCGCTAGATGACGCTATAGTAATTTTTCCTTTATCTGAGAACCAAAGTGAGAGTTCAAATCTCACAATGAAATATTTGCTTATCACTAAATAAATGTATAACAAACTTAATATTCATTTTTGAATAAAAAAAATAGTTATATCCTAAGATTGCCTGGAAGAGTGTTGAAGGTCGTAAATCACACCAACGAACAACCATTGCATTTCTCAAAAAGTAACAAAAAAAGCAACTAAGTACGGTTGTTTAGACTGGTACGGCTTTGTATCAGAAACATGGAGATTGTAACATGAACGTCACCGGTGACGCTAATTGATTACTGTGTGCCGCTGCACTTGGAGCGTGATCCAAGTCACGAGTAATAGCGACAGTGCATTGCAGTTGCAGCTTTAAGCTCATCTCACAATGTATAGCCGTCACGGCTCCACCCCATCAATTAAGTTGTCATTCAAATCTGAGCTTTAAAACGTGGTCGTATAATACATTTCATAATGTCTATACGCGCTTACTGCCCGCCGTCGGCTTTTTCATATTGACATTATAAAATATATTATACGACCACGTTTTAATGCTCAGATTTGAATGACAGCTTTATTGCTGGGTTGGAGCTGTGCCGTGCCGTGACGGTATAGTGTGTTATGACCTTCAAAGTGCTTTGCACAGGCAAGTCCAAGGTCATGGTAAAATATTACTACTGGTTTGAGGCATGTTACTACACCCGGTATAATATAACTGTATTTTACAATTTCAATAATTATTTAAGAGAAGAAATTGCATAAAATCGCCATAATTGTCTAAGTAGAAATAGGGAATAGTGGGATTCACGCTCAAATCAAATTAGCCCTGCTAGAGAAATACTACCAGTGTCAATCTTTTACCGATTAAACCTTTATTGTTGGATTCAATTCAGTTAGTCAACAAAGACAAACTGTTTGCTTTTGTGCTGTTAGAATAATAACGCTCAAGTAATATCTAACATCTACCAATGATATTGACACCACATTATTTTCTGCTAGCTTTGTACATTGCCTTCACGGTCGCTATAATGATGTAAACGCCACTCGCTTGTAACTTATTTCCCCTGAGTTAAACAGCATGTCAGCTATGCGTAAAGAATGATATGAACGACCAGTGTGGCGTCGGTGGGGTCTAGTACTCGCGTCTTCTATAGAACGGTAAGAATACGACACATAATTGTGTGATGAGCATGATCATTTGTTCTGTGTCTCCTGTTACTCTCTTACACCAAAAACTAAACATTATTTCTTTTATTTCCTGTCGTCTTTCTCCATCCAAAGGTTGCCTGGAAGAAATTGCGTTTAGCGATAAGGCCACTTATTGTACATATTGTTTATACAATTTCCTTGTTATTTAATTGTAATTGGTGTACAATAATACCTAGGCAGTACACCTAGGAAGACAAACGGAAACAGGCATATTTATACATACCAATATTTGAACAGAGCGGGAATTGAACCCACTCTGGAGTGGCTCTCTCAGCACATGCACCACACATTATTTGAAAACAGGGACATATGACTTTTTGCTGCTAGTCAGTATACATGGGAGAGCCATGCTTCGGTACGTACGGGCCGGCTCGACTCCACTCGATACCCCGGCCTCACAGAAAACCGGCAGTGAAGCAATGATTGCATTGCTTTTCGCCGCGTGAGTGAGGTTACTGGAGGCCCCAACCCTTCCCTCTACCCTATTCCCGTCCTTCGCCCCCCCTTTCCTCCCCTCTAATCCCCCTTTCCCCTCTTCCCACTCTCCTCCCCTTTCCCCCTCTTCCCCTACTCCCACCTTAAAGGGCGGCAACGCACTTGTGACTATATATATATATATATATGTATGTATGTATGTATGATTGCTTTCAAACTTGGACGACACAAATCAACAGGGCAAAAATGAAGGTTAAGTTCGTGAACGGGGTATATCCCCCCAAAGGGGGAGACGACGGGCAGATTTTCAAAAATCAGTTTTTTCAGCATAACTTTTTTCCTATGGAAGGTTTTTGGACCGTTTAACATGAATAGAATGCCCATAGTATATACGAACATTTTTTTTATATGAACCCTAAATGATTCCATCCTTAACTTTGGGGAGAAACTGGGGGGAAACCAAAAGTAATTCTATTCATATATATATATATATATATATATATATATATATATATATATATATATATATACATATATATATCTTTTTTTTTAATGGCGGTTGTTTTAGGGTTTTGGAATCATAACTAGACCTCTTGTGAAGACATTTTTGGAAAACTCGACAACTGGTACAAAACCAACAGGTAGACTTTTCTTCGAAAAATCTACTTAAAATATATATATATGTTCTTGTATCTTTACTGTTAACTTCATTCGTTTTGACGGGCCTGTTGGTCTAGTGATTAGTGATCCTGACTACTGAGCTGACAAATAATTGTGTGATGAGCATTATCATTTTTTCTGTGTCCGAGTGTAATTTACCTGTAATATTGTATCTATTTTGTAATATGTAAGTATGTTTATCATCGGTCTGGTAACCACAGAACAGCCTAGTTTGGGATCAGAGGGCCGTGTGTGAGGTCTCTCAAGTTGTTATTAGGTTTTCATTAATTTGTCGTTATTAAATACATAATATTTGCCTTAAAATTTACCAATCCATGTCTATTATGAACGAGTATTAGAGATATCAGCCGACATGGCCGTGACTAACAGGAGGTCCCGATATGCGCTGATATCGACTGATAGTGTGTTCTTATCAACGACTGAACTTGCGCCTTTAATTGGAAACAATATTGTTGCTGCTAATATATTTTTCACTAGCAACGCCCCACGTAGTCACCCGCGTAAGTCCTGATCCCCTAGGAATATCGGGATAAAAAGTAACCTATATGTTAATCCAGGTCTCCAGCTATCTACATACCAAGTTTCATCGCAATCGGTTCAGTAGTTTTGGCGTGAAAGAGTAACAAACATCCATCCATCCAAACTTTCACATTTATAATATTAGTGAGATAATACATTTTTCAAACTTACCAAATCGCATCTAATACCTAATCTTTGCGGCAGGTGATATAAATATCGAATGATTATTTTATACATACCAATAAATATAAATAATAGCTTAAATAATTATGAAAGTCAATAAACTTGACAAAATAACGGAGACACTTCAATATGTTTGTGGCGACTTCCAAATACAGTAAAACATACAACAACAACATCTAGCGAACACGCTCTAAACTACATAGGAATAATCCTGCATCGCACAATGAAAGTTCTCACGCCGATTAGTATATAGGTATACAACTTCCCAACATCAACTGGGCCGCGCCGCGGTCCGCCAGGCAGATCACCTAGCCTGGTCGGAGGATCCTCCCTAAGTGTTAGGGGGATATGACACCCGTACCTCCATGCTTACACAAAATGGTAAAAAACATGTAAGCTGTGCCTGTTCTTCTCCATAGGATCTACTTATTGGAAGAGGCGAAGGCAACTAGCTTTACGACTGGTTTGTTCTGATCGACTCCTACGGATATCGGTAACCGACCAACTAAGTAAGTAATGTAGTACTTAATACCAGTCACTGGGGGTTCATCCTCTGGGTTGGATCATGTTAATCCTCAAATATAACAAAAAATAATTGAAAAGTTCAAAAATCTTACAATCTTTTTAATTTCACAACACATACTACGTAACCGCATAATATATGTTTACGTAACGATTTCTTGAATAGTTTATAATATAACAAAATGTTCATTTAGTATCTCTTAAAAATTCATTGACCTCTTGCACCACAAATGCAGCGATTGTGAAATTAGCTTTTTGCTAAATTCTTTGGACGCAAGCCATGTTTCTACACGAGATTCAGTGAAGAATAGATTGTACCGGCATCAAATTGTTTCTAAATTAAAAAACAAAGTACAAGACTAAAGACTGACTTTTAGAAATACCGAAATGATTATAATATGAACTAAAAGATTTAAACAAATATAATGAACAGAATTAACCGTTATTAAGTGAATATTATATCTCTCATAGAATCCAGCTTAGAAGTTGATTACAGCCACAGACCTTGTTTTCCCTTATTTAAACCTATCTAGTTCACAGAAAAGTTTTATGAATAAAACCTAGAGTTTTTGGCCCTTGACACAAAATATCCAAGTTTAATCTATATATGTAGTAGTCCATGACCTATTTGCGTGTCACGGCCTGTGACACTATCTCCCTTCTTATCAACACGTGTTTATGAGATTTGTGTCAAAATATTTTGTATTTTTTGTAAATTTAGATACCTTTGCTTTTTATTATTATTAAATAGTCTGTTTATTTCTTTTGACTACGACTGTACACTTACCTAAATGTTAGTCTCATAGATGAATATTTTATATAAGATGAAAATCTAAAAAACCAAAGAAGTATTTAGTTTTATTGATTAATGTAAATTTGTCTGTGGGACTAAAGGGACTAAATAATTAGTACATATTTAGTATTGTAAGTACATTTCAAACAACAGTAATTATATATATATATATATATGAAATGTACTTACAATACTAAATATGTACTAATGATTTAGTCCCTTTAGTCCCACAGACAAATTTACATTAATGTAAATATATTTTTCAAGGTCCTACAGCTGATTCACGGTACAAAAAAAAGTAATACGTGTTCTTGTGTTGAACATATTCACGTGTAAAAATTGTCAATGTGTGCACACTGTTATCGATAGCCGATCGATCAGCTGATTAGAGACACACACATAACCGATTGTGAAGGATACATACATGTATATAGATATGTACGCTGCAATAAATTCCTGTGAATATTCTAGATAAGCTGTTATCGTGGGGATTTAATTCAGTCTTATTGATATGTGTAACTTTAAGTATAATTAGCAATACTTTTAACATAAAACGATGGTGATTACGAAACTGTAAAATTTTAAGGCCAAGCGATTACCAGAGGAGAAATCTTATGTCCTGCCGTGTTAGAATAAGAGGCTACGTAAAAACTCTAAGAACTGACATAACCAAGGTGTAGTTGTGTTCTAGAACAGGTGTTAAAACTTGGCATCGCTATTGTAGATGCTAATAACACGAGCTTCTTTGCAGCCTCCCAAAAGACCACAATTCAACAGCATTATCAGCAACTTTCGATGTTCTAGTAACCGTGCGTAGTTCTGACACACGATCATCTTCAAGTTCAAACACGATCTATCATAAAATCCGGAACGTCCTTAACTAGACGTGTTTTTCACCCAATCGGTTTTATAATTGTTGTCTTACTAATTTTATTGTATCCACAAACTGTAGGATCGACAACTTCATCTTCATACATGCAACGCTTGCCGTAACGCCACCAATTTAAAAACCGTTATGACTGGGTTTGGTCGCATTGCCGACACAGATATGATGTCGGCTAAGCATTCTGTTGTCGATTGAATGACACACGGACATGGCGGGCGCGCTGCTGCACTGGCCAGGACCGACTTCGGTGGTAAACTTAGTTTAACCACAGAATACAAATACAGGTGGTTTAAGTTCTCTTGCATATGGTAGACTTGTGTTTTAATCACAACAATCCCTTACTGACGCTCTATATTTGTCAACATGACAATATAAGGCTTTATTTATATATGTATATATTACCAACATTAATAAGCAATCCCTCGGCATTTACAAAAAAATATATATTTCTACCAAATAATCAGCTGCTTGTATACATTACGATACAATAAATTACAAAAGTTATGATAATGATGGCTATCACACAAATTATTTCCGCTTAATCGTTCAGACGGATATTACTAATACGATTAATATTCAAAGAAGCTGATTAAAATGAGTAAACAAGTGATTTTTATCGACTTACCCAATATTTATAGAAACTACTTGACCGATCGCCGTATTAACCAAATATAACTATTTAATTTAAATTTTAACTTAAATTAAACACACTTTTGGCAAACTACAACACGAAAATTTATATAGATTAAGTCAAAACAGTTGACTACCTTCTTTCTTTCCCTCTTCTTCTTCCTCTCTTCTACTTTTTTCCATACCTTCGACTGAGCTATATTATTAAGAAAAAGTTTAAGAATTTCCATCGAATTTCGATCTCTAGGCGATTGGGCTATGACTAGTACAAGGAATTAACTGAAGAACACACCGCTTGGGTGCGGAAATGGCAGGCCAGGCTGTACAAAACTATCAATTAAGTATCCTGAATTTGTGTAGGCTTATTTATACTATAATTACAAATTGCCGGAGTAAAATACAACAACAATTATAAAAAGCTCAAAAAAAACTTGTATAAAAAGTGAAAACAGTTTATTTTATTTTTCCACAACCTTCTCCCGTGAAGCTCTGCTATTTTCGACTTTTAGTACTCTAGACCTCATCATAGACGTCTGCGGGTTGCGGTGGATGCTGTGGAGGTTGTTGTGGCGGCTACTGTTGCCCATGTATAACCATCTACACCTGTTGCACCAAGATCTGTTAATGTCAAATTTGCTCTGGCTGCGGGCTTCCCGTCTTTGGCAAGCTGTAAGTTTTAAGTGTTTGAAGATGAGCTACCGGCCTCGGTTTACTATGTGGTCCTTTTCCGTGCCGTTTTGTGGACATATACTCCTATAAATAAGCGTAATTATGCTAAAGGGAATTAACGTGATCACGTATTTAAAAGGTATTACATACTTTTGATTTGTCTGACGTTTTATAACTACTATTGTTAAGATAATCAAATGGTTTACCTGGTTAGATAAATATGATTAATTAATGAACACTGATAATGGTGATAAGTTAAAGATATGCTAAGGATTCTTGGTATTTTATATTTTCCCTGTGTAATTCAAAACAACACCATCTTCATAATTTAGTACCCAAAATCACTATCGAATATTTCCTAAGCTACTTTTTTTTTGGTAGACGCAATATAACGCGTAGCGAACTTTTTAACGCCTGCAATTTGAAAACTATCTTCTCTGTAAGCTTTTGTGTAGTTCCTGGGCACTTCTTTAATTACACCTACGAAGATATGTAACCCGTTCAATGTTCGTTCTGGTTATTATGCAATATATACTACAATAAATAACATTAAAGTACCCAATCATGGTGAAGAATCAGGCAAAGGTACATTACATTTACATCAGATTATTATTTTTTATTTTATCAGACACTGGGCAGGTGAGGGCTAGCGAGAAAAAAGTGCAATCTGTTGAAAACATAGTATAATACTTACAAACATATTTCTTGTAAACCCGCCTACTTAACTACCTACTGTCTCAATTCAGTAGTGTAAGTAGCTACTTGCGTTAGCGCAGGTGTCCACACCAAGAACTATTGGACATTCCATTCCAGAGGGTTTCGACGTTGCCCTGTAGATATACCAATGAGATATGGGTTTATTACGTTGTTGGCCCAACTTGTTCTTGTTGCCTTAAACAAAGCTATGTTCATTTAAGACCATAGAAGTAGACGTAGGTATGCAGTTTCTTATTATTTTTAAATAGAAGTTTTATATTCGTCTACAATGTTTTCTTGAAAGGTCCTTTACATAATTCACACCTATCTAACACACTCTGTATTTACATTATGTACCAACTTTATTTTACAAATTACTTTGGATTGTTTAACATCTTACATAATATTCGTTCCTCCGCAAACAGCTGTGTTTCTTTGACATCAATTATAAATAATACTGGCTGTTCCCCGCACGGCTTCGCTCGCGTGTAATAGTTATACATTTTGCGCGGAACCCTAATTATTGTTCTAAAATAAAAGTAGTCATAGTTACTTCTTATAACACCAGCTATCTGCCGGTGAAAGACCCGTGGAAATCAGTCCACCCGTTCCGGAAATTAGCCGGAACAAACAGACAGACATAAACTTTAGTCTATCAGGTCAGTCTATATAGTTAACACCACGAATAGAATATCAGGGGTTGTTCCTCTAAAATACCGCACAGAGATGCCGGCCGTCCACCTGCTACGTCAAAAATTAAATGGAAATTTGACACCACTCTTAACTTGGCATCACTGTTAGTTGGTCAATATTTTAGCCAAGCCTTTCAGAAACCAGCTGTTAAATTATAAAAGGAAAGAATAAAATAGAACATAGAGTCAAAACGTTAAAACAAAGTCTTGGATAGGCGTGTACCATCTTCGTCTTCATAAGTAAAAGGATTAATGTTTCACATCCTTATTCTATTATTTTCTTCTATTAATACAAGTGGTTAGATCCTCAGCGGATTAACTAACTTTCATCAAATCATTATCTTAAATTTTAATCTTAACAATCTGATAAGCCATGGTCGGTAATAGAAACATATGCCCATATCTGTAATCCTTAATACTAGTTAGGCACCACGTCCAAGCCGAGCCCTGTATGGAAAGTTGTCGTGGTACGAGCCAGGAGGCTTTACTCAACGGAATGTATCACTCATATCTTGTTCTTAAAACCAGACCATTGCAATGTAGCTTGCATGTATTTGCTACTAGTCAGTCCCCTACAGTTTCATCCGAGTTTATAGTCACTTCTCCTCTTCAAGGGTCGAACTGTGATTTTAAATGCATAAAACCTCTTCAAGAATTTGACCGTCGTAACCAAACAGACTAAAACCACACGGTATTTTGTAAGGGACTCGGTATACCCTAGGAAGGAAGTCCTCGAGAACCCAACCTCAGCCGGCTTTGGGCGCATTATGTGCGGCGGGCCTTGCCCCCCTTCCAGTTTAATTTCAAGTTAAGAGTGGTGTCAAATTTCCATTAAATTTTTTTTATTTAATTTTTTTACGTTTTTTCCGTAATATTTGCAGAATTTTCTAACTATCTATCTATCTACAACACTGGACAGATACGAGTATGTTGCGTTACTGAGGATCAAAATCTTTGAAAAGATTTATGGTTTAATGTTAATGACAATGGTGAATGATTTACAATCTTTTTTATAGGTGCTACGGTATATTTATAGTATAATTATGTTCAGTGTAGTTAATATAAATTATGATTTTAAGTGCGTCATTAGTTTCCTTAATAAAACAAAATGTAATAGGTTGTGCTACTTTTCCAAGATCACCCTGAATGCCACTTCTTACGTACACTTTATGTACTTGTTTTCCCTTGTTATTGCTGTAATATAAGTAAGTTTTACTACATTTTTACTTTATTGTTAAGGAAAGAACGCAGTTATCTTTTTTATTACGTATAAATAACTAGCTGTCCCGCGCAACTGCGTCTGCGGTTGTAAATTTGCCCCGTTTTTTCCAATATTTTTCAGTGATGCTCCACTCCTATTAACCGTAGCGTGATATTATATATTATATAACCTATGGCCTTCCTCGATAAATGGGCTATCCAACACTAAAAGTTTTTTTCAATTCGATCCAGTAGTTCCTGAGATAAGCGCGTTCAACAAAACAAACAAACTTCAGCTTTATAATACTAGTATAGATATAGTTAGGTACACAGATGTAATAATCTGCAGGATATTTGTTAATAAATAGTATCAGAAAAGTCAAACAGTGTTAAAGATTGGCTTTATTGCAGAGAATCGTCAAGAATAAAGATAAAAATACATAAAAAAGTATAATCGCTCTTTTAATAGTCGCCTGAATATTCGGTCTTTTTATTTCTTAATTTTTCTTTGCTATTGTTCTCTCGCAAAAATATAATTAATCGTTGGTAATTATCCTAACATACTATATTATTTAAATGACATAATGACAAAGATTTATATATTTTCTGTTTATTTTAAGAGAATAATTTAATTTCTGAAGATTTATTGTGTTGCGAACAATGATACGCAAGTGAAAATAACTAAGAAATACCCACTGTCGCTCTTGTTAATTGTACTAACTAAAATTCAAAGACAAACTACTTATGTTTTTTTTTAAACTAAAGATACGAGATCTTGCGAAAGCAAGATAAGTTATCTTTCAAATAACTTGAATGCACTTGAAAGTTGAACTAAAACTCATAGTTAAAAATTAAATAAACAAATGACTGCATGAACCAAAAGATAAGGTTTCTCATGATGATTAGATAGATAGATAGATTGACTGCAATTATATTGTGTATTCATAATCTTACTAATATTATAAAGGCCAAAGTTTATGAGAATGGATAGATGGATGTTTGTTATTCTTTCACGCAAAAACGGCTCAACGGATCTGGATGAAATTGAGACTTGCGAACAATTGGTTGCGAGTTCCAACCGCACCCAGTATTACGCATAGCTGGAGGGGTTAACACGAATACTAGTAATGTGTGACCCACGTTGCTAGAATACTTTCAATTACAGTAAACAATACAACTGCAGTCGGAAACATCAGCATAATGTTAAGTGAGCATTCTAATGTGATGGGTAATTCTTTAACAGCACGAGATATATCTGGCATAAGTCACTATATTATTGATAAAATAGGCTCTTTACTAGCTCTGAAGAAAAGTCGTGTGAAAATCAGCCGTTAAACGTAGCTTTACTGACCACACGTGAAATTCTATTTAGGTAGACCCAATGATATAATATCATTGGGTAGACAGCAGTAATAATGCGTTTACATCTCTAAAGGGCTTCCAAAACCGAGAGGGTATATAAGGTTAATTTTCTAACGTTCAGGGCACATTTTTGACTAACTGGTTGATAGTCACTAATATTTTCGTTACGTACATACTTTAAAATAAATATATTTTGCCCAACTTTTCCTACAAAACATTGATGTAACCTGCAATAAACAAAGAAATAACACAGCGGTCCAAGCTCACCCAGATCTCGAGCTGACCTCTGCCCTAGGCCATCAGAATGCAGTAGAAAGCAGTACAACAGAAGTTGTTACCTAGTTATGATCGTAATTGCATTCGTTTCACAATATTAAATGACGTAGCAGGTGGACGGCCGGCATCTCTGTGCGGTATTTTAGAGGAACAACACCTGATATTCTATTCGTGGTGTTAACTATATAGACTGACCTGACAGACTAAAGTTTTTATCTGTCTGTTTGTTCCGGCTAATTTCCGGAACGGGTGGACTGATTTCCACGGGTCTTTCACCGGCAGATAGCTGGTGTTATAATAAGTAACTATGACTACTTTTATTTTAGAACAATAATTAGGGTTCCGCGCAAAATGTATAACTATTACACGCGAGCGAAGACGTGCGGGGAACAGCCAGTATTATTTATAATTGATGTCAAAGAAACACAGCTGTTTGCGGAGGAACGGATATTATGTCCCTCCAGCATTAAGGAAATTTTCATTGCGCGATGCAGGATTAGCAGTTACAACGTAATTTTGATTATTTTTGCTAAAAGGAATTAATGTAAATCTTATGCTTCCCCTCCACAACTGGAGGTCGATGTTGTTGATGACTCTGCTGTTCATGCTCTCTCGACTCTCTCGTTGCACTCGCCAGTACCAGTAGTGAGTAGTTCCAGAGAGTCAGAACTAATTGCCATTGATAGTTCCGGTGAGTTGGAACTGAATGCCGTTAGTTCTAGTGAGTCGGAAATGTATTCCGCTAGTCCCAGTGATTCGGGGCGTTGAATTATCTTAAAAACTCAAAATCTTCATCCAAACCCTTGCTGATATAATTGTTATTTAGTTTTTCAAACAAAGCAGAGGTCATTGTCTATGTACCTACTGTTTAATACGTGATATCCTGCAGACAATGTACCGATGTCCGGCCACGTCTCACCTATCTAAACATACAAAGTTGTTATACCAAACCAGAACAGGAACTAACATTATGTTCCATTTATGCAAAGTAAGGAAATCGCTATTCATATTCGAAATGCTTTTGTATACTGAAGTCCTCCTTTTGTAGGCATTCAAAGTATCCTTCCCCTAGTACATCTTTTGTGTGCCACCTTTAATACAAAAAGGCTTCTGTTCAACACATAACTATAGCATCTTTGAAAAAGATGGGACATGTCAGTGTTTTACCAAATTGAAGCCGACTCAATGGAGAAGAACCTTCAAGAAGGTTATCATTAAATTGTAAAAGGAAAAAGGATTTTAAAATCATTTATTTCATTTAAACCAATTTAACGGTATGTATTTTTTAATTATTAGTCATGAAGATAGTTGCTTGTTCCAATACGTAGATTCTATGAGGAAGAACAGACAAGAAACTCCAAAGACACTCGTTTTGGATATGTTTTCTTTCACAATTTTCGGTTACAATGCTTATAAGTAGAACTTATAAGTATGTGAGGACAATGTAACAATGTAATGCTCAAAACGTAAAAACAGTCCCTCAAATCACTACTATAGTATTAGTAACAGCAATCCAGAGATGACCAGCTCCAACTAACGGCACTCGTCCACGAGCATGACGCACGCGCCAGCCGTCGCCAGGTCAACCCTGTTGAATGGAGCCGAATGATCCGACACATGAGCATGAGCATGACATATTTAGAACAGCCAGGCAACTTAGAAAAAAAAAACTTATGTTATATAATACATGCATTTTCTAAATAAGACATAAAAAAATATATCATACCTAAATACCAATACAGTCCATAAGATAATGTCAATTTGTAAAATCTAACAGTGTCAGCGATACAATGAAAAACTTTCATTATTAAATTAAATTCGATATCTACACTTACCGATATCGATATCTACCTATATTTATCTATCGATTATTCTTAATTGAATTTCTTGGCAGTGCGTTGGAATGCCGTGAAGCACACGGCATCAACAGTCGTAAAATCCCTCGCCGGCATTCAGCTTATTTAGGCACTGTTACAAGTACAGTTTCTAGAACAAGTTCCTAAGCACCAGCGGTGACAATAAACGTTATGCTTTGAATATACTTGAGTGGGGAACTGTACAGTGCGACAAGGAATGGGGAGTGAAGAGATTTTTTTAGCCCTAATTCAGGATGATAATTTACCGTAAGCGATAATATTTACGTCAGCCTGAAAATATCCTACTAATATTATCCTACTAAATAAACGTGAAAGTTTGTGAAGATGTATGGATGTATGGATGTTTGTTACTCTTTTTTAAAAACTACTGAACCGATTGCGATGAAATTTGGCATGTAGATAGCTGAAGACCTGGAGTAACACATAGGCTATTTTATGACGATATTGTATTAACCGAGGACTTACGCGGGTGAAACCGCGTGGCGCAGCTACAAATTCAATTTAATTATAAAGTAACATTATTTTAATTTTCGTTTTTGTCCTAATTTATAGGTTTCTGTTATGGAATAGTTTCATTTGAAAACACACCGCTTATTTTTAGTGACAGGTAAATCTCATTCATATACATATTCATGTACAAGAACAGTTCTGTTCGTCGCGACATTACACCTAATGCCAGCCGGTCTTCACTTTCCAATAGTTGTTTTCAAAGTATTGTTCCTTTATTAAAATACATACCATAATATTTATATATTTAAGGAGTTAGACATGTATTCAGACACCGGTTTTTTATGGTATGGGGGCAAACGAGCAGACGGGTCACCTGATGGTAAATGACTTCTACCGCCCATGGGCACCTAAAACTCAAGAGTCACAAGTCCGTTGCCGCTCTTTAAGGTGGGAGTAGGGAAAGAGGGGGGAGAGAAGGGAAGGTCGGGAATAGGGGAGAGGGGGGAGGGAAGGGTTAGGGCCTCCAGTACCCTCACTCACGCGGCGAAAAGCAATGCAAGCATTGCTTTATTGCCGGTTTTCTGTGTGGTATCACTCCGGTCGAGCTAGCCCATACGTGCCAATTCAATGTCTCAATGACCGTTTGAGGTGTATTTATGAATTTTGGTATTCTATAACTAGAATCTAGGGGGATTTAAAAAATAAACAAAAATTCAAGTATTTATATTAAATAGACTATGAGTTATTAAGCGGTCAAAAATGGCTCCAAATGGTTCCAGTTTATTTTCGCGCAACTTCGTCTGCGTTTGTAAATTTTTCCCGTTTTTGTAACATTTTTCATTGATGCTCCGCTCCTATTGATGGTAGCACACTAAATTGATCCAACACTAAAATATTTTTTCAATTCGAACCAGTAGTTCCTGAGATGGAATGAACAAACTTACAAATCTGTGTAATATCTTACTGTACCTGTATTCGCAAATAAACTATGATTATGATTATGATTAGATTAGTGCGTTGAACCAAACAAATAAACAAACTCTTCAACTGTATAATATTAGTAGATGAGCTATCTCAACAATTCGGTTTTCAAATGCAAAAAGAATTTTGTAAATCCGACATGTTCCAGAGATTAGCGTTTTCAATAAAAAAAAAAATTACAAAAAACCGGTCAAGTTCGGACTCGCGCACCGAGGGTTCCGTACAAACATGTATGTACTCGTAGATGGTTCATCCGTCCATCTTGGGAATCGATTCCCGTAGATTTTTGCCTGTTTCTTTTGAGTTGGAGGTAAGACCTGCCGTATAAAGGTCCCTGCGTCTCGGGACCTTGGTTTGGGGAACTTGATGCAGGTATACTGACCCCGCTCATATAACGTTTGCGATGGGTGGGGTGGGGGCAGTATAAACAAATATGTAGTCGTGAGGAGGAGAGGGCCTGTTTCTTTTGAGTGGCAAACTTAACTATAGCGTTCTAAAATCTCCCATACATTGAAATACGTCAAAGTCGAGTCAATTCTCCATGCGCAAATTATAAGTTTGTAATCACAAAAAAATATTTTTTTTATGTTATTTAACAACAAATTAACGACTTTCGGATTTTTACCATTGCTTGTGGTATGAGACCTTATCTCTAGGCAAATTTCATGATTCTATCAATGGGAAGAATATACCCTATAGATTTTGATGATTATATGATGTTATGATGATTTGATTTGATTTGATACCTGCGAAATTATTTTTATTATTATTATTTATTAGAATCTAAGGTTTATTAAATGGTCTTCTTTTGATTGCTTTGACTTAGAAGTTGAATTTTTTTTACAGCTGATATCATTATTTAAGTATTTGATGTTGATGATGACTTGATGATGTTGATTTCAACTCCGAGAGAAAATAGGTCTTGACAGACAGACAGACGGACAACGAAGTGATCCTATAAGGGTTCCTGTTTTCCTTTTCACGGAACCCTAAATAATAAACTTTTCAGCTCGTAATAAGCTCTGATTAGTTTCAGTTTTTATGAAGTACATAATATATTTATGGTAATTATATTATTGTAAACAGGTATTTTATTATAAGACGGATACCAAGTCCCATAAATAAGTCATGAACCTTTCGCAAGCGGTAATAGGGAATACACGTTGGTATTTAGCGAGAGTACGTCACGATTTTTAGTTTAAAAGTGAATGTTTCCTTGCCTGTGTAATGTAAATAAGCATAAATGTATTACGAGACGACGGGTAATATACCAGAAGCTGTAAATCTTTCTCTCAGGGAAGTTGTAACTCCAGCTGAAGGACAGCATGGAAAACTCTTTTTTTTTAATTATTTACTTTTTTTTTCTTTTTTATGGTATAGGGGCAAACGAGCAGACGGGTCACCTGAATTGATTTCCAAGATTTGTTTACATATTTGATTACAAGGAAAGTTAATAGTAGAGCATTCGTATATAACGTTAGAGGTTGAGGGTTCCATTCCCACCCAGGACAAATAGTTGTGTGATGAGCACGATCATTTGTTCTGTGTCTGGGTGTAATTTATCTATAATATGTATGTATTTAGAAATATATAAGTATGTTTATCAGCAGTCTGGTTACCATAGTGCAGGCTCTGCTTATTTTGGGATAAGACTGCCGTGTGTGAGATGTGTGGAGTAATATTATTATTATTTCATGACTTTTCCGAACCCCCTCCTCTCCTTTCGAGCCTCACGTGATTAATGAACATTCCCTAACGTGTATACAAAATTTCATGATAAACATTCATGGCTTGAGTAGCTAAGGAGTGAAAGCGCCATAAACAAACAAATTCGCAGTAATTTTTTATGATATTAGATAAGATTCCATATTACAGAACGCTGTAAAATGACTGTAGGTAATAGACTAATCTAGCTGTGTAGGTATATGTCGGGGCCAGAAATTAGAATTAACCACTTCATAATATGTCCGACCACTTCATGAAATGGGCGTATTTCATGAAATAGCCAGCTACAATTAACTGTATCATTTAAACGTCAACGTCGATATAAAAGTTTTATTAAAAAATTTAAAGACAGAAGTTTATGTATTGATACTTGTATATATTGATACGATACAACTTTATATATTGATCTTTTAAGTTGTGGTAACGATATACGGAGTTTTACTGCCGGGTCTTTAAATGTAACCTAGAAAGGAAATCCCTGTGGGCTCCGGCAGACTTGGCTGCCTGTTGAATAACAGACGAACTCACAGAAACTATGCTAGACCTTAAGTTTTTCACTCTCGGTCTCTCGTCTAGTTTTTTCTAATATTTTAAATGCGATTGTGAGCTGTTTGTTTGTTACCCTTTCACTCCTTAAATACAGAACCAATTATCATGAAATCACATGAATAGGGTACCTTTTATTCAAAGAAAAATTACTGTTCCTTGTCAATATCTACCTATACGCCAACGATGCCGCAAAAGTAGTCTTCGATATATATATATATATATATATATATATGTGTGTTTGTTGAGATACGACATTATACTCAGTATAGTGCCTAAGTAAAACGGTATTGTGCTAAAACACACCAAATATTTCAGCATGCACCTTCTTGGAATCACAAAACGGCCAAAACATGTCTGTCCTCCGACCTCATTGTAAACACGTATGGAAGAAAGAGACAAAACCGTATACCGTAATAAAAAAGTGAGCCAAATTCTCGTGCCGATAACACAACGTCCTTGCTGGTGGCCTACAATTTATGGATAGGGTTGAAATAATATCTCTCCAGCTCGCCGGGCGGCGATTTGGTCTGGTCACATTAATAATAACTATACAGAGATCGCCTGCTGGTCGAATTTTGACTATAATTAATTAATTTCAAATGTAAGTTCAAATTTGTTTTATATCATTATCATTAATTTGAACTGTCATTGTATTATCACATTTATCACTGTCAACGTTATCGGATAATTTTCAAACTTATAACACACTAGCAACCCGCCCCGGCTTTGCACGGGTACAAATTATACATCAAAACCTTCCTCATGAATTACTCTATCTATTAGTGAAAACCGCATGAAAATCCGTTCAGTATTTTTCTGTTTATCGCGAACAGACAGACGCGGCGGGGGACTTTGTTTTATAATATGTAGTGATGTTGACTAAAGATTTTAGCTTTCGGCACTTTTTTACAGAAAAACTGTAAGTATTCCAAATTTCACATTCTTAAGTATTTTGTTTTTTATGTTACAGGGGACAAACGAGCAGACCCGATGGTAAATGACTACCGTGCCGTCCATGGGCACCTGCAACTCAAAAGTCACAAGTGCGTTGCCGGCCTTTAAGGTGGGAGTAGGGGAAGGGGTAAAGGAAAGGGATAGGAGGGAAGAAGGTAGACAGAGGGAGAGGGAAGGGTTAGGGCCTCCGGCAATCTCACTCAGTCGGCGAAAAGCAATGACTCATTGCTTCACTGCCGGTTTTCTGTGAGGCCGTGATATCACTCTGGTCGATTTATTGAATTTGGAATTCCTATCCAAACACCAGATATTGGTCCAGACCGAAGTGACCACTTCACTAAAACACCAATTTCACATGTAAAGACCTAATATTTATAACGATTAGTACTATTAGTATTTTATTTCAAAATAAATGTTTCTTTTTTATGCAATAAAAAAATTATTAAGTTCTATTGTACATAGTGATGAGAACAAATGTTTCTATTGCATAGTTTGAATCCATATTGACATATTGACTATTTCTAAATCAGTATACAAAGCCTTTTGTCTATGGTTATGAATTGTTGAATTTAGTGGTATTTACCATAAATAACTTTGTCTTAAATAATTGACAACGTGTTAGGTCATCATCACAAATTCATTACTTAGCGACATTTAAAAAGTTAAATAAAACAAACGAACCCACAGAGTATAGTATGGTCGTAAACAGCGCTGTGTAATAAAATTCCTGAATGTTATTATTCCAATCATTTGCAACAGAAAACGAGTGTTTATTCGTGAATATGATATCCCAATATTATACTAATGGCTAATAAAACATCGCATAATACTTGTGTAGAGCGATGTAGTTAAAAGGATTCGTCACGTCTCACGTGTGATTTGAAGGCTACCTATTATGGCGGTTATGACTTCGTTGTGTTCTACGAAGGTTACATTTTATGACGTTCCGGGGGTCTATCTGCGGCGCCCTGATCTGGGAGGGGTCAATTCATTCTTTAGTCTCAACAGACATAGGACCCACTGCTCAGTCCTGCATCTACTTATTTCTTTTTTTTATATCACCTGACCTCACTCTAGATTGAGTTTAAGAACTAGTCTTTTAGACATGATATTTTATATAAATAAGTTGTATGCCTTGTTTAGCAAAATAAATTCATTTTCTTTCTTTATTTCTTTCTTACGTCTGTATTTAACTAGGTGTATTTTAAGATCTTAATTTAAATTACATGGACTTAATCGCAATTACAATACCTTTTTGGTTACCCGTCGTTTCGATCGAATTGCACCGGTCGTGGTCACGGAGGAACACGATTGACGATATATATTATGTAATATGCCGCGTAATAGCCGCGAAAGTTTAAAAATAATAATTTATTTAAATTGATTTATAACATCTAGATCTAGGTATTGGCGCCAAGACGAGGCCGAAGACAGTCTACGAGCGAGCACACCATACATAATTTATCAGAACATGTAAACTAGCACATAGCTTAACATCTGTTAACTTTCAATGATATTGGTTTATTGAACGGAAAGCAATAGTGACTTATGTAACCATTTTATTATTTTGCTACAAGGGGAGGTAGAGGGGTATTAAACACCCACAGGTGTACCTAATACCTCTCTAGCTCTCTCTCTGAGTTCCTCCATGAGTGGGATCAAATTACAGTTGCAAATGTGTTTTGCCACTGTAATTTGATTCCACTCATGAAGGAATCAGGTATGTTGCCGTCACCCAGGCACTATGGGAATTAAAGATGGGTATAATGGGAGTAAATTGAAAGAGAAAGGCGTGCGTGCGTGCGTGCGTGCGTGCGTGCGTTCGTGCGTGCATGCGTGCGTGCGGTCTATGTGTGTGTGTATGATTCACGGAAATGAACGTGTAATCCCACAAATTAGACAAACAAAAGAATAGATAATTAGAGGTATTGTTGTATTACATTTATATGTATTGTTCGGCATTATTGTTTTATAAAAGTTTTACATAGGTCCAACAAAAGCTTTTAGCAAAGTATTCCTGTCCAAATTAAATAAAGCTCTGATACTCTTGAAGTACAAAAGGGAAACGTACAAATGTAAATAATGCAAGGTACTGCATATTTAGTTTACAGATTTATCTAAAGCTATCATCACTAGATGGCGCTAGGTGTATTATCCTTAAGTCGCTACAATTTTAATTATGTAATAGGTTTTGTCGAAACATCTTTATTCTGTTTCTTCCTTCTCTCCGGAACTGAGGTGAAACAAATATTATGATGGTAGACTATACATTTTTGCTCGACACTTAAGTAGGTAAATTTAAACTTTATTCAAATACTAAATAAATCACCTCTATACCTAGATACTAATAAAGCTGTATAGTTATTTTTGTTTTTACGCGCTAGCCTCTCGTGAAATATGTTTTAAATGGGTTGGCCTAATAAAAAAAAAATTATGACCTTTTTAACATCACCTGGGTCAAACTGCGCACCACGACTTTAAAAAGTGTGTACTAGTAGAGTAAGGTAATGAATCAACAAAAAATCTAAGTAATAGGTATGTAAGTCATGTCCTTAGACCACAAAAATATGTCGTCATCCTCCATGGACAGCATAAACATCGGCAGCTTGCATCAAACATGACACAATCACACCGACTTGTTATTTCTGCATCTGTTTACCTCGTAAGGACATCTTACTGTACCTACATATATGTCAAGAACTTGCATTACACATTCATGTAAATAGTTTTTCTTATAAAAAAGTAAGTTGGCAAAGAAGGATTACCTTTTGGTAGCGCCTAAAAATGTCTATAGTCACTCGTAACGCCAATCTTGTCAGTTGTGCGTCGCCGGCTTTGACTAACCGGTCGCTTTCTGTATGGGCAGGCACTTTGCCATTAGAACTTCGCCAAATCAAACTGAAATTGGCTGTGCCATTTAATTATATTATGGTGTATGATTTTACGCTTAGAAATGTGTGAAAAGGCTGTACAAAACTGAAAAGATAATTCTTTATAAAAAAACCGACTTCAAAAAAAAGCTACTCCATAAAAGACATATATGGTTTCCTCATGGATGCCATCGTCAGAACTGGACCAAATTGAAATGGGACTACATGGTAAGCACCAGCTTTCAAATAAAAAAAGAATAATCAAAATCGTTTCACCCAGTCGGAAGTTCTGAGATAACATAAAAAAGAGGAAAGAAATACAGTCGAATTGAGAACCTCCTCCTTTTTTGAAGTCGGTTACAAAAGTAACTACGAACCTAATAATAATATATATATAATTTGTTCTGTGTCTGGGTGTCATTTATCTATAATATGTATGTATTTAGAAATATGTAAGTATGTTTATCAGCAGTCTGGTTACCATAGTACAGGCTCTGCCTAGTTTGGGATCAGACGGCCGTGTGTGAGATGTGTAGAGTTATTATTATTATTCTCTTTATTCATTTAAATATACATATAAATTACAGTTTTAAATACATTCAGATTATATCAAAAATACATTTAAAAATATAAAAAAGTGCCCCACCGGTATCGGGTACAGGGACCAAGCTACCGGTGGTTAGGGTTCCAGAGACAGAAACCTCCTCACAATACGTGCCGTATCAAGAAGGACCGCCTTCTGCATCAGGCCCTTAGTCCAGCTGTCTAACGAGAGCCTCTGAAGGTGTTGGTCGAGGCTCTTTGCAATCAACCCGTGGGCTGATATGACTATCGGTACAATGATTGCTGAATTCACATCCCACATGTCGACCACCTCGTGGGCCAAATCCAAATATTTCATTTGTTTTTCTTTTTCAGCCCTTAAGAGGTTGTCGTCATGAGGAATGGTAATATCAATAATCATTGCTCGGCGCTCTCATCGGTCTATTACCACTATATCAGGCTTATTGGCAATAATAGTCCTGTCAGTGATAATAGACCGATCCCAATACAATGTTACACGAACATTTTCAAGAACTGGGTCGGGCACATACCTGTAGTACGGCAATTCCGCAGTCACAAGGTTATATTTAAGAGCAAGTTGCTGATGGACTATCCTGGCCACTTGGTTATGTCTATGCAAGTACTCGCCGTTGGCAAGACGAGAACAACCGGAAATTATATGCCTGAGGCTTTCTCCGGGACGATGACATGCCCGACAAATGTCAATTGTGCCGTCCTTCAGGATATGTCTCCGATAGTTGTTCGTCATAACTACTTCATCAGTAATTGCACAGATAAAACCTTCAGTTTCTCCAAAGAGATCACCGAAACGTAGCCAGGACACAGATGATAATTTAAGGCCCGATAAAAACGTCCATGCAGCTCTTTGCTCTTCCATATCTCCCTGCGATCTGTAATATTGAGTACTGCAGGTTTGCCCCAGTTCTCTCTACCTAGAGCAAGCGGAGTAAGTCCGTTGTCCACTACCACAACATCCCGATGCATCTCCACGTCAACAGAGAGGAAGTAATCTCTAAGATTGCATACCTCGCGGTTATGTAGTGTCTTGGCATTTAAAAAACCACGACCCCCACATTTCCGCGGGATATACAATCTCATAACCGATGAACGTGGATGGTGCATTCGGTACGCGGTTAGCAATGTACGGACTTTTCTATCCAGGGGGCATCAAGTTCCGTCTGAGTCCATCTAAGTATGCCAAAGGAGTAGGTTAGGACTGGTATGACCCAATCGTTAGTTAGGCCCGCACCTTATTACCACCTGACAAAAGACTTTTCAATACTTTTTTCAGGCGGCCAAAGAAGCGTTCCTGTAACGATTGCTTCATAGTCAATTCATTTAAACCCAACGCCTGTGACATTCCTAGATACTTGTAAGTTTCGTTCGCGGAAAGCCATCTAAGGTGTGTAAAATCTGAGAGTTCCATACCTTCAGATTCCACAATCTTACCTCTTGTTACATGCATGACTGCACATTTATCCACACCAAATTCCATCCTGATAGATTTACTAAAGTTTTCAGTTACCTCTAGTAATTTTATCAGTTGGAAATTGTTGCAGGCAAAAAGTTTCAAATCATCCAAGAAAAGGGGGTGGGATATAATCTGACCTCCTCTCCGCAAACGATAGCCTAGTCCTGAACCCTCCAACATAGTGCTGAGAAGATTCAAAGCTAGGCAGAACCACAAGGGACTCAAACTGTCACCCTGAAATATACCCCGCCTGATCTTTATATACTCGCTGTCACCCTGAGATTGTCGCCATCCTGGATAGCAAAGAATCGTTTTTCATTGCTGCATACATGCCTCCAGATGATTATGTTCACAAATAAACGAAGTTTAGGAGAACTGAGGCTACCTAAACTATTCGACACCCGTCTAGCCCTTACCAAGAAGGTCAAGTATCTAGGAGTGATACTGGACAGTAAACTCCTATGGAACAGACACCTGGACGCAAAACTAAATAAGGCCTGCATTATTTTCTGCCAATGCAAGCGACTCCTCGGCAGAAGCTGGGGGCTATCACCGAAAATCACACTATGGCTGTACAAAACGGTTATACGGCCAATCATCACATAAGGTGCTATTGCCTGGTGGCAGAGAACGGAGCTAAGCACTGTCAGAAACAAACTACAGCAATTCCAGAGACTAGCATGTACTGCCATCACTAGTTGCATGCGCACAACTCCCACAACTGCCCTTGAGGTGGCTCTTGATCTAGCCCCACTGGACCTGTTTATACAACAGGAGGCAGCTGTGGCAGCCATCAGACTTAAACTGTTGGGTCTGTGGTATAACCGAGAGGGTCCCCATATAAAATTATGGAATCAAGTAGTGGAATACCAACCACTAATCGCTGCCCCATGCGACAGGATCCCGAAACAACACATCTTTGAGAGGAAGTATCAAATACAACTACTTGAAAACGACCGAGATCAATCTGGCATACATGAAGTGCGAATATACACGGATGGTTCCAAGATGGGGTCAGGGACTGGAGCCGGAGTTTTCTCAGAAGATTTAAATATAAAAATATCACTGGCGCTCGGTCAACACAGTTACATATTTCTATGCGAGTGTGTTGCAATAACCTACGCCGCGACTGCGGTCATGTCAAAAGGTATAAAGGAGTACTACATCCGAATACTGTCAGAAAGTAAGGCCGTCTTAAGGGCCCTGGAGGGCAACACCATTAACTCCGGTCTCATTTATGAATGCCACCAGACGCTAGAGCGTTTAGCCCCTGCCAATGGGGTGATTCTGGAATGGATCAGAGGGCATAGCAATTCATTAGGGAACGACGCCGCCGATGAGCTGGCAAGGAAGGGATCCGCAACGTCAGTGGCAGGCCCAACTATATTACTGCCACTTCCCTTTAATCAACTTCGCTCATGGGTAAGACAACGGACTCGTGAAGCGCACAACGGCCGCTGGGCCGTCACACCGGGCTGTAGGCAGTCTAAATTGGTGCTGACGGAGATCTCACCACGTTTAACTTGCAGACTGCTCAGTCTTAACCGACTCGACATCAGAATAGTTGTAAGGACCATTACGGGCCACTTAGCCCTAAACCGGCACCTATTCACCATCGGTGCGACAGACAGTCCTCTATGCAGAGGATGTCTCGACGCGGAGGAAACGGCCGCCCACGTTATCCTGGAGTGCGAGGGAGTGGCCACACAACGGGCAAACATCCTCGCAGGTGCGAGATCGCTCCTAGAAGCCTGCGAACGCCCCAGGAGGCTTCTGTGCTTCTGGAAGGAGCTAGGCTGGCTCAACTAGTCAGCTTATCTGAACGCATAATGGACCATCTATGAGTCTAAATGCGGAAACAGAGCCCTACACCAATACCAATACCAATGCCTCCAAGAAAGTGCATAGAGTTGTATCAATCTTATACAACTCCATCACCCTCAGGAGCCAATTATGCGGCACAGAATGATAAGCTTTCTTATAATCTATCCAACATGTCGCCAGATCTTTTCGGTTACGGCGAACTTGTTGGTTAATGGTCGTGTCAATAATAAGGAGCTCTTTAGTGCCACGTGCCCCACTTCTACATCCATTCTGAGAGTAAGACATAACAGAGTTGTTGGTAACATGAGATGCTATCTTTACTCTCAGAATGGACGTCAGTAATTTATATACTGTTGGTAGACAGGTGATGGGTCTGTAGTTCTAGGGATCCGTGGCACAACCAGATTTATAGAGCAGGTGAGTCACGCCTGTGGTCATAAAAGTTGTAAGCGAACCCGATTCTAAGCATGATTGAAATTGAGATGCCAAACATACATGTGAGCTACGGAGCCACTTTAACCAAAAGTTATACAGTCCGTCCGGTCCCGCTGATTTCCAACTCGGCAACGAACGAACTGCATAAGCTATATCGATGTTTGATATTAATACTGGCACCATTCTATTAATTGACTCACGTGAACGTTCGACATCTCGCATCCATTCACCTTCAGTGTGAGCGACAGGCATTGACCAGATGTTACGCCAAAATGAATTCGTGATTTCAGCATCTGGTAAATGAATGTCGCTAACTAAATCAGGCTGCTCCCATTTTCTATAAACCCACCTCTCATCCCTTTGGAATGTGCGATTCTGAGTATATCGGTCCACCTTTTTTTTGTACCTTCGTATGCGATTTGCCCATGCATAAACCTTCTGTTTCAGACAGTCAATGCGCTCTGTGAATCGTACTGTATAATCACAGGAACTGATACCAGTTCCCGAAAAAGCTCGATTCACAAAACGCATTACTCTCGGGCGTGTGTACTGAGTACTTACAGATGAAGCATCATTTTCCTCCCCTCCTTCAGCGGGATAAGATTGTAACAACAAAGAGTCTGCATTTGTCACAATTTGTGAAGGAGGAGAAGTAGTAAGGCTAACCTGTAAGTCCGAGCGTAGCCTATCAAGTACGGAGTTATCCAGCAAATTACATCGCTGGATGGCCCGCACTTGATCCGATAATCTTTGCACCGAAACGTTAACAGCTGGCTCAAGTTCCTGAAACAGAGGCATCATAGGATTACGATACGCAGTGAGGTTAGCTCCTCCCTCTGTAGCCACAAAATATGTTATTATTATTATAATGTTCCGCTTAACTTAAAGAAATTTACTGATATGTTTAATTGATGTACAAATTTAATTACTTATTGGTTTAGTTGAGAACTTTGATCAATAGTTGTTTCAGTGTCCGATTGTAAGGCCATGATCAGACATTCATCACTCATGTCCAGAGATTTGCTTTTGCTGCTAGGCTGCCTTTATATCAGATATTATTAAGTTTTTAATGGGTGTCAATACATTATGGTCATTTGGTTTAAAACTTGGCTTAAATCGGCTCTTGTTGGAAGGTATTTAAGGAAATCTAATGCCATACGTACTTAATGCAGCTAGGATCAGTGCTAAGGATGTAAGCGAAAGAAGCGTGTGAACTATAACTACCTCAAAAAGGAACCAAAGAAAGTAGATGGTACTTTTGCTTATTATTTTTAACACATTTTCATTAGGTCCCCTTGTAAGTATGTAAAGAAATCTTATAAGTCAATTTTAAGCTACTTATAATTGGCATATCGAATGAAACTTTGTATGTATGTGGAGTTTGGATAACAATACTATAATTTGGCATGTTGGAGCTGATCTGATGATGAGCCAGGAGACGGATAGTGAAATGCTTTTTTACTTTCTAATTCGATTCGCTATTAAAGAGTGTTTTTAAGTTTTACCTACTGAACTTTAATTTATTTACACTAGTAACAACTGTGGCAATCATTAATCAAAACATTAAGTCTTTATGCAATATTGGTAATACATATATGTATGTATATGAACATATGTATTACATAGGTGTACTTACATTTTAAGTTTCTACACTATTCATTCCATGGGAATTTGTTTATAATATTATTTCATTGTTCATTCACTTCATTGCTATTACTTATTAGTACCCAATACACGTCCGCCATAAAATAAGCATTACAGTGAATATTCTTAATTTATATTTTAGTAATATTTTAACGTTACCTAAATAATGCTACTACAGAGCTCCTTACTTCCAGTTATGTCGAAGGTTCTTTACATACCAACGAATGTACAGCAGCAGTAGGGGCGCAACAACCCTCAAAAAGTAGGGGGTGTCTAAAAGTATTGTAAGGATTACTAAATAATTTGGTATTACGATAAACATTCTTTTTACGGCGAACAACATTTTAATTACAATTTATTTTGATTCACCTTTTTATTAAAATTTTGTGTGTGCATAGTCTTCTCTATTACGTGGGGAGATTTGGACACCCTCGAAGTGGGTGTCCACAGGTTTTTAGGGGGTGTCCGGACACCCTGGACATCCCTCATTGTTGCGTCCCTGAGCAGTCTTGTAACTTTTTCGGACGTCGATTTACTCTAGAGTGCAGTACCTGTGATTTGACACAAGAATACTGTCCTCCGTAGCTTGCTGGTTTAATCCAAAGGCAGATTTTTCCTGAACTGTAAAAGACTGAATCTAATAGCCGAGGACAGAAAGGTTGAGAATAGGAAGAATGCTTAAACTCTAGAGTAGAGAAGTCTTCGTTCCATATTGTTTCTATAATAGCCTTCGTCATATATGCCATATCAGGCTCTCTAGATACATCTGATCTTGCCCTGAAAGAAACTATGTAACCTAAATACTCATGAATACCTACTCACGAACGCTCTTAATATTTTCTAGCCCTGTTTATTTTGCTTAAATGACATTCATTAGTTGAGTCTTGGACATACTCATCATCTCTTCAATCTTCAGGTTTGCCTCGCTTCGTTTGTTTAACATAATTATAACCTAGTTCTTGTATAGTGGTTAAACACTAAACTAGACAAGAGAATTAAAGCTTCTAACCTTCTTCAACTTCGTACGTCGTAGGTATTTTCCGTTTTTAAGAGAAGAAAGTAAAAGCTACAGGTACAGTTGTCGAAATAAAGATTGAGCGTATTTCCTTACTAGCTGTTGCCCGCGACTACGTTCGCGTATCAAAGAACCGTAAATATTTCTGGTAAAAAATAGCCTATATTCTTTTTCCGACTATAGTTTGTCTCTGTGAGAAATTTCATCCAGATCCGTTCAGCCGTTCTGGCCTGATTGAGTAACAAACATCAACCATTCCAAAATTTTGGCATTTATAATAGTAATAAGATTTGTAGTCGACTTGTTACTATTAAGTAAAGAAAGTGCTAATTGCAAATGGTTTGTAACATTATAATGCTAAATGTAGTCAAGGAACATGTCATTGCATTTGCACCAAGTTATAATGTTTTGGTTAATATTCACAAGAGTTTGACACATTATTTCACCTTTTTGTTATCAATACTTATACATACACGCATTAATAATATGGCACATATATGTCAGTACATAGAAAAAAATAAGTGAAAATACACCTTGACATAATTTTCTAGTGGAATAGCAAATAATAGCTAGGACGCTATTTTTCCTAAAAAGTAGCGTCCTATTGTCGTAATCACTTCTGCTAATTTTGAAATATCTATCTATCTTTTTTATTTCTTTATCCAACTATGAACTTCATAAACTAAAAAAAAATCCATTCATTCTTTTAATCAAGCCATTCTTTTTATCGTGTGGCACACCTTAATAGCCTATGTTTTCTACTAACAATAAATTTTTGAATGCACATGGTACAATAATAGTAATAAACAATGCATACTAATAATACAATAACATATTCAAATTAACATGCATAAAAAAAAATAATAATAATAACTTCACACATCTCACACACGGCCGTCTGATCCCAAACTAGGCAGAGCCTGTACTAT
Organism: Callimorpha dominula; assembly: GCA_949752705.1. Taxonomy (NCBI): domain Eukaryota; kingdom Metazoa; phylum Arthropoda; class Insecta; order Lepidoptera; family Erebidae; genus Callimorpha; species Callimorpha dominula. Next base: position 22,047,229 of record OX457004.1, on the reverse strand, counting down.
GGTAACCAGACTGCTGATAAACATACTTATATATTTCTAAATACATACATATTATAGATAAACTACACCCAGACACAGAACAAATGATCATGCTCATCACACAATTATTTGTCCTGGGTGGGAATCGAACCCACGACCTCTGGCTCAGCAGTCAGGGTCACTAACCACTAGACCAACTCAATAGACAAAATACCTTTTCTTATTGTCTTTTTCTTTAAGTCAAATACTTCCATTATTGTATTAGTAGTTACCTATATATATAAAAATTAATCTCTATTTCCGTGGGCCACGCCATAACTTTACAACGACTTAACCGATTTCATTCATCTTTTTTTTATGTTTTCTAATACTTTATAGAAGGTTCCTACGGAACGAAAAATTTATTAATTTGGATAGATTTCATCAAAATTTCGTCACGGGCAACAGCTTGTTATGTATATAAAATGTATTATGTTCATTGTTTAATATGTACTTATATTAATCTTACTGTGCCCTAACAGGGTTTAATGTTGAGTCCTAAATTACTATAAAATCATAATATTATGTACATGTAAATGCAGAAAAGATTTTGACTTTAAGTAATTTAAAAAAAAAGTTATGTTCAAGTTTCATCGCGCCGACTATACACAGGTATTTACACTTTATAGTAAACATTACCTAATTACGCGCTTCTCATTTCCATAACGGACAACGATGGTCTGTTTACGATGTTATTAAATAAACAGTTACCGGTCTGTTTGTTTATCATGGCTATGTGTAGTACGGCGCGGCGACGCGTGCGCATCTCATAACAATTAAAGTTAGTATAGAGCAGTAGGTAACACTTTCCTTCCGCATTCTATCTCGCCAAATTTCGCTCCGTCATTCTTGACATTTAAATATGAACGTCATAAATAATATACCTATTATCTATATTTATTGTCTGAAAAGAAATATTCTAAGTTTTAAAGCTTTAATAACCTGTGCTGCTAATGGTTGGGATAGCAACATAGTGTCATACAGATTATTTTAATTACTGTAGTTAAATTATTTTCTAGCTGCAGACTCGGTAATAAATTATCGAAGCGGTATAAAAACAAAACATTTTTGTTAAATAAATGTTAACAATAACAAACTATATAAATTTAATTTTATGAATTTTGCGACAGATCCATTGTGATCGTCCGCGTCTCCTTTAACACTGGTGCTCCCTCCGGTGATTTATGAGTTAGGACCGCGTCTGCAGCGACTAAATAATTGAACTACAGTAATTAAAATAATCTGTATAATACTATGTTGCTTGTCGGTTGTCCCAACCGTTAGCAGCACAGGTTTTTAAAGCTTTCAAACTACATACTTACATATGTTTTATTGTTATGGGTTTTGTGCCTGAAATAAATGCATTTTATCTTACATTTAGTGGCTGAGGCACCTTTCTGTCCTAACGGAAGTATACCGAGACGGGAAGACAGAAGTTACCTCTTAAGAGGACATAATTACCTTTCAACAAGGTTGTTTGTCAATACCCCATTCGCTTGCGACTCACGCCCATGGCACCCATTAGTAATTTGCGCGCGCACCATACCATCATACAATATTGACGATCACTTACCGACCTCGTATAGAATTACTAATTGAAAACAATGCTGGATCTACAGGGTCTTGTTGTTAACTTGTAGTTGTATAATATATTGTTGTACTCACGTGCGTATTTTGGGGAGGCCGAAACAGGTCCGAGCCCTATTGGTCATCCCCTCACCGGAGCGAACGATAAAGTGATATCTACAAATCGAACCGACCAAAACGACACAGTGTTCAGGCACAAATGCGTCTATTGCGCGGGTATAAAGTCGGTCCCTAAAGGGAAAGCTTCCGAGAATCCCTGCAGGCTTTAGCCGTCTGATAGTAGCAGGCTGTAACACGTCTTGCCACCGTCTCGGGCCGGCTTCTTCAAGGGTCAGCCCGAGTTACGAGCGCCTGACGCCGTCACGGCAAGTCGCTTACGCCCTTCACAAGCGCGCATAAGAAAAATACATATGTAAATATGGATTTACATTTTTTTCGCTGTTAAACGAAAGCCGTAATGAAAATACGTGTGGCTAGTGACTAGGTTTAATCAGTTCATCTCTGGAATGCACTCACAGAAAGAAGAAAGTACGTGATCTCCTATACAATGAGATGGCCGTAGGAGCTGCACACTAGTAGACGACTCTGTATTCTAGTATTTATAGCGTAATGTATGCATTTATATATGAATGTGTATCTGTTTATCTGAGTAAGTAATAGTGTGTACTGATATATATTATGTGTGCCTACTCATAGTGCGTGTAGCTTGTCTTGATTTAACATACTATTATAAGTAAATTTAAAAATTATGTTTGTGCACCTATCTCTTTTAAGATTTATTTATTTATTTGAAACTTTATGCACATAGAGTACAGAGGCGGACTTAATGCCATAGGCATTCTCTACCAGCCAACCTTCGGGCGATGCAAAGAAAACAGGAAGTAGGTGCAATAAAAAAATTTATAGTTTATTAGGTAAATATGTAAAACTAAATATCAGACAAAAATACTTAAAGTATTTAGGATAAAATTCATATCATAAACCACCACAAGGCTGACTGACTGGTAGAGAACACTCTGGGCATTAAGTCCGCCTTTGTACAAATGTGCATGATGTTTTAATAAATAAATATAGACATTAAAATTACCCTACTTTGCAACTAAGAAATTTATGCTATTTCCAGTGTCCGTTGTAATAAAACTTTAATCATTCATCTCTTACAATTTGTCAACTCCAACGCAACTATTTAAAACAGAATCTGGTTTTGTCAACGGAACAACAGTTAGAACGCATTTGTAGCCTTTCTAATTAAAGATGTCATCCATCATTTAATATGCAAACTGCAAATGCAGATCACAAATAAAAATATAATTTGTCTCCTTTATTTTAGAGTTTACTTTCTAAGATAACTTTTCACAGTACCTGTTTAAACAAACAAAAATGATTTACAAAAAGTAAAACTAACTTTAATTTCTGAACGATTAAGTTCGCTTTTCCGTGAATAGGTTTTGTCTCTTCCGATTAATTGCATGATCGGTCGGTCGCAGTAATTGAAAGAGGCAGTGCAGTAATTACCGGTAATACTGGTGTATTACTAGTAATTCTACGGTGTGTCAGGAAGAGTTGGTTTCTCGCGAGCAACTGTGTCGTTTGTTCTGCTAAGGAAAGTCGATAGGAATGTTAATTGCTGACACAGTAGTGATTAGTGACGATTCATAATCTAATTAATTTGTCATTATTTTTATCAACGCCATTTTATCGCATTTATACGCTCTATAGAAACTGTATAACATGCGTACCATAGCATTACGCCTGATTTTCGCAATTAATACGAATAGTACCTACATTACTAGTTTTGTACTGGCCTGTTGGTCCACTAGTGGTTAATAATGGGTTGGATTCCCACCAAGGACAAATAATGGTGTGATGAGCACGATCATTTGTACTGTATCTGAGTGTAATTTATCTATAATATATTATGTATGTATTTAGTACATAATATATAGGTATGTTTATCAGCAGTCTGGTTACTATAGTACAGACTCTGCCTAGTTTGGGATCAGTCGCCCGTGTGTCAGGTATCTCAAGTTATTTTGTCTCGTGAGAGAATACTGAGATAACATTACCGTGATACTGATGTTCAGTATTGCATCCAGGGCTTCATCAGAAGGTCGAGTGACCTTTTATTGAACGCAAAAGACTTCTTTGCAAAGAGTTCTTAGCAAAAACTTCTTAACTAGGGCTAGGTCTAAAGACCACTGTGTCCTAGTCAGGGAGTTTTTTAGTTTAAAAGGCTGAAGAATGAAATTTGTAAACTTACTTTCTGCTTGTTTGCACCCTTACCATAAAAAAAAATCTTAAGTGAGGGGCATTCATAGGTATCATAGGTTCATAACACAGCCCGGTTCACACATAGGCAGTGTACTGGGTGAGATTCGAACCACCAATCACACGATTGCGAATCCAATGATATGCGGATTTAGATTAATTATTCAAAAAAGTTAAAACTTTACCTGTATGAGTTTTGTAGGCTACTACAGTATTTGAGTGTTCACACATTGTCCTGGGTGGGAATCAAACCCAAGATCTCTGGCTGAACAGTCGGTCATTAATCACTGGACCAACAGGCCAGTCAGATTAGTGTTAATGTTATACTTATGACATAAAGATACAATCGTTAAAGATGGTCGTAAAGTAATCTTGCGAAATCGTAACAGCTGGCCTTGCAGCCGGTGTCCCTGACCTTTAACCCCATACATAGATATACAAATCACATAATTGCTTTTATAATTGATTATGTAAATCAAGTCAATGAATGTCAGTGGTTCAAGAAATGTTCAACGTAATATCTTTGATCGGATGGTAGCCAATAATACCACAACTGTTTTCATTGTTGCTCGACGGTTGGAGTTGAAGCCCAATATCACATCATCTGATCATTTCTTCCTTATGATTGATTTTGGCTATTACATTTTTGAAAATATTTATCCTTCTAGAATATAAGCTATGCGTATTATATAAATAATCCCATGCAAAACCATTAGTCAGGTGTTAAAAATGAATACAGCCAGACTTCGGAGTTTAAGTTGAACCGTGACCGTGATAACACTTTTAATACTCCTGTTCAGTCGCACAAAAATATAACAATTTGAAATTACTATTCAAGCATATTAAGCTTTATACGTTGATTAATAATAATAATAATAACTTCAGACATCTCACACACGGCCGTCTGATCCCAAACTAGGCAGAGCCTGTACTATGGTAAAATAATTAATGATTTAGAAACAAAACCATTTTGAACATTGTCATTGGTGGTTTCAGTTTTTTAAAGACACTAACGGCCAGTTTCTTCATGAACGAGCAAAAGTTAGTAAAATGAAGTATAAAAAATTAGTAAAAGTAAGACACTTCCTGTACCATACTCAGAACAACTATCAGTAAATAATACAAATATAATTGACCGACGCGACGTGGGAATGTAACTCACTGCTCTCAACACGGTGGGACCTCTCAACTACACATCTAGATAGAGGAAGAGGGTTTACCAAGTCTGAAGAAATGGTGGGACTGATCTGCGGGGTGGTGATCCGCACCATCAACACCCTTCGATACTAACAGTTTGCTTTGTGACTCGTTGAAATTGATTTTAGTTTTTTATTGTTTATAAATAGTGGAATGCTCTCTTTTAATCAATTTTATAGTCACATTCTGAAGCGATGACTTTATCAATGACTAACTACAGACGGTAATAAATAATCTTATCTAATCAATAAATAATTATCAAGTTTTTTATGACAATAAAACAAAAATGTCATAGTGCCTTATCAACGTATAATACTTAATAAAACTTTTTAATCAACTGAATTCCTATAACGTTTTGTTCCTTTGAAACATACCGTTGTGTCGATATCCATATACAGCAAAATATACTTCAGTGCCATCTAGCAAAGACAATCCGAAGTATGTAGTAAATACTGATCATACAACGCGCAATTAAAGTTGTCGCTCTGATTACTATATGTATAAGTATACAGCTTCCCAACATTAAGAGATGGGCCGCAGTCCGCCGGGCATGATAACCTAGCTTGGTCCAAGGGAAGAGACATGACATCCGATCCTCCACAGGAAGACAATGGTAGAACCCCAATCCAGAAACTTACTCAAGACTCAAGAATCGCTTAAAGTTAGTTCTTAGTTTCCTACGTTAGTTAGTTTTAAATTTTAGAACGCTGCTCACCTAAATAAGAACGCAAGAATCACCTAAGTATTGTTACTGTGTAATGTCGTTTGTCATTTATTATAGAACAGTGCTTAAGTGTCGAGACTCTGCAAACCGCAAACTGCAGCCGCAAGCTACAAGCGACACTGCTATAATTTCTATGAATTTCTATGAAAATGATTCCGCAGATGACCGCTGCACCAGGCCACCAGTAGTGACGTGGACCGCAGAGCGCTCACTCGTGTTTTATTTACACGACAATACTTTTTAAACTTTTACTCTGTGTCTATTCAATAAAAAAAGAATTACCGAAATAGGACAACCCTGTAAAAAGTTAGGCGTGGCCATACATAAAAAAAATACACTACTATAATATTAGAACAAAAATTATCAAGTGCAGTTTTTTATTTTACAGTCCTGAGTATCGTTTTTCTTGACAATACTATCCAAATTAAACTCATTCCTTAGGTAGGCTAAGTAGGTACAGCACACTAATTCTCGAAAGACATTATCTATGTTCTTTGTGGAGCACAGAGCTCCTTATAGAATCGGCGCTCTATGGGCTGTCAAACAATTTAGCCCTTTAAGTTGGAAATACACTAACGCGCACGTGATGATGTACATGAGGCTTACGACTTATGATGGCCTCAGGGATAAACCATTAAATATCGTCATACCATAAACCAATACTGTTTTCTTTGAAGGTAAACAAACCCTATCATAACACTTTGCCGAAGGTCTTTAATTCTAATAAAAAAATGCTGCCCGAAACCGGGAAGATCGCAATTGCCTCATATAATTTATTATGGTAAGCTTTTACCATAGATAGGTGGGCAGGAAAACACAACACGCGATACGCACGCCCTCTATTAAGAAAATGTAGGTGAGCCCGTGAGCCAAGCAAGGAAGTGGTTGCTAATGGGATTATTCGAGAACTGTGTAAGGTTATGTACTCATGGTAAGTAGGTAGTCTTAAGCTTCTTACTGGTCACTTGCCTTACACAGATTCCGTTGTTAATAGATTCTTGACGCATTTAACGTTCGAAGTACAATTTGTGCTATTTATTAACATGCAATGGTAATGTGTTCGTCACGAAAATATATCTCGATTGACTTTAGTGCAGTGAACGGTGTAAAACACCGACTGCTTTTTTAAATGGAACCTGCATTCAGCGTCATAAATTAAATACAATTGTCCTGGAGAATTATTTCGCATCAGTGGCTTAGGAATGGATGTATAAAAAATAACTTAATGTCTGGCCTTGGGTTCACGACGAAAATCATAGTCTATATTTTTGAAGTGAAAATTCTTTAGAATCATTGTGATTTGAAATTCGATGAAACGAAAAATTGACACAAAAAAGAAACAAACATTCATAAATAGGATTTAGCCTGCGAGAGAATGAGACAGAATACAAGTATACAGTGTTTCCTATAATCTTCGTCTTTGCACCTGCGTACTACGAAGGCTTCGTAGTACGCAGGTGCAAAGACAGTCACAAAGTCACACTAAAAAGAGACTAACACAATACAATAGGATTTAGCCTGCGAGAGAATGAGATAGAATACAAGTATGTATACAGCATTATAGTGAGTGAATGCACACACACAATTTTGTGTTTTTTTTTAATTATTTTTACATTTTCGCCAGAACTTTAATGAGAATTACATCAGCATTTCAGCAGACATTTGTTCTCTATTAATCCTTATATAGCTACAGATATCTTTTTAAATAAAAGCCGGCAAACCACTGAAACACCTTTTTGGTCATTACTTTTGGAATAAATTGTATGACTGCACAAATATTATTAAGGAAAAATGTGAATCATGTGAAATCAACTTCCAAGCCGAATTCGTTATTATGTTATGCTATAGAGGTATCTAAAACCAGTAATAGTATGGTCCGTTAGCCACTGCAGATAGGTAAGGAAATAAACACAGTACATATATCTACTATGTTTGAATAGGTATATTATATTATTTTTGTATGAAAAGAATAAATATAGTAAATATATATATATATTATGTATGTATATTGTAACAACTATGACGATTATAAATTAGTTATAATTAGATTTCCGTGGTCATAATCGTCAAATGTAAACATGTTTACACATGGTCACAAAAATTGAATTCGAGTTATGGAAGTGTGTAATAAATGTTTACATTGCCTAATATTGTTGCATGCCGTGAGGCCAAATGTAGTGATACTTTTGCTATGCACCTATGTACCAACTCTCTGTACCTACATTTTGCAAAATAAACAAATGTTTCACAGCAATGTTTTTGAATATAAAAAAAAACGTGTCTGTCTCGGGATGCCAGACAGACTGGCGCCGTAACGCGTTACGAAACGAAGATGTTTACCCTCCCATAAGAAGTTATCACTTCAACAGAAAATGGATATATAATATGTTTATCTTCTAAAGTAAACACCTAGTACAAGATTCCACGTTACTAATAGACTAACTAACTACTAAGCTAAGAAATAGACCTTTACAAAACTTGGATAAATTCCGGATTCCGGGAAAAGAAACCCTCTTATCGGTAAAATGCGGTATTATACGTAGGTATGTACATAAATGAAAGATCTATACAGCTGTGGTCAATGCATAGTATAAAAAAATATGTATGTGTCAGCTCCAACGCACGACTGGAGTTTACAATTACTGGTCTCTCTCTCTCTCTCTGTCCCTCCCTCCTTCCTTCCCCCCTCCCTCCCTCACCCCTCTCCCTATATTTTTTATCTAATATTTTTTTCATACCGGGCGCCTTATATGCAAATCGATTCTTAAGGAGTAAACTCCAAAAACTCCTCAGAAATAGATAAGTACTGCAAGTTGCGCTTACGCATACCTACAAGGTGTTAAGCTGGTTGCATTATGTTTACTTCACGACATTTTTACCTTATGTCGCATAAAAAAGTCCCCGCCAGGCGTAAAAGCCACTTGTTCTAATCCACGTCACAATATCAGAGACGGTGACGAAACATGACCGTTAATCGTTGTGCACGCGATTCGGCGACTGTCGGCGTCACCTTACAGGAAGTCAGTGGTGTATCCTTTCAACCGTACACTAAAGATACCTCCACACCTGAACAACACACATGATGTGTATGCAACATACGGTCTGTCTGTATGCATTAGGGTGAATAGAAGGTTTTAATTAGTACGGTATTAAAGAAAAAATATTGTCATTCTTCTAGCTTTTGTTTCTAACTATGCTTAGGGAACAGTATATTTTTGGAATAAGATCATGATGATCGTTAGAGTAGTTAAGGTGTTAAAGCGTAACAAACAACCATCTAACTCACTATAGCATAAACAACACCAGCTGTTGCTCTCGACTTCGTTCGCGTGGTAATTTTGATAAAATTTAGTCTATGAGAACTGTAATTTTTGTCAGGATAAAAAGTAGCCTATGTGCTATTCCAGACTATTATCTATCCCCTGTGCCATCGAGATCCGTACAGCCGTTTTTCGTGAAAGAATAACAACATCCATCCATCCTCACAAACTTTCGCCTTTATAGTGTAGTAAGATTTCTCAGTATATCACAAGTCGCTAAAACCTAGATTCTTTTAAGACAAAAGATAAACCATTCAATCAGAACAATGATTAAGCCCCTCTTCACAGGTATGGAAAGCATCCCCCTGTATATTCTTATACCTATTAGGTGTCCCGGTACCTAGCACATTCATAATCCAAGGCACAAAGGACCGCAGGCAGTGATCACACTGAGGTCAAACGTCATATTGCCACATAAAAATGAACCTTAAAGTTAGGAGGGGAAACCAACGCGTGTCATGAGACTGTTTTCAAGGTGAACTACTCCTGACTTCGAACTTGACATTACTAGTAGTAATGCGTAGGAGTGTGATGGCTACTTGTTATTGTATTTTGTTAAATTTTGTGGAGCAGAGGCCGCTCTAATTTCCGAGAATGTCTAGGCTAAGTCACTCTCAATATTCTAAATCAATTTCATAATTGTAATAATATGAAAACTATATTTACCGCCTGCTGGTTGCCTAGGTATGTGTGTATAATATGGGTAATTTAAGAAAGGCACAATAGAAGGCTTTTTTGCAACCCTGATATTCCCAGAATCCATTGGCTACGGTTCACACTTACTATCAAGCGGGCTATGTTACTGGTATAAAAAATACAAACCTCGCAAAATATTTATATTAAGAAGGACTTTATTAAAAAGATATGTTTCTCGTTCTTTTCTGCATTCAGTTCCGGAGACCTTAGTCATTGTAAGAACACAAAATACTCAGAAGTTGTTTTAGATGCCATCTTCTGTACTTTTACAACATTGTGGTCTAGTAGGTAGCGTTATGGTCTACTCAATGTAAGAAACACATGCAAGTTATTCTGGATGCGATCTTCAAGACATTGTACAGGTATTTTACGAGGCTAGTGATTCTAATTCAAACAGACCACTGGATCCACACTGTCTTGTATTTCTTCTGGTGAGTAGTGTGGCCACAGTTGCGTTGTAGGGTTAGCAAAACACGAATGGCATTGTTGGTGTGACCGGTCGTCTTTTTTGTCAATTAAGATGTTTAAACAATATAATTAAATGATGTAATACTAAATCCTGAGTAAAGGAAAGGTAGGTAGAAAATTTCATGCAATACAAGTACCGCACAGCACGGGGTGTGTGGGGTTACACCAAATGTTTAGAATTTGATTATTAAGAAAAACTTAAGGTTATTGGTGGTATTTGGTATGAGTAATCGTAAAATAAACAAAAAGTTACAAAATTTTATTAAGTATCTACTGTATTTCTGACTGTTTTATACTTTTTCTTATGTACGTTTTAATAAGTTATTGGAAATAGCCAGTTGAGAGCGCAGTTCTCGTTAAAATTGCAAGGTTAGCGAACGGGGAAATACCTCGTCCACTCATTATGTTTGACTGCGGTTTCCCGTAATAAACAAATGCCGCATCTAGTCAGCATCACAATCATAGTGTTATGCTTTTGCTACAGACTCTTAGTACCCTCATTAGAATTACTGGAGTCAGTCCCGCATGTGTGACAATTACGTGAGTAGAGGGCACTGTGATCATTAAGTTCCTAAAACATGATCTTTAGCATTGTTAACACTGCGAGGATGGAAACGAGATGGAGGATGAGTGCGACTGTCTTGACAGCTAACGCGGCTCAGAACACGTGCGGGTAGTTACTGAAACTCTTCAAACGGCTTTCGCACGTCACAATTTGGTTACATTTTCAATCTAATCGTATGAAAATCGTCCAATTCAAAGTATTAGGTGGTTAGGACCCAGGTGGTCCTGACCACTTGACCGTGTCACTTCAAATCGGGTAAAATCGGTTCGTGTGGACGATAATCAGCCAATTTTATCATTTTAGTCTAGGCCGCATACTGAGCGGAAGTGTTCGATCGAACAAGATTCCGATATTAGGTATATATTATACAGGTAGCATTTCTTCAAAAAGAAAAGCTTTTAAGTAAATGGGAATCTTTCTTACAAACGTCCGTCCAGCATAGAAAATAAATTAAATGAAAATTTACGATTTAGTTGATCAGTAGTAAAAGTGAATCGTTTGGAAGTTGTTTTATTATAGAGGAAGCCATTTTATTAAAGAGGCGTCCGTCGCTGTGGTATCGGTACGTCCGTTACCACAATCGATGCAATTTGATCAAAACGTAATTTAAACGAAAGTGTATATTACAAACGTTAAAAACAATGAACTGAAACTTACCTATCAATATCGGTCTTCTTCATTTCGACAACTTCATACTTCAAACTGTGGACTGTCGAACGTTGCTGATCATGATGATGTTAGAGTCCAGTCTGTTGTGTTGTTCGCGATAGACATAACCTTAGGAATTAAAAACATAAACCTAACTAATATTATAAATGCGATTGTGAGTTTGTTGGTTACGCTTTCACGCCTTAAGCATTTAACCGATCATCATGAACCTCGCCATGTTGTCAGGGGAACAGAAAAAGACATAAAAATGTTCATGGGCGTTCCTGAATTGATTGACAAATGTACATTCACGCGACCTAACCCGCGAGCAAGAGCTAGTCTGATTTAAATACATAAATATGTAAAAAAGATGTAAAATATTTAAAGATTTTGTTGTTAGGTAAATTTTCTAGGAGCACCTTTTTAATATTTAATGTAATTAATGACTTTAGGAAGTTTAGGACGTCGCTCGTAAAGATTTAAAATAAATGTATTATTAAGGAAATTTGCAGTCATTTTGGATCGTTCGCCCATTAACGTGATAAAAATAGCGTACAGTACAATAGAAGAATTAAAAGGAAGGTATTAGCGGCTCCCGTGTATCGAGCCGCTGATACCGAGGATACAATCGGTCAGGGCTCTTACGTATCACTAAGAGATCACGTGGCTTGAAGCATTTATCTGTAATATGTATGTATGTATTTAGTAATATATTAGTATGTTTATCAGCAGTCTGGTTACAGGCTCAGCCTAGTTTGGGATCAGACGGGCCTTCGTGAGATGTGTCAATTTATTATTATGTGCCTATAGATAGAAGTAAAGGTCTAACATCACCAAGCGTTATAAAAATAAATAATATATTATTTTCCATTTTTCAAAAACATTTATAACGGAGGGCTCCCGTAGTTTTTCAGTTACAGGCAAAATTCATGAATATTTTACAAAATATATTTTCTCATCCCATATTTTTTTCATATGTAAATTGGTTCATATGTATACATATGAATGTTTGTATGGTTATTGTATTTTCAAGTGCATATCTTTGTCATCGTTATAAACATCGTACATAACATCGTTTATACTTCTTGACCCACCATTTAAACTGTACTTACATTGTCTGTCAGTTATTCCCTGTTGGAATTCTTTTAAGTAAATACAGTTGGATTGATCATTTAAAGGTTAAAAAGTTACTTGAAGTACATCGTGCGTTCAACCAAGAAAAACAGTTAAGTACGTCTTTATCCTAAAGGCAAGGTAACAAAAACACTGCGACATCGTCGTGATAAGATTTCTTCCAAGTCATTAATTTAACGATTTATTGCAAGCCTTGCAAGCTAAACACGGGTGGGTTACGTTACGAGCGATTGATTGATTGATTACAAACGGCGCTAATGAGCTAAGCTGCAAGGTGATCGTAAACTGAACTAGAGGTGTTTGTTTGTTAATTTTACGGCTGGAAATGTAAACCGTTGTGCGGCTGAATTATTTGATTTGTTCTTATTAGAATTTCTGTTTCGAGGCAGTTTTCTTAAAAAAATCGAGTACTTGAAAATAAACAAGTTATGCAAACAAATTAAAAACAACAATACTTACATACATAATTGTATTTTTTTAAACACTTTATAGTAATATAATAAATGTAGTAATAATAAAATAATAAATAAATATGTACAGCGACTCCGATTCCGTAGTCCGGACCGCTGTTGGTGTCACTAAACCCTTCCCCATCACCGTTGGGGTACACCAAGGGTCCGTCCTCAGTCCGTTTCTGTTCAGCGTGATATTAGACGTCCTGTCGAACAGCATTAGAGATGCACATGAGCGGCCTCCATGGCTGCTCATGTATGCTGACGATATCGCGCTGGCGGATGCGGACAAGGGTAGGTTGGTGCGACGCGTGAAGGCGTGGAAGGAGTCGCTTGAGAACGGCGGTCTGAAGCTTAACGTGGCGAAGACCGAGTACTTGGCCTGCAACTCTACAGATCAAACACCCGTGTGCATAGACGGCGACACGGTAGAGCGCGCGGATCAGGCGAAATACCTGGGATCTGTATTTCACGCGTCTGGTGACATCGATTACGATGTCAAGGCACGCATTGCTGCCGCGTGGGCCAAATGGCGTGAGGTGACTGGTGTCATTTGTGACCCCAAGGTACCGGTTAATTCAAATTCAAATTCAAAATCATTTATTCAATTAAGACACTAAGTGACATTTATGAACGTTAAATTGAAGCTAGAGTTAAAATCATAGATCAGCACAAACAGACGCCACAGCATGTACTGGATTGTTAAGGTAAATTAGGTGAAAAACACCAAAATCTACTGCCTGTTTGTGTCGATCTATAACTTCCAGTTTCCAAAATGCGTAGGGCCTTATGAGAAGAATACTGGCAAAAAAACTCATGGCCACTCTTTTTAAAAGTCAGATCTTCAGGTACAATAGTGTTAGTGTTACACGAGAGGTAAACAGGATGCAAGCTGATGCCACCTGAATTTCATTTTATTGAAATGCTCCAAAAGCTAACGCACTAAAAAATAAAAATCACTCAGTGATACCGTTGAAGGTTTGAACCTATTAAACATAGAAATCATTCAAGGTGCACATCTACCTTCATTCAGTTGCAAAATCTACTGTTAAAAATAATTCGTGACTGGATTAAGAGGCTAGAGTTGCAGTTGATCGAACCAAAATAATAGTATAGGCTAAAGCATCGCTGACTAGCCCGACCAGTCACCCCAAGCAAGTTGAAGGGACAGGTCTATAAAACCATCATTAGACCTGCCCTTACATACGGCTGTGAAACGTGGCCCTTGCTGGAGCGACACAAGCAGGAACTGCGTGTCACGGAGATGAATATGCTGCGGTGGATGTGTGGAGTAACGCGGAAGGACTGCGTTAGGAACTCCCGCATTCGCGGCAGCCTTCATGTCCGTGACATTGCGGATAAATTGCAGGAGTGTCGTCTTCGCTGGTATGGCCACGTTTTATGGCAACCGGCTACTTACGTGGGGAACAAATGTCTGGCCATGCCGCCTCCGCCAGGTCCCGGCAGGAGGGTAGACCTAAAAAGTGCTGGCTTGACGTCGTAAGGGGTGACATGCGTGCCAATGGACTCACTATTAGGGATGCCGAAGATCGTGCGAAGTGGAGGAGAAAAAGTCGGAAGGCGGACCCCGGGCACCGAAGCGAAAGTTTCGGTTGCAACCGGGAAACAACGCCGTGATGATGATGATGATAGTAATATAATAAAGTGGAAATAGCCGTTAGAGGGCGCGATCTTCCCGACTGTAGCCAGTTTGAGTTACAGGTATGCGCCCCTAACCTTCCGTATCTAAAATCTTTTTTTTTTTTATAAAGAATACCAGAAAAGTGGGTCACACATTACTAGTATTCTTGTTAACCCCTCCAGCTAAGCTAAGTGCTTCTGTTATTGTGTTATGAGTGGGTCCACGTCGTTAATTCACGGGGTAGGGTTCGAACCCGCAACCACGTGATCCTAAGTCCGACGCCTTAGCCAAAACGCTGCCGCTTTACCCTTACCCTTTCAATATACTCCCGATTTTCTCATTTTTAATTCTCAAAGTATAGTTTATATTCTTTTGTAATCGGATACCTATCAAACTCGCTCGACCCTGAGGTAGGTATATAGGTACATACATACACTGAATCCTATATTTCCGAATGGGTAGGCAAAGACGTAGTAAACGCCCAGATTGACTTACTTAATATGAGGTAAGCGGCTAAGCCTATTGCCGTCAACCGGGCACTTTGGGAAAATTGGGAGGATATTGAAAAAGAGAAAAACAAAATTTTGCTATAAATTATAAATAGGTTAAATCTTACTTCTAATATTTGTTTACATTGTTAGTTAGGTGCAAGTGAAGTTAAAAAATCGCGTTAAAACCACTGAGTTATTTTTAAATAACTCAGTGTTTAAAACCTCAGCCACTACGAAATCGATAGCAAGTGCTTATGGCACCTGGTTTGATGAATTCATACTTTTAGAATTAGATATATTTATTTCATTAATCTTCTAAACATAATATATTCCTTGAGAATTCTTTGTCACATAAAGGACTGTGAAACATAAAGGACTGTGTAACATAAAGGAATGTGAAATTTGGAATATTTAAAATTTATTTGTAGGAAGATCAAACTTTTAAACAAAATGTGCTGTGAAGTTAAAAATTATGTATAAACGGCTACATAAAGCTATTATTTTGGCCTGTCACGGCTGTCACGGTACAAAAGTCTATAAGCACAATGACAGTTCAAGTTACACTGGTCATGCAAACAGTCGAAAGTGACCGTCAGGGGAGCTCTAGTACCTATTTACATTTACTAAATCACATGCCAATATAGCTACTATACATAGAATTAAATTATTATATAGTACAGTTATACGTTGATTAAAAAAAAAAGTGTGAGGTTTCTTTGGGATACCCGGTTGAAACGAAGTTCCTTTCTCTTTATAGGTAAAAACATATGTACTACGGATTAAAAAAAAAATTGAAACAGTAAATATTGTAAAAACTCCAAATAAAAATTGCGCAATCTGTGAAATATATACCTAGATAATTAGTATACAAGCAACTCCAAATTACAGTAGTATCGCACATAATCCACAGATAATATAGCGTAATAAAATAAATCAACATGCGGTCAGCATGTTTCGTTGAGCTAACACTTTTTTCCGTCTCGTCGCCGCGGCCCCGAGCGTCTGAAGTGTAACGTGCGATAGAGATGCAATCTAAATAATAAGCACAATAATCACTACATAGTATAAAACAAAGTCGCTTTCTCTGTCCCTATATCCCTATGTATGCTTAAATCTTTAAAACTACGCAACGGATTTTGATGCGGTTTTTTTTAATAGATAGATTGATTGAAGAGGAAGGTTTATATGTATAATAACATCTATTAAATAGTAGAGAAATACTGTTATTTTTGAGGTTTTTAATGTGATGTCGTAAATAATTACATAACTACTGGATCGATTTTAATAATTTTTTCAGTGAATGACATAGGCTATATATTTTATACCCGTGCGAAGCCGGAGCGGGCCGCTAGTATTTAATATGTGTTTAATGTAGGACGGACACATGACAGTGTTTCAAAAATTATTCTTTTTTATAGTAACTTTTTTTTTTATTGTATAGGGGCAAACGAGCAGACGGGTCACGTGATGGTAAATGACTACCGCCGCCCAGAGGCATCTGTAACTCTAATCTAAAAAACAAAATATCAACCCTAGGAACCTTCATCGACATCGAAGGTGCCTTTGACAAAACCAGCTTCACCAGCATAAGCCAGGCTCTGTCAAGACATGGGGTCGATTCCACAATTGCTGGGTGGATCGACAGCATGCTTAGATACAGAGCTATACAATTTACTGTAAATAACACATCGAGAGGGGTGGTGGCCAGAGGATGTCCGCAAGGTGGAGTCCTCTCACCTCTCTTATGGAACATTGTGGTCGATGAGCTCATTACCCAGCTCAATGACCGCAAGTTCTTCACAGTGGGCTATGCGGACGACCTGACCATCCTCATCAGTGGCCGCTTTGAGAGTGTGGTATGCGACCAAATGAGGTCGGCTTTGAAGGTCGTAGAACAGTGGTGCGAAAAACACAACCTAACAGTGAACCCGACAAAGACGGAGATGATTATGTTCACAAATAAACGAAGTTTAGGAGAACTGAGGCTACCTAAACTATTCGACACCCGTCTAGCCCTTACCAAGGAGGTCAAGTATCTAGGAGTGATACTGGACAGTAAACTCCTATGGAACAGACACCCGGACGCAAAACTAAATAAGGCCTGCATTATTTTCTGCCAATGCAAGCGACTCCTCGGCAGAAGCTGGGGGCTATCACCGAAAATCACACTATGGCTGTACAAAACGGTTATACGGCCAATCATCACATACGGTGCTATTGCCTGGTGGCAGAGAACGGAGCTAAGCACTGTCAGAAACAAACTACAGCAATTCCAGAGACTAGCATGTACTGCCGTCACTAGTTGCATGCGCACAACTCCCACAACTGCCCTTGAGGTGGCTCTTGACCTGTTTATACAACAGGAGGCAGCTGTGGCAGCCATCAGACTTAAACTGTTGGGTCTGTGGTATAACCGAGAGGGTCCCCATATAAAATTATGGAATCAAGTAGTGGAATACCAACCACTAATCGCTGCCCCATGCGACAGGATCCCGAAACAACACATCTTTGAGAGGAAGTATCAAATACAACTACTTGAAAACGACCGAGATCAATCTGGCATACATGAAGTGCGAATATACACGGATGGTTCCAAGATGGGGTCAGGGACTGGAGCCGGAGTTTTCTCACAAGATTTAAATATAAAAATATCACTGGCGCGCTCGGTCAACACAGCTCCATATTTCAATGCGAGTGTGTTGCAATAACCTACGCCGCGACTGCGGTCATGTCAAAAGGTATAAAGGAGTACAACATCCGAATACTGTCAGACAGTATGGCCGTCTTAAGAGCCCTGGAGGGCAACACCATTAACTCCGGTCTCATTTATGAATGCCACCAGACGCTAGAGCGTTTAGCCTCTGCCAATGGGGTGATTCTGCAATGGATCAGAGGGCATAGCAATTCATTAGGGAACGACGCCGCCGATGAGCTGGCAAGGAAGGGATCCGCAACGTCAGTGGCAGGCCCAACTATATTACTGCCACTTCCCTTTAATCAACTTCGCTCATGGGTAAGACAACGGACTCGTGAAGCGCACAACGGCCGTTGGGCCGTCACACCGGGCTGTAGGCAGTCTAAACTGGTGCTGACGGAGATCTCACCACGTTTAACTTGCAGACTACTCAGTCTTAACCGACTCGACATCAGAATAGTTGTAGGGACCATTACGGGCCACTTAGCCCTAAACCGGCACCTATTCACCATCGGTGCGACAGACAGTCCTCTATGCAGAGGATGTCTCGACGCGGAGGAAACGGCCGCCCACGTTATCCTGGAGTGCGAGGGAGTGGCCACACAACGGGCAAACATCCTCGCAGGTGCGAGATCGCTCCTAGAAGCCTGCGAACGCCCCAGGAGGCTTCTGTGCTTCTGGAAGGAGCTAGGCTGGCTCAACTAGTCAGCTTATCTGAACGCATAATGGACCATCTATGAGTCTAAATGCGGAAACAGAGCCCTTCACCAATACCAATACCAATCTGTAACTCAAGAGTTACAAGTGCGTTGCCGCCCTTTAAGGGGGGAATTGGGGGAGAGGGGGGAAGAACAGGAAGACGGGAGAGGGAGATTAGAGGGGGTAGAGGGGAAGGACGGTAATAGGGGATAGGGAAGGGTTAGGACCTCTGGTAACCTCACTCACGCGGCGAAAAGCAATGCAAGCATTGATTCACTGCCGGTTTTCTGGGAGGCCGTGGTATCGAGCGGAGTCGAGCCGGCCCATACGTGCCGAAGCATGGCTCTTCCACGTAAGACTATTTAGGTATAGACAATTTTATAATGTAACTATGTATTTAAAAGTTAGTAATCCTGTACATAGTTCCTATAACATAGGAGCTTGGTTTGAAAAATTAACATTAACCTTGATGATAATTATAAAGTTGGTAGTGAATGTTAACAGTATTATTTTAATAAAATAAAGACAAGACAATGGCAGCAAAAACCTGCATTAAGTATACCTACATTATAACGCTAACTCAAAAACACGACACAACTTGATATTGAAATCTGATACCGTTATCATAATCATATCAGCAATTTATAAATAATAAATAGATACCTAGGTATCTAATTATATCACTATCGACGGGTACAATAAATTTTATATTTTATTAAAATCCGAATAGCTTATTATGTATAAAAAATACACCTTTAAGTAGTAAATAGTGCAAACATGTTACAAATATTAGGGTATAACAATCGGCGGTCTTATCACACACGGCGATTTCTTCCAAACGACCTTTGTACGGATATTGTCAAATATAATTGAACGTAGTCTGTGGTGTACTAATGTAATACTATACTTATCTATATTAACTATAAACATCCTAATAATATCATAAACATGAAAGTTTGTGAGGTTGTATGGATGTATGGATGTGTGGATGTATGGATGTTTGTTACTCTTTCACGAAACTTGGTATGTAGATAGCTGGATACCTGGATTAACATATAGGCTACTTTTTATCCCGATATTCCTACGGGATCGAGACTTACGCGGGTGAAACCGCGGGGCGCTGCTAGTATTACATACATATATTAATATTCATATTACCTATTTGGATTGTCGAATTGTTTCGGGCAAGTTATTCCATAATCTAACCGCTTGCACCGAAAAGGACTTGTTTGTAAACTATGTGGAATATCTCGGCATTTTCAGCTTTAAATTCTCTAATGATCTAAGATCCCTGCGACGTGTGTTGTGTAAGAAACGTTTTTAATGATAAGAGAGAGTGTGAGGATGGAACAGAGAGAGACAAAGAGACAGAGAGTACAAAAGAGAGAGAATATGAACATTCCGACGGCGGCGAAGGGTAGCCACTTGAGCTTAGAACGACACTCTGAGACTTTAGTACTATCTTAGCCCATAGTAAGAAAAGCACCGCGACACCGCCAAAATGTTTTATTAGAAGTGTTCCTCTGATAAAACTCGGCCTAATCTTAAAAAACTGTGATCCCACAATATTCGTGATGTGGGTTATAAAATAAACTGGATTATCCATGTCATGGGTAGGAATTATATACTTTTTTGGTTTAAGGCCAGCTTAATGACAGTTAAATTTAAGTAGCAACCAAGTAAAAAGTATGTAAGTCAGTGTAATTAAATCATCGGCCAGATCCAAAAACATAATAAATATAGTCCTGAGATTCTAGATGGTTCTGGTGTAAGGCCTTTAACAAAAAACTTCCATTTAAAGAACTACCTACCTATACCTATTTCTCAATCAGACAACACTATTTAACAAGTAACACTTATATTATCGGTGCGATTAATATTATCGTCTCCCGCAAAAAATTGCTGCAATAAATATGTATACAGTTTTTATAATTATAACTTATTTTATTTACTGTGAATACAACTATTAATTTCATAACTTCGCTTACCACAGTAACACACTCACTTATACATTTTAAGACTTTCCAATCAATTATTTTGATTAACAAATTAGTCGCAGGTATGACTCCCGCTTGTCAGAACCAGAATGCCAAACTACCATTTCCTGTACAGGTATTTGTGTTTATAATATATAAATAATAACATGACTATAATGATCTATCAATATGCCGTTTCTTTCAAACGCAGTTACCTTTAATGGCGACTAAAACTTGTTCGTATTTTTTTTGTCATTTCCAAATCATCGCTCTGTTTAGATTTGGACTGATCAAATAACACATATGTTCGTAAAACATATACGTATATCATAAAACGTCTATCAATTATTACGCTATTTATTTTTTGTATACTTTTAACCATCCCACTAATATTATAAATGTGAAAGTTGGGATGGATGGATGGATGGATGGGTGTTTGTTACTCTTTCACGCAAAAACCACTGAACCGATTACGATAAAGCTTAGTATGTAAATAGCTGGAGACCAGGATTAATGCATAGGCTTTTTATCCCGATATTCCATCGGGATCGGTACCTACGCGGGTGAATACGCGGGGCGCTGCTAGTAAGTAATATTATAAGTGTCAATGTTAGTTTGCTCTTTTGTTTGTTTCTCTATTTGGCACGCTTTCACACTTTAACTGCTCAACTGATCATCATAAAGTTTTATAGTAAACTGAAGTTACGGTACGGAAAAGGACCTACCCAAGAGAGGTCCCTATCGTCCAGGAAAAGAGTACTGTTCTCGAGGGATTTCTCAATAAATTAGCAAAACGCGAGCGAATGCGCAGGTAAAAACTGGTGTAATATAATTGTCTGTATACCAAGAACATCGATTATCTACGAGGCTAGATGTTGTTTCCTCGGCCCTAAGTTCTGGGGGTAGAAGAGTCTAGTAAGTGGAACACCGTATACTTTTCGACCATCCTATTTCATCAAAGGATTGGCATCATTAGTCCAGCAAAACTACCGAAACGTTTTAAAGTTTTGTGAGAGTTAAACTCACAAAATACTTTAAAATGCTATCTCTCTATACGATTTAAAATTTTGTAAAACAAACTATTACAGCGTAGCCCAGAGGTCTTCTTTAAAGTAAAGGGGACGTGGTCACAGTCCACTGCTTTCGAGGACAGCGAACCATGACAGTTTACACTTCGGGTAACTCAAAAAGTTATAAAATAGATTTTGAACATCTGAAGAAAAATACTGCAACTGCAAGCCGATGGCCAGTTGCTACAAGAAATCTAAAAAAAAGTTGCAGCAAATTTTGAGTCAATACTCTACAAGTATTATTTAACGTAGACACGTAGAGGTAAGTGTATATTACGCATAAATCATTTAAGTAAATGTCGCATTGTTTTATATAGTTGTAAACATCTGAATGCCTCTTCTAAACAAAAAGACGGACATCGCGGGTAAAATTGTTCCATAGTTCTTAACTCATAAAACATTGTTAGCAGTCCGTTATTTAAAATTGTTATGTTTAGACCACGTCAATCTATCATCGTCACATGAAGAAACAGCAAAACATTCAGTAGGTAGCTAAGAAAACATAAGTTTTCCAAGACTAAGGTCTATGTAGTTGTCATCAGCTCTCAGATGACATGTTTTTCGCTCACATAGCGAGACTTGGACGAATCATTTGTTACATCAGTTATTGCTTCTGACATCTTAATTTATCTGATCATTTAATTATGAAAATTAAATTTAACGAAAATCCATTTGTATAAGGCCTCGTGTGTTGTCATTGTCAGTTGGTCAGATTGTCAATAGGTCAGACAAGTTTTAAAATAGTTAGAACTTGAAATAGTCTAATTTTATGTATTTAATAAATCAGAAGCCCGAACAATAAAAAAGAGATTATTATTATTTATTATTATTGTTTTGAGTGCCTAGTGCTACCTCGACCATTTCTGGTCTTTTGTAGCGCACTTCTGGTTTACAGTTCACTGCTCAGACTTATGGCTTCGAGAAACCTCCAGATCCTATCAGCAGTGATTGTTTGTATTTCCTGCGGTTGCATGATGTGTAACCCTAGTTGAATACTTCGGTGCCGCATTAGTGGGCCACAAGAGCATAAAATATGCATTGCAGTCTCTTCTGTTTCTGGACAGAATCTGCAAATTGTGTTCTCACCCAATTTTAGGTTGAACATATGTTTGTTCAGTTTGCAGTGTCCGGTGAGAACTCTTGTTACTGCACAGGTTTTGTATCTTTTGAGCTCCAGAAGTTCTTTAGATACTTTATTATCATAGCCCTTTATTATGGCTTTCGAGTGTCTTAGACCAGGTCGTGGTAAAAAAAGAGATACAAACTGAGCCCAAAATCTACTCCTAATACTACTTGTCCAATTACTAGAAATAAACCACGTGTCTTGATCTTACAGTACAAAAATCATTAAACCTGTTATAGTTAAGAATTACAACTAACAGTTGCAAATTGCTATCCATTATCGTTAGCATTACTGTGGTTCGGGACACCACATATACATTTTTTAAGACACACTTTACTATAGTCTATATCTCAGGTATTCAAACTTTTCAAAATAAAATTCTGGACCTATTAGATAGAGCCTTATACCGTGTGACCCCATTTCAGGAGCGTGTGATCTAAATCGTGTCAGGAAACAGATAACCCACGACAAACATGATCCCAAACTCATCCTAAACAAATATTAGTGTTAGCAACACTGTCATTTAATACCAACAGTAAAAAGAACAAATATTATTTTGAGCTGATCCCTTCATTCTGGTCTCGAACAGGTAATATTATTATAATGATAGGATCGAATGGATGAAAATATGGCTGTTAATTAATTACAGATACACAAATATTCTAAAGAGATAAACCTTAGAAACATAATTATATGTTTATGGGGTACCTTCCAAAAATAGAAGTTAAACTCAATGTTAAACATGATGCTATTCTTCAAATTCATGTCAGGGCAGACAGCGTCGTCGAAAAGGCGCGCTATTTTCAACAGGGAAGGAGGGTTCGCTTTTCGCCAAGTAGACGACGTCGCCAGAATTGATAGCCAGGTGCTGTTTGAGGTTGATGGATTAATCGCCGCGGTTATGCCTGAGATACCGCATGGTTTTAGATAGTCCGTCTTCGACGTAATCACTTCGTCGTGCCATTTCTACACGGGAAAAATAAAAAAAAATGTTTTATAATATGGAATACTCAATATCTAAATGTACTATAATCTGTATTTAAAAAAGCTTTTAATAAAAAGGTATTTTTCTTTTGTTTTATATAATTAAAAGTAGTTCATAACTAACAGCCTGACACTAAAATATTTTTGTTAATGTTTTTAAGTAGATTTTCGACAGTCAGCAGTCGTTCAGCAGTCTTTAAAATGGTTGACGTGACCTATATTATGTGAGCCCTATAAATATCATGTCCCCTCACCTAATGTCTTTTACCTTTCTTCCTTAATCTCTGGTACTGTAACTATACCAAATTCAGGTGCAGTGTCTTAGGACACGCGGATCGTCAACATAGAGACGAATCCACTTCGAATGGAGGCAGTCTCTCTCTCTTATTGGATCTCGCCTAATTAATAGCATAAGCTTAAACTACACTTTAGAAAAAGTGACATGAATATCAAATCAAAAATGACCAACTAATCAATTACTTACCACGATACCACTATAACTACGAAATAAACGAAATATTAAAGACAAAGATAAAGACATTTATTGCAAACTGCTTTTTGCAGTTTCTTTATTTTATTGCAAATTAAACAGACTTCTCCTTCTGCAACTTTTAACTGCTCTCCTGAAAATTTATTAATTATCTTCAACTTCACAATGGACAGGCCAAGATCAACGCCGGAACACGAGTTTCGATTTTCTATGTTATACGTAGTAATATAAGAGAATATAATAATATCGAGTTTATGCGGACAAACACAAATTACAATACATTACAGCAAAATATGTAAAACAACCTCCGTATACAGAAAAAAACAAAATACACACCATTATCGGCCGTAGGAAGAAGTAATAAAACCCACGTTACCGTGATCTGTGGTGCTATTTTTCTTAAGTCTAATTGCGTGACTTAAGAACTGTGTCAGCGATTGTTCCAACCCGAAGCCATTTATTACAAGTATTATATTAAAAACGTTCTCATTAAAACCATCGTTTCTGCTTACAACCATTGTCCTATTATTATATTAATTGAATTCTGCATTATGAAGCCGATAAACAAGGCTATAAGTCGTAGCTAGCTATTGCTCCGATTTATCGACAACATCATGATCTCTGATGTAATTCTATTGTTTTTTTTACTGAACTCTTATCTAACTAAAGATTACATCATTAGATAATAAAACCTACAATATTGAAAGATTTAAAACCAAACTGATCTCTTGTGAATTTTACCTCCTTTTACCTTTTCCTCTTTTGAATGTTACAAGTCTAGTGCTTCGTCACGTTTATTTTTTTGTATGCCTAAGGCCCTACATTGAACGCTAATTGAACGCGATGATATTGTTCTTTTTAGTTTGACACATCTCACACACGGCCGTCTGATCTCAAACTAGGCAGAGTCTGTACTATAATAACCAGACTGCTGATAAACATACTTATATATTTCTAAATACATACATATGTAGATAAATTACATCGAAAGCTCTCAGACACAGAAAAAATCATCATGCTCATCACACAATTATTTGCCCCCGGGTGGGAATCAAACCCACAACCTCTGAGTCAGCAGTTAAGATTACTACCCACCAGACCAACAGAGCAGTAATTTTTTATCTATCGGTATTTCCTGTAAACACATGATTTGAAGAAGGAAAGGCGGCAAGGCAATAAAAGCATCAGTCGTTAAAAACGCACACTTAATTTAAAAAATAGAACGTATATCTAATACCAAATGTATAGAAATGACACTTTATGGACATTAACATTATATATTTATGCCTACCTTAGTTGTTTGACTTTTGATGTGATTTCGTTACTTTCCTTTTTATCAAAATAATTTTAAGTAGAACATAAGAATACTCATAGTCGATTTAATTTACCGTACATAACGCGAAATTCATCTCCCAATTAATATTCAAGGTTAAAATGAGAGAAAAATACTTTATACTCAGGCATTCATAATTATTCAAAAGTCAGTTTACACTCGTCAGTACGTTAGTTAATTTTTAACATTTTAAAAGTATGAATATATAATAGTGTTTACTAATTATTAAATCTAATTAAAGTAATGAATAAAGAGATATTAGGTAAGTAGGTACCTAGGTTAAGCGCACTTTTATGTCCGTTTTAGGTAATTCTACCTACTAGAATTAAACTATTTATTTTAATTATATGTAAGTATACCTAATTATGTAATAGAGCAATAAAGACGAGAATCATTATTTAAATCTAATTAAATATCTTTAGTGGACGTGAAACTTGAAAACAAATAAACTCGTGCACTATTTTCCTAAAAGACAATTAATGTCATTTTAGATTGTTCAGACCGGTCCTAACAAGGTACATTAACATTGCAGACGTTTGATGGGTAATTAGCTAATTACAAGTGATTACAGGCCCACTGATGGATGACTTGCGTCAATCAACGCTGGATTGTCACATTGTCGTCACATTTAATTTCACTAATAAGTAATGTAACCAGAAGAGAAAGAGAGAGTTATCTTGGAGTTTCTAGCCTGTTCTTCTCCATAGGATCTACGTAATGGGAACAGGCAACTAGCTTCACGAATGATTAATTCTGACTGACTCCTACTACTGACAACTTAAAAATACCCTGTAATTGGTTAAATACGTATGCTCACACCTTATTCCCGTCCAGGGTAGGCAGAGATGATAAAACACCATTTGTCATGATCCTGACATACAGCTCGCGTCTCCTCCACATTCATCAAACCTTTCTTAAAATCTCGTCGGTTGCTTTTAACTTGACCCTTTTTCAGTATACGTCTTTCGGGGCCTACACGCACCGACTCGTCTACTTACAGGAGCCTTATAAATTCCTTTAGCCATTCGCTCTTCACTGATCCTTTCAACATGCCCAAACCATCCCGACATTCCTTTCCCAATTCTTATCACTACATCTTCTTTGACTCTCACCGTTTTCTTACTTCTTCATTCCTCACACGCTCTATCATATTTTTTTTTACATCCACAACGAGCATACCATGAACCACTAGGGAATTGTGACATATTTCTCAGTAAACGCATTTAAATGTCAGCATTTTCAAGTTTACTTTCATGTTTCTTCTGCCATACCCAACTCTCGATGCCATCCATCAGAGTTGGTGCCAACATTCCTTTGCGAATCGCTAGACATATTTTTATTGACACGTTCTGACTTTTCACAACTTTTTGGACTCTTCTTTCAATGTCTTTATCATGCTTTCTATCTCTTGTAAAGATACTTCCAAGATAAATGAACTCATTCATTTATTTAACCTCACAAGCATCTCTTCATCCCTTTTGACTACTAAAACCTTCGTTTTGTTTGCATTTACGTTCATAAAGAGGCTTTGAAAGAGAGTGTCTTCGGAGCCGTATCAAAAGTTCAAAACGTCATCCACCCCATACATAGATAGCGTCGACCACAATTCATTCCTCTTCTTGGATACAATCAGGAGAAAATAAAATGAAAATATTTTTCGCCTTTTTCTTTTAATTGGATACATGGAAGATCTCATATTGAAATATACATTTCATGGAATCATTATGCTTTTCGCAGACTCAGGACAGTGAATTTAGAACTTAACAATTTTGTTAAGATGAAGAAAATAGATTGACTGAGAAAAACAAATAATACATTTAAACCAACGAGTACCCTCTCTTTTTCCGAAGGTTAATTAGAGACGTAAGCCAGTAGTTGAACTATCTGACTATAGATAACGAGCTATATAGTTCAAGAGCCCGCGATCGCCAGACCTTCGTCATTTTATAAAAGCTGAAAGTTTTTATGTTTATGTACACAACTGATGTAGGAACGGTGGCCGAGTATGACCGTTGGGTCATGGTGGCTTCGGCAGCTATGAGGCACCAAAGGTGCAAAAAATTAGATCTACTTTCGTCATAGTTTAAAGCCTAATTTGTTCTTCACATTATTTTCGGAATGATATTAGAAGTCACGACATTGCTTGCCAGACAATTTGTATGGTGGCAACCCTTGCCAGAGGCCCTAAAGTTTGATAAATTGTAATTCTACTTTCGTCATATTATAAAAGCAAAATTTTACTAACCGACTTCAAAAAAGGAGGAGGTTCTCAATTCGTCGGAATCTTTTTTTTATTTATGTTCACCGTTTACTCGAAGACACCTGAACCAATTTGGATACTTGGTTCAGGTGTCTTCTTCCCAGGTGCTCCCATTTAAACATTATCGAAATCAGTCGATCGGATTTTGAAAAATCAACAAATATCTAAAAATTGTAAATATCGATGATATTTTCGTTTGCTCCGAAACCTCGCTGTCTCATTGGAGCAGTGCGTTTAGTTGGCCTACCCATATTATATTTAAACAGAATACATCTACTTTCCAAGCTCATTGAAGTCGGTGATACTTTTTTAAAAGAAAATTATATAAGTATGATTCTTGGGTAATCATTAAAAGACGTTTTCCAAGTTGCCAGATACTTTCGTTAGTTCGTTTCGTTAGTATGTATTTAAAATATATAAATTAATCTAGGAAACCAATAATAGGACATTGCGGGACCTATAGGTAGGTACCTAATAGCAATACTACCTTTACGCGCAAAATTATATTCCATATCATATAGATACTGTAGTTTTAATAATCATTAATAAATTAGGCAAAGAAATAAAGATAGAAAATAAAGATTACTCAGAAAAACCTAAAAAGCTTTTAGCAGATAAATGCCGTTACAGTTTAACAGATTATCTAAATGATAATTTTAATGCAGTGAAGGCTTTTGTTATTTGACATGTTTGTAGCTTGTATTGTATTCAAATTTACCAACAAACTCATGACGGAATTTGTTATTGTACGTGTAATATTTTGCATGTCAGTAATAATGTGAAAAATATTAATTAAACATGTAAGACAAATGGATAACACGATTGTAACATGAATTTGAATGCAAATTGAATTGAGTTTTGCAGAAAACACAACAACGATTATTGGTGTGTTTTCTGCAAAATAATAATTGATTTTATTTGATTTTATACCAAGCATTTCACATATTGAAATGCTTTGTAGGGTTATGTTCCTCCAAAGGAAAAAAGGAACCCTTATAGGAATACTAAGTTGGCCGTCTGTCTGTCAACCCAACCCAAACTCAAAACCCTTTTTCACGGGAACACGTGGAGGCATCAAGTATAAATTAACATCAAATACTTATGTCTGCGGTCCCTTGAAGCTGTTAAAAATCAAGCTTTAGAATCAACGCATTCAAAACACTCCCTTCGACCTAGAATAATTAATATTTGGTAAGAAGCAAGGTCTCACACCACAGGTAAAGAAAAAAAATCTGAAAGTCGTTAATTTGTTGTTATATCACAAAAGTTTTTTTTTGTGATTATAATCTTATATTTTGTGGTTGGAAAGTTGACTCAGCGGTATATCGATGTATGGGAAAGTATTTTTGGAACTGTGAAGTTAAGGAAGTTAAGGTTTTCTTTAGCAAAAACAGGCAGAAAAATTCGAGAATCCATTACCGAGATGGACGTACTAATTACTTACATACAGGTTGCTTTTTTGCTCATTATTCTAATGATGTAATAGAAAATTAATAATAATAATCAAGATTTCACAATGAAGTTAGTATTGAATTGCTTATGTTTGTTATATTGATCACTAGCAGCGCCTCGCGGTTTCACCCGCGTAAGTCCCGATCCCGTAGGAATGTCGGGATAAAAAGTAGCCTATGCGTTAACCCAGGTCTCCAGCTATCTACACACCAAGTTTCATCGCAATCGGTCCAGTAGTTTTTGTGGGAAAACATACACACAAATGTTTCCTCTTTATATTATTAGTTTAGATGACGATAATTATGACGTAGACATTTAATCATATTTAGATTTGATTTGATTTGCAATCGTCTTGTTACCTGTGGAATTGGCCGTGGATATACGTCACTTTCACAACAATTGTATTTTTTTCGAACGTGTGAATTTGATCAGTGGTTGTCTCCATGCCTAAGTAAATGCATCCTCTGATTGGAGGGAGAATTAAAAATGATATTCTTATAACCATTATTAATAATACATAATTATATAGACCTTAAGTTTCAGTTTGTTGAGTTGATTTGTTGCATGTTGTATCCGTACGCACGTAAAATAAGAAGGTAGTTACATCACCTTATTATTTTACTCTGACTGTTAGTACTAAGTGGTTGGAGCTAAGCTCTCGAAAACTCTGATTATATCTTCTTATATGCTTCATCGCCTTTACAACGATATTTTATATTTCTTAGTATAAAAATAGTCATGTTTTATTTTAGATGAGTTGCTTTTTGTGAATTTTATCATAGGTAGAAAAACTATAGTTCTTACTCTATGGAAAGTAAAAAAAAAACATATATTTCTGGCTAACTTCACGGGATAACAGCCTCTATACCTACTGTCCTTTCAAAAGCCAAGTAAGTTAACTGTACCTACGTTAAATACATAGTAAGTATTAGTTCATAGACATACATAGGTACATAATATGTACGTACACATATGTCATAAATGAGGACGAGGCATTTTTCCAAGCATACAACCTTTTGAAATGTCACCGTCCTCGCCAAAAGGTGAAAATATATCAATAGATTACGCAATGCGACATCGCGTTTGGGAACAATTTGAATAAAACAAAAAAGTAGCTTTTTACAATATTTATTTCGAAAAATTCTTAAATAAACATAAATTAACATCTGATAACTAATATGGACAGTATAGGTACCTTTTGTAAAGTTTGCGAGTAGCTAGACAGTTACAAATATAATATGATTTTGTTTCATTTAATGTTATTTTACATTTTAAGGCAATTTTATATCACAATCGTTAAGAACATGCTTTAAAATCCTATATCTTGGTTTATATATAGCAATTTGTATTTTCAAGGTTTTTTTCTATAATAAATACTTTATTTTTTCATAGATTTATTATTATCTAGACAAGAAACCAACAGAAAAAAATCCTTTTTCTTTCTCTCTTAGTCTTTCTTTCAAAGAACCTTTGCCTCCATATAGAGGTATTTCAAATTAAACGTAGGTATATGATTGGGCATGACATTATGTATCTGATCTAAATATAATAAATCTATGGTTTTCATTTCCTCTGGCACAGATTATAAATAGAAACAAACTTAAAATACTAGGTACTTAAAAATATTGCAACAATTATCGCTATCAATCTCAGTAAATTATTATTTTGATCTATTCTCTACACCATTAAATTAAATTGACTAATTTTATTATTATGCTAAAGGAAAATTTTCGATAAGTACCTAATAAATAATAATTTATACATTTAGTACTAGTGACGTAGTGTTGCTAGTGCTAATATATATTTACTAGTGATAGGTATAGTTGCCTAATCATTGTTTATGATAGCAATACTTACCAAGATGTCAGTAATGCTGGTTTGTTGTATTGGTGGTTTGATAGTAAGAAATAAGATTTCACCAACTAAGTAAATATTAATAAATGTATCCTCGGTTTTTAACCGATTTGCAGATAAAACTGACTCGTTTAAATACAATAGTTTGTCCAGACATTTTAAAGACATCTTCGTGAATTTTTTAAATATAGCTTTGTCATTTTTAAAACTATGCACTCTTCTAGGTAAGACTTGTGCTAAATTCTAATGTAAATTTAAGGCACAGGCTGTTTGACACTTCTAATATTTACTAATAATATTATATATAAGATATAAGATCAAAACTATGATAGCTACAAGTTCAATGACTTCGGCACGAGTCACAAGTTTGCATATTTATAGTTTTGTCATTTCGTAAGACACTCAGTTCATATCATAAATTCGAATTAATACAAAGGCTTCGCTACAGTTGCTGATAGTAGTTCTATTTTCGAAGGTCAGTTGAAAATATTTCATCAGACTTTTTAAAACAAATAAGTCAAATAATATGACTTGAATATTGTGTAGTAATTGGCTTTACTGAAATAAAACGTTTCTACATATAAAGGATAAGAAATCAACAGTGATTGCTTACGAAGTCTAACTTCGACTAGGTTCTTTCTAAACCGCGGTGTTACAATTAAATCGTGGTCGAGTCGCGATGCCGAAACGTCACATCGACATTATTATGTGAAAGAATGCTATAATCTTTTGAACGATGAATAAATCATGCAACCGCAAGGCATAGTGAATGCAATAAACGAAAGTACAACAGATAGGAATTAATCGTTTTGTTTAGCGCTTGGAATGAGTTACGTATAAACAAAAGTTTGTTATAGAAAAATATTTGATGCATTTTGGGGTTCTTCAAACCAAAAGTTTTTTCACGAATTTATTAAAAGTGCATTTAGGGCTCCTACTAAGTGCCTACCAACTAAAGCGGAAACACCTTATGAGACAAAATTCTACACGAGTGGGATATCTCGACTATACTGGGAGCCAATTTCAAAGTGCTATATAGTTTCTTATACTTTGTTAAATTTTCCCACAATCACACAAAGAACACGTCTCGGCGGTGCGGCGGTACCACACACAAACGATGTCACAGCGTGATGCTGAGCTCTCAGCGCCGGGAAAGCGCTGCACCGAAAAACTCCAATCAAGTTTTTCAGTGCGAACAATAGGAAGAAATCATTTTACTCACACTTCAGAGCCGAGCGTCGTGTATCGGGCGCTTTCCAACGACGCGAGCGCGCACATAATTGATGTTACGGATAACCATCATTTGCATTGTTCGCAATCTGGAGAAAATTAATAGCTAAACAATAAATTGGCCGACATAAAATATCGACTAGTAAACGTGATTCCATTCGGAATTTTTTTAACATTTACGTTATACTCAAAACGTGGCCGGTTGACAACAAGACCACTTTAGTTGAACTGAACTGCACTCACACCTATAGGCCGTGAATTGTTGACACTTTCGGCCTTACAATTTCACTATGCACTTCCAAAAGCCACGCTTTTTAGCTTGGCGTCAAACGCCCGTTATGTAAACATATTTGAACCAGTTAGCCTTTCCATATATTCAGCATTTCCTATGCAGCGCCAGCTTCTTGTTTCTGCTGTATGAGTGACTCCCACTTCGCGATGAGTCGCGTGGAACTCGGAGCGAGAAACTCTTCGCCAGGCGCTAGCACACACAATTGTGCTAATGATTTGGCCGGCTTCAGACTACCGATAGACTCCTGTCCTGAGCTATTCCTTGGCGAGGGCGACCGCAGTTCCTCATTAAGCGCTTCGTAAAGCTCTCCTATTGACTTGGTTGCTTTTAACTTGCCAGGCATAGGGATTTCTTCGTCCTCAGACTCGGAACTAGTCTCATTTTCACTGAGTTCTAAGTCAAACGGTTTCTGTTTCTTTCTCATTTTCTTTAGCTCGTGTTCCCTGTCCTTCATCTCCTGTAACTCCTTTTGTATTTTCTCCTCAACGGGCACGTAACCTTTTCTGACAGGTTTACCCTCAGGAGTGCGGGTAATAGCAGGCGGAGCGACCACTGGTGTGATTACCGGTGAATTGGGGAATACAAACGGTGGAGCCATCGTGAGCGGTGTTGTAGGCGTCTGGGACACAGGTCCTCCTCCAGGCGTCACGGGTAATTTACCCTTGTTGGCGATAAACCGCTGCATAATACCTTTGGTACCAGTCTGGGGTGTGAAGCGGCGCGAGTAGCCATTTGTATTCAATAGTGATGGCGTCACGGGGGGTGAAGGTGATATTGG
This sequence comes from Callimorpha dominula, assembly GCA_949752705.1. NCBI lineage: Eukaryota > Metazoa > Arthropoda > Insecta > Lepidoptera > Erebidae > Callimorpha > Callimorpha dominula. The sequence goes on along the minus strand of OX457004.1, from coordinate 22,013,783 downwards.
GCCGAGCAGATGTGATGTAGAGACTGCTCTGTTGAGGGTCTTCTGAGGTTTTAGATCGTCGTCACCGTTGACGTGTCCATTTTGGTGGTTCATATCAATAGTGGACTCGGACATGAGTCTGTTGACCCGGAAGTGTCCTTCCTTGAACTCGCGTTCTCTTTCAGTCACTTCGATGATCTCTCGCTGGATCCGAGAGAGTGGATCCTCTTTCAGCGACAACTGAAACAGAAATGAGATATTATAAAATTGTGAAAATACAGCATTGACTCATGAAACAGTTGTACAATTATAAAGCGGACCAGTGATTATTATATTGTGTACAGGTACTATTTACCTAGTTCAATAGTCAAGACAGGTTTTTCAAACTCGTAGGCAAGGCGGTTAAGTGTGTCTCGGTCGCATTAGCAATCGCTGCCATACGTCGTTTGATATCGACCTTAGAGATACGAGCTATTGATATCAAACCTGTTTTAGTTTTTATCAATAACGTTATATAAACAGATAAATATTGCACATTTTAATATTCCGTGAATCTAATATACAATTTTATTTGATTTAGCAATCCTAACACTAATTAAAACTTTTCTTTTTCAAAACGGGTGTTCTAAAAATTTCTTTCTATTCAAAAACTTCATTTTCTGAGAAAATATAATAGAATAAGTAGTTCGATACATACTAGGCCACATTGTACTAACAGCTATTCTATGGTAATTGTCCTATTACAATCTTTGTGTTTACAATTATTATTGTTGTGTCACAAAGTCACAACACAAGGTCCTGCAAGATATTCATTCACGCTCCACAGCGAGGAACACTTAATTGTCTGTATATAATTACCTATGTAAAATCTTGGCGTTTTTAAGTTGGCGACTGACTTGTATTGTAACGTAGGTACTATTCGCGGCGAACTTGATACGTCACATGATTTTCCGACTGACCGGCGTCATTACTTGTTTTGAACTGTGCTCGGTAATACTTACTCCGCATTCAGAATCAAAAAACTCGGTAAGTAGTCGTGATTTTTTTTCGGATTTCAAACTTGGGCAATAGCATAAACATAACTTTCTAGACTTTCAGGTTTATCTTTGAAAAATATATTGCAGATTAAAATTTTAACTATACAATACAAAATCTTTGGATTTCCTGAATTTTTTGGAGCAAAAGTACAGAAACAAGATAGGTAGGTACCTAAGAAACTATTGTTCCGAGTTGAGCTGACCTAACGCTGAGACATAATGTAACATTCAAAGGGATTCATTAAAAAACCCAACACTGGGTGGAGAACGTTAAAGTCGCAAACTCGGCTTTCTAAGTCGCTATTCACTTGCCACTTTTAGAGCTGTACTTATAGACTTTGGTCTTTGTGGTTATCATAACAGTGAACGTGATAAACTTTATTCCCCAGCCTACGACGTGTAATGATAAGTATCACAAAGCACAAATATTTTATTGATCGCTTCACAAATGTTAAAGGTTTTGCAAATGAAAAAAGAACGTGCCTACGAAATCCACATGACATCATCATCATCCTCCGTGCCTTTTCCCAACAAAGTCGGGATCGTTGGGGTCGGCTTTCAGTCTAACTACGGTACGACCGAACTTTGATATTTTACGTGAAGCGACTGCCATCAGTCCTCCAAGTACTAGGCGATATCGAAGTTCTGTAGTTAGACCAGGTTGTCGGACTTTTTAGGGCTCCAACTACCCCTAACGAATGCCACAGATATTTGTATGGCACCCGGGACCGCGGTTTAACGTGCTCTCCGAGGCTCGATGGGGTCTCAATGTGTTAAAAATGGTCAGCCATTCTAAACTGACCTGGCTAGTATTACTTAACTTTGTAATGTACTAACCTACTCGGTGACCACTTAGCCACGAGTCCCACGAAATCCACGTGACAAATGGCAGAAATATGCCAATTTAAGCAATTATTTAAGTCACTACTTATTCTAACATCGATATTTTTCTAGCCCACACAAAATGAGCTAGAAAATATTTTTATAAGCGTGGACACCGAAGTAGCTGAGTCATTCAGCAGATTCGATGGTTTTAACATTCACAAAAATGAATCTGAATTAAATTCAAGGAGTCAGACAGATATCAATTTTTGACAGATACAAATTTATTACAATACCACACTATCTACATATATCTACTTATCTGCGAAAATTAATATCATGAAGCAACCTTTTCGTCTTGCTCTCCGACAAAATGTTGAATCATAATTCTAATCCCCTTCATCGTTGCAAAATGGTTTACGTTTAGAACTGAAATGCTTACCTTTTTAACTAATTATATTTCAAAAACTCCTAATCGATATAATGTCTTGTCTTCGTTTCCAATCTTATGTACGTAATGATAATTTGCACAAAATTTATTTAAAGTTAATTCATGACAATGACATCTATAGTTCTGCTTATCAATTAATTATTATCGTTTGATATCATCAATAGATTAATTAATTTCCAGAACAGAGCATTTATCTTTTGATAAACTTTTAAAATATGTTGACTTTATATGTATGTGGATTACGTGACTTTTAAACAAATCTCCGCATTGCACTTTGATTTATATCAGACACTATTCGGTTACATTAAAAAAAAAAAAAAATTCAATTACTGCAAATACTTTTAGTGGCTATATTATTTAGCAATAGAAATCAGATGGAAAGAGGTCATCTAAACCTAAATGGACTGATGGGTATTTTGAGAAAGATGTAGGTAAATCTACCTACATCTTACACACAGGTAGGTTACAAATAATTTTTTCGACAATTTTTAAGCCTACGCTACATCACCTGTACATCCTACTTATATTATAAACGTGAAAGTTTATGAGGATGAATAGATGTATGTTACTCATTCACGCAAAAATTACTGAACCGATTGCGATGAAACTTCGTATGTATGCGTATGAAACTACGTTTTATCCTAAGGCGCAGTTAATATATATATAAACCGCACATAGTAAATACTTTAATAACATAATTACTTCTTTATTAACAGTTTCATGACTGCTATTAATGAAGAATAGGCTAGGAATTTAGTAAAATTAATTTAACGTCGTAACATTTTTCTCTGATGCACAAAAGATGCATAAAAACTGTTTATAAAATTGATTGGCAACTTCTTACGCCTCTAACTTCTAAAGCAATAAACTTAAACCAATAGGTTTTAAAAGTTTTTGTTTCTGATGTTTTGTTTCGTCATTGCAATTAGTCAATAAAATCAAAAACCTGTATAGATGTTTACACTATTTTTTCATTCGAAATATACTAAGAGGTACTCTGTAAGGTAATTTATGTATTACTTCATTTCAATTCTTCTAGTGATGGATTAAGATATTTAAATTTCAAAAACTTTTCTTTTTCTGAGGGTAAAATTATAGTCTCACTCTACAAACATTACCAAATGATAATCACATAAACTCTCACTTAGTTTTCTTCTTGTTAATTTTAAGCATCGTTTGTATAGCTTGGTACGTGGGAGCCGCTCGGTATTTTACTTACTAATGTATTTTTCTCTGACCCGCTTAAGACTTCGTATAAAGATGTTATTAACAGTTAAGCATGTCAACCTTACCATTCGCCCCCAGGCTTACCAATCTTATGTATATTAAGTACCTATCTAACTATATTTGTTCTTTATTTTGTAATAGAACCATAGTTAATTCCGTTTCCATAGCCTGCATTTTATGTATTTCGCGATTCCATAGGTTTATTATCGGAAAGAGGTCAGGGCTTATGGCGGCCGGTATTCAGTGCAATATTCGCTTAGACCTACGCATTGCCATATTCAGTTTCACCGGTCGGTCTACTCCGCCCCACTGGCGATGTTGCCATGTAAAGGGCATCAGATGAGATCCTTAACCAATCATCACGAGGTGCCCGAGTGTTTACACACTACAGAAGACTCCACATATTTTTCAAGTACCGGCAATCGTGACATTTTACACGTACCTATTATTGCCAAGTGTTTTCTGTAGATTAACACAATCACTTACACGTAGGCTATTAATTTCTAAAGATAAGAGAATGCCCACTCGCTTGTTATTGCATGATTGTTCGACGCCAATAAGTATGTAAAAATCGAAGTGTATCGATGATAATGTATCGGTGCGTTATCAGATGTGTAACAGTACATTTGTGGCACTGAATACTTTTACCGAAGGAGATGTAGCTCGCGACATCTCCTTCGGTAAAAGTATTCAGAGCTTTCTACCGGTCTTGATCCACACGGCACACATCGCCAAACTCACACACCATTATTCTCGCAAGTATGAAAGCGTTAATTAATGTGGTAGTAGAAGCGTGCGGCGACCCGCGACACGCAGCGCCGCACGCGGTTCAGACTACACCACTACAGCCTCACCACTATACCTCATGCCGACGACCTACGAACCTACGATTACGATCTGGACTAGCCTCTCGGCCACATTCTAAACTAGAGCACGCTCGCATTCCGTATACATAAAACTAATAGCAAAATAAAACTGTACTCACTTCAGCCATAATGAAAAACTAGTATCCGACAATCCGTTTAAAATAATAGTAAAGTCCAACACTCACGAACTGTTAACACAGTTTAAACCATCACGGTACCGAAACCTGCCACGGTAGCAGTTCAGTCGCGGACCGATACGTGCGTTACGGCGGGCGGTCGCGGGCTAACGTCCTCTACGCGAGTCCACCACGACGAGCGAAGCCTCCGTATCACTCACCTGGCTGCCTAATTGGAGTGAGAGCGGGACGACGTTACTGTGACGTACAATAGAAAGAGAAAAGTATAACAACTTGAAACACCTGACACTGTTTTGCCGACTGTACTTCTGCTTTATCGAAAGTGAGTGAAGGCGCGCGTTTGAAATTTGAGCGCGGATTTCCGCGCCATTGACTTGGGAGGGTCTGTCGGCGGTCGCTCCCCTATTGTCGGACAGGAAGAGGGCAATAATTAAAAACCTGTTTATAATTTCTGTAACGGAACGTTGATTAAAATATCTTTTTATTCGTGAGAACAGCTCAATTCGATCGACTACTCAGCACTTTGCAAGTACCTACACTTGATTTTTTATTGTCGTCTGCAATTTTAATATTTTTCGCTGATTGTAATAGTGCTAGCTGACAGTAAACTACTTTTAGCTCAACATTATTATTCATGCAACAAAACAGTAATCGTACTACTAAACAAAACTACAACTAACATAGTATCTGATCCTTATTTCGCACGTCCCAAATAAAAGGGTATTATGTCCAAGAAGGTCAATTTTTTTTATTTGCATTTCGAAATCTACATTTTTTTCTCTATAAACTGGTAAGACAATTGTATTTTTTGTTCAAATAGTTTCTGAGATATAACAACACATTTCTTTATTGACTGTTCACTTATGCCATTAAAGAAACAAATGAAGACGGTCGCATCTTAGTTGATTCCGCGTGCTGCGTGTCACCCGCGTTTGTGTTGAGTTTTGACCAGTTAGTTTTAAATTTCGTAGGAAATGCTTAAAATGTAAGTATTCTATACAGTATTATTTTCACTTAATACCCTGTCAAGATTAATACGTTAAACTGTTTCATTTTCAAATAGTACCGCATTGACTGTTTCATTTTTATAAATTAGCAATTTTAAATGAAATTATTTCAAAACGAGACTTTATAGCTCTTGATTTCTGTGAGATAATACTATTTTGCTTGTAACTGTTGATCAGTGACTGGAAGTTTCAAATGAAATACTACCTTTTGTCTGGTATTATTTTTTACTTTTCTTTTAAATTTTAGCTTAACTCAAAACTATGAAGCGAACTAAGAGGGCTGAAATGATAATGAGGGAAATTCACAATCGCCAAAGTAAGTCCGAAAGCAATTCTAACGTTGAAAATGTAGACCCTTTTGCTGATGGTAATGATGTTAGCGACCCAACGTATGTCCCCAAAATTAAAACGCAACGCCGTCGTCAATCATGTGCATCAAAGTCATCGAGTAGCCATTAAACGTGCGAGTATATCTCTTGTTCTTCTGATGTGTTTTCGGCCTTCAGTAAGTGCAATAGTTTTCTATGTTGGGATCATTTCGATAATATTCAGACGTAGAACGATTGCGAATTTCACAACAGTACAACTCATAGTAGTAATACATGACATCCTACTATGCATCCTATCATATCTTATGATCTCCTCAGAAGCATTGGAATGGTTCTCCACTTATCTTCAGGGACGACAACAGTGCGTACGCGTCGATGATTTGTCATCGAATTGATGTGATCTTTACACTGGCGTCCCTCAAGGCGGTATTCTATCTCCACTATTGATATCATAAATCAAGACATTCAGTGTGCGTATCACCTATACGCCGATGACTTGCAGCTGTATACATAGGCCAGCGTTGAAGATTTATTGCATGTCATTGATAAAATCAATAGCGACCTGGAGTTTATAAAATGCTGGTGGACGAGGTGTGGTCTGTCCGTAAACCCTACCAAATGTCAGGCGATCGTCGTAGGCAGTAAACGGATTATGAGCAGATTGATACTGCTTCCATCTCACCTGTAGTTTTCAATGTTTCAGTCATACCCCTGAGTTCAGTGGTTAAAGACTTGGGTTTGCATATTGACTCAACCCTTGATTGGCGTGCCCAGGTAACTCATGTGAGCCAGAAAGCGACTGGAATACTTCGAACTTTATATCGATTAAAAAACTTCCTTCCTACTAAAATCAAAACTCTCCTTATGCCGTCCCTAATTATTCCTCTTATCGACTATGGTGATGTGTGTTGTTTCGACCTGAATGCAGATCTTCTTAACAAACTGGCCCGCCTTCTCAACAACTGCATTCGATTTATTTTCAATCTTCACAAGTATGACGATGTGTCTGTTTTACGTTGATAATTAAAATGGCTTCCTATTCGCCAGCGTCGTAATCTGCGAGCACTAATTTAATGTTAATATCCACTGGATATCTAGTAATTATATACAAAGTCTAAAATTTCGATTCTTTTGCTTTTATTCCTGTTTTTTTAATTGCTGTTTGCAATTACTCGTTTGACTTTGACTTATGTTCCTCTGTCCCCTAGATTGGGCAGAGGGCGTCCACAGGTCTGCTTAGGGCGACCACTTTTACGCTTTCCTTGGGGATTCCAGTCTAGGGCTTGCCTTGGTATATGTTCAGAGTGCCTTGGAAGCGTGTGGCCGATCCAGTACCACGGCGTATAATCTGTTGGTCGATCGGGATTTCACCGCAGCGTTCCCACTGATTTAGGTTGGAGATTTTCTCGGTCCAGTAAACACCGAGAATACGGCGAAGACAGCGGTTGATAACCTGGAGTCGATGCGAGATATTCTTTGTGACCTTCCACGTCTCACACCCGTACAGCAACGCGGTTTTTACGTTGGACCGGAATATCAATTGTCACATTACTCGTTTAGTTGTGTTTAATTGTACTTTTTTTTTAAATATGACTGATCTTTTGATACTTACTTCATTTCTAATAAACCTTTTTTATTACCAAACAGTATTTTTATTATAACCGTGTAATTGTTATCTTTTTTGGTATATAATATACCTACAGTGAGTGAGAAATTATTTCCCACTCACTTAAACCTTAACATTGTGTGCTTAATAAGGTATCATTATTTTTTACTACTTGATATTATCAAGTTAATAGTCAATTTTGGCAAGGCTAGATAGTCGTAAGTAAGTAATCTGATCGATTTGACCAGCTTAAACAGTATCATCTTCACCCAGTCATATAAAACTGCTAATAAAACTGGAAATATTACTGTCACACTCACTAAACTTACTTAGCATAAAATAGAAGCATGTACCTTTAAATCTATGTATAAATTAGGGCGTTTGAAGTCTTAGTTCCGCAGGTATGAATTTTTGAACTTTAAAATCGCGATTGTCAAAAACACTGTTTTGAAGATAATACCCTTTTGTTTGTGACGTGCGATTTGTAGATAAGTGGAATTGGAATAGGTACATTTATGCTTATCGTCTCTTCCTCTCTTCTTCTTGATTCGAATTTTATGGAAATCTTATTCACTCTACCTCGCAAAAGGAAACGAAAGAAAAAAAAAACAAAATCTCGACTGTTGGTAAAGGGGGCATAATGTGTATAAGGGTAATAATGATAATGTAAAAACAACCGATCAAATATTTAAAATAAAATTACAATTGGAGATAGGTTTATACTTCATATTAGCAGGAGTTACAGCAAACCAAACTCAATAAAACTCACTTTTAACTGCAATTAGGTATTTTTCATACTTTCTTTTGCTCTTTTAAGTCAATTTTTTTGGTATTGTCTAGTTTATTCAACTTTTAAGTTGAGTAATTGATAACCGGAGTTTATGTAGCTACAATAGTCTGAGACCCATTGTCTTAATTTTGAAAACCTTGGTACAAATACAGAATTATTTTGTTGTCCCTACCAACACTTTGTATTTTAAAGAAAAAAAAAACAACAATATGACCATGGTACGGCTTCGACAATACGATATTACACACCATTAATTAGAATATAGATACTTACCCCGAACCTTGTTAATAAAACATAACCTTTCTTTGGAATCGTGTAAAAAGAACTAAGCTTAGACATTCATAGCCTTGAGTTTGTTCAGGATTCGTTTTTCTGCCCATTTGATCCTCTTCACATTGATATTAAAGGTAATATGAATGTGTACCTTGTTTCCTTTTGGTTACGAAATCATAATCGGTAGGTCGCACAGAAAAACTAAAAAAAATAAGTAAAATATAAATATTCATCTCCAGAATGCAAAATATTTTATACCGTGTTTGCGGCAAAGCAATCTGTCGGGGAACAAAAAGTAAGTATTTTTGATCATGTTCGCATTCTCTGTTATCAATACAATCATCGAATTATAGTGTCTGTTTGTAATGTCAAAATAATAGTTTTTTTTTAAGCTCATACAGTTATTTGCACGATACCTATGCTTAAAAATCAATTTCATTTTTTTTGTCTGTCTGTTTGTTTCGGCTAATCTCCGGAACGGGTGGACCGATTTCCATGGGACTATCACTGGCAGATAGCTGGTGTTACAAGGAGTAACTTAGGCTACTTTTATTTTGGATAAAGAATTAGGGTTCCACGCAAAATATATAAATATGTACACGCGAGCGAAGTCGCGCGGGAACTGCTAGTATTTATAATATGTTACATATTTAATTATATAGAGTGTATTTGAAAAAGGAACACTTACTTAAATCACTGAAAGGGTATGACTAGCATGCAGTTACAATAAGAAGTTTTGAAAAAAAACTATCCGTTTACAAGTTCCTTATGACCGTTTGAATTTACAAGTATTTTTGCCTCCGTTTTCTATAAAAGTAGCTAGGTGATTTTTTTTTCAACGACTTAAGTGTTCCTTTTTCAAATACACCTGTAGATAAATTAGACCCAGACACAGGACAAATGAACGTGCTCATCACACAACTATTTGTCTTGGGTGGGAATCGAGGCCACGATCTGTCTCAGCAGTCATGATCACTAACCAACAGGCCTGTTAAACAAATATTCCATTAATATGTATAACTTTCGGTTTCGATATACGTACATCTTCGGTTGAATGAGGTTTCCATTTCGTCAACCTACGAAGTCAGGAAGGATTGTTCTCTTAAACTTTCGTGTAGTAAGAAAATGGTTCGACGTTGAATGAAACAACGAAATAAGATTCAAAAAATATTATTAGACTTCTTACATTTAATGACTAGTACAATAATAAAATATAATATAATCAAATTTAGTAATTAAGATGTACATTTAAATGTTACGAGTTTTAAAGTAGGCTCCTGCCGAGGTTATATAATTAACTAATTATATTACGTACGGGATAAAGCGATCATGTCATAGGTATTTTACTTTGAATAAACTAAACTAGAACACGGCCAGTGCAACCTGATCGAAACGTCAGGCAATTAAAAGGTACGTACAGTAGCGGCCCTTGCTACATTTTTTAGGTGGTGCAAGACCCCAAAGTGGCGCCCCTATAAATTCAAAACCTCAATTTTTTTATGTTGTTCGCTAAAAAAATTATTTGATGACTTTTTTTTTAGTCCTCATGTACAAAATATTTTGGACCCCATACTTGAGGCCTGTTGCGGATAAAAATGTGAATCAAACTGTTGTTCACCGTAAACAGAATTGGATGACTTTTTTTTTTTAAATAAGACTTAGAAGATACTTAGATAAAATGTGAATCAAAATGTAATTAAAATGTTGTTTTGTTGCGCCCCCGATCTATTGATGATTTGGCGCCACCTACATGACGGCGCCCGGTGCGGCCGCACCGCTCGCACCGCCCTAGGGCCGCCCCAAGGTATGTACCGAATACCGAAAAATTAGGTGATCGCTTGACTTCCGGTACGTAAACATCATTGTTATATCATGGAATACTAAAGTCCTGCCAAAATTTCATTGAGGGACTACAGTATGGGTATTGGTTGAGGACTATGTTTCCGCATTTAGACTCGAAACCGGACCATTATGCGTACTGCAGTAAGGGTTTCTTTAAGAAAGGAGTGTACAGGTGTTGTTAAAGGGTCAACATCGCGCATATGAATCTCCTGGAGTTGGAAGCGTTAATAGGTTATTGTAACCGCATATCATTAGGCGGGCCGTACTCTCGTTCGCCACCGACGTGGTATAAAAAAGGCTATGAGTATGAGAGGATTAAGAATTTTTTGCCTAATGTAAGGGATCCACTCTCGTAACCGTTAATTTAAACAATGATCACAAACTTGATTTCTAATAATGATTTACAACTTTAAAATAATTATGGTTACTCCAGAAACTATATCTAGGTATATCTATGAGACCCAACACTCTGCTCTTTATCACTCACAATATTGCTGCATAGAAAAACACTATTAATATATACTCATATATTATCTTTAGAGTGTTAAGCCCTTTTTAAGCACTGCTGTGTTTGTATGACAAAATTATAAATTTATCATTATACTCATCGATTCTTTAGAGATAATGCTTAAAGATGTACTGTAAGGTATTGTTCTTTTATATTTGACCATAGGTCATCTGTTCAAGAAGTATGCTCTCTATATGGAATGTATCAAGAAACCATTGAGTTTCGGGACTTGAATCAGTAAAATTCATAAAAATTGCATATTTATTTCTATGAACACAATTAACTGTTACACTATTTTAGTATAGTATTTTTAGTCTTGGATTTATAATGTAAATATAAAAATAAAAATGATGACTTAATTGTATCTATACAACTTCAAGGTATTTATACAACAAGACCTTTCCCAGCCACTTGGATAGTGTCCATGTGACTCACTCTGAGGTGACGAGACAGATCACTGGTCCGGAAGAACCCTTTTGAACAATGATGACAGATATATGGAGTATGATTTGTATGGTGCTTTAACAAATGAAACTCTAACATCATTGCTGTAGGGAATGTTTTTGTACATTCCCCTATAGAACATTTGAATTTTGAAGCATTCTCATGTCTGAACACCATGTGGTTTGACAGACTCCTCTTACTTACAAACCCTTGATCACACAACTTACAAACAAATGGCTTCTCTCCCGTGTGCTTTCGCATATGCGATGCTAAGTCTGAAAATGTTTTTTGACACTCTGTGCACTCACCAGACTTTTCCGAATGTATCCTTTTTATATGAACTTGTAGATTACCTTTCAAAGAGAATGTCATGCCGCAGTAACTACATATGTTGTGTTTCTCATTGGAATGTGTCCGCATGTGACTTTTAAGTGCATTTCTTGTTTTAACAGACTTACTACACAGGTGACAAGTGAAGTTCTTCTCATTACTGTGGACAACCTGGTGCCTCACCATATGACTTTTATCTGTAAACTTTTTGAAACAGACAAGACATGTAAATGGACGTTCCCCAGTGTGCATACGCTTGTGTCGGATCATTGAAGCAATCTGTCTAAATGATTTAGGGCAGAAAGGACAGGCGTAGGGTCTCTCACCTGTGTGCACCCTCATATGTGTTACTATACTATTTTTAGTTAAGAAGCTGTTACCACAAGTTTCACAAATAAATTTCCTTTCTCTCTCTGTGTGATGTGTGAGTATGTGCCTTTTGAGTGAGCCTTTAAGGTTGAATCTAGCATCACAGTAGTGGCATATGAAAGGTTTCTCTCCAGTGTGGGTTCTCATATGACTCTCCATAGCAGAGCGGCTGGCGGCTACATAACCACAGACAACACATATAACAGGTCCTGATTTAGACTGATTTTTTCGCCTAGCTACTCCCTCTCTAAATTTTTTTGTTTTAGTATATTTTTTTCTAGGTTTCTTAACATCATAGAGACAGGAGTCTTTGTGGTCTTCTAATAAAAAACCATCATACTGACCATCAAAGTGACCATCATCATCCTGATGGATTTCTTGCTTAATATTTTCTAATTTGATTTCAGGTTTAGTTTTAGGTAGCTGATCGTCATTGTGGTCTGTAATTTTAATGCAGCGGAGTGCCTTATCCGATGCCTCACACTTATTTACAAATTCGTATGTTGTACAAAGTTCTGCGGCACAGCTCATACATATTGTATCTGGTAAACCATCATCTTCCACAATCACTACATTGACACACCTCATTATCTTCGTACTATATTGAAGATCTTCCTGTTCTTCAAATATGGAAATCGTTGCTGTGTTGTTGAGACAAACACGGCATATTTTTGTTTCCATTTTGTTTTATTTCTTATAAGTGTACTGACTTTACTGTGTTAAAATGAATCAACGAATCAAATTATTACGCTTTTCACAATATGCTGATTAGACATTCTTTCAGTAAAGTTAATTTACAAAGAAAAACACTAAGTACATATATTTATGATCGAGTTTGACAGGTTTTTTTTTAATTTGACTATAGTCAATAGAGCAGAGTTGTATTTGAGCTAGAGAGTTGTCACATTCACATTCACATGACTCTTATGAGACAGATTAGGTTTTTGAAAATATGAGGATTAATAAAACAATTTACATGTAAAGTAATATATTTACTGCTTTTCGAAGTATTCTCCATTACATTTTAAACACTTTTTCATTCGGTCAAACTACTTTTGAAAACATGAGGACCATATGTCTAAGCCTAAGGGCTGTTTTCACATGCTGGTTGAAAGCTATTACGGCCTTTTCCGGCCCCGTAAATGTCATACTTCTCATCAAATCTTTAATTCTTAGGAAAATAAAGAAATCGCATTGTGCCTGGTCTGGACTATGTGCGGGATGGGTCACTACTCACTAGCTCTACCTTTTTCCAAAGTCAAAAATGACTTTATCCTGTTCGCGGTCTGTTGGACTTCTTGGTTGTTTTTCCCTAACCTTTTTAAAGACACTGGGCAAACAAATGGTGGTGTACCACTCTGCATTAACTGTTTTGTTGTTCTTCAAGTTAGATCGTGCAGACAGCACCCGTCCGGGAGTAAAAAACGCAACCATTTTTTTGCCTCCGTTTCTCGCCTGCTTCAAATTTGTTAGTGTGCTGTCACATTCGAACACCCATACAGAAGACTGTTACTTTCTTTCCGGCATGTAACAATATATCCATGTTTCATCTCCTCTCACAATGTCATACATTAACAACATTTTTTTACACCAATCAACACGAGTCCGTTTTGGCTCTAGGGTTAGTTCCTAAGGAATCCACAGACAAAAAAATTTTCTAACTTTTAAATGTTGATGTAAGATGTTTTGAATTTGGGTCATACCAATCCCCAAATGTCCTGGAATCTCCTCATAGGATATACGCCGGTTTTTTTTTATTAGTTGGCTGACAGTAGCTACATTTTCCTTAGTGATCGCAGTTAAGGGCGGACCTACACGAATTTCATCATGAAGAGAAACACGGCCACGATCAAATTCTGCGTACAAACGAGGTGCTTCCCAAAAGTCTTTCAAGTCAAAACTTAAAAAAAAAATAATAAAAAATTAAAAACATAAAAATCATCACCCTAAAATCCTTTCGCGTTAATTCCATTTTTGCTATAGACGACGAACTTCAACTTGTGATAAAAACAATTGACAAGCGATTTACCAGTTTTTTTTAATCAATAATTTAGTTTCATAAGTTTAAAAAAATATAACATGTGAAATTCAAACATTTTTATGCGGCCAGAACGCAGAACTTTTAGTGTGACCTGGGCTGGCCCTGGATACTGCTCGTCTAAATTGGGTTGCTCCCGTAAACTTTACGATGTAATGACGCCAAGTCACATACATAGTATTGTATGAATTTTACAATGAATGAACTTACTTACTTTTCTTCATACTTGAATTATATGTATATTTATTTTATTTAATATGTGCGCACCTACCCCACACGGTCACCGCTGAAAATCAGCGCTGTTTGGCGCACAGCAACTCCCTTGTCGGCGTCATCAGCATCAATGCTGAGCGGTGACCAATTTCAATAAGTGACGTGCAAGTGCGTGCAAGGTAACATGTAGCTCTTTTTTGTTTCTTTTGCCGTTATTTTTTATTTTGTATTTCTTCTATATATATATATTTTTTTTATTTTTTTTTTATGTTTTATCACGTCGTACTGTAAGCACTTTAACGTCACTTAGAAATAAATATTTTTTCTTTCTTTCTTCTTTCTTTCTTCAATTAGTTATATTCCAAATGTGGCAGCACTTTGGCTCTGGGTTATGTTATCTCCACTAATCCGAAATAACTAGGTGGCAAGTCAAAAAACCAGGTACAACCACCAATAAAAAAGAAATGTATAATTTTGACATGACAAAATTAAATGACCGTTTGTTTACTAACAGAGGGTAGGTACCGTACATACATTTTAAGTAGATTAAATAAAAAAAAAACGATTCCTTTAATTATTGTACGTATTGCTAATGTAATAGTTTAAGAAGAAATGGATAATAAATTATGTAGGTTGTGTTGTAAAAATGAAGCTACTTCATTCATTTTCCTCGAGGATTCCTATGGTAAACGACTTAGTACAAAAATCATGTATTGTTGTTCAAACATTAATATTGAAGACGGAGACGGATTACCCTCCTTTGTTTGCGAAAACTGTGAGAAAGAACTGAATACTTGCTACCAATTTGTATTAAAATGCGAAGAGTCCGACAAGAAACTTCGCTCGCAGACACAATTAATTTCACAAGTTATAGAAAAGATTGACGACTGTGTATCTGAGATTGACGTTAAAACAGAACTGAAAAGTTTAAGTGACGATGACACTCACTATGAGAATCCCCACAGTGATGACATACCTCTTGAAGAGTTACGTCAAAATGCAGCTGATGCTACGAAGTTGGAACACTCCAAAATAGCAAAACGAAAATCTTACAAAACGAGAACCAAATTTAGAAACATGGGAATATTAAAATGTAGTGTGTGTGGCAGACAGTGCACCAACCAGTCAGCTTTAGAAACACATATGAGATCTCACACCAATAAGTATTCATTCCCATGTTCCTTATGTGATAAAAAGTACAAAGACAGCGGTAATTTAAAGCGGCATATTAATAGAAATCACTCTGAAGATAGGCAACGTAATTTTATATGTGAGAGCTGCGGTAAAGGTTTCTTCAGTAAGAGTGATGTAAATGTTCATATGAGGACTCACACTGGCGAAACTCCTTACGCATGTACAGAGTGCTCTGCTAGATTTACACAATTAGGCGCAATGCTAAGACATAAAAAACGGCACTCCGGTGAAAAGGACCATTTGTGTTCAACTTGCTCTAAAAGATTCTGCACTAAACAAGAACTTAAAATGCACCACGCAGTGCACTCAACAGAGAAAAAATTCATTTGCCTGCTTTGTAATACATCCTTCAAGTATCAATCCAATTTAACAAAACACAAAAGACTGCACTCTGAATCCCACAGCTTTATTTGTAATTACTGTGGACGTAATTTTAAGTTTAAAGGGAACTTGCAACTACATATAAATAGACAACATTCTGAAAAATCAGGCTACTGTGAATTGTGTTCTAGACACGCAGCTAATCTCGAAGTTCATATGTGGAGACATACTGGTGAGCGACCGTTAAAATGTGAGCTGTGTACTAGTAGCTTTTTCGAACTAAAGGCACTTGCTCGCCATATAAACTTTAAACACACAAAGACAGATAAATATAAATGTGAAGTTGAAGGGTGTTCAATGACGTTTCCTTCTCGACCCATGCTCGACTTCCACATAGCTAAATTGCATGGTACACATATCCCCTTTCCATGTGACCGTTGTACAAGAGCCTTTTATAGGAAGAATGATCTTGCTAGACATAAGATTGGTACTCATAAGGAAAGACTTGTGTAATCCATTTTTTATTAATGTTTAGAAAAAAGTATTTTAGCCTTAAGTCTTCTTTGGTGTAGAGAAGAGATAAGTGTTTTGTAACCAGACCAAATTTTGTACTTGTCATTAAATATCTAGTCGAATAGTTATATTTAAACAAGTGGTTTTATTTTAGTATTTTTTACCAATAATGGACTTTATTACACCTTAAAGATATAAATCAATTGAATTCAGAATGCCTAAAATAATGTAAGTATTATATTTTAGTGATTCTGAATGCAATTCTACTGTGCAAAGTAGGAATATTGTGACTGTACATACTTGCATTAAAAAGGGCTTGCACCTGTCTTGTCCTAGGTGCAAAAGATTTGATTACAATGAACTCACTTTTATTAATGGCAAACATAATTCAGCATCAACTGCAACTTAATTCAGTTCAGCATCCAAATTTCTTCTTTTCATCTACTGATAGATAGGAAGTTTACATAAGAGTAAAATGCGATATAATGTTATAGAATATTTATTTTTAGTGCTGATGAATATCATGATTCATGATTCAAAAACAAACCGTATCACAGTCGCTACAGATTAGTAACTAAAGCTTGTGAACACAGAAGTGAGAATGTTAAAAGAACAACATTTGAGGTAAGAAGGGAAACAATAAATATACTTCTGTACAATTGCCTAATAAACATCAGAAGAGCGGGCCGGGTACAGCAATCAAGCTCGCACCAACCTGACACTCATAAACCATTATTCATCCATCTTTAATATCCAAATTCATTTCATTATATATTATTTCTGTCAACGACACATTTGTACAAAACAATAACTCTTATAAATACAATGCGTACTAGTCCATTTATTTACATCAAGTATAAGTTCATAATATAGATAAAATATTGCAAAAAAATAATAAATTGCACATTTTACAATCAGATTTTTGATCCAGTCAAAACATTAATCACTGAATATAAAATATTCCACTATACTAAAATAATAATAATTAAAAAATAATAAAATAAACAGCTTGCGAACATTATAAATTATGCAAACATCAGTCAACAACTTTGTATAAGTAATTCACGTTAACATTACCGTAAGTTAACAGGGACGCGTCAATGATTTCTCATAGTATATAATATTATATAATCAACAAGTATAGTACGCACTCGGGGTCAGCGGTCAGCGAGCACCGAGCGCGGTCACTTCACGCACAACAGTTATATATCGACACAAAGTACGCGACAATAACGAGACCTAATTAAACCTAGCTACACTATATGGCTAACTAGAAATAAAACTTGCACAAATTAGCACCAGAGAAATTTAGGATACAATTAGATGTATACGATACCGAGTCGATGTCATCGATTACACTAGAACTATATAATATATACTCAGTGTCCAGGCGGGAAATATACAGCACTGTTTTGTGATAAAAATGCGGATCGTTCGTTATTAAAACCTCCCTATCTAGTAATAATTCGTTTATGTCGACGACGTTCGAAGTCGCGTCGCCGACCGGAATTTCTCTAGCTACTCACGCGACCCTCGAATACGCTACCTATCTACGAGCGAGGAAGCTCACAGGTCGTGTCTCTCATCGTGGAGCACCGAGGAGCAAGGAAGGTCCGTCGGTGTCCAAAGGGTAGGCGGGGGACCGCCGGAATGACGGCGAAACATCGACGCGACCGGGGGGCGGGGGAGGAACGTCCGTCGATTTGACGCGGGACCGTCAAAGTGACGGAGGGTCGGCAGTCAGTTGATGGCCTGCTCCGTCATCTGAAGACATAGAGCGTCTAAAGACGAGTAGTCATCGTGTGTTGCGCGGGGTGGGCGCGGTGCGAGGGGGGCGGGGGCCGCGGGGCCGAGCGGGGGGAGGTGCGGAGGGGGCCCGTGCGGCGGATAGGAGTGGCTCTTCCCGCGCGGCACGAGCGGGCCCTTGCAAGCCCCGCTGCTGCCCCACAGGCGCTTCTGCATTGGCTTCTGGTAACCATTGTGCGGGTTTATGCGCCATCTGGAATAAACAAACTTTCATTAATGACTTCCTTTGAACTACATACACAATAATTGTTAGTAGTGATGTGTCGGATATCCGCATCCGTATTTGTGGATATCCGAGGAAAAAAAAAGATCCGTATCCGTAACTATTTGACGGTTTTTTACGTTATTATACTTTATTATGTTTATGAAATTGTATATGTATTTTGGTAAAATGAAATATCTTATGTACTTAGTGATTTACAAATATTATTGACAGTTATAAGATATTATTTAACTATCTTCATATCCAGATCAAATCTTTGTAATAATCTTATATACGAAAATAATTATTAAAAAAAACACGCTCAGTGCAAGTTAAATATGTTGTGTTATAAGTAGAGATCGGATATTCGGATGCATATTTACCTAAAGTTGAGATGTTGGCTATTATGGAAAGCACTTTTTTATCGAAAGAATCCCGCGATTCCAGGAAATTCAAATTTAAGTGTACCTCCGTGAGATGTGATAAACCCCAGTTTGACACAAATGACACCTGCTCTGTTACAACGTATAATAGTTGCTTTTATTGTCAGTGATTTTTGACGAAGAAAAAACAACCTTATTTCGTTGTAACAAGTGTCAAATCGGGCCTATTAAACCCCAGGAAATGCAAGCATTTTGTAAGAGTGCGAGTGAGACGGCAAATTATACTTGCTTGTGCGTAAGTAGCGACGCGACAATACAACTGCATTCGTAAATTATAATATACTTAGAAGCCGCTTCCATAATTTGTTATCCAAAAAATAACTTTAGGTAAATATGCATCCGATTTTCCGATCTCTAATTATAACTTAGGTAGGTAATACCTACGCTTGGTCGGACGGACCAACTAGAACTAAACACGCTAAGTATATCAATTTATCACACATATAAAAAATCTTTACATAGTTTATAGGTACTCCGTCATATCCGTACCTCGCCTCGGTAAAATCAAGAAAATGTACTTATAATTAAGAAAAACATAGTCATCAACACCAACTGTTTTAAATGATAAAGAAAAATGGTTTATTTCGGTTTTAAACGGTTTTTTTCGTTTTAAACGGATTGGTTTAATTGGTTTTAAACCGGCCTTATATCTATAATTTCGACTCATCTCTTCAAACCATCAAATTATGATCTTTTTTACTTCACAGGTATTATTCGTTAAAATGATGGCGGATTTAACTCAAAGAAAAGACATTGCTCAGTCTTGGCTACGAAATCACCCACAGATGTTTTACGACTCATCAACTGGAACTATAAGCTGTACGAAATGTGGAACAACATGAAAGCGAAGAAAACCATTTTGAATCGGCATCTAAAATCACAAAAACATCGAGGAATTCAGGCAGCATCGCCAAATGAGTTTTATATTGACTTGATTAATTTTCTCATTATGTGCAACATACCATGGTCAAAAGTTGAAAACCCCAATTTTCGTGGTTTTTTTTAAAAAAACATGTGTAACTGTAAAAATCAAGATAGAACCATTCCAAGTGAGTCTTTGTTAAGGAAGAAATACTTGGGCCATGTTTATGAAGATAAAATGAAATTTATCCACAGTGAAGTACAAAACAATAAGATATGGATATCTTTAGACGAAACCACTGACTTTCTGGGACGAAATGTTGTACATTTTTTAGTCAAACCATTAAATAAAAACTCATCGGACAAATTTACTTGTTAAATTGTCAAACTTTAGAAGTGGTTAACGGTCGTACTGTGTCCGAGTTTGCGATTAAATGTCTAAAAAACTTATGGGGGGGACCAATTCAACAATAAAGTGCAAGACGTCTTAATGTTGTGTAGCGACAGCGTAGCATATATGTTACTGGCTGGGAAAATATAAAAAAATACATTTCCCAATATAAAACATTTTACGTGTTTGCCTCACGCCCTGCACAGATTAACAGAGACAATACGTTTAAGCTTCGGCGATGTAGACACTCTAATTAATAATGACAAAAAAATATTTTAAAAGCTCCCAACAGAGTACGAATTTTAAACGAACAACATCCAAATTTACCTTTGCCTCCAGAGCCAGTTATCACTGGGTGGGGAACATGGTTAGAGGCGGCATTTTACTATGCCAAACATTTGGACAAAATATCGAGTGTTGTAGCTTTATTGGATAGCAACGAAGCCATATCTGTTAGAAATGCTAGGGAAGTACTAACTAAACCTAATTTGAAGAATGATTTAGAGTATATATGAGTATTTCGAAATTTTACGTATTGCAATAGTAAAATTAGAAAAATGTGACCTGTCGATAATAGAAACATTCGAAATATTTGACGACGTAAGATTCATTTTAAACCAGACATCAAACAATACGTTTATCAACAAAATGGAGCAACTTATGGATAGAAACCCTGATTTTGATGTTCTTAGGGAAATAAGTGAAACATGTAATAAAGAAAATGACTAGTATTTACAAATTTGCGCCACTTACTTCTGTAGACGTGGAGAGATCCTTTTCAACCTACAAGTGGATCGTTAATATGAAAAGAAATAGACTAACAAATGATAACCTCGAGAAAATTATTATCGTACACCACAATTCTCTGAATAATCCTAAATTAAGAACTTTTGAACAGTCAGTAGAACCAGACGTAACACCATCATGTTCAACGCAAACAGATACAGAAATGACAGATTTCAGTGACCGAACCATAGTCATAAATAGTGATTAAAGATATTGTCACTGGGGTAATCTTTCTTCTTCAATCTTTAGCCACCCAATGCTGAGCATATATATAGGCCTCTTTCAAATCTCTCCACATTTATCTCGCTGCCACTTTAAAAGTGAAATATAAAATGTGCTAGTTTTAAGTTTTTATTTTCTTCATATTAGCTATGTAAGAAGTGCATGTCATGGCTACTTGTAAAGAAAACAACACAATAACTTGAGCAACATTAATTCTTGAATGACAATTATTTATGTATATTGCCCAAAGTGCCCATGTACAACTTTTCTATCTTTCATTTCTCTTCTATGTAGTTTCTGTGTGTACAACATAAAAATATTATGTGATGTAATGAATAAATAAGTTTCTATTAATTTATGTTTTCTTATTTACCACACCACCATTTCTCTTACACCTTACATACGTACATACTCGAATGGGAGAATTAACTTAAAGTAAATATACATCCGATTAGTTATGCGATCCCGGAATCCCGGGATTTTATTTTAAATAAAAATATACTTAGAAGCCGCTTCCATAATTTGTTATCCAAAAAATAACTTTAGGTAAATATGCATCCGATTATCCGATCTCTAGTTATAAGTCCTCAACGGTCAACTGTCGTTTCAAAGTCACGCGTATCGGCATCGACTAAGAATAAACTTGAGATCCGTATTCGCGGATATACATTTTAATGATTCGGTACATGACAAATTTTTAGACCTATTTATCAGTTAATAGTAGGACCTATAATCTATACATAATAATAATAGCCGTTATTGCTAAACATAGGGTTACAAGACTACTAAGTTCTGTGTGCCTTTTGGCATAGGCATAGGCCTCCTCCAATTCCTTCCAATGGATCCTGTCCCTTGCTACTCTCAACCAGAATGGTCCCGCTGTCTGTTTCAAGTCATCTTCCCATCTCCTGACTTGACGACTCCTACCTCTTTTGCCGTCTCTTGGTTCCCAGAGGGTGACTTGCTTGCTCCATTTGTTAATGGGGTGGCGTAGCAAATCATCTCCACTTTTGGACGTCTATCCGGGTAAGAATATCAGTGAGTTTTGTTATTGTTCTCATGTCTACGTTCCTGACTCTGTCTTTAATATTTAACCCTAGCATGCTTCTTTTCATGGCACGTTGGCATTTTGTTAGCCTTTCCCTGTGGTGAAGTGTTGTTGACCAAGTTTTACAGCCTTAAGTAAGAACTGGTAGAATACAGGTCTCCAATGTTTTCTTCTTTATGTGATTGCCTAGATCCTTACTTTTCATTATTTTCTTCAGTGACCAGTATTTTCTCCATCCTTGGGCTATTCGCCTGTTTATTTCCTTTGTCATTTCATCTGTAGGGGATATTATCTGTCTTAAGTAAATATATTCTTTGACATATTCGATCTTGTTGCCATCTACCATAACGTACATAATCTATATATTATTGTATAAAAATGAATCTCTATTTTTTTTGGTCACGGCATCACGCGTGAACGGCTGTACAGTTTTCGATTTTTTTTTTGTGTTTGTTATAGTCAGGAGAAGATTCTTATGAAAGAAAAAGTTAAGAACAAACTTAACGACCATATTAACTTTCTAATGTAGCTTTAGCGCTTTTGACATAACTGTCAGTCGTTTGACAGTCGGCGCGATTGACAGAATGCGCGAATTCAATATTCACAGTTGAGACGGGACAAAGTCCGTCGGGTCAGCCAGTCACCCAATGCTCACCTAGGCTTAGGACACCGCCTGTTGACGGGCATGTCGCTGACGTGGTGGAAGAACTGGCGCGGCGGCAGGCGGTGGCGCAACGAGCGCAGCGCCTCGCGCAGGTCGGCGCGCGCGAAGGCCTCGTGGTGCAGCGCGCGCTCCACCAGCCAGCAGTGCAGCGACAGCGGCTCCACCGGCGCCTCGTCGTCGGGCGCCGCGCCGCTGCAGGGCGCGGGCGCGGCGCCGCCCAGGCACTGCGACGCCACGCGCAGCGCGCGCACCACGCCGGCGGGCAGGCCGCTGCCGGGCGCCATGGGGCTGAGCAGCACGCCGCGCAGCCGCTCCAGCGCGCGCGCCGCGCCGCCGCCCGCGCGCAGCTCCGCCTCCACGCCCTCCAGCACCGCGCCGCGCTCGTTCAGCTTCTTGATGGACAGCAGCAGCTTGTGCCGGGCGCCTTTCGTTACGCCTGGAATACGAGATAAACTAAACTATTATCATTGTGAACGTTCAGATTAGGTACATATACGAGGGGTGATCAAAAAGTAATGATAAACGGATATATCTAGTAATAATAAAATTCTAAAAAAATATTTTTTCAACTCCCTAATCCTTCACAACTTCCCTGACAAAAAATGGTATAAATAGGACGTCATTTTTAAAATATACATTCATTTGAATACTAGCAGTCGGAGTGATAACATCAAAATGGAGAAACATGAAGTGCGAAGCGTCATCAAATACCTGTGCTTGAAAAAAATGTCCACCAAAGACATTCATACTGACTTGGTGGAAACATTGGGAGACTCTGCTCCTCCATATTCTACAACTGCACGCTGGTGCAAGGAGTTTAAGATGGGAAGAACATCCACGGAAGACGAACACCGCGAAGGCCGTCCGTCCTCCTCCCTCACTGAAGAAAACGTCAAAAAAGTTCAAGATCTGGTTTTGGCAGACCGAAGAGTGACCATTCGTCATTTAGCTGAGAACACAGGCATTTCATTTGGTAGCATTCAAAGGATCTTAACTACCGAGATGAACATGAGAAAGGTCTCTGCACGTTGGGTCCCGAGAATGTTAACCGACGAACAAAAGAAGAAACGATTCGACATTTCAAGGACCAATCTTGAAATGTTCCAGGCGGATCAAGATATTTTTTTGGCTCGATTTGTGACTATGGACGAAACGTGGATTCATCATTTTGATCCCGAAACCAAACAACAGTCAATGACATGGAAAAGGCCATCTTCACCGACTTCCAAGAAATTCAAAGTTTCAAGCTCTGCCGGCAAGGTTATGGCGTCTGTTTTCTGGGATGCTGAGGGAATAATTATGGTTGAATACCTTGATAAGGGCGCTACCATAACAGGCTCCTACTATGCTGACCAAATCAAAAGATTGCGAGAGGCCATCAAGGAAAAAAGACGGGGTAAACTGCGCGCAAAAGTTCTGTTCCATCAAGACAATGCACCTGCACACAAAGCTGAAGTTGCGATGGCTGCCATTCAAGAAGCTGGCTTCCAGCTGCTTGAACACCCACCCTATTCTCCAGATCTAGCCCCCAGCGACTTTTATTTGTTTCCTCGGCTCAAGGAACACCTCCGGGGCCAGAAATTTGAGGATAACGGCGAAGTGATGGCCGCTGTAGTGGCATTTTGGGAGAGTCAAGATAAAGATTTTTTTTTGAAGGGTATCGTTGGTTTAGAAAAGAGATGGACTAAATGTATTGACCTATTAGGAGACTATGTAGAAAAATAAATTTTATTTTTAAGTATATAGTTATTTTAATGTACCCATTCTCATTACTTTTGGATCACCCCTCGTAAAGATGGCAACCCTCAAAAAATGACACGCATTGTTTTAGACGGCTACATTGAAAAATTTTAATATTAAGTTAACATTACTAGAACCTTATCCTGTCTACGATACTCCCTTCCGGCGACCACTAAATATCCCTATAAGATATCTCTCATTAACATTACACATGTATGCACTACAATGCCACCGAGGTGATCCAATGATGCCAAGAAGTACAGTGTGAATGATTGTACAGTTTGAAATGGTGTAAGTGTGAGATTCCTTCAAAGATTTTACATGAGCACTTCCAAAAATGTTTCCTTATTGTAGTTTTACAAGAAAAAATTAGTTTCTTTGCAATGTGAGCGACGCGATATTTAAGCGAGCATACATTTTAACCACATTGTGTTAAGTTTGACTCGTCTTTAACGAATTGCGCCTAAGACAATTACTATAAAATAATGACTAACTAACCGAGATAACTACTTCCACTAATCCCAATCCCAATACGTTGAAATATTTGTAATACGTACATAACGAGAGGAAATAAAGATTTATTGGACGGCGAGACAAGTGATTCAAGTAGGCTGTTTCCTTTATATAAAAGGATGAGTCACCAACAAAACGAACAAGCATTGACACCATTTTATATGTCGTTACACAGGATTAATTCTAGAGCCAAGGTACAGTTAAACAATCCAGAATTTTCTGCCACATATAAGCTCAATGTGAATTCTAAACCAGAATGATCTGAAAACTTTGAGCACATAACTCAACCCGTGACAATGATTGACTGTGTGGATACTTGGGCCAAATAAGTACCAGTTGAAGTACTTTCATAGTTGCCATAAGCCCAAAAGAACAGCTTACTCTAATAGATAATCTTAAAACCTGGTATGTGTACAAAGTTGTACTGAATTTTCTTTTTAACATTTATAAGGCAGTCTTAAGCAAATTACATGATGGCATGAAATAGCAAATGAGCCCTCTGGCTCATTTGCTATTTTTTGGCAAACTATGGCAAAGTACTTCAACTGGTACTTATTTGGGCGAAGTATCCCTGATTAGTGTTTGTTTTTTAAAGAATACTTCTAAAAAAAAATTGTTTCCCAAAAACAGTAATCACACCCCAGCCTGGATCCCATCTTTTAAGTAATTTTATTCAGTCTCTATACAAAACAGGCCTCGAACTAGAAAATGACAACGGCCTCATGGTAGAAACAGTAACCAGGTCCAGAATAGTATGACCTAGTGGGTGAGTCGCCTTAGCAAACTTTTAATGACTAACAAATTAATAAAGACTAAAATTTAACTCACCTAACTTCTCGAGGTACTTTTCATCCATGCTCATCATCTGCTCAAAACTCATATTCGTGAACAACCACACATATTTATGTAACCTCAAGCTCTTCAACCATTGTGCCACCGTCGACATGCCTGGATGTTCCACAAAGTTATGTGATCTCAGGTCATCTAACCGTGTCTCGCTCCCCGTCGTCCCATACATTATACTAATAGGCCTAATCTGACTCAAACTGTGTTCACTAGATAGTGAAAAACTCCTAGGTTTTTGTACAAATGGTTCATCACTTAGATTCTCTGCAGATGACGACATGTGCATGAAGGTTGATGGAGGCGTCAGACTATTCGATCTTTGAGATTTAGGCTGAGTAATTGCCGGCTCAAAACTCAGTTTGTCACCTTCTATACTAATGTCTACGTCACGGCCGTTTTTGGAGAATGATTCTTGGAGCAAGTCTGTACCATTGAAGTCAATGGTGTCTAAAATGCCTCTGAAGTCGACATTTTTGCCAATGGTCCGTCTAAATGTGTTATTGCTTGTGCTCCATATGTTGTTGTCTGGCATCAGGCATGTGTCTATCCTTTGTTGCCATACGCTTTCGGAGTTCCTGTTGCCTGATATGTGGTTCTCTAGGTATCTTAACCATTGTGTCAATGTTCTGAAATATAAAATTAATTTGAAATTTGACCATCTTATTCATGATTAAAAAAAACCGTTTATAGCCGCCCGTGGTCCACCTGCGTTGTTCACCTGGGTGGACCACGAGCAATTTTTTTTTCCCGTGGATCACCAGAATGTCCACATGTTGAATACGTGCAAATGCGAAAGCATAGCATTCTATAATTCAAAAAGCAACTCTATAATTCATTTATTAATAATAGGGTACTTTCCCGTGACCCGACTTCTAAATTTCTTAAACTTAACTAATTTAACTTCTTTATTAATACTTTTGGTGAAATTACATGGAATTACTGGGATCAAAAATTTCACTAGTACCATCATGGCACTACCAAATGCAACTAATGGGAGCTACCAAAATTAAAATATCTTCGAGAAATTTTTGATATTTTTTAAAGTAAATTTACATTTAAACAAAATATTGTACTCAAACAAAATATTGTACTCAAACAAAATATTGTACTCAAACAAAATAAAACCGGACAAGTGCGGGTCTGACTCGCGCATCGAGGTTTGCGAGAGGATTAATCCCAAATGGTAAATTATTATAGACGCTACATTCAAATCATGTCCAAAACCCTTCGCTGAATTATACAATATACTTGGTGATAGAGACAGTGGATCAAACCACTGTAGTTGTACCATGAATTTTAGCTTTATTGCCTGATGAAAAAGAGAAAACCTATATTATTTTATTTAATCTCATAAGATCGCAATTGCCGCATTTTGCCCGTAATAAAACATATGAAATGGCGGCAGTAAATGCCATTTTAGGAGTTTTTCCAAAAGCTAAAATTATAGGCTGCTATTATCATTGGACTCGAGCAATTTTGCGAAAAGCTTTATTATTACAAGTTACAAAAGCTAAGTTTAAAAACGTTTTATTTTACTATCTGCTTGCCATTGTTACCATTACCAAAGTCAAACTACTCAAATTGAAAAAAATGTAAATTAAATAGACAGATATTGGTTTAAACAAAACATAGTCAGAATTGTAAGCGTTTTCGGTCAACGTCAACGGACAAATAATGTTATTGAAGGATGGCATGCAAAATAAATTAATCAATAAAAATACAGTAACAATACCACGTCTCAAAAATCGATTTAGGGACAAATCCTACTAATATTATAAACGTGAAAGTTTGTGAGGATGTATGGATGTGTGGATGTATGGATGTATGAATGTTTGTTACTCTTTCACGCCAAAAGTACTGAACCGATTGCGATGAAACTTGGCATGTAGATAGCTGGAAACCTGGATTAACATATAGGCATATACTTTTTATCCCGATATTTCCACGGGATCGGGACTTACGCAGGTGAAACCGCGGGGCGCTGCTAGTATAAAGATAAAATGTAAAATAAATTTAAAAAAAAGTTTACCAACTTCGATGGAAAATGATGAATTTATAATGTAAATTCAAATGGAGTTGCTGAATACCGCAAATTAATGTTGGACATGCATTAGATAAGCTGCGTTAAGATAATTAAACTTAATATGGCATTGATTTAACCTTTCAAATAGCACAAAAATACGTCATTTTTATTATTAGCCGACCTCCAAAAGGAGGAGGTTCTCAATTCGATTGGTATTTTTTATTTTTATGTCGATTACGCTAAGATTTATGATCCGATTTACGTGATTTTTTAGTTTGATGCGGAATAGTTAACATTTGGTCCCATAAAAGTTTAACATAGTTGAGCCCATAGTAGTTATCATATCATTTTATGAACATTTTTGTTTACGTGGACGATGTAATTTTAGTTTGTGTACGGCTTTTTTAGGAGTTTTCATTTAGGTTGATAATATATTATTATTACCCCGTGTTCGATAAGAGGGTCTTAGGCTACCTGTCATTGAAAGCGGAGCGAGCGTGCGCAGTAGAGAAACCGAGAAATATTATAACCAATACGATTGCATAAAATTTCGGAACGAAGAAATAAAAAAGAAATTTCAAACATAAGTAAAAAAATAAATCTAGATTTAACAGTCTTAATCGTTGCATTTCCTATAGTGCTTTATCATCAAGTGGTCTGTGTAATAATTTTGATGGTTCTAAATCACTTAATGCCACGCCATCTAAATTCTTCACTCGACTTAAAACCACATATATCTGATCTTTTGCGAAATTGTTTTTTTTGCGGTCTATCACCGCCCTCTCCAATGTCGTACCTTAGAGCTTGTGAACGATGACAGCCCAACTTAAAATTAGTGGCAGTATTAATCTCTCGACATCACCGTAACCTTTATTGGTCTGAAAAGGTGCAGATGTTGGTGCGATTAAAACTAGGCCCTACGCATCTTTTACCCTAGAGCTACTTAAAAAAATACTATTTAATATATGCCAATAACAAGCAACGAAATGTAATCTACCTACATCAGGTAGATTATAACATCTAGAAAAATCCTACTGTAGTTTACAGAACAACCTATTAGACACTAAAAAGTAAAAAATAAAAAAAAAACTACGTTTAAAAAAAGCCGACTTCAAAAACTAAAAAGTAAAAAATAACTTAATAAAGATTTAATTTTATACACCTCTTACGCACCGACTTCAAACCTATAAATAGGTAGCACATACAAATAATAGTATTTTGTTAATATTAAAGGTATTAGGTTTGCATTAGAAGAGTATTACATCAAATCTTTATTAAGTTATTTTACACTTTTAATATTTTGAAGTCGGTTTTTTAAACGTAGTTTTTTTTATCGACCAGTGGATCCAGTGCCTATGCAATTTGATAATTTTATAACTAGGTACCGTGAAAAAAACTACCCGTGGATCGAACAATTATTTCTTCCCGTGGTTCACCTGGGTCGACCACGGGAAGAAATAATTGCCCGTGGTCCACCCAGGTGAACTACGCAGGTGGACCACGGGCAATAAACGAAAAAAACCGGCCAAGTGCGAGTCAGACTCGCACTCGAAGGGCTTCGTACCATCTTCGAACAAAATATTAAGATCGAGCTAAAAAGCCAAAAAAAGAACACGTTTCTAGTAGGGGAGCCCTCTTTTATTTTATTTTTATTATTTTTTATAGCTGCAACAGAAATACACATTCTGAGAAAATTTCAACTGTCTATCTACAGCACAGGATCATGAAATACAGTCCGCTAATAGACAGACAGACGGACGAACGGATAGTGGAGGCTTGGTAATAGGGTCCCGTTGGTGGTAGCCTGTGCACGCTTCCAATCCCAGAAGACACGCATGCGCGTTGACGACCCTTATTAAACACTCCTTTCTTGAAAAATCCCATACTATAATTACCTTTGGTCATGGTGTGTCAGGGCTGGGTGCACTAGCAGATACGACAGTAACTGCCGGCACAGGTCAGGTGCTACGGAAGACCGTCGAGGCGCGTCCACGCATCGCTGTACTAAGGCAGGAGCGGCTGTCACGTATAGGTCTTTGCCACGGTCATTGTCCATTCGTAGAAGTGGCAATAGGGTCAGCAGACGACGGAGGCGCTCACCACCTGACGACGAAACAAACATCTTTATTCGACTTCCCGCAGGTTACATTGGAAGTTGTAATTTCATCAGTTAACCAAGGAACTTGCTAGTGGATTATTAGACTTGTCAACACAAATTATGTATTAATACAGGAATTAACGCGATCACGAAATAGGTTTTACATACCAGATCAGTCAAAGTACAAACAGATTTAAGAGTAAAACTTGCAGAGGATCTGAAATGGGAGGCTCACATAATATTAGTAACAAAGAAAGCTTAAAGCTTAATCATCACATTAGAAAGATCTTTGGAATTTTGACACCAGAAATAATGCTGAAGATTTATAAAACTTACATAAGATCTATATTAGAGAATGCATTTTTCAAGTCTCAGTCCTTACTTTGTTAAGGACATAGACCTAAAGAAGATGCAGCATAGCTTTAGAAAAATACCCAGAAATTAATCGGCATCTATTTACCATTAACACGACCGACAGCCCTCTATGCAGAGGATATCTCAACGCAGAGGAAACTGTCACCCACCTTATCCTGTAATGCTAGGGAGTGGTCACCGACGGGCAAATATCCTCGCGGATGCGAGGTCGCTCCTAGAAGCCTGTGAACGCTCCAAGAGGCTTCTGTGCTTCTGGAAGGAGCTGGGCTGGCTCAATTGGACAGCCATGCTTGAACGCATAATGGTCCATTTTTTAATCTAAATGCGGAAACTGAGCCCTTAACCAATACCAATATGTATTTCGTGATCGCGTTAATTCCCAAATTCCCAAAAAAGTTAGTAATGAGTTAACAAGTCTAATAATCCACCGGCACATTACGAATACTACTACTTAAGAGTAAAACAAACCGACCCAGAGAATGTTATTAGCTTCCTTGCCATGGTTTCATTGCATTTATCTATATTATGTATTTAGAAATATATAAGTATTGTATTTATCAGCAGTCTGGTTACCATAGATAGATAGATAACACTTTATTTGTACATTAGCAATGCAGTAGAAGATACATTTTCATAATTACAGTAAACAGATAATGTACAAAGGGCGGCCTTATTGCTAGATGCAATTTCTTCCAGGCAACCTTAGAATGGATCAAAATGATTATATGAAAATATACAGACATTAAATATTAACATACTTTAAATACCACTTTAAGTACTTGCTCTGCCTAGTTATGGATCAGACAGCATAATTATTATTTAGTAGTCATGAAGAAGGCAACAACCAGAACTGCAGCTGGGCAATAAATTGACTAGGAAAGTACATTTTGGAAAAAAGTATTTATTGCTTAATAGTCTGATAAAACACAGGTGTCACTAGAGTGGGTAGATGTATGATATAAAAACCACTGTCTACCTAGTAGTTCTGCAAACAGTAAACCTGATGAGGTGTGGTGCATGTTATCAGTTTAATTATAAATTTTCCTCTACTTAAATTTTTCATGAAACTTTGTTCAGAAGTGACTACTTGCTGACTTTACAGACATGACAGAATAAAAAATGCTATTACCTTTTTGTTTTTCACAGAACATTGTGTAGCATTAAGTACTTATTATCACCATAAATAGTGGTAATAATAACAATAAGTATTGAGCATATTAGAAGAGTTTGTACACCTCTAACTTAAAATTGAAATACTTTTTTTTTATTGAACTGCATAAAAAGCAGAGAATACACCCAACAGTATAATATAATACTTATTTTCCAGAAAATGCAAAGTGATACCACAAGACATTTTGAAAACTCAGTAGACTCCAAGGATAACAATATTAGTAAGCTGTTATTTCAACATTGACTCAACAGCAACAGGATTCTTACACTTTTTAGTAAAAAATATTTTGTTTTTATTGCGGTAGGTTATTTATTCTTAACATCTCTTCTGTAATAACTATCTCATAACTTATATAATAAATAGAGAGCCTAAGAAAACCTCCAAAGAAAAGGTAATGTATAATCTGAAAGTCGACTGAATGCTATAAAAATTAACATAAGCTAATTTAACATTGAAATGTTTAATAAACACATGAGTCACATCGCCTGTAATCATTTATCAACAGCTATTATGCAATTAGAGTTGATAACAAAGAAATTATTTCTTACACCATTTGTTGTATAATTTCTCTAATTACCTTACTAAATTTATTTTTATTAAAAATAAACTGATGAGTAATTGCACTAACTCATTGGTTATAAGTATAATTTTGTGTATCTTACAAAATTTTATTACTTTTTATAGGGTCAAAGGCTTTCATTATTTTTTTTTATTTCAAAAGAATATGAATTAACGAATATGTATTATTAAGTATGTGTGTATGTAAATACATATATTATCTTAATTTTATTTAGAATATAATAGATATTGAGAATGAATGAATGAGAATTGAATAGACAGAAAACAAGGGTAAAGTTTCTTTAACTTACCGTCTTCATCTTCGTCATCACGCACAGTGAGCAGGCTGGTTAGTAGCATCTCGTCATTGGCATCACGCTCCAGACGGTCGTCCTCGACGTGGCTACGCAAGGCAGCCTCTACGGCCCGCTGCACCAGCTTCAGGCCCGGCCACGGCACCCGCCTAGCTAACGTACATGCCACCACTGTCTGTTCGCAGGCACCCCATTGCTCAAACACCCCAGCTACACCTCCAAGCTGCTCATAAAACATGCCGTTCATCGTGAAAACAGCATAGCAGACTCAAAATATCAGATTTGTTTGTGTTCTACACGTCAGAAGTACGTGACAGCTGATCGTTGATCCACTATTCAATTCGGTTCGGAGGCGTGCGGAACACGAGGCGGCGATGATGACCAAAGGGCAGCAATTTATTCGAGTAATGAGAACGTTAATATATTATTAAAATTACAGGTAGATTGAAAAACATCGAAATTGTTTCGACGGTCAACCAGATTATCAAAATCCAAAATGGCCGACCACAGATAACAAATATTTTGTTTTTAAAGTGACAATTTATTTAGACCGCAGGAACCTTTTTCTGATATTTATAAAATGTATGTAATTAAATATTTTCCATTAAAAGCTCCTGAGCCAGTCTTATAAAGTAAGTAATATAAAAATTTATTAATAGTGAGCTGAGTTGAATAACTAAGTAAATGTAAATGGCCGACATCTAGTGCTTACTGGAAAAACTTAACAAGGTTTTTATATATTAACTATTTACCGCTAGATGTCAGTGCGTGCCGATCATGTTTAGAAACACATATTTATTTTATTTAAATGTTATTATTCATTGTTAGATTTGTTAGATTACAGTTATCATCAGGGCTAAATAAAAATTTCAATTGAGTAAAATCTTCTCGCACTTCAAGATTATTTTTTTTAAGATTTTGAAAGCATTGCCACGTGATAGACTTATAATCTAACTAAGATTGATTGATTGAGTGACCACTTAAGTCTAGTCAACAAGTTCAAAAACGTGTTAAATAGACATAAAGCTCCTAAAAATACGTGCGATAGCTCATTCGATTCGGAATGACGTCTAGATAAATGTTTTTTAAGGGCTTATTAGCACATAAAAAATTGCGATTGTTATTAACAAAATAAGATTTAAAAAAAAAGGTATTTCGTTTTTCGTTAATAACTTCTAAAACAATGATATTTAAGGAATTTAGAAAAAAGATCCAGAAAGAGGAAGAAATTTCAGATCAAAAAGTATTAACTCTCGGAACTCTATCTCTATTATTTATAGTTTTATTTTAACGCTGAAAATAGGGCTCCGCGCGGTCATAACGGCATAAGCGCGCCTAAAATAATCACCTAAAAATTTTTTTTTATAGTATTAAATAACAATTAAAAAATTTGAATAAATTATGGTGTAATCTAGACACTTGAACGAAAAAAACCTCGGCAAAAACAAAAGTTTTTGTCAATTTTTCAATAAGTTACACTATTGTTAATTAACAAAAATTTTTCCAATATCTTGTTTTATAAATTACGGCATAAAAGTTTAAATAATTAGCCCACAATTTTTTTCGTTTTGGAGCTCTTCTCATGTAGGTAATTAATAAATTGATGCAAAAAAAAATTATGATTTTGTTAATTTTGATTTTTTTTAATTAGCAAAAAATTCAATTTCCAGTAAATATTATCAAAAAAATTTTTTTTTTGGAATATCTTATTATTACTGGTTTTCCATCTAATATAGGTTTCATTTAACATTGGAAAAAGAAAATTACGTCATTTATTAAGATATTCTTTATAAACAAATATACTGTTTTGGGATATTTAAAAATTATTTTTTATCATCTTATTATATAGGTGAAATAATGATTTTTTAAAAAATAAATTTTTCTTAATTACTTTTTTTTATTGTTTATAATCGTTTTTTTTTTATCTTTCAATTGTTTAAATTACTAGTTAAGAAATTATTTTATTCTTAAAAATCATCATTGACCCTTCTCAATGGATTAACATAAAAATATTTTTTTTTTATAAATAATTTCATTGTAGGTGATATATCGGCTTTTTAGACGGCGCGCCTATGCCGTAATGACCGCGCGGAACCCAATTTTCAGCGTAAAAAAAATTATAAATAATAGAGATAGAGTTCCGGGAGTTAGGACTTTTTTATCGAAATTTCCTCTTCTTTCTGGATCTTTTTTCAAAATTCCTTAAATATCATTATTTTAGAAGTTATTACCAAAAAAACGAAATACCTTTTTTTTTAATCTTATTTTGTTACTAACAATCGCAATTTTTGATGTGCTAATATGCCCTTAAAAAACATTTATCTAGACGTCATTCCGAATCGAATGAGCTATCGCACGTATTTTTAGGAGCTTTATGTCTATTTAACACGTTTTTGAACTTGTTGACTGGACTACTTGGCCAATTGTTTATTCGCTTTACAAGAAAGTACAGTTCACATTGCTAGTACCTATTTAATTACATTTTTACGACATATTTTATATCGGTAGTGTAGGACTACCCACCAACCTTTGATTAGCGCATTAAAACAAAAAAGAAGCCTGCTTTATGGTATAAATTGGATTTATCTGAGTATAATTAAAAGTAGTCAGACCCATCTGGTTTGCTCTCCAGTCACCTCAGAATATTCGAAGTTTATGTGCCTGTTTAAAATAAATTATCGCTTTCTTTAGACTCCTAAGAAGAGAAAAACAGATGTACATACCTCGCTTACCTTAAAGTCTTCCCTAATTTTCTAGAAAGTTTATCTCAAAAAACTGAACAAACTATTTGTCTGACTAAACATTAGATTATAAGTATGTAGGTACCATAAATAATCTTCGATCTCTTGAATCTGAATCACATCACTTTTAACATTAAAACAGTAACTGTTTGTGTTTAATAAAACATTTAACCTGTAGATATAAAATATGTCGTAGACTCGTGGAAAAATAATTATTGTGCTGTACATTTTGTTCACTTATCTTGAACCCTTTACACAGAAAACGTCGATAAAGCAGCCAAAATGGTATATTGTTTTCGACTTAACTTACATATTAAAATATATTTCTATATATTACAATGAATTTACCAAATTTGTATTGTCATTTCACACTGAAAACTTGTGTCTATAGATATTACTGATTGGTACCGTGCGTCGTTGCCTACTTTCAACCCCCGACGCAAAAAGAGGGGTGTTATACGTGACTGTGTGTCTGTGTATCTGTGTGTCAGTCTCAGAGGCGCAACAATCCTCAAAAAGTAGGGGGTGTCCAAAATATTTTTTGAGGACAACAAAAAAAATAAAGGTCATCAAAACACTTTATTGACGTTTTTCAAAGTATTGTACGGCTTACTAGATAATTTGGTATTACGATAAACATAATTTTTTCGAAGAACATCATTTTAATTACAATTTATATGATGCACATTTTTCTTATGGGTTATGTGGGGCTATTTGGACACCTTCGAAGGGGGTGTCCACAGGTTTTTAGGGGGTGTCAGTCTGTCTGTGGCATCGTAGCTCCCAAACGAAAGGTTAGATTTAAGTGCTTTTTTTTTTGTTTGAAAGGTGACTTGATCGATAGTGTTTTTAGATATAATTCAAGAAAATGTGTTCAGCCGTTCGAAGATCATCAGCTCTTTTCTAATCGTTGAAGGGATTTTCGAATCGGGGCTGTTTTAAATTTAATTAATAGAAGTTTCAAGACCGGATTAGTAGAGTAGGACTGCAAAAGATTACTCCCTACATACAAACTCACAAACATTATGTACCTCTTCCCAATATTCACATATGGGCCAGCTCGACCGGAGTGATACCACGTCCTCACAGAAAACCGGCAGTGAAGCAATCCTTGCATTGCTTTTCGCTGAGTGAGTGAGGTTACCGGAGGCCCTAAACCCCTTCCTTCTTCCGTCCCCCTCTTCCACCTTTCCACTACACCTACCTTAAAGGCCGGCAAGTACGCACGCAACGCACTTGTTACTCTTGAGTTGCAGGTGCCCATGGGCGGCTATCATTTACCATCAGGTGACCCATCTGCTCGTTTGCCCCCCATTCCATAAAAAAATATATATATTACATTAAATAGATACTTATTTACCCACGTGAGTATTTTATACTAATTGAATTGAATTTTATAATAAGCTTAGTTACTCCTAGTTTAGAATCGGTAAAATACCTTTTATCTAAAAATCACTTTGACAGATCCGTTTTTAAAAGTACGCCTATGCGCTTCTTTTCTGTGTTATTAAAAAAAAAATCTTGTCAACAAGAGGCAGAATGATGGTGGTCTTTGCTTTGTGATTGTACAACCGAAGAGTGTCGCCTTGTCTTTTGAAGTGATGTGACGGCCCGCCGGCCGCTGCGCCGTGGCCCGGGGCTGCAACTACTGTACTTAAAATTGAGCTTTACCTTCTTACACTTAAGATTACTATTAAATTGGCATACGTAATCGGGTGTGTTGGCTTGTTATTAATGTGTTTAAGTTAATAGATAATAGCAGTACGCAATAGTTAAAAGGTTTTCCACTTCACTACGAAGGTATGTAAGGTTTACAGAAGCCGAAAAGATTAGCAGTGTAATCTTTTCGTTTGTAACATTCATGACTCATGAAATTCATTTGAGATACTGCAAGACTAGTAATCTTAAGTTTATAATTTTAATTGCCATAATTTTCACACCAGCTATTTGATAGGCTTTGATATATAAATTACTAGCTGCACCCCTCGGTTTCACCCGCGTTAGTCGCGATGCGTTGCTAATATCGGGATTAAAAGCCTATGTGTTAATCCAGGTGTCCAGCTACCTACGTACCAAGTTTCATCGCAATCGGTTCAGTAGTTTTTGCGGGACAGAGCGACAAACATCCATACGTCCTCACAAACTTTTATGTGCCTATATAATACTAGTAGCATTTTACCCTAAGGAATTGTGACACTTGAATTATCTATTATATTTTGTCTCATTCCAAGATGACAAGGTACAGGATTTGCGGCCCAGATCAACGCGTGCGAGATTAGTTTTACTGTTAATAGTAGGTACAGAAACTCCTTCATTAGCTTTTGAGATATTCCAGCCTTAGTAAAATAAACTGAAGTTTTCAAAGAAACCTACCAAGCAGGGGCTTTTAATTTAAGTAAAGTTGCAGCGATCATCCTGCATGCGTGGTACCTCTACGTATACGTAGATATGTACTTAGTCTACCATTATTTATACAGTGACTGCTTGCGACCATTATTCAGTTATACATATAAAACAAAGTCCCCCGTCGCATCTGTCTGTCTGTCTGTCTGTCTGTTCGCGATAAATTCAAAAAGTACTGACTACTTTTCATGCGGTATTCACCAATAGATAGAGTGATTCATGAGGAAGGTTTAGGTATATAATTTGTTAAGGTTTTGTGTAAATGCGTTGAAAGAAGATGATGATTGTTGAAGACGTCTCTTCTACCCGTGCGACGCCGGGGCGGTTTGCCAGTTTTACATATTACAGTAACATTGCATTACTAAGTCGTTGTATGGCAGATTTTGATTACAGTTTAATATTTAAGTAGGGGTCTCCCTAAGCTGACGAACTATTGTGAACGAGCTAGCAGTTCACTCTTTGCCATCATACTAAAGCTTTAGTTGCTAGTACCACCCAGACTCGGGACAATTATTGGTGGATCACAAATTGGTTTGTCCCGTGTACTAGCGGGGCGACCACTTTAACCATTGCCGGTAGCAAATCAGTAAAATTATTACTACTTACTAATTATTACTACTTACCTACTTATTAGTAGTAGTAAGAAGATAACTGGTACAAACCTATAGTACTTATACAGCGACGCAGCAATAATTTTACTGTTCTACTGTCGTCCACTTTATATATGGATTTTTATTCTAACTCTGCAATATTTTTTGAGTGTTATTACGCCATTTAGAGATAATTTCTTCTTACACAAACTTTACTTGGGTACCATGAATAACGTAATGAAAGATATAATCACTTGTGTGGAGTCCTTTTGGGGCGACTACCGATGCGTCAATAATGTCACAACTGTCGCCTATCGGACATGATACGACTTTTTGTCACAATAATATTGTGTGTATTACAAATACTTCCGAATTCATAAGAGTTATTTCTTTTGGATATGCCATGGTGGTCGCTAACAATTTAATACTTCCGTTATTAGAAGTTTTTCACAAGGCTACATGAGAATATTAATTTCGCCTCAGTGATACCCTATTAGTACGCTTCTCTCTAAACTATTCTGATTTCAATAATAAAGATGTTTAAATGTAATGAGAATAAATATTGTTATGGTTTGTTGGATAGTGGCGGCGGTACCAAGATCCCAAAAGCACATATGAGAAGAAACCTCGCAAGAAACTCGTGGGCATTTAAGTATAAAAATATTGAATGTTTTGAACATATTTTATGGGCAGTCTACAGGTGCGCCTAAAGCTAAGTAGATAGCTAGCTAATGGCCTTTTTAGGCTAGCTTCTGGACTCTTTGAGATTTTACTAATACCTACTATCAGTTTTGTTTTTGCAAATTAGGGGGTGGATCTGTCATGTTACACTAGCTGATACGGAGGCTATTGCAAGTTCCGGTCCCGGTTCAGTGTGACATGAATAAGCTTTTAGACGCGTCGTGTTCAGGGCTAAATATAATCATACAGTCACATTTCAGCTACATGCAGGCGTCTATCATCCGTTTTCTTGGTCGGCCAACTTTCAGATCCATGCAGGACTCGGACAGCAGGTCTGATGATCGTCTTAAAGATCTCTCCTTTCAGTTTCATAGGAAACCTGGAATCACCAGCAAAAAGAAATACCACCCTATATTCATTTGACGCTGTACAGTCCGGTCTATTTGGCCATTGCTTTGTAGAAGAGAGCCGAGGTACTTCAAATATTGAAATACAAATAAAAATTATAATAAGATAGTAAAATTCTTCATTATGAATTAAACTGTTATTCTTCTGTCGTAATCTATTTGTTTTATTTATTATGCTATATACTGTATGTGTATCCGTTAACGTGAAACCTATATTACGTTGTAGGCTGTAGCCATAATTAGGATAACCACTACTTTGCGGCGCGTTATATGCCTTGTAACCCTACTGCAGTACGTCACTGTCGACGACATATCGGAGAACACTTACGCGTGTTTATTGTTCGTTTGGAAACTACTAACTAATACTAATTCACTTCGCCTTAGAATGCGGGCACGTATCAAAGTAGCATTTCCAAATACGCACCTAGGCCTGGTTTCATTAAAATGAATTACTAATGGTTTCACCCGCGTAAGTCCGATGCCGTGTGAATATCAGGATAAAAAAAAGCCTATGTGTTAATCCAGGTCTCCAGCTATCTACATACTCTACATACCTATTTACATCGCAATCGGTTTAGTAGTTTTATCTATCCAAACTTTCACATTTATACTATTAGTAGGATACTTATTAACAGTTTTTTTGTTTTATTTGACTTAATGGTAACATAAACACGTCTAAAAGCGCGTTCCCATAATCAAGAAATTAAAGAAGGTAGAATTTTCGTTGAAAATTCAACAAAATGTAACATCTTGATTATAGGAACCGGGCATAAGTTTGCAGTTCCAGTCTTATAGCAGGGCTTGTATAGGTATGTGACAGTATATATAATATATATATATATATATATATATATATATATATTATAACACATATATATATATATATATATATATATATATATATATATATATATACACATATATATATATATATATATATATATATATATATATATGTGTTATAAGTTCATATTACAAGTGCAATAATATTACCGACCTTGGCAATATTCCCATCGTAGTCATTCATTGTAAATTTTACGATATTCTCACGCGAATCCTGCTGTAAAAACACATTCGCGTGTCGGTTTGTGGCGCCTGAGTCAACAATCGCGCTTGTTTGACGAAAGGATTCGTGTTATCTTTGCACACGCGTCTGTTTCACATAGTAATAAATGAGTGACCCAATCAATACATTTAATAAATTCTCTTAAATAACACTAGTTTATATGAGGATACGATATGTTACCGATAGGTGTGGTAGTATTCTAGTATCGTTATGTACCTACCTAGCTGTAACTGCTAATAGCTAAAAAGACTGTAAAGAAAATCGGTTTGAAGAAAAAAAACTGGCCAAGTGCGAGTCGGACTCGCGCATGAAGGGTTCCGCACCATCGTATAACACTATACTTAAGCTATTTAATACTATAAGCCAAAAAAATACGTCTCTAGTAGGGGAGCCCCTTTCAATTTATTTTTATTTTTATTATTTGTTGTTATAGCGGCAACAGATATACACATTCTGTGAAAATTTCAACTGTTTGCCTATTACGGATCATGAGATACAGCCTAGTGACAGACAGATAGACAGACGAACAGTGGAGTCTAATTAAGGGTTCCGTTTTTACCCTTTGGGTACGGAATCTATAAAAAAAAAACAATTTCTTCGGCAAATGCTGGTGTAGATGTATATTTCTAAACAATATATTAGATATCCATTTTGATGATGATTGAATGGTTTTGTTTTCTTTTTATATTTCCTAATACCTTGTATAAATTATACTTTACAACTAAGATCTAATCGCGCGATCGCAAGCTAAGGTCAAATCTATGAGACACCCCTCCTAACCTAAGTCCGTCTCTCTCTTCTTTGACCTAAATCTAACATTGGCCCCAATTCTGTTACTTCACTCGCTAAATTAAAATCCACTAAATTTTCTTCATATAAGAAGTAAACTTTGCACCCTTAGAAACAAGGTCTTATTTCAAATTGAAACAAGTAGGTAACATATGTCGCTATCGAAAAAGCAATTTATTTGTCGACTAAAGTCTGATACGCTTAAATAAACTTTAATACCACGTAGCGAGAGCCGCTATCCGTTGAATGCCATCTCTTTTGCTCCGTGTTTTTAGTAAGCGTCTTCGTAGGTGTAGATTAAAAACACGTCATCCTTGTTCGTTTTGAACAAGTTTTTATACGGCAATTATACAGCGTTTGAATAAATGAAGACTCTCGCTGCGTGGAAATAAAGTTGAGTATACGTTGACAGGTTTTAGTGAAATTTAGCGGCGCTGAGAAATAGATGCTTGTAACAAATAGACCTTATTACGAAGAACACTAGGTTGAATTCATATGAAGAAATTAAGTCAGGTTTTAGTTTAGTCGAGTGTACAATGAGAGAGTTTGCAGTTACAATTGAAAAAATATTCAGACAGCCTTTAAGTAAACTCAATAGGTAATCTTTGTCGCTTTTATAAAGCCCTCAACAAAAGAAATAACGGTACAATCTTATTTCTTTGAATAGAGAAAGTTATTTCCACAATTTTGCAAAATGGCAATACTACATTGTCTTTGACTATATTAAAAGGGTTGTTTCTGACAAAGAGGATTATACAATTTGCATGTTGCGTTTTTAGCGTTACTTCTGCGAACATACCAATGACTTTGCACTAATTAAAGAAGTGTGTCTGGCGCGATTTCACATTGTAGAAATGAAATGCTTGTTTAGAACACACAACTGACAAAAGGTTTGAAAACCGAAACAGGTATTTGGCGCCAAAAGCGGGTTGTTAGCAACTATTTAACCAAAAATAAAATGATGTCTAGAAAAACTAAAGCCACTACGATGGTTAAAATATATTTAATTCCACTTCCAGTACAAAGTTTTGTAGCCTATGTACCTAAGCTTATAGGCACTTATGTTTTCATAAACCAGAACGGATAGAGAAGGAAAGACTTCTTTGCAGAATGTAGATCTCTTTAGTCTTATAGATAGAAAGAACAAGCTGACCCACGCAACTTTGTCCGCGTGTGTAAATTTTCCTTGTTTTTGCAATATTTTTCGTTGATGCTCCGCTCCTTTTGGTTGTAGCGAGATGTTATATAGCCTATAGCCTTCCTCGATAAATGGGTTATCTAACACTA
This sequence comes from Callimorpha dominula, assembly GCA_949752705.1. Classification (NCBI taxonomy): domain Eukaryota; kingdom Metazoa; phylum Arthropoda; class Insecta; order Lepidoptera; family Erebidae; genus Callimorpha; species Callimorpha dominula. The sequence continues at coordinate 21,971,462 of OX457004.1, read as the reverse complement.
AAAAAAAAATCAATTCGAATAAGTAGTTCCTGAGATTAGCGCGTTCAACCAAACAAACAAACTCTTCAGCTTTATATTAGTATAGATTATCGTTAACCTGGATTTCTTCAATTTTTTAAAGATGAATAGAATAAAGCATCATTTGTAAAACTAAATTAACCTTAGATCAGTACAGTTTTTGTCTTAGTGTCTTTAAATCATTCATTATTTTTACTGAAAAAATGGTAGATTAGGAGGTGGAAAATTTATCAGCGTTTCAAAAATTCGGGAGGTAGGTTGTGTATTTTCCCCTTGCAGAGAGGAGAAGATCCATGAGGTGCCCGGATAACCACATATTTGTCAAGATATTGGTCGGTTGACTCGGCTGTAATGAGGTCTTAAATTCAGCTGCAGTTTTAAAAGCATACCTATTAAAATAATGCAAGGTGGTGTTAAAGTGCAATTGTATTACAAAGGATTATCAATTCGCTATCTGGAGAGAGAGGTATAGACAGTCACTTTCGAAACAATTTTATTGGCCCTGTAGAGGAGGTAACCGACTTAGTAAGAAACAAAAACCCGCCATAAAGTTAATCTCCTAGCGGAATTAAAAAAAAACAGTCGTGGCCTTAAATAACTGATTGCATTTTTTTGCAGTAATGACAATGCGGGTAAACTCTTTTATTAGAGCTTAAGTTATATTGCATTTATGATTGTAATGAAGAATAGGTAGTAATTTCTTAAGGTGTACAATGGGTACGAAATAGCAACTGTACTGTTCTATTTCTTCTTATTAGTTAATAAGCCAATAATCGGGCAATGTCACCCGACGACGTTAGGCGGCACTCATGGGTGGCACTGAAAATCAGTACTGGGGTGGGCTATACCCATCTCAGTTTATGCTGAGTGTCCACCCAAATTTCCGAAACACGACGTATCTTCCACTAAAAACGATGTAGGTACGAAATATGTAGGTACGAAATAAAAAAACATGACCTGTTGCCACGTCAGACATTTGACACGTGAGTGATGAGTGCCACGTTGCCATGTCGTGCGTGACGCGCAGTGTAGCCACTTGCAATTTTTAATAAAATGTATGCTGTAATTAGTGTTAATAATTCGTCAAAAAGTGTTTTTTTTTTTGGTTATAAAAATTTGTTTGTAATAGTTATAGGATGTTTCGAAAATAAAAATATGTTTTCTTTCTTTCTTTCTTCTAGGTATACATTTGGTATATTTAGAAGGAATCATGGCTATGGATGTTTTATCAAAGTAAAATTGATTGGTTGGATTAATTTTAAGCCGGCAAAATAGGTCGGTTGCAAATTTATGAATCAATAATGGTACTAGATGAAATGCCCAACGGTTTAGCCTCCGTAGCTCCGGTTTTCTGTGCAAAATTTAAAAAATCACTTGAAAATATAGATATTAAATATAGATATTAACTGCTAAAGGAAAGTTAAGTAGACAGAAATTTACTTCTGGGTTCTATCATGAAATATATATTTTTTTGTACATAGGTATAGACGTTAGCCGTTAGTTGATTTAGCTTGAAAAAAAAAAGTTATTTTTCAAGATTTATTTTCTTCGAAAAATGCTTTTCCTAGTGTAGGTGCACATTTCTAACAACACATGAATTTTCATGTCAATTCCAATGATTTAGTTTTTGAAGTGAAAACTGCTTTAGGCATGGTTATGCACTTTTGCTATGGGGAAAAAGCATTGAACTCTTTACCGTCACGCTACTATAAAAACATATATAAATCCACTAGAGGGCGGTAATCTAAACATTGAGTTTTGTCAGCTCCTTTATATATATATAAGTATATGTGTGTATGTGTTTTCACTTCTGACGTGCAGTCCTACGACTGACACTTTTCTTTATGCAGAAGTTTTCAGGAAAATATGGACATTGCATTCATTCTTGGAATTATCTACCAATAGGTTCAAATTTCAATCATGTCAGCCCTTTCTTACTTCTCAAAGGACATAAATTAGCTGAATAATGTTGTCTTAGAGCGTTTCTAGAATTAAAGTTGCTGGAAACGCTCTAAGACAAACTTTGATCAGTTCACTGGTTAATATCTGTATAACCGCTTACACAGATGTTGTTCAAACAATTTAGGCACAAAATAAAATGCTCTAATTTGTACAGTGGTATTAAAATAGCAACCTAGTAGCTGTTTAAACCTATAAATAAGCTTAATATCGTTTGTATAAACAGTGATCTAAATTTTTAACCCCCAACATGCAAAAAGAGGGTTGTCATAAGCTTGATATGTCTGTGTTATTGTGGCATCGTAGCTCCCAAACGGATGAACCGATTTGAGTGCGGTTTTTCTTGTTTGAAAAGTAACTTGATCGAGTGTTCTTAGATATAACTCAAGAAAATCTGTTCAGCCGTTCGAAGACCATCAGTTCTTTTGTAATCGTTAAAGTGATTTTTATAATTATATTATATTTTCGTATGTTTTTTCAGGCTAATTAATAATTACATATCGTCCATAGGTACATATCCTAAAACTAATACTAGGCTCTATGATATCATTCACAACAGAAATAATAGCACAGTTATTGTTCATTTTGTGGACGCGGAAGGGTTTTGTGAACGGCAAGCAAGTGGAGATTTAATCCCGATTTGTAAATACGAAATCCTTAGCAGCTGTGCCTTAGCCACGGAATAAATAATGGTATACTATTGTATGATATAATAGTTGCTCTAGTGTAGGATTCGCTCTAGTCAACACGCGTGCCAAGTTTTCATGCTATATCTTAACCGCAAAGTTTATCTTCATAAAATTGTCTGGATGTAAAAAGGGTTTCGTTCGTAAGGGTTAATATGCCATGGCCTATAATAATGCACATAAACCACTTTTTAGTTTTTAATATTTTTATGTCACAAAAAGGTCTCATTATGGCTTATGTATAAGAGATAGGTAATAGCAAACCGAGCCTTTTTATTAGATGTACTAGGTACCAATATTTTTGTAGAACATTGTATTTACGTATCACTAACCATTAAGCCAGTGCAGGCGGATAAAGCAGTTCGGTAGTGGTACTTAACAAAAATCAGTATTTAAGGCTAGCTGGGAGGTGTAGCCTAATGCTAGATAGTCTATACTATTTCTAATGAATAATATATACATAAATAATTGTTTGAATCCGACCAGTAAGAGTTCCAGAGAGCATTTAAACAAACAAACAAAAAACCTCTTAGATAGAATCGTAGATAGATGTACTCTTTAGGACTGGCCTGTTGGTCTAGTGGTTAGTGATCCTAACTGCTGAGCCAGAGGTCGTGGGTTCGATTCCCACCCAGGAAAAATATTTGTGTGATGTGCACGATTATTTGTTCTGTGTCTGGGTGTAACTTATCTATAATATGTATGTATTTAGAAATATATAAGTATGTTTATCAGCAGTCTGGTTACCATAGTACAGGCTCTGCCTAGTTTGGGATCAGACGGCCGTGTGTGAGATGTGTGAAGTTATTATTATTTATAGTAGACACAAAATAATAATGATACAATATTTGTCCATCTTAAGGTTGTCTGGAAGAAATCGCAACTAGCGATGAGACCGCCGATTGTACCATTATTCAATGTTTTTCATTTATGTTATAACTTTTCTATGGTGTACAATAAATATAATTGTATTATATTTTACATACATATAGTAGCTATACATACATACATATATAGCTGTAGTAGTATAACTAACTTGTTAATGTTTAATTGCGACAACACGTCTATGAAACCATTGGATGGATAAATGAACGTAGACGGTGTAAAAAGGACCTGCAGTGTACAATACAAGGAGACGTTGTCAAGATAATACCTACACTTAAATTAAACAGCATAATTATTCACTGTTTACAAATACAGGGTGTTAGTGGAACGTACTAATGGCACCTTTGATGATGGGTCAGCAAAAAAATCGATCCCGATAAAAAACGGACCCCTTGCAGGTCACCGTCGACCCCTAGGGTTCGATATAGACCACTTTGGGTATCAGTGGATTACAGTTTTAATCTATACTAATACTATAAAGCTGAAGAGTTTGTTTGTTGGGTTAAACGCGCTAATCTCAGGAACTACTGGTTCGAATTGAAAAAATATTTTAGTGTAGCATAGCTCATTTATCGAGGAATATAACATCACGCTACGAGAAATAGGAGCGGAGCAGTGAACATAAACACAGGTGAAACTACGGGACGGCTAATTGAACCCGCCCCGGCTTCGCACGGGTAGCCGACACATCTTTAACAATCATCAACATATTTCAATCAATTTACACAAAAGCTTAACAAATTATATACCTAAACCTTCCTCATGAATCACTCTGTATATTAGTGAAAACCCCATGAAAATCGCGAACACAGACGGACAGACAGACGCGGCGGGGGACTTTGTGATGATATATGATGATAAGTACTTAAATATAACTCCTGCCTTTTAAAAGGCTAATGAAACAACACAATATTAATCTGGGCCTAAGTATGTATGAAGTCTAGCTCACCTACGTGGGCTATTAAGTTACAGTATTACCATAAAGTAATACTTTTTACATTCTGTTTGAACACGTACAAATGTGGAAATTTTGATCGGGAACCGTACATTTTCTGGTACAAAAACTAGCCTATGTGCTTATTCCAGACTACAATCTATCTCTGTGCTAGATTTCTTCCATATCCGTTTAGCCATTCTGGCGCGATTGAGTAACAAACGTCCATCGGAACTTTCGCATTTATGATAGTAGTTAGATCAATAGGTACCAATAGTGGTTAATTCGTATTAGCGTTGTTAATTGTGTAGGTACAGTGTTCTTAACTTTCTCGAATATTCTTCTTCTACAGATATTTTAAACTTACCATGTTGTTTATAATAATTACGTTATAAATTTAACTGAACAGTAAGTATACCTACCGATTATTAAGGTTCTAATCCATTGTTAGCAATATACCTATCCGTTATCTCCATAGATTACGAACTCTAGAGTTAGGAATAACTCTGTTATCGAAAACAAATTCATTAACGTCTTCATTAACTAATCCATCTCTTATACCTACTACAATTGCTCGCTATCACAGTTTTAGTAAACACCAGTAAGTGTGCAAAACCCATTCAAAAAGCCAAACAAATAAATCATCGCTGAATAGTTCCGTTAGGGCGAGTACCTGCTCAACCCTTCCACGACCAGGGGTGCTCACTTACGCCCCGCCTCTTTCTAATCCCACTCACTCTCCAACACAGATCATTATTCGTGATTTGCACGTCAAGTGAACACGTTCAATTGTCACCATGGCTCTTTGGACACCATACGCGCAAGAAGCCGCTCTAGACTTGAGCACAAGTGCTTTGAAATCTGAGAGGGCTTCGCCGCTTCCCGCAGCGAGTGCTCCTCAGTCACCACCAATGCAAGGATACTACGCATCGTACACGGACACCCAACAGTACTACGGCTACCAGTACCAGCCTGCGATATCCTATGCTGTGCCTGAAATGTCTCCTGACTCTGTCGAAAGCTGGTCTCACTTGAAGCCCAACGCGCCTTCCCCGCCAGAATCGGAATCCCATGACTTCTTCGATACAGAATCGCTGTCTGAAGACCTAGAGTACCAGGCGTTTGAACGAGACGCCTTACAAGCTATGGCGGAGAAGAATGGCGGCACGTTGCTGGGAAATAATCCTAGGATGCGGCGAGCTGTCCAGACGAGTCAGGCGGCGGATGACTCGTACAGGAAGCAACGTGAGAGGAACAACTTCGCAGCGAAGCAAAGCAGGGACAGAAGGAAGTTGAGGGAAGTTAGACTGGCCTTCCAAGTGACTTATTTGAAAAAGAAGATGGCAGACCTAAAAGCTAGGCTGACTACAGGTGTTTGTGGGCGTTGTCGCCAAATTTGCGAGTGTTAAAAGTGTAGTGAACTTTAAAACGGACTAATGTGGATCTTCTTAACACTGATGACTGTAAATATGAGAAAACATTATTGTAAATATATGACTTTGTAAATATTTAAAATGATAAACTCTTAACTATTAAATTTATTAGAGTTTTAGTTGTAGCCAATAAGAGATTGCTTGTGTAATATTTATAAAATTATGTTTAAGTTGTCTGCTCTTGTGCAATTTTGATACAAATAAATTAGAAATAAACTTATTTTTGCAAAACAATGATACATATTTTATTTATGATTCCTACAACACCCAATTACCTACGTCATATCTACACACTTAGTAGTGCTTATATATTATTTATCACAAACAAAACAATCTCATACACAAACATATTGGTCAGAATATATTTTACTAATAAAATTCAAAACACAGTATTATCTTTTTTAAACCGACGACAAAAAGAAGGTTCTCAATTCGACCGTATATATATATATTTTTTTTTAAGTATATATATATATATTTTTTTTTTATGTATATTCAGCCCTCACTCCGTTATTTATGAAACGATTTTGATTACTATTTTTTTGTTGGATAGGGTATACCTCAAGGGATGGGATCCTGATAAAATTGAGAGAAACCCTCGAAAATTGTAGGAACGAATAGTGTTTCTGTTTACTTTTTATTACTTTATCAGGTATTTGAGTTTAGAAATCATCACTTCATGTAGCTGAGCTGATGATGAAAAAAAATCATGAAATAAAAATCTTAATAAAAATAAAAATACATATATGTATTTGAAATGCAAAATACTTATGTGCTATTTTTCTTTTTAAATACTACTTTTCTTCAAAATGTATTTTGTATTTTATTTTAAATACTTTATATAAATATTCAGTATTTGTAAAATGCAAAATGGTTTTGTTACTTTTTTAATTCATAATTATTTCTTTAAGGATGTTTTTTAAAGTACATACTGAATAATATAAATTGTTAAAATCTTTAAATATTATTATTATTTTTATCTTTTTTTTAAAGATTAAAATAAACGTGGGTCACGCATTACTACTTAGTACCTATACATATTAACCCCTCCAGCTAAGCTAAATGCTTGTGTTAGGAGTGGGTTCACGTCGGTAAAGTACTGTGTGGGGTTCGAACCCGCAACTACTTGATCGCAAGTCCGATGCCTTACCCATTACGCTACCGCCGCTTTAATTTACTTTTATTATACAACTAGTATTACTCGTGATATCTAAGGTAGTCTCGAGTAATACAAATTAATTATTTAAAATAAAAGAAGTCATTCAAATTTATAACTTAGCTAAACCCTCACCCAACAACGCTTACAATATTTTTAATCCCCTAAAAGATATTTTACAACCAGATTAAAAAATTCTACGTTTTCTTGTAATCTCACCGCGTCTTATTGCAGATGTTTTTAACTTTCAAGTAAAATAATAGGAAGGCTATTCGTCGTCATCAATTATATGACACCGGCTTCTCCCTCTAACGGATTATAATGCAGGACTAAAGATTTATTTTATGACGGGTTTTACCTGCTCAATGCAGCTTCTGTAAGACAATGGGGTCGGTTTTGCAGTTTTATTGGAATAAGCCCTATCATTTACAGTACTTTTGCATTTCTATTTTTAATTCTATAATGTAACCATCGCATTCACTGTCTGTTAGAGCTTTTAAATCTTAAGTGGCTATATGCTTAGGTAAATCAGAGCTTTTTAGTCAATATTCGGCTAGTTACAAATGATTATACCTAATGTCAAAGTACTGAAGTAACGTTGAACATTCCAAATATTATATGACTTTTTCAGTTATATAAGTCTCAATATCAGCGGATATACCCTCAGTATTCCACTATTTGTTATTTCTATTAGTCATTGTAAGTGTTACCGGTGTAAGAAAACACAGAAACATTAAGAGTGTTATATGTACTGTACTGAGTGTGTACTGAATTAATTGAAAGATGAATAAATAAATAAATCAGCTACATATCAGCAGCAAATATAAAGACGAGGTTTACTTGTTGAGTCCACATTTTTCAAGGTTTTTCTTGGTACCTATTTTTCTTTTATTAAGTTTTCTATTTGAAACCCATAAGTACCTACTTTCAAGATGATGTATAAAATCCATTGACAGATGTTGTCGAACGCGCTAAAATTTGATATAGTGTCATCCGAGTTCTACGAAAGCTGCATATTGGTTGCAGTCATAATACTTATCTCTGGTTACGCATCTCACTCTTCAAATAGTGGCACGCGGCAATCCCGACCAGCTCCAATGTATCAAAGTGTTGTGTATCTGTGCGGATGACACGCGCCCAAATGACGAGTAGATAAGATTTTTGGTATGAGATTATGCAGGAAAATTGTTATTTTTATATTTTGTAGGAAGCATTTTTAAGAATATAGTATTCATTTTATGCATGTATTCGGTTTATGTAGACTTGGATCCTTGAGTTTGTTTCGGCCTTTCTTTTCAAGGCTAGTCTTAGGAAATGGCGGTACAATCTAGCGTTAAAGAACACATCGACGTGTAAAACTGTCTGAAAAGATTTAATTGCAAAATAAATTCATTTCACATTTGAATTTAAAGAAAAAATAAAGTTGATTGTTGTTTTAAAAAGCTGACCTATGTTTCTATACTATCTAAGTACGTTAGTATCTACTTACTGTACCGACCTTGTTTGGATTACATTTGAACTAAAAACAATTTAGTGTTTCTTGATAAACCTTTATACCTACGCCGAAAAAACTTATCATAAACAGAATTTGTACTAAAATAAAAGTATTTTAAGACTAAAGTATTTTAACTCTATCTGAGTTTAGCTTGATCTGAGCTAGCCTACTTATAAGTATATGCGCTCTTGTCCTGATTGCATTAAACACAAAAACGTTGTCCAACCCTGCTCAAAATGTACGGATCGATAAACGCAAAAGCACATAGCTGATAAAGTTTGAACCCACGCAAGGGTTTATATATTACATTGCGCTCTGTGCAGGGGTAGAACCCTACTCAATTAGTGTTGCACCCTCCGCGCAACGTGACTTGATCATTGAAGGGTTAACTGTAGCGTCTGTTAGTTTGGATTTGTGTGTCCATTTGATTTGAATGACAGTAGAATACTTGAATAATTACTTCATAAAACTAATACTTTATACTAAAGCGCGTCGAAGAAGTTGATCAGGCAAATCTCTTCGTCTTTACGACAAAGTTTTGCGTATCTAACTCCTTAATAAATAATAGGTACACTCAAAGACAGTACTAAGTACTACAATTTGTCTTGGAAGGAAAGGTAAATTTACAATTATAAACTACGATGTAAAATATGCGTAAGGTATAACTTTTATACCTTCATAAAAAAATAGGCAGAGGTTAACATTAACGAATCTCTACAGATTTTTAGGATTATCTACCTATTACGTACTAATGTGGCTGACCTACCACTTAGACAGCTTATACCTATAATTGAACTTGATAACTTTTATTGTGCAGAAATAAAATATAGGTTGTACGTTTGTTTGTGCTGTGTGTTGTATGTTTAACTACTGATTTAAATCGTGTATTTATTCATACGAGGTGAATTGTTGGTCTTACCTAAGGGTTTCTTTTTACAGATTAGATAAGTCGAGAATTTTCTATCAAACTGAAAAATAAATATGTCAATCATCGCCAGTTCCTATATTAATACGTGAAAAGATTTTTCTGAAACTATACATTTTTAAGTAGGTATTTAATATCGAAAACGAAGGAATGTCATATAATTGGAAGAGGTACTTAAAGTAACTTTAAATGCCTGTTGGTCTAGTGGTTAGTGACCCTGACTGCTGAGCCAGAGGTCGTGGGTTCGATTTCCACCCTAGTCTGGGTGTTCTTTGTGTCCGTTGTTTATATGTTTGTAAAGTCCCCCGCGACACAGGAGTAATTCCTAATACGGGATTTGTCTTTAAAAAAAAAAAATAAGTGCAGAAAGCTACAATTTTAACCAATATGTGTCATATATATTTAAAAGTAATGTGGAAACGGCTACAAAAAACTACAGGTGTCCACTATCAATGCTGACCTGTCATGGCAGTGGCGTAACCATACCATTTGAGGCCCGTGGCTTATGCATCGGAAGTGTGTGTCTGACTCGCACTTCCCCGTTACTTTTTAACTGGTGTATTTTATTAGGTTTATTAAATTAGATAAGTTATATTGAATAAATACGAAATTAATATAATACATTTTGGAATTAGTGCCTGTGTTCAGGGCCTTTGGTGCCCGGGGTCCTCTCGAGCCGAGGGCCCGTGGCATTTTGCCCGCTCTGCCACCCTATTGTTACGCTACTCTGTCATGGTACGAATGTTTACAATGACAGTAGAAATTATATTTGTCATAAAACAAAACACTTAAAACTTAATGAATGGTCGAAATTGGACCACCAGGCGATCTCCAGCATTGATAAAATGTTAAATGTACCTATCTTTTTATTTTTAGAACAGCAGAATAATATAATAGTATAAAGCGCTTATGTTCAAGATTCGTTTCGGTTTCTACATAGAAACGAAATGTGTGTACCTATTGCGTAAGCGCATTGGTTGCGCAAGCTGACGGTCCCGCCTTTATTTACCTAGGGGTGGTGTGTTGCACAATGCATGCAACTATGTAGAAACTACGGGTTGCCATTGGTTGAAAATTGTGGTAGGTTGTAGTATCTATAGACATACATATATCCTACTAATATTATAAACGTGAAAGTTTGTGAGGATGTATGGATGTGTGGATGTATGGATGTTTGTTACTCTTTCACGCAAAAACTACTGAACCGATTGCGATAAAACTTGGTATGTAGATAGCTGAAGATCTGGATTAACAAATAGGCACACTTTTTATTCCGATATTCTTACGGCATCGGGACTTACGCAGGTGAAACCGCGGGGCGCAGCTAGTTATGTATATAATAAGCTAGTAGGTAAAGTGTAATTTATTTTATTTACCGCCTTTTTTGTGCAGCTAGTTTGTAAAGAATTCTGTGGTGCACCATACCAATGGATTTTAGTTCATGAAATGTCTATCGATTAGTTTAAAAAGCACAAATGAAACATCTAGACGGAGACCAAAATATGCATTCTTTTTTTGCTATATATATATTTTTTTTTTGTCAACGTTGCGTGTGTTTTACACGCATTTTTCAATTTTTTTTACATTTTTATTAGCTTCCTTACGCAAAAAATACAATTTTACAATTTAATTTTATCATGTTACAGAATTTTTATTAACAAATAACAAAACGGCTTTCTGAACTTTTCAGTTACTTTAAACTATATCTTGTGCTTGTTAAATAAATTTTATTTAATACAACATCGTATGATACCAAGGCATAAGGGATAATGGGACCACACATAGGAAAATTAACAGTTTCTCCCTTTAAGTAGGTACCATTTTGTTTATCAAAAGATGGCATTTTGGATAGGTAAATCTAAGGTAACGAGGCTCAATATCTAGACACCTGTAATAGGAGCTTAAATTATCTACATCAACCGGATAAGACTTTGTAGTTCTATTAAGTAGGCGGTATAAGATTTTAAACCATTTCAGTTTTATTTCAGGTGCAGGTGTAATAAAGTTTAAATAAATTCCACCTTTTTACCCGATTGTGGAGAAGCTCAAAAGGAGGGTTATAAGTGTTATAACCTATGCCTGTCCTCGTAAGTACTAAACACCTGAACCTTTTTTGAATGATTTGTCATTAAATTCGTCTTTATTGTGTGAGTGCCCCTGAGTATGTATATAAAAAAAAAAAAAAAACCTTTTAAAAAAAAACTCCCAAACCTGAGGTATCAAAATAAAGGATTTAAAAAAGATTTGAAAAATAATGTATACAGTAAAGTTGTACCTAAATATTATTTTTATAATCTTAATTATACCTATGTTTATAAGATAGTATATTTAACGCAGTCGGGTTTTTATATTTTTAATTTATGCCTTTATAAGAATGTTCGTTACTGTGCCGTTCCTTTGTAAGGATACAGATTCTCGAATAAAAAATTAAACTGAAAACTACAGATTAACAATATTAATCAGCCCTTTATTTCGCCTCAGTACTGTTAAATCTTTGAAAGCATCTGCCCGCCATTTTGTCCCGTTGTTCCGTTGCAACTTTACTAGAATGTCTTTGTTTTTAATTTTTTTTTCTTTTCGCTGAGGCGCTCCTTGCGTTAATCCCTTGCAAATGTTTCACAATGTTAAAATGACGTCTGCATATTGTACAGTTTCAATAAATCAATGTTTTACGACGGTCTGTTGAAATTTGGGTGGTTGTTCGGTTAGGAGTTTTCACTTTCGGCGTTATTTATGATTAAGAAAAAGGTAATGTTCTTTTTACCTTTTTACAATATAGGGGCATCATAGACAAATCTATAATAATACTTTTATGTTTGAGTGTCATTTTATCGGGTTTAGAAAACTTAAAAATACAATCGAGGTTGGCCATTTGAATCAAGTATCTAATCCAGTTTTTTCCAAAAATATAGCTGTAGGTATGTATTTGTAGCATTCGATAAAGCTTGTTTTTTCCCATTGACGGTTGTTTTTTCAGAATTAAGACACTACCTATGTATCTACTTACGGAAATAAATACTAGCCACTTATCTACAAGGTAGTACAGAAAGATGTCATCTTTTAGGGTAGCATAGATACCTACTAGAACCCCGACAATAACGTAGGGTATTTTAGGAAAATGCATGTTTTTGGTACAGAAAGGTATTTTTTTCTTTTTAAAGAAAGAATGCTAGTAACGTGGGTCACACATTACTAGTATTCTTGTTAATCCCTCCAGCTAAGCTAAATGCTTGTGTTTGGAGTGGGTTCACGCTGGTAGTGCACTGGGTGGGGTTCGAACCCGCAACCACTTGATCGCAAGTCCGACGCCTTAGCCATTACGCTACCGCGGCTATATTGAAACTAAAGATAATATTGACAAAGCTATTACTTCGTTCTATAGTAACATATGCTACGGATATTGATGGAATAACAGGATTCGTCCGGAAATGACATAAATAAAAGAATTTTCCAACGATTGTTTCATTCAGGCAATTGTGGTTGCTTAACCCTTCGCTTCTAAGTAACGGTAGACTGTCTTACTCATATAACTTTAACGGAGGCGTGATTTATCCACACATGACACTAACAATAAATCAATATTATTCTGCATCTGCACGCGTTTAGCTTCGTGCCTACGATACTCAACCTTATGCCTTTGTACGTAAGTGTATTTTTAAATTATGTGTATTCATGTTGCATGTGGTTGTCACGTCGTCAATAGTTGCGACACCCTTCGTCACTTGAGCAGTTTGGGGTTGTGTATATAACGTGTACATTAGGAGCATGTGGGATTGGTATAGGGGTGATGAAGTTTACCGTTTGAACCACTGTGCGCGGATAGCGGTAAATAATATTGGTATATTTTAGGATAGCTGTTGCTGTATTATATTTCTATAAGTAACATAGTAATAACTGAATCTACGTAGTTGTTTTTTTAGTAATGTACACCTGATGGAAAGTGATGATGAAAACGAAAATGGTACACGCCTATCCAAGAGAAACATAGTCCACTCTACCCTTGAACGGTTCAGGGTTATACTCTTAATTGTCTAGCAAAATGGACAGCAGCAGTTTGTTCCAGACTTTGACGACTCGAATCAAATATGAGTGTTTAGTTCAACTTTTTAGTGTTTCGACAATGAAAGGATGGAACCTCTGTCAGCTCCTAGTAGACCGATGAAGAAATGGTGAGGGTTCACTTAATTCGAAGAGAGCTTTAGCGCACTCACCAAAGTGAATTCTATAATTAAGCGATAAGCGACGAATTCACGCCGACACTCAAGAGTATGCAGTTCCCTATTCGTGAGCACATCGTCGTATATAAGCTCACGGACCCTTCGGTTGACAGAGTCCAGAGCTTCTAGTTAACCGAGTCATTTTTACTTTGAACTTTGAACCATTCTTAACAAAGTCTTTAATTTTATAGAGGTCGACCACTAACTATAGGCACTAGGCACCATAAGTAGAGTAAGTAGTTATCGTTGATGAGCATTATGATTCTCAAGCAACATTGTTTGTAAAAAGCGATATGCAACTGAGACATATTAAGACAATAAGACAAAAGTTGTAAAAAACAGAAAAAAAACATTAGTTTCAGATTACCGATAATAGAGATAGACTGAAATTTTCCTTTTCGGTATCCAGTTTATGGTTAGAGAGTGATAAAAACATACAAACATGACAAAAAGAACATAGTTTTAAATTTTTTATAATACAACGAATATTACTGTTTTCTGTTTATAGTTTGTGGTCACGGAATCACGGCAGCACTTTTAGCAGAATTGTTTAAACAATTGATCGTAAATACAAATATGTAAAATATTTATTTGAATTCGTGTAAGAAAACTACCGTAGAAATAAACATCAATCAGTAGGCGAGCAGTTTATAAAATTTAAAAAGAAAATGAATTTATTTACAGCCGTACGCACACGCCTAATTATTTCACAAAATTAGATTTGCACTAGATAAACAGCTTACGTTCTGTAAGTGAGCAAATAATTAAATTCTAAGAAAATAGGAAATAGACACATTCAAATTATAAATATGTTAGAGTTCCAACTGTCAGCAATCGATCGATCACTCCTTGTCCAACATTAATAATGCAACCCATTCATTGTTGACACAGAGAACCAGCATGTTGGTTAGATTGATGAATTTAATTCCGTCTCAGCGTTGACCACACAGCGCGGAGGAAGTTGCGACTTAATCGGAACGGTTCTTGATTGATTGATTTTTTTGTAGGTTATTAGGTAGTGTAGCAGTTCCCCGCAGTTTAAACCGTGTTTATGGTCACTCCACCTCTAGTCCCTAAAGCCCTATTCCGGCTATCAAATGCAAAAAGGAGATTTTAGAATAATAGTTACGGTGGTAAGGTTATCCTAATATTATAAGTAAAACACGACGCAGACGTAAACGAAGCCGAATGCATATTTTTTACCTTAGAAACAAACCATTTTGTATCTAGCTCACAAGATGCCGAATACTGTAGATACATAGACTAGCTTTGAACATTGTCGTTGATAAGAGGCCACGTATGCGTGATTTAGGAGCTATCAAAATCACTTTATTTTTCTAGTTAATTATGGTATCCTTTCTTACAACCAACAACAAACTCTTATTTTTCGTATAAATTCTTTTTTTTAAATTACATTTCATCAAAAACTCTTTCCATGCCTTTGGAGTATCAGCGACTTCAACGCGCCTAAACCATGATTAATTGTATCTAATAAGCTGTACTTTTTATCCCTTAAGTTTCCACCCTTAGAGGTACAGTATTTTTTGCAAATTTAAAAGGGACCAACCTTGACTACAACCGATTGAAATAAAAAAATAATTATTGAAATCGGTTCACAGATGCCAAAGATATGGTGTAAGCTTCTCCTTTAAGTAGTCGGTTAAAAATGATAGTGAACGATAACGAATTTTAGTTAGGTTAGGTGTTAGCTTTACTAAAATATCGACAAAATTTATCTTAAAAGTAAATGATAAACACTCATACCTACTCAGGGACACAGATTTCAATCTGTTTAGAAACGAATAATAAAAGATTACCGATCTATTGTATGAAAATTAATTTGACCGGACATCGTCATTTAGCAGACATTGAGTGACTGGTCAAACTATTATATTAATAACAATATCTTTGCAAAACGTCCGCTTCCGTGACGTCTCAGTTCTGCACCAGTCATGCGCGTATCCAGGACTAACCGTCATGTAAAGTCGGCCATGCGACAATAATGTCGCAACTGTCGTCCGTCTGTTGCATTGTGCGTACGCGCAACTCTTTACTACGGTGATTATGTCACGGTGGTCCAGTGGAAAAGGATTGAATCTTCAAGATGTATGGACTTAAGAATAAATGGGACAGTTATGTTATAAAAATGTTCCTATGGAAAGAAAGCATTTAGTCCGACTTAGGGGTATCTCAAATACTTACCTACACTAAGTCAGTAATAGTCAATATTGGGTAGATTATGTAAAATAATCTAAGTAAATAGAATGCTGAACGTAGTTAGTTTAGTTGGGTCAACTTGACCCTAAACATAATGGTTAATGAAATGGGTAAACAGTTTGTTTATTGATTTAAACGATGTATAGAGAACTAAACAATTTTTCTCGTTATGTTTTCTTTCGCTATTGAAACAAGTGAATTACTAAATTTCAATACACATGAAAATGGACATGGAGTAGAGGTGCGACAGAGGATCAAACTCTTATTGATAGCCTAGGGCGTCAGGGAATAACGTAGGTGTTTTCGCCTACATCCAGTTTCTCTGCAGAAATAGGTTCAATGATACGCGTATTACAAGATCCCAAGTTTGCTAAAAAAATCCGTCTGTTTCATTTTTTAAATCAACGACAACATGAAATAATTGTTTTGTTTCGTAATATTTCCTCTCAGGTGCATAAATCGGTACATGTACCTACTCCATAGAAATTTTGTAGAGATTTGAACATATCGACTGAGGTATCCAAAGGAACGGGTTTTAAACGATTGGTATCGAAATAAATGTATGCTACTTCACTCCTTAAAATAACTATGGAAAATAAATAGTTTGTGGTAAATTAAACTTTAAATATTTTTGGTATAAGTACTTACCTATTTATATGTAGGTATAGGTTACGCAGTCGGACCTTAGAAAATTCTTCTTTTAAATTTTCTACATCTCTTATCATTCAACTAGTAATCATAAAACTGTGATTTTTTAAATATAATATTTTATCATAATCCAGCACGCTGGTTGGTGATGATATGAACACTAAAATCAATGTAGGTACCTGTAGACATTTATATTATTGTCACACTTAAGACCGTTTTCCAATCCGTTCTGACCTTAATCCTGTTCTAGTTTTTTCGTATCACCTACTTACAGACCCTACCACGTACCTACTTAAGTACCTATAGGTTACCTACTTACCTAAACAAAACTATATAATCCACGGCATTCATACAACTGATCCATTTATCTCAACCGTATTGTATCAAAACAAAAACTTCACTCCTTATTTTAATCCACTTCTTTAAGAGAAAGGGATTAAAATATTGCCAACATTAATTTAGAACAATGAAAGAATTAATTTGCCGACTTTACAAGCGGCTGATAACGATTTGAACGAATTTTACAGCAGCAATAAAGGAATAAGGACATCTGTACAAAATTTTAAAGTTTTTAGAACTTGTTTAAAAAGCTACTTTTTTAGATTAAGTTGTAAAATAAAAATAATGCTCCCGTATTGTGGATTGTTGTGTAAACCGTGGTATATGTTGTTTATGGCGTACAGAGACAATGGCTGCGCCGGCGCAGGTAGGCGGCACGTGCCTTTGTTGAGTTAGGTCACATATTTTTATTAGTTGCCTAAAGTGTGTAAACCTTAATTTTGATGCAGTAACTACTTGTCAATGATATTTTGCACAAAAGTGTTGGGTACTTTAATAATTAATTTGTAAAAGAGTAGTTAGAAAGAGTTAGTTGACTGGTGTAAAGTAGAAATATATACGTTTATGGGAATGTTTCGAGAGTGGGGAAGGTTTGACACTTATAATTGCTAGGGATCCTTAGGATATGACGAAAGTTGGCGGATCAGTCGCACCATTGATAAACAACTTCGTTTATTTACCTATTTTGCCTATGTCCACTCAACAACAAATTCCTCGTACCTAAAAAGGCCTAGGCAAATATCTACTTTCCGTACACATTCTTTACAAGCAAATTTTAATTAATGCATAATTAAGTATAGATATTTCTATACTATACTTTTCTTTTAGTCAGTTCAATTGCAACTATAATCATCATCTGCCTACCCTTGTCCCAATTTTATTTGAGGTCGGTACAATATGTTTTATTCTTCCATTCTACTCTTATCTTTCGTCATTTCACTGCGTACTCCATTTCTAGCCATATCTTCTCTCACACAGTCCATCCATTTTTCTTTGGTCGTCCTCTTCTCTTGTACCCGTCAACATCCAAACATAAAACTCTTTTCAACACATTTTGCTCATCCCTCCGCATCACATGTCCAATATGTCCATACCACGATAACCTATTGCTCCTCAGCTTTTCATCCACTGGTGCTACTTTCAGGCTTCCTCTAATATATTCATTTCTCACCTTGTCCATCCTAGTCACACCACAGATCCATCTCAACATTCGCATTTCAGCTACGTGCAGGCGTCTCTCATCCGTTCTCTTTGTGGGCCAACTTTCAGAACCGTACAGGACGGCAGGTCTGATGATAGTTTTATACACCTGTCCCTTTAACTTAATAGGGAACTTGGGATCACAAATGGTTCCTGTTACCTGCCGCCACTTCATCCACCCTGTATTGATTCGATTGCAACTATAATATTGTAAAGCCTCCACCACGTGTAACGCGTGGAGTACTTCTTCTAAATCAACTGCGGCGTACTCCACCACGTGTAAAGCTTGGGGCTTTAGGGTATCCGGTTTCGATAGGTATTAGCTAGAGGAGGAAAATTAAAAGAGTAGGCAAACGCACTATGTGATATAATCAGGATCAGATTATTTATGTAACAATTAAAACTTTAAACAAATTAATTATAAATAACACTTCTTGAATTATTCCGTGCACCTTTGGCACGATAGTCGTCAAGACAGGCTTCTGTCCTCCCCGCGACTCTCTTGTCTTCAACATTTATTCTTCATAAAATATTTCGAACGTGTTCTAAATTCGAGTTTGGTGCCACCAGTCTATGCCTCTCGCGTAGTAAAGAGTTATTCTTCCAATCGAAGGAGTATGCAAGCTGTGCGAGAGGTCCCGTCACTACAATATCTAGGTTAAATTAAACGGTGAGGTGATGACCCGTAAGGGTTTGCACACATTAAAAAAAAAGTTTTTTTTTTAAGGAATTACAAAGGGTTTACTATTATAGTTGGTTATTAATAAGATACATAAGCATGCTAACTCAAACCTCTTGACAGGTCCTGCTAACTGTAGAGAGAAAAAGGTGACTTATTATTACCTACTTACAGAACTTTCAATTCACATCTTATTCAATAAAATTAATGAAAATATTCATTTTGAAATTAAAAGCTTTTAAAGGTTTGGGGTTCCTGGCTTGTTGGTTTCTTGTTGGTAGATCAGCCACAACACTTTTTGTAAATACCTATTACTTAGGTATAATTTACGTAAGTAATTAATAGTACTTTATTGTAAGTATATATATGTAAGTATTAATTCGACTGGCCTATTAGTCTAGTGGTTAGTGACCCTAACTGCTATGCCATAGGTCGTGGGTTCGATTCTCACCCGAGTCTAGGTGACCTTTTTGTCCGTTGTTAGTATGTTTGTAAAGTCCCCCGCGACACAGGAGTAATTCCTAATGCGGGAGTTGTATTTTTTTAAAGAAAGAGTACTTTCGCGTAATTAATATTGACAGGGTTACATTAAATTCAGTCCTTCATTTTACGATGAGAAAAGCGAGAAAATATCGTGTAAAGTATGGAGATATTTAAGGTAGGTAAAACGTGGGTAGGTAGGTATTTATAACGAGACCATGCAATCTAAAATGTCAATGGTTTAATTATTAAACTTCGTATACATTTAGTCAAATTTTACAGGAGGAAGAAAAACGATTTTATTAAATTACTAACACAGTTTATACATTAATTTTATCTATTTTTATATATAAGCTATTTACATGCATGCGTCATAAAATTCCTCCGCATCGTCGCCTACATCGCATCGGACCCCATGACCCTAGCGTTTCGACCCCAAACGGCTCAAAAACATAGTTACCAATTAAATTATTGTATTTACGCCGTTTGAGGATTTTACTAACTAAGTATAAAACATAGACAAACAACTTTATTTACATTTAAATATTAATTGCGCTTATTTACGATTAAAGAAATGGACTTACGTGATTTGCGAGGTACGTACGTAGTTTTTTTTTGTACCTTAATAGAAAAAATAAATAAAAACAAGTAGGAAATACGAGTGATTGCATCGTTGTCGTTCCGGTATTTTACACTAGATGCCATAAAAACATCAAAAAGTTTCGAGTTACGAAGTTTGATAATTAAGATATCGATATATTTTTTTATTTATTTACGATTATTTTAATACATAAACCGTTTGAGTGTAATTAGTTTTGAGAGTATAATACCTACTAGTCATTAGCTAAGTTGTTGACATGGTCATAATGTAACAGACGTGTTTACAACGATTACATGGGAGTTTCTTTGGCTAATCTCGTCATTTGCGTTCATTACCCACCGGCTGGGACGTGAAAAACAAAGTACTTTGTTAATTAGGTAAGATGTTCCCTAATTGCAATATTGATCAAAACATGCCTAAATTGATAAATCTCTATATGTATTTGTTATGTAGTGACGTAAGTTTTAAAGCAACTTATATGAAAAACTTAACCTTAAAGGTTCGTCAAAAAATAATTATTTTTAAGCTTTCGCGATTTGAATGCATAGTGATGTATAAATAGGACCGTAATCACAATAACATTTTTAAAGCAGGATACCCTATTCCAGGGTCCCCTTGGTCGGGTCCGGTAAACAAAATTAAACCTTCTAAAAAGGTATTAAGTACTAATTTGCAGATTTAAGTCCGTTAGGAAGTTCCTTTAAATTATTTAGGTACCTAATATTAGTTTGCATGCCATAATTTGACAAATGTGCTGGACTAGTTTGAAATACCTTACGTGTAAAACATTTGAGCAAATAGTAGATTTTGATTTGATAAATTAATAGATATTCTTTTAGTTTATATGTATAAAAAACATTTACAAATTCGCACACCATCTTTAGGACGCTGATAAGCAATTCAGTGTCAAGCCACACATACTTTATTTAGAGAAAATGGCGTTTTAAGATGTCATACCAATTCCTAATCAATTTGTTTGAAAAATATCTAAAAACCTTCCTGAAAGGTGAATAGATATTTTTTCAAACAAATTGATTATCCCTTTATTCTTGAAATTTAACCAAACCTTCGTAACTAAATAAAAAATGCAACAGCAATGTAACTCTCATCTCTTTCTCTCTCATTTAAGAGTATTGCATCCGATCCAAAATTACTTCCTATATCTAACGCATAGAATAATATAATTAGCAAAATAATAGACCGCCATTGTTTATTCCCCACAATAATCCCCGCAGGTAGCCACCCTTCCATCGCAACCCCCGCTCCTAAGCCCCGCCCCTTAGCATTTAAGGGCGCGTGGGCACCCCAAACAACTCATTCGCAATTCGCGCTTGCTAACCAACACACGTACACAATGGCTCTTTGGACTCCCTACCTAGAAGATGCTCCATTGGATTTATCGAAGCCCAACGTTCAAGAAAATTGTCAGACGCAATTTTCTTACGTGACGCAGTTACCAATGTCCCCGGACCATCCCTATGGATTTTACGCGCCAATCGGACAAGTTTCTCCCGGTGGAAGTTCTTCTGGCTACGACTCTGTCACCTACGGCCCGGTGACGCCAAGACACGTCGTCTTATCACCGCCCGTATCTCCTACAAGCTTGAAGAGACCTTTCAGCATGGTGGACCCTGACTTCCTGTCTGATGACCCGGATTTTCAAGAATTTGAACGCAATGCTTTGCGAGTGATGGCAGAGAAGAACGGCGGAGCTTTGTTGGGAAATAACCCGCGAATGCGACGAACAGTGCGGTCTACCACATCAGACCAGGACGACGCCTATCGACGTCAGAGAGAAAGAAACAATTTTGCGGCGAAGCAGAGTAGAGACAAACGGAAGATGAGGGAGATTCACTTGGCTTTAAAAGTGAGTTATTTGAGGAAAGAAGTCGCCGCGCTGAAGTCCGCTTTGAGTTCTAGAGTGTGCGGGCGTTGCCAGCAAAATTGTTTATGCTGATTTTTATCAAGACTGTTTGAGTAGACTGTGCAATTTAGTTTGTAAATTAAAAGTTGTTTGTAAAACCTTTATCTACCTCTAAGTGAGGTTATTGTGCAATTTGTATTATAGTAAAGGTTAATTTATTGGTAATATAATTAATTATGTACATAGTATCGTACGTATGTACGTAGTCGATTTAGCCCTCATTTATTATTAAGCTAAATTAAAATAAATCTTATCTTGAACATGTTTTTGTTTCTTTACTTTCCTTTTAAACTAGACAAGTAGGTATCTAGTTATCTAAAGAATTTGTCTAAAGAGACAATTTTAAGTTACAAATAAAGAAAATCAGCAGTCTGAGGAATCGATGTTACAATTACATTGTTTTATAATATAATTATTTTTAAAATAGCTGATCAAAGTTAACATTGAAATAAAATTGTGAGCAATAAGAAATATTTTAAAACCAGAACTCTATTATGGATAGATCAACAATATTGCTAAGGGCGGAGCAGGCGTGGCTGACGCACGCGCTTCCAAACACGGGCAGCCAATGAGAAGCCTACATCTTTATTAATATTATAAACACTTTACAAAGAGCACTAATGGAGATAGTAATGGATGTGGACGGTCTTAAAGGTGTTCATTGTAGGACTATTTTATATAAATAATAGTTTTTATATAATCTAAATGTTGGTAAAGTTGTAACCAACAGCTTCTAACATTAGAGTAGAAATATGTATAGCAATGATATAGAAGATAAGGTTTGATCACAAGAAAACAATAAAAGTAAACAAAAAAAACTATTTTAGTTAGTTAAAAGTTAGCAACATTTTCAACAGGTAGGTGCAGGTACAAGGTTACAGAACAGTGTAGTCGTATAATATTATTTATGTATTTACAGGAATTAACGCGATCACGAAAAGGTATTACATACCTCTGAATTGCCTGACGTTTCGACCAGGTTGCACTGGCCGTATGTATAATAATAATAATAACCCCACACATCTCACACACGGCCGTCTGATCCCAAACTAGGCAGAGCCTGTACTATGGTAACCAGATTGCTGATAAACATACTTACATATTTCTAAATACATACATATTATAATTACATTAGGTGATTTACAATTTATTGTTCGTTACTTCAATACATTTAAATGTATTTTGTTTCTTTTTTTATTATAAGTGTTTTTAAAAATGTAATTTATATGTATATGAAATAAATGAAGAGAATAATAATAACTCTACACATTTCACACACGGCCGTCTGATCCCAAACTAGGCGGAGCCTGTACTATGGTAACCAGTTTGCTGATAAACATACTTATATATTTCTAAATACATACATATTATAGATAAATTATACCCAGACACGGAACAAATGATCGTGCTCATCACACAATTATTTGTCTTGGGTGGGAATCGAACCCACGACCTCTGGCTTAGCAGTCAGGGTCACTAACCACTAGACCAACAGGCCAGTCTAATACTTTTTCGTGATCGCGTTAATTCCCGTAAATACATAAATAATATTACATATATACCTATTATGGACCGCAAAAGTTTAAAAGTTAGTGTACTCGTATTTAAAGATTGTTATATAACTGATAAATATGTGAGTATAATAAATAATAAAGAAAAATTGTTTTTCCACCCCTTAATTATATTTCTGGATACACAATTTTGTTGTAAATATTGCCTTATCAATGTTTCCGTTAACATACTTAGTATTGATCTATTGCATTTAATTTTAGTTTCAATACCTAAGCTTTATCGGTAAATCTATGTAAATTATATATTTTTTTAATTGTTGCGTTGCGTTGTAGGTTCGTAGTTATAGATATGCCTTTCTTCTTAAGCAGTTTATAAAATTACTACCTACTCGTAAAAGTGTTTAGTTGTTATTATTAAAGTTTAATTACAAAGAAAAAACCCTAAAATATACGAAATAAAAAAAAAAAAATTATAGATTTTTGGGCCTGAAACGCTCACTAGCGTCCTCTAAAGAACCCTTTAAGTCCTACTTACTAAAGTTTCAATATAATCTGATCAATAGTTACGCATAGGGGACAAACATACGCACAAACATTCATGTTTATTTATATAAATAACTTTAAAAATGCTCTCCAAATGTACGGCACACAAGTCGTGTATTTTACCTAAGTATTTAATATTTTTTCTGAAAAAAATATAGGTAACTGTTAAGGTGTATTTTATTTTAAAAGTTTGCTATGCAATGAAGAATATAAACCTATCGACCCATTTTCTATAGATTATTTTATTTCGGCGGATTGTTCATTTCACATTTAAATTTTTTGATATAAACAAGCTTTTGACAATCAATTTAACATTCCTCGGAAAGAGTCTGCATAAAAATAACCCTACGTCCTTATCTGTACGCCTGAAAACTTGTAAGCACAATTTCATGACGACCGGTTTAGTAGTTGTGGAGTGAAAGCGCAACAAACGTTCTCACATTCGGTTTTTTTATCCCACTAATATTACAAATGTGAAAGTTTGGATGGATGGATGGCTGTTTGTTAGTCTTTCACGCCAATACTACTGAACCGATTGCGATGAAAGTTGGTATGTAAATAGCTGGAGACCTGGATTAACATATATTCCCACGGGATGGGGACTTACGCGGGTGAAACCGCGGGGCGCTGTTAGTGAAATATATACTCTAGCCTATGCAGATTTTCTTTTCTACGGTTTTCTACGGTTGGTGTAACAGGTACGAAATAAAAGTTATAAAATGTTAAATAATGAAATATATTGTACTAAGGGCATAAGACTAGACAACAACGTACACTACACCTTCTGCTTGATGACCTGCGGCAGGTCGTGCTTGCCGCGCACGCACTTCAGCTTCACTCCCGGACAGTCCTTCAACCTGGAAATGGACAAGAGCCACTCAATGAAGGCTCTATTTCTACAACTATAAGAATAATAATAAAAAAACACAACTTCAGACACTTCACACACGTGCGTCGAGCCCAAACTAGGCAGAGCCCGTACTATGGTAACCAGACAATTTTTATATTATTTTGCTAAATACATAGATATTATAGATAAATTACACCCAGACACAACAAATGATCATGCTCATCACACAATTATTTGTCCTGGCTCAGGGTCAGGGGTAGTCAGGGTCACTAATCACTAGACCAACAGTACAGTCAATGATGATGCTTAATGTCCTTTGTACGCTCTGTAACTGTTTTATTAAATCTTTTTATATAAATGCAACCCTGTGTTATTTGGGCTATAAACCATTACCTACCCTTTCAAGGGATACAGACGTGAGTCTATTTATATATATGTATGTATATACATACACACATTATACATAGAAACACCAATACCTAGTAACATTCATTCATACAATATTTAGGCGGGAATCGAACTAGCGACCTCTAGCGTTGCAATCGAATGCACTATCGCCGTGGCACGTAGGTCTTAATAGTGAAATATAGATATTAGTAATTTTTGCTCTTGTGTTTAAATTAAGCATGGGTATTAATTACATTTAGACCTATATGATGCATGTAGGAAAGAGTAAAGTAAGTTAAAAGGTTTAATGAAAATAATATTAAGATTATCAAGAGGTTGGGTAGAAGACATTTCTCTACGAATTAGAGCTGTTCCACATGTGTAGTACTAAACCAAACCAAACTGAAGACCGCCACTAGACACTATTTCTAGCGTAGTCTGTGTTTTTGTCTTACTGGCAACACAGAATTGTAATATGTATAAAATATATTCACAAAAAAAAACTACTGAAGTATGTATTCCTGTACCCTAGAGCCCACAATGCAAGCTCTGAATATTAAGTAACATGTCTCAGAATATTATAATTAAGTATTTTGTAGGTACTGATAATATAATGGCGTACAACAAAAAATAGGCTTTCTGAAATCCCTTTTAATCGCATATAACTTTCCACAGTAGGCACTCTGGAGTAGTGATTTCTGATCTTTAATGAATTATTCGATACTGACCTTCCGACCCTGACGAGGACAATGTTGTGCTCCTGCAGGTTGTGTCCAATGCCGGGCACGTACGCGACCATCTCCTTGCCGTTGGACAAGCGCACGAGCACACACTTGCGGTTCGCCGAATTAGGCTTCTTTGGTTTTTTGATGAGGGTCTTTAACACTACACCCTGGAAATAGAGGAAAATTTTATTATATGCTCCATAAAGTGCAGTTATGTTTCAGTTTAAGATCTATATGTTCTGGTTAAGGGGAGTCAAACGAACCTGATTTTTTAGGGTGCTATATCACCTAACTCTTTAAAATGCGAGAGGCCTGGACTGGTGGCCCCAAACTCGAATTTAGAACATGTTCGAAATATTTTATGAAGAATAAGAATTGAAGACAAGTGAGTCGCGGAGAGGACAGAAGACTGTCTTGACGACTGTCGTGCAATGTGCACAGAATAATTCAAGAAGTATTATTTATAATTAATTTGTTTAAAGATATAATTGTTACATGAATAATCTCATCCTGATTATATCGCATAGTGCGTTCGCCTGCTCTTTTAATTTTCCTCCTCTAGATAGAACCTATCGTGACTGGTTACCGTAAAGCCCTAAGCTTTACACGTGTTGGAGTACGCCGCAGTTGAATTAGAAGAAGTGGTGATAAGTAAATTATTTATACTATTTTTATAAAGCTAAAAAGTTTGTTTGGTTGAACGCGCTAATCTCTGGAACTACTGGTTCGAATTGAAAAATTATTTTAGTGTTGGATAGCCCATTATCGAGGAAGGCTATCAGTTAATTATAATGTTTAACCGCCAAACAATGTATAGGTACTGATCAATCGATTGATCGTTAGTCAGTCTATTAATAAAATTGCAAGAAGATTATGTGTGTTATGTTAAATTGTATAATCCCGTGAATTTTAGTTTAAATTAATTTCTGGTCGCTTCAAACTTTTTAGAGTACATTATTTAAGCCCTATATTATGTAAAAATGTACGTCAGCTATTTGCAAAGGGGGGAAAGATCGTCACTTAGATCATACATACATTGGGTTGCGTTAAGCTTAGTACCTATAAACCCTCAGCTGGCGGTCTCGCCCCCATTGAACGAATAGCTGACCTTTGTTTTTACTATTTTAATAAAAGTCCTCTTTTTTAAGTTTCATTGAACCTGAAAATAAATCATATTTTATACAAGGTTATAGCTGACGTATAATCCAACATTATTTTATACAAGGTTATAGCTGACGTATAATCCAACATTATTTTATACAAGGTTATAGCTGACGTATAATCCAACATTATTTTATACAAGGTTATAGCTGACGTATAATCCAACATTATTTTATACAAGGTTATAGCTGACGTATAATCCAACATTATTTTTTCAGCTGACTTTTTTCTAGTTTTGTCATTATATAAACATTTCTTGTACAAATACAAATTTTCAAACGACCTGAAATTATTTCAAGATAACTTTTTTTGACATAACTAACGACGTCTCACAACCAGGTCCACCACCGGTCTGGCAGCTGACGCTTGTTTCTTCTCTCATCTCTAGGCTACACATGAACTACACACAAAATTAAGCAACCTGATATCACCATCAAAAATGCAACGCTGCTTCCCGGACCATATTTCGAACTCGGCAATGATGGACTGTTGTTTTAACCACTTATGAAAATAAGAGTTATTGATAGGCTCGGTTTTTCTTATTGCATTAAGGGAGGGGAAAATGATTTTAAGGACTCAAATAATATATAGGTACCTTAGCAAAAGGATTTCCATTGAGGGGATTTCTCGACTTCCTCGACTTCAAATGTGGGCCCGTCTTATGCATCTGATTCAGAGAGGCCATTGCTCTTGACAACAGGCCCATTGGGTTGAAGAGTGGGGCTACAGAAGTTCCGGGTACTGTCGTGGAGGTTATCGCTGGAACTGAAATTGGTGTACATAATTAAATGATGCTCTCTCTGTCCAAGTATGTGGTCAAACACCACTCAAGTATAAAGCCTTACAAACAGTAACAACTCAATACATAATAACGTCTTATAAGTAATTGAGTGGCGTTTAATTGTCAGTCAAGTGTAATTGTAAACAATTATAAACATTCCTTTACCCAACGGAAATCGGTTTGTATGGTCATTGATTATTTTTTTACAGAGTAATCCGATTTTGATGACTATTTTTAATTATTCGATATTTTTTCTACTTCATAGTTATAAAATACTATATATTTAAAGCTATTACAACTTTGGAAATTAAACTACACGAAGCTAATTTCCACCCATTGATTTAAAAGCACATAAAATGTCAAGAGTAAGATTTGTAAAGTATTATCAATTACATGTGCCATTTCTAAGAACATATTTTTGTTCCGCGTTGTGTGAAAATCATCACAATTTTTGCATACCGTTATGCACCCAACTTTACAGAGTTTGTAAAGGACAGGTGCTAAATACACATTGTAACACGGGATTAAGCCATATTTCTAACTAAAATACCGCAGGAATGTGAACTTTAACTTATCTACATAAGATATACAAATAAAATCATTTTAGAAATTTCGATAAAGGGCTAAAATAAAACAGTTATAGGAAAGGTTTTGAGGCGTTCCCGTAATTCATATTGTATCAATTGTGGGCATTGTGTGGGCTTGCGATTCGTTTCGCATAAGTCCACAATTTGCGTGGGACGCATAGCGGGGTGTGATTGACATGTCAATATCACTGGCCAGTTTGTGGTTTCTTTGTAATCAAACAGTAAAAGGAATATGGGAAATGTACGGTAACAATGTATTACTGAAAAGCATGTGTGCGATCAAAACTTACGCCACTTGAGGAGTAGGATAGTATTTGATGAAAAGCAGTTTAGATTACATTTGGCGAGAATCGATTTTTGCAGAGCCAATGCGGTTCATCTGTAAAATTATAAAATCCTGTTTCACTAGTACTTGGAACTATCAACTTCTCGGTTTTTGGTGGTCCAATGCACTTCAAGCAAGCCACAGAGTTCGCTGGGAACATGTTTTAAGTTTTGAGTCGGATTGATTATGTATATAACTAATCAAAATTGTCAGTTTCAAGACTATACCTTCAGAAGACTTATTACACGTGAACTTAAAGCTGGTGGAAACATTATTCCTAATAGGTAAATTACACATAATGATAAATAGCTTTATGCTGAATATGCTTATAACTGTGTAAGTCTTAGTAATCATATCATATTAGTTTGGCTTTTGCCTGATCTCATTGTATCTATATGTAAGTTAAGTGACAATTATCTAATAGGAGCCGTTACGATCTAGTGGCATTTGAATTACGTACAGCAGTTGAATAACTACTTTCTTTGATGTTTTACATCAATTGTGTGGAAATTCAATTTCTGCGAAGCTAAATTTGGTAGTATTTGTGTAAGCTTGGAATAACAAACGCAACTGCAACCGACACTGCTGGTCACGTACGTGGACAGTCCATTGCACTGGCCTGTTATTGTTTAGTGCCTGAACATCCCGTGGGACTATGATGGGTATTGACAAGCTTGCATCTGCTAATGCAAGCAAATATGAGGACGCAAGGTGAAAGAGACAAGCGAGTAACTTGGCCAAATAGTAGAATTAGGTTTGTTCATCAAAATAAACAAAATAACAGATTAATTTATAGTTTCAGACGTATATTTTGAACTAGCATTTTCAACAGTAGGTCATAGGTAATACTTGATAATGACTCTGTAAATATAGCCTTTTTATGTACGTAAAGCTAACGTAGTATGTAACTCGAGGTCTAGCTAACCGTATTATAGTTAGCACAATAAATAAACTTAATCAATAAATACTACTTAGAGAAGATGTATCTTAAACCTAGAGACGTGGATGCTTTTAATAAAACAAACAGCAAGGGAATAATAAAATATCTAAAATCTAATAAAAAGGATTAAGATTTTGACTATCGAGGGACGATACGAAGGTGGAAATTTTGAAATGAAATGGATGGAAATTTAAAGTTGAAAATTTAATTGTAAATATTCTAGAATCTCATAGCTTGTGCCACTAACACGCGACAGTACCTGCTCTTTTTGCGGATTATAATCCGCTAATAGTGGGCATTGTCCGCAGATGACGGACACACGGACTTAAAGCGATTCTTTGACAACTGACTCTAGTTTCAGTCAAAAAAATATCCTACACAATGGGGAAGAGTTAGCCAGCATTGTCGTTCCCAGAATCGTAAATCATATTTGTGTAAGAATAACATTAATAACTGGCGATGATAACAATCTTGGAAATGGCGAAATGTGCAAGGACTGCAAGAGTCTGGAACGGGGATTTTGTGTAATTGTTACTGTAATATTCTCCAGACGTACATAATGTCTGTGCTACAAATTCTGAGACAGTCAACACTGACTGCAAATAGCGGATTTCTGGTCCTGCTGGCTGTCTTAAACTCAGAAATGCCTTTACTGCTAAAACCACGATCGTTATTTTCGTTTAATTAACTTTAAGAAAGTAAAGCCCCGTCTCGGTTTGCTAAGACTGGTCTAAATGGCTAACGATTTGCTGGTTAACCAATAACTAAATAAGCCTATATTTCAAATGTAAATTCCTCGAGGACAATGCGCTGACTAAAATGCGCCATAAATTGTGTACGACAATAATCCAATAGTCTTTGAAGCCAAAATGTGCTGCGTCCTCATTCTTAACGTAATCTAAAACCACGGCCAAATATAACACAATTCTATCAGAGCTGATAATAGATGCATAGCCAGAGCTATTGTAAGAGTATACAGCCTTTCGCAATTGTCATTCATCCACTCAACAAAAACGCAACAAATTACAGGAATGTATCACGGGACGCTAATCCTAGCAGTATTACGCAGTAGGACCACTCTTCATACAGATTTCATATTTTTCTTAGAAGGATCTGTTATGATTTTACTTCTGTTATTTCGCGTTGTGCATTTTTTTTTCAATATTTCAAATTATAAAGGGCTGTTTCGAGGCTTTCAAATTATAGTGGACATATATTTTTTGCAGAATAATATCTGGGACAGCATTAACTTTTATCTGGTAATCAATTTCTTAGGACAATTTAATGACAAAGGTGTATATATCATCATAAGATCTAAATATTGGAACTGGATATGTTTCAAGTTAAAGAATGGAACAGTTAAGCCTGTACGATAATAGAAACATTGCTATATCGTCTATTGCATGAAATATATGTCACAAGAAGCTTACAATGATGTTTAAGATCATTTAGACATTGAAGATGCCAACTTCCGTTAGGATGTTAATAAAGGATAAATATCTATTTGCAAGAGCGGTTCTCTATAAGACGTCGGGTGACACAATGATGGACACTTTCTATGAGAAAGTATCACACGGGGAGGTCCCACGTTACGCCTACAAAACCACCGATGTGATTAATAGTCATTGCAAAGATGTTAAAAAAAATTATTAGGTTAATAAGGTTTAGATAACAATGCTAAAACATACGCGAAAATAAAATACATGTTTTTATCACATTTATTCAAACTTATTAGCGACTGTCATGACTAAATAAACATTTTTTGTCGTGGTGACGAATAGGCTTTTTGAAGTAGGCCGTACCCCAATAAGTTACTCAATACAAAAAGTCCCACTTAAGGGTGTTCAAGAGCCCATACGAAAGTCAAGGTCACGGAGGACGCAGTCCCTTGAGTCCTTGATGTTGGTGCTCGCTTAGTAGAGCCTAATTGGTGATTAAATAACTTATTTGGGAGATGGTCCCTATAAAGTCCGCTGCCGGGTATTGATTTACATTTTTTTGGCTTGGAGAAGAGATCTGTCAGCTCTTCTTTCTCGTCCAGGTTTCTTTGGTCGGAGGCCGGAGAAAGAGCAACGGTAATACACTCATCGTTGCTCTAGTGTAGTGTTTTGCGACCACCGAAGTATACGCGTAATTCCTTCTTACTAAGAAGTGCACCCGGCTTCAACAAACTTCACTGTACTATTATTAATACCATTATTTGTATGGCACCAAGGCTAGCTAGCCTGTGCAACACAGTGCAACAGCTTTTAGTATAACAATTTTTTGCCTGATGGTATTGGATGAGATAGGCACGCAAACTGTTTTATACGACATTACCTAAATGTCGTTTATAATGTTATTATTATTTCGCTCATTTCGAATACGATTCTAATGAACCTACCATTAGATATATATTGTACTATTAATAGACAGATAAAAAAATAAAACAAGTACTTTTTACCATATTAATTGAGGATATACGTGTACCTATATTTCGGACCCGACGGGGGCCATTTTAACATCCTGCCGCGATTTTTTAATTTTTTTGTATGTATATAAGTAAGTGTACATATGTATGTCTATGTATACGTACGTGTGTGTGTGTGTGTGTACCTATGTTCATGACGTAAGTATCTTTGAGTGTGATATATGGTTATCTAACTACGTACGGAGGCTTGTTGTTAGCAACATAGACACATTTGTTATAACCATAAAATTAATTATTATTAGTCTGCGTCTGTAAGCTTACTTTAAAAGTAATTAATTAACTAAATAAATAACAGAAAGTAGCCAAAGATGTTACATTTCCCAGGCCGAGCATCACTTCGGTAAATTAGGATTATTTATGAAAGATGTTAAGCAAAAGGACAACCTCAGACGCTAGTCTAACCGGGAACACCTACCGGTTTTGGGAGTTAGGTGTCAGTCGTCTCCTCAATTGTTTTTTTTATAGGAAGTCGACCCAAATATTAATGGCAATATATATACGTAAAGAA
Organism: Callimorpha dominula; assembly: GCA_949752705.1. NCBI lineage: Eukaryota > Metazoa > Arthropoda > Insecta > Lepidoptera > Erebidae > Callimorpha > Callimorpha dominula. The sequence continues at coordinate 21,938,878 of OX457004.1, read as the reverse complement.
TTCATAAATTTCAAGTTCTTTCATACAGTCATTCTTAGCGTCTTTATGCAGACGTCTTTCTCACAATCTGTGACAAGTTAAATACAATTGCACGATGTTATACAAAGTTAATTTTTGAGTTAAATTCTTTCAATTCTCAGAGGAAATTTGATTTGGCATCGATAAAGAAATCGTCCGAATAAATAGAAATATCTAGTCATGGCCGGACAAGCGGACACAAGTACAATGGGAAAGTGTGAATGGGTGAGCTTACGGGAACTATTCGCAGTTGCGGTCAGAAATAAATTGCTGACTCACTGCAACCCTTCACAGTTTTAATAACATAGGGTTTGCAGAAAAATTTAAAGGGAATTTTGGTTGTGGAATGTTCTATTAAGTAGCCCCAACGAGATTTTGACATCCTATAGAAGATGCCAACAAGCTTAAATTAAACATTTAAAACACCAAGGACTCAGAAACTCCTTAACGGTTAGAAAAGAGCTGATGTTCTTCGAACGGCTAAATATGCGGTCCATTCGTTTAGGAGCTATGATGCCACAGATACACACGGTAAACCTATAACACCCCTCCACTTCGCGTCAGGGGTTAAAAAGAGGTAGACACACCGTAGGTATTTGAATGATGAATGAAATTTTAATGGATAATAATTTGAAAATCTACAATTATTATCAAGTTAAGAGCATAGTTCATAGATGTTTCAACAAACAAACCAGGTATATGAGGTACTTTTTACTAAGTACAGATGACCGAAATCGAACCAGACTAGCAGCAAAGTACCTATCGTATTCAAGCCTTTCTTGCTAGTGAGTAGTCATAAGACACCGCTGCTAAGTGCGGGTAACAGTTTATTAATAGTTGATTATGTCACCGTGTTTGTATAGAAACTAGATTTTGGTTTATAATACACTAAAATAATAAAGGATCTAAACGTGCACGGTATGGTCAAGTACATGCCGATACGTAAAGAACCCTCTAGCAAACTTAATTTTGTCGCATTTAAAATAGGAAGGTACTCCAACACGTAACCTAAAACCACACTAAGATTCAAACAAACATTGCGTTTCGAACCTCCCAATTTTAACCCGTAATCTCTAACTTAAACATTGGCAAAAACAAAGTACAGTTACTTCCCAAAAACATGTAACACTATCGTAAACTTTTTTTGCTAACCCTGCCGATCCTCGGGGACATAATCCATGTCCACGCGGAAGGGTTCCCAAATGACAGGCGCGCGACAATCTTTCACAAATATTATTGTATGATTTATCTATAAGTGATTTAGTTCTTATTTCCTAAGGAGTTGAAGTCAAAGTTGCGTGGAGACGTGTGCAGCTGCAACAAGATGCAGATGTCGATTGTGATCAATATATGAGAATTATGTGCAATTTCCTATATATTTGGTAATGATGTTATCAACTGGGGCTGGTTTTATAAGGGACTAGTTGTATCCCGTAACTACAGACAGCGAGTTGGGACAAGGGAGTTTGTTTAGCGCATTTGCCTAGCAAGGGTCATATACCTATACCAATGTATAAGGCTCTGTTTCCGCAGTTCAGATAAGGCTGAGCCAGCCTAGCTTCTTCCAGAAGAACAAAAGCTTACTGGGGCGATCACAGGCTTCTAGAAGCGACCTCGCACCCGCGAGGATACTTGCCCGTTGTGTGGCCACTCCCACACACTCCTGGATAACGTGGGCGCCCGTTTCCTCCGGAAAGGGAGAGGGAGCGCGGCTAGTAAGGGATACCAGTATATCGCTCTACGGTAGGTATACCGCAGCTATACAGTGCAAGATAGCCAAAAGAAAGTAGTAAGTGAGCAGAAGATAAGCAATGTGATCTTTCGGACGATTAGTGTGTCAAGCACTTAGATGTGCTTGACACACTAATCGATGGTTTCATGATTACATTATTGGTCAAATGCTGTCGGTGTTCAGATTTTTTTGTATATAAATAGATTATGTATCAAATCATCATCCTGTGCGTCTTTTCCCAACTAAGTTGGGATCGGCTTTCAGTCTAACTACGATACGGCGGAAATTCGATATTTTAAGTGAAGCGTCTGGCATCAGACCCCCACAACCCAAGTACTAGGCAATATCGAAGTTCTGTAGTTAGACCAGGTTGTCGGACTTTTTAGGGCTCCAACTACCCGTAACGAATGCCACAGATAGATAGATAGATAACACTTTATTTGTACACCAGTCTACAGTAGAATTATCATACATACATTTGTCATACAGATAATGTACAAAGGGCGGCCTTATTGCAAAATGCAATCTCTTCCAGGCAACCTTTAACCTTTCCAGATGTTCGTATGGTACCCGGGACCGACGGTTTAACGTGCTCTCCGAGGCACGGAGGTGTCTCAATGTGTTAAGAATGGTCACCCATCCTCGACTGACCTGGCTAGGATTACTTAACTTTGTAATGTGCTAACCATGGATTATGTATCAAATGGGAAACATAAAATATTTTTGGTAAACTCAAGACTAGTAAACTCATGATATATTATTACATAGCCTGTGACTTTTCTCTATTAATACCTTATCCATTGCAAAAAGAATTATTCAAATCCGACTGATCGTTCCAGGGATTAGAGCATTTAAACAAATAAACAAGCAAACAAAAACTGTTCAGCTTTATTAAATTAATATAGATTGATGATGTTCCAGTACCCATAGACAATATGTCTTATAAGAACCTCATACTAAAATAACTGCACTCTAGTAATTTAATTCTTTTTTTTTTACAAATAATTGTTGAGACTTTTGTAATACATACATTGTTCTATGGGGGCCTGGTATTTGTGTGACAAGGTCTTTTGAATATGTGTTGATGTTAATTACCATAGCTTTAAACAACCTTTGTGAAAGAGAAAATAAATCATTTATTATTATTATTATATCGAATATATATTTTTTCTATTATTAGTGTATTTAGTGCCGTTTAAATGTTACCTTGAAACTTGCCACTACATTCAGTGTTGTAGGTTTGAGGCCCAATAAACAAATTTATACATAGATAGTTTGGTTTTACCATTCACCACTAGAGAGCCTTGCATATGAAAAAGAGAATTGTGTAAATACTTTGTCTGATGTATAAATAATTATCAACTGGCCTGTTGCTCTAGTGGTTAGTGACCCTGACTGATGAGCCAGAGGTTGTGGGTTAGATTCCCACACAGGACAAATAATTGTGTGATGACCATGATCATTTGTTCTGTGTAATTTATCTATATTATGTATGTAGATAGATGTACTCTTTATTGTACACAAACAAATAGGTTACAATATTTTACTTATATCTACTTACTTGGTAGCTATTATGTATGTATTTAGAAGTATATAAGTATGTTTATCAGCTGTCAGGTTACATAGTAGGCATAGTACAGGCTCGGCCTAGTTTGGGATCAGACGGCCGTGTGTGAGATGTGTAAAGTTATTATTATTATTTTAACACATGTACTTTATATGTCTGATGATTTTATGCTTAAAACATCAATCCCTGCAACACAAGGACAACTTAACCGAAAGTTACATAATATCTAAAGAGAATGTATCATTTCAATATCAGCGTTTTATAGTATTAAAATGTCAGATGTATTAAAATAATGTTTGTAGGAAAAATTTTGTTCCCTTACTTTGAATAATGTACCCCACTAATATTATAAATGTGAAGTTTGTGAGGATGTATGGATGTGTGTTACTCTTTCACGCAGAAACTACTGAACTGATTGGGACGAAACTAGGTATGTAGATAGCTGGAGACCTGGATTAACACATAGGCTACTTCTTATCCCGATATTCCCACGGTACTGGGACTTACGCGGGTGGAACCACGGGGCGCAGCTAGCAAATAATAAAAGACAACAGGTGATACAAGAGAGTACTACATGATAAAATTAGAGTAAAAATGATTTACCTTATTGACCATTGATCCTTGCCATGGTTTTCCCATGAGGGAAATTATAAATTAAGGAATGGTGTAGAAAAGGCCTAAAATATTTGGAATCAACATGATATGTTGACTTCACCATTTCTGTAGGTGTATTATTTAGTATTGTGTTCCACCTTAGTGTTATTATTATTCTAATAAGGATATCTATTTTTTTAATCTAATAAGGATATATTCTGTAATAAATTATTGATAACTACGGGCCTGAATTTCAGTGTTTATAACCTAAAAGTTAGTTTAATATTATTTTTAATACAGCGTGTTTCTAGTATATCCTTACCCTTATTTTGAATACATTGTGCCTTGATACCAGTAGAAAGGAGCGTTAAGCCTCTTCGTAAGAAGTTCATCTAAAACAAAAACAATACATGTAGTATTTTGTTTTTGTCTGACTTTATACTCATTAATAGTGGCAGTTACCTCAATAGTAAAACAGTTTGAGTATAACTACTGTGAACTGAAATTTAATTCACCTATAATTTTACAATTACATTGACAACAATAATTTATTAACCTTACTTCCGTGACATAATTATGACATTCAGCAAACGAATGTTGCAAGTTTAATAAAATATTGGAGATGACCGACTGAAGCCGTCTTATTTTGAAAAACATGAAACATACCTTTTGTATTAAATAAAAGTATCAAATACATATGAGAAATATAGGCAGCTATTTAATCTTTGTCATGATTTTTTCCAAGTACAGTACTTTTTATTTTAATAATCCTAGTTTGGTATAAATGGCCCTCTAGTAGTGAGTGGTAGAACTAAGTGTGGCAAAAGTAAGTTGCACAGTCCTTGAAATAAAAGATAGATGTCAGATACACAGTATTCACCTTTCTGTTTTTAATCGGCCTTTTTTTTACCTCAGATTTTTTTTAATGACTAAGATGACGAATAAATTATTTACTACGTACGCTGTTTGATTCTTTGAAACAATAAATACATCTAGCAAAAATTATTAATACCATTCATAAAATTTGCTAGATGTACATAATGTACATACCAGTAATCGTATTTTATTTTACTTTTGAATACTTTTGTAGCTATACTTCAAGGAACATAAAAGTTATACAGTCACAGTACAAGTGGTATGAATTAGGCTTCACGTAATATGACTTTTTCCTCAATAGGAATGTGAAGCCAGGAACCTATCAAAATTTAACATCGTGTCTGATACTAATGGTTGTTAATTAAATGTAAAGATCTATGAAACGATCTTGTGGTGCAGAGTCTTTGTACGTAGGTACTATACAACGTTTGAAAATATGGATGAAAGAAATCGAGATAACACCATTAGTTGGATTCAATGAGTGCCTTGGCTCTATAATGACCTAGTTAATGAATGGCAACGCCAGCGACTACTTAACAAACGGCAAAACCTTATTAGTTCTTTCCAAACGTTCGTGAGCGGTTTACTAGGACTTGGCTGGAGAAGAACCACTGTGTCACTAAATTTCTTTACTTGCCACGATATTTTCTTTGAGTTAGTTAGTGTCTACTGTTTCAACAACAATTAGTCATTACATCCATTGGGAATGTAGTCTTGTCAAAAGGAGCTTAATATAATAACACAGGTAGGTAGGTACTTAATAGTTTAGGCAACCTCTGGAGTAATTTATCTGTATTATGTATTCTATATTATGGAGTATATTATCGTTGGTAATCTTCTGTCGACTAGGGCAAGCTTCTGTACGTGTAACACCTAAGTGTTAGGAGTAATAGATATTTTTAGAATCAAACAGCTTCTTTAAAGAGTTTCCAGCGGCTTTTTTGCCTACTTTGTTGCTGAGGAAAGTATATTTTTAGTATCTAACTACGCCGTTCTGATTTCAATTAGTTGCGGATTCTAACACAGTTTCAATTTCCTCTGGACTCGATGATTGTTTTCGTGGACGGTAACTACTATCTATTTATTCTATTTGTGTCGTAGTCCCTGTTTTTGGTCCTGGCGTACAAGAGTCATACCAGTCGGAATGTGGGTTGTAAGTATACTATTATACCTACTAAGGAGAAAAATGAGTATGCAACTCATTTTTCTCGTCAGTATAAAGCACTCCTGCTTAAAATAATACAGACAAAAGTCGCTACAAGTGACTTTTATCTGATATCTCCCTAAGATGTATCCTTGTTCTTGAGTTTTGTTGAGCTATGATAATTACGTTAAATAAATGAGGGGTTCGTTTTAATGTCCTACGGCTCTATCATTAGCAGTAGCACATTATCATTCATATCATCATATCACATTGTCATCTTGGTAGATAGGACTTTTTATAAAAGGTGTACCTAATATTAAATGCGGACAGAATAGTCAGCCTAATGGGGCACTTAGGTATTCTACTAATATTATAAACGTGAAAGTTTGTAAGGATGTATGGATGTCTACACATCCATACATCCTTACAAACTTTACATCTACATGTATGGATGTTTGTTACTCTTTCACGCCAAACTACTGAACCGATTGCGATGAAACTTGATATGTAAATAGCTGGAGATCTGGATTAACGCATAGGCTACTTTTTATCCCGATATTCCCAAATGCATCGGGACTTACGCCGGTGAAACTAGTATAATAATATAATTACTTGAGTCCTCACACACGGCCGTCTGACCCATAACTATTTTAACCAGATTGCTGATAAACATACTGATTTATCACCAAATATACACACAATAATAATAGATAAATTACATCTAGATACAGAACAAAATATTTTTTTTTTTATCGATTTGACGATGACAGCTATTGACAACATAAAGGTGTTTTAGTTTGTCTCCTGTCTGGTTTCTGTAGGAGACGTCTGCCACACTATAATTTTATGTATGGAAGTAAGATTAAATAATGAAGTTGGTATTATTATTAAGTAATGTTTGGAATAATATTTGTTAACTAGACGTGGAAATGATGATGAAATCTATGAAACGGGAACCCTACAGTTTCCATTCATTTATTTAAAAAGTAGCCTAGGTATGTGCTATTCCATACTATAATCCAGATCCGTTCAGCCGTTGTTGCGTTAAAGAGCGACAAACATCCATCCATCTTCACAAACTTGTAATGTTAGTAAGATGTTGACTACAAACGGAAGGTATTTTTTATAAATTCAACCTTAGATTTTTACCCAGAGCAACATAAATAGTTGTAGTTATAGGCGTTTGAAAAATAGTGACTTTAAATTGTTATAAGATTCTTTTGTGGTTCGTCTCATTTTGTTAGTCTCTCGTTCTACGTCATTGTTAATGTTAATACAGTATCCGTTCTTTTGTATGAATGTATGATGATAAGTGTTGGTTCATCACTTAAATTAATAAAGACTGACGTTTTCTGCTTTAAAATAAAAGAATAATCTTTGATAATATATTAATTTGGATCTTAAGACGCCAATGTTAGTATTCGTCCCTTTTATTTATGGTTGGATGCTATCAATGAAATTAAAACTTTTGTTAAAAAACAATAATTTATTGATAGTCAAAGAGTTATACAATTGTACAAACAAATAATGATATAATTATTAATTATGTTATCAATGGTGCGTGTTATCGGTAATATTTAGGTATTTATACAGCGGTCGCGTAGAGGTTAAAAGTCGAACCGTGATTCAAGAAATTATTAAACATAAATTATTAAAGCTAAGCATCGAAGAAAAAATACTTTTCTAATTTACTTTTAAAACTTTAAATAGTTACTAAACAAACAAAAATCGGTTGGCAAGCAGAGGAGAAAAAGGAACTGAACGGTCTGATATGTCGTTGCCTATTTTGTATACCGATTTAGTTAAATTGAATACAACACTCCTCTAGAATTTTCTAGACCGATTTCTCACAGACATACGGCTGTGGCAGGTGGCACCACCAATCCCTGAGGCCTGGGTTCGCAGCGTCCACTCCTACGCAATGCGGCTCAGCTGGGTTGTCACTGTGGAGATATTTTTAGTTGTGAATGCGTTGCATATCTTCAAAAGCTTTTACTGCTCGTTAGAGCAACAGTCAGTAGACTGACAAAGTCGTTTGGAGGACGAAGTGTCAGTAAAAAACGATGGAACAACTGTCTTCATACTTACTTTGGACAAACTAATCATTGCAATATTTTTTTTTATAATTTTCTGACTTACTAACTTGTAATTATAGTGTATTACTTAATAACTACAGTGAAAAAAGATACATGAATTTGTCGGTCTCAAGGGGGGGGGCAATAAAAAATTTGACTTAAAATTGCTTCAGTACTACGTAAGCTTTTAGCAAGCTTACGTAGTACTGAGGTAGTCGGAGGGGGGAGGGGGGGGGGGCGCACTTGTCCTCCTCTGCACACCCCCCTTCGGTAGGCCCACCCATGGCCAGACTTATTACATAGGTACGTATGTTATTCTAAATAAGTAGGTACATTTAAATTAAAATAATGTAAAGGTACTAAACCTGTAACCATTGCCGTTACTCCCGGCCCACGTGTGGAATTCAGTATTTTCTATATTTTCACCTGGAATTAAAAAACAAAAATAACACATAATATGGCACTCGGATTTGTAGCAACAGTACAGAGAAACATTTTCAACGGTATTTAAAATCAAAGACTGACAGATTATAAGATGGACTAGGAACGCATTTTGCCTAAAAGTAGTCTTTAAGTAGTGAGCAAAGAGATAGTCGACGATTGTAGGGATAGTTCAATCGAAGAAATCGATAAATACAGTTCAGGATAAAGTGGCACCGGCTAGTTTCAATCTAAAGCTTCCTGCGTCTATTATAAAAAGGTCTGATCAGTGAAATCCTCTAACTTTATAGGAACTAGAATGGTGAAATACTACAGAAGATCACAGCAAATATGACTTTACTTTGTGTTCCTGTGGTTATTACGACCTATGCTTTTAGAGATTCCGTACCATACTGTGAAATACCTCTTGCCGTGATAACTTGGCCAACAGATTTAAAACTATTTAAATTGAATGAACCATTCGGTTGCCAGCAACTCGGCTCACAAGCAAATAGTCTTTCTTTTCTTTTCTTTTCTCCATTTGCTGCCTGCCGAAAATATGACTAACCAATTATTATTCCTGAGTTGAATTTCCTTTATCTGTGGTGTAACCTAGGAATTAAATCCATGAGAAGCACCAATTTATTGTCCATCTTAAAGGGCAGGACGTTGGTTAATATTTAGTGGTGTATAACATAAAACAAACCATATTATTGCCTTCACTAAAACTAATTTAAAAGAAAAAATGGCGATTCTTAAACCACAATGTCTTAACCATCGAATACTGTCGCCACACAAACAAAATCTACTTCCATCACATGTAAATGCATGCACACAGACCAAAGTTATGCCACAATGAATAAAATATAATTATACGTGTGCCGGTACAATTAAAAAGTTAGCACATTACGTTCGCGTTCGCGCCATGTCGAGTTGGTAATTAATCAAAATTACATTATATGTACGTGCTTCAATTATGTACGTGTATAATACACCTATTATGTAGTATATTTTCGCAAAGGTAATTTGGAGAACCTTTGTAGTTTTGACTTTGTATTTCCATTTCAGCACGACATTAACGACTCGACGTAAAAAACTGCACTCATGTGTGTATTTGGGAACTAAACTAATCTGCCCGCCTTTAATCCGGTCTGCCTTTTATCCGGACCTTTTGTTAAGGGGTAAAGCGACGTGCCACGTCGGTGTCGGGCATCGCCGATATACGGACACTTGAGTAGAACCGTATAATAAATCTATCTATATGTATTTAAAAACCTATGTGTGTATGTACGTTTGCACCAACGAGTAGCCGAAGTTAATGGTCACTATACATTCTAACGAATCTATACACCAGCAGCAACTACTTCGTAAGTAATAATAACTTTTGGCTGTGCATTTCGTAAGTAATTATGGGACCATCGGTTATTACTATTACCCAGTGATACTTGTAGTTTTTTTTTGTTGAGAAGTGGCATAGGCATTTGTCTTCCAACTCACCAGATGGAAAGTGACGATGAAGACGAAGATGGTACACGCCTATCCAAGAGAATCCTATTTACTTTACACTTGAACGCTCCAGGATTATAATTAATTGGATAAATAGATGCTGGCAGTAAACTGCCAGCATCTATTTATCCAATTAATAAATTCCATAATATTATTTTATATTTTTTTATATTAGAATAAATTCCATACCTTGGCGATTTGAACTAAAAAGGAGCTGTCAAAGCGTTTAGTTTCGACTTTTTGGTGTTTCGACCACGAAGGGATGGTCCACCTCTGTCTGCGTCTAGTGGCCCGATAAAGGAATGGTGAGGGTTCAATTAATTTGAGAGTGCTTTTGCACATTCACCAAAGTGAATCGTATAAAATACGATAAGCAGGCGACTTTACGCCGATGCTCAAGGCTATGTAGTTCCCTATAACTAATTAAACTAACTGACGAATATTATATAGTTAGTCGTATTATAGTCAAGTTGAACCAACTCGTTATATAGTACCGACTACAGAACTTTCATGTTTTGAACACGATTATCCCACAAATGCATATTTAATCTGAATATAACTTACCGTCGACGTTTTTCCAGACCTTGTAGTTTTCAATATTGTTAATACCGACGAAGACCAGTAATTTGAATGAAGTGCCGGTGATATCACGGTACTGCATGCCACGGACAAGCTTCTGGATGAAGTCAAACTCATCCTGGAAGAAGATATTTTTAGAATTTATGATAAACTGGATGACCCTGTACCGCGATGGCTGGCCATCTAAAGAGTTAAATGTTTCCGTGGCTAGAATAATATATGACCGTATTTACTCAGGTTGTATTACATTGAGGTTTAAAATTACATAGCCAATATTTTACTACCGTACATTCTACAAACGATGCGCTAGGTGAAAATTGAAATTTTGCCAAACAGTTTTTAATTTTCTCCTTCTCTTGTCACTCCTCGTAGTCTCTAAAATTGAAACTTTAGTCCACCAAAGGACCAAATGGTAGGAGTGAGTTTAAATCGATGTCACTCCAATACTTACTACAAAAAAAAGAAGTGACTGGCTGCTCCATATTTTGTAATGCTCTGACACTTTTTTAAGTATAGTGCAACATTTATACTATAAAACTAGATGCCACCATGTATCACCTGCATCAACCGGTAGCTGAGGCAGCCAAGTCACTTAGCTGCCCAAGGAGCCGTTATGCCTCGACTTCCAGAGGCACAGTTTAGGCTTCCGCTCCTGTGACGCAAGGGTCTAAGTTCTAAGTCTATAAGCATGTAAATTTTCTATGAAACTTTTTTAAAGTGAAGGAGGTGGTTAATACAGTCTTTGCTCTGTACAGCACTAACTTTTTCTTTTAACTTCTCGCCAACAAAGTCCAATTGGTTCCAATTTTACTTGTGACATAACTTTTTCCTTGAAGTTATGATCGAGTGCATTTTATACTCGGGACAGTATTCATTTTATGGTTAAACCAAAAAGTACGTTTTAAATAGATTATGGATGTCATAATCGGCAGCCAATTTATATTAATAAACCTGTACGTCATAAAATTACGGAAGTGTAAGATTCGTACAATTAATAATTAATTTCGCACGAAAACCAGCCGGGATTAGAGACAGATCTATGAATTCACATAACAGAAGAATGGCTGCAAAATTTCAAATAAGGGACAGTACGTTCTTTCTTGAATAGAAGAAGTTCTTGTTCGGAACTAGCTCAACCATAGATAAGTCCGACGCCAGATAATACTACTGGACTCTTAAGTAAGTGCTTGTGAGTAATATCGTCATAGCCTCTTTGAGAGAATATAGGTAACTGGTAATTACCGACCGCCAGACTTATTGGCCAAATAAATAAACTACACCATACTAGAGTGATGTTGCGAAATAAGAGAATGATAATGTCTCTGTCACCTGTGCCTTCGGTACAGCCAGTTTAGCTCCATCGCGTTCGCAGACTGCCTTCGCCTCGCTCCAAACTTTTGCTTCGTACATAAGTTTGTATGACTTGCCAGAGCCTTCATTCACCGTGTACTCTGTAAGTTGAAAATAAAATTAAATTAAAATTAAAATTAAATAATTCAATATATCATTGAATTATTTAATTACAATGTGATATAAACCAGTTAGAGAGCACCAACTAGTGACTGACTGACCTGCTGAAGCTATTGTTTACATTCCGTATCAGAAATATCCCCTATAGTAGTATATATAGTGCTCAGATGACGGCAATAGATTTGCAATTAGATTTATGTGAGTGAACCAAATTATCGTTGACAAAATGTGGATGCTTAATATGCCTCTGCATAAAAAGTAATGTTCTATACATAAAGAAATCTGTGTTCCTGGTAGTCAGTAGGTTTGCAAAAGCTCCATAACAACTTATGGAGCTTATGCAAACCTACTGTGTGTATGTGATGGACAACTCGCAAGAAACATCTCTGGTGTAGTGAGTGCATCACAGACACCGTTACCCAGGCACTGGTGATCAGCTACAGCCAGAAGTTTGGTGGTAAGTGATTCCCTCTTGTTTTTTATAAAAAAATCAGTTTTTAACTTCATAAAAGTATCGTAAGTTTCTTCTTCTTTTAAGATGTATGCTCTTGGCGAGGATCGTCTGATAAGTTCGAAATTTTGCAAGACTTCTCCATCTCTCTCTATTATTACTTACTATTACTCTCGTTATTTTACTTTAAAATCTCTAAAAACGCGGTTATAATAAATATGTTTTTAAGAAAATACACTCACGGTCAGTGGGTTTCCCATGTGCGTAGACTATGGCTGTCAGCAACGTGAGCAATATGGAAATTCTGTAAACAAATTAAATATATCATTGTAGAATATAATAAAATAATTAATAATCATTTCTCGATTTTGATTATAAATCTAGTTTTACCTCATTTTTAAAGACGTACAATTTCTACTCCCTGCCTTTTAATTCTGAAACAAGCAGTTTTGATGTTTTATTTAAAATTTTACAAAATAAGGTTCTTTTTCAACAAATACGTTTTAATATGATATATAACAACGAACTAATTGGTTTCTAATATTTTTTATTACTTACACCCCACACAATGCACGCCTGTCCGGTGGGTGCCAGATGCGAATGTATTGAACTCATCAAAACAAATCATATGAGTCCAATCTCGATTAGTTTACTAGTAGCCACTGAAGAGTTTCACTCTCCACGTTCTACCTCCATCATCAGATCAGCTCCAAGATATCAAATTATAGTATTATCATCCGAACTACATAATATATACTGTTTCATTTGGATACGACAATTAGTAGTAGAAGATTAAAATTGACGTCCAAGTTTTGATTACATTTTTAGTTTGTTATAAGTGAAGCTAATGTAAACGTGTTTAAAATGTACATTAATTTGCCGGTTTGAATAAATAATATATACTTATTAAAATCCTATTATTATGGGATCGATCGCAGTGACTGAATTGCATCGCTTCTAATATTTGTCAAATGTTTTTAAGATGTTTTTTAATATAAACATGATGTCTTTAAGTTTTTAATTATAAAATATTATTAATATTTTATAATCAAATATTCTAAATAGATCGATCTATATCCATTGTATTTGGTATGGAATTTGTTGTTTAAATGGTATTAAAAATTTAAAAATATCAGTAAACTGACACGAATTGGTAGAAAGAAGTATTCTTACCCGAAGTCGCACACAGATTGATTCCCGTTACAACGTAAGATACATTAAAACAAAACATCGCTTATCACGTTATTAGTAAACATAGTTCACTAGAAACTAATTAACATGTATTAATAACTTCTACGTTATCTACACACTTATATTTGAAAAACAAATTGTACAGATTTGTTACAAAAACAATGTCTTTATAGCGAACTTCACTCTGCACTGTTTATTATTAAAAATGTACATTTATTTACACTTAATCATGAAATTTTAATACTTTTAAGTATGGGTATATTAATTTTTAGGTTGTATAAACTTGGATACTAGACCGCAACCCGGAATTCGTAGCCCTTATTATAAACTACTTACCAGCGTCAACTTCAAACCGGTATCCCTATTTAGATTTGGACGTTGAATGGCGAGTCACAGCTAAGGAATGTACTTACCATATGAATGTGTTCGTGTGGTCAGATTGCAGTTCAAACTTTACGGCCGTCCACACACAGGGCAACTCCAAGCAGTTATTTAAGTCCATGTAGTTTTGTACTACTGTGTTACCGACTCGGAAACACATAGGTATATATTTTTGGATATAACATTGCAAGTCAAGTTGTTGTTAATCAAGTGAAATCTTTTTGTTTTATTAACCGTTATAATGATAGCTTAATTATACGAAATAGCAACATGCGACGTTATACGTTGCTATCGTTAAATAATGTTTCATGTTTGGTTAAACAAATGAAAAGTTATAGCAAAATTGAAAATAATTACGCTTCTTATCTTAAAAAGTCTTATGCCTAATGTTATAGAAAGGTATGGTAACATTTTAGGAACGTTAGGGAACGTACCCATACTACGTGACCCGTTCTGGGGGAGGAGAGGGGGTTCTTCAAAATACCACGCTTGGTACCAGGGGCCTAGGGGGGGCTTAGGTTTTCGTCACGTAGTCAATATCCTCTAGGGAAATCTCGTGCTTTTTCGAGCTATATGAGGAGAGGGGGGAGGGAAGGGTTAATGCCTCCGTTACCTCGCAATGCAAGCATTGCTTCACTGCCGGTGCCAAACAATGGCTCTCCCACGATCCAGAGCCATTATAATCTACTTTCAAATGAAACTTGGTATGTAGTTTGGATGATAATGCTATACGTTAGCATGTTCGAGGTGATTTGATGATTGAGCCAGGAGGATAGTGGAATTTTTCAGTTGCTACTGGAGTAAACCCCTCGAATTCGGGCTCATATGATTTGTTTCGAAGAGTCTAACAGACTGGTCTTTGTAATGATGGTCGGATAATAGAGCCAGGAGATGGCAAAACTCTTTTTTACTCTTTGATTCGGCACAAAGCATGTTTTTTTTGTCATACACGAAGTACAGTGGAACAAAAATTGTCTACCAGATTTGTAAAAATATTCTGTGTAATCACAATTATAGCGATAAGGTTAAACCAATCTCTAACAATGAATTGTCAGAATATTATTGCACCGGAAATTCAACGCTAGTAGGTGATATATTTGGCCGATGGTACCAACAACAAAAACCCAGTTTACATAAAGGAATTAAACATATCCCAATTTGTAACAGTTGGTTCAAGTAAGTTTACCGCGAGCTGGTTTGTGCTGTACTACATATTTACTTTAGACGAACATCATAATTTTATTACTTCAATTCTTACTGGGATGTTTGCCATTTGGCACAGTATAAAGGTTAACTTTGAAGTAGTGAGTTTAATGTTTTTGTTTCTACATGCACCCAAAATCAGGTGCTGCAACCAATGCTGCATTATGCTATTAAATACACTGTACAACTTGTGATTACTGGCCTACATTCAAAACTTCACGGGATGGTTTATAAGATTTATATGCCCAGTAGTGCAGTGCATTAATAAAATATTTGGATATATACTTCATTTGTACCCCCGTACAGTTCGAGCCTATGACCAAAGATATGAATTTGTATGTGTTTGTAAACGGGGTGTAGCTGAAAATAGAACACTTACTTAAATCACTGAACAACTGAAAAACTGAAAACTATCCGTTTATTTCCAGGTGTTTGGTGTTATGTAGAATATGAAGAAGTAGACGTTGAATACAAATGACCTAGCCAAGTGAAAGTGTTGTCGATGTAAAAGGATTAGCAATAAAACTGTCATGTTGTTGTGAAACACTTATCTGTGGATCAAGTCTTGACGGGCGAATGAATAAAACAAAAGGCGCCGCTCCTAAG
The DNA here is from genome assembly GCA_949752705.1 of Callimorpha dominula. NCBI lineage: Eukaryota > Metazoa > Arthropoda > Insecta > Lepidoptera > Erebidae > Callimorpha > Callimorpha dominula. The sequence continues at coordinate 21,923,065 of OX457004.1, read as the reverse complement.
CTTTTATTTCTCATACATTTTGTATTAAATTAAAAACTCCTGTCGTAATCCAGCCAAGTTTTATTGCTTCGCTTGGCGAATGTTTGACTTTTAACATTTATATTGGAATTTTAACATAATCCGAACAAAAGTCGTTCCGAGTAAGTCCTACTTGACACTTACCCAGATGTGCTCTTGGTTTTGGATTTTAGTTCTAGTGTTCTGGCCTTTCATAATTAAATTCAGAGCAATAAATGAATCTTGGTTTAAATATTCGATGTTTCCTGGCACTTGGCACTTTCTAAGGATGGGATAGGATTTTTTTGTAATATTAAACCTCAAATAGTGATAACTATGTCAGTATCACCTTAAATTTATCTATTTAAAAACGCCTCTATATTTATAAGTCTTGTACGAGTGTACCTCAAGCTTGACTGTGATGAGCAGGGTTACCCGTCACCCTAGCAGAAGCAGGCGGAGACGGTGGCGCGATGTGTTCCGCGTGCAGCGCTCTAAATCGGAGGGGCAAGGCCCCGCATAGAACTGTGTGGTTACCTGTTGTTGAACAGGCGGCCAAGTCTGCCGCGGTTCACGGGGATTTCCTTTCCTACCTACACCTGAGTCTCCGGCATTAGGACCCCTTGACGGAACATTGCGTGGTTTTAGTCGGTTCGAGTCCGACATTCCACCTTACCGTTGATCCCGGTGCGGGTGTCCACCAGAGAAAAAAAAATATATGTGTATAGAATTATTTATAAGTTTTTAATGTATTTTATTACACGATAACTTAAAAATATTATTAAATTTTCAAATTAAATATATTTCTGAAAAAAAAAAGCGCTTTAGATGGAAAGTAAACTGCTACTGATTTCGTACCTTTCCGGCGATAAAATGCTGTAATTTATATAACTAAATTTATATAACTAAATTTATATAACTAAATTAGGTGGGTATACAATTGTAATTGGGCAGTTGCTTATTTTTAAAATAAATTCTTTCAGGCTTCATGAAATTATGAGAATTTGATAGATAAGTCTAAGTCGTTACTGTATTTTTATTGGTATAAGTTGTTTCATTTTATTTTTGAATGTAAACCCCAATATGATTCCAAAATTATTTGAAGATACCTAAGTATGACGTCATAACTGTTATATCATACCATACAAATGTCTATATCACGTACCGATTTGACATTTAATAACGAGTAACTGACTCGGCTTGACGGTCAACTACCGTCAAGCCGAGTCCTATTCGGTATCCTGATTTAGAAATTGCATAATATTATGACTATCTTATGACAACACGTCTTTCTACACGTGGACCTTGTGCCTAGATGTTAATTCAGTGTACAAATTATTGGTGTATCAATTCACATTTTATTCCGTACAGTTGTTTCAGCAAATAATAAACCAACAAAAACCTTTGGTGGGAATAATTGTTTTTTTCCCAGATCCTTTTTTTCTACTTAAATTTAGTGCAACTTTTCACTCATTTTTGCACTACTCTGAGGTAGACTGGTAGAAAATGACTATTGCATTAAGTCGATCATTGTAATTTTTTTTTGTGCATAAAGTGTTAAATAAAACTTTAAAGTTGATTGCATTTTTCATTAATTACTTTTAAAAGTCGTTCGAAATTCGTAAATAAAAATTATATTTTATTTATAATTTATGGACATCTTAAAAAATTATATAAATACATTTAAATGCACTTAAAATACCTATGAAATAAACTACAATTTAATTACTTTTATTGATTAATTTCTCACAGACGTACGGCTGTTGGTGGTGACACCACCAATCCCTCAGGCCTGGGTTGGCAGGATCTATCCCAACGCAGTGTGGCTCAGCAGGGTTGTCACTGTCAAGAGAAATTATATATTTTTGTGTTCATTAAAAAAAATCGGAACAAATTATAAAGCCAGAAAAAACAATGCAGTAACACGCCGGCGGCGTTTTGAATTTGATCTCTCGAGCGTTTTTTTTGAAGTGAAAACTTTTTTAGGGCACGTTGGGCTCTTTTGGTATGAGGAAAAAGCACTGCACTCGCGTGACCGTCACTCTCAGGTACATATGTAACTGAGCGTGACGGTCAGAAACACATGTGTGTGTGTGTATATGTATATGTTTTCACTTCTGACGTGCATTCCTACGACTGATACATCGATGGCAAACAAGCTTACGGCCTACTTGATGGTAAGCGTTCACCTATGGACCCACGTATGGACGCTTGCAATTCCAGAGGACTCGCATGCGCGTTGCCGAGCGTTGGAACCGTACCTACTGTGCGCGACTATCTGAGCTGGAGGTCGGAGCTGGTCATCTCCGGACTGCTATTACCTAAATATGTATAATAGTAATTAGCGCGTCTATTTATATTTTAGAATAATAGTTTTGTTACATTGTCCTCGCATTTCATTAACCAGAAATTTATAAAAAAATATTTTGAAAAAGAGGGTTGTTAGAGTTTCTTGCCTGTTCTTCTCCATACGATCTACGTATTGCAACAGGCAACTAGCTTCACGACTGATTTAGTCTAACTGACTCCTACTCCTGACAATTCAAAAATAAGTAATTATTGGTTTAATTGAAATAAATGGTTTTGATTTAGGTATCTAGAAAGAAAGAAAGGAAGATTTTTTTTTTATATTATGGGGTCAAACGAGCAGACGGGTCATCTGATGGTAAGTGACTACCGTCGCTCATTGAGTTGTAGGTGTCCTCATCGGAAAAGAGAAAAATCTCTCCATAAATGCCTATAGGCTTGGACTTTCATAACTGTTATTATCTTACCTTAATTAATAGTTTTCGTTAAATTTTTTCACATTACCTAAGACAAAAAGGTCTTGTTGTAACTGTTATTATCTTCTTTCTTCTATTAAGGAATATTTTTCATTAAATTTTTTCACATTACCTAAGACGAGAAGGTCTTGGTCAGTAGGTAGATCTTACAAGTGGCTAATACTTATGCCGTGCCATTCATATACACTGTAACTTATGAAAACGACTTTTGAGGTATTTGACAATTAAAGTATTTGATAAACAATTCCTTTTTTTATTCATTACTACTCAATTTCGTATTATTTTACACATTTATTAATTAGTTGTATACATCTACTACATAGAAGAGTATTTATTTTTATTAATTCACCAAGAAAAAGAAACGGCTAAAGAAAAAGCGAGATTGCAACAACGTTTCGTCCAGTCGAGGTCTATGCTGGTTGAACGGCATCAACGTGCGATTAATTAAATACAGTGTTTTGGACCGAATCGTGTACTTACTCGCACGTTGACGCTTCAAGTAAAGTGCCGAGCTTGTTTTGGCAAAATACTGTAAGCTTTGTTACAGTTTTTCAACATGTTAAAACCTTAATTTCAACACAATACAGTATTTTTTAAATTGTTTTTTCTTTTAAAATACACTTTAGAATGACAAAAGTGTTGGTCAGGGGTACTAAACAGACTTAAAGAAACTGTTTAAGCGTTGTTAAGCTAAAACACTGTAAGCCGAGTTACAGTCTTTTGGATAGGCACAGCAGACGTGCAGAGTTAAACATCTTTATACACTAACAATGTAATTATAATACTATTTATTGTGTACTTTACCTGTAACCATTGCCGTTATTTCCAGAAAACGAGTGAAATCCAGAGCTTTCGATATTCTCACCTACAATATGAAACACTTAATTAATAAAAACTATCCTATAGTATAAAATCTGTTATCAAATGGCCTGTTGGTCTAGTAGTTAGTGATCCTGACTGCTGATCCAAAGGTCGTGGGTTCGATGCCCACCCAGGACAAATATTTGTGTGATGAGCATGATCATTTGTTCTGTACATGGGTGTAATTTATATATAATATGTATGTATTTAGAAATATATAAGTATGTTTATCAGTTACCATAGTACAGGTTCTGTCTAGTTTGGGATCAGGCGGCCGTTTTGGCCAATTCCAAGAGATTTTTATAAAGAATAATCACTTTAAACGAAGTTGCGTATTAGTCTTTGCGCCTTTCAGGTTTAGGGGGCCGTAAGTCTAACATAAAATGGGACATAATTCTAAAAAATAAAACGAGAAGTAGAATGGTACTTTATGCACACCCTTATTTTGCCAACTATAACATGGCCCACTACGTAATAGTCTATTGCCGTCAACCGGACGGACACTGGGAATTTAGGATGGGAAAAAAATTGGAAGTTCGAGCCCTCTAACATTAATTTCTCTAGCAATATACAGGATGTGTTTGTAAATAGAACACTTACTTAAATCACTAAAAGGGTATGACTAGTATGCAGTTACAATAATTTTTTTCGAAAAAACCTATCCGTTAACAAGTTATGACCGTTTGAATTTCCAAGTATTTCATCTCAGTTTCTCATAAAAACAAGGTGGAATGTGTAAAGTTAAAGATTTTAAATCGTATGTATTTTTTTATTTTATTTCACTCAGTATTTGAGAAACTCCATAAAAAGTGACTAAAACAAAATCGAAGTTAGTTATGGATTTTCTTAGTAACGGAATGAAAAAATTCAAAATAAAAAATATGTACCATTTCAAATCTTTACAAATTCCACCTACTTTTATAAAAAACGGAGGCAAAAATTCCTGGAAATTCAAACAGTCACAACTTGTAAACGATTATAATTAATAATTAAAAAAAAATAATAATAATAATCAAAAATTCTTATTGTAACTGCATACTAGAGTCGTGCCTTTTCAGTGATTTAAGTAAGTGTTATATTTACAAACACACCCAACTTCCAATTTTTTTCCCATCCTAAATTCCCAGTGTCCGGTTGACGGCAATAGACTATTTAAGTAAGTGTTCTATTTTCAAAAATAGGGTATATTTGAAAATAGAACACTTACTTATATCAATGAAAGGGCACGACTCTAGTATGGAGTATATTATGATATAATTTGTAACGATAGTATAATTAACATTACGGGAACAAAGTGAATGGTTTTTCATTTGAAAGAAAAGGAACTTATGCAAACCAACTTCATTACTCACCTTCGACGTTCTTCCAGACTTTGTAGTTTTCTAGGTTATTAATACCAACCCAGACCAGGAACTTGTATGAAGTTCCGGTTATGTCCGGATAATACATGCCACGAACAAGCCTCTGAATGAATTCGAACTCTTCCTGAAAGGATAGCGTACGTAATAATATATTCCAGCGCCATCTAGTGAAGATAAGCCGAAATACTTAGTGACTAAAAGTCCTATGTGGCGCTGATTAGCACTTGTATACCTATAGTGTGTTAAACTTTACAGGCTTAAAACCTTTTTGTCTGAAAACTATATGTCAGCGTATATATCATTGAAACGGTGCAGCCTGAGGGTACAGCGGTATAGTGAAAAGATTACTGCCATTAAATTATTTTTAACCGACTTCAAAAAGGAGGAGGTTCTCAATTTCAATGTTATAATTTTTATGTATGTTTGGACATTACTTCGTCGTATCTTTATATCATATATCATGTGTTTGGTGAACAATAAAGAGTACTATCTATCTATCTATCTTTATTTGACGACGCATTTGCAAAATTGCAAAATTATTTTAGTTCGAAGGAGGTTTTTTCTGATATTGTCTCGTTTAAATTTCGTAAAGATCTGATGATGAGTTTATGTTTTATCATGATTTACGATGTCGGCGAATCGAAGTCGGTTATATACTTTTTTTGAAGTTAATTATAATGCATGTATAAAGCTTTTATCACCTTCGTCTTCGGTACTGCCAGTTTGGCCCCATCGCGCTCACACACTTCCTTCGCCGAGCTCCAATTCCGTGATTGATACACCAACTTGTATGCCTTGCCAGCCGCTTCGTTTACCGTGTACCCTGTAAATTGAAGATACATGTTTGATGTGATGTACCTATATACTTTTAATTCAAGTACAACTTAGTTAGAAAATAATCCGCCTGATGATGCATGGTTTCCGGCAACCTTATCGACTTCCCCAGTTAGTCATGAGCCCCTATGTAAGACAAGGGTCCTCCTTCATTTGACAATCTGTTGTAAATTGTCAAATGAAGGAGGAGAAACATCTGAGGCGTGCTTTAGGAAATTGTAATTTTAATGATTATAGATTTTTACCTCCAGTTGGTTTCCCCTGTATGCAGGCTGATGTCAAAAGCGTGAGCAAGATGATAAATCTGTAAATTAATTAAATTAACTCAAACTCCTCAAAATTCAAATTAGCACATGTCCTTGATAGTAGTCGGCATAATTCGCATAATCGCAACACCAGAAATGTCGTTAATGAAGTATAACATTTTTTTTATGGTATTGGGGGCAAACGAGCAGACGAGTCACCCGATGGGAAATGACTACCGCCGCCCATGGGCTCCTGCAACTCAAGAGTCACAAGGGCGTTGCCGGCCTTTAAGGTGGGAATAGGGGAAGAGGGGGAGAGGGTGGAGAGTGTTAATAGGGGAGAGGGTGATTACAGGGGAGGAAAGGACGGGAATAGGGGAGAGGGAAGGGTTAGAGCCTCCGGTTACCTCACTCACACGGCGAAAAGCAATGTAAGCATTGTTTCACTGTCGGTTTTCTGTAAGGCCGTGGTATTGAGCGGAGTCGAGCCGGCCCATACGTGCCGAAGCATGGCTCTCCCACGTTAGCATGGCTCTCCCACTTTATTCCAATTAATTTTTAGTTTATTTCACTGGCCAGTATAAATTGGACTGTCGCTGGATACAACGACAGTCCAATTTATATGTCTTGGTACGCAAGTCTATAGACTTGTGTACCATACACATTTATATAAATGTGCTACGTAGTTTGTAGTTAGTAGCCTGTAGTTTTAGCAATCGTCAATTCTTACCTCATGTTGAAAGTTTTTCAGTCAGATTTGTTTAGATTTCTGCTTCTAGGGATTTGGTTCTGAAACAAGCAGTAACATATATTTAAAACTAGCTGACCCGGCACACGTTGTTTTGCCATTAATTATTTTTAATGAACATTTTGGTAGTCAAAAAATAACTAACTTACTGTGGGGATGGGGTCTATGACTGAAAGAAGAATGGAGCGCTGTAGTCTATTGACGGCCTAGAAAAATAACAAAACACCAACCATTAATTTTCTTAATTCGAAGTACTTCATTAACTTAACTGACATATTTAAAGTTTAACAGTGGGAGAGCCATGCTTCGGCACGTATGGGCCGGCTCAAAAGGAGTGATATCATGGCCTCACAGAAAACCGGCAGTGAAGCAATGCTTCGTTGTACTTCGCACATCGAGTGAGGTTACCGGTGGCCCTAACCCTTCCCTCTCTCTATCTTCCCCCCTGTCTCTCCATCTCCCCTCCTCTCCTACTACCACCTTAAAGGCCGGCAAGGCACTTGTGACTCTCGATCTGCAGGTGCCCATGGGCGGTGGTAGTCACTTACCATCAGGTGACCCGTCTACTCGTTAACCCCCTATTCCATAAAAAAAAAGTTTGACATCGACTTGACTGCAATCGATTATTACATTCGATTATTTATAACAATCGCACTTTCTATGTTCACTGGGTTAAATACTTTAAAAAAATTGTACCAATGAAAGTAAAAATACTAATATCGCTATTAAAAAACAGGGGTTGATCGTAGAGGGTTGAAAATTCAGGGTTGTATGTATTTTCTAATGCTGTATCATAATTTTTTTTTTTATCTAATAATAAAAAAAAAAAAAATTAGGGTGGACTACCCTTAACATTTAGGGGGATGAAAAATAGATGTTAGCCGATTCACATACCTACCTAATATGCACACAAAATTCACAAAATTTCATGAGAATCGGTCAAGCCGTTTCGGAGGAGTTTAATTACAAACACCGCGACACGAGAATTTTATATATTAGATGGAAAACCTTTAAAGTTGAAAAGTAAACTAACAAACCTATTTATATAATATATTATATTAGCTCTAGAGTAAATGTATTCGATTTAATGTGTAACCGATTTAGTATTTACTATGTGAACTCAAAATTACTAAATAAAAATTTCTTTTTAAAGACAACTCTCACATTAGGATTGATTTCTGTGTCGCGGGGCACTTCACCAACATTGAAACAACGTACGGCTCTCTCTCTTAAAACGCCCACGCTTTCCTGTTTCTTGTGGTTCAAATAATCAGTTCAGTTATTATTCACCGCCTAGCTATAAACCATCTGTTCCCCACAACACTCAAATATAGTCATTGATAATCACACAAACTGTAGCTTCTTTCGAGGGTTCCGTTCTTCCAAATTAAAAGTTAACCCTCATAGTATAATTTCGTTGTCCGTCTGTCTGTCTGCCTTTTTCTCAGGAACACGTATCAAGTTGAAATTAACATCAAATACTTATATTTGCGGTCCCTTGGTCAACGCAATCAAAACATACGGTCATTTAAATCATTTATTTTAACGTTTTGTAGGTAAATCTAAGCCTATAGAGTACTTCCCGTTGACTTAAAATCATTATATTTGCAAGAAGCAAAGTCTCACAGCACAAATAAAGGAAAAAAGCCAACTTCGTTAATTTGATGTTATCACTACATATTATAAAACAAAGTGCCCCGCCGCGTCTGTCTGTCTGTTCGCGATAAACTGAAAAACTACTGAACGGATTTTCTTGCTGTTCACTAATAGACAGAGTGATTCATGATTAAGGTTTAGGTGTATAATTTGTTAAGAATTTGTGTAAATTGATTGAAATATGTTGATAATAGTTGAATTAAAAAAAAAAAAAAATTATTGCGATTACAAAGTTATATTTTGCGCTTGGAAAATTGACTGTGACGTATATCGATGTAATGTATCGAAAAAAACTGTCAAAAATCTTCGAGAATCGACTCCCGAGATGGACAAACTGTCTACATACAAGTTTGTACGGAACCCTCGGTCCGCGAATCAGACCCGTACTTGTCCGGTTTTTATCTCTTTATACAGCCTGTTGCTTTCATCCCTCTAAGTAATTGGTATGTGGTTGATTCTGCGACATACTGACCTATTTCCTCACCCTTCCTGTTGTAGGTATGTATATTCTCTTTCAGTCAATCGCGCGTTAAATCGTGCGCTAAAAATGATTGCACTCTTGAATAAATTGTCGGAATAACGTGTTTTTTAACACGCTTTCATTAGCTCCTCTTGTAACTAACTATGTAAACAAATCTAGCAAGTCAATTTTAACCTACTTCTACTAGGTACATATTTAAAAAATGAAATAAAAAACTCACAAAGGAGTATGACCCTTGACTGGCAAATGAGAAGTCCTAATATAAGTTCAAACCCAAGTATTTCTTCTGAGTTTTTGTAAGTTATATTATTTTTTATGTTATATGTATGTATTATTAAAAAAAAGAGAAAACCAAAAAACATTTTTAGTTTTCTATTCTTTGTTCGTCCTCATTTAAAGACAATTAACGCGTCATGTAGAAACTGGCCTGGGGGATTATATTAGCTTGAAACCTTGCCCAGTCCAAGAACCAAACAATGGTCGTAACATGGGCACAACACCCTGCTGTCCTGCGACCAGCTAAGCAGTTTCAACAGTATTGTCGTATGGCCTCTTTACCACTTTCATTGTTATTAACAATTATGTCTCCAAAATATATTTTTCGAGCTACACGCCTGCTCTTGATTCGCCCTCTAATAAAAAATACAGTTATTTGGTGAAGAAAACCCTTCACCAAATAACCATCAATGAGTAAGCCGGTGTAATCGTGTTAGGTGGCTGGGTCCATTGTATAGCCAAGGCAGGCCAATGCCACTCGATGTACTTACGTGCGCTAAACAACTACCGGCCGCATGGCCGCTGGCGGCCCTTATACGCAGTCTCGTGCAGTAGGTTGCCGACAGCTGTACCGAGCGCTCACGCTTTTATTTTTGAATTTTTACGTAAGTCGAAATCGTATTTTTATACCTTTATATGTAGACAAAGTGACATGGTTTCTGGTAGTTTATGTACATGCACGTAGATCCAGTAAGAGAAAAAATTAACAAAATTTGTAATTGTTTTTGTTTTCAAATATATTTTGTTCTATTGATGTTTTGGTTTCTGTTACAAATAAATTAGAGTTAATACGGTTTTCACTGTCCCGAGAGTTGTTTTTTAGATAAGAATTTTTATGCAATTTCTTTAATATACAAACACCTACTTAATTCGAATGGTAAACCCTTCGAATTATACAATTTATTTAATTAATCCAGTGTTTGTTTCGAATACAAATAGTTAATTCTGTAATAAAAGTAATTAATAATGGTTTACCATTCTTATTAAATATTTATAATAGTAAAAAAAATACGTAATTTTGAAATGGTTTTAAGATTCTATTTATGAAAAAAATACATACTTAGGTAAGTACTAAATACCTTATCTTTATAATTATTAAGTAAATTATACTTTATTAGTTTATATTTATAAGAATGCCATAACTACAAGAAATAAAATCTTTAGTACCTAGGTACCTTGTTTTTTTATCCAAAAGCAAAACGCCACCGCGGTAGCGGTGCGTCCAGCCGACCAAAACTTTTCGTTTTTAGATTTTGTCGGCACTATTGTCGTCAAGGACAACGACACATCTACTCGTGTAGTGAAAAATTCCTAGCGTTTGATTGATAGAAGATTTGGATGTAGGTACTCAACGTCAATTAAGTAGCATCGACAATATACATATGCAACATTGTTCTTTAGATTTATCACCACATCACATCTATACTAATATTATAAAGCTGAAGAGTTCGGTTGTTTGGTTGAAGCGCTAATCTCAGGAACTGCTGGTTTGAATTATTGACCGTCAATACGCAGAGAACGACCTCGCCGAGCTGTACAAGTTCGAGGCGCGACGTCTTTGGTACAGATTCAGATAAAATACTATTTACGCAGAAGTATAGTATAATTTTGTGTTGGATGGACTATCAATTTATAGAGGAAGGCTATATATAAGCTATATAACATCACGCTCCGACAAATTCTTTAAGTTTCTTTTCTCGAATAGTTTATTGATGTTTCTCGTTAGAGGTTTGGTTAAGCAAGGTCGCGTGGCTTCGGCAATAAGTTTTTCGGAGAAGCGATTTATTGTTAAGTGTTTTGTATTAGTAAACTTACGGGGACGTGGTATTAAGTGTTACACTTTTCTAAGTCAGGTAACACACCCGATTTTTTGTGTAATAACACTTTACTTAATTAATTTAATCTTTTTTATAAAAATATAGATATTTAATATTACATAAAAAGAGGTAACCCTAAACTCACTTACGGCAACGCAACCATGCGTTATTACGAGGCAATAATAATCGTGTTTTAAGAATCTTAAAGATCATTTTCGCATACAGGGGTCGGCGCTCGGAAAGAGTAGGTAATAAAAGGTAAGGTATGGACGTTTTTGTAAGGAGTGATTTCGGGATCCATTATAGTAATCAAAGTCGATATGACTGGCCTGTTGATCTAGTGGTTAGTGACACTGACTGCTAAGCCAGAGGTCGTGGGTTCAATTCCTACCGAGGAAAAATAAATAAATAAAAATAATCAAAATAACGATAACAAAAGGACACTAAGACAAGAATAGATTTTCATAACCGCATAATTATGTGTATCGATTTTTAAAGCGAAATACCCTCACTTTCTTTCACATTAGGCGAGCGGAAATGCCAAATAATGCATTGATTGATTGAGGATTTTATTTTTATTGACTTTAGACTTCGTAGTTTTAAGACCTTATTTTTATTAATGGTATTTTGTTTAGTATTTACCACATTGCTGGGCAAACAAAATCCATAAGTGGGCATATCCATTTCATAAACATCTAACTCCATCTAGTGGAATTCTTGGGAACTACTGAATTATTTTATCTGTAATCGCACATTATACGTCTTAATTATCGACTGTACTCATTGAAGGCTACTGTAAGTAAGACTGTACTCTTGAAACTCATTAATTGTATAATAAGTAGATTTTTCTTTTTCTTTTAGTTTATAAGTAGATATTTTTGTTTGAATTAAACATTAATTATTGCGCCTATTTTGAACACAGGCTATGGCACCCTCCCAGAGCGCGAGTATCACTCTCACTGAATTGTCTTTTTTATTTCGTAGTGTGCTTTATATAGACGTAAAATAGAAAAGTTTATATTACATTTCTCGTCTGCGTCATATACAATTTTATGGCTTTGCAATAGATATCGAATCGTAAAACATATTGAGAAGAGAAAACTGAACTTAAATGCATATATCTCGAACAGATGTTTAAAACCACAAACAAGAGCTATGGAGGTAAAAGTACTGAATGGGACAAATCAAATTAATACCATTATGAACGCAGTAGGACATTTCTGTTTTCACATTGTTTATATTGTTACGAGCTGAGGTTCGGGATTAGAGAATTATACCAGATTGTTACCGAAATAGACACAATTTATTTTAGTAGATCACAAAATACACAGGGAAACTAGCAACAACACAATTACAATAATTTATTATCACTATTATACTAAACTTCTTAATTCACTTAAACTTTAGTCGCTTTTAATTCACTTGACACCCACTTGAAACTAGACTCACTTGACACTCACTTGAAAACTAACTACTCCGCAATGCCACGCTTTATATAGCGAAACGGTACTTCCAGAAAAATCGCGACACCTTTGGTAAATTCTACACAACAATAGAATCCGCTAATACATCGTAGAATATTCCATTAACGGGTTACTAACTACTTAGTTTCGTGTTGTCTCAACAGATGGCGTGTAGCTTTATTTTGTAGCTCTATACGACTTCCCCAGTCGCCAATAGATGGCGGGTTATGACTGGCCTGTTGGTCTAGTGGTTAGTGATCCTGACTGCTGAGCCAGAGGTCGTGGGTTCGATTCCCACCCAGGACAAATATTTGTGTGATGAGCACGATTATTTGTTCTGTGTCTGGGTGTAATTTATCTATAATGTGTATGTATTTAGAAATATATAAGTATGTTTATCAGCAGTCTGGTTACCATAGTACAGGCTCTGCCTAGTTTGGGATCAGACGGCCGTGTGTGAGATGTCTAAGGTAAGGTTATTATTCGTAACAATATGTTTCTTTGTCGTTACAATTCAATTTTTTTATTATACTACCTCTTGTCTCTTCTTCATTATTGCTTGCTTTTATAATAGGTACGGCTTTGGCAGTATTATAGAATCAAGCAACGATGGAGTTGCCCTTACCGCCAAGCCATTAGTTCTGTTCCTGGAAGATCAGGTTATGGGTAGATATGTGTGATGGGTGTGTGATCATTTATTCTGTCTGTCAAGAAATTTGGATAGCCTGTCAGGGCTACGGTTTCATTCAAACGAAGGTCTTCGCCAGACCTTGTGTAAATCGGTAGGAAACTCAGATGGAAAAGCCCATTTTTGTTTCACCACTACTCATATTTGTCTTGGGCGGGAATCGAACCCACGACCTCTGGCTTAGCAGTCTGGGTCTGTTTCACCACTACTCATATTTGTCTCAGCAGTCTGGGTCACCAACTACTAGACCAACAGACTAGTCAAAAGGAGTTGCAGTGTATAATTGCAGTGTATAAAATATTATATAAATAAAGCAATTACTCATAATAATACAGAAACACCGTACGGAATCCTGAAATAGTGTATTTAGACTACGAGTATAGTATTATGTTATCTGTGATTTAGACCATCATTATGAGTCGAAAATCATTGGAAGTTTCTGCCGGAAAATTCATAAAAAAAAAAATATTTTACATTTTTTTACTTAAAGTGATATCACAATGAGTAAACAAAACATTTTACCGAAAAAATGTAAAATAATCAATCAAACAACAATTAAACATGTAATCAGCTCTTAACTGGTATTTATAACCATAATATAACTATACTATAATAACTATATACAAAAGTCAGTTCAACATAAAAATGATTACATTAAGGACTAAGGATTCATAGTCATTAGTTTTTTTTGGCGCTACGCAATGTACGCAGTATTCTTTTTGTGTGGTACGGTGAATGACCTTTAATTTGTTGGTTTAATTGATTACATTGCAGTTTTTGGCCGTATGTTATTGTTGTGTATGTTATTTATAATTTTTTATGTAAAATGTTCTGTTTACTCATTGTGATATCACTTTTAACCAAAAAGACGCCCGACAGAAGTGATAACTTAAACGCCAGACGCGTTACGTTATGGCTAAGGCGTCGGACTTGCGATCAAGTGATTGCGGGTTTGAACCCCACCCAGAGCACTAGCGACGTGAATCCTCCTAACACAAGCATTTAGCTTAGCTGGAGGGGTTAACAAAAGAAAATAAAAGTTCTCTTACTAATTTGAAAGTTGTTTCAAATCGTGAGTTTTTCCGAACCCATTAGTTACGCTTACGATGCTCATGCGCAGTCGACTTGTCGACAGGTCGTTTTATCCCTTGATGGGCCTACGGGAAGCTCGAACTTGTCGTGTTTCTCCAAAACTCACTCAAGAGTACAACCATATATCTAACTAATACAATAAAGCTGAAGACTTTGTTTGATTGTTTGTTTGTTTAAACGCGCTAATCTCAAGAACCATCGTTCTGATACGAAAAAATATTTTTGTATTGGATAGATTATTCATTGAGGAAGCTTATAGGCTATGTAACATCACGCTACAACCGTCAGGAGCGGAGCAGTAACCATAAAAGCATGTGAAACTGCATGTAAAAGCTAGTCTTTAATATCTATAGATATTTTACAATCGGATTTGAACTCACTTCCTATGTATTATCGTAGTGTAGATGTGAACAGAAATAGTCGATTTAGACAGAATCACTAACAACATTAAAAAACTAATTTGTTTACAAAAGAGAAGTCACTGAACTTTATATTAAAGACCATCTGTGGTAGGTCAATGACCCGTTGAATGATAAATATATTATTATATTAATACTTGATGCAATACAAAACCTACACAGTGTAGATGATCCATCTCTGGTTTTGATTGATATTACGGAAAAGTCAGATTATTTCACGGATAACAAATCGATGAAAGCTAATATCTGCTATTAGTCACTTAATAAGACAAGGATTAATAAATAGGTGTATTCTTACCTGAAGTCACACACAGATTGATCCCCGTTTGGTATTTCATCTCGCATTAATAACCAAATGTCTCTGGCATAGACATCAATGCAAAATAAACCTTATCTCCTTGTGTATACAATTTACAACAAACCAGTACAAAAATTTACACATATGTATTTGCTAAATGAAATCACAGATTAATTTGAATAACGGTACGTTCTGGCGAAATTCGCTCTGCACAATAATTTACAAAAAAAAAAAAAAATTAAATCACAATATATTTTGACACTGAATTCTAACAAATAAATAAAATTGAAGTGTCTGTTACTTTATAATAACAGCATTTTATGAAATGCATCCGAATGTACACGGTACGAATACCAAAAAACAAATTTTAAAATATTAGTCGGTAATTATTTTTCGGCTAATCTGAGGAACGGGTGGACCGATTTTCATGGGACTTTCACTGGCAGATAGCTGGTGTTCTAAGGAGTAACTAAGGTTATTATAACTTTTATTTTGGAAAAAAGAGAGTTGCGCGAAAAGTTTAAAAAAATGTACACGCGAGCGAAGCCGCGCGGGCGCTGCTAGTTTGGAAATAAATTTCTTATTTTAGCATCAAATTAGCGGTTTTAATATTGATAAGTCAATATCATTTTCTATGTTCGATGAACTTGACGTTTGACCGCGACCCGAGTTTTTATATATTCACTAATCGAGTTTGGAGTTCAGACCAATATCTCACGACGGCGACGTCGGAGTTAAACTGTTTACTGGCGCTAGTGAAAGTCGTGGCTGAGGAACGAATGTGGAATGTACACAAGCATATTAATGAGTCTATGGTAAACATTGTTTATACACGGAGCGTTAGTTCGTTCCTGTATTGTTATTCCTGTAATCTAGATTTAAAGAACCTAGTGACTTGCTACTTAATCGACGATGTATGTGGTACGGCAGTGGTGCATTCTTCTACCATGTTGGGAGTGTTCGATTCGTTTTACGGCCAGCGTAAATATATTTTTTTATTTTTTATGTGATAATGGATTGCCGACACATTACCCGCTAGGCTGTATACCGTTAGTAAAACTTACCTTCATGTTTCTTGTTAAAATTAATGAAATATGTTGGTAAACCATCGCGGATATGTTATGAAAGCTAGTTCTGTACTTTTTATAACAGGTATGCCATATATAACAGGTATACGCATTCATTTGTATTACTATAACTGTACCCGTAGTTTTAAAAGAGTCAAGTTGTTGCTTAAAAACATACGTATTAATGTTTTCAAAATTCCTGAACATCAGGATAAAAAATTAATCGCAAAACTCCGAGCATGACACTTGGCGAGTCCCAGGAATAGTTAAACTGCCTGGGTAACCCCAACTTCATTATTTATTTGAACACAGATACCAATATTACCAATTATTTTTGACGCTATGGCTCGCCATTATCTATTAGTAATCGACAAACGATGTTACAAGGCTTGGGCTTCACAGCAACAACAAGATCGACTTATATGTATGCGACCCTCATTGCTTGAGCTTTACTTACAATCCATCTATATTAGCAATATGACTTTCCCTCCATTGTCTTGCCTTCTTTACAGCTTTTCTCTTCCAATATATTCCCAAGTTTAACATCTGTAATTCCCGAAGTGCCCCGTTGCGTAAATGGGACCAAATTATAGTTGGCAAAATGTGGGTATTTGAAGAAGAACGAAGAAGAAGAAGAAGAAAGAAAAAAATATTTAGAACACGCACAGATAAACAAATAAACAAAAAACGATTACTAAAATTTATCATAATTACGTACTAAATTAAAACAGAGAGAAAGAGAAGACAAAAAAAGGAAACAGGTTCTATTCTGTGCAAGTCTAAAATAGCCACCATCTCAGCAAATGCTGCATGTGTCATACATGCAAGCAGCATTAATATACGTCTGCCTGAAGTATAGGCATATATATATAGGCGAGATCTATGTACTAAAATAATAACTCAATGCCCATAAATAAATAGTTTATTAAAAATAAGTTTAACCTATAAATATGCTACCCAAAAATATGAAACCCATGGCCAGCCCCTTGCCCTCCGAAATACAACCCCGTACCAAAACCACCATATATACTTCTCACAATATTGACTGGTTCTTCATTCATGTTCTCATTTTTATTCTCCATAAGCCTGTAACGACCTGACTTTGGGTCAATTTTGTGGACAGTATGCAATGACTTCTGTAGTGGTATCACGGATAGGTCATGAAGAGGCACAAAGTTATGTGTATATGGATACAGAATTGGAATTGACGGCGTTGGATGGGTTATATTTGAACTAGTATGGGAAACTGTTCGAGATATAATGGGAATTTTGATGTGGTCATTAGTGATGATATGTTTAACATCTGTGTGGATCGCACTGTGATGAGCATTAGATTGGGATATCGGGATCACGTGAAGATTCGGTACTATTATTTGGGACAGTGGTATTGAGATCATGTTTGGACTTTTCTTGACTCGTGGTGGTGTATGTATAACGTGGGTGGTGGATAACGTTTCTGACGGTTGGTGCGGTATTAGTAACGGTAGTGCGTGAGCAGCTTTCGGTTCCCTGAACTGTCGTAATGGTGTGTTGTAGGCTCGATGCAGGTGAGCGATGATCAGCAGAATTGTAAGTTTTATCACCATCTGAAATGAAATTGAAATACTTGAATTTTAATGTTTGTAAGGTAAATTATTCACACGATTTTGGCATGCGAAACAAAATTCGTTGGGATCCGTTTGGTTAATCTTTATGCTATACTGGTTACATATTGGCAATCCTACGACACCCGGCGTATCCAGCACAAAACTGCTTTCAGAATGTGTTTGGTACCGCAGCAGTATCTCCGGAATGTTCGACGTAATGCAAACTGACGGGTTTAAGGCGATAATTTGCAAAAAAAATCCAGCTGTTTTTCAGTTTCAGTAACTGCAGCGTGCGCGAAACGCCTACAACAGCATTCTGAAAGTTATTGCTCATAGATTTGACTGCCAAATACAAAAACATTGGCTAAGGATAATTTATGACGTTGAAACATTGATATATTTTTTTTCCTGTATTTATTGATAGCAAATTGTTACTAATACAATAACACTATAGACTGTATCGCTGGTCTGCAATAACTGATTATTATTACTATTTTGTATCGGGATCAGATAATGTGGTGACGCTTTCAAATAAATTGATTTACGGCATAATTGTGTACAAGAAAATATTGCTGACTGGAGGAAAAATACGTTATGTTCTTTTAACACAAAGGTTGGAGTTAAGAGTGGGAAGAGAGATGATCATGCACCTGGTGATCAACGGTTGATAGCTCAAGTTGAATAATATATTTTGAAAACTTTAATTGCCAGTAAAAAAATCACTAAGAACCCAAGTTCATTCAAATTAAACTCTTTACATTTCATGTGAAGAGTATAACATATAACACATATTTTTTATCAATTCAATTTGCCTAACACCCATTACAACACCTATACATACGGCGGTACCGGACGCCACGAGTAATAGCCGGTAATAATCGGTAATATACTTGCGGTAACGTTACGCACCTCATATCATTATCCGGCGTCTGACAGCCGATATTAACGAGTACACGATACGCCAATGAGTTATTGATTACAATATTGAAGCACTACCCTAAGGTGCTTCACATTGTATTTGCGATAGCAGAGCTATATACATACACTCACCTGCATGCCCGAAGGGGTAATTCCGAAGTTAAAATGGGAATATTGTAAGTATATTGAAAGAGAAAGGTTGGCAAGAAGGAAAGGTAATGGAAGAAAAAGGATATTGTTTATACTGATGTAGTCTGGAGTTTAAGCTTGAGAAGGTCTTATAAGAAAGAAGGGTCTTATATCTCTAACTCGAACTATCTGTTGACGGGAAGTGCCGTGGGAATATCGGGATAAAAAGTAGCCTATATATATATTATCCCAGAAATATTAGTAATAATAATAGTAATTCATCACTATCATCACAGAGCAACTACCTATGACCAATGTATTCAAAAAAAGTCTCAAGAAGTTTATTAAAATAATCAGGCAACTTTTCACAATTAAAACATCAAATCTGAAAGGGCTTTTAGATTTTAAATGGCGATGTGTAATTGAATACTGTCCTGTTTTCATAGCCACTGCTATTTAAGCCACTGCTATTTAAGCCACTGCTATTTAAAGCCTTCTTATAAACAAGATGGTATCCCAGCAAACAAATGTCCGCCATCATTCATTCATTGTTTAAGTAAAACATCAAATTTGATGGATGTTTGTCTATGATAAATGGTGAAGATTTTAGATTTGGTTAGTGTGTTTCTTATTCATTTTATTAATTACTTTTCCTAAATCTTTTCTTTGTATTGAATATCACCAACTCAATATCAAATTTATTTCAAAATTGAGGTGAGGTGTTGTGTTTTAGATGAAAAAGCAGTGTCTGAATTTTCTACTCATGATTTTAAGTTAGTCAAAATACTACTGGAATCAGGGGTCGGCAATTGACTTAGACCACATATGATAATTGTATATTTTATATAGAACTGTTAGGTATATACACTTGCCATGAAAAATAAAATAGTACATAATTAGCTGTAATTAACTTAGTCTAAATAAGAACGATATGGATGAGCGGAGTCTCCTTGTATAGGCATGCCATTTGCTTAAAAAGAAGCTTCAAGTACTGACTATGTAAATCAAGCTTTTGTGAGAATAAATTATTATTATTATCGTGTATTTTATTTTTCTCAATTCTTTGGCTGGTTTTAACCACATTTACGGGCGGAAACCAAATAAATGTGGAGTGTAGTGTTTTTTTAAATGTCTTGTTGTGGGGAGGGCCTATTTCGTTTTCACCAATCCATTCGGATTTTCCTAACTATTATAATTATAAGTGTTTAAAATTACGGCTTTTTGTAGGATTATGTAAACGAATTCTTTAAGGACGAGTAATTTTAGGCTATGGAGAAGATGATTTGGGATATCACCAGTTGTTGAGATGACTATATGGACTATATGGATTCTAGTGACACCATCGTTGAGTTTTGCGTATTTGCTAATTATCTCAGTGATTGTCTTCTGTAGGTTGTGTGTATTAGCTACTGCAATATCTATCAGGTATGTAATTTTCTTTATTTCATCTTATAGTGTTATATCTGAACTTATTTTTATTATATTAAGATTTTCCCTAAAATCACGCAAACGACTGCGGGTTAATACTACAGAAAATGAATTATTTATAGTTTACCTTTATGCAAAAAGGAATAATATAATAATAATAATTGGACACATCTCACACACGGCCGTCTGATCCCAAACTAGGCAGAGCCTGTACTATGGTAACCAGACTGCTGATAAACATACTTATATATTTCTAAATATATACATATTATAGATAAATTACACCCAGACACAGAACGAATTATCGTGCTCATTACACAATTATTTGTCCTGGGCGGGAATCGAACCCACGACCTCTGGGTCAGCAGTCAGGATCACTAACCACTAGACCAACAGGCCAGTCATATAATATAAGAGAAAATAACAGAGATCTATAAAGAGAGCGTAGGGAAACAATCAATGTTATTATTATTGTATCTTCTATAGTCACGAGTTACATCCACATCTCTACTTCAAGTTTTCATTGATCAAAAACTTTTTAATAAAAAACAAAAGAAGGAAAATTCATATAAAGGATGCACTAGGGTTTAAAGCGGTAACTCTTTACAAAAGAGGTTAAAACTTTTCCAATATAGTGAAGTTGCGTGGTAATTAGTGCACAGCCTGTGCGCTCGAGGAGGTCAATGGAATATTAGACTCTATAATGTAAGATTAAACGTCGAGATTACCATGCAGGCAAGACATTATTATTATTATTGTTTTTTTGTTTGTCTCCGTTGATAAAAGGGGCAATGATAGTTTAATTACACGTGCCATAGCCAAGTGCAATTAGGATTTAAGTGATGGTGTATGTGGAAGAAATTGATGATGTGGTGAGGAATTTACGAGTAAGTCGGCAGGTATTTAGTAAACCTGCTTTCTGAATTATGTGAAGTGTGTGTTGCGGTATTTCCAAGATGTCCAGGCTGCGTTGAAGACTTTTTGGTATGATCCCGATTGAAGAAATGACTATTGGAACTATATGGATGGTTTCTGCTCGCCACTGCCGTTTCAAGTGAGTTTCTCAGCTATAGTGGATTGGACGTTATGGGAGTTCGGTACTGCTACATCGATGAGATATACAGTTTTGTTTAATTTGTCGTGAAGTGTAATGTCTGGTCTATTGTAGTGAATGGTTTTATCAGTTATTATAGTTCGGTACCAGTATATTTTGTGACATTGGTTTTCTAGTATTGTTTCCGGATTGTATTTGTAATAGGGTCTCTTTTTTTCAATACAATTATATTTTTGGTGTATTATAGCAGCTACTTGGTCATGTCGATGTTTGTAATCAGTTTGCACCAGAGATTTGCAAGCAGAAGTTATATGTTGTATAGTTTCGGGGCAGGTATGGCAGCGTCTGCATGCATCTGAGGGGAGATTCGGCGCGTGTCTTATAAATTTTTCATAATTTCGGGTATCAATGACTTGATCTTGAATTGCAATCATAAATGCTTCTGTCTCAGGAAATAGGTTTCCACGCCGCACCCATGCGTTCGACGCTGCTTTGTCAACATATGATAGCTGCAGTTCCTTTCGATGTCTACCGTGCAAGGATTTCTGCTGCCATTGGGCAATCTTTTCTTTAAACTCCATTCTATGTTCGTTGCATTGCGGGTTTTGATCTATTAAATTAAGTGGGGTAAAGCATCTATTTGCAAGTGTTATAATTTCGTGGAGTATAGAGAGTTGTGATCGTTGGTGGAAGTACTGTCTGCGTGATGTGATTTGTTTGTTATGTAGATTGCTGACATCTATTATGCCTCGTCCGCCTTCTTCTCTCGGAAGGGTCATCCTTTGCACGCAGAATCTAGGGTGGTGTTTTCTGCGAGCTGTTAATGTTGTATTTATGATGCGCTGTAGGTTTGTAAGTTCACTTTTGGGCCGGTTTATTATGCCGAAGGAATACGTCCATATACATTAGATGTGTAAGATTTGTTTGTTTGTGTGGTGTCGTGATAGTGTAACCTAAATTGGATTTGTTCAATATGTTGGAAAGGGGATTGAGAGCTAGGCAAAACCATAGCGGGCTGAGTGCACTTGAAATATTCCTCGGCGTACCGGGATTTTAGATGTTTCTGTGCTAGAGTGTCCTGTGATGTTTAGTGTCGTGGTCCAGTGTTGCATTGAGTTTTCAAGGAAATTTATTATTTTGGGATGAATTTTATAGAGTTTGAGTACATTAAGAAGCTGTGTGGGACGGAATCGAATGCTTTTTTATAGTCTATGTACATGGTGCTGATGTTTTTCTTTGTCGAAATAGCTAGTTTCATTGCTACTAAATCTATTACTAACTGTTCTTTGCACCTACTTTTTCGAAATCCTTTCTGTTCTTCTGCATGTATGTTATTTTCGCTGATATGTTGATGAATAAGTTCCGCTATGCATGCTGTAAGTATTTTGTAAATAGTTTGTAAACATGTAATAGGGCGATATTTGGCTGGATTCTGGTAATCTGTGTCTTTGGGGATCATGTAGGTGAGTCCTTCAGTAATATAATGTGGCATTGTGTCTGGTGTCTGAATGAAGTTGTTGATAAAATTATGTAAGAAAGGGTGAGTAGATGTGAATTTCTTATACCAGTAGTTGTGTATACGATCGCTGCAAGGTGCTTTCGAATTGTGAATTTTTTTCATTACTTTTACGAATATTTCTATAGGTATTTGTTCAAAATTCATGTTAGTAATAGAGTCTGTTTGATTAGTTGCATAGATGTCTGTCTGAAGCCATTCAGCTTCTGAATTATGGAGTACAGGCTTTGACCAAATATTTGACCAGAAGTTATGTAGTTCACTGACAGGGGTCGATTCTGGATCTTGCATGTTTCTGTGGGTGTGTTGTTGTGTGTTTAAAGTTAAGTTTCTATAAAAATGTTCTTCGTTATTAATAAATTGGTTGTTTTGTGTTTTTCTCAATGTACAGGAAAGGTATCTTTTTAATCTGCTTGAAGCCGCATTCAGTTTTTGTTTGAGAGTGTCAAGAAAATGCGCATTGCTTAAATTAGATTCTTCATGTTGTGAGTGTGTTTGGTGTTTATGTTTTATTTTTGTTTTGGTATGTAGGGTCGAGTGGTAGGATTAGTATTTTGGAATTTAACTATTGCAATTTTGAATTGTTCTTCGATTTTATTTGGTTCATGGTACTCTGTTCTCTGGAATTGTTGAAGGGATTGGGCATTTAATATTGATCCTTGATTTTGAGTTAGAATTGGTTGGGTGAGTGAATCTGTCTGTGGGTCCTCTTCTTCTTTTTCTAATTGAGCTGTTGATGTTGTATATTGTGTCTGTGCCAAAGAGGAGCTGTCTTCTTTATCAGCATTTTGTAGATTGAGAGTATCTGTTACCTCGATACGAATTTCTTGTCGCTGGTCGTTAATCATTTTATTTTTCAAAATTATTCTGAGCTGATCTGATATCCTTTGTTCGCTAACTGCAGACAATTCAGGCAATTCTGTGATAACTGCTTGGTAAAGGGGTTTACGGTAGGCTGTGCAATTTTGTCCTAATTGTGGGATTTTGTAGTAGTTTTTTATAATTGACTCGTTATATTCAGGTGTCCATCTTCTTCTCTGCGTTTGTACATTAGTATTGTGTGTCTATGTGTGTGATTGGGTATTCTGTGTTTGTTGTAGGTACATGATAACATCATCTCTTATACTGTCTAATGTCTGTTGTGGGAGAAGGTTATTCCTAACTATAGCTCGACATTGGTCTCCAAGTCTTTGTTTAGATGCCTGCATTTGTGGGTATTTTTGTGTGAATTTGTGGTGTAGGTGATTAAGGTATACTTTGCTAGTGTTTAATTTTGTAGCTATAAGATACGTGCGCCAGATGAATTCGTTAATTTCTTGTGACCATCGTTTGTGTGCATGGTTTGTTCCTGAGGCGGATGCAGACGTAGTGGCATGTGCCTCCTGCACAACATCCTCAGAAAAAGCGGATTCGGTGTTTGATAGCGTTGATGACTGATATGATAATGGGGATGAACAAGGTGATTCGAATGAATGAAATGGCGATGGAGTTGTTGGAATATCGCTTAGCATATCGTCGAGTCCGTATGAATTGCTGGGGTCGTTTGACGAGTTCTTCCCACCCGGAGATTCTTCGCACCAATGGACTCAGGCTACGGCTGGCTCTCGTCGCAACCATGACTGGTACTGGGTCCGCCAGGCAATTGGGGCCGTTTCGTACTACTTCTTGTTATAACCATATTTTTTATTCTTCAGGGTTTTGGGACCGTTAGTTAGGAGGGGTTAAGCCAAGATGTTATTGGTTATTCATAATTATAATGTTTGTATCTCCTGTTTTATAATGGCACAGGGTATGGTCGAGTTCTTGATGAATGTATTATGTAGGTTATTATTATTATTATTGCACTTATTATTGTTCTATTGTTTCTGATAATCTTATTTCAGCCAGAAAGAATTTCTAAAAAAGTATTTTATGTTTAAAAACAATAGTATCTATTAGGTAGGTTCAGTTCAGCAAACTTTCGATGGATAACGCGGCGATGTTGAGGTATATTTAGTCGTATGTTAATGCCGGCACAAACAGTTAATTATCGTGTTTTTTTAGTTAGTTTTACAGTTCACAGCTCACTAATAAATAGACAAAGAATCATTGTTTCTATATTTCCCTTCTTTCTGACTTTTAACCTCATCTTGATAGTATCACGACACGCCAGAGGTCGAAAATAATCGAAGAATCCCCCAGGTAAAGGAAAGAGATTTCCTTCCCCTTCATTAGTTGCGGTCCGGTAATGTAATAAGAGCACGCGTGGACACGTACTGGGATTATTAGCTAACCTACTTCTTTGTAGTGGGAACTTGTGTATATATGTGTATTGTATATGTATATATTTTTTAAAGATATTGGTAAGATATGAGATATAAAAAGCTTAAGAGCACCTTCACTAGCAATGGGAAGAGCTGCTTTGGCGTTTGAAATGATTTGGATTTCGAAACTATCGATCTGTATACTGTATATTATGTACTTATATGTTTTTTTATAAAAATGTTGGTAAGATTTGATATTAAAAATGATTAAAAGCGACACTCTCCACAAGCAATGGGGAGGGCTGCTTGGCGTTTCTCTGCGCAAAATAATTTGATTCCGAAACTAAAAGATGAAGCTTTTGAGTCTGTAAGATAAATGGGCTGAAAATTTAGTTCCGAGTACCGATGTCCGCTGAGGTAAGAAGTTTCTCAAGTGGCGATCACAGACTAACTAAATCGACCAGCGATCTGGTCAGTCCCAACCCCCCCTCTCTTTCCACCCCCTCTATTCTTCATCTAGTACCAGTACATGGATATTTCTATAATATATCTAGATAAAGTGTTAAGAGGAACTTTATAGGATAAAAGGAACTAACAAGTTCCTTTTAAACTATAAACAATTTCAGTAGGTGAACATTTTAATATTTAAATATTTCTAGTAAAACATTCTCAATCATTCATTTCTAAACATTAATACGTGAAAATAATTCCTTGTATCCCTTAACAACATTGGAAAATAAAAACAAATAATGGTACAAACGGCGGCATTATCGCTAATTGCGATCTCTTACTTACAGACAACCTTTAGATGGATAGATGCGATGGATTACTGTATAGGCACAGAATACATAAAAGTACAGGTATACTACTATTAACTGCCCTACACATACATATACTTCGTTAAGTGGCGATAGTGTAGTGGCTAAAGCGTCAGACTTGGGATCAAGTCCGACGCTTTAGCCACGAATCGAATCCCACCCAGTGCACTACTGACGTAAATCCACTCCTAACAAGGGTTAAGCTTAGCTGCAGGGATTAACATGAATATTAGTAATGTGTGACCCACGTTACTAGGGTTCGAAAAATGTTTTTTTTTTTATTATTTTACATTTGACAAAGCAACCTATTGTAGCGGTGACTACGTGTGTATTGATTGATAATTTGTTATTCGAATAATTGATGATCAATTTTATGAAATAAAGATATGAATTTGAAACTAAATACCTATGTAATGCAAATATCCAGTATTGCAGGTAATTATAAGTATTTAAGAGAATATTACTATGGTGACGGATAGTTAGATTCTTAGGTACAATGACAGTTCAATGACTGGTCAATGATATATGTATAACAAAACATTTACGTTAATAAATTATGGTTAAAATTCACCCACCAGATGATCTCTGGTACAAAATAATTACCTACACTACTAAGAAAATCATATTTAAAGTATTCTTTAAACTTTCATTTTTATAAACTACTCATTACACTTTGCACTATAAATTACTTATGGTTTACTGAAATTAATATGTTTTCAGAAAGAACTAATGTCTCGTATTCATGGAAATAAATAATATTTATATTCTCCATGCGATCTAGACTAAGCGTAGCTAGTTTTATGGTCTAGGAACACTTATTCATTATATAAATACAAAAGCATTATACACGAAAACATCCAAACCAATACGACTATACATATTTTCACTTTTGATAGCAGCGAATGCTAAATCACCGCGCCACTGGTCATCAACATAAATACGTCAGCTGACCAGTTCGATCAAAAGCTTGACCAGTATCAGTCCTTTTGCGTTGTTTACTAGCTACGTACCTGTCCGTGTGTAATCCGGGTCCACATAATTTAGAGGGAATGTGATGAAAGTTTCAGTGACTGAAAATGTTCTCGCTCAGTTTTTAATACTGTAATTTCCCAATGAACATAGGTATGTAGCAATGTTTGTTGTCTCAAGATTCGTTAGATACAATTGATTTTTCTTTTGTTAGAAAGACAACTCCCATACTAAGGATGTAGCCTATTAGTATGTATGTCTATTAAGGCTGATTTAAAGTAAAGACACACTTAGACCAATAACAATTACAGAAAGAAATAATTATCTTATTTGGGTATCGAACCAACAATACCTGACTAGGTTGCAATAACTTAAACCACTTCACAATCTGCGCAGATACATTCAACCTAAAAGTAGGATACAGATTCCATTGGGGCATTTAATTAAGTTTTGCGAGCTAAGTAAGCAATTTGGGACATTTTTGCTATTCTTTGACATCGCAGACGTTGATGATTGATTTCAATTATCATAATGTGTACATCTAAAATAATTTATAGGACAACTTTCGTTAGTAAAACTATGTAATTTATGAGACACGCGCAAAAGACGTTCTTTTCAACGGTCACTGTCTAAATTAGCCTTTCACGGTTCTGTGCAACATTTATTATTAATTGAATTTTCACTCTTCTGTTTGATGAATGTTAAACTACTTTTAAAGTAGGACTTAGATGTATATTTTTAAATAAATTTTCTAGTTTTATTTAGCAGTTATCACGGTTCTTGTGACAGAGATCGTTCATCAATATCTAGAAATGACATGATATGTTTTTGTTTGTCGTCTCAGATTCACGGATGTTTTTTTTGTCTATCGTCTAATTAATATAAATATAACTCTCTATAATTTTTCGTCTAAACTTGTTTTTAAGGAATTCAAGAAGAGAAATGGTGTTGTCACCTTCATCCGTCTCCAATTGTTACGCAGGGAATACCGCCAGATGGATTTCTAGCCAAGTATCGGTTTCCAGGCATACACGGGTATTGTCACCTGACAGCAAATGATTACCCGTAGCTAAAACCGCCTGTAACCAAGCTTTCTCACAACATTAAATATTTAAACCTATTTCCAACCCAAAATAATAGTGTTTCATACGTTATTATCATTGGACAGTTTTGAATTATAGTGTTATTTTGTATTGAGTCTAAAACAAATTATGGTATAAATATAAGCCGGACGTTAGTGGTATAATTGGTTGTTTTTGATAAGATCATTCACATTAATCAGTAAAATTGGAGCCAGGGGACACGGTTAATACAATATTATTTTAAACAGAGAGAGGCCCGTGATGGTACGGACTGATATAATGATTATATTTATACCGAAAAAGAATCAGATGTATCACAAGCGGACGCAAATAAAGACTTAAAATTGTAATGCGTGTAATAGAATAAGACCTCAAGGCCAAATTCTAGGTGTCAAAAATCTCCAAGATCCATATATATGCCGCGCTCATACTTTTGGCAACATTTTAAATGGGTCTGGGGGATTTTCTGCCCCCAGTAACTGTCTGGCTGCTTACAAATAACATTAAAACAGTTCTCTAAGCATCCGCATCTAACCGCAGACGGGAACTGCCTGGCAATATTGATAATTTTAATGACATTGTGAAGTAAATGTATATATAAAAATCAGAACTCAGAATTTAAGACAAATTAAAAAAATATTTTATGAATCTACTAAAGTTACATAAAATATTCTTTAGTATCAGGTATCTGAAAATTGGACACCAGCCCGAGCTAGCGGGTATGCATATCTTCAGTCACTGCTAACACGAGTAGTATTAGTCGTTTTTTTTTTTCATATTATAGGGGGCAAACGAGCAGACGGGTCACCTGATGGTAAATGACTACTGTCGCCCATGGACACCTGCAACTCAAGAGTCACAAGTGCGTTGCCGGCCTTTGAGATAGGAGTACGCTCTTTTCTTGAAGGTTTGAAGGTCGTATCGGACCGGAAATACCGCAGGCGACAATTTGTTCCAGAAATTAGTTGTGCGAGGAAAAAAGTACGACACATTTTGTCCGTCAGTAAATAAGTAAGGTCTGGGATCTTGTTCTATAACATCCGTCGTATTGCGACTTGTAAGGCGTATTTATCATTATCTTTTTTATCAACTCAGTTTTTTAACATAGGTATCATCAGCACTAACGTATTGGCAAACTTACAAAACATGGATTTTCGTATAAGTAGTTATACTAGCAGTACCAGACAAGAAGCCAGTTTCCCTGCTAACAGTAGCTGCGCCTTCCGAAGCGTTCAAGATGCTCTATTTTTCTGTTTCCTCAATAGCTTACTCAGGAATACATCACAATATTTTGGCGGTGATCTTCGTTCCTGCGCCTGCTTGTCAATATTCATTGTCGTAGTTTAACGATTTGTAATCGCAATAAGTGTTATCTTATACAACGTTCTTAGTGGCCCCACTAGACGCAGTCGAATGCTATTCGTTGATAACGTTTGCATAACTTGACAAATAATTTAAATAATTGTCCAAACAAACTGGTTTTGGTCAGCCGCGATCTATTGAGGACCAATTGTGTGTCAGTGAAGCAAGGGCAACACGTAAAGTAAGTGCAGATAAAATAAAAATGCTTCAGTCAAGTTAACTATTAAGCAAGCCGAAGATTGCTTAGCTGCGCCACGATATACATTCAGGACTTAATAGCGGTATTGTTTATGTTACGGTTAATTTATAGTACGTTATAATTAACACATTTATGCAAACTAAATTGTCTCCTAGTAGGGTTAGGACGAAGGTCAACGACGAATGGGCTGGACGGTATAACCGTAGGTTTTGTCACCTAATTTATTGAGCCTACAGCAGGCAGGTTACTTAAAATACAAATGTCAGTCTACCTTATCGACAGCAAAATAGTTTATATTTAAGAATGAAAATTGAAAATGTAAAAATGACTTACACTCAATTTCCTCATTGTCTGGCATCTAAATATTGAATTGAATGAGTTGAATCACTGGACTGGAAATGATTTTAAATGATGGTTTAAGCTTAAGGTTTAATGAAACGAATTAGAATGACATTTACAGTCGAATTCTTCTAAAGACAAGTATACATTTGAATTGAATTTGTCCTTATTGACGGTTCTACCATCAAGATATAACAAAAGGAGCTTTTTACTCGTATAAGCCGCACAAGGTGTTTTGAAAATATCGTGGTGACATTCACAAACCGCAAAACATTCTTCATCGCCATCTAGCGGAGACAAGCTGAACCTGCATCCTGCATCGCGCAATAAATATTGGGTCGTGGCCCGCTAGGACTTATCAGATAGCCTGGTCGAAGGATCCTCTCTTTGTGTTAGAGGGACAATAACAACCAAAACAAAGCAATCTCCTATCACATGTGGCCCGCTCTCTTCACAGTGGATTACCACTATGCAATAAAATTTTATCAAATGAACTTGCACCAATGGCACATATATTATTATCGGTGGTCACGCTCGATATAATAGCTCGTTTATTAATTGCTACCGTTTGTGATTGGTAATATTTAGCAAAATAATTTCGGAAACACCGGAAAAAGGAAACTGCTCTAGGCAATTCAATTCTGATAAATTATGTTATAGATGTAAACATATTTGTTCTAGGTTTCTAAACTATAACAGGACAGAAACTGTTTAAAACATCGTGGTGTGATATTTTCTCAAAATAAGTTGCCTTTTATTTTAGATAATATCCGCACCAAAATGTAGAAAAATGTAAATATATAATCATGAATATATAGATAGATGTGTGAATAAATATATCTATTAGATCATTAAGAACCCTTAGCACAAGCTATGCCTACTTTGAGTTTACATAGCGCTGCGTTATATGACCCAGAGTGTGGTTATTATTTTACACTGCGCCTTTTATTAAGACCCTAACGTCCTATCAGTTCCAAAAAGCAGCCGAGAACACTCCTTCGTAAATTTTGGAATAGCCTGTACCTTCCTTGACTTATATTACTAATTAGAAGTTTAAAATAAAGTTGAAAACCAATTGGGTTTAACTTTTACTCAATGTTATAGTTTCTAATCATTTTATTATTTTAAGCCATCGAAGCGGATCAAAATGACCTATAACGTGCAGAGAATAAGAGTTTTCGATATTTAAAAATCTTAACTTGATACGTAAGTTTGATATCAAACGGACTCAATAAGCATCTGTGAAACATAGGAGATATCATACTGAGATGATTAATCCTACAAGGGCCGTGCAAAAAATAATGAGAATAGGTAGGTTGGAAGATGATTCGGTTCGAAACACTTTTATCTTTCCTCGTAATCATAATATATTTAACATAACATGTAAGTATTATACCCAGGACAAATAATTATGTGTTGAGCACGATCATGTGTTCTGTGTCTGGATGTAATTTATCTATAGATAATGTTTTTTTTATATAATAATAGTATAGGGGGCAAACGAGCAGACGGGTCACCTGATGGTAAATGACTACCGCAGCCCATTGGCACCTATAATTCAAGAGTCACAAGTGCGTTGCCGCCTTTTAAGGTGGGAGTAGGAAGAGGGGGTGGGGGGGAAGAGTGGGAAGAGGGGAAGGATAGGAATAGGGAAGAGGAAGGGTTAGGGCCTCCGGTAACCTTACTCACGCGGCGAAATGCAATGCAAGCATTGCTTCACTGCCGGTTTTCTGTGAGGCCGTGGTATCGAGCGGAGTCGAGCCGGCCCATACGTGCCGAAGCATGCCTCTCCCACGTGCGCATGGCTCCCCCACTTTTATGTATTTAGTAATATATAAGTATGCCTATCAGTCTGGTTTTTATAGTACAGGCTCTGCCTGCCAGTTTAGGATCAGACGGCCGTGTGTGAGGTGTCTCTAGTTATTATTATTGTGTGTGGGTCAGTTGTTACTGATAATTTTTCGTGTAAAAGATATTCCTTATTACCCTCTCAAATGCAGTTAAAAGGGAGCTATGAGCTATGGTAACCAGACTGCAGATAAACATACTTACATATTAATAAAAACATATATAATAAAGATAAATTAACCACCCATCCAGCCAGAACAAATGATCGTGCTCATTACACAATTATTTTTCCTGGATGGAAAGAGAAGCGACGACCTCCTGCTCAGCGGTCAGAATCACTAACTACTAGACCAATACTTCGAAATAGTATAACTTTAATAAAAAAACGTACCACAAAGGTCGTTTTGCGTTTATGTTGATTTACTTCCGCGCAACCAAGAATTAGATGTAATTATTCATCTCAGCTTCCGGCCATATCGACACCCACTTAATTTGTTCAATTAAGCTTTTACATAGTGTTCATTTGCGAGACTTGTCAAGTGTAATTAATTTTAGAAGCTACTCGTAACGTGGTTTCAATACCATTAGTATTTTTTTAACGTTTGCACCTAAGCATAATGTTTGTGAGTCTGTTTTCCGGAAACACCATCTTGTAATTTGAGATATACTTCATTCAAGCTCCGACAAGACCTGAACTCAATTTCTGGAGGAAAGCGAATCCTCCGCCCCATTCGATAAGCGCGTATGAAGCACAAGCGCGTCGTTTATGACGTCTTTGTCCCTGTCCACTACCTTCGAATAAACCCACAGACGGAGACTTGACCACCCCCGTCTTATATTTTATTCCGGAACATTTGCCGACAGCAGCTCCGTCTCTTGCGGTGTTGCTGCTTCTTTTGCAGTTATTCCCAGTATGTGACAGATAACCTTCTCTAGCCAGGCACACCGACCTTCTCTAAATCTTAGAGTCTGGGTACCCTGATTACGAAACTAACCCACTAAATTAAAAGTGAATAAATGATTTCAAAAAAGAAATATATAAAATATATATTTTCACTAATGGATGTGATTATTTAAAGAACAGTTTGTCAAGTGATTTTATAAATTATTTTGTTTGGTAATATATGGGTCAAATAAAAATGATTAATGAAACAAGTAGTTTGCATAAAGATAACAATGAATAATAATTTTACGAAACGTTCTTTTTATAAGGAAAATCACAAATTTTACGATACAGGTGATTCGTGTAATTTCAAAGATTTGGTCTATTATTATTACTACATATAAGACCGTTACTGGGGACTGACCAACGCGAGCCTGACGCGTGGATAGCCCCCGAAGGCTTAACAGCTAGAAGATGATTCTAGCACTGATTAGCTGATTACTGACTTAATATCGGCATTCTTTTATTAGATTATGTGAGCAAATTGTTAGAAAGTGTCCTTTTATTTTGTAGGAGGACCAAAATTTCGCCGAATCTCGCCATATCTCACCATGCAGCAACTGCACGTAGAGGTGAGGTGAATCTTCCTTGAAAGTATGTCATCTCTTGTTAGAGCCTTTTCTGCAGCAATAATTAGAATTAACTTAAAATATAGCACTGCGTGTATCTGGCAAAATCATGTTTGAGTTGGCATTCCGCCCGGCGTGTTATCCAAATGTTTTCCAAATCAAAGTAACGCTTGAACAAAATTTTATACATTCCTTTCCTTAGTATCAATTTATCCCCTAGCTATAATATAAATGTTGAAGTTTGTGAACTATATATCTATATAAGACCAGGTCAACGAAGTGCAGGGTGAGTTTAGTTAAGCACATAAATATAAGTTTAAGTTATACACATAAATATATAAGTAGCAAATTAATTATACATAAAAAATTATATGTGTTACTATTATTTATAATTTACACAAATTCTAGTTTCGCTAGCACAAGGCTTTTGTGAGCATTAATATGTGTATTTGCATTTATTTGGGTCTTTCTTTGTATAAATATGTATGTTTTTACTTTTGTATAACATTATTTTTAACAGAGTTAAACCAATAGAACAATCTATGACCTGGGCCTCTTGGAATAGTCAGCGAAAGTGGTTAGTGATCCTGACTGCTGAGCCAGAGATCACGCATCGGGTTCCCACCCAGGACAAATAATTGTGTGATGAGCACGATCATTTTGTTCTAAAACTGGGTATAATTTATTTGTAATTTGCTACGTATAGTAGGTATATTAAAGCAGTCTGGTTACCATAGTACAGGATCTACCTAGTTTTGGATCAGAGAGCCAATGTGTATGAGGTATTTCAAGTTATTATTATTATGCTAAGTTTGAGTCTAGATAGCAGTGTTAAATGTGTCTTAGAATATTATTAATACTATGTGTTAAGATGTATAATATAATGCTAGCCTTGTATTTACTTGTGTGGTACCGTCACGGGCGGCATTTAAAACTTAGTTGGTCGGTTTAGTTCCAATAAAATTTACTAAAGCGTTGTTTCGTTCCATTGACGTAAACAGGTGTTTATAGTTCTATGGACAATACTAGGGATATATCCTAAAGGAAGCCTCACTTCCAAAGCTTTTTTGGCTTGCACCACCTCCTGAAACATGGCAGCGAATTTGGACCATAGACAGAATCTTGAAAGTAGGGAGCTATTAGAAGTGGTTCCTTGTACTACCACGTACTTCCACTTGTCGCTATATTGTCTTATATTCGTGTGTGGATGTGCCTTGGCTAAGATAATGGTGATCATATCACGGATCCGTTCACGGACTCTTTGTTTACATAACATGGTTTTAGTTTGTGTTTAACAAGTAATGTTGTCAAATAAACTGCTACTATAGCGAATTAAATTTGGGTACCTAGCTTGAAAACCCCTATGGGGTAAGGTTTGGACAGGTTCACTATCTTTGGATTTTTAGGTGCAGTGAACATGGCCTGGTAGAAATCTGCCACCGGGACAATCCGTTACCCTGATCGGCTAAATTTACTTGGATGATTTGGTGGAAAGGATAAAACGTCACCAGCTCGCCAGTTTACAGAGGTGTTATATTTTCCAACATTTTTGTTCCAACGTAGAAAAATAATAATAAATAAAATGAAAAATAAATGATATTGAGAGAACTAGCAAACAAATATAATTTTTTTAAGTAATGGGCTTAAGGCCAAGCAATATGTATTAAACTTTGAGGAACAATGTGACGATTGCCTAGTGGTTCAGTTAGGTATTGTCTCGCTCTCAAAAAGTTGTAAATTCAAAGTACATCTGTTAAGCTTGGAAGCCATTTCAGTATGCATCTAGTTATCTCTAAATAATAGGTACTAATATGCCAACTACATTGAAAACATAATTGAAAAAAATTTGAATATGCTGGAAAAAAAACTAAAAGTATTTATTTAGTAAAAACTATTTTAAACTGAATTCTGGGATTTTTGTGGTCGTATATTAGGAAAAAGCTTACCTTAGATCAAAAGCCACTGAACCAAATTAGTGCACTTACAAAACTTAAAAAAAAAAAAACAAAAAGTGTTTGTACACAATCACAATAGTATGTATGAGGCCTGCGACATGGCCAGCCGGAGTTTGCACACTGTAGATTCAGCGGCTTTCGTCGAACCAGCCTTATTGAAGCTATTAAAACAGCGATTTAATTATCTCGATAAGCGATCCGCTCTGATAAGAATTCGTGAAGTGATGCGGAAATTCGAGCACTAATTTTTCCGTCATAAGCTTTTTATCAGTAATTGTGTATGAATAAATGTTGATATGAAATAATTGAGTGGTACTACCAGTAGCCGAATAATCAAAAGTTTTATAACTTTAAGAGTCTTATTGTGTTCATTTGAATAAATAATTTTATGCAAATTACTTATTACGTTGGATGTATCCCCACGAGACATGGTCCGGAACAAAGAAATTGGTAAAGAATCAGAGTAACCGACCATTAGACTGGAAAACACAGCGTGCAAGGTCCCTCACTAGATTCCCCGATAATCTGGTGAAATTGCTTTGATCATGGCTTGATCTTTGCAAATACATGGGTATTAAGGTAGATCCTTTACCATTTTGATAAATCCTAGCACTGTACCAAATTGTGTTTCTAGGTGGCCTAAAAGTGGAGATATCGATTCTGTCAGTCGGTCAGTCATCTCCAAAATTTATGACTTTCACTTTTATTGAAATTAGAGTTCTCAAATTTAAAATATGGTGTACGACGTATACGAAATTTCAATCCTTCAATTCACTTTCAATCCCTTCTAAGTTTGAAAGTGGCTTCAAATGGGTCGTGTAAATGTAGCACTGAAGTACTTTGGATTGGAGAATTCGCCCCAGCCCTCCCGTGCGAGAGAAAACCAAGAAAAATTACTCTATCTACCCATCTTCTTAATTATGTAATAATTCATAAAACTTATCCTTTTTGTGTCTTTACTGTTTTAAGTATTTGACAAAGTATCGAATCGAAATGAGCAGAACAGTAGTGTTATTAACCTCAAAGGAGGATGAAGTTTTCAATGATATTAAATTTTATTTTTGTATGGTGGTTATAGATTTGGTCGATTGAACTGATTTTTCAGCATTATTTTGTTAGATAATATCCTTAGAATGAGCCAATATAAATTTAAAGTTTGAAAAAGTTTTCAGTGACAAGATTTACCTAAAGGGATTCAAGCTGTTTGTACATTTTTTTAATAACAAGTAATGATATAATTACTGTATGAAATTGCCATTACTTATATCTACTATATTTCAGATTCATCACTATTCCATATACAATTCAATATTCGCTCGCTTTAGGGCTCCATTAGCTTACAGCGAGTTGCATCCTGAACGCGTAGTGGGAAAGGACACTATCACACCTCCTTGAAACAAACAGCCATTTGAACTGGAGCCATCATGCATTACATTTAAATACCTTTACAAATATACCCTTGTAGGAAAAGCCATTTAAAGCGGAAATGTCTCAAGTACATAATTAAAGTTGTCGTTTAGAGAAATAACCGTTTGAGAGAGGAGTTTTATGTTCAGTTGTAATGTTTGTTTGTTTTCTTTAGATACGAGTCGGGTGTTCTCAAGTTGTTTTAACTCCTCTACACAAGGCGAGTGGGGAAATTAAAAAATAACCACTGGATTGGCTCGAATAAAAATGTTTCATTTGAAACACGAAGATCGTTCAGGCAGATCTAGAGTGATTATGAATTAGCTTTTGCCTGCAGTTTGGCTCAGAAACGAGAACGAAATCTATAATGAAAACTAAAAGATCAAATACAATCGTGTCGGTACCCTGTCGGTACTCGGCGAGTGCTATTTAGCATTCAGTTGAAGCGTTCATGATTGATGTTCGTGTCCGCTACTCGCCGCCTCGATTCACCTGGGTATACCCGGGAAATGCATTAGGCTTAATTTTTCCTCTTTCTTATTTTTCGTGCGGAAAATCTTACGCTAGTTTAGTTCATACTGAGAGCTTAAACGTTATTGTTACGTTCTATTATTAGTTTATTTAGCAGGTAATTATTTGGGGTTACATGTACGCAATATTAATAATAATATAATATAATATTTTTATAATAGGACTAGCAACCTTCGCACGAGTATCAGAGACATCTTCAACAATCATCATCATATTTCAATCAATTTACACAACGTTTTAACAAATTATACACCTAAACCTTCCTCATGAATCACTCTGTCTATTAGTGAAAACCGGATAAAAATCCGTTTTGTAGTTTTTTAGTTTATCGCGTACAGACAGACAGACGCGGCGGGGCACTTTGTTTTATAATATGTAGTGACGATGTTTGGTTTTAAGGCACTTGTTAGTTAGACGATTTGAGAATTGCATGTTTTGTTTTTGCAAATGATGAAATTGCGATCATATTTTTAGATTTTAATTTTAGGTATTTTTCTAAAGCCATTTGCATTTCAGACACCGAGACACCGCCACTTCAACTAATTCCACAAAGGTTTGAATTTATATACCGATATAGAAAATATCAAGCAGTTAACGAACTCATTCCTGACAATATCCAGGTGATTCATTCAACCATTTATTTCAATTAAACCATCATCCTCCTCCGCGCCTTTTCCCAACTAAGTTGGGGTCGGCTTTCAGTCTAACTACGACACGGCCGAACTTCGATATTTTACGTGAAGCGACTGCCATCAGACCTGCACAACCCAAGTACTAGGCGATATATATATCGTGCGAAGCCGGGGCAGGTTGCTAGTCCTATTATAAAAATAAATAAAGCTTTTTGAAAATTTTACATCGGATTTCACTTTATTTGACTATTGAAAATCACAATTATTTACAAACATTTTATTAGAAAATAGAGCATTTATTACCGAATTTCTTGATACATGACAGTCAAGGCGTAAACCCATTGCCTTCGGACAAGTTAAGCACACCTCGACAACTTTAAGAACACCTGCATAGATTAAGGTCGACTGCTATCACAATGCGAAATTAGCCGCAACACAAATATGTACGACAAAAATAAATACGTAATCACTTGTTGTGCATATTTTATAGATCATTTCATCGAAAGAAGGGCAGGCTACTGCGCCGACTAATAATCACCCGCCCTGATGCAATTACTGTTTCTTATAAGTTCTTGTTACACGAGAAGCCACTCAAAACCCTTTTACGTTACCAAGCAATGCTTTATTTCTTTTATTATAATTATATTATAAACTATAGTACAAATTAAAATAATTAAAGATAACTATAACTTTAGACTATTTTAGACTATTATTTTATGTAAGTAATAGCAGTTCGGAAATGACCAGTCCCAACCAACGGCTCTCGTCCACGAGCACGACGCACGCGCCCAGCCATCGTCCCCTTTAACCATATGATATCAATACAAATTGGAGTGATTTAAAATAAAGCGTTTGTTAAACCATTCCAGTTTCACTTCCTAAGTTATGTTCCATGCCCACATTTCAAAGTCATATATTCGATATGTAAAATAGAACCACAATTCAATCATCGCGAAATTGAAAATATACGCTCACCAAAAATATGAGGAGATTACAGCTGTGTCCGATTTTTACATAATCATGTATACGGTATGTGGAGAGTAGGCGTTTTATTGGAGCAAACGGTAAAATTTGGGATTACACATTCCAAAATTTTTGCGAAATTTAGGTCGGTCGAAACCATATATTGAAACCACATATATGACTGGCCTGTTGGTCTAGTGGTTAGTGACCCTAACTGCTGAGCCAGAGGTCGTGGGTTCGATTCCCATCTGAGTCTGGGTGTTCTTTGTGTCCGTTGTTTGTATGTTTGTAAAGTCCCCCGCGACACAGGAGTAAATCCTAAAATCCTAATGCGGGAGCTGTCTTTTAAAAAAAAAAATATATTGATAATTAAATTGTGCCTTTAGTGAATGCTGTTGGTAAGAAAACTTTTTTGCAACATATAGTAGACTAAAGTAAAAGGATTGCCATCTGCCTAAGGAACATTATTAGTACAGAAAACAAAAAAAAAACGAGTAAGGTGTCTTTGGGACTCCCGATTGGAAAGAAGTTAAGAAGTTCTTTTCGCTAAATATAAAAATATTTAATGGACTGAATAAATTGTATAGAAATATAGTAAATATTGTTAAAACTAGAAATTAAAATTGCGCCATCTGTGAAAGTCTCCCGAACTAATTTAAGGATAATGTCCCGTTCTCTAGAATTTTTTTGCCTCTCACAGCCAATCTCTGGAATAAATTGTCGCCTGCGGTATTTCCGGACCGATACGACCTACAAACCTTCAAGAAAAGAGCGTAATCCCATCTCAAAGGCCGATAATGGTAGTCACTTACCATCAGGTGACCCGTCTGCCCGTTTGCCCCCTATCCCATAAAATATATGGACTATGACAGATGACTATATCCGTACAGCTACGGACATAGTATTGAGTAAAAAGTTGTCTTAGCCCGTTGAATAACACACCATTGTAGTGCCATAGATAATAGTGAATAACAATAATATCAAAAGTCAAAAATATTTATAAGTCTATGGTGAATAACAATCAAAAATAAGCAATGCATATACCTACATAACATTTATCTGAACAGGCGATCATTTGGTTTCAGTGCATTTTGTAATAGAATAACAAAAATAAATAGGTATGTTAATTTGAAGCTGTAATGACGATCCACTAGCGACTAGAGGTGTAGCTGCGAAATCCACGAAAACACAACTATTAGTTATAATATGTAAATTATTTTCGCGTATGCTAATCCAGCGGCCTCCCCCAAGGGTTCAAGTGACCTTAATCCTTTGTCTCTGTGCAGGGGCCGGCGGTGACTTTCTTTACCTTTGGTTTAGATAAGGTCGTTTGGAGATTTCGATATACGAGCGAGGCTCTATCGCGTATTAGTCAAACTAGATTTATTTAAAGGTAGAACTTTTAAAGGTTTTCGTAGCAACGACAAAAATTCTAGCATTTTATATGTGAACTTGTTGTTCCCCGCGGATTCACTCGCCATAAAATAGGATTATTTTTCTTTGGCTGCTTGCCAAGATTTATTAGACTGATTGACGTTTATGTTGACTGATCTACTTTCATAGAATGCAGTGTTTTCCTCAGTATTCCTCTTGTCTAACGCTTATTTAAATCAGCCTTTTAGATCCTGAGATTAGCTCGTTTAAACAAAGAAACAAACCAAGTCTTCATTTATATGAAATTATTTATTAGAATTATACTCGTATATTATATATTTACTAGAATTAGTTCATTCCCGGGCATCTGTAAGGTGATAGAAAGTCCATGGGTGGAAATCTGTATATATGAAAGTTTAACAAGAAAACCATATGCAAGTCTTTAATCTTAAACTTATTTAGAAGTTTATAAATTAAATGACTCTTAATGGAACCAAAGTTATTGTCAAATTTTCATTCCAATTCGATATGCAACTCATAATCATCATTGTCATTTTGTTAACATTACTCTTACTTTCAGTTTGTAATATACTGTGCAAAAAATATTAAACTTATAGAATTTACCTTTTGGGTGAAACTAATAAACCACCAGAAAGAATGCAGTAATTGTTTGTGTTCTTTCATACTTAAATTCCATTTATTGTAATTTCTCAATAAAATGTGTAAAAAAAATATACCTGCGCTACTCAGGAATAAGAAAGCTTCTTATTAGTGAAAAAAAATGATAGCACATTCTCTCTTAATATTAGTATAGCTTCTATTTAGTATAGATAATCCTACATGGTTTTAAACCAAGGATTAAAATTGTTATCCAATTTCAGAGTTTTCATGTGATTGTTTGCAAAATTGGCATTCAGTGACCCAAGTAATGGATTTAACGGTTGAGTGGGGTATCATTGGAATTGATTTTGTTCTGGTTCAAAACGCCAATATATTTTTGTTTATCGCGATGTATTGAACTTGTCCGAGGTGGACAATGCGTGTTAAGCGGTTTAAGTGTAAGTGTGGCAGTTCCAGCCCCCAACCAAAAACTGCTATAATTTTTAATTAGATAACAGTATTTTTTTTCTGGATCGCGGTAGGCGAGTTATACGCCCCGTTGCATCTATGCATAGGTACGTAAAATTATTTGATTAGCTAAAGCATGCGATTTCTTGTCACCTTCGTTTGTAAATTCCTTCAACAAGAAATAAACATACTAAAAGATACGTAGGTAGGTTGTACGCCTAAAAATGCCGTTGACATTGTGTAAATGTTGATAGCATCTTCGCCTACCATATTAAGGATATTAGGCCTATATTCGAATGATTGCAATTATTTTATAAACCTTCATCTTAAACACAAGGATCTTAATCATCTACGAAATACATATTAGGTACGCATACTACCAAGAGTATAATTTTACCTTGAGAGGAAAGACATCTGTAAGCCCAAACATGTCGAAGGCCAAAACTCATAATAGCGTCTTTTGTCTGTTACAATAATGGGTTCGAATCCCAATAACCGATAGGGATTTGTATCTTAATGTCTGTAAAGATAAGCTTCTCGATTAAAGCTTTTGTCGAAGCAATCTCGAGGGACTTCCTTTGTCTTTTTTACATCGACCTTTAAACGTATGAGCTATGAGTACTTAGCTATGATTTAGTACTTTTCCATAAATGTAGATTCTAGTAATTATAATTAGTTTCAAACTATTGAATATTGACCTCATTTTAGTATGGAGACAGTGATGTAAGATTTATTCTATGGTATAAAACGGCAAGATCTTTCACTAACTTTGCCATTGTAATATCTAGTTTTGGGCAGGCCGCTACGCTTTAGTAAAACGTATATAAAATTAGGTAAAGTTAGTTATTGAAACTTACATGGTATATCGAAATCGTTTAATAGTACAATATGCAAATCGCGATAGACGCATCGATTGTGTCACCCAATTCCTCACTAACTTATGGCAGAGGTGTCGTGTTTGAGCTCATTGGAATAGTCACAATCGGGTTAGGTCTTGATGGACGATGGATTTTTTTTACTTTCCTGGGTTTTGTTTTTGAGTCAGGGGTATTTTAAATATTTAAAATACCCGTTTACTTTTTATTCATAAAATTAATTTTTCTCTAAAAATGTGTCTAAAAATTGTAAGTTAAAGTAAAAAAATATTGCGTTAGATTAGATGTCAAACTTCCTAAATTATTTAGACTGAGATAATGTCTGGTACTTGGGTTCTAGTAATTACTAATAATTAGCACTCTAAGTGCGAACGTTGATATGGTTAGATATCACCGTGTTTTCAAATGCCGTGGTAGGTAAAGCACTTTTGGTCGTTACATGTTCCTTCGAGCTGCTTTCTATGAATACCGAAAACCAATTGGCGGTGATGACAGGCTAAATAGTGTATCTATAATAAAATTAATATATTTTATAGTCTCCATGTTATTATGGTTAAGGAATAGTCATATGTAAGAGTTATTCGTATACTAGGCCTGACAAATAATGTAAAATGGTGTCTGTTTTTGGAAAATTCCCAATTTTTAATACTGTAATCTTCCTTTGAAACTAAAAACATGGACCTGTAAATTATCAACGAAGATAATAATAATATGGATGGACTGGATTTTGATAGAGAATTTGGATTTGTCCGCACATATCCTAATAATAAAAATAATCGAATTGGGAAGAAGATTGATAACATGTTTTGTGAAATATATATTCTTTCATTGATAAATTAATATTATAATACCATTACATACCAACTTTGAAACACAGAAATAAGAAAGGAAAATATAATTTTGGCAAACCTGAATTCACCGCACACTTAAACAAATAGTCCACTAGTTCCCAA
Source organism: Callimorpha dominula (assembly GCA_949752705.1). NCBI lineage: Eukaryota > Metazoa > Arthropoda > Insecta > Lepidoptera > Erebidae > Callimorpha > Callimorpha dominula. The sequence goes on along the minus strand of OX457004.1, from coordinate 21,880,218 downwards.
TTCAACGTAATGCTTTCCTCAATCGATCCTAACGCAGTTCCATACAATTTCGATTCTGCGGCGTCAGAATTCGGTTTCCCGCCCCCGGTACACCGGGCCACATCGGGTACATTATAGGGACAAACCACGCTTAGGGTTAAAACGTTGCCAAAGGTATACGAGGTACAATCAGGTTCATTGGACCTGTGGGAATTTATTGGAAGTATTACTATTTGATGTTATGTAGTAATGGAGTTTTGTTTCATGAGATTTTAAAGGCCGACTGTGAGTTTGCTTGCCCAATTTCTTCGCACAAGGCTCAACTATTTGGAAACGTGTGGTTATAGATGATCACCTTTAGATAGTGATCTTAACTATTTGCAAGACGGTATTATTTTTTATTTAATAATATATAAATTTTACTTTTGACAAAACAATCTGTTGTTGCGGTGACATTGATCTATAATTTAGTTAAAAAAAGACTATTTCAAGCAATTTTTATGAAATTTTATGAAATAAAGATATCTGCCTTTGACAACCGACTGGTGTAATGCAATACAGAAGACAGCTTCTATACAACACTACCAAGTTGTGGTGTCTTCAGCTGTAAGTCCGCAGAGCTTATTGGAAGGGGGAAAGTTAAGGTTGGCAATACTACACTCATGTTGTGTTTATTTTGCGCTATGGTAATGTAATGGTAATTGCTTTCCTCCTGGTTTATAGTGACTTTGTAAAAAACCTGTGTATGTGTAAAATACCAATTTTTTATATAGGAATTTTAGCAATGTAGTTTTGTGACACTGTCTCCCACGATACATTCTTTGATTTTGTTGATTTCATTCTATTCTAATTAAGGCACAAACATTTTTCGTCAACTCAGTGCTGTGAGATAGAGAAGACAATAGAATGCCTCTTGAGTTAATAACCGGTATATCGCTTAGAAAATGTTATAATTGTCATCGTGAGATTTTGAGCTCAGAACGCCTTGATATATCAGAATGGCAATAACATATTAATGCGGTACTATGACGTCAATATGCAATACAGCATTTTAGAGTAGTACAAAGTCGTCTCTTGGTACTCCTTGTTATTTGCCAATGACAACGTGGTTTTGTGATACTAAGAACTTATCTTCATTGTACCTTTCATACGTTTTCATAATGTATCAAAAAGCGATCGTTCAGTCAGGGCCAAATTGTACAAAAAATTAACTAGAAAACGAATGAATTGTCAGAATATTTTTTTTTTATTGGCTGATGCCTAATCAACCCAATCAGTGGTCATCCAGAATTGACGTCTCAATTTTAAATAGGTTGTCCATACAGAATATTCTCTAGAGTTAAGAACATTATTCTCTAAGGCCGACATGTAGTCGTTCATACCATGTAGGATTTTATTGAAAAATATATCACTAATATAATATCTCTTACATACGTTATACTTGTAAGAAACAGTCTCACAACCACTGATATAAACTATGAAAATCATTAACTAACAGTAACTGCCAAGTTGTTCGTACCTCTATTCACACTCAAGTCAATAGATCTCATTTATTTCTAGCTTTTTATAATCCCACTATTCGTTAATATTTGTCAGTTGACCAATAGTATTGCGTTACCGGTATAACCAGTCAAAATATTGTCTATTAACTTATTTTTATTAAATAGTGAACTGTGTTATCGTCTATTATAGTTTGTCCCTATTTTTAATAAAATAAATAAGAGTTTTTGATGTTGCGACAACACACTATATTTATAAATATAAAAATATTTTCTAATCGTACTTACTCATGTTTACAAACAAAGCGTGGTCGCCATAACACGGCAATTTAAATAATGTTTCCTTATTGTTACGAAATTATATTATGTTCCGACATTTTTGGGTAATGAGTGTCATAACCTTAAAGACGTAATCTTTCGTATGGGCGCTGATAACGTGTTGATGTTGCTATTATTTTTTACTTTTGCTTATCTTTTTATTTTTCCCTTTACGAGGGAGTGCCGTTGTGTGAAACTTATTGGACATTGTTATGTGTGTTTGGTGAATCTTCGTAGGAAATAGGAAGCAAAAAATCTTTAAGAGGAAAATGTTACATAAAAAATATATTTAATATGTATCGAAACTTGACAAAGAAAACAAAAAGAAAAATATTTTTGTGACCATACATACGCATCCTTTTTTGAGGCATTCGCTTTCTCACTATCCATCAGCGTCTATGGCCACTTAACCGCTCCTACGGCTTGTAGCATGATGTTAAATAGACTATAAACATTCTCAAAAATTATTTAACAAATACAAAAAGAATGATTCAAACCCGTATCATCAAAAGCAATGGGCTAGTCACGTCGAGTGTGGTCCGGCGAAAGACCATTCTATGGAATGCAGACCGCGCATTGGAAAACGGAAGGTAGGACGCCCTCCAGTCAGATGGACTGACGACCTAAACGACGTTGCTGAGATGGACTGGATGCGGAAGGCGAAGGACCGGGTGCTATGGCGCACATTGGGAAAGGCCTATGTCCAGCAGTGGACTGCAATAGGCTAATTGATTGATTGAACGGTAGTTACAGAGATTACCGCTTTCAACCACAAGCTTCTTCAGTTTAATGTTAGAACAGATTAAGAATATAAACTACTTACTGACATGAAATATAATTTATGTAGAAGGTGTGACAGAATAAAACCAAACCACACGCGCCCTTTCATAAAAGGGCTGCCTGTAAAGAAACTCCGTCATGTAAGGGAGCAAAAAGCTCTTGTCTCTGTGCGAAGGAAAGTTGACAGTTAATAGGGACATATAGCAGCCTTTATTTTGAATGAAACGAAAATAAGACAAATTATAAAATATTCACAACATGTGTTGACATTACTTTGAATATCGTCTTGGGCACGAGCCGTGCTGACGTGCAAACGTCAAAAGCAAATTAGGATTGATATAAGATGAAGAGTTTCGTTTCTTTATAATAAAATGAAGGCTTATTATTTTTGATTCGCTGTGAAGAGCAAAGGAAATTGCGAAGATGTTAAGTAGAGAGGACACAATGAATGAACAACAAAGCAAGCACATCATTGTTTGTACATTTTTGTAAAGTAAGTATTTTGTTTTATAACTTGTTGTTGTTTTTATAACATGCGTGCGCGTGTTGGTTCACTTTTAATTCAATTAATTTATAATTTATTCCAGGGATAGTTGGCGCTCCTTGGGGGAGGCCTTCGTCCAGCAGTAGACGGCGATAGGCTGATGATGATATTTTATTAATTACAAGCGGACCCGCGCAACTTCATTTTTATTGGTGGTTGGTGCAATGTGTTTTCTTCAATTCTACTCTATCATTCGTAATTCTAGCCATATTATCTTCTTTCACACAGTCCATCTATCTTTTATCTGGTCGCCTTTAATTTTTTTTTTTATCTTGTAATGAAGAATTACAAAATCTTTAAGTCAAAAATAATCTAAACATAAAGAACTTGATCACCCTTCTTCTGTGAATAGCGCTTTGAATATCACAAAATTAAATAAGCATAGAAATATTAAGAACGCGAAACTGCAGCTCAACAAGCCCAAATAACTTCCGCCACTTTTTATAACTCTCTGTCCTCATAATATTATAAGTGTATGGTTCTAATAAATACAGCTTCCGTGTGTGTAGTTTTTGCGTTCCACGTGTGCCGTAAGCCTTTACAAACTTTTCTGACGTCGACTATTAAACACATCACCTACTTCATCTGCATGGCTTAGAGGCTGATTCAAGCACATAGGCACTTGTTGTGATAAATCGAGAGTGGATTACCTTCGACATAGCCAGGTAATTAGCGCAAGCATGCCTTACTTCTTGTATTAAATAAAAAACATTTTTAGACAATGAAATCCATAGAATATTTAGTAATAGTAATAGCGCTTAATATTTATGTACGTGTATTATTGCAGCTTCATACCTACGTAAGCATATTCTGTCTCTACTCTAATCAGGAACAGTCACAACACCGTTCCCCTCGTGACACTGCGTACTAAAGCTTCACTATCTTAAAGGGTTTCAGTACCTGAATCAAGAAGTGTGAACCACATGAAAAACTTGTATTTTTTTTATTAAAAATAGGGGCAAACTATAGAACATGATTAAACAGATCACTATTTAATAAAGTGAGTTAATAGACATTATTATGACTAGTTATACAATAGTAACTATTATCTTATCTGTAATACAAGTGGCCTCCTCTTCTTGCTAACACAAGTGAAACAGACTTCACACCAGCTTTATCACTAGCCCGCCTTTTTTTTTTTTTTTTTGTGCGTGTGGAAACCCCCGCGGGCCGTCACCCCATCGGGGTTTACGATGGGGCGGTGTGTCGGAATCGAACCGACTAAAACCACACGGTGTGCCGTACTGCGCCTTAAATAGGAGGGATCCGGGAACAGCTTTTATTAAGACATCCGGAACCCTCCTAGCGCCTGCCCGCAAAAGCGCGGGCACCACCTTCGGGTAAAAACCTCTCATTTAGGCGACGTCCAGGCACACGCGGACGCCGCCTCCTCGCGGGGGGCCACTATAGCGGGTGAAGGGGAAAACCCGTCCCGTCCACCCGCGGCCACACTCAGGGCGGCATGAGGCGCTGGTAAGCGCGCCTCCGCCGCCCGGTTCGCCGGCGGCGAATTAGGTCCGAGTGGAGGTCGTCCTCCCGGACCCTTTCCGCCGCCTCCTTCTGCGAGATGACTTCCTCACAGAAGGTTGCGACCGCGGTAAAATTCCTGTCGCTACCGGCCATGGAGCGAATGACAGCCGGTAGCGACAGATCCACTCCGATGACTGCAGTGAGGGCCCGACGCTGCGTCGCCCAACTGGGGCAAACCGCCAGCGTGTGCTGAGCCGAGTCCTCACTGCAGTCGCAGTGGTGACAGGCGGGACTCAATTCCCTCCTAGCGACCGAGTGCAGGTACTTCCCGAAGCAGCCGTGCCCGGAAAGAACCTGCGTCAGTCGGAAGGAAAGGGTCCCGTGCTGCCGCCCTGCCCACTCGACGATGACCGGCTGGAGCGCCTCCACGGCGGCAAAGCCAGCACGTGGAGCCTCCAGCCGGGACGACCAACGAGCCATGGTGGCTCGGCGAGCGGCCTCACGCCATTCGCGTACCTCTTCGGGCGGGGGCCGACTGCCGTTTCCCGCCCGGAACTCAGCCATCACTAGCCCGCCTACTGCAAGGACGGCCATGACTTACTCCACGAACATCACTGGAGCAATGGGAGCAATAATAAACAAAACCCTTGGGGTTGAGTTTTTATTTTTTTGAGAATAGAAGTGTGTAGGTACACAACATTTAAATGGTTTCCTCAGAAGATTCATACTGCAGATTATGTGAAATATGAAACCTAGATTTACGATTACAGGACGATGAAAAATTTGCAAATGAAGAGTTTACTAGTAAATAAACTTTCAAATGTTTTACTAAAGACCATAACTACGTGCAGTATTTAAAATTACTAGATTCAGAGAAATACATCACTACTTAAAACATGTGTATAAATACGGAACCATTTTCAGTGAAAACAATGTAACCTTCATTTAAAGTACGGAGGTTCTAGACCATTGATGTTCATACTGGTAAATCAAGAGATAAAACAATGTAACCTTCATTTAAAGTACGGAGGTTCTAGACCATTGGTGTTCATACTGGTAAATCAAGAGATAAAACAATGTAACCTTCATTTAAAGTACGGAGGTTCTAGACCATTGGTGTTCATACTGGTAAATCAAGAGATAAAACAATGTAACCTTCATTTAGAGTACGGAGGTTCTAGACCATTGGTGTTCATACTGGTAAATCAAGAGATAAAACGATGTAACCTTCATTTAAAGTACGGAGGTTCTAGACCATTGGTGTTCATACTGGTAAATCAAGAGATAAAACAATGTAACCTTCATTTAAAGTACGGAGGTTCTAGACCATTGGTGTTCATACTGGTAAATCAAGAGATAAAACCAATATTGCGTTATTTATATCAAGCGTGAAACTTAAACTTGGGGCCCCGTAATATAATTCTAAGTAAGACGAGCAGAGAACAAGCGTTTTGTGCCTATATTATTTAATATTTATGAGCAAACTTAATGTTATAACAACGATTTGTTATTGCTTGCCCTTCGCCAACTATGATCTGATATTGTATACACAACTATTTTCTATATTAAAATTATTAACAATTATAGTTTAAAACCTAAAAAAAACACGTTTTATTGACGAACTGAATTAAAAAGTAAAAAAGGATTCCACAATCAACCTCTTGGTATCATCATCAGACTATAGTTACCAAGCTCAATCTGATGGACTCAAAACGAATCTTATATGATCCCAAAATTGAGGTGTTTACTAGTAGCTACTGAAGAGGTGCACTATCCACCTCCTGACTTCATCATCAGATCAGCTTCAATATGCTAAATTACAGTATTATCATCTTAACATCATATATATAAGTTAAAATTTACCGAAAAGATTTGTTAACATAGTTACAAACGTTAATAAACGCGTGTTAAAAATAAACATATGTTTTGGAAACGGAATTATTTTTTTATTTATTTTCAATAACATATATGTATTTACCTTTCTCTTTGCATTCTTTCCATGCGGAAAGCTTCAGCATAATCACATCTAGGAAGTTACCGGGATAGTTGGCGCTCCTTGGGGGAGGCCTTCGTCCAGCAGTGGACGCTGAGTGGAGGCTGATGATGACATCTAGGAAGTGGTTATTTAACCCTCCGATAGGAAAACAAGCTGTCCTTTCTGCCACTAGCAAACTGTCTAGGAATTTGGCATAAAGGTTCTGTTCCTCGCAACAAGAAATTTTACTTTTGGTATGGCCTTCCATGCAACAGCGGTGCAACGGATTTTTGGCATTGGATTTTTGGCTTTTTGGCAGAGACATTGCTTATGTGTTGGAAAGTGATTTAAGGCTTCATTAATATTTCGGAAAACTAGACGTAGTTATTAAGATATCTAAATAACGTAATCCGAAGTTCCACGAATTTTTCAGAGGCTAAATCTATTCCACTCTTTCGGGATAAACAGTAGTCTTAGTACTATTCTAGACTATAATCTATCTCTGTGCCAAATTTCATCCAGATCCGTTAAAACGTTTTTGCGTGAAAGAGTAACAAACATTTTTCCATCCTTCCAAACTTTCACCCTTATAATATTAGTAGCATGTGTTAATCTTTTACTTATTTAATTGTGCGCGCACCATTGGAGAAGCCTTTACCGTAAAAATGATGTTAATGTTCCATAGATAGGTTCTTTATGTTAACAGAATGTAAGCTAAAGCTGTTTTAGCTGTTTCCTACTTTTTGAAACAAACAAATACCAAATTTAATTACTATTATTCTAAATTAAAAAGGTATAAAGGTTGTTCAACTCGTTCAAACGTAATAAAGCATTGTATTTTCGATACTTTGGAAGAAAACACATTTAGTTTTCAATCATTTACTTAAAGAAAGCATTTAAAACATGTTATGGCATCACAGTTCAGCACGTACCATTGTATCAGCACATCATTACATTATACATTATTACTTACATCTATTTACACTACGTATTCTAACTAACTTTTGTCAGAAGTTTGAGTATTTCAATCCTATCCAATAACTTCTATTATTTTTACAGGCCACTTTAACAGTCGAAAATGCTTTTAATGTTTTCTTATAATACATATTATAACATCTTCGATTCGTTTTCCTTGTCTTTAGTTTACTTTTTGTCAGTATTAAAAACCACCAAATATAGAGTGAGCATATTTGCCGAAATACTGTACTGGAGGAAACGTAGGTGCTTGCTGAAAATGTGGGTGTAACACAAACTCTTGGACATTTGAAAATTCTCGAGGCTGAATAAAAGGTTGAATAGGTGCCAGAGACTGACCGAAGAAAGGAGAATTAGGATCATGGAAGTTAATATTCTGGTATGAAGGAGGTTCTCCAAAAGAGTGGATTGGTTCAGTGTCAGGTCGTCTTTCTAATACATATGTCTGGTTCTGTGAATATGATTGTTGACTTTGTTGCCCATGGTTTTCTACCAGATCATTTCTTTCTTGTGCAGTCGTTACTGGTTGGAGATCTTTAGGCAGTTGATTATGATCGATGTGAGACGCAATTTCTATTTCGTAGTCCGGTTTAGATGACTCGGTAGCCTGCGTCGTGGTAGGTTGATGTTGGGGTGTAGTTTGCAAGGATTGGTGTTTTTCTTGAGATATGTTTTTTAAATGCTGCTGAGAATTATCATGACTTTCAGGTGCTAGTTCTGAGTGTATTTTCTGAAGATGCTGTTGTTGGATTTGTACTTGATGATGTGATGAACCTTGAACATGTGTTTGTTGGGCCTGTGTCAGTATTTCTGTTCGTGGTGTAGAAGGCAAGTAATGTTTAGCCGGTTGCGGAGGCGATAGAGATTGTAAAGTTACAGGTGATGCAAGAAGGGATTGCAATGTGGGTTGAGGTGTTTCCAGTGAACTAGAATCTTGGGATACATATTTTGATTCTACTTTTAAATCTCTTGGAGTATCGTTTATAGTATCAGGCTGTATAGTTGTCGGCTGTAAAACTTGGTCGAGGGACAGCAACGATTTTGGTGTAACCTGGACTTGCGGTTGTATGGTAGCTGGCGCTGTGCTTAAAGTAGCGACAGACTGATGATATGCTACTGTTGCAGGTATAGACGTGTAGTGACGTAGCACAGGAAAAGAGTCTTGAGTACTCGGTTGAGCAGTAAATCTAGTTTGAGTAGATTCTAACAATTGGTTTGAACCAAATACTGATTCATCTCTGCTGGCAGTATTATTTGTCGATTGACCTAAGGATTCTACTTCAGCTGCTATGATTCGTAATGGTTCAACTGAAGGTCGCTGGTTTTCTAGAGATTGCAAAGCAAGGTTTGGTTGAAGTTGGCTAAACTGGTTCTTTATTGGATGTAAATAAAACTGGCGATTTTGAGGTTGTTGATCGTAAGCAAATTGCGTTCCCGATAACTTTTCGAGGTGAAATCCTCTTTGAAAGGGTGCTTGTTGATTAAGCGGTTGGGAAAACTGTTGCTGTGAAACTGGCACATACTGTTGTTGGGGAGCCAGGTTACCTCTAGGTTCTGATGGTGGTGGCTCAGGAACATTGATGTTCTCTTCTTGATTGAATTCTGCTTCGAAAACTTGTTGCTCATTTTTAGAAGGTATTTTGTATAAGATCTGAGAATCAGGTTGCGCGTCCAATATAGCTTGATCATGAATAAAACGTGTGTAACTTATGGCTCCATCTGGATGAGCGTAGTAAGCCTGAAATTAAATAATAACAACATGGATACATTTCTATGTTCAAAATAAATTATTTCGTCTAAGTCCGGGAGTACACATCTTAAAATGCTGCAAAAATTATCCTCCATTTTTCCATCCAAAAAATTATCTTCCACTTCTCTATTATCCAAAAAGAGAATGAATTGCCAACACTGAGGCATGACGTCATGCCTTAGTATTTCATACAATTATGTACCGAACCTTCCGGTTTGACCTTTATTAAAAAGATATTGATTTGACTTGACAGTCATCTTCTCTATTATAAAATACGAGCAACCCACCCCGGCTTCGTACGGGTACAAATTATACACCTAAACCTTCCTCATGAATCACTCTGCTTATTAGTGAAGACTTTGTTTTGTAATATGTATCTATACTTATATTATAAAGCTGAAGAGTTTGTTTGTTTGCTTAAACACGCTAATCTCAGGAACTATTAGTTAATTTTTTTTTTTTTTTAATTAAATTTAAAATTAATTTGAAAGTTCTTTTAGTCTTGGATAGCCCATTTATCGAGGAAGGCTATAGGCTATATAACCTTACGCTACGAGCAATAGGAGCGGAGCATCAATGAAAAATGTTGCAAAAAACGGGAAAATGCAGATGAAGTTATGCGGGTCAGTTGGTTATAAAATATAATGCTTTTAATTGTGGCGTTGGGAAAGAAGTTGGGGCTTACTTTTATTGTGTTAGATATATTAAAATTAACTTATATACTATATTTTATAAATATTTAACGTACCGGTGACCCAGCTAAAGGCCTGTTTTGCTGTTCAGGTCTATAAGGCGTTGCTACTTTGTGTAGTCTATGCTCCTTATCCTCTTGACTAGATTCCTGATTTTCATAGTCAAAGCCTAAATCTTCAGGTTTGATTTTAGCTGGTGGTTGCTGCTGATTGTACGCAACCGGTATAAATGGACCGAAATTAAATTGCTCTTTATATACGTAGAGTTGAGGTTGAGGGGTTGTAGTAAAATGTTTTGGTCGCAGCAGTTCTTGCGGATATTTGGATGATTGAGTGTAGAACTCCGGTCCTAAAAGACCTGGCAAATGGAAGTTTGGTTTACGGCTCAAAATCTTTTTCGGACGAATATCTTCTAAATATTGAGTAATATATTCGGATTTGGGCTTCTCTTGATTTAAGTGTTGGAAATCGATTTTAGCGGGATTCGACGCTGACACCTCGTCTGGTGCTCCCACTTTCTGAAGCTGAAACAAAGGATTGGTAAAATTCTTTTCATTCCTATAAACAACTCCGGCACTAGGTTTTGCATGAAAAGACTATAATCTCTTAGTTAGTTACAATTCTATAACTAATAAAAGTCGATTGGTATGTTGTGGCCGATGTTGTAAAATGATATTTCCTAGACATACACATAGTAAATTTGAGTTTCTGTAGCCCCATATGATTTACTGCTGATTAAAAATGTCTTTACCGATACTGCAGAGTAAAATAGAAGGGAATAAGAAAGAAATATGTACATACACTGTTGGATAAAAATCTTTAAGAGTAATGAGTTTTTACTGACAATTACTAATTATCTTACAAAACAAAAAAAAAAAAAAAAAAAAAATTATAGTTATAGTTCAATTTCTTTTAAATTTAGCTTGATCAGGACACGAAATACTTGAAAACAGACTTCGTAAAGTAGAGAAAGGGAATAGCCATTATAAATCCTTAATCAATGTCACTCTCACCTTAGCGTTATATACAGATACTGGAGCGTAAAGATGATTGGCGAGAGCAATATCAAAAGGCGGGCTTTGTCCAGTTAGCAGGTCCGAGATCTTCGTGATGGGAAATATCCTGGATCCAAAGATTTGCTGAAACCAAGAAATAAACTTTAAGTTATTAAATGGAAGGTAGACAATTGGTTAGCTAGGGAAAGGGAGAGATTTTATAAACCCAGACCTTTCTGTCCAGACCAATATTTTCTTATCAGACATGGTATCAAACGCCTTACACCCTGGATCGCTTCACAGAAAACACACTGTTTTTTGTACGTCACGTCTCCACTTGACAACATTTGACGCTCAACTGCATGTTGCGTGCCAACTGGCAACTGGAGTGCATGTTGCCTAGGGAATACGAGTGTCTATACGTGTACTGACCGTTGAGGAGTTCCCTCGTCTGGAGCCAATCCTGGGTGCAGAATCAGGTCATACTTATTATAAAAATGCATTGTCACCAGACCAACATGAGTATGCCGAATTTCAGCTCAATCGGATACCAAGAAGTGGTCGACAAAAATTTTGCAAATTTTAAAGACAACTAACATACGAACATTACAAGTTGAATAACATTTTGTAAAAAACTGACTCTGAGAAAAGCAACAGACTCCAACCTTGAGAGAGCTGTTTTTTTATCTCCTGAGTACGTCACCAAAGCTCCATGAGTTGGGGAAGGATACGGTTGTATGTACTACAATTAAGAAGATTGCATTGCCTATGCAATTCAAAATTATAATAATAATAACTGGACATATCTCACACACGGCCGTCTGATCCCAAACTAGGCAGAGCCTGTACTATGGTAACCAGACTGCTGATAAACATACTTCTAAATATTTCTAAATACATACATATTAAAGATAAATTACACCTAGACACAGAACAAATAATCATGCTCATCACACAATTATTTGTCCTGTGTGGGAATAGAACCCACGACCTCTGAGTTTTATTAAGTATATGATACGATTGCCATTTGGCAACGCTCAATATATGTATAGATACTGTCATATGCTTATAAAGAAACGCGTGAGGAGAGCCGATGCGATACCTTGTTGGAACGAAGCTCCTTTCACTGTATAAATATGTTCAATGGATTGAAAAAACTGTATCAGAATATAGTAAATATTGTAAAAACTCTTCTCCTTAGAGCCGAAGCTAGATGTTAAATAGCATATAACCTTCCTCAATGAAAAAGCTATCAAATGCAAATACAAATCCAACTGGTAATCTATTGAATAACACGCGAAGAGAATTCTTTGTACGCATTTTAAGAAAATTTCGAGAACGCAGACACGTCGATTCGGAATTCTTAAAGTTTATGTATAGACGAAGTGTAGAAAGCTTAAACATTTAAACAATACTTGTAACGAATAAAAAAATACGTTAAAACGTCTACAGCAAGCTATACGCGTCCAGAAAGAAATAAGGCAAAAAAAATAAACTTAATGAATTATGGTCTGGCCTAGGTCTAGTAAAAATAAACTTTTAAGCTTTATTTAAATACTCCAGGATAGGTGACTGTGTATATACAGTTTCCAGTCATTTAAGGAAGTTCTGATTGTGCCTCGTCAAGTTCTTAATGATGCCGTTTGTGAAACCGCTTGGGATTTGTATACATTTTTAACAGCTAAGCGTTTTTATAGATTTAATCATTTTAAAATTGAAGTGAATCGTCAAGGAATAAACATTACTAGAGGAATAAATTTAAGTGATAAGTAGGACGTTAATTATCATATTACCTTTCTTAACACGACTGCTAAAAAAAAATGTGTAATGTTTTCAGGGTTTATGTATGTTTCTATATACCACCATAACTTCTAAATGCTTGAACAGATTTGGATAATTGTACTTGTAGTATCGATAGAATTATTACAAAATATTTTGTGTTAATGGCTATAAACTGTAGGTGGTATATCCGGTTGTGAAATTGGACGACATCTTCGCATAAATGGGGCTTAATTTCACAAAGAAGGCGAGTTATGTTTTAAATTTATTGAAAAATAGTTGATATGGCGGCTGTTCGGCCCCATTTTCAAAGGTAAAAAATGTCTTGTACGTGTTTTGTTTATTTTTTGTTTTTGTTGTTCGTAAAACTACAATAAAGTTTTTGTTTAGAACCTTTTTTGTAACAGTATGTTAATTAATAATTTAACTATTATTTTTCGTTTACGTTTCGCTAGTTATCTGTGAACAAGTAAAGTTTTAACATTATTAAACTATTTAACTTAGCAAACACGTATTTAGCTTACTGTGCTATAAAGTTACTGTGTAGTATTCATTACGGGTTCAATCAACTTTTTAAGTTTCATAATGGAGAAACCACATACCATAAAAGTACACCATAGGTTCCTAACAAATGTTTAATATTACCGGCATTATAATATATGAGTTGATAAAGAAAATATTCATTTTCTTTCCTGCCACCCCGGCCCGGCCGCCCGGCCCTATGTCTCTCGTCCTCTCTAAGTGGAAAGTCACTTTTACGCAATTGGCACACAAATCACGAAGCAGCGAAGTAAAGGGGCTCATGAGTAGTCTTGGTACTCTGGGTAGGCCGTGTACCAATTTCTTATTTTAATTTAAATTAGCTGTACTTTTTTCATTACATAATTTGCATAAACTTCAAAATACATATTTTAAGAAGTAAATCTAACTATCAGCTACAATGCTACTTAGTTTCGATTAACCTTAGGTAAAAAATAAATCTCATAACCAATCTGTTTGTCGTTTTTACTTACAAGTTTATCAGTCCTTCAATAAATCTGTCCTACTGTGTCAAAACTAAAAAAATAAATGTTAAAGCTGGAAAATATTATGAGTTTAGCTACTATTTATTTGTATGGAAAAGCTATAGTGTGTTTCAGAAATAAAATATGTTTTCTTTCTTTCCTACTCCCTATATATACAAAAGCTTTTAGGTCTCAACGTAATTTGTTATGTCGATTTTGGCAAAGTAGGTATTATATATAAAACTTTAGTGACATTCACGAAACATTTTATTGTTTTATAATAAAATAACACATGTTCATCAGCATAAACATTCAGTAAAATTATGTCCATACAAAAACCATTATTCCTGTTAATATATTTTACTAAAACTAAAAAAAAAAAACTAAAAGGTGAAACCTTTTAGTTTATTATAAAAATGTATTAACAGAAAATGGTTTTTGTATGAATATAACTTTGCTTTGAATTGTTTAATGTTTTTTTTTTGTTTTGACAGGGATAGGGTCTCAAATTACACTGAAAGTGATCAGAAGCTGTCTGTCCAATTCATCAAACAACAAATCCCATCAAATTAATTGCCGTTATTGTATATAAAGAAACGCGAAAGTTTAAAAAAAATTATAGTCTGTTAAATACGGGTGTACTGAAGTACATATGTAAATGTTTAGCGAAGGGTTCTTCGTATAGAAGCAAAGTATTTTTTAATAATACTTAATGCAATTTCCAAAACTTTTAAATGTAGAAATACTTCTTACATTAACGAAAAACTCTTTACTCCACATTAAGACTAACATGAACATGAACATGCTTGACACATGCAAGACTTTCGCCTACACTATAGATCCGTCCCCAAACGAGTCTGAACCGCGTTGGCAGAAAGATTTCCCGCCGGAAAATAAAAAGGACGGCGCACTTAATATACGGCAGATGTAAAGAGCTCTGTCCATTTACATTTAACTTGATAAGAACGGAACGTAAATTTCATTCATTAAAGCTTATTTAGCACATCGGCTGTGCGCACACTTGGCATTTTAAATAGAAAAAAAAAACATGTAACGGTTTGTAAATTGTCTTGTTAAAAATTACCTTGCTTACTTTTTCTTTGCTTTTTATTATAAACTCGCAGCGCCACGCGGTTTCACGTAAGTTCTCATCCCGTGGGAATGTCGGGATAAAAAGTAGCCTATATTTTAATCCAGGTCTCCAGCTATCTACATACTAAGTTTCATCGCAATCGGTTCAGTAGTTTTAGCGTGAAAGAGTAACAAACATCCATCCATCCAAACTTTCACATTTATAATATCAGTGGGTTAAGGATAACGAGTAGATGGCTGGCTTGATTTTCCATCATTATTGAACGACTTACATTATTAAACATTTATAAACCGGAAAATATGACCTGTTATGTTTCGGGGCAAACCAGTTTTCAGTGTGCTCCGTAAGAGAAAAATCAAAGTAAGGAACACAATACACGAAGAAACCTCTCTCAAATATTACATTAACTCAAAGGTAACAAATCACTAAACTATTGATACATAAAAACTCTTACAACCTTAAAAAACATTACCTCAAACAATAAAATTATGCTACACAAAATGTAATAAATAAGTACCAATCGTTTTGTTTCGACAACTTTGAAAAGACAATTTCGCTGGAGTTCACAATAAATTATGCTTGATTTAAAATTTCGCGTCAGTAAACCCAAAACAAAAGCTCTCTTAGTATTTCATTCAGTCCATCGTCTATGTTGGAAATGAAACAGTAGGTACACTCATTTCCTATATAACTTTGTGCCCTTTGGTCTTGTAAAGTACGAAATAATACCTAGCATAATAGGATTTCGTGAAGGCTATGGAAATCACTTCACCGTTATTTCTTTATCAAATATAATTTAGATCACAAAATATAACAAATAGATTCTGATGACACAGAGATTATTATTGTCAAATTCAAATGATTTTATTTTGCCCAAATATGGTAGTACACTTTTTCATAATAATTTATCATAAACATTATGATAAATTATTTTTTCATAAACATTATTTTAAGTTTACAACAAGAAGCTCACAACAACGACAAGATATCAGAATATTTCTGCACGCAGGTTCATGTCGGTTGGTTACTGCTGTTATATGCGAGTATGGACAAAATGTGTGTGAATGTGTACTGTGCACCTACAAACATGCATGCAAGCACACAATGTTAGTTATGAAAATAATTTTTATTTTAATTATATTTTGATTCAGTTTTGTTTTCCTTTTAATTTCAAACATTGGCACGTGCAACACGGTCTTTAGAAGTATATATGTAATGAAATCCTATTTATACGTATAATTGTACCTATTTGCTTAAAACATCAAAAAAGAAGGAACAATCTCTAGAACGCGCCACTAAAAACTGCTTATGAAGCTTATATTAATTTGTCTACCTACCAATACCTTACACGTCTGAGATACAAATATCTACAAAGGTGAAATAATTAATATTTTGTATCATATAGCTTTTGCACACTCTTACGTACCTTATTTAGTGAAGATAAATCCTTGTCCGTGACACATTCCCTGAGAGCCGAGTATAATATTATGACAGTAATCGTCTTATCTCGTCAGGGACCTTCCCTCCTCGTCGTGGCCCTCCCGAAGCCCTCAGGTTCAGACACTTGCTTCTAATAAGATTAACTACATAACCTTCTGACGCACTCGTTACGAAAAATGTTGGAGTGTCTGAGTACTTTCGTGTAACTTGCTCGAATATGAGTTTTGGAAGTTGAGTTAAACATGTCATGTGCTATATTCACGGACCCACAACAGATTATTTAAGTTTAAAACTACAGCGACACATCCATCGGCAGGAGTGCTTAGTAAATAAAGTACGTAAGTTAAAGGCACAGTAGATTTCTAATTAAGTTAGAGCCGTGCGCATACATCATTATATTATCATATTGAATAGAGACCATGGAGCTCCAAGAAATGAGATCATGTTGGCAAAATACAAGTCTCGCTACTACCATTACATCTACACTAATGTAAAAAACCTAAACAATTATGAGTCGGCGCCAAATATACAAGGAAATTAAAGAAGAATGAAAATTAAGTAGTGAGTGTACAACTGACCCTATTTAACTGAGCAATTGGTAAACCATTTATCGCACAGACTTCACAGTGAGACAGTGAGAGTTTGATATACGACGTTTAACTTTCTGACAATATCAAAACCTAGCCGTTCTACGCAGTTTTCCGCAATTATAATCACAGCATATAATCTTTTTATTTCAGTTGTTAACGTATACGGATAATTGTGTCTCAAAAATTGTTAGTATTGGTCAAATCTTGCAACTTCATATTGTTATCCCCAACCGATCGAACTTCGGGGACAAGATTGTAGTGTTCAAATATTATTGACATTCAATATTTATAGCGACTATCCTTATACAATGACTGGCCTGTTAGTCTAGTGGTTAGTGATCCTGACTGCTAAGCCAGAGGTCGTGGGTTCGCCTCCTACCCAGGAAAAATAATTGCGTGATGAGCACGATAATTTGTTCTGTTTCTGGGTGTAATTTATCTATAATATGTATGTATTTAGAAATATATAAGTATGTTTATCAGCATTCTGGTTACCATAGTACAGGCTCCGCCTAGTTTGGGATCCGATGGCCGTGTGTGAGATGTGTGGAGTTATTATTATTATTATTAATGATTTAGAATTTCTATAAAACAATATTATATACAATATGTTTGAAGGCTTGGAATTCCCGTCAATAGCCAGCCCGAGTTACACGTATGGGACCCTGACCTGCTTACACTTACAGTCCCCATTCCAGCCCTATGTAATCTATACCCTTTCCTTCCCTTCTTAACTACCTTTACTATGACTGGCCTGTCGGTCCAGTGCTTAGTGATCCTGACTGCTAAGCCAGAGATCGTGGTTTCAATTCCCATCCAGGACAACTAATTGTGTGACGAGCATGATCATTTATTCTGTGTTTGGGTGTAATTTGTCTATAATATGTACGTATTTAGCAATTTATAAGTATGTTTATCAGCAGTCTGGTTACCATAGTACAGGCTCTACTTAGTTTGGGATCAGACAGCCGTGTGTAAGATGTGCCAAGTTATTATTATTATTCCCTTACAATATACCTATTCCTAATTTCCCCACCTTGAATTCCCAAAGTGATTTCAGCATTTTTACCTTGAAATATTTTTGAATACTGCGTTTAATTCTAGAGTCGGAACTATCAAATACCAAAAAAAAATTAAGTGTGTCATACAGACTGATCGTTAAGCGCGTTTAACCAAGAGAACAAACTCTTAAACTTAGTAGTATAGATTTAATGTTGTGAAAAATAATATTACCACATAAGGGCTTACATAGACCATAACATAAGCAGAGCAGTATATGTCCTATTCATAAACCTTAATGGGCTACTCTATGAATAATAAGAGACAATTAACATCTTCAGCCCGAATGTGCTCGCCGTTGACAATCTTACAAGGAGCCCATTTCAATAGTTTAAATTAATTTCCGTACACTCATCTGGAGTGGCCTCGATATTGTAAATAAGTGTTGTTATAATAATAACTGGTATGGCTGTTTGAAGACCATTTAAGAGCGTACTGAGAGTTTATTAAAATTTTAGGACCATTTTAACACAATTTCTTTTGTTTGAATAGCGTTTCATTTGTTTTTTGTCGGCATATTAAATTGAATAGCCTTATAACTCCGACGTTATTTATTAGTAGTATAGATTATAAATTTTATTTTATTAGGAACAATCACCCACACCCACTCTTCTGTGATTCCTATATACAAAGATCAACAATAGGGACCACAAAATCCGCGACCATGGGGGGAGTTCGATCGATAGTTTAACTGGGTTAGAAGCACCAACGCATTTTATTTAAAATAAAATTCGTTACTGCTTCCTTAACTAAAATTTGAAAGTTTATTTCGTGGGAGAGCCATGCTTCGGCACGTATACGTCGGCTCGACCGGAGTGATACCACGGCCTCACAGAAAACCGGCAGTGAAGTAATGCTTGCATTGCTTTTTGCCGAGTGAGTGAGGTTACCGGAGGCCCTAACTCTTTCCTCTCTCCTCCTCGCCCCCTATTCCCCCCTACCCCTACTCCCACCTTAAAGGCCTTAAAGGCTGGCACGCACTTGTGACTCTTGAGTTGTAAGTGCCCATGGGCGGCGGTAGTCATTTACCATCAGGTGACCCGTCTGCTCGTTTGCCCCTATACCATAAAAAAACAATGAATTTAATCAGAAGTATACGGTTAGTTAAAGAGTTAGCAATAGTAATTATTCATTCTTTTTTCAAGCGAAGTGGAAAACAAAAAAAAATCGGACAAATGACTCGGGCACCGAGGGTTCCGTATATTCTTGTATGTAGATAGTTCGACGTCACAGGTCGAGTTTAAACACAAACTTACTTTTACCGTTCTAAAAATACTCCCTATACATCGATATATGTCACAATAAATTTGTCTTGATTTGGCAGATTGTTATCAGTCATTTCAAATGTGATTTCTGTGCTTTGTTCCTTATAAGATTTTTACACGGCCTCGACTTGTCGGGTTAATTCAATGGGATGCCCGTGGCGGCCGGCCGGGTCGCAAGTTATTACTATATTTTTTTATTTCATTTATTCCTTTCATAAAGTACAGTAGGTTACAGTGCATGGAATGAATATTCACGTGCCGCGTCATGTCGCCCGTTAGATATTACTTAACTATAATGAAGGCAAAAGCATATGACACCGCATTCGGCTGCCTCAATAATAAAAAAGGCTCCGAAACTCACGTTTGTCACACTTCCAAAAGACATAGAAAGGGAAAGAAGTGCGACCCTAACGTCGTCAGAGGAGATAAGCGTTACACGATATAAAGAGAGGTAACTTCTAGGTGAATGTCTGTAGGTGATTAGCCCTGTGCCACCTGAATTGCACCTTATGGTATCGGAACAAGAGTCGCTATTTATTTAAATGATTTTGTTGAGTGGGACTTCTGTGCTGGTACTATTATGTATTCTGTGGTAATACTAAGACTTTATTATATGACACCATAACTTTATGACATACTTCACGCAACAGGTTACACATTACGTAAGTTAATTATAATGAATGACTTTTGTTTGTTAGGAATGAGCTTAAGTTACATATTATGAGACAAGTTTCAAATAAGTTTGTCGGCTGTGAATACATATTTACTGTCTTTATTTAGTAAGGACTTTTTATGAGTGAGTTGGCAAACAAGGCAGCGGTCCGCCTAATGGTAAGTGGTTGCCGTTACTAATAAACAATGGCAACACGTTTCATATCACTTGTACGTTGCCAAATAGAATACTTTATTCAAATAGTTTAAGTCCCCGTTGATTAATGCGAAAACTATGTTGTTTTGTTTGCTTGTTACGCCTACACTCCTTAACTACTCGAACGATCCTCATAAAATACTACAAACACATTGTCTGGGATACATTTATCCCAAAAAAGTACTGTAAACCTACTGTAAACTCGTGTCTTGGTTGATTCCATTTATATTATAAAATAAATAACCAAAAAATATCCAATCCATTTCTGATCACTAACTGAAGTTTTACCAAAAAGACGTTCACATTCTCGCATACATATAACGAGTTTCCGGCCTCGTTCGATTTTTGTAAGAGATATGGCTCAATACATTTTCCTTATATTATTTACCTTTGAGGAAAACATAAAAGGTATAGATACTGTGAGATATATTTTCTTAGTAAACATCAATTGAGAATAATTCTGAAAATGAAATAGGCCGAAGTGAATTATTTATAAGAAAATATAACATTAATTCGTAATACGCATTGCATTATAGATTTTTTAGAATTACCTATCATACACATGATAGGAAATTCTACACAGCCCTTTTTTGCTTGTGATTTAAGCCTTTTTAACCGACGAAAAAACGGAGGAGGGACTTAACCACGACGTTCCTGACCACGCATAACTTTACACAGGGTAGTCCGATTTCGATTATTCTCTTTTTATTGGATATGGCGCACTTTGAAGTTGGTCCCATTTAAAGTTCAAATAAATATTTCAACCCTAAGGGTGAAAAAATAGGGGATGAATAATTGTTCACCCATTGACTTTTCACCTGTGAACCGATTTTGTTGAAACTTAGCACACATACGTAGTTCTAAGGATACTACAACATGATGGAGATCTATTGTTGATTATTATAGCCACAAAAAACTAAAAAATAAAAACTTTTTAACAAAAAATTCAACCGAAGAAAGGAACTGAATAGTGAAAAATATACTTGTTAGCCTAATTAACTTCCTACACTAATGTAAATATCTAAATAATTGCGAGTCGGCGCCAAGCCTACAAACAAAGTAGGTACAATTCGATAGGCTTCTTTTTAACAGCTAGAAAATACCTCAACATTGCTACCGTTTAGAGTTTATAAAGGAAAGTCCCCCCAGGTTAAGAAATGTATTGGATGATTGATGTTTCTGCTGAAACTTTGGAAATAAAACTTACACGTACCAGTAAATAGAAATGACATTTGTTTTTTATTTTAAGTTTAGAATATGTACTTAGTTGTGTTGGCCACAAAACAAAAAAGAAACTGGAACGATAAATAAACCAAAAACAATCAAGAAGATTTAATAACTACTTTTAGCGGCCAAAGTAACAACTAATTCTGTATCCATAATAATTTTGTAGACTTAATAGTACAATTTAATCCTTTACGTAGTTCATTAGTTTGTTTGTTTGGAATATAAAAATTATTAAGTTAGTTTGGAAACTTTGATATATAATATAATATTTTATTTTTTCCGTGTCTGTTCTTAGAGAGCATTATTTTCTAACAAAATTTATGGAAATTAACAGTTAGGGGTCTACGATCTAAATTTAAGTCCCGTTCGAGCTTTTTCAGGTGTAATTAAAAATCAAGATAATATGTAACAGAATATATCTAAAACTGCAATTACTTCCTGCAATGGAACAGACATAATATATTATTATGTAAACGTACGGGAATTAACGCCATCATGTAATAGATTTTACATTACATCACTTTGAATGACTGACGTTTCGACTGTTCCACTGGCAAGTTTAAAAGTTGCAATGGGACAGACAGTAAACTATTTTTTATATTATAGGAGTAAACGAGCAGACGGGTCACCTGATGGTTGATGACTACCGCCGCCCATTAGCACCTGCAACTCAAGAGTCACAAGTGCGTTGCCGGCCTTTAAGGTGGGAGTAGGGGAAGGGGGGAATGGGGGGCGAGGAGAGGAGAGAGGGAGAGGAAAGGCTTAGGGCCTCCGGTAACCTCACCCAATTGGCGACTATCACTTCGTTCCATACGTAAAGCCGGCCCATACGTACCGAAGCATGGCTCTCAAAAGAACAAAATACAGCATGGTAAATCAATAGTTAAGTGTTAAATCAATTACACTAATAATAAACTATTTGGTCCTGAATCTAAAGTATATTTTCCCACATAAGTGCACCAACTTACTCGACCGGTTATTATTATTATTATTGTTGAAGAGCTTACTGCCACCTCGACCATTTCTGGTCTTTTGTAGCGCACTTTTGCTTTACAGTTCACTGCTCAGATTTATGGCTTCGAAACCTCCAGATCTTTTCAGCAGTGATTGTTTGTATTTCCTGCGGTTGCATGATGTGTAACCCTAGGTTGATACTTCGGTGCCGCATTAGTGCTCGACCGGTTGCATCATTGCGCTAAATATAGCCTACAGCTGTGTCTACCCTACTATGTCACACAAGCGTTAAGTTATTTCCACGCTATAGGCGTTAATTGAAGGAAATACATGTAGTAACAATGTTTAATTACTAATGTGTGGCAACGGTCTATTTGCTGTTAGTGTGCAATGTAAGAATGTCACAGTTGTTGACATTTCTTGGGAACCTACCTACTCTTTATATACTTCACTTGAGCCCGAGTAGGTATTTCCGCGGTTCCTTAGGATTTGGCACTTACGTTCTCCTGGGGTTATTCCTCGCCTCGTTTTTTGGGTTTTCTATTAGGAAATAAACTTGCCCTACAACTTGTGGAGCCGAAAATATAATTGGCTGGTGGAGCAGTAATACACGACACGATCTTTTTTACATGCGGTAGTTTCTAAAATGTTTACAATGCTTTAAAAAATATAGGAGATGGAAGTACAGAGCGAGACTTTCTGTAGGTATGACAAGTCAAGACAGAAAAAAATATTTTTTATCACGTGCTTATTTGTTACCTTTTGGGGCATATATTATATACTTTTCAGGTAATCGTAATGAAATGAATGCCAAGGGCCAAATTTCATTACCTTTCAGGTATTTTGATTTTTATTTAAAATTTGGCCAGATGAATATTAACACTAAGCTCTTTTGTACAAAATCGACATTTTACATAGTATCGATAAACATCATTAAAAAAATACAATTAATAGTATAGATGCTGTCGAAGTATAATAATATCGACGTTAGCGAGAAGTAATACTATCGATAGTATCGATAGTATTTTGATTTAAATACCATAGCAATAGTATTTTCTTAACGTTGTCTATCAATCCTATCGATAGTCGATATTATCAATAGTACGACTGTTACGTCCGTGGACGTGGGAACGCGTAAAAATAATAAACCGTTTTAATTTTCTCTAAACTTTGAAAGTTTCTCTAAATTAAAGCCGCAGCTTCAATTAAGGTAACTATGAAAGACTTAAAAGTTAATTTAGAGAATAAAACTCACAAAGGAAAACAAATAATAATTTAATATTTTTTATACTATCTCTAAAACAAAGAAATCAAAACGAATCCCGAAAATTGAATCTCAAAACAGTGCCATTCATTATCTCACCACCTGTTAGTGAATTCACAAAAGTGGTAGAATAGAATGAATATGAAATAAAAAACGACAAACCACTAACGCGGCTTGAATTGTCCCGAATCGGCGTCAATCGCTCGTAAGTCTACAACGAGGGGCTAAATCGCCGCTCCTGTCTATTCTAGCGCCTCACTAGCGGTGCACAATACAAATAAATTTAGAAGTTCCATTCTTAATAGACTTTAAAAATTAGGTTAATCCTTGTGATTGTTTCTTTTTAGGTGGGAAAAGGGGGAGAGGGAGGCCTCCGGTAACCTCACTCACTCGGTTAAATACAACGAAATCATTGCTTTACTGCCCGTTTATCCGTGAGGCCGTGGCATAACTCCGGTCGAGCCGGCCCATACGTGCCGAAGTATGGCTCTCCAACTGTATTTTTATATAACTAAGTTTGCAAACATGCACACTGCACCGTGAAAGCTGATTATAACCTACTACTATAAACACTCGGAAAAAAACTGTAGTTGCCAACTGAATCCACTCCTGTGGTCTGATGATCACGAACGAGTGGAAACGACTTACTACTGGCGAAATATTGTTTTATTTACTATTATAAGTTTAATGTTTGTATCAGTATGTCTATGTGTCTGTATGTCT
The DNA here is from genome assembly GCA_949752705.1 of Callimorpha dominula. NCBI lineage: Eukaryota > Metazoa > Arthropoda > Insecta > Lepidoptera > Erebidae > Callimorpha > Callimorpha dominula. The sequence goes on along the minus strand of OX457004.1, from coordinate 21,855,975 downwards.
GTCTGTGGCATCGCAGCTCCGAAACGGGTGGACCGATTTTGATTTCCTTTTATGTTTTAAAGGTCACTTGATCGACAATGCTTCATCAGCTGTTTTCTGATTGTTGAAGGGATTTTTGGGTCGGGAGTATTTTAGTTTTTTTATTTCTACTTATTTTTTTTTGTTTGGTGAAGGTTTTACTCCAGTAGGGTGAAATCTACCATAGCCTACCTTCTTACCTACTAACTATCTACGTACTACCTATTGTTACGTAATATCTAAGTATTGTTACGTAATCTTGTAACATGTAATATCTAAGAACTCAAAACTTTACATGATTCTTTGAACAAACTTCTCTCACCGGTCGTTACAAACTCGTAAATAGAAGAGAAGGAAATAAAACTAGAATTCAAAATTTCAAAGTTTTTATTAGTTTTCTAACCGTCTCTTTTCACGTGGTTAACTACTTTAAGAAGACTACTTCCTTTAGTCATTAAAATATTATTTTATTACTGTCATAAAATATGAACATTTAGGTGGAATAATGCTCGTAGTTTTATCTGATTAGTTATGTTGAGTATACTACCTTCTCCAGCAACCAGTGTAGACAAAGAGTATGTACAAATCTGTAAGCTGTAGCTATTATACTGATCTATGCATTCTAATTAACCTTATCAATATTATAGAGGCGAAAGTTTGTGAGAATGGATGGATGTTTGTGACTCCTCCGCCCAAAAACAGGTGAAGGCATCTGGATGAAATTTGAAACAGAGATAGATTATAGTCTAGAATAGCACATAGGCTACTTTTTATCCCGGAAAAATGTACGGTTCCCGTTGGTCGCAGGCAATAGTTAGTATTAACTTTTAAACCTTCATAGTTAAAACCATCATAGTTAGTATTATCAATATGAATGTGAGTTTGTTTTTTTGTTACGTTGTTTGCTGTTACGCCTAACTACTAAACCGATGATCATGAAATTTTTCACAAAACGGAACATATGGTACCTTTCATCCAGAAATACTGTTCCCGAGCGATAACAAAAGTGATTGATAAAATCTGCATTAACGCGAACGAAGCCAAATGCTAGTTTATTACACAAGTTTCTTAAAAAACAGTAATCCGGCACGCTTGATGTTAAGCTGTTATTGGTGGCTATAAAATCTTGCAATATCAGTGATATCACCAATCCGTCTACAATACAGGTCTCGCAATACCGCTCACCAGCGAAGATACAGCCGTTCTTATCCTTTCTTCGCCCTCTGTAGGGTGGGGCTAAAGTTGTCTCAAAGAGCCCTCAAAACTCAAACAATTGTACATTTTAAAAATGAACTTCACCTCTTTAAAGGTTTTTGTTTTAAGCATAGTTTGTCAAAAACTTATCTGATAAATAAGTTTATTTTCTAAATATACAATTTTCAAAGACAACGACAACTTGACTCACTGTTTTTTCTTTTAAGAACGGTCGAACACAAAACGACGCGGACATTGGAGTGTATGGCGGGGTTGTAAGCAATAAACTCGCTGAGATACCGTCATAGCTGATAATGTCTGGATTACTGCCACCATTCGGGAGCTACTCGGGTATTCGCGGCCACTCCGGCTATTTGCCCTTTTGGTGAGCTCTTGATAGCGTAGAAAGTGTTTTAACCGAGTGAAGATACGTTGGTCACGTATAATAAAAGTTTCTCACGTAAAACTTGGTTATAATTCTAAATAAAAAACACGTTAATACAGTTATAAAATGTATAGAGAATACTGCACCCTTCTGCTTGACAGTTTAATTCAGGACGAGATTGCCCGTAGACATATTAAGACGACTGAATTGATACAAGAGGTTTCTATTTTAGAGACTGAGTTACCTCTACGTTTTTTTTTATGGAATAAGGGGCAAACGAGCAGACGGGTCACCTGATAATAAATTACTACCGCCGCCCATGGGCACCTGCAACTCAAGAGTCACAAATGTGTTGCCGGCCTTTAAGGTGGGAGTAGAGGAAGGGGGGAAAAGGGGAAGAGGGAAGGATTAGTTGCTCCGGTAATCTCACTCATTCGGCGAGAAGCAATGCAAACATTGCTTCACTGCCGGTTTTCTGTGAGGTTGTGGTATCACTCCGGTCGAGGCGGCCCATACGCGCCGAAGCATGGCTTTCCCATGAACGTGGCTCTCCCAATTTAAAGAGGAAAACGGTTAACCAGCATGCCGAGGTAAAGGATGTGATTATTTACAGGCTGGTGGTGGTAATAGCTTACCAGGCAGGTATAAACAGACTCGTCTGTTTTTTTGTTAAAAAATGGACCCCGTACACTGCTGTGGTTTTTGTACTCACCTATACCATAATCAACAGTGAAAAGCAAATGGAATGATTCAAATGAAGGTTGAAAGACAAAATATGGTCTCAATAATGAAAATCGACGGCGATGAACGACCGCCCTATTTACATTTCGTAAAATACATTGTACCTTACTGCAATCACTTATACGCCATAAAATATATGGTGATTAATTCGAGTCTTTGTTTCGCCCAATTTTCAACTCCAACAATCACGAACACCCATTAATGTATCCATTACAAATTGAAATTATAATTTCGAAAACAGCGATTGTATACATATAGTTACGGTGTTAAGCCAATTAAAACTTTGTGCTCATAAGCATAAAATTAAAAATATAAATCAACATTATAATCCGTTTAGTCAGTAGAATACGCTAGCAAGGTACGGAAGCCACAATTGGGGCTTGCAAGTCGTACTTTATATGCCGATACCCGCCTACCGTAGGACATTTTATGATATGTAAGTAACTGCTTTTAGATTGTCGCGATTTATTTGCATATTAGATGTATAAACCGGGACTTAATCGCGATAATATTAAATATTTTTAACCGACTTAAAAAAGGAGGAGGTTCTACGTTCCACTGTATATATATTATATTTTGTTTATGTATGTTCACCGATTACTCAAAGACGTCTGGACCGATTTGGAAAATTCTTTTGTTTGAAAGGGTATACTTCCCAGGTGGTCCCATGGTCTTCAAACTTTATAGGCACACTTGAAACGATTTGGGTATTTTGAGGCGCATTGAAGTCTGTGCTTTTTTTTTAAAAGATTATTATAATAAGCTCTGATAACTTTTGAACCGCCTTTAAAAAGGAGGTTCTCAATTCGACTTAAGTTTTTTTTTCATGTGTTACGCGATATATATTTTTGCATTTGTGAACCGATTTTGATAATTCTTTTTTTAATTGAATTGGTTGTACTCAAGGTTGGTCAAATTTAAATTTGAACAAAATATTCCACCTTCAGTCTTGGAAAAAAAGGGATAAAGAACACAGCTTCATGGAATTTATCATGATGTAGGCGCATTGAAGCCAGTGATACTTTTTTCAAAGTTAATTATTGACAATACAGACTGGCTTTAAGGTACAATACTGAGTCCACCGGTGACCACGGTCGGTGTAATTCGGTCGACACCTTAAAAATATTATCGCAATTAAGTTCTGTTTTACACGTATAATAAGTAAGTAATATTTTTAAAAGGTTCTGTGGATAAAATTGGCTGCAGTAACAATGTATCACGGTTACTTTCACGCTGCGATTTTAATTAAATATTGCGAAGCCTGTAGACCATATTTTAGAAGATTATTAAGATTTATGTTTGGATAGTTTTTGTGTGTGAATAAATCACAATGTACATATTTTAAAAAAAGTTGCTGCGGTTTTTTCAACCAAATCCAAAATATTTGCAGATGGGACAGCAATCCAAATGATTAATTAAACCATCTTTTTCGGTTTCTGGAAGGATTCTTAGTTAATACGCGGGGCCACAACAATCCCGGTGATGGCCGTTTGAGCAACCGGGTCTGAGGGTGGAGACCGCGAATCGGTAAATTGAAGGCAGGACGTCCCCCAGCCAGATAAACCGTCGGCCTGAAGAAGGTAGCTAGGATAGATTGGATGCGGAAAGCGGAAAACCGGATGCTATGCCGTACATTGGAAGAGGCCTATGTCCAGCAGTTGACTACAATAAGCTAGTTGATTGATTGACTTGTTTCGACCCCAAAGGGTCCTTTTTACAAGGGGTAGAGTGATCTGCCGCGTTGGTGTTAGGCGCCATACCGATCCATGAAACAGACAAGTGAATACAAATGTGTATCATAATAAAAACCTATCACGACGAATGTTTTTACTGGAGTTTACTTCTTATCCTCGACGCATGTTAGTAGATATGTGTACCTTTATGTTATATATAAATGTATATACAGTACTAATATATATATATATACAATACTAATATATATATACAAATATATATATACATATATATATATATATATATATATATATATATATATATATATATATATATATATATATATATATACTGTACAGCGTCTAGAAATTATGAGAGAGAGTGAGAAAAAGAGGACCTCCAGTAAATTGTAAACTCCAGTCATGCGTCCAGTCAGTATTACTAAATGTACACAGATTATACAAAAAAAGCAAAAGTTATTCAAGATAAACTTATAAAAATACTTTTAAAGAGTTTTAATGACTGCTTGCCCATATTCCAGTTTTATCCATCGGCCAAGCAATCCTACTAATATTATAAACGTGAAAGTTTGTGAGGATGTATGGATGTGTGGATGTATGGATGTTTGTTACTCTTTTATGCCAAAACTACCGAACCGATTGCGATAAAACTTGGTATGTAGATAGCTGGATACCTGGATTAACATATATGCTACTTTTTATCCCGATATTAACAAGGGATCGGGACTTACGCGGGTGAAACCGCGGGGCACTGCTAGTACCTGAATAAACTTTAAAAAACTAAAATTTACAACTATAGTAACTATTGTTTGCATAAGTAACTTTAAGATGCTAATAAGAGTATTTATGAGTTTGTGGGTTGTAGGTAATGTAACTAGTTCAATAAATCGTATTAAATCTTGCTTTATGACGTCATAAAATACACTTTATTTCAGGTACATTGCTTACCAGCATGAAATATACGACGACGGTCCCACACGTTAGTGACCGGGCGAGAATTGGCCTAGCATCATAAATAAAATTGAAGTGTCTGTTTGGAATGTCATAATAACAGCATTTTAGTAAACGCCTCTGAATGTTTAAAATTGATTTTTGTCTATCTGTCTGTCTGCTTGTTGCGTTTTCGGCTATTATCTCCGGAACGGGTTTACCGATTTCCACGAGACTTTCACTGGTAGATAGCTGGTAGTTTCATACATAGAGGGCAATCTAAAAAACAAGTTGTCTACCTTAGGAACCTTCATCGATATCGAGGGTGCCTTCGACAAAACTAACTTCACCAGCATCAGCCAGGCTCTGTCAAGACATGGGGTCGATCCCACAATTGCCGGGTGGATCGACAGCATGCTCAGACACAGGGCCATACAATTTACTGTGAATAATACAACGGAGGGGTGGTGGCCAGAGGGTGTCCGCAAGGCGGAGTTCTCTCACCTCTCCTGTGGAACATTGTGATCAGTGAGTTCATTACTCAGCTCAATGACCACAAGTTCCTCACAGTAGGCTATGCAGACGACCTGACCATACTCATCAGTGGCCCCTTTGAGGGGGTGGTATGCGACCTAATGAGAACCGCACTGAAGGTCGTCGAACAGTGGTGTGAGAAACACGACTTAACAGTGAACCCGGCAAAGACGGAACTGATTATGTTCACAAATAAACGTAGTTTAGGAGAATTAAGACTACCTAAACTATTCGACACCCGCCTAGTCCTTACCAAGGAGGTCAAGTATCTAGGAGTGATACTTGACAGCAAACTCCTATGGAACAGGCACCTGGACATGAAACTGAACAAAGCGAGCATTATTTTCTGCCAATGCAAGCGACTCCTCGGCAAAAGCTGGGGCTTATCACCAAAAATCACCCTATGGCTGTACAAAACGGTCATACGGCCTATCATCACGTACGGTGCTATTGCCTGGTGGCAGAGAACAGAACTCAGCACCGTCAGTAACAAGTTGCAGCAATTCCAGAGACTCGCATGTGCTGCCGCTACTGGATGCATGCGCACGACTCCCACAGCTGCCCTGGAAGTAGCTCTAGACCTAGCACCACTAGACCTATTTATACAGCAGGAAGCAGCTGTGGCAGCCATCAGACTCAAACACCTGGGTCTGTGGTACAACCGAGAGGGTTCCCATTCCAGACTATGGAATGAATTAGTGGACTATCAACCACTGATAGCTGCCCCATGCGATAGGATCCCCAAACAACACATCTTCGAAAGGAGATACCGAATACAGCTATATGAAAACGACCGAGATCAATCTGGCATAAATGAAGTCCGTATATACACGGACGGTTCTAAGATGGGGACAGGGACTGGAGCCGGAATTTTCTCACAAGACCTGAACATAACAATATCACTGGCGTTAGGGCAGCACAGTTCCATATTTCAATGCGAGTGCGTTGCGATAATCTACGCCGCTACTGCGGTCATGTCAAGATGTATAAAGGAGTATAACATCCGTATACTGTCAGACAGTATGGCCGTTCTAAAAGCCCTGGAGGGCAACACCATGAACTCCGGTCTTATATACGAATGCCACCAGACACTGGAACGTCTAGCCTCCGACAACGGGCTAATCCTCCAATGGATCAAGGGGCATAGTGACTCACTCGGGAACGATGTCGCCGATGAGCTGGCAAGGAGGGGATCTGCAACGACAGTAGCAGGTCCAACTACACTGTTGCCACTTCCCTTTAGTCAACTTCGCTCATGGGTAAGACAACGGACTCGGGAAACACACAACAACCGCTGGGCCGACACACCCGGCTGTAGACAATCCAAACTGGTGCTGACGAAGGTCTCACCTCGTTTGACTTGCAGATTGCTCAGTCTCAACCGACCTGACATCAGAATAGTGATAGGAACTATTACGGGTCATTTGGCCCTAAACCGACACCTATTCACCATCAATGTGACAAACAGTCCTCTATGTAGAGGCTGTCTCAACGCGGAGGAAACGGCCGCCCACGTTATCCTGGAGTGCGAGGGAGTGGCCACACAACGGGCAAGTATCCTCGCGGGAGCGAGGTCGCTCCTAGAAGCCTGTGAATGCCCCAGGAGGCTTCTGCGCTTCTGGAAGGAGCTAGGCTGGCTCAACTAGTCAGCCCACCTGTACGCATAATGGACCGCTTATGAGTCTAAATGCGGAAACAGAGCCCTATACCAATACCAATACCAATAGATAGCTGGTGTTATAAGGAGCAACTTAGGGTACTTTTATTTTGGAAAAAGCATTAGAGTTCCGCGCAAATTATATAAATATGTACACGCGAGCGAAGGGGGAACAGCTAGTATGAAATAAACTTCGTACTAGTTAACGACTTACATATTAATACGTAGTGTTGCGATATTGCAACTGTCAACAACACGACTGACTCTAACAAAAATTAGAACTTTAAAGCTTAATTTTTCTGCAAACGGATCACTGAATCGAAAAATAGTCTTCCTACACCGTCAATGTTGTTGAAAGACCTATCCACACTATGGAATAGTTGAGAAAAACAAAACCAGTCTCTCTCTCTCAGTCTCTAAGCTGGCCGTGGATGGACGAACGGATAGACAGACGGACGAGGCGAAACTATAAGAGTTCCTTGTTACGACTACGGAACCCTAGAAAAGCAGTGCTATGCGTAGCTTTGGTTTAAGTTACGTTCTAATACCGATTTCTTTCTTTGTAAAAGACCCGCATAAAATATCTAACGTATTACTCTCGTCTGCTTTAGAACAAGAGTACAACTAGAGCAGTGCCAATAAGCAGTGAGACTGTATGAACAGACAGACGACCCGATAACCTCACCTACATAAAAAAGGAGCTGGCTATGTTTTGCAGTTTTGGAAACATACGAGCATTGAATTTGTGCGGTCACACTTACTAATGACAATTCAGTATGCTTTGTCAATAGATCTGCTGATACAATGAGTGTTTATGTATCCCTATACAGGGATGCCCACTTTAAGAACACGGGAGAGTGGATGTGTCGGCTTTCTGGCTGCGAGAGCCCTCAAAGCACTGTCACAAATATCACTGATGAGTGTAGGCACTTGCATATGCGCAAGTTTTGTTGCCTGGACCTCGTGACGTCAACCTGCAACTGATTTAGTGGCAAAATTGAAGTTGCGACCTTGGTAACCAAGTGCAGAGCACGCTTCCACCACGAAGATTGCCCCGAGATGAGATATACAACGTCAATGCTGCCGTGGTAATTGAGATAGCAAGTCAAAAAAGGCGTCTTCTAACTTACTGCTATCTTGATTACCACGGCAGAGTGCTTCATGATCACTCCTCAGCTTCAGAATGGTAACTGGTATATTATAAACAAGCAAACATAACCAAATTTCTAGGGATTAATGTCGATCAGAGATTATTACTCCATAAACCGATAAGTTACCAAACGGATCATTTAATTCACGTTGGTAATTAGTGAGTAGTTATTAGCAATTTATTAACGTATGCAAAGGTGAGGTTGATAGAATAAATGTGTTGAACCTACAATTGTCATTTCTTTAGGCTTTTTAGCTGAGCACTTAAGCGTATGTTAAAATTAAACTATTCACTTATGAACTAACTTGTTCCCTCATTGTTTTTAGTATCTTGCATGTTTAGTTTTTCGTTTCAGAATAAAATTTTCCAAAGTAATCGTGGTGTATACTTATCTAAATTTCCCGGTGTGAGACCGAAATTATCATAAAAAAAAACTGTGAGTCGTAGGATTGCACGTCAGAAGTGAAAACATAGCTGACACATTTGTCATGTGAGCGTGACTTTTTCCCCATACCAAAACATAGCTGACACATTGGTCATGTGAGCGTGACTTTTTCCCCATACCAAAACATAGCTGACACATTTGTCATGTGAGCGTGACTTTTTCCCCATACCAAAAGTGCCCAACGTGCCCATAGAAGTTTTTACTTCAAAAATAGTTAATATGTAATTGTGAGTTGCCGATCAGAAGTATTCATTTTTGAAGAAAGTGATGGTATCCACTAGTGACATCCATCAAACTGACGTACGTTCGTACGAAATTTTTAATAAAGGTTTTCGCTATTGAGCATTATAGGCGTTATAAATTTTCACCTTAATTACAAATATGTTTTTGTTTATTTTGCCATATGAATTGCGCATACAATAAGTCCTTTATTGAACCAATTATATTTTAAAAGATTAAGTAATAAGGAGCTGACAGAACTCAATGTTTAGATTACTGACAGTTTTTTTTTCGTAAATGTATGAACCAAAGACATGCAATAATTTGTCTTGTGTTTGTTAGAAGAGAAGAACAAAAAGTATTTTGTCTTAAAACAGTAAGAATTTTCAATCTTTTTAGTGTTATTATGTTTATTTTAATATTATTATGCCACCGCAATCAGTTCCGTATGTTTCCGTTCATTGGTTGAGTATCGGAGTGGGCAACCCATTTGCACAGATAACTTCTGCCGATATCGTTTTAAGAATAATCTAAATGTAAGTATTTGCGAACATAAATATAGATCTACTTTTATTTTACAATGTCTTAAAATGATTGACAACAATAACTTTCGTTAATGGACAGTATTTTGTTTTTTAACTTTTTAAAGGTATTGAAGGCAATTGAGTCTATATTTATAGATTGAAGAAAATACCAACTAAGTTTAATGACATCAGCATGAATTACTTGCATCCAGGTGTTGTAGGTTCAAATCTAGTAATGTGAAAACTATTAGTATTTTTAAAGACAATCCCTTATTACATTTTTAGGTACTTATACCTACAACTAATATTAACTCGAGAATTAGGCAACAAGTAACCAAGTTCAGCGATGTCGGCATATCAATCAATGCATACCTACATACAATAGCAGTAACATAAAGCAAGAGGATTTGTAAACGCTACCACAGTTCAGAGTTCATATTTGAGTTCTTGGGATTGATGAGGGCTATTGACTTAGTTTGCAATTTGCAACGCTATTTGTACAAATCGGTCTAATACATAAGTAAGTTCGATTAAAATACTCGTAAAAACGTTACGACTACCGTTGGACGGGGCTGGTCATGTCAGGACTACTATTATTTAAATATTACTAAATAAAAGTAATTTGCTTGACTCTTTTTAATTCAGAACAGTATGTTGCATTGTCCTCATATTGAATTTTCGCTTATAAGCAATGTTACCAGAAACTATTAAAAACATGTTTCTTTGGAGTTTCTTGCCTGTTCTTCTCTATATGATTTATGTATTGGAACAGGCAACAAGCTTCACGAATGAGAATGACTGACTCCTACTCCTGACAATTCAAAACTACTTATAATTGGTTTAATTGAAATAAATGATTTTAATTGAATTTTGATGTTAAGGTTTTATATCAAATATGTAAAATGCAACAGCACAGACGAGTTGAAAAGCTGTCATAAGAAAAGCTTCTAATTCTTTTCTAGTCTTGACAACACTATTCTTGAATGTTTTTTAATTTTATTTAAACAATTCCATTTGATGTCTGTCGATAGATGTTTGTGATTGAACTGATATCTATAACCACCATAACCTTAACAGTTTAAGGATTTTGAAATTTTTCGGTTTACGTCTTTTACAAACACACAACTTAAATTCATAATACATACTACCATTAACTTTCACATGTTGGTAGGTAGGTATTTTTATTAACTCTGATATACCTACGTAGGTATGTGAGTAAATTTTGCTATTAAAATACTTTCAATTCAATGTTACTTCATTATAGTCAGTACCTAATTCCAACCTATCAATGTAGCTATCAATGATAACAAAGTCCTAGCACAAAAGATAAATAAGACGCCTCCGTGGAAAATTATGAATTGATTTTAAAACGGCCAAGATGGCGTCTGAGCCGTGACAATTAATCGCGTCGGCATTAAATGGCTAATAACTAGAGCCTGTACCGGCTGTATAAATACTATGGGAAGGGTACTCACACTGCCCGATATCAGACCACACCCGACCACAGCCCGACCACACTATTGGACAATTAAGTAAATGAGAAAGTTTAGAAAGCTTTACCATCGTACGGTTAGAACCACATGTTTTGTTTTAAGAAGATTAATAAGTTCAGTTTCGTTTTCTATAGAACTCTACTTTGTTACAAAAAAAGTGTGAATCATAACTAATTAGGCCATAACATATTATAAATCAAACAAAACAATTGTCATGAGACCTGATATCAGTCAAGGGAAAGTAGTCCAGTAGGAATACGTACTTAACAATGGAATATTCTAATACTTATCCAGGGTTAGTAACTGTTGATGGTCTATCAACAGTCTAGGGAAGCAGAGGATAATGGCCTACGGTTAAAATACACTATTATTAGCAGTGTGTTTTTATTGCGTTTAAAAGTAAATGTTTTGGAAATAGCGAATAACGAAGTCATAAGTTACCAACGCTTTGACGTTTAATTGAGGTACTAGTTAGATAGGTAATTATTTAACTTAAAATATATATTATGGGTAATGGAAAAAGTATCGCCAGTTTAGTATCTGTTTGATTGAATCAATATTCCTTTATGAGTATCGTAAGATATGGATGTATACAACCTCCATATATTTGCAAAAAATATCGCCGAGGTCCACCATTTCGACATTTTTATGACTTACGTAACTATAGGAGCCGACGGACGAACAAGTTTTGAATTATTAACAATAACGTATCGGTAAGGTTTGTGGTCCATCAAACTCGTAACAAATGATTTATGCCTATTAGATAATGTTTAAAATATCAATAGGAATGAGGCAGCGATTTGTTTTTAGGAATGTGTATACGTAACAGTTAAAATACAATTCTAAAGTTGTTACCACAATGTTCAACGTTTTTCGTAAGACACTTTAAAATAAAGAATATTGGTCCAGATATAATAATAGGTTGAAGTGGACACTACGCACAGCTTTGGCCATATATGGAATGTTCACTTCTGTGTGATCTAAAGATTATACGGTATTGTTGGGTACTTTGTTTTAATAACACAGTTGTTTTAAAACTTTGAAACTCATAAAACCAGTTTTAAACTAAAGAATGATTTAGTTATTTATTAATGTGTATGTATTAGTTACGTCAAATAAGGTTTGTGGGATATAATGATTAGAGAAATATGTAGCCACGAAACGGTCCAAACATTCGGATATTGGCCCCTAGATTTAGGTAGTAATTGCGGAGGGAAAATTCAAAGAATATGGTGATGAATTTGGTGATTTCTACCATGTAACGTCTAGCTCAATTACTTATTATAATTAAAAAACCTGCTTATATAATATGTCATAAATAGCTAGACTTAGATTAATTAATTTGACGCGTATTCAATCCAATGATGATCATTAATATCACTAAAGTTTCCGTTATACATAAATTTCTGATCACACTTTTACAAAAACAAAATTAATAAAACCGTTAATGCTAATAATCAAGTCTTAAATATATATATATAAATATAATGTATATCTAGGTATTATGTCACACCGTTTACACATCACGCATTTACACAGCCACATAGCAACAAACATTTTATTCATCATTTTATTTTATTTAAGCAATATTCTTTAACTAAAGATACATATCTGCCGCTGCCACATATCTGTCTCTCACTCTCACCAGTCTCGACATCAACGCCGAAGTTCCTCCATTGCGAATTTTTAATGGTTCTAACACGACGCGTTGATCTATATTGTGTTTGCTGTTGGGACGAAACATAAACCTGTATTTCACTAAGAGTTCACTTGTTAATTTCTACCACCTGCTCCATCTCTCATCAATCTTTAACTAACTATAAAAATTGTGGTCACAGTTTGTGGTCATAAACCGGCCCTTCTGAGAGATGGCCAACCTATTTGTGTAAATTTGTTAGAGTGAAACTCGCGCACTAAGCCCTCCAAATTAACGCTTTGACCCTTTCCCGAGCCCTGAACGTCGACACTTTCGTTATTTTTATATTCCCTTTGGCCTACGAGATGTTTCCGTAATTAATTTGGAGTTATAAGTTATAAGTCTTTGTAATATAAATGATAAATATTTATAAACATTGTCGTTTAACTCTTAGTAAAATTATTTAAGAGCCTTTTTACACATAAAAGTGATTTATATAAATATAGGTTTACATTAGGAGATTTACGTTAAAAAAAAACATATCAAGTGCGAGTATAACTCGCGCACCGATTGTTCCGTACAAATTATTATATAGATATACGGTACAAGTCAGATTGAAAGAAAAACTTTGCCGTTCCAAAAATACTTCTCCGTACATAGATTTGCGTCACAGTTAATTTCAAACGAAATAAAAGTTTGTAATTGCATTTTTTATGTGAAATAACCATAAATAATGGCTTTCGGATTTTTTTCCTTTACTTGTGCTGTAAGACCACACTCGCGCCAATTTCATGATTGTATTAAAATGGGAAATACCTTTTAGGTTTTGATTTAACTGCAAAGTGTTAAAATTGTTAAGAATATAGAGCGTCTTTTGATTGCGTTGACTTAGAAAATAGATTTTCATTATATACAAGATATAGAACAAGATTTGAGTGTACATGTGTGTTACTCAAAAAATATTATTTGCAAAAAGTGTAGAAATATCCTAGCTTAATATTATAAATGCGAAAATGAGTTTGTTTGTTTATGTGTTACGCTTTCACGCCTCAACACTATTCAGTTATCTGTGCCTTAACTTAACCGAGGGATAATAAGATAACTTTTACGCGAGCGAAGACTCGGGCGAAATTTAGTAGGTTTATGTAATAATATCGATCATGGCTCCGACAGACAGTTGTTGAATAAATCACAGCGGTAATAGAGGTGTGTCGTATGGTGATTATCTACACCGTGTGTTGGTACAGGGACTGGTCGTTACGTGGAACCGTTACGTCACATGTGGGCATGTGGGGCAGCTCTCACTAGCGAACGAAGGCAATAACACATGGGATTGGTTATGGCGATTGATAGATATTTAATAGTACTAGCTTTTATGTAGCATTTTGTCAACAAATTCAGGGTTCCTTCGGGAAGAGCGTTTTTATTCTGGATAAAAGATATCCTATGCCATTTTCTGTATCTCTGACAACATGTATACAAAACATTACATGGTTGGTTAAGTAGTTAAGACGTGAAAGCATAATAAACATAGTCACATTCGCAGTTACAATATTAAGTTAACTCTTTTTTTTTAAGAATTCAATCAACGTGCATCACATGTTATTATCCTAAGCTAGATGCTTGTATTAAGAGTGGTTTCACAACGGTAGGGTACTGAGTAGGGTTTGAACCCGCAACCACTTGATGGCAAGTCCGACGCCTTAGCCATTACGCTACCGCCGCATACGTACGTATGGCTAAGCGGGGCCCCGCATTAAAACGTACGGTTAGAGTGATATTATGGTTGAACCGGGAAGTTATAAATGTAGTAAGTAATCGTCAATTTAAGAATAATTGAAAATAAGTCTGAGATGCGATGAAGATGATAATATTACTTACTTTCATTAGGTAATTCAGGTTCTGTGTGAATATTTGAACCAAAAGTTTTATAGAAATACAATTCCACTTCCCATAGTGTTCAAAGAACTCTGCTCACCAGAGTCAACAGCATAAGAAATCTTCTCTAATTTTTATTTAAATGGGATAGGGGTGAATCGAGCAGAAGAGTCACCTGTTGGTAAGTGAAAGTAAATAATATTGTTTAATATTTTTAACCCTTTGCACTTCTTCTATACTTATATATAAACTTTCATTGTAAATTCCAAGTTCCTTCATTGACGAAATTTACTTAAAAATGCGTATAAATAATTCTCCTTGCGTATTGATAATATAGATATCAAATCCATCTACAGATTGTCTGGTAAAAATCGCTCTTAGTTAGTAATACTATATGGTGTACAATAAAGAATATTGCTAAAATGTTTATTATTAATAACGAACCACAGGAAAAGTTACTTCACTGTAAATTATTCGCAATCAAGTTTTTAAATAAAACGGACCTCTGAAACTTCTACAAACTCGTATTATAGAAATTAATAAAAGTTGTTCTTTTAATTAATTTCCTTGGAGTGTTCTCTTTTTTTTTGCGCTCTGACGAGTCTCAAGGAAATTGGGTTCGTTTCGGAATTATCCGAACGGAAAGCAATAAGGATTTGAAAGTTCCTGAAATTTGTTAATGAAGTAATTATGTTTTAGGGTCGCCGTGCACAGTTACCGCCAACGTACAGAAGGTACAGATTATCAATATTATTTTAATTTAGTAAAAAAAAAAAAATATTTTACCAATCGATTAACATACATTACAATATAGTGGAAATTTTAATTTACCTATTATTACGTCATTATACTTATTATACAGCTTGTAAGTATCACCGTCGCGTAGCGAAGAACTTACAAAAACATCTTTCTGTGGATACTTATCACAATGCAAAAATCAGTTCATCATAAAAATGCGAGACTAAGGATTAACAATCACTAGTTTGTTAGCTATGTAATGTAAGCGCAACAACTGTGGCTATCATTTTTGTGCGGTACGGTGAATAACCTTAAACGTTCGGCGCCGTCGAAGCGGCTGATTGCATAAACGTTGTTTATTTTATAACATTGCAGTTTTTGGCCGTACGGGGTATTTATTAATTTTTTTTTTTGATAAAATATTCTGTTTACTCATTGTGATATCACTTTTAACAAAAAAAAAACTACTATTTCAAGATTCGGGCCTTGCCTTCGTTTCTTATCTACCTTACCTATTCAATATACTCCCGATTTACGTGAGTAGGACCAGATCTAGCAATGATTCATGTGTTGCAGGGACTTGACAAACATTAAAAAAACAGACATAAACCACATCCTGACCAGGGACAACAATTTGTGGATTCCACAAATTGTTACCCAACAACAACACGGCGCGGCGTAGTGGCGAGGAGACCACTTTAACCGTTGCGGCACACGTGCAGTTTAATTACGCCTCTACCTACCCCTTGGGGGATACCACCGTAAGTATATGTATAGATGTACATACAAATAGATATACTTAGTCGCTTAAGCTCTAAGTTAAGTCTCCGTTAAGTGAGAATCTAGAGACCGTTGTGTGTTTACCCTTATTGTCCGAATAGAAAGGTGCAATTACTGAAATTCATTGTATTTAATTATTGTGAGATTGTCGTTTTTTCCAGCTTTTATTTTAAAGGCAGTTAAAAATAAAATAATTTGACATGCCTCTAATTAAATTCGAGGAAAGAACTTACCTATCTCAAAAACAATGAAATGTTAGACCCGACCTAGACACGAAAAACAAATTCAACAAGCGAACCAATGTAAAAAAAGTTGTTTGTTTTAAGGATGAATAAGTAAATACCTCATAGGGCTATGCTTTTACTCACTGGAGACGGAATCGGGGCGGCATATAGAATTCACTTATTTGTGGTTGTACTCAACTCAGCTTGTTTTTAACAGATTTTTAAGGTAGAGTGCCATCTGACTTATGGATTTAGAAGGGATAATAGCATTCCTATAAATAGAAATTCATAAATTAAATCATTATCATATTTTAAAAAAATACATAAGTAGGTAGTATTATATAGTAGGTGGTATTATATAGTAGGTGGTATTATTTGGTTTTAGTATCTTTAATCTGGTTAGTTTTATGGATGCATATGTGCTCAGCTTACAATCCTTTTTTTTCCCTTTGTATTGAAGGAATATAACATCCGTTCCTCCACAATAACTTTACATTCTTAAAAACACCCTTCTTATAGCTTTACACTTTTCCCTAGAGTTTTTATAAGCAGCCATTATGACCTTGAGGAATGCCTATTACTTATAAATACATATAAAAGCATTACTAATAAAACAACTTAGTTTAAAAACATAACAGATTTAATTAGGTACGCAACGCAAAAGAGTTTCGAATTTCAGACTAGGTCTTCTCGTAATATGTTTTAAACAATACTGGGTATTGGGTTTCAGAAATTAAGCTTTTAGCAGACGCCTTTGTTCATTATTTCGTATTGATGATCAAATGTTTCGAAATAATGAGACATCAGACACAGGCATCAAATTTTTTCATCAAGTGTCAATGCCGTATAGTATTGTTTTAAATAAATATGTATTGTTCATGTCTGAAGTAAAGGATATATACTTAATTAGTGTTGTCTTCCATTGTTTTCCTTAGAAGTATAGAAAGATATTGCTGTTTCATCGGTGACGATATAGATCTACATTAACGCCTATTAGCCTAACGGATAAAAACGTACGAATATTATTACACAAATATGTAACTAGGACAGGAATAAAAGAGTTACATCTTAAATGGAAAATCGTCACTTCATGGTATTCGTTAAAAATCCTTATTTTTCTAAAACTGAACTTTTGTCTACAAATTTAATTCATCTCCCAACTCACGTTAATATTTTACATTTTGTCTGGTGATTATGTCATCATATTATTTATATATATTTTTATTTAAAGGTATTCAAGTATATCAAAATATTATATCAAAAACTATAATCAGACAAAAATAGAAAACTTTATAATCACATCTTAATTACTATCTATTAAATCCACTCATTTCACACAATTATTCCATAAACTATTCATCCTCTCAGTAATAATATAATTCAAACAATAAACATAGACTTTTACATAATATTCTAAGAACAATTTAATAAAAGAACTCGTAAAACCTTCCCCGTAACAATCTTGTCATCCAATAATGCTTATCAGAAAGGCAGGTGTCACATTTTAAATTGGTCATAAAGATATCAAGTTAAACTTTTAGGATCAGTTTCGTATAACAATAGAGAGTATTATTATTGAATAATATTTTTTACAGAAACAACAAGCTTGAATGTTTAATTAAGTGCAACAGTTACTTCGACAACCATTTTAATTATGATAGCAGCTGATAAAATCTTGAATTTCCTTTTCGTTATTTGTTTTATATACTGTTGCCTAATACAGACCTATGAGCGGGGAGCGTAAACTAAGATATGTTAAAGTTCGCAACAGGGCAGGGGTATTTTATATGTGACCTTGTTAAATTACCATGATGTTACAAATAAGAATGATAGCATTGAATAAAATTTTGTGAATTTAAATTTAGGGCTGCAAGCCGTACATTAAATAAGAATACATTAACCGGTATGTTTGTATTACAAACGGCTATATTTGTCACGAAGCAATTGACACTCTTTACCTATAACTTCTAAATTAACTTTATTTCACTTTTATTATTATTTATTTATTATTAGCCATGGTCGTCCCACTGCAGGGCAAAGGCCTCCCTACCCTCCTTCCTCTCCTCACGGTTTAGAGCTTTCTGTCGCGAATCTTCCCAATAAGCATCCAGTTCATCCCGCCATCTCTTTTTGGGCCTGCCGCGACGTCGTTTAACGTTGCGTGGCCACCACTCGGTGCTGAGTTTTACCCACAGTTCGTCGGTTTATTCCACTTAGTATTACTTTTCATTTGTATATAAAGTATACAAAAAAATTTAGAATTTTATAGTGAAAATAGCTATAATTACTTTTTATTATACAATTTTATTATAAGTACAGGATTTTCTGGGATGAACTTGATTCGGAAGATGGAGGAGCCGGTGCTATGGCGCACATTGGGAAACGCCTGTCTAGCGGTGGACTGCGATAAGCTAATTTAATTAACTTAATACAAAATATTCTATATATAAAAATTGATTGCTAATTGATGTTATTTGTTTTATGTATGTGATATATGTATTGTTTTAGATTAATAAATAATATATTTTAGTTCTTGAGCATTATGCGTGATGTGTTTCCTTGAGTTTATCTATATATTCTTTGTTACTAAAATGGAATAAGTGAGGAGTTGTTGTTGGCTCTCTGAAAACTAAATTCTACATTTTTATTCTATTTTATATAGCTGTAAGTCTTCGATGCATTAAATAAAAAATAAAAATATCTTATATATTAAATATAGCATATTCTCCAATAAAATACTATACGACATTAATATTGTCCAGTAAAATTTTGCTATTAACATAATTAAATTTAAATTTAAAATGTATATTCAATAAAATGATTAAATATATATTGCGTTATTGATATTATAATTTAATTTTTGCTCACTTATTAAGCGAATAATTATATAAATGTGATTGTGTAATTTAACATAGGTGAATCTCTGTTTGTTTTTATAATATTAAAATGTTATAACGTTCCTACGCCCTTACAAGTTACATGTAAGCATGTATTAAATAAATAAATAAACAATCGAAACTGTCTAAAGAGTGGATATGGGCCAAGGTACCCCAGTGCTGCCCTGCTGCATATCTGCGATACCTGACTTAATCCAGGATTACTGAGCTTAAGTTTATTTTAGACGCCTGTACTTGCTGCATTGTTATAGTTGGAGTCCAATCGTTTACAGCCACATGGTGTTTTTAACGTCAGAGCTTAGATTGTGGAGTGAGACTGAGCCATAAATCGCTGGTAAGTCTTGCCCACAATAGGGAATATGCATGTTGTTTAAATTTACTTGATTAATTTTCCCTTGAATCTTTATTGTCCAGATATTATGCCTAAACAATTATTTTCTTATTTAGTTCGTGTTTAATTGCAAAAAATATTAATTAAAATATGCAAAATAAGGGCGCGAAATTCAACTTTGCAAAACGCTTCACCATTGGTCGAAACAAAACATGACGTTCTGTCACATTCCACGTTCTGTCATTTATCGGCGCCTAAATTCGTAGTGTTACGGAGAAAAATAGGTGTTCCTGTAGTTTTTGCTCTTAGCTAGTGCAATTTAAGCATTCTAGTGATATTAGAAATCATCTAGGACAATGACTGAATGTAGTTTTGTCAAAGCACAATCGGACAATCTACCGAAAATAGATGCATTCATGATGACTATATATTTTGCATCAAATCCAGATTTTACGTCCGCTGAGGTTGAAGGAGTGAAAGCCGCAAGGTAATTATTATAATACTTGTAATATTATAATCTAAAGGATAGGTAAGATATGTATAGTTGGCTATATTCATGAAGTTATATTGGACTTTTGTTACCTATTTTAAGAAGACAAGCAAGTTGCCTTCTGCTTGATATTTAAAACAAACATAAATTACTGCTGCCTAATTCACACTATACTAGCAATTAAATTGTAAAAAGCTTACATTAAAGTGATCTTCACAACAATATAAACACGATATTGAAGATACTCCACCTCTTCTCATTAATGTACACCATTGTTTTCGTATTTTACATTATTATTTTGTACAGGAAAAAATACTGTATTGGGTGTACTTATAGTGTTTTTACACTTAGGGACAAGGCAATATACATACAACAGGCTACAACAATACTGGCTTCAGCAACAACATAGGCTATAAAATATTTTTTTAACTTTATCCATCGTCTATTAATTACAATAAATAGTAATTACAACTGGAAATCGGTATAAAATTACTGTAACACTTCAAGTAAGTTTATGAAACAAACACTAAGCGTGGAACGTGACGTCATCCAAGGCCCGCGAAATATGGCAGCGTTCAAACAGATCAAATTTTATCGATGTTTTCAATGTTATTTTAAAAAATAACGATGGAATGATGGAACAAGTCAATAAAAGATAAAAAAAATACATGCATATTCTCTATTGGCCGCTCTCTAAAACATTAATGGATGCTGGATTGCTACCTATTATCTACCAATATTTTTTATACAACAATACTTTTACTTGTTAAAGTAGATTTTGTAAATCAGCTTTTATTCTGTTACAGAATTCTAACGACGCACAATAAAGTATACATTAGCCATAAACATTAGGTACATAATAATTTAGAGTTTATGTAATTTAATGTTTTCAGGCCCAATTCGGGCAGAACATTCTGCACTTAGTCGTAAGACAAATTAGTACCATCTTTATAACAATGTTCTTGCAAATTAAGATTATTATTATTTTAGGTGGGAGACGTGGGAGAGCCATGCTTCGGCACGTATGGGCCGGCTCGACTCCGCTCGATACCACGGCCTCACAGAAAACCGGTACCTAGTGAAGCAATGCTTGCATTGCATTTCGCCGCGTGAGTGAGGTTACCGGAGGCCCTAACCCTTCCCTCTCCCCTATTCCCGTCCATCCTCTCTACCCCCTCTCCCCTCTTCCTACTCTTTTCCCCCTCCCCCTCTTCTCCTAATCCCACCTTAATAAAAGGGGCCCTATGTCCTAACAACGTGCATGCAAAAATATCAGAATGCTCGATTGAGTAGTGAGTCAAAGCGCAACAAACAAACACTCATTCGCATTTATTATATCAAGTTAGGATTACACTTTAAGGAACGGAGTCCATAGCTATAAAACTGGACGCTATTATATTAATCGTTACCACCACCGTTAAGCAGATATAATTAGTTTTAATTAGTAAGTTACGATGCTATGGAGATGAAGTCATGTACGGTCACCGGAATATACTCTCATCCCTAGCAAATATGCAGTCATTATAATAACCTTACTGACAATACTGAGACGTGGTTCCGTGTTGCTCTGGCCCAGTTCGCACGGTTGCCTAAGACATTATTATGTGTGCTAATATCTGATTCTGCAATTTCAACTGAGCATGAACTTATATTTCATTTTTAGATCTTGATAACATTTGCTAGAATGGATAATGAGTATTTTTTAGATAGCTAGCAATATTTGCTAAGCAAATAAGCCAATGTCAGTGCTGATGGTGATTGGTTAGATCGTCTAATGTAAATAGTGCTTAATGTGAGGAAAAAAATATATTGCCCTGGATTTGTCAATATGTTTGTCGATTCAATTCAATTCAATTGTTTATTAATCATGCCAAAATGTTTACAAAGGTGTAAAAAGGTTTTTGTCTGTAAGGGTATACTCATAAACTTAATACTGCTACTATACACCCACAGGCAATAATAGTGTGTGATTCTATTAAATACACTGCTTAATTTGTAAATGTATGTATTTTATTCCATTCATCAATAGATTCAAGATTAAAGGGACAGGTTGTCTCAATCGTTTATTTAGTTTAAGAGGTTCAAGGTTCAAACCGTCACAATTGACAAAGTATAAATCGTTAAAAAAGCAACACGTCAGAGCAAACTATTGGTATCCCAACTTTTCTTCACAGAACGGTACAACATTGCGGCTTTTTATACGCGGTCGAACTTCGCTCAAAGTTTATATTAAATTTCTTGGCAAAGTTGCTCCAAAGAAAGCCAGAGGCATGAGGGAGAAGTGATGCATGAGGCTGTATGTCACTCACGCTCTTGCGAACATGCTTTTTAGGATTACGAGCGTATACGGCTGTATAGTTGCAACATGTTACAGATATAGAAAAGTAAAGCAAGTAGTAAGCAGTAAAAAATGGGTAAAATGACAATACCTGGACGAAATATGTAAGTCTATTAAACATTGAACTATATAACAATATAGAGTGTAAAATTTTTTTGGACATTTTAAAAGTTTGTGTCTTGAAGTTAGTAGTAAGTTCGGGGTCATAACAAAGTATTGTTACTGTTAGATATTGACGCAGCACGAACTACGTAGTCCAAATGAAACCAGACTGACCAAATGTGACAATATTTTTTTATTATAAAAATCAAATATTTTGGCAGTAGATGACTTTTGATTTATTTAATTACAACTACTAGTGCTGGAAAAGGGTTTAGTTTTGTATGGTAATAGGATCCATTTTTGAATTAAAATATATCTCTACTAACATTGTTCATTGAAAATTAAATAAGAAAGGAGCATGAGGGCATGAGGGAGGCCTTATACTATAGGGACTACACATAAAAGGTCACACAAAAAGTTTTAATGTGATATTAGCATTATAACTATCGATTTAATAAAAAAACAGTGTAACTGTAACAACTGTCTATTTAGTTAAAAATAAAGATTCAATATTACTTTTATCGGGAAATAGTATGTCCTTTACCAAATAAAGTACAGTTCAATACGGAAATGGTTTCCAATGTGTAAGCCGTGAGCTTAATTCATTGATAAAATATCGAGTAGAACATAGTTGTCCACAGTCAATTAGCACGTAATAAGCGTTGTAATTACGCGCTCTGCCGAAGCTAACCGCAGTGTTGTTGAACTTTTATTTGGTTTGGTCACATTTTATTTTATTTCAAATTATTTGGCACTTTTCTCTCATTTACTTTGATGAAATTTTGCGTATTATGTACTGAAAAAATTTAATATTTTCGGTAGCTACCGTACTTCATATGTGATACACACATAAAATTACACGGTTTTCTGTCCCATCTGGCTGTACTACGAGCCCGGCTTTTAAGGAGGAAATCCTCGAGAGCCCCGGCGCAAACCATAGGCGAACGTCGCGTTACTATTTCAGGCCAGCTTTGCTAGGGTTACATTCAGATTTTATAAAGAGCCTTGTTTTACTGTTTCTTTATTGAACCAAAAATACATATAGAAAGTAATAATTGATCGTTGAGAGCTCGAAAGCAACCAGAGCAAAATTTTGATTAGCGCTTACCTCCTTTCTAAATAAATTCGTTCCTTATCAAGCAGATATAATTATTGCTTTAATAGTTATCTGAGTACGCTTTTTCAATATTGATAATCGAATAAATGGTAAAAACCAATATTATTCTTTCGAAATTTTTTATTACCTAATTAGTTTTGGATTTTATTCATCCTCCGCGCCTTTTCCCAACTAAGTTCCACAACTTCGGCTTTCAGTCTAACTACGATAAGGCCGAACTTTGATATTTTACGTGAAGCGACTGCCATCAGACCTCCACAACCCAAGTACTAGGCGATATCGAAGTTTTGTAGTTAGACCAGGTTGTCGAACTTTTTAGGGCTCCGACTACCCGTAACGAATGCCACAGATGTTTGTATGGCACCCGGGACCGACGGTTTAACGTGCTCTCCGAGGCACGGAGGGGTCTCAATGTGCTAAGAATAGCTCCTAGACTGACTTGGCTAGCATTACTTAACTTTTAAATGAGCTAACCTACTCTGTTACCACATAGCCACGAACCCTTCTTGGTTTTGGATTTCATTATATATGTTTTTTTTTCTTGTAAACGTTCAAATTTTTATAAACCGTAAAAACTCCAAAAAAAAACTGAGTTATACATACGAGTACGTACAGATTGTAATGAGTACAAGACCTTACCTCTGCCGTCGATTGTTCGTGCAGCTCCTGCTTCAGGTTGTCAGCATACTGAACCCCGGGAGTGGTGTTTGGCGGTTCTGTAAACAACCATATAAGATTAATTGACTACCTATTAGTAATACTGTGTTAGTCAATGTTCAAATAAATTTTAAATCTTGCGGAGAAATAGAACTGCTTCTTTAATAAGAAAGAAATACTTGAATACCTTCTTATAGAGGTCAAGAGACAACACCAGCAATAACAGGTTTTTTCGGTGATTAATTATTTCACTATTTTGGAGATACCTCAAGAATTGGGCATTACAAACATACCCTGTTATTTTATGCAATACATCGATTATGAGTTGACTCAGTCTGTGACCACGGCCAGTGCAACCTGGTCGAAACGTCAGGCAATCAAGAAGTATGTAATACCTTTTCGTGATCGCGTTAGTTCCCGTGTGAATACATAATTATATCATGGAACGTGATAGTATAGTGAGTATATAGTGAGTATATAGTGAGTATAGTAATAGTGAGTAGATAGATTAATTTTAATAACTAATTATATACGGTTGTACTCATGTGTTACACGTCTGAGACCGACGTAACAGGTCGCTTAGCTCCTTGATAAAAGACCCCATGTTAGGCCAGAAACCGGCCGGGCTTCCGTGAAACACACGTGAGTACAAAATATCGTTTGTCTTTAATAACTATTAATACTATTCGTGGAACTTATTCTAATATTGACATTCATTGATGAAATATGTAAGCAGCTTTTCAGAATATATTATTTGGGTAATTTAAAATTATTTTCTGCATCCAAACAAAATATGTTAATGCGACAATATTTTATATGTTCGATGTGTTGATTGATTGTGATTGTTCGCGACCGGGCTCTGTAAATACTGTTAATAGTATTCGTTATTATCCTTAATAAAATATTCATTTCATTAGTGCAGCTCTTAAAAAGTTGAGCTGTTAAGTAATGGGAACTGATAACAATTTTTTATTATTCGAAACCAGTTTTAAGCTCAGTCGCAAGCGTTTATTATAATATTTGGTTTTTATCTTGAAGTGAAAGCCTAATCATCATCCGCATCCTCCGCGCCTTTTCAGATCTAAATTGGGGTCGGCTTTCAGTCTAACTACGACACGGCCGAACTTCGATATTTTACGTGAAGCGACTGCCATCAGACCTCCACAACCCAAGTACTAGGCGATATCGAAGTTCTGTAGTTAGACCGGTGGTCGGACCGGAGTGCCACAGATGTTTGTATGGCAACCGGGGCCGATTGTTTAACGTGCTCTCCGAGGCACGGAGGAGTCTCACTGTGTTAAGAATGGTCACCCATCCTAGACTGACCTGGCCAGTATTACTTAACTTTGTAATGTGCAAACCTACTCGGTTATCACTTAGCCACGAGCCCCTCAAGTGAAAGCCTAATCGTGTTATCTTAATATTGATAAAGTTGTAAATTTTAGAAAATAATGACATTAACTCATGAGGTCATTTTGTTACGACTAGTTAGAGCCCTAAAAAAGTCCGAAAACCTGTCTAACTTCGATATCGCCTAGTACTTGGGTTGTGGAGGTCCGATGGCAGTCGCTTGACGTAAAATATCGAAGTTCGGCCGTATCGTAGTTAGACTGAAAGCCGACCCCAACTTAGTTGGAAAAAGGCGCGGTGGAGGAGATCAGTAGGTCTTGTCCATGCGAGCTAAATCGTCTTACGTACTAGGTCAATTGATAAAGTGGAATAGAAAGATTACAAAATAGTGAATAACTTACCATATTTGTTCAAGACTGCATTCCTTTGTCCAAAATTTCCTTCGAGAAGCTCTCGTTTGGTTGTTTGACCGGACACACGACTTTTCTCAGTTTTCAATTTCGATAAAGCCCTGCTGACTGCTGCTAGCAGTAGTAGCAATATCTGTAGAATTAGAATTTGAATTAAAATACTTGCGGTTCAAATGCTGGAAGCAGGTCTGAGGAAACTGTTCTAGAAACCACTCGAATTGAAACCGTTTTAATGGAATATTACCTTTACACTACTGTGGATCACGTTTAATCAGTACTGAGTTATCTTACAATAACTTCATGAGCATTTTCTTAGCGTTTGTAAACCGCAAGCACAGAATACATAATAGTACCAGCCGCAAGTGACTTAGCTAGTTGCAAGTATTAAAAAGCTCAGGTAATAAGACGCGTCGTGGCAATCAGGGTGAATAATTTAAGGATTTAGATAGAATACTGTGAGTGACCAGTAAGTAATACTCAATTATGTGTTTTTTGAGCTAACTAAATGTTAAGTTAATTTAATAGTTAATCCTTGACTCGATCGTCCTGATCTATGATGTAGTTGAGCATTCAATTGTAACATCAGAGGTCGCATTTGCATGGGTGTGGGTGTTCCTATGAATGATTTTTGCGGACATTTTTGAAAAATGTGGATATTCCATCATCATCCTTGATATCAAATACTCATAGTTTCATTTATGTCAGTCCTCTGTCTTACGAAATATTTCTTAACTTTATCGGTCAATATTCTAGTTAAATTTGTCAGTTTGAAAATAAGAATTCTATTTTTTTATGGTATAAACGGGCAAATGAGCAGACGGATCACCTGATGGTAAATGACACCTGCAACTCAAGAGTCACAAGTCCGTTGCCGCCCTTTAAGGTGGGAGTAGGGGAAAGGGAGACGCTCACTCACTCGGTAAAAAGCATGCTTCACTGCCAGTTTTCTATGAGGACGTGGTCTTTAAAGCCATTTTTTAATATTACTATGTAATTATTTACGTCACATACAAGTCACATAATGTTCTTACGAAGTGCATACCGCGACACGGTCCCCTATAAGCGACTTATTAGTGATTATTACTTAACTAAGTACATACCATAATAGGGCATGGATCGATCCTCATGTATACGTGACACAGTACATTGACTTACATATTAATATATGTAAGAGCTTGATTCACGACCCCCTGCATGAATCGTAGCGACATCATTATAATATTACGTGAATAAATACTTTGTAAGACTTTTAAAGCAAATATTGAAAAATATAAATACTCATCTGTCATGGTACGGAATATCTGTACAATGACAGGTCAAGTTATATAATACCTGTCATTGATATAAAACAAGTCATTGATATTGATGAACTTTATAATTTATTTTCGAAATTCGACCACGACGATCCTCTAGTGTTAATTATTTGTATAATAACTATTTTAAGTAGACAGTTTAAATCTTATTTCTTCACTTTTAACATATGCGCTTAAATGTATAAATTAATGCTTTATAACTAGTTACTAAATGTTATCTCTATTAAAACACATTTCAAAATGGCAGACATTTTCACGGAATATAAATTATTTCGACGTATATCCTACTAATGATAAATATATATAATCCTACTAAAATTATAAACGTGAAAGTTTGTGAGGATGTACATCCTAGATGTTTGTTTCTCTTTCACGGAGAAACTACTGAAGCGATTGCGATAAAACTTGGTATGTAGACAGCTGAAGGCCTGGATTAACACATAGGCTACTTTTTATCCCGATTTTCCCACGGCATCGCGACTTACAATCGGTTCAGTAGTTTTGCGTGAAAGAGCAACAAACATCCATATATCCTCACCAACTTTCACGTTTATAATTTTAGTAGGATATTATTTCAATAATCGCAAATAAAGTTTGTGGTTTCCTAATTGTCATTAAAACAGTCTGGATACTTCAGTCGTAAGAACCATCATTTCTAGGAAGCGAAGGAGTTCAATGAGTGTGATACATAACATCAGTTATATACATTTGTGTTGTCTTTTATTAATTTGAGCATATACACAAAAAATATGATCGTTATTCTGTGTAATGTATTAGAAAAACCATGACTTGTAACATGCTTTTATAAGCTTCACTTGCTACTAACTAAACTAAGTTAATAAACTAAACTAAAAAAAACAGTCTTGGAAGTCAATTTTAACCTACCTAGTCGTATCGAAACCGAAATGAAACTTTGTACGTAAATCTGTAGTCGTGACAATTGCAATTGGCATCGTGGAACTCATCTGATGATGGAGTCAGGAGGTGAATAGTTTATCTTTCAGTGGCTACTGGTAAATCCCTCGAGTTTTGACGATTTCAATAGATTGGGGTTAGTAACTAGGTGCTAATGGTGGAGCCAGGAGGTGGATAGTGGAACTCTCTTTTATTATTTGAAGTGAAAACTTTTTTAGACACGTTGGGCACTTTTGGTATGGGGAAAAAAGCACTGAACTCGCGTGACCGTCACTCTCAGATACATATATAAACCGAAATGTGTGAAAACTTCTTTAGGCACGTTGGGCTCTTTTGGTATGGGGATAAAACACCGAACTCGCGTGACCGTCACGCTCAGTTACATAATATAAACCAATGTGTGTAAAACTTGTTTGGGCACGTTGGGCACTTTTGGTATGGGGAAAAAAAGCACTGAACTCGCGTGACCGTCACGCTCAGATACATAATATAAACCGATGTGTGTGAAAACTTCTTTAGACACGTTGGGCACTTTTGGTATGGGGAAAAAAGCACTGAACCGTCACGCTCAGGTACATAATTGTATACAGATGTGTGTGTATATATATGTTTTCACTTCTGTATCTGCATACAGAAGTAAAATATAAGTAAAATAAAATTCTCAGTCGTAGGACTGCTCCTACGACTGAGAATTTTATTAATTAGGTTAACTATTAAAGTGTTTTTTTTTTAATTTTTCTAAACTAAGGAACATTAAAAAATACAGAGCAAGTCTCGATACATAAACACTCTTAGAAAGCTATTGATTACCTAATTGATATTTTTTCTACCGTGTAACACTGCTACGCTATAGTGGACAATACATACAACATTTTATTTCAAAAAGATACTTAACTCATAAAAAAACTACAAGTTCCCAGATCATTATTCGGATAGTAAAGACTTCATTTGTTGATTGTTAAAGGTTCACACAATATAACGACAATTGCTGTTAGAGGGGTAAGCACAATAAGTTTTACTAAAGATCGCTTGGTAGTCGAATTTCGACCATACTTATTAGCTTTGAATGATTTGTTTTATAGCGATGGCCATAACTTGAACTGTCTTTGTATAGACTTTGGGTACCATGACAGATCAACATACACTAGACCCTGTAGCTTCTTGTAGCCTTTTTCGCATATTTTTTAACACGTATTTTTGAACAATTTAAGCTTTCTGCACATCTTCTACATACAAAAAAGTATCCCAAATTTCACATTCGGCTGTGAGCCAAATTTGTCTGAAAATGGGCAGAAAGAATTCTTTACACTATTTAATATAAAGATTAAAATATTCTTGATTTTTTACCCTGACCTTCTGACCAGGTTATACTGAACCCGGTGCTGACTGCAACGGGTTAGAAACCCTAAACTGTTAAACTAGGATTCGGCTCACCTGCTTGTTTGCTTAGTGAGAGCCCACTTCCTGGCAGTTTGAGTTGCAAGTATGCGGCTCTGACCTACTCAAGCTATTACTTACAATCCCCAATTCATCCATCCATTGCTTTCTTTTCTTAACTGTCTTTCCCATTCAATATACTCTCAATATTTCCATCGTGAATCGTTCAAGCTACAGTTTTATAAATATAAAAAAAGAAAACAAAGATACGGGTTGACTTGAGAACCGCCTTCGTTTTTTTGGTTCGTTTCGTTGGTTTAAAAGATGAGTACCAACTTTACCAACAAAATTCGAAATTTAAAAAAAATATACTCTTGACCTGATAAATCACTACGCAATAAAAAAAACGACCACATAACTGTAAGACGTACGTAATCTAAAAATAAAAAAAAATAAAAATTAACTACAATCACTTTTTTCTTATAAACTACACTATAAACATTCACGTGAACGTACCGGCAACTTCATGTTCGTCAGTTTACACTGCGCGTGTGAATGGCGTAGACTTGGAATCAACACTGCGCTCGCGCACCTTTCTTATATGCTCTTACGTAGTGTGTAATCCAGTGGTCAACTAGTCATAGATATGACTGCAATTACTATAATTACTAAGATATGTTTATTTGTCTTTTGTTTACGAGATAGAAATTGTTGACTTTGTAAAGATTATTTATTAATTCAATTTCATAAACTAACGCTCATGAAGTCATGAACTCATGAGACATAAAATAAAAAAAAAAACTTAGGTTGTAAGATTTTAATAATTACGAAACGGCGTACTTCGATACTGAAGAGACTGCCATCAGACTTCCACATCCCAAGTACTAGGCGATATCGAAGTTTTGTAGTTAGTCCAGATTGTCGGACTTTTTCTTTAAGGCTCCGACTACCCTTAACGAATGCCACAGATGTTCGTATGGCAATGGGGACCCACGGCTAAACGTGCTCTCCGAGGCGGAGAGGTCTCAATGTGTTAATAATGGTCACCCATCCTAAGACTGACCTGGCATACTGAGTATTACTTAGATGGTAATTTGCTAATCTACTCTGTTACCACTTAGCCGCGAGCCCTTAGAAAGAGGATGGTATACTCTATATAAAAAAAGGTATTTTAACATTTCAAGTTATTGGGAAAATAGCCGTTAACGATAAAAGTTGAATATTGAATTTTTTTCAATGCCTAGTACGGGCATTGAAAAAAATTCTTTCCTAGTGCTGAACTAAGAAGTAAGAAATTATAGTAGCTGGCAAACTTGAACAGAAACGTCACTTTAGTTAACTGTTTTCCTGCTATATGGTCCCATTTAACATTCTTCTACTATAATTTCTTTTGATAATATAGTGTACTAGCTGCGCCCCGCGGTTTTACCCGTCGCCGGTGACGTGGGAATATCGGGATAAAATGTAGCCTATGTGTTAATCCACGTCTCCAGCTATCTACACACCAAGTTTCATCGCAATCAGTTCAGTAGTTTTTACGTGAAAGAGTAACAAACATCCATACATACATACATCCATACATCCTTTCAAACTTTCACGTTTATAATATTAGTAGGATATATTTATTTTGAAAATACCTTTTAACGAATTACAAAACCAGTGCATTTACTCGTGTATTGATAATCCTATGCCCTACATCTGTAGAGGTCTCGTGACCCCACTGCTGCTGCAGTCGTCTGCAGATATTTCACTAGTCGGACGATTCATGTTTGAGTAGAAATTGGATTTGCTCTACTTCCTAAAGCACCTCTGTCATCAACTCATTAGGTATAGGCATTAAATTTCTGATATTCCATATTGAATACCAAACTACGCTGACCACATAGCCGAAGAGCAGAAGTTTAAAAAGCCGAAGAAAGATATATTTACAGAGGTAAAAAAAAATATTTTTTCTAAAATATTTAAATATATTTTTCTATAAATAAGAGGTGTTCCGCTAATATCCGATGTGGAATTGCTCCTTAATCAAACCCGTTAGATAGCCGTATTCATGTTTCCTATCCCACTTGTAACTTTCCTTTTAAATTAGTAAAAATTCAAAGTATCGAGAAGGTCAGGAATTTCAATATTATATTCTGCTAACAAACCAAAGATGTACAATTGGTCACCCGGCCATTAGATGAAAAAAAGTTAAAATTACATTAAATAGGTAGACAGCGAAATTGTAAATGTGGACAAATAATGACTTTTGACGGCTAAAATTGGTGAATTTCAAGGTTGAATCTTCTTGAACGTCAATCACGTTCTATAAGGAATACTACAAGTCTCTAAGAAGCTACAACTCTTCGAAATCATCAATTATTCGAAATAGTCGATTTAATAAATAATTATTATATTAAGAAAATATAGATCAACACACACAGAGTCACCGCAACAATAGTTTGCTTCGTCAAATGTAAAATTATTAAAGAAAACAAAATGGATAACATAATATTACATCTGCCTGTTTCGATCTATAACCGCAAGTTTCCAAATGGTTGAGCCTTGTGAGAAGATACATATTATTGATAAAGGACACCCAAACACAGAACAAATGATCGTGCTTATCACACAATTATTTGGGTTGGAATCGAAGCCACAACCTCCGGCTCAGCCAGTCTTTTGGATTACTAAGATTATACAGTGGTAATCCCAATGCATTTTTATGCGATTTCTACAGGTCAGTCAGTCAGTCAGTCGTCTTCTTCTTGACTTCTAGACTTCTTGAATTCTAGACTTTCTTCTCCAGCGGTTATCGGTTCTACGGACTATATAAAATCCACTGCTACACTAAATAGTATTTTTTTAATAAAACAAAACTAATCAATTTAATACTCTGCTTTATAATCTTTTAATGAGACATTTCACGAGTTATTTATTAACCGAATACGGTTATGATCGCAAAAGTTTATTAAATACCATAATATTTTCATAGCTGTGTTTATCCACAGTATATTTTAATAAGATAACAAAGAGCGGCATAAAATATCCTGTTTGTACGTTGAAAACTACTTTTATTAGTATTACGGGGTTATGGTGTAGCAGGTAAAATTGCCAATTACCATAGAATTTTCAAGTAGCTAGCGAATAGGTATTACTCGTATGTTACGATATTATTTGAGGATCGTCCCCAATTTCTGAAGTCATCTGTTGTTGATCACTCTGAAGTAGTAGTGAACTACACAGTTAGTATACAAACATTGATGTGTATGATAATTAATTACCCAACAAAAATAATATTTTTAGTACCCTTATATACGTTGTCCCTGGAAAAGTGTATGCAAAATTGCTAGGGGGCAGACGAGCAGACGGGTCACCTGGTGACAAATGACTACCGCTGCCCATGGGCATCTGAAACTCAAGAGTCACAAGTGCGTTGCCACCCTTTAAGGTGGGAGTAGGGGAAGAGGGGGGAGAGAGGGGAAGAAGGGGAAGAGTGGGAAGAGGGGAGAGAGGAGGGCGGGAATAGGGGAGAGGAGGGGAAAGGGAAGGGTTAGGGCCTCCAGCAACCTCACTCACGCGGCGAAAAACAATGCGCGAATTGCTTCACTGCCGGTTTTCTGTGAGGCCGTGGTATAACTCCGGTTGAGCGAGCCCATACGCGGCGAAGCATGGCTCTCCCACGAAAAAATATTTCCGAGGATGGATAAATTACTTTTAGGTGAAGGAAGCTACGGGCAAAGGCTAGTCGGTTTAAAAATAGTGGTACTTGTTAAAGCTCCGTCATAAAATGCCAATTAAAATCTATCATAAGTTGGTGACTTAGGTCGTTACGAACGTCGTCAAATCATGGTGTAGAAATATTCAGCAAAAATCTATTGCATTCTCCAATCTTATTTTAGTCGTCTTTATAAAGTGTGGCTTTTATACGTCATGCTATCCCAACCTCGTGTTCATCCGACTGTTATTATCAAGTTTCATAGTGTGAGACTTGCGGACTTAAACAATAGTAATGTGCCTGGATTCGAGGATTTCGCTAATAGCCATTGAATAGTTCCACAATCTACCTCTCGAGTCCATTGTCACACTGTTCTTTACAGAGTGTCCCCCAGCAATGGAAAACTTAGTTAAATAAAAGGGCACAACTCTATGCATTCAGTTACAAAAACAATAAAAAAAACACTATCCGTTTAAAAGTTATAACTGTTTGAATTTCCAGGTATTACATTATAACCTCTATTGTGTAAAGTTAAAGGTTTTAAATCAAACATATTTTTGTGTGTTATATTATTTATTATGTAGGTATTGGTAAGTATAGATAGACATTCCTCCAGATCAAATACATACATTTGCAAAATTCCAAATCTATATTACAACTAGCAGCTAGCGCCGGTGCCGTGGGAATATCTAGATAAATAGCCTATGTGTCGTAATCCAGGTCTCCAGCTATCTACACACCAAGTTTCATCGCAATCGGTTCAGTAGTTTTTGCGTGAAAGAGTAACAAACATCCATACATCCTCACAAACTTTCATGTTTATAATATTAGTAGGATTAGAATTAGGGACATATCGGATTCCAAGATTTGTGTACCTGAAATACATCAAAATATTACTTTTAAATACGATGCACTTTTAATGCATTATGTTGCGAATAAGTATTTTAGATTAAATAACAACACAAGCACAAATTTACAATGATTACCAAACAGCTTCTTGGCACATCCTGAAAATACTAATGAATAAATGTAAGATAATAATGTTCCAGTCTTCACCTAAAATTTGATATTGCATGCGTTTTGCATAATTATATCTATTTAGATCATCTGTGAATTGTCTATTAGTGTTAGAGTTGAACCCAATGAGCCAAGATCGGACCAGGAGATGATTAAGCAATTTATAAAGTTTTGAAATAAATGATTATCTTTGCAATGTCAAAAGGAAAAGAAAAAATGATTATAAATGTAAGATCCACTAGATAATTTTTGCACTAATTGTGTAAAATAAAATAAAAAAACCGCTTAATGTCTGAGTACCAATAGCTTCTTATGTTTTTATTATGTGATTATGTAATTCTTAGTCTCTCAAGAAATAGTTTGTACTCAGTCGTTACAGTATTGTATGTAGTATGTATGTATTGGATGTAGGTAGACAAAATTATTACGTCAATGGTCCCAATTCTGTTACTTCACTCGCTAAATTAAAATTCACTAAATTTTCTTCATATAAGATGTAAACCTTGTACACTTCAAAACAAGGTCCTATTTCAAATTGAAACAAGTAGGTAACATATGTCGCTATCGAAATAAGCAATTTATTTGTCGACTAAAGTCTGATACGCTTAAATAAACTTTAATACCACGTAGCGAGAGCCGCTATCCGTTGAATGCCATCTCTTTTGCTCTGTGCTATTTGAAAACCTTACAATAAGCCCTTCCATTTGATATCTCACACGGTATAGTTTGTTTCTAATTTAGCACCCAAAAGAAACCCCCCTATCTAAAATTCATTTATTTACGTTGCGCATTTAATTTTGTGTTTGTGACACATGAATTGATGTGTATATAAAATTTAAACTGGATCGGTCCAGTAGATTTGGAGCAAATTTGCTGTGACAAACGGGCAGACAGACACACGAGTGATCCTATTAGGGTTCCGTTTTTACATTCGGACTTACGGAACCCTAAAAACAGTAATCCTATTATATTACAAATTTGATTGTGCGTTTGTTTGTTCTTCACTTCCTTTCACGCCTTAACCGCCAACTGATCATCATAAAATATTACATATACATTGTCAGGGGTACAAAACACTCACGGATGGGAGAATCCAGAAAAAAAGCACTGTCTTCGAGGATACTTTAATTGAATGACAAAATCTCCATGTTCTTTTGACACAACTCATGCACGTCTGTCTGATCCCACGCTAGGCAGAGTCTGTACTATGGTAACCAGACTGCATATACATACATAGTACATACTATAGATAAACCCAGACACAGAACAAATGATCGCGCTCATCACACAATAATTTGTCCTGGGTGGGAATCGATCCCACGACCTCTGGCTCAGCAGTCAAGATCACTAACTACTAGACCATCAGGCCCGTCAACACAGCAAAGCCGCGAACGAAAGCTAGTCTTTGAATAAATTGTATTCCACTCAGAAATCAAATAAGTGCACACAGTAGGCCTCTTTGTAAACGGCTGCCGTATTGGACGAATGTAAATGACACTAGGGTTCAGGGCTCTCTGACTCTTCGCCAAAAGAGAGGAAACCCCTTCCTGCTTATGTCTGTTCAAATATACTTATTTTAGTGTATATTTTAAATATTAGCCATAGGTACTCGTAATAGAAAACTGTGTAGATTGAGTATGCTTGATTCGAAATAGCCCTTTAACTTACCCTTGACTTTCAAAGGAGAAGTTTCTGTGTCTACAGTTAGTGGTTATGGCGTCAGGACATGGGAATAGAGAATGTTGGTTTAAAGAAATGTATTTCTCAGAAGAATGAAAAGGACTCTGGTGATATTTACTCACACCTCTATAAACATCTCGCTGCACTACTCACACGACTTACACGGCCAGACTAACGTTTGTTGTATTTACTCATTTTTACGATACACAAATATATACATAATAGGCTCGTGATGTTGCTGGGCGCAGGCCCTATCATAATACCAGCGCTGCAGTCTCACAGGCTGCAGCAATATGCTGAAATAGGTGCCTTTTCTGGCATATTGCACAGGGTACTTTAATTACCTCAGTTATATTTATTTTTTATTTTTATTGTAATTATTGTGTGCGGTCTGTGAATGTCAGAATAAATGTTTCTCTTTCTTTCTTGATATCACTCAACTTAAAGAAAATTATATATACAGACTATATCTGACATAGGAACACTTAATTAAATCACTGTAGGGCATGACTCTAGCATGCAGTTACAAAAAAAAAATTGAATATAACTATCGTTTAAAAGTTATGACCGTTTGAATTTCCAGGTTTTATTATCTCCGTGGAATGTGTGTAAAACCTACTTCAAAAATTTTGCATGTCAGCTTTTATGCATATTTCAGTGAAAAATTCCAAAATATCAAAACATGTCCGATTCGATGTTTTAAACGGATATAACATTTTAAAAATTGACTTTTAGGCATATGTATTGTGCAAATAACTGCATGAGCTTAAAAAAACATTTTGACATTACAAACAGATACTTCAATTTTATTTAATTGTATTGATATTGTTCTAAAAAAATTAAAATAAACTTTAAACAATTTTCGTCATGTATTCATAAAAAGGTTAATAATATGATATATAAATATTTATATTGTACATATGTCATACTATATATTTACATAATTATATAGTATACATACGTTAAGTACACATTATGTCGTAATCCCAGAGTTATGTCTCAAAATAGTTCACTAAGTCCCACCATTTAAACGCAATTTTCTACGACATTTTAATCGCCAGTTATTTACGTGTTAACCATTACTTTTGCGTGGCTGTGATATAATTAAAGCTCTGAAGCATTTTGTTTTAATATTTAATTAGGAAAGCGTTTGAAGTCTAAGTTTTGTGGTTAATTGAGGTTTCGAATCTTATAAAGCCAAGTGAAGGGAGTTTTGGGCAGTGGTAACAGTTCTTAAGAGTTCGTAATTCATTTTTAACTTTTTTATATGCTTCTAACGTGGTAACCGAGAGCAAGGTTGCCGTTATAGGTTATTATCACTTCATATAAATCACCTATCATTTATGGGTCTTTGGCCTTTAACGATCCTTTGAAGCGTTAGTGGTGACTTCAAACAGACCAGTAGGTAGGAGCTAGTTAGTCCCTTTATTACGAGTCAGCTTTTATGTTTAAAGTGCTTTTGAAGTCCTTAAAATTTTTTTTTATGTGTTTATTTTCCATTTTTAGTTTTAGGTACGTAGATACTGAGTAGATACGGTATTTAGAACATTACTTACTGTAATGTACATGTAAGTAGTACATTAACTTAAGTTTAATAAACCCGAAACTTTATTTATATAAGGTAAGATTTTTAGTTTGGCTAGCAACACTTTCTGCCCTTAATTGAACAAGTTCTAAGAAAAGATACATACAACCGAACGTAGAACCTCCTTCTTTTTTTAAGTCGGTTAATAAAAATATAATTCATCACTTTAAACATAAATGTTGCTTAATTTCAAGAAAACTCAACAAACACACTACTGTCCTTAATTTCAAAGGGTTTCCCTCGTTTTACCTCAGATACCACCATCAGACGCGGACTTTGTAACATTTTTTTTATGGGAAAGGGGGCAAACGAGCAGACAGGTCACCTGATGGAAAGTGACTACCGCCGCCCATAAGCACCTGCAACTCAAGAGTCACAAGTGCGTTGCCGCCCTTTAAGATGGGAGTAGAGGAAGCGGGGGAGTGGGGGAGAAGGGAGAAAGAGGGGAGAGGGAAGGGTTAGGGCCTCCGGTAAGGTTATGTGTAGCCAGTTACGTATGTTTGAGATTTTGTGTAGATATTGAAGACCGGTAATAAATCGGTACGTACTGGAACAAATGAAATGAGAGATTGGTATGGATTTTCTCAATAATTTCATTTTATATTTTATCTATCTTAGTTTTTTTTTATTTTGTACCTTTACTGTGCAGGTGCTCGTAGGAATAATGTTGAAAGCGATGTATCCCCAGCAGACTAACTTAGCTTCTTAGGGTTTCGTCGTTTGACAACAAATATTGCTTACGCATTGTCAACCTTATCTTAATTACCATAAATCTTCATCGATCCGGTTTCAGTTTTGTTTAGTCACCATAAAGAAGATGAACAAACTGAAGCAATGAGGCGTCATCGATTGAAGCAGAAATCGATTGTATTAGTGCCTCATTGTTGGTAACGTAACCATTTAGTATCAAGACTTAAGCTAGCTCATTTGCTATCTCTATAGCACAAAAATAACTTTTGTATAAATAACACAGAATGCCTAGCCATAATATTAAACCCAATCACTTTCACGTTCATATTTCATCGAAATAACAAAATCTACAGATATTTTAAAAAATATCTATAAAATATCTCGGCGTAGTCATTGACGAGAAACTCACTTTCAATGAACACATAGCTGCCCTCACGGCGAGATGCAGAAAACTCATTTATGTAATGAGGGAACTCAGAGATGTCGCCAATATTGAACTATTCAAAACCGTATACATGTCACTCTGTCAGTCCATCCTAACATATTGTTTAAGCGTTTGGGTGGCACAGCTACATCGCACCTAATACAGTTGGAAAGGGCCCAGAGATCAATACTCAAAGTAATGCTTAAAAACCGATTAGGTCCGCAACAGTTGAGGTTTATAAAGCTGCTGGTATCTTGAGTATAAGATAACTGTATATATTCAATGCGGTGATCTACTCGCATAATTTAGCACTAAATTCAACTGACTACAATTCGATGGTGAATGCAAGAGTATTTAAGCTCACTACCACAAAATGTAAAACAAGTTTTGCAAAGAGGTTTCCTAAATATATATTTCCCTACTTATATAACAAAGTAGCAAAGAAATACGATCTGCGGCATTGCACAAGGTATGAAGCTAAAATTAAAACTAAAAATTTTAGCACCGGCTTAAATTATAAGGATACAGAACTACTCTTAAAAACTATAATTTGAAAGGTTACTTAATACACACACACTCATAGACCCACACATTCACACACACACACACACACACACACACACACACACACACACACACACACACACACACACACACACACACACACACACACGCGCGCGCGCGCTCGCGCAAACACCCGTATGCAATTAAGAATGGTAAATATATATTATTGTATGAATAGTAGTTAAGTCCTAGGCATAAGACAATCGTATTGTTTGATAGCCACGACACAGGCTCTGCCTAGTGTGGCTGTCACAGTTACTGTAACATCTTATGTGATATAATTGAAAAATTAATTATTTTTATTATTATTATTTAACATTCACTACAGCTTTCAATATAAGATAATAATAAAAGCTACTAACCGATGGATTATGTTATGGATCATCTGAGTTGGAAGCGCTAAATATAATGATTAAAAGCGAAAGTTCTACTTAAAATAGAGATACGTGAAAACGTAGTCATTGACCGAACAATTGTTAGTTTAATATTACATAACAGTCATTGCTACGGTCAAGAGTTGTTTTGGTTTATAATAATAATGTAGAGACAGGTAGATAAATACCTAGATATAATAATATAATAGGTAGTGTTGAGTAGGTGTTTGTACAGGATCTAATTACCTACTGATTCTGCTTACAACCTTATATGACATTAATATATTGTAACCTTTATAATCCCACTCATAATATTATAAATGTGAAAGTTTGGATGGATGGATGTTTGTTACTCTTTCGTGCCTAAACTACTCAACCGATTGTGATGATACTTGGTATGTAGATAGCTGGAGACCTGAATTAACAAATAGGTTACTTTTTATCCCGATATTCAAACGGGATCGGGACTTACGCGGCTGAAACCGCGGGGCGCTGCTAGTTATAAACTGGCCTGTTGGTCTAGTGGTTAGTGACCCTGACTGCTAAGCCAGAGTCTAAGCCTATTTGACGCCACAGAATCAAAAGCAACTGCACAGTAAAGATACAAGAGCTATTTAAATCCGCATTACTTTTCAAAAATAATTTATTGACGAAGCATTGATAGCGCATCTTTGAACTAATTCATACCAAAACCTACATAGCTTTATAATATAGATGTAATAAAAATGAAGATTTTAACAATGTTATAGAAGCATTGGTACGATCGGTGTTAATAAAGGTGTGAAATCATAAAATATTCTGTGACCTCAAAGCAGTGGCGTTTGGAGGTCACCGCATTTATTGCTGATTTAACCTCTATAGGCTAGTAAAAATTGTATTCTACAAATATAGTGGATAAGCAACGCAACCAATTAGCATAGATCTCTGACTGCTGCTAAGGTTGTCAGAGCTCACCAGTGGAAAGGATTTGCATTGTGGAAATGTGACTAGTAGGCCTCTCCTACTGTTTATCGTCCAAAATTCCTCAGTGCCTACTAAGAAAGGTTTTTGACCAGTGTGTGTTACCAGTGATGAAATATGAATCCGAAACGTGGTCTCTCACTCACGTGAACTACGCTATGCTCAGAGGTTGTTTGCGGGATCAAATCAGAAATGAGGGGATACTCAGACGAAGGAAAATTACCGACATAGCACTACAGATCAGCAAGTAGTAAAGTGGCAGTGGTACATAAAACGCTGAACAGATGGCCGGTCGGTCCGAAAGGTAATGGAGCAAGGACCATGGACCGGAAAGTGCAGCGAAGGACTTCCACTGATGAGGTGGGCTAATTGGCAAATGTATTCTTGAATGTGCATTGTTAATTTTGTTTTTTGCTTATTTTGTACTCAATTACCGATTCGAGAGCGATTAATTAACATAGATTCGATAGTTATTATTTATCTAAGTGTCATTTAAAAGCTGCCAGTTTTGATATACCTGACTGGTATACTGTGTGGTGTTCCGTATATATCGTATTGCATAACAGTACTAAAAATATAAATCTCTCTTTTCCTTCAACTTACTCTCTCTCTACCTATTTCTCTCTCTCTCTCTCTCTCTCTCTCTCTATATGTGGCAGTTAAATAAAACTTTTGAATTAAGATTGAGTGACAAAATTATAATCTAATATTTTATCAAAAACATGTAGGTATATTAAATTGATAGAGTTCCCAACCTTGCAGAGGCGCACGGACTAAAATATTCTGCATTATATTTCTTGAAAACCTGAAGTCTAAAATATTAAAGCGTGGTCTGTACCCATTAACTGTACCCATTAACACAGTTTATGAAAATAATTCCTGAAAGTATTAGGTTTAAAACCTAAGTAAAGCTGAGGCCAGATGCTGAGCCAGTAACGAACGCTGCTGATATAATATCAACTATAATCCTTTTAACTTCCTATACAATGTAAATGTTCAGTTTATAATGGACTAGAATTACTTTCGATTTTGTTAGCTTTTTGTTATGACTTTGGTTATGTATATTATTTTATTTTTTACGCAAAAAGAGGGGTATCAGAAGGCATACTACAGTAATACAGATTTTCAAGTTGATGAAATAAATTAATGATTCGTTTTAATATGAATTTTAACATAAATAATCTTTGTATGTGTAATATTGACATTTCATATTTTTTATGTTATTGTTCATTTCGCTTTGACATTTTACTATTTGTAGATTGACATTTGGTATTAACTTACATTCACTCTTAGATTAATTTTTTTTGGCAAAATTGATTTTTTTTGCTTATATTTTTATTGTAAATTCTTATTTTTTTTTACATTTAAACGCATTTAAATTTTTTGATACCTTGCATACTCATGTATGTACACACGTTTTTATACAAATAAAAATATTATATTTATGTGTCTGTCTATGGCATCATAGCTCACGAACGTATTGAGCGATTTGGAATTATTACTTTTTGTTTGAATGGTGACTTTATCCAGACTGTTTTTAGCTATAATCCAAGAAAATCTGTTCATCTGTACATTTTTTGCAAGGTTACGTAAAGCTAGCTAGGTCAGTCTTAGGATGGGTGACCATTCTTAAAACATTGGAGCCTTAAAAAAAGTCCGACAGCCTGGTGTAACTACAGAAGTTCGATATCGCCTAATACTTAGGTTGTGGACGTCTGATGGCAGTCGCTTCACGTTAAATATTCGGTAGTTCTGTAGTTAGACTGAGAGCCGACTCCAACTTAGTTGGGAAAAGGCGCGGAGGAAAAACAAAATTTTGACCATACAAATGTGATGATACTGATATTCCAAACGTATATGAAGTATAATAACCGCTTTGATAATATACATGTATATAATCAAAGAATAACCGATTACTGTCATTTTTCATGAAATGATGTATCTAAAATCTCTGACCAAACCAATCTTACACTGAATTAACATAAAGATCTGTGCAAACGAATAAAACAACATTCTTAAGCGTTAAACCCACAAACGGATATGAAAATCCGGTTATACATGTTCGGTAATCCGTACCCGGTAGTAAATTCCTGAGTACCCACTGAGAAGGGCTTCCGAAGGGTCAAACCCGTAAATGTGTTTTTATCCTTTTTGACCGTCGCTTTAATTTAATAATGAATTAGACGTATCTATGCTAATCCAATGCTATTTACACGATTTTCGAGTTTATTTTTTACTTTGTGTATACTTTCGTGCGTATTTTTGTACTTAAAAATTTGACATTTTGGTAGTACACAGTAGATATAGAAATAAAGACTGACAATATAAGTAAATGTATCATTTGTTATACTACTGTCCCTTTAAACAGCATGTCGTCATAAGAACATCAAGTCATTATACCAATAAAACTTCTTAATACCTTTATATGGTTTTTGATTTTTCTCTTATTAATATCTAAAAGTAGATTTAATATGCTGGCTCGCAACCTATCAATGGGTTACGTGTTATACGAGGGTTCGATTTTCACTTACGAAAATGAACAAATAATATGTTAAAAAGAAAATTCGTTGAGATTTATCCTCGGCTGTTGTCATCGTTGGGGTCTACAAACCGAGTGTCCGTGGTGGGTTTTCATTCACAGTTACTATCTATCAATGGAGTTCCGCTACGTACCACCTAATTCAATTCATTACATTGTGGCGTGTCCGAACCAACCAAAGTTGTGAAGTAAATAAATTTCTAATAAATATATAAAATAATTATTCAAGGTAAAAATAGGTTATTTACTTATATTGATTTTTCATTTTAAATTCGCTTTTTTCTATTAAACCTTATTTCTTTTGTCCGCAGTAACAAGTAGAGGTCTTGATTGATTGTTGTACCTACACTCTACGATGTCTGAAGGCACCACGTGGACGAAGTCGCGGGCAAAATTTATTATTAAAAACGCGAAAATACGACTACTTTCAGTCCACGCCGCAGTTGTCATCAATTCAAGTCAATACCAAAATTACAATGCAATATGCTATAGCACGCATCAAGTCCAAAACACATCTATACCCCACTTTATGACCCGATTTAACATCAAGTCCCTCCATCAGTAAAGAGGCCGCTGATTAGACGACCAACCAAGTTAACGAGCTTCTCATAATTATTATTAAAGTTTAATTTCCGTGATGGCTACATAATTTATCCTTGACCATCGCTGACGGGTTCAAACGTTAAAATATGATTTTGAAGTAAGCAAACTAAGGAAGATGAGTCTGTTTTAGAACTTCTATAATCCATTGATTTAGGTGAATTAGGAGTCAATTAAGAGCAGTTTAGTATGCATTATCAAAATAGAGAGATGGTGGGTGATGATGTTAGTGTAGTGTGATTATCGTCTCATAGGCTATTAGGTTTCTCGCACCTGTCATCTAATTTTGAAGACAGACAACATTTATTATCTTTCAATTCCACTCTTTTTATTAGGTTTTGGGTTCATTCGAAAAACCAAGTCAACTTGCGTCTGTCGGCTTATGCCCAAATAGTTGTTTTCGTTTTGTACAGTCCAGTTTTAGTCTAATTGCCAGTCTTGGTATGGTAATGACTTGAATAACAAATACAGCCTATCTATATATATAATATACACACATACTAGTACACTTACTTACGCCTCGAAAGGGTAGGCAAAGGTGTTTTAAGCATCCAAATTTTCCCAAGTATAATTTGGTCCCATTCTCGTAATAGGGGGCAAGCCACTTGCCGCCAACCGGCACTTTGGGAATTAAAGATGGGAAAATTGGGGGTATATTGAAAAGAAAGATAGGCAAGCATAGGTACGTAGGAGTAATGGAAGGAAGGAGATATTGCATATACGGGTAGATTTGGTCACCTGATGGTAAATGACTACCGCCGCCCATGGGCACCTGTAACTCAAGAGTCACAAGTACGTTGCCGCCCTTTAAGGTGGGAATAGGAGAAAAGGGGGAGGGGGGCAAGAGTGGGAAGAGAGGACAGGGGGAGAGGGGAAGGATGGGAATAGGGGAGAGGGAAGGGTTAGGGCCTCCGGTAACCTCACTCACGCAGCGAAATGCAATGCAAGCATTGCTTCACTGCCGGTTTTCTGTGAGGCCGTGGTATCAAACGGAGTCGAGCCGGCCCATACGTGCCGAAGCAT
This sequence comes from Callimorpha dominula, assembly GCA_949752705.1. Taxonomy (NCBI): domain Eukaryota; kingdom Metazoa; phylum Arthropoda; class Insecta; order Lepidoptera; family Erebidae; genus Callimorpha; species Callimorpha dominula. Next base: position 21,811,285 of record OX457004.1, on the reverse strand, counting down.
GGCTCACCCACGTTTACGTGGATAAGGGAGTTTAAACCTCAAGAAGATCAGGGTCGCATTCCTGTAACTGTTAACCTGCAACTCGAACTGGTTATGGCCGGACAACGGTTAACAATACCTATGAACACTTTCAACCCGGGTGCGTTTTCAACTCTGTATTGTATACGTACTGACTCTCAGGTCCTGCAATTCGAAGTTCAGTACGATTCCAATTCGAATCAGGTGGCAGCAATTCGAACAGAAATTGATTTTGTCCTACCTCCTCAAACACCTGGCAATTTTCACAATTTGAAGCTTTCTGACTAATTAGGCATGTTACTGCAGACCTTTCAGTATATTACTTTCAAACATTGTGCAAAATAAATAAAAAATCCTTACCAAACAGAGGCATATTTGTTACTTGCTGGCGTAGGCAGCGCGTAATGTGGATGGCAAATATTTGAACTAAATCAGTAATTTGGTCCCCAAGGCGACAGTGGGGATGGAGCGGGGTGAGGGGAGGAGAGTAGACAACATTCCCTAATATTTCCGTCCTCGGAGATTCCGGCCATTAGAAAATATTAGTTCCATAACTAATATTTATATCATGTGCGTGTAACGGATGATTGTGATATATTATTAAGTACACTTTTAGAAAATTTTGGCGGCTACAATTTTTGCACGCAGTGCAGCATGGGATAAACAAACAACATTTGTAATTACAGCAGTGGTCGTCATCACTATGGCTTTATTTCTATACCATGAGTATTAGTGACCATCTTGAATGTATGTAAGTTCTCTTTGAAAGTGACTATACCTTTCCATGTGTTTGAAATATAATTTGAATAAATTATTTAGGTACTTTTATATCTATTTTTAACCGACTTCCAAAAAGGAGGAGGTTCTCAATCCGTCGGAATCTTTTTTTTTATGTATGTTCACCGCTTACTCGAAGACGCCTGAACCAATTTTGAAAATTCTTTTTTTATTTCAAAGTACTTCCCAGGTGGTCCCAATTAAATTTTATCGAAATCAATCGAGCGGTTTTTTAAAAATCAACAAATATCTAAAAATTGTATACATCGATGATGTTTTCGTTTGCTCCGAAACATCGCTGTCTCATCGGAGCAGTGCGTTTAGTTGGCCTACAAATATTATATTTAAACAAAATACATCTACTTTCCACTGAAAAGCACATTGAAGTTGGTGATACTTTTTTTTCAAAGATAATTATAATACAATCTATTTAATGTACAAGTACATATCCGCCGACATTTTCATCGGTAATATTTTTAGTGTCACGTAATCAAGGACGAGGCTGTTACTGTCTACCGAGCATGCTTCTAGATATCTGGGTTAGATATTCATAGTTCTCCTTACTTCACGATCATTAGGATATAATGGCGTAAACCTTTATTCTTTTCAAGTACAATTTAACCCTATTTATTTATGAGATCTCTAACCAACTCATTCAAACACATACATTTGTTTTTAAAATCTTGTGCTTCTGTGAGAATGTAACGCTATATTGTTACACCTATGTACTGTAAGCATATCAATATAAAATAATGTTTTGATTTATTATATTAAAGTCGGTCTGTATTCATAATTCACGCCTTTAATTTCACTCCTATACGACTAACTTCACACTTCTATCATGCAGCCTCAATAATCGTAGTCGAAATAAGCAAGTATCCAAATAAAAAACAATTAAAAAGAAATGAAGAAAAAATTTAAAAAAATTCAGTAAAATGGAAGACTAACATAATTTAAGTTTACACTTGAAGAGAATTCGTTTGCACGCATTTTTAAGAAAATTATGTATAGAATAAGTATAATTTCTTTCAGCAATATGTGTTTTAAATTAAAAAATTACATGAAAACGGCTAAATCAAGCTACACGCGTCTAGTCGGAACAGTTGACTTGTCATGGCAAGGAAAGCGTATCCCTTACACCTAACCGATATAAACAGTATAAAAGTTTATATGGCCAGTTAATTATGGTCGTAATTCGACTACCAAGCTTTCTCTCCTATAAATTACTAGGTCAAAATATAACTGACAATCGACCCTATTCATTTTGAAGCTTTCTTAGGGAATGACTTTAGATTTTTATTTTCTGTTACTTTAAAGACTGCTAAAAAATATATAGAAAAAAAAGAAAGAAACAAAGAGGAAGTACCGCCGGTATTCTGCCAACACCAAGTGATGTCCACGGACGGAGACCAGTCAGGTTATTACAATGAGAGAGAAATGGAGAAAATAACTAATACCTGACAAAGCGACGCGGCGACGGTAGCGTAATGGCTAAGGCGTCGGACTTGGTTCGAACCCCATCCAGTACACTACCGACGGGAACCCACTCCTTTTTTTTTTTTTGTGGAAACCCCCTCGGGCCGTCACCCCACCGGGGTTTTCGGTGGGGCGGTGTGTCGGAATCGAACCGACTAAAACCACACGGTGTGACCTGAACCCACTCCTAATACAAGCATTTAGCTTAGCTGGAGGGGTTAACAGGAATATTAGTAATGTGTGATCCTCGTTGCTAGTATTCTTTAAAAAAATATATTAATACGATAAATAGTATAAAATATGATAATAAACAATTATATATTTGAATAACTAAACATAATTAAATAATGCGTATACTATTATGCAGAAACTAAACGCATTTGTTTTGATGTAAGAACCGGAACAATGAAATAGAATTATCGTTGGATGTCACACTTTTAACTAACTCACGAACATATTACACAAATCGCGTGGATCTTTCCACATTAGTTTTTTTCCATATCTATAAGCTTTGGAGGCCGATATGTTTTTACGTAATCGTTTCAATATATTTCTGATAATGATAAGCTAAGCTATGAATAGTTTAGTGTTCGGATTTCATATATATATTTTTTTAAGTTACGGGTACTTTTGATGAAATATATAGTAATCAATTAAGTTTCATAACATAAGACTTTGAAAAAATACATTCCTCATCATTTTCAAGTTTGTAATTTTTTAGTAGTAAATTATATATATTACTAGCTGCACCCCGCGGTTTCACCCGCATTAGTCCCGATGCCGTGGGAATACCGGAATAAAAAGTCTATGTGTTAATCCAGATCTCCAACTATCTACATACCAAGTTTTATCGCAATCGGTTCAGTAGTTTTTTCGTGAAAGAGTAACAAACATCCATACATCCATACATCCACACATCCATACATCCTCACAAACTTTCACGTTTATAATATTAGTAGGATGATGAAGGACAGCGGGGTATGGCGTCACATCTTTTTGTTTTATATAAGTTTCTACAGAATGCATCGTTTCAATGTTTAACGAATAGAAAATTATTTTCTTTGACAGACTACTACCGTATTGTTAAATCATGCAAATCATCACCAGATTTACAGTATTTTTTTAATTTTCTCTAAGAAAAAACATCTTATTGTATCTGTAGTAAAATTATGGTATAGTTTAATATGTAAACTCTTAAATATCATTAAAGTTAGTGGGATGAACTTGTTTTAGCTAGTTTACGATCTTTTTATTATCGTAGTGTAGCGTAAACTTGCGATAAAATTAGTATTGAAATGCGTGTATTTATGAATTTATAATGTAAAATAATTTTATAGTTCTTCTTTTCATTAACCCGCGACGTAAAAAGGAGGTAGAGTTGTATCTGTGTGTCTGTCTGTATCATCATAGCTCCTAAAGGGATGGACCGATTTTGATTAAGTATTTTTGTTTAAAATATGACTTGGTCGAGAGTGTTCTTAGCTATAATTCAAGGAAATTTATTCAGCCGTTTAAAGATCATCACCTCCTTTCTAATCGTTGTAATAAATTAAGTGTGGCAATGCGTTTTTATGAATTTATAATATAAAATAACTTGATGGTTCTTCTTTTATTTTTAGTCAGATAGTACTACTCAGGTAGTACTCATTTCACTATAGATAGTAGCCTCAGCTTCAGGGAACATATCAAGCTACTATGTGCTAGAGTACGCAAACTTATTTATATTTTTAAAAACTTACGTCACGTTGCTGAGCCCAAGCTGCTGAAGCAGGTATACTATGCTCTCTGCCAGTCTGTCCTTACTTATTGTGTATCTTCTTGGGGAGGTTCATGCAAAACCACCATGAAGCCCGTTGAAATCGCCCAGCGGGCTATTCTAAAGGTTACCAATTCCATTTTCCCACCACGACACTTTACAGCATGTGCGAGGTTTTGACTGTCAGGCAATTGTTCATACTGAATATCATCCTGAAACAACATACTTGCCTAACTTACGCTCCACAGCTGTTAGAAAAACGTCGAAAACATAAAGTATGTACGATACATACCAGTTGGAAAACCAAATTTAGTGGAGGGTTTTTTGGATTTCTTGGAACATATTTATACAACAAAATAAATAAAACATTAAACATTTACCCTCTAACAAAAAAAAAATGTAAAGTAAAAATGAGCCAGTACCTACAAAAACTTAATTACGAAGAAACAGTGCAGTGAATGCTACTAGTTATAACACAGTAATTAAAATGTTAGGTTTAAAACTATTCATACAAAGTCGCACACATACACACATCACAAACATACACACACTGATCACACTATTTAAACATGCATGCATACACCCACTCAATACACCACTACATCACCCTCACAACACTTACATACACTTCATCACTTACATCACTGTCACAACACTTACATACACTTCATTACTAACATCACTCAACAAAAAGGACATTCTCACACCTACCCAAATTATATTTAATTTAAGTATTAGGGTATAAAATGATTGTAACAGAGCACAACTGGCAAATGAGAAGGAGTAAATATAAATAATTAGAGGGGATGGATAGGCGCTGATAATCGGAATACAGGCTTTGCCTAGTTCGGTTATAGATGCTACATTAATTGACTGACCTGTTCGAGCTATCCGTTTCAGCATTATGCCTTTCTTCCCATTGCCTTCCCTTCTCAACTAGTTTTTCCTTTCAGTATATTCCTAATTTTCCCATCTTTAATTCCCAAAGTGCTCGTTTGACGTCAAAAGGCTTGACAAAATGTGGGCGGCGGAATTACACATTTGCCGCCAGTAGGCTATCAAAATTTTGCCGCCCCTACCGGTCGATCTATTTAATTCGATTCCCCAGGACAAGACATAAATATAATGTAGGCCCCAAATTTGCCCCCCCTAAAATCTGCCGCCGTAGGCTTCAGCTGGTAAATCCGCCACTATGTGGGTATTTAATACATCTCTGCCTACCCCTTCGAGGATAGAGGTGTGAGTATATGTACATATGTACAAATCTTTTGGCACTTCATTCATTTACCAGTGGTTACAATTTGTTTCTTATTTCTCATCTATTATGTTAACGACATTGAAATGGTTCTCAAATAAATAAGAAGCTGTTTTGGGCTAATTAGGTACTTTATTTATATAATTCTCACGCTGAATAAGACTGGTGTAATAAATATCCAGTTAAGTAATGAGGGACAAAAGACTGTTGAAAAAAAACATGTTATTGTTAGCTTATATGGTTTGTTAACATAACTTAAGGCTGAATAATATGTATGAGTATTATATCACTACATATTATAAAACAATGTCCCCCGCCACATCTGTCTGTTCGCCATAAACTGAAAAACAACTGAATGGATTTTCATGCGATTTTCATTAATAGACAGAGTGATTCATGAAGGTTTAGGTGTATAATTTGTTAAGATTTTGTGAAAATTTATTTAAAATATGATGATGATGATTGTTGAAGATGTCTCTGCTTCCTGCTGCTAATATTATAAAAGCGAAAGTAACACTGTTTGTTTGTTATCTTTTCACTACAACTTTAAACGACTAAACGGATTTGAATGAAATTTGGCAAAGAAATAGATTATATTTTATGAAAAGACATCGGCTACTTTGTATCCGTGAAAAATGTAAGGTTTCGTGGGATTTGAATTTGCACGCGAACGAATTATTTGCAAGTTAGGAAAACTAAAACAACAGTAAGTTACTAAATTAAAGACAATAAGTGTTATTTATAAGTGTAAAGTACGTAATATATACGACATTATAGGGAATCAACGAGATGGTATTTGTTTTTTTTTTTTTTAAAAGACAACTCCCGCATTAGGAATTTCTCCTGTGTCGCGGGGGACTTTACAAAAATGCAAACAACGGAAAGAACACCCAGACTCAAGTCTGAATCGAACCCACGACCTGTAGCATAGCAGTCAGGGTCACTAACCACTAGGCCAACAAGCCAGTCGAGTATGTACGAGTCTAGTACGATTCTAAAAGCAATGTACGAGTACATACTTTGGAAATACCTGACATTTTGATCAGGTTTAATCTTAAGTTGACTGAGTTTCTTTGCCAGTATTCTTCTCATAAGGCCCTACGCATTTTGGAAACTGGAAGTTATAGATCGACACAAACAGGCAGTAGATTTTGGTGTTTTTCACCTAATTTACCTTGACAATCCAGTACATGCTGTGGCGTCTGTTTGTGCCGATCTATGATTTTAACTCTAGCTACAATTTAACGTTCATAAATGTCACTTAGTGTCTTAATTGAATAAATGATTTTGAATTTGAATTTGAATAAGTCATGGAACAAACAATTTCAGTTTTTAAGAGTAATTTTCTAACATAAGTATTGTGGTTTTTATTGTATCTTCATCAGCATTGATTTCTTTAACAATGCCATGATCAAGTCTAGTCAATGTTCAAAGCTAGTGTGAAATAACAGAAAATAATAGCAAAAGTACTAGTAATACTTATGCTTATGAATAAATATTGTTTGCATTGCATTAAAAAATGTTATTGCGTATTTGAAAATTAATCTCAATCATTTATATTAGTTATTTAAAAACGACAATATTTTAAGACCAATATTCCTGACGCCTAATGTAAGTGTATGTTTTATACATAACTATAACCTATATATACCTACATATATTTCGTGCCACGTTGTTTGTTCGCGATGGACCCCTAAACTAATAAACCGATTTTAATGAAATTGTGCACAATGTGTGCAGTTGGGTCCAAGTGGCTAGGTAGCTAGTAGTATTATTGAAAAAGTGTTATAAAATTCATCATATTTGTGTTGGAATTTTCTCTTCACTCATGCATAAGAAAATACTGGTTATTGAATTTCTAAACAATGATCGTTCATAAGTCAATTTGTCAACAACTGTTATTGATAACAAACAACGTTAGTGACATGTGATAAACGAAGCGCCATTAACAGAGACAGCTTTGCCTCTGATGGCTACTGTTACTTTAATTTTGTGTTTGATGGGGGGTGTTGAAAGTCAAGTAAGAAAATGATAAACACTTGATAACTTTAAGGTCAAAGTGTTACAATTTCAAAAGTGCAGAGCTCTCTCGCTATGGCATGACGTAATCTTAATGCATTTCTTTGGCCATTAATTTCTCTTCAGGAAGATTTATTGAAGTGAAATCAGCGGATAGCAAACTAAATGGAAACTGAAAAAGAATTGCCGTCAGTTTAAAGATGCTTGAATGCATTACAATTTTAATCATAATAATTTTTTTATATGATAGATAGATAGATAGAACATTCTTTATTGTACACCACAGTTGAACAGAAATTAAACATAATCGGTAGCTGGTGGCGTACCAAAAATATTTAGAACGGGAACAATGAAATAATAAATATAGTATCTAGGTAAAGCGAATGATATTATCTGAGAGGTAAGAATGGGGTGAATAGGAATACGTAATATATATACACATACATACATAATATATACATTTTAGTGGAGTTACTTATTATGGAGTCAATTGAGAGAGTTGTACACCACTTATAGTGTTAGGTAGTGTTCTCTTACAAGAGCTTTAAAAGAGGTTAAGGTTTGAGCTCGTCTAATTTTGACAGGTAATGCATTCCATAAACGGATTGCAGTTACTGCAAAGGATTTATCATTAAATGCCGTGGAGTGTGCATGATACTTGGGGACAAACGAGCAGACGGGTCACCTGATGGTAAATGACTACTATGGCACCTGCAACTCAAGAGTCACAAGTGCGTTGCTGGCCTTTAAGGTGGGAGTAGAGGAAGGGGGGAAGAGGGAGAGTGCAGGGAGGGGGAGAAGAGGAGGAGAGGGAGAGGTTAGGGCCTCCGGTAACCTCACTCACTCAACGAAAAACAATGGAAGCATTGCTTAACTGCCGGTTTTCTGTGAGGCCGTGGTATCACTCCGGTTGAGCCGACCCATAGTGCCGAAGCATAGCTTTCCAATACTTAATATTTGATTTACTGCCCTTTCAACGTGTCGGTTGTGTTCAGACCATTCTATTAAAAAATCTTACTTTCGCTATTATGAACCGTTACCATTATTTCTACTGAATAAAGATGGAAATTGTAGTCTTAGATTGAAAGAATTCAATGCCGCTTTTTAAAAGTCAGAGAGCCATTATTTTATTCTAACGTCGTTTTAAGAGTTGCATCTGCATTTCATATCATGGGTCGATTTATGAAAGTAAATAATGAGGCATGTCGATTTGTTGTCGTTGAAGTTGGATTTCGTTTGAATGAAATAAAACCTCAACTACTTTACTCACTTGCCGGAATCACTAAGCTATGCATTAGTATTAACCATGGGGTTCTGTAAGGCAGAAGCACAGTCCTGTTTTTTTTGTAGTACTATGTGATTAATGACTTTTTTAGCTCATTAACCCTTCCAAAATCTAATGTATATCTCGAATACTGTAAATCGATCCAATTTAATAGGTCCCTGAAAATGTTTTTCTTTTGTCTCCAAAAGATATATATATTATATATATACATATTTCGTAATACATATTTCGTGATCGCGTTCGACGACGATAGTCGAAACGTCAGCCAATTCAGAGGTATGTAAGACCTACTTTGTGATCACGTTAATTCCCGTATATATGACATAATTATAAAAGCAAATAATTTACTACAAGAAACAAAAATTATACGTAGGTATGTAATAAATGATGTCGGTAAACCTGTCTGAACTAACCGTACTGTTATTTACAACTGGTACATACATGTGTACCAGTTCTAAATAACAGCACGGTTAAGTAGTAATAAAATGTATTAAGTTTACCATTCACCTACATGTGTAGATCGCCGGAAGCGCATATTACATCAGTGTCGGTACTGAACTCACTTTTAAAACAAACATATTTGTAACACTAAAAAGAGACAAATATTCATAAATAGAATTTAGCATATTTAGACTGCGAGAGAATGAGATAGAATACAAGTGTGCAGTGTTTCCTATAATCTTCGTATGATAGCGCGTGTCTTTGCGCCTGCGTACTACGAAGAAAAAGAGAAACATATTCATAAATAGAATTTAGCCTGCAAGAGAATGAGACAGAACACAAGTATACAGTGTTTCCTATAATCTATGTCTTTGCGCCTGTGTACTACGAAGCCTACAGAAAATGCGTCATAGTCAACGTGGTGTATCATTCACGTGTATCATTTTTATGCATTTGCGTATTAAAATTTGTTTTCTAAAATTTCACTTCTGCCGTGTGTGAATTGCACATATACACTTTTTATTATGTACTTGGTCTGAGAATAAACAATAACTTTGGGTTAGCGTCTCCTGGCGCCAGATTAATTACTACATTATTAGAAGTGCCATTCAACCTGTCAATGCCCACAACATCTTTTTTCGCTCACAAGAACGAAGAAGTAATTTTTCTATATGTATGTAGGAGTCTGGTTACAATATTAAATATATAATAAATTATAATAAATTAAATAGTACAGGCTCCACCTTTGGGATCTAGTCTCAACTTGTTATTTTTATTTATTTTTTTGTTTTACTCTCTCTCTAGTTGTACGTTAATATTTATGAGTTTATTGTATAATGTATATAGATATAAATGTTTTCACTGAACTTATTTTCAAAATCACCTGCATCATAAAGATTCTTCATTTAGGGTGAAACATATTAACGTGAACATGTGGTGTTGGTTGTTGATATTCACTTAAGGCTTATCATTAATGATGTATTACTGCACTTGTGTAGTCCGTTCGGTGGCCGGGCTGGTTAAATTTGTTGTCTACGTGACCAGAAAGATGAACATTTCGAGTGATTACATCAATTACTTTCTCGCTGATCGTTTTAATGTAGTATAGTGTGTAGTATTGTGGCCTGTTGGTCTAGTGGTAAGTGATGCTGACTGCTAGAGGTCGTGGGTTCGATTCCAACCGACGACAAATAATTGTGTGATGAGCATAACCATTTGTTCTGTGTTTGGGTGTAATTTAAAAGGTTAAAATTGACTTCCAAGATTTGTCTACATAGGTACCTAACCAGGTATAAGTTAAGGTAAGAAAAGCGTGTTTGTCAGTCAATAACTTGTTCCGTCTGATCAAAAACGTGTTTGTCAGTCAATAACTTGTTCCGTCTGATCAAAAACGTGTTTGTCAGTCAATAACTTGTTCCGTCTGATCAAAAACATTGTAAAGTAAAGAGTTTATACTTTTGAAATTATTCAAAAGACTATAAAATATTAATTCATATAAATATGTATGTATTATTAATTCTAACAAAAATACGAGGGATCCAAATGATTGCACGTCAGCTGTCGCGGGTTCGCTTCCGCTCAATGCAAATATTTGTTCGCAAGATAGTCCCAATCTCCAATGTAACATTATATATGTTTTTACTAAAAGAAATGTATCTAGTATGTAATATCCATGTCCTAGAATATGCGGTACCTTGTACTATTAACAAGCTAAGCTTGGATTGAGTCTAGAAACCGCTCTGTATTTTGTTTCAGACTATTGTTACTATGTGCCATAAAATATTTTGATAGTCATTGTCTTTATCGCAACGCCCGAAGAAGAGTGTCGTCCACTAGTGCGTCTTACCGACATCATAGACTCATAGACATCGACGGCAGGGCTGGTAAATAAACATAAAGTAACACCCAACTATGAAGCGAGCTACGGAATATGTACACAAATATATTATAAGTAAGCACTTTTTTGTAAACGATACAGTTACAGATGATATCGATACAGATATTATTTATTAAACATAGAATGCAACTTCCAGGCAATGTTCGGATAGACAAATCAAAGTTAAGACAAATAAACACAAATAAATAGTGAAAGTCATAACAAGGTTATGCGACAAACAAAGTCACTGCCTTTATATACAAATACTGAAAGCCACCAACAGTTTGAAGAGTAAATAAGCTAAGAGTCGCAATAGGCTAGTACAATGATAATGTTTCGAAAATTCGGAAAATTCGAATCGGTAAACAAAAGGCAGGACATTCGTTCATTCTGTCATATACCTACTTGACAACTCACCTACTTAAATACAGTATCTGTATCTTTACTCTGTACAGTAATTTAACGCACAGGAATAATATCGAAACCAATGTATTAATTATTTATTTATCTCTTTATTGTACACCTTTCTTTAAAAAAAGACAAAAATCCTAATGCGGGAGGCATTAGGATTTTTTTCTTTCGTGTGAGATACAATCGAAAAACAATACAAATATTCAGGCATAACAATTGGCGGTCTTAGCGCTCACGGCGATCTCTTCCAGACAACCTTTGAACGGATATTAACAAATATATTTTAATTATAATAGAATTGACCGTTAGTGGGTACGACACTTTTGAATTAAATTAACACGACATTAATATAACATCGTCAAATCACAAATACGTTTCATTTTCATTTGTAAAAGATTTTTCTTTTATAAATATACGCTGTTGACTCTTCAGCTAAGAAAATTCAGACGCTAAAGGATGATATATTGTAAAATGCGAGTAAATCTGACACGGGCAATACAATCTCCCCATCTCTCGGTATTTCCTGACAGCCGTGACGTCTCTCGCACCAGTCTCCCGCATCCTGTTTTCATTGGACTGTTTGTCATGTAATATTGTTACATAATTTATGAGCTTGTATTCGTTAGAATCTTTGTAAAAAAACACATGATTGATCGCGATAATTTGCACAATATTTAATAGATCACGCCCACTTATCTAATACCTTTAAACAAGTAAATCTTGATCGATATATAATCTGAATCTAGAAAACGGCTCCAACGATTTTGATGGAAATTTTGTGTACAGATAGAGTTTTGCATTTTAAGTTCAACTGCATAGTTGTATTTCCTGTAAAAATGCAATTTTACAAAAAAATACGATTTTACAAAAAGCTACCGATCGGTCTCCTAGGTACTTATTTTTTTACTGAATAAAAGTTTTTGTGTATCCTACTAATATTATAAACGTGAAAGTTTGTGAGGATGTATGGATGTATGGATGTTTGTTACTCTTTCACGCAAAAACTACTGAACCGATTGCGATGAAACTTGGTATGTAGATCGCTGGAGACCTGGTTTGACACATAGGCTACTTTTTATCTCTATATACCCACGGTACCGGTACTGAAAAATAAACAGACATACATACAATCACGCTTGCATTTCCGAAATGGTGCGTATTAGACACCCACATTCTGCCAACTATAATCAACTAGCTAACTAACTCACTAAATAACAAGCCGTCAACAGGGTACTTTGGGAATTAAATATTGAAAAAATTGTGAATATATTGAAAGGTAAAGGTACTTAGATAAGAAGGGAAGTCAATGGAAGGAGATCGATATTACTTATGTGTGTGGAGTAGAGACTGTAAGCAGTAGCTGGAGCAGCTCAGGGCCGCATATCTGTCACTTGGATTGGCTATTGCCGAAAAGACCGAGAATATGACATTCAGAAGATATAGCTCAGTGACATCTAGTTAGATGAAGCAGAACTACGTAGTAACAACTGATTCTGTATCGCGCAATGAAAGTTCGCGCTTTGATTTAAACAAAAAATATAAACAACTTTCTGTTAAGCACTGTTGGTGTCGCATTATACGGATTTATGATCATCATCAGTAAGTGAGGGCATTAAAACTCTTTAAATTCAAAGATGACTTTTTTTCTTATTTAAATAGTTTCTACAAACGTTGTCAAAGTTCGAGGGTCCTTTTTAAAAAATACTTTATATTATGTTAATTGTGTTACCTATGTACATAGGTATTATAATAACTTATTAAAAGCCAGCCACGTACCCCAGTAATATCTCTACAATTGTATAAGAAAGTCAGTATATGCTACGTAAACAACGCAACGTGCGTCCTGGGAAATAGTACTGTGTTCCGACCACAGACAATAAAAGCACGGGTTTATTCTCTTTGGTTTTAGGATGCCTTTAATAAAATACAATGAACGGATATAAAATACACACATTGGGCCAAATGGGGCCACATCTTTTGTGATAAGAGACTATTATTTGTATTGATATACAAAACAAGAATTGAAAACTAGAAAAATATTTATATGTTGCGATTTATGACATTGGTGCCGGGGGACCGAGTACGAGGCATTTTTTTTTGGAAAAATCACGTTTTTTTTTGTAGATGAAGTGAAAAATCAAAACCTTATCTTAATACTTACTCTTACATGGGAGAGCCATGCTTCGGCACGTATGGGCCGGCTCGACTCCGCTCGATACCACGGCCTCACAGAAAACCGGCAGTGAAACAATGCTTGCATTGCTTTTCGCTGCATGAGTGAGGTTACCGGAGGCCCTAACCTTTTCCTCTCCCCTATTCCCGTCCTTCTCCTCTCCTCCCCTTAAATCAAGTCTTCCCGCTCTTCCCCCCTCTCCCCTCTTTCCCTACTCCCACCTTAAAGGGTGGCAACGCACTTGTGACTCTTGAGTTACAGGTGCCCATGGCCGGCGGTAGTCATTTACCATCAGGTGACCCGTCTGCTCGTTTGCCTCCTATACCATAAAAAAAAAAAATACAAAGTTGACCCAAATCGTTAGACCCATTTACGACATACACAAAATAAAATTACATACATATTATAGATATATTACATATATACAAGAATTGCTCGTTTGAAGTTAGTAGATTTAGTTGGTAATCACACTGTAGCGTGCTACTTGAATTGGAGCCACCTAATTAATATAGTAGTATACTCACGTAGAGACTCGGTTTAGTAGCACTACCAGTGCTGTGCTATTATACATATAGATACCGGTAACCACTTACCGTCAGAGCGGGCTTGAACATTTATAATACCTTGTTTGAAAAACTTTTGTTTAAAAATTCTTATGTCAAATATCTTTACATAAATTTCTTCGTAGTAAAGTTTTATAAAGTATAACAACAAATGTCGAAAGCAAAACAAATCTATACTAATATTATAAAGCTGAAAAGATTGTTTGTTTGGTTGAACGCGCTAATCTCAGGAACTATTGATTCGAATTGAAAAAATCTTTTAGTGTTGCCTATTTATCAGCAGGGCCCATAAACGCAGGTGAAACTGCGGGGACGGCTAATAATATATAAAAATAAATACTACCGTGTTGCAAATATGTAAGATCGCTATCTGCCAATGTCTATATAAATATACCCGCCTGTTTCCAAGTAGTTGAGCCTTGTTAGAAGAAATCCGGCAAACAAACTCACGGCCACTCTTTTAAATCACCACATATTTTAACAATATTAAGTGAAATACTAATACAGCGCTGTTGTTACATGCGCTATCATGTTATTATGATTCAAAATAAATAAACTAATATTAAGCATTGAAAGTATGGATACTGAAAACTAAACAAGATTAAAGTAAGAGAAGAAAGACAGAAGATGAAAAAAATATTAGCTCATATTATATTTGTATTAAATAATAATAACTCAACTCAATATTTGAAATAGCCTGTGAACCAACAAACAATTTAGTCCCAAGCGTTTTTATTGTCCAAATAATCTACCACTGAGTACCGCCCACCGCCCTTCAACGGACGTAGTTGTCGTTTTACTGTGAATTTAAATTTGTTCAGACTTGAAACTTTGTACATTATTTGAAATTTTATTATAACACCGCACACATCGACCCCAAAACGACTTGATAACTTTTTGGATTTAGGCAGGTATACAAGTTGAGGTTTATGACGCATGTTAAACATTCATGTTAATGTACATCACTTCCTTTTTTAAAATGGTCTTAATTGTTATGAAGATAAATCAAGTGGGAGAGCCATGCTTCGGCACGTATCAAGTGAAGCAATGTTTGCATTGCTTTTCGCCGCGTGAGTGAGTTATAAATCGTTCCGATAACCCTCTTCTGCAGCACGGAAATAGATTAAATAAGGGTTTATCTTGTACCCAATAGCATTAAACAATGTATGATAGTTATCTTTTAAAAAAAAGTATCACCGACTTCAATGTGCTTTTTAGTGGAAAGTAGTTGTATTTTGTTTAAATATAATATGGGTAGGCCAACTAAACGCACTGCTCCAATGAGACAGCGATGTTTCGGAGCAAACGAAAACATCATCATTCAATTTTTAGACATTTGTCTATTTTTAAGAAACCGCTAGACTGATTTCGATAAAATTTAAATGGGACTGTAATCTGGAAAGTATACCTTTTGAAACAAAAAAAGAATTTTCAAAATTGGTTCAGGGCTCTTCGAGTAAACGGTGAACATACATAAAAAAGAAAGATTCCCTTTTGGGAGTCGGTTAAGTAAAAAGGAAAGATAAAATGGTCAAAAAATACTTGGGCTCGTCCGGGATTTGAACCCGGGACCTCTCGCACCCTAAGCGAAAATCATACCCCTAGACCAACGAGCCAGTTGTCATAAAATTCGAAATGGCGATTTTGTAACGTAAATATATATAAACACCTTTCTCTAATTAATTTATAATCCAATATAAAAATAAACCGGCTTAGAATGACTGCGTAATCTGAATAATAAATTGTTTTGATTATTTTATCATTAAAATACAGTTTTGGCGTAGATTAGAATTTAGGTCGGAATTTACTTTTGTGAAGGAAGATTGAAGTCACATGACATCCATATAACTTAATGTTGGTTGGTATGGTGTAAATGAAGAAATGGCAAAATAGCTTTTGAAAGTTCCAAGTGTTGTTCTTTTCAAAAACATAATAATTTTATGAACAATTTTTTTTCCTTATCGAAAGAAATAAAGAAAGAATATTTTATTTGGTACAGTCGGAGACACTTAATTATTATATACCCATCCATGAAAACTTACAGCACTATAAACATGTACATTATTTATAAAGCGAACGGCGCGAGCTTATAAAAATAAAAAAAATAAGAAAAGAAGGCTTTTACTAGTTAGTAACTAGTGAGGCCTCCCTGAAACACACGTTAGCAGAAACCGTTCTCTTTAATAAACAAATAGTGGACATTACTCACTGTAGTTATTATACATACCAATAATTTATTTATTTATTTACCTACTTAGGATGCTAACAATTTTCTAGATAACTTATTCTGTGTCTCACTATTGTACCAAATGGGCGTCCAGTTCAGCATGTGCCAAGCGAAGGCCTGGCGCTGGTTTCAGACAGAAAAGTGTTAGCGCAACGAAAAATGCTGACCGCGTGTTGTTTTATTTTATTTACGCCATCTGTGGATTCTGCGCGATACTACTGTAACTTTGATGCTGGTTGTATACTAATTATCCATATTTTAGTTCGGGCAACTTTGACAGATGGTGCAATTTTATTTGGGTTTGTACTTTGTACAATATTTACTAAATTTTGATACAATTGATTAAATCCATTAAATATATTTATATATAGTGAAAAGAACTTCTTTCCAATACGTGTCCTGAAGACACTTATTTATTTATTTTATTAGGGTCGAAAAATACACATATCTTTCTTAAAAAAAAAAACTAAACATAAAATGGTGGTTCATGTGTTTTCTTAACTATAGAAAACCACGGCATTAACTTTTTTTTAATTTGTAAACTTTATGACATTTCTTTTTTATTGACATTCTTTAATGCTGAACGATCACACAAATTATCCCCACTAATGCACGAAGCTATTGAGAGAATCACATTTAAATAATATAGTAGTCATTACTGAGACAGCAGGTTTGGTGCCAAATTGTGCAGAACCGTCTACCGGTAATGCTCACAGTAACGAGCATTATTGGCCTCGAGTGGCCATCTTCGTAAATACAAAGTGGATTTATGTTAGCGGTGCGAACTGCTGGGCTGTGCATGATTTTGTAATGCAACTGTTTGACTAATATTTAAGCAAGATACTATTTATTTATTTTTGAAGTGAAAACTTCTTTAGGCTCCTTTGTGCACTTTTGCTATGAGGAAAACGCACTGAACTCGTGACCGTCACGCTAATAATACATACATAGATCCACTAGAGGGCGCTAATCTAAACATTGAGGTCTGTCAGCTCCTTATTAATTAATGTCACTAACCTGCTAATGTGACGTTTTAAGTTCATCTTTCCGTTAAGTTTTCCCTTCTGTCGGCAGTCCCTGCTTATTTTGTTTTTTGTATGGTATTGGGGGAAAACGAGCAGACGGGTCGCCTGATAGTAATAATGACTACCGCCGCCCATGGGCACCTGCAACTCAAGAGTCACAAGTGCGTTGCCGGCCTTTGAGGTGGTAGTACGCTCTTTTCTTGAAGGTTTTAAGGGCGTACCGGTACCGCAGACGGCAGTTTCTTAAACAGATTGGTTGTGGGAGACGAAAAGTTTCTATAAATTTTTTGTGGTCTAAAAATTATTTGATAAGTAGATAGAATGTTTTATTTTTTAATAAATTTATACTAATATAATTTTGCTGAATACAATGTTTTAGCATATCAGCGAAATGTGTTTATTAATAGGCTGTTATCATAATTGTAACTTTTACATATTAAAAGGATAAAATAAATAGCTGTTCTTTACGTTACGAGTGAAGATGCATGTTCGTAATTATTTTAAGGGGACGAGTGTGATGTGACCATTTTTAGTTTCACAGATATTTTTTGTTTACGCTTTAAGCTTTAACTTCCTTTGCCACCATCCGACTAAATTGTGCAACTAATTTACGAAAACCTCACTCACTCGGCCAATTAACATTGCCGCCAGTGAAACATTGCTTCACTGGCGGTTTTCTGAGAGGCCGTGTTACTACTCCGGTCGACCCGGCCCATACGTTCCGAAGCATGGCTCTTCCACGAATAGTAGTAATAATTAGCTATTCACTATTCTATACTATACTATACGCTATTCACTGCGTTCACTCGTAACTCCTGAACTAGTTATCTGGTCAACGTCAAGCAAATTCTTGACCAAACTTCCGAAGTTTCGCAATTAAGTTAAATGCTCGTGACAGACACTGTACGGTCAGTGACCTATGTGTACACTTAGGTAATCACTTAACTAACTAAAGCTTTAAAGTTTGCCTGAGTGAGTGATGTAAAGCATTGTCCCACCATCGGCGAGGAAGCGACTATTTCTTTAAAAAATTGGAAAAATCAATTTAGAAAAAAAGGTCAAGCTTGTAACATATTTATAGATACTTGAAACTATTCTACTGATGGATCTGAAAATTAACTGTCTCTTTATAGTGTGGTAATTAATATCCACCCAAAAAAAAAAATATGTATACAAATTTTATAGATATAAAATTATACACACAAAAAAACAAGGTTACAGATACTGTAGCATAACATCAATAAACAACACTGTACAATGAACAAATTAAGTCCTGTATATAAAAATTCAAAGTGTAGTAAAAAAAAAAACACGCTTTAATGATGAAATGAAAAAAGTAAAAAAGAGTTCCACTATCGACCAAATGTCCTGGCTTCATCATCAGACTATCGTAACCAAAACCAGATCCGTTGGACTCGTCATATCGAATCATATGAGCCCAAACTCAAGGGGTTACTAGTTGCACAGATTACTGAGTAGTTATGCTAGAAGGTACATCATATGAGCCCAAACTCAAGGGGTTACTAGTAGCACAGATTACTGAGTAGTTATGCTAGAAGGTACATCATATGAGCCCAAACTCAAGGGGTTACTAGTAGCACAGATTACTGAGTAGTTATGCTAGAAGGTACATCATATGAGCCCAAACTCAAGGGGTTACTAGTTGCACAGATTACTGAGTAGTTATGCTAGAAGGTACATCATATGAGCCCAAACTCAAGGGGTTACTAGTAGCACAACAGATCACTGAGTAGTTATGCCAGTTGGTACATCATATGAGCCCAAACTCAAGGGGTTACTAGTAGCACAGATTACTGAGTAGTTATGCTAGAAGGTACATCATATGAGCCCAAACCCAAGGGGTTACTAGTAGCACAGATTACTGAGTAGTTATGCTAGAAGGTACATCATATGAGCCCAAACTCAAGGGGTTACTAGTAGCACAACAGATCACTGAGTAGTTATGCCAGTTGGTACATCATATGAGCCCAAACTCCTCAAGGGGTTACTAGTAGCACAGATTACTGAGTAGTTATGCTAGAAGGTACATCATATGAGCCCAAACCCAAGGGGTTACTAGTAGCACAGATTACTGAGTAGTTATGCTAGAAGGTACATCGTATGAGCCCAAACTCAAGGGGTTACTAGTAGCACAGATTACTGAGTAGTTATGCTAGAAGGTACATCATATGAGCCCAAACTCAAGGGGTTACTAGTTGCACAGATTACTGAGTAGTTATGCTAGAAGGTACATCATATGAGCCCAAACTCAAGGTGTTACTAGTAGCACAACAGATCACTGAGTAGTTATGCCAGTTGGTACATCATATGAGCCCAAACTCAAGGGGTTACTAGTAGCACAGATTACTGAGTAGTTATGCTAGAAGGTACATCATATGAGCCCAAACCCAAGGGGTTACTAGTAGCACAGATTACTGAGTAGTTATGCTAGAAGGTACATCATATGAGCCCAAACTCAAGGTGTTACTAGTAGCACAACAGATCACTGAGTAGTTATGCCAGTTGGTACATCATATGAGCCCAAACTCAAGGGGTTACTAGTAGCACAGATTACTGAGTAGTTATGCTAGAAGGTACATCATATGAGCCCAAACCCAAGGGGTTACTAGTAGCACAGATTACTGAGTAGTTATGCTAGAAGGTACATCATATGAGCCCAAACTCAAGGGGTTACTAGTAGCACAACAGATCACTGAGTAGTTATGCTAGTTGGTACTAGCAGACACTGAAGAGTTGTACTACCTTTGTGGCTACGTCATCAGATCACCTCTAGGATGCCAAGTTATAGTGTTGTCATCCAAACCGCATGTTATATTATTTATACAAACTCTCATTTCGATAGGACAATTAACTAACAAAAAAAACAAAAATAAAATAAACGACGAAAATTAACTTCCATGATTAATTACCATAGCTTGTTAGCTAGTTACAAGCGAAGGTAATTAAAAACGTGTTAAAATACGAAATTCAAAGAAAACGGAGTACATTTTAGACAAGCCATGACTGGCCTGTTGGTCTAGTGGTTAGTGACCCTGACTGCTAAGCCAGAGGTCGTGGGTTCGATTCCCACCCAGGATAAATAATTGTGTGATGAGCACGATAATTTGTTCTGTGTCTGGGTGTAATTTATCTATAATATGTATGTATTTAGAAATATATAAGTATGTTTGTTAATTTTAGGTTATCTGCACGACAGGCAGCCATGTTAACTAACCTTGTTTCTAGCTACTCGCTGTCAGTGAGAAAACTGCCTTAACTAGGTCTCGCTTGCGAAAGATCAATGTTAATTATGCATGACAGGAGGACCTCCTTGTGAAGGTATGCCTCTTAAATTGATAGTCCATTATCATTCAGCAAGCTCTCATTTAATCAAGCAGATGATCGATATAATTGGTTAATTATGCAGCTTTAATTCTCACAATTCAAGTAAATTGTGTGATTAAATTTATTTATTTTAAAAATGTTTAGAGAATAGAAAATCAACAACCCTTAATTAAAATTAATTTTATGAATAAAAGAAATAATATTGAATTTTCATTTCTTGTTTAAAAATATCGCTAAAGCAAAGTTTAATAGTAATAAAACAGATTCAAAGACAAGCTAGACGCTGGCGCAGCGCTATCAGAGGTCGTAGCTACGATTCCTGCTTAGTGCAAATACTTGTTTGCACAAATCCCACTAATCCCACTAATATTATAAATGTGAAAGTTTGGATGGATGGATAGATGGATGGATGGATGTTTGTTACTCTTTCACGCAAAAACTACTGAACCTTGGTATATAGATAGCTGGAAACCTGGATTAACATATAGGCTACTTTTTTCCCCGATATCCCCACGGGAGCGGAACTTACGCGGGTGAAACCACGGGGCGCTGCTAGTATCAAAATATATATTCAAATTGGTGTGTTTCTACATAATATAATAGTAGCAGCGCCCCGCGGTCGCAATCGGTTGAGTGGTTTTTGCGTGAAAGAGTAACAAACATACATCCATCCCTTCATCCATCCAACTTTCACATTTATAATATTAGTGGGATTAGTGGGATGTGCGTGATCTAGACCCCATAGTACAAGCCGTATTTAATTGGTGTGTAGTGGTAGGTGTGTACTATATCCTGGAATAATATTATATACTTAGTACCAATAGAATACCAGAAAAAAAATCGCTTTCAAAAACATAGACTAAATTGACATATAATGGCATATCGCAATTTAGTCTATGTTTTTAAATATGTAATTTTTAACTCAATCTTGATTAAGAAGCACTCAAAATGTTTTCAACATCGTCTGTCCTTGACAGGTGACATTAAGTCGAGCTTACACTTCAGAAGAAAGTTCTTAAAGAGCATGTACGGGAGTTCCTCTTACTTACAAACTCTGATGTGTCTTATGTACGTTGTTATTTTGCATGTTATGGATTGGTAACAACTTCTTTAAGGTCATCACACACTATACCGTCACGGTAACGGCACGGCTCCAACCCAGCAATAAAGATGTTATTCAAATCTGAGCATTAACACGTGGTTGTATAAATATATTTCTTAATGTCAATATGAAAAAGCCGACGGCGGGCAGTAAGTGCGTATTGACATTATGAAATGTATTATATGACCACGTATTAAAGTGTAGATTTGAATGACAACTTATTTGCTGGGGTAGAGCCGTGACGGTATAGTGTGTGATAAGCTTTACTCTTCGTACTTTGACTTTGTAATAAACATTAATTTATTTAAATGTTAATTTTCACCTCACCTCTTAATTCGAAGAACAGGTATGTGACCTTGACCTGCTCAAGCTATTGTTTATACTCCGTAATCTATCCGTATAAGTAATACCCCTTTCCCTCCAACGCCTTCCCTTCTTATCTACCTTTCCCTTTTAAAATACTCCCAATTGTCCAATCTTTAATTCCCAAAGTTTGACGGCATTAGGCAGATGATCGATATACCAATATATGCCAATTATTTGGCAAAATGTGGCGGTTTAAGACGCTTATGCCTACCCTATTGGGGTATATTGTATTTTCACCTTGCGATATTGGAGTTGTAAAGGTCCTTGTAGTATATTTTAGTTTAAACAAGCACACGACGAGATACCATACGTTACCTTGTATAAATAAATATGTTGTAGGTGTTATAAACTGATAAAGAGATAGACACTCTAAACTCTTGCACACCTAAGACACGAATGACGAACATAATACATAGCACAGTCGTCTTATACTTTGTTAATCAAATAGACATATCTGAAAAAAACTAAGATTTTTTTCAGACACGGGTTAAAATTCAAGGTAGCTGAATCTCATGGAAGAGCTGTAAGGAAGGATCTAGTTCTTAGTTTCTAACATAACAATTTATATTTGGAGATTTCTTTTCTGTCTTTCTTTGAAGAATTAATTCAATAGTGGGTCTACTTAGTAGATCCTTGAAGACTCTGCCAGACTTTTGTTGATATATTACATTTTAACAGAAGATACAACAGTTCTCAAGGCCTAAATGAGAATCGTTTTCAAACTGGGGCGCATAAAATGGAAGTCACATTTATATTTTTGCACAATGTTATTAGCATACTCAGTATTGCACATAACCTGACATATATTATGTACCTAATAAATGTTTTGGAATACAATTTTTTCGCATAAGAGCTGGCATTATCAATATCTACCGATCTAAAGTCGTTATGAATTTATTTTATACCGATAACAATCACCACTAATCAGAATATTTATTAGTTTATGAAACATATGTTAAACTTGTATTTAAACAAGTTAAAAATATAAAGTATATAATGCTTGTTAATATAAAATTTAAATGGATAAATAATATTTCGAAAAGAACAAACAATTGTCACCAAACTTAGATTTAATTTTTGACATTTTGATGAAAAACAAGACTTGTGTTAGACATAAAATGTGTAAAATACTATTTTTGGATACAAATAAAACGAGCTTGTGTCTTCAACGCAAGTTCGTACACTTACGAAGAGATTAGAGATAGATAGATAAATATGATTGAAGACAGATATTCGTAAAACACACTTGCAGGATCGCAGTTGTTTGAAAAGTTGCGCAAAATCTATTTACGCGTCCGTTTCTTAACTATTTTGTTAGCGCAGTATTCGGATTATGCTGAGTATCTACATATATGTGTTATGAAGTAGATTTAGTGAGACTTACAACTACACTAAGAGGATCATCCCTACACGGCACATCCAGCAACTTGTGATTGCAATTTTGAATTCACTGGTGACTTGGTGTTTGAATTTTAAAATGTTTTATGTTTAGTTGTTATTAGGAATATGACAGTCAAGTGTCCTATCACGTGGGTGTATGGCTGACAGCGATAAAGCGCTTTTAAAGTTGGCATACCAGCCTACACCCAGCTCATGATAAACAGTACTTACTTATGTTTAATAGCTATAAAGTTTGTTTTTGATTGAAGTTAATAATTATATTATTAAATACACAAATAACATCACAGAAGCTCTTGGAATACCAGAAAAAAAATTGGGTCTTAGGTACACCACTTGTATACAAATGTATCCTTAATTAATTTACCTTTTCAGGCTTACTTTGTTCAAATGTTATTTGTCCCACGTTTTTAATTCCGCCGGCTAACGTGGAAAGGGGGAGCTCGTTAATTAGATCCGATTCTTTTTTAAATATAATTCCTATGCTGATCCGGTTAATTTGGTAAAAGAGGTAAAAACTAAGGATTGGTTTATATTGGTTGGTACTCATTTATGCATGAATAGAAAGAAAAGTAATGTTTTTTTGTGGCCTACATGTTATGGACCTACATTCCCCATCATCCCCTACGATAACAACTTTTCGTGTTCGACGACATTAAAATAACATTGCCGGGAATTAACATGGTGCCGATGTTGGGACGCGAAGCCGGCTTGTGCCCACGGCCAATGGTCGAAACGACAGACATTTCATGTACGAACGATTGCGTTAATTCTAATTTTGAGTTTTTTATTACATACCAGCTGTTTTCCGCAGTCTCAGCTGCGTGTGTGGTCACTTCTTCGCTTTTTAGGGTCGTAGCGTCATGTCAACTTCCTCAATAAATACTGTATCCAATACAAATAAATAATTGTTTAAATCCGAATGGTAGGTTAAGAGATTAGCGCGTTTAAGCAAACAAACAAAAAACTCTTCAGCTTTATTACAATAACATGCAAATGTTTTTTACGTATTCTCTTTTGTGTAGAAACCTTTTTTCAATAATAAATGACAAATCAATGTCAAAGGGGTTATTAAAAAAACTTAAGTGTCAGCGGAAACAATCTCTTTGATCCGAATAGTGTAGAACTGGAAAACTCATTGTCAGTGGCAAAAAGCATCTCATGATTTTTTAAGTGTTTTTTGTAAGACCAATTTCAACTAGAAGTATGCATTTTTTAAAAGACATAAGGTACTCGAAGTTCCTCCGAAGACAAGATCGTTTCATACCGTTTGTGAGTTTAGGATCGTCAACGATCCTCAAAGTTTATCTTCGTACCGAGTCAAAATACTCTAGTAGGGTCTGGTAAGATCTCAGCAATATTTCGTTTGAAGACTAACTTTGCATTTATAAAAGCAGCTTTTACTCTCCAGTGAATCATTGCCTCATTGCCAATGTGTATTTTAAACACTTACTTGCCTTACTTTGTGCCTGACCCTTGTGAGTGACTCCTCTTAGATAAGTTGTAAGTCTCACTAAATCTACCCCATAATATAAATATGTAGATACTCAGCATAATCCGAATACTGCGCTAACAAAATAGTAAAGAAACTTACGCGTAAATAGTTATTGCGCAAACAAATGCGACCCCGCAAGTTTGTTTGCGAATATCTGTCTTTGATCTTATTTATCTATCTACCTACCTTTAATCTCTTCGCAAGTATACGAACACTTACGATAAAGACACAAGCTCATTTTCTGTGTACTCTTAAATTGTATTTTACATATTGTGTCTATCGCAAAAGTTTTGTTTTCTATAAAAAGTTCAAAAATCTAAGTTTGGTAACAATTTTTTGTTCTTTTCGGAATATCAATTGACCATTTTATATATTAACTAACATTATATATTTCGTTATAAATTCGCTTAATTCTTAATGGGGGTTCTATTTTTTGGCGTCAAAGGTTTACATCATCTGACAATTCTGTGGGCCGGATTTTAGATATAGGTAAGTTTGTCAGGGCATTGTCGTTCTATGGCAAATTGGATTTTGGGGAACAAAGTTAAGTAGAATTCCTTTATTGTACCATGTTTTAAAATTTATATCGATTCCCGACATAAGTTTCTTACAGTTTCGTTCCACTGAGGCAATTTAAATGTTCCTACCGGTAGGTCACAAAAAAAAACTAATAAATAACAAAAGATTGAATGTTGCAAATAAGTTAAGATCTATCTGCCAATGTCGATTTTTAACCGCGTTTCCAAATAGTTGAGATTTGTGAGAAGAATTCGGGCAAAACAAACTCACGGTCACTCTTTCAAATCACCAGATAGATTTACAAATCTATTGAGATACAGCACTGTTTTGTTGTGCAGTATGTTATTAAGGTTTAAACAAACTAAAATTAAGCTATGATAATATGAGTACTGCAAACTGAACAATACAAAATTAAAGTAGGAAACGAAAGAAAAATAGAAAAGACGTAACGTCAAAACATAAACACATACTACACACGAAGCTAAGTGTATTTTCCTAACTGTACACATATGACACACATTAATGCGATGCATTTCCTGTAGGCACGGCTCGGCTCTGCGCTCTCACTTTAGTTCTGTTTGATCCGAGTGAATGCGAGCAGGTGTGACGCAACTGGGACAGTAACACTATCTATAGTCTGTATATTTATGAATATAGCAATAGTTAGAGATTGGTTAGGGTCAGTTTTATTACCTAATTTCCGGTGAGTCATTTATAAGAATTAACGCGAATTTAGAAAATATAGGCTCATTTTATTGCCTTACAGTACAGACAGGTCCCTATCGTGTGTTGTGGATTTGTTTTTTTTTTACAAATAAGATAGCAAACAAGCATACATACTATCTTATAGTAAAGGTAAGGTTGCCGGTGTCTAAAAACACTTTCAACAGTGATGGTGACATTTGGTCATTGTCAACCATAGGGTCCCTCTCCCAAGGATATCTAGTAACCCTATTTAATCACTACATATTATAAAACATAGTCTCCGCCGCGTCTGTCTGTCTGTCTGTTCCCGATAAACTCAATAACTACCGAACGGATTTCCATACGCTTTTCACCAAGGAAGGTTTAGGTATATAATTCATTAAGGTTTTGTGCGAAATGGCGTTTAGAAGCCAGGATATTATTATAGAGAAGGACCGCACTACTCTAGTACTTACAACAGTCTTTTGTAAAATGCTATGTTAGAGTTTACGATATGGTAGGTAAATCTCCGAGTAGAAGAAATAATTACTTACGTGATTCATTAAAAGATTTTTTGTCTGTGGCTCTTGTATGTTCGTTAGTTGCATGCTTATAAAGTCTCCGCAGTACAGACAATACAGGAGTTTGAAACAGTTGTACTCACCTGTATGTTTCAGACAAACCCGACTAGTTTCGCACCCAACAGAGACACTTTGCGAAAGGATGAAGCATCGGTGTCGGTCTTCCCCTAAATACACACGTGATTACAAACGTATGTTAACTAATACTACTTACGGAACTTATTATTCAAAACGTTCAAAACATAAAAAAATACTAAAAACAAAAGGGACAAATCAGAATTGATATTTTCGTTTGACATCACAAGTTCGCAATAGCTCATTTTATTTCGTTTATTGCAAGTAAATTAAGTTACTATAAAGGTTGTTGGAACCACCCTTTATAAGACCTAGAATAAAACTTTGAAGCCAGATAATAAAGATGCATGCTTCGATTACATATCACTTGATTCTATATTCGATTCGATTTTTAATTATAGAATCGCCATAGCAATATTTTACTTCCATAGATAACAAAATGCTTTTTAACGATACTAAGCTAGGAAAAAAATCATTAATTTTTTTTTAAACCAAAAGAAAACTTTCTAAATATTATGGTAGAAAAACGTCTTAAAAACATCAGTTATAGCGAACAACATGAAATATACTCGAAGCAACGATGGCTTTAATGATATTTTCGCAACGAAGACAGTTTTAAATGTAGTTAAACCCAGTTAAAGTTAGTCTACGTTTTTCGTTTTTCGACTTGAGCTTGATACAACAAACGCTGTGTGGGGTTCCGTGAACATTTTGTTAAATGCAAATCCTTTATCAAAATATTCAAACTTTTTATTTTGTGCTTTGGCGCTACGTTTTTTCTGATCAACGTAAAAGCCAAGTTTTATGTTTAACTACTTTGTTTAGGTTTTGTTCTTTACTGCCAAATTGTTACTATCGGCGTCGTCATGGGGCGGGTCATTTCTTTCCCTCTGATATGGCGAAGGAGATGATGGCTGGTCCATGCGTCATACTTGTGAACGGGTGCTGCTTTGGGGTGACTGGTCGGCCTAGTCAGCGATGCTTTAGCCTATACTATTATTTTGGTTCGATCAACTGCAACTCTAGCCTCTTAATCCAGTCACGAATTATTTTTAACAGTAGATTTTGTAATTGAATGAAAGTAGATGTGCACCTTGAATGATTTCTATGTTTAATAAGTTCAAACCTTCAACGGTATCACTGAGTGATTTTTATTTTTTAGTACGTTAGCTTTTGGAGCATTTCAATAAAATGAAATTCAGGTGGCATCAGCTTGCATCCTGTTTACCTTTCGTGTAATACTAACACTATTGTACTTGAAGATCTGACTTTTAAAAAGAGTGGCCAAGAGTTTCTTTGCCAGTATTCTTCTCATAAGGCTCTACGCATTTTGGAAACTGGAAGTTATAGATCGACACAAGCAGGCAGTAGATTTTGGTGTTTTCACCTAATTTACCTCGACAATCCAGCACATGCTGTGGCGTCTGTTTGCGCCGATCTATGATTTTAACTCTAGCTTCAATTTAACGTTCATAAATGTCACTTAGTGTCTTAATTGAATAAATGATTTTGAATTTGAATTTGAATTTTTTGTATTTTTTTGTTATAAAATTTTTAACAGTCTTCTACATTAATTTAATGATCTATACTTATATAATGAACCTGAATACTTTTGTTTTTTGATCGTTTGTTTGTGTAAGCGCGAATATCTCTTTAACTATCAGTCTTATTTGAATAATTATTTTTGTATTGGATGGAGTACTCATTCTTGAGAGCGGAGCAGTTTCAATAAACGCAGGTTTCAAAAACTGAGAGGAACGGTCAGGACTTGAAAATGATGAAAGAGGACGCGTAGGAGTATGCGATCTTCTACCTGATTCGCTAAAAACTTTTTTATATA
Organism: Callimorpha dominula; assembly: GCA_949752705.1. Taxonomy (NCBI): domain Eukaryota; kingdom Metazoa; phylum Arthropoda; class Insecta; order Lepidoptera; family Erebidae; genus Callimorpha; species Callimorpha dominula. The sequence goes on along the minus strand of OX457004.1, from coordinate 21,782,578 downwards.
GCAATACAATACCTTATGTCACAGTAAACATTACAATAACAATCAGTTACGTTACGTAACATTTGACTATGGCGGAGAATTGAAATTGTAACATCGCTTTTAGCCATGTTTATGCAAATAAATGATTTATGATTTACAATGATTGGTCTTACCGCAGGCTGCGATCTCGCACACACAACTATTGGATGGACTAAACTGCAATAAAAGGCACATTCATTGTGGTCCACAAAATATTTTAATGCTAACTCATACAGTTAATTATTTATCATATTTACATCAAGCCTGTATTCCTGAAGGGGAAGACAGAGGTCACTTACGAGCCTATTGCTGACAATCGGGCATTTTGGGAATGAAATATGGGTAACCTGGGAATATATTGAAAGAAAAAGGAGGGGAGATGGGAAGGCAATGGAAAAAAAGAAATTACTTTATAGGTCAGGGTTGCATACCTGAAAATCGAATTGACTAAAGCAAGTCCGACCTCTCTAACTTAACAATCGTTACTAACTCTGAACACTATATTATCACTACGGAACCCTTTTACTTCAGTCCAGTTCGAAGATGGCTCTTGGTACATTAGCATAAATTAAGCGAGAGGAAATTTCAGTGTCGACGCAAAAAATGTGTAACTTAAAAAATATGGCAATTTAGCTTAGCTTTAATTGCTTTGGGACCGAATTAATTGTGAGCGAGTTTCCTCTGTTTTGTTTTCCTTTTGTATCTAACGCCTTGAAGATTTTGAGTCTAGAATGCGTTAACGTTCTAGATTCTTTACGGCGTTTTTGCCAAGTACCGCTTCTGATCCTGGGGCCGTTTCGGGTTAATTACTGGCGAAATAAAATAATATAAGATGTTTTTTTATAAAGGAAGAATAAAAACATTAAAATAAAACTAGAATAGAATAAATTTCAGCAAGAGTTGAGAGACATATCCTTGAACTGCTTGACATTTCTATGAGATGACACTGGACTTACCACAAGCTGACTGGCACAGCCATGTGTGCTTTTCATTGTCGAGCTGGTGAGGTTGAAGTTTTTTCATCTTATGTGTGGCTAGCTTGTTGGCCTAGTGGTTAGTGACCCTGACTGCTATGCTACAGGTCGTGGGTTCGATTCCCACCTGAGTCTGGGTGTTCTTTGTGTCCGTTGTTTATATGTTTGTAAAGTCCTCCGCGACACAGGAGTAATTCCTAATTTTTTTATTTATTTATTTATTTACTAAAGGTACAGTTACGAAACACAGACCAAGTAGTGCTTAAAATTACTTTTATATAATAATATTTTTTAAATCTGCACTCCAATTACAACCGTACACAGCTTCCAGGATTTACACAGCTTCAAAGATGTAAGTAAAGATTACAATAACAAAAATATAAAATAAAAATAAACCGATACAAATAATATAAGTAAGTATAAAAAAAATATGTTAAAGTGCGTTCAATTTGCGCAAGGATTCCACGAATATGCTGTGACTATCCACAAAAATATCAACATGAGAACAGATATCATTATATTGTCTACACATTCGAAACAGTGGATTGTTTTTGGACACATTATTATTGCTTGTCGGTATTCGAAACAGCTGCAGAGTACGCATAGATCGAGTAGGTACCTTGAAGTGTGAACTGACTTAGGAGAGTACTATTAAATGAACCATTCATAATTTTATATAAGGTGGACATGTCGCTCATCCATCTCCTTTTATCCAATCCGACCATGTTAAAATAACGATGACGTGCCTCGTATTCAGACATTTTACGTCTTAAGCCGCATTTCATGCATAAAGCTGTGACAAACCACCTCTGTATAGACTCTATATGGTCTATATGATTTTTGTAAATCGGTGCCCACACGGGTGCGCAGTACTCAATAATGCTTCTAACTAAAGCATAGTATAGAGTTATCAGTGAACTGGTTTGCCTGAAAGGTTTTGCATTCCGGAGCACGAAAGACAACATGCGGTTAGCCCTATTACAAACCTGATCATAATGCGGTCTGAAAGACATAGTTGAGTCGAAGATTACCCCTAAGTCGCTAATTTCCTTTACCCTATCTATTACAGTGTCCTTGATGTTATAATTGTAATTGAGTGGTGTTTTGCTTTTTGTAAATGATATAACCTGACACTTTTTTATATTTAACGACATAAGATTCTCCTCACACCATTTGGCAACAATATTAATATCTGACTGGAGAGCCTTACAGTCTCGGTGATCGGAGATACGTCTGAAAATTTTAATGTCGTCGACGAAGGCTAAACATTCACTGTCAATTTTGCTTAGTAAGTCATTGACAAATAACAGGAACAACAGGGGCCCTTAATTTGAGCCTTGGGGGACACCCGAAGTCGCCAAAAATGGAATGGATTCGTAACCACTAAGTGCAACAAGTTGAGTTCGGTTTGATAGATAGGATGTAAGCCACCTATACAGATTTCCATGTATTCCGACATGTTGGGCCTTCGAGAGCAAAGCAAAATGGTCGACGCGATCAAATGCTTTGGAAAAATCTGTATATATAGAGTCTACTTGCTGCTTGCAATTGAAAGATTCATATATATAAGTAGAGTAACATAGTAGGTTCGAATTAGTTGATCTACCCGTAATAAACCCATGTTGACGCGGAGTCAATAAATGAGTGAAATGATTATATATATATGTCTATAAACGAAGCCCTCGAATACTTTAGCAAACCAGTTGAGTATACAAATTGGTCTATAATTAGAAACGTCACCTTTGTCACCAGATTTGTAGATAGGAGTGACCTTAGCAATTTTCCACAACTCAGAAAATATTCCCTCACTAAGAGATTTGTAATGCGGGAGTTGTCTTTAAAAAAAAAAAAAAACAACAAAAAAAAAACAAACAACAATAACCTAGTCACAGATACATCTTAGATACAGATGTCTTCAATCAATTTAAGTTTAAAAGATAATAATGTCAATTTAGGCTAAACTTAGGTATATCAAAATCTAAAAGCCAAAATGCAGTGTTTTTTTACTTGTACAAAATGAAGTTTTTTCATAGATCCTACTATGGGATGTTTTTAAAAAACTTTTTGTGTCTATCCTCAAATTTTAGAAAAAGTAGTATTTAGACATTTTAATACACACAACAATACAAAAAAAAACTCGTTACTGTTGTAATTTAAAGTGATAAAGATTATAACAAAACAAATAACCGGCGAAAGAAGAAAAAAAACGAAAAGTGAAAAATAAACTGACTAAAGCTTGTATGTTTGTTATTCAAAATTATTTAGGTATTTACATTAATGTAGGAGTTTAGTTAGGCTAACAAGTTTATTTTTAACTTTTCAGTTCCTTTCTTCTTTCGCCGGTTTAATTTTTTGTTATATAGTTTTTATTTTATAGTTTTTGTGGCTAAAATAATCAACTACAGGTCTCCGTCATGTTGTAGTGTCATTAGAACTACATGTGTGCTAAGTTTCAACAAAATCGGTTTACAGGGGAAAAGTCAATGGGTGAAAAATCATTCATCCATTTATTTACCCCCTTTAGGGTTGAAATATTTGTTTGAAAATTAATGGGACTGACTTCAAAGTAAGCTCTATCCAATAAAAAAATAATTATCGAAATCGGATTATACTGTAAAAAGTTATGCGTTGTCATACATAAAAAATATATATATATATACGGGTCGACTTCAGAACCTCCTCCGTTTTTTCGTCGGTTAAAAAATAATGTTCATGAATAAACGGTCTCAAATACAGTTCTATTTCTTTGGTATATTTATGTAATACGAAGTGATAAATATATTTTGTTGGCTAAAGGTGGAATAAATTAACATACAATTGTATTAGTAGAAAAGTTTCTTAGGCCGCTGTGAATTTTAGTGTAATTAATCTTATTTAAGTAAAAAAAGATAGATTCCCAATTTTTAGTTCTATTGCTTACAGTTTTTCAGATATTCAGAAAATCAGTCATATTAGTACTCAGATGTCTAGGCGGTTTGTTTGTTGTAGAACGTATCTAACAGAACGATGCAATCGATGCAATCAATAAATCTGGTTAACTCTCAACGAGAATAAGTATGCTAGGCCGCTGATAGATTTATTCTCGTTGAGAGTTAACCAGATATAGAAGTGCCTCCCCTAGTTATTTAGCATTGTTTTTGGTGGTGAGTATTGTCACCAGGGCTTCATAAGGAGGAGGAAAGGGTTGGCAATACGTGAGTGACACTGCCGGACTTGCGGAGGTTTATTATATCCTTAAATTATATTTTAATAATCAAACTACTAATTACTGCTACGTGAGTTATGTTTTACTAGTATTCTTGTTGTATTTGTTGTTGTTGTATTTCATGAACTGAGCTTTGTTTACATATGTATTAAAATTGAGTGCCTTATGTGTGATTGCGAACGGCTCAACCGGTTTGGGTGATTATTTTTGATAACGTTTGTATAAAGGCAAACTACAACAAAAAAAAAGAAACTTAGATTGTATTTAACAAGGAAAACCACCTGCAACCGGCGCAGCAGGACGTCTTACCCCTTGATAAAGGGCCCCGTCGGGTCCGAAACTAGTCGGGCATCCCCGAAATATACACGTGAGTAAAACCGTATATTTTAAATAAAAAGGAAAATAATAATCATTTATTTTAGTTTCTTAACTAATATTTTGTTAGTATACAATGACTTAATCTAATGTTAGTATTTACAACACTATTTCTAGATAGATCCTTTTGTTTTCAGTCATGTCTTATCATGTCAATTTTATGCCATTAAAAACAAAAGTTGTGAGATCCATGTAATACCAAGTCGGTTAATTTATTCAGTCAATACTTAAGGGACCTTTTGTCTTAAGTTATTACGTAATTAGCTAACCTAATAACATCTCTATAGTGACCATATCAATATTAAAAACCTTTTATGTTTTAAATAAAATAGATTGACTTGGCCATCGCATGAAAATACAATTTATATCACAAGTAATACATACCTATAATATTAAATAAGACTGTTTAGTGTAAGAGTGTTTAGAAATATACTGTCACAGCCTTTTTGTAGAACTATTTAGGAGAAACAATCCCACCGTACATTAAATTTGTGTAAATTTTACAGTTTTCCCACCGCACGCCAGAATAGCTCGCAGATGACAGATTTTTTTCCGACTTACTTAACATTTATCGTTATATTTTGGCCAATATGCACAATATGTTCATAAATTATAGCCTATGTGTTATTCTGATATATAAACTATATTATTGTAAAGTTTCATTAAAATGCATTACAAAATGCAGTACTTTTTGCGTGAAAAAGTAAAAAACATCCATACATCCATACATCTTCACAAACTTTTACGTTTATAATATTAGTAGGAGTATATAGGTATAGATATATATAGGTACACTACATCCATACATCCTCACAAAATTTCACGTTTATAATATCATATTAGTAGGAGTAGGATATATTATTATAGGTACACTGATTCATTCACTGCAAATGTAACTTTGTAATCCTATATATTTATATGGGATTACAAAGTTATTTATGCAGTTGGTGTATCCAGAAAACTGGACCGAAATTACAAAATATTTTATTTTTTGCCTTGAGTAAACACTAATTGTATTCTAAATTTGAAGCTGCTGTGTCTGCTAGAAGTGCCTCAGAATTTTGATGATCGGTCAGTCAGTCAGTGACTTACAAAATTAAGAAACTTTGACTAGTTATAATTCTTAAGCTACTGGTATATTTCAAATTAAATAAAATTTGAAATATACCGTGTTTATAAAATGCCTGCTTGGTTACTGAAAATTCAGGCTTCTAGTTTTATCCACAACCAAGTTATAGGGGGTCGAAAATGGCCTGAACTGCTTCGAGAAAAGTATGGTACGGCCGTGCCGCTTTTTTGCTCGACTTGGCGGGGGGCACTGCCGTGCCCCCAGATTAAACAAATTATCATATAATTGTTTTATTATTAAATCAAATCATGTAAAATTTTGACTTTTTGATATTGAACAACGTTAAGTAATATGAAGCACATCTGGAGAGTGATGTCCCTGTCCTAGTGGCGTCTCCAATCATAGGACGGACATACGGATACGCGACCCCGGCCTCTTTGAGCTACTGCAGTCTCAGACCTGTTCCCCATCAGAGACTTGCTAGCTCCCTCGCCCTATCTGTTTTCCTTTCCTGAATTTACCTTCTTCCTTTGTCCCGTCTGAAAACGACTACATTCCATAGCAAAAACTCTTTGCAGTGTTGAAAAAAAAAATAACTATATTACCTACACATTGCGCCAATCCTAAATAAAATTGGGAAAAGGGCATTAAAATAATTCAACACTCGGTTCAGTAGATTATTAACACTCGGTTTTACGACTACAGTGGTGGTAGCGGGGCTAACGGTGAAGTGGTATGTCGGAATCGACCCAACTTTAACCACACAGTGCTGCGTCGCAAGTGAGTTTATTGCAAGGGACTCTGGTCGGGTATACCCTAGGAAGTACCCCAAAACCCCGGCTGACCTTAGCCGCCTCTTAAACAGTAGGCAGCGACATCACCTTGCCCTTGTTCCGGTTTATAGAGGCGCGCGCAGTACTCGTCGCGCACCGCTTCAGACATCCTTCTGCTATTTAGACGGGCAGGTGAGGCATAACTCTGAAACAAGCATTGCCAAGAAGAGACGAACTGTGAACGCCTTCATGCTAATAAAATGTAACTGAAATATTGTCTACGGAAATATTAAAAACCACCAATCTGTGATTACTTTTAAATTGTATACTGGTGAAACCGCGGAGCACAGCTAGTGTTAAATAATATTATTAAATACGGTTTAATAAAGCAGCATTTACAATTAAAGTTACATATATATTCTAATGTGTATCTATAATTTTGCGCGAGTGTTCTTTACAGTAACATTCATCAATCCGTAGTTTTTGCGACGGTGATGATGCTATAGATGTCACATTGGACGTACCAGTGCTCGTGGTCTGTACTTAGCCACTGAGTGGCGGCCGTTTGGCGTAGGTATGACTTAACATTAGGTGGGCCGTAAACCCGGCATCACCTAAAAAACAACAAAAACATACATGTATTGGTTTACGCCCTATTCCTTTCCGGGATGGGCAGAGACTATAGGGCGCTATTTACCACGATCTCCCATTCGATTCATCAGACCTTTCTTACACGTTCGTTGCTTACGCGTAAAGCGTGCTTCTTTTTTTTACTGCGACTATGAAAACAACAATAAATGTACATAACCAACCTCACAGCTAGAAATAGTTGACGCAATAAATAAAAAGGGATAAACTTTAAATTAGCTTTGTGCAAGATCTCCTTCCATTTGTGTTGCTTTAAAACAAAACGGCGGAATGGAGCGTTGAGAAGGGTAATGAAGTGGGAGGGGACAACTCAAAGATCACTTCAGCGGCAAAGTGTTATACTTTTGTCGAGTGAACATGGCGCCATTGTGAAACAATGTAGATAATATATTAATTGTTTGTTGTTTCGTCTCTGGCTAACCATTGTGTCAGAAAAAGATTAAATTATAACTTTAATACCTTGTTTATTCGTAAATTAATTTTCATCATTCTCCGCGCCTTTTCCCTACTAAGTTGGGGTCGGCTTTCAATCTAACTACGATACGGCCGAACTTTGATATTTTACGTGAAGCGACTGCCATCAGACCTCCTCAACCCAAGTACTAGGCGATATCGAAGTTCTGTAGTTAGACCAGGTTGTCGGACTTTTTAGGGCTCCAACTACCCGTAACGAATGCCATAGATGTTTGTATGCCACCCGGGACCGACGGTTTAACGTGCTCTCCGAGGCACGGAGGGGTCTCAATGTGTTAAGAATGGTCACCCATCCTAGACTGACCTGGCTAGCATTACTTAACTTTGTAATGTGTTAACCTACTCGGTTACCACTTAGCCACGAGCCCCTTCGTAAATTATTATTATATTTACCTATTCATTTAAATAGGTTTAGTTTTTTAAAATGTCATCTAACAAAAACTAAGACATTTTAGACAGATTTTTATCAAGTAATTGTCATAAAAAAAATATTTTATTATTAAAAAACGATTGCACATGTTTTACAGGTTAAATGGTTGTGAATTGTCGTTTTGTATTTATGGGATCAACAAAAAATTGTTTGATGGTCTATTACAAAATATGGATCTCTTTCTCTCTCTCTCCTCTCAGTCTCTTTCTTGCAACTATCAATAATTAAATTTTAATACTAAAATTTCATTAACGCTTCTTGAGGCTATTATTAAAGGCTTAATGATTTAACAGTTAAAGAAGTAGCAGATACACAAGAGCCGAATTTTGGATTTGCCTCCCCTCTTAGAACTGACAAAAATGGTGCCTCCCCGGGCCTCTCTTCACTACATATTATTAAAAAAAAATTATAAAAAAAGCCTCCCGCCGCGTCTGTCTGTCTGTCTGTTATAAACTGAAAATCTACTGAACGGATTTTCATGCGGTTTTCAATAATAGGCAGAGTGATGCATGAGGAAGGTTTAGGTGTATAATTTGTTAAGATTTTATGTAAATTAATTTAAATATGTTAATGATTGTTGAAATGAAATGTCTCTGCTACCCGTGCGAAGCCGGGGCGGGTTGCTAGTAACAAATATTTTATTCACTAACAAACTTACTATTTTAGATATGTCTAAGAGATCCTGCCTCTTAAGTTAGTGTCTCCTGACTGTTATCCTGTCGTTCCCCCGGGATGTTGCCGTAAGTTAGTGTTCTCATTAGTTTGGTAATGTCTAAGGGCAGGTTAGGCCTAAACACTACATTGGTCATTAGTTACGTTAAGTTACCTAGGGACACCTTCGGGTGCCGACTGAGTGATAAATTACATCTATTTATGTTAAATATATTAATCTATATCATTCTATGTAAAACTACATATTATAAAGTAGAGTGCCCCGCCGCCTCTGTCTGTCTGTCTATTTGCGATAAACTAAAAAACTACTGAACGGATTTGTATGCGGTTTTTACTAATAGACAGTGATTCAAGAGGAAGGTTTAGGTGTATAATTTGTTACGATTTTGTATAAATTGATTGCTATCCATGCGAAGCTGGGGCGGGTTGCTAGTAATGTTATAATATGATAATCTATCTTTACTATTCGTGCTGCGCAGATGGCGCCATGGTTAATGTGGTAGCCTGGCCACTATACCGCCCCGAGTGTTCGGCTTCGACAAATAGTTGTCCTGAGTCTGGGTGTTCTTTGTGTCCGTTGTTTGTAAAGTCCCCCGCGACACAGGAATCATTCCTAGTACGAAACTAGTCTTTTAAATAAATATATATCACTACATATTATAAAACAAAGTCCTCCGCCACGTCTGTCTGTTAGCAATAAACTGAAAAACTACTTAAAAGGATTTTCATGCGGTTTTCACTCACAGACAGAGTGATTCATGAGGAAGGTATAAGTGTATATTTTTTACCCGTGCGAAGCCGGGGCGGGTGGCTAGTAAGTAAAAACCGCATGAAAATCCTTTTAAGTAGGTTTTCAGTTTATCGTGAACAGACAGACAGACAGACGCGGCGGGGGACTTTGTTGACTTTGTGTTATAATATGTAGTGATTAGTCTAACTGGTTGACCTTGTGTGTGCTACTTTTAAGATGAGAAGATTCTTATATTCAGGAGTGACCTTGCTATTTTTAAATATATGTTATCTGAATGTTAAGTAATATAAAGCCCATTACAAAGTTAAGTAGTACAAGCCAGGTCACCATTCATGACCACCTACACCCAGACACAGAACAAATGATCATACTCATCACACAGTTATTTGTCCTGGGTGGGAAGAGAACCCACGACCTCTGGTCACTCACCACTAGACCAACAGGTCTGTCACTTTACACTCACAAATTAAGTACAATAACATGACAGAAAATGTCGGTATATTTAGAAAGCCTTACCGTATTACAAGTGCTTTGAACTTTGCTCTTTTGGAAGTTCGAGACTTACGACTTTTCAGTTCGATGGTTTTGGAGTGGTGTCAAGTTATTTTTCTAGAACAATATATTATTTTTGCTGGTTCAATTCTCTCATTTATTTCCAAGAGTATGATAACTTTTCACTGTTTATATGTATTAAACTAATTTGTTAAGACGAATTGAACCAGTTTTTTATTTAGTAATTTTGGAAGTCGTATCGTACAAAACTACGTAGTCAGGCTTTATTACTAGAAACACTTGTTGACTAGACGAACACAAACTAAATTTTTTTCTTTTTAAAAAAAAACAACTACCGCATTAGGAATATTCCTGTGTCGCGAGGGGCTTTGCAAACATTAAAACAACCATGTACTCGTAATTATGTCTTTCCTAGTAGGGTTCATCATCCCTTAAAAGAAGAAAGGGTAGTATGTTTATCACGTATCTATATTTTTTATGTGAATCCATTTTGAACAATGTAAATTGGGTGTATTCGATTCGGTCAAATTTAGAATTAGGCATAATAGAATACAAAATCTAAATCTTTAATACAAAATCAAAAAAAAACATATAATTTGAAAATGAAATCGAAACTTGTCGCGATTGATATCAACCTGACGATCAGTGTTTATTACGATGGTCACTATTAAGAATGTCGGTTCTGCAAAAAGACTACTGGTCAGCAGAGCGGTTTACAGTTTGTTTTGACGATAAAAAAATAATGAAAGGACTGTGGATGTTCAAATTTGCAATAATTGTTTTTTTATGTTGTATACTAATTTCTGACATAGATAAAATAATGCACTACCTACATTTTCATATGGACTATTTTCCAGGTGAATTGTCGGTTTTGACACTTACTACGCTTTTGTTCGGATATTTAACAGTAAATTAAGTAGGTAGTGGTATATACAACATTTTCAAATGGAGATTTAAAAATATGTTGGTTGTATGTGTTGGTTTTACTAGGGTAAATTGGAAAAATATACTTTATTTAATCAACTTGTCCATGCATATATTTAACGTTTTAACAGTTAAGCATCAACATAAGTATAAAATAAGGAAAGCACATTTTGAGATCACTTCTAGGCACTTAGCAACTCCACATACTTATAAATGATTAAGATCTTTGTACTTTCCATGAGGAATAAGAACGGGGCCATCATAAGCTTGGGTTATTTCAAAACCATTGTGACGTTGGGTATTTCTTTTGGTGGGTCGGAGAACCACTAAAGTTTTCTGGACGTCATCGAAATCGTATTTGTGTTCAATCCTATTCAAAACATTGCCCGTAACTTTAACTTCTCTTATTTGTGTCCACTTAATTTTTTCATTTGTTACGTCTTTCACCCTGTTTTTATTAGCCAACAAATCTTTAAAATTGTGGAAGGCGCGTGAGGTCATTTCTGTCACATTGTACGGCGTACCTTCTGTTTTCGTCCAACGTACAACACTGTCCCCTTCGTTTTGGGTGTGCCCTTTTTCCATAAATCTATGCGTTATGGTTACCCCAATCTCCTTAGCAGCAAGCAAATGCGAAGCAAAGACAATGCGGTTGTGATTTTGGCCAGCGCAATTGTCCGATCAAAATTTAAATTATTAAAGTGCACGTCGAAAAAGGTGTGAAACCTTTTTCGACATGCACTTTAATAAAATTGTACAAGTAACTTGTAACCTCATTAGCCCCTCTTTTGCCTATACACACATGCCACATGTAACAAGTGGCAATTTCATTTCCAAACAGTGTAAAGTTAAAAGTATTCAGTTTCCTTTTATAATAGAATATGCTTACCTCAACGTGCGGAGTCTGCTAAACTACAGCTACAACAATTTCAGGATTCTCTGTTTGTCTGTTTGTTGGCTTGACTAGTATACTTACTAACCCCCAATGCTTATTACGATCACCTAGTTCCCAAAACTTTGAAAAGATAACTTCTCTTTGCCTATTATAATAAAAATAATTGAATGTAATTGCGGCCGCGCGAGAGCTCCTCCCAGAAACAAAGTGCGTACTGGCAGATCCACGCGCACCAGCGCTTCCGCCGCATGGCGAACAACGCCGGTTATGTCACTAATTACACTATTTCGTGGACTTAGTTATTATTACCGACAATATTAATCTATAAACTATCTATATAACATGTTTTTTAGTAAAAAAATTATTACATACCATAGACCTTTTTTTTTTATTCTATTTATGTAAAAAAAGTCAGTATTGGTAAAATGTACATCTGACATTGTTAATAGGGACCATCGATTACAGTGAGATGAGCAGCAATGTGCCGCCAAGATGTCATAATAGTGTTATTTTATATACTTTAATTTAGCTCTCCGATAGACCTTTTGTGACTCGCATTTATTATATTAAATGACCACTAAACGATATTTATGGATTAAACTAATTAGAAGTCATCAATTCTAGTGCATTTCAGTGAGTGTTCACACATATTAATTTGATTTCTTCATTACCTTGTATCTACATTGATTCTTATTCACCCCTCACTACAGATGATTTTCTCATTAACGTATACTGTTCAACAACACACATGCGTTCCTATAAACCATTAAACAAAAGCTTCAGTATTGTACCAGTAAATAGCATTAACCGGCGAAGGCTGGCAATTAGTGAACAAAAATAACAGAAACCAAGCACGCCTATCTGTTATGCAGATTGCGCTCTGCATTTTTGAAGCGAGCCGGAACTTTGTTCTACTGCAACGGATAAGTTAGGGTACGTGTGTTGCTAGCATTTTTGAGAATGATCATTCGATAGAGCCTCTGTTGACGGATTGCTACTCAAAGATTTTTCTTTTTATAGTACTTCGTGACTTCTCTATTTTATACGAGTGCGAAACCGCTTGGCACAGCTAGTGATATATTTTTTATTCGATGTGCATTTAAGGAGAGTTTGGGAATGATCTCATCAGTGAATATTTAAGTTGGACATGCTTTCAGCATTCAGTTGACAGCCGTTTAAATAAATAAATGTATGTTTGTACATAGGGTTTAATGTTATTATATAACATTGGTTTTGTATAGCCTACAACCGAAATACATCAGCTAGATTAAAGAAGTTACAAATTGTATAAGGTAATAGTAATGTATGTTTATGATGTGTGTATATATATGTGTATTACATTTTATAGACTTTATTTAAATATTTTTTGTCTGATATTTACTTTGCGGTTTTTTTTATTTGATAAACTATAATATTTTTAATGCACCTACTTCCTGTTTTCTCTGCATCACCCGAAGGTTGACTGGTAGAGAATGCCTAAGGTATGAAGTCCACCTCTGTACTTTATGTACATAAAGTTTTAAATAAATAAATAATCTAAAACGATAGCATAGAATAAAGTAGAAATAAGACATTAGTGTTATTGATATTTATTAAAGATATTTGTTACTATTGTTGTACTCACGAGTGTATTTCGGGTATGCTCGACTACTTTCGGGACCCACAAGGGCCCTTAATCAAGAGATGAAGCGACCTGCTTCAGTACTCATCCCGAATTGCATAACAACTTGAATCATTTTTATTAAAACATTACATGGATTAAAACTATTGTTAAAATGTTGCAAAACTGCTATGTAACAAATGAGTTCAGTGGTATTTTGCTCCCCCATAAATTTTGCTGTCCAATTCAGTTTTTTTTTAACCCCCGACGCAAAAAAAGGGTGCTATAAGTTTGACGTCGATGTCTGTGTGTGTCTGTCTGTCTGTGGCATCGTAGCTCTCAAACGGATGGACCGATTTCGATGCGGTTTTTTTAATTTGAAAGCCAGTTTCCTTGCGGTGGCTCTTAGCTATGTTTGGTTGTTATCGGTCTAGAAGTGTAAGAGTTCTTTTCCAAAGTGATGTAAGGCATTTTTGTTATTATTTTGTGTCGGGGATTTTTTAAATTTTTAATTTATTTTATTTGTGCCTATGAAATCTAAGATAAGCGAGTTATCGTTACAGTTATCTTTCTTCGCATGGTAGGTATTGTTGTATATATTTTAATAATGCTTAAACTTAAACGCCTGTGAAATTATCTGAAGAAATTTTGCGGATACATTAATATGTAGTTTGTGTGCAATCAGGCTTTCTTAGTACTAGACCATCCAGTGAGATTATATAGAAGCAAGTTAAAGATTTAACTTATTCTATTTTATTATTATTATATTAATTTTTATTTATTTAGTAATATCAGTGTGTATTTTAAATATAGAAGTAGATAACAAAAAAAAATGTACGCTAATGTTTTGGCAATAAATTATATTTTATTTCCTTCTTTCTTTTTAGTATTCTAAAACGTCCCACTTACGTAATTGTTAATTTTCTTCAACCGGGCTCTTTGAGAATTAAAAATAGGAACATTGAGAGTGTATTGAAAGGAAAAGGTACGTGAGAAGGGAAAGATATGGAAGAAAAAGGATATGACCGACCTGTTGAGCTAGTGGTTAGTGATCCTGACTGCTGAGCTAGAGGTCGTGGGTTCGATTCCCATCCAGGACAAATAAAAGTGTGATGACCCTTATCATTTGTTCTGTGTCTGGGTGTAATTTATCTATAATGTGTATGTATTTAGAGATATTATATAGGTTGGTTTATCAGCAATCTAGTTACCATATTACAGGCTCTGCTTAGTTTGGGATGTGTGTGAGATGTGTCAAATTATTATAATTATGCAGGCCAGGGACGCACACCCTTAACTCCAATGGCCGTTTCAGGGAGGCCCTCTACACAAATCTTTAGAATCTTTACTGAAAATAATTGCAATATTCAACAACAAACTCCCATCTATCCCGAAAACAGTTTTGTTATGCTGAACACTAGTTTAGTTATTAGTTAGTTAAAAACCCTTTTGGAAATCTTGTAATTGACCACCAAAGCTTATCAGTAGCTACTAAATAAACAAAAAATCCTTGACAAAGGATTTTAAGGTACTATGAGCTATTTTTTTGCCCATTTACATATAATATAAGTTTAGAGGTTCTGGTTCTGTGTCGGAAACTTTAACTTTCTGTGTCGTAATCTTTATGAATTACATACTACGTACAGAATTCGGATTTCAGCAATTCACTATTTTGGAGGGAAACGACATTGCAGGTTTTAATATGTAAAACGAAATTTTGTTAGAAAAACACACTCTTGCATTGCTAATTATTTCTCTCGACTCAAAGTAACAGTGGTCCAGAAAAAATACTAAACGATGGCCCAACCTCATATTATTTAACTACCGCCATTTCCTAGAGCTTTGTCATAATATTACATGTAAAATACCTCATAAAATACAAAGACATACTAACGTTGCCAGTTAAAAAAATGGAGGAAAAACGTGCACAAAGAATATACGCCCGTTCATTTAAACAGCACCTACAAGTGGAATACTTATTTTACATATAACATCCATAATATGTAAAAATATATATATTATGTTAGTTGTTTTAATACGAGTTATAGGTTTTATGCGTGTTTTAAAAGTATTTTGAGGATCCGATTGGTTTATTTCGTGTTTGCGCACCGATGCGCAATGTACTAAACACAGTCAAATAAAATGAATATAAATATTATTAATGCCTTGATCACGTTTTGAAATTGTTTCGTCGCGTTTTGTCTGCGCGATCACGTTTTGTCGAAATCCATCCTAAAATTGTCTGATGGAGATCGCTTTTAGCGAATAAGACCGCATTATACCTAACCTTAACATTAATATTTAAGATCCACTGTTCTTCTAAATTTAAGCTGTACAATAAAGAATCTTGTAATCTAATCTAATTCTTATCTATTCTGATTGAGATAAATATGGTTACTTTTAATCATAAAAATTTTGTTACAGAATGGTGGAACATTAGAATTGTAAAAACCAGACCGAAGGAGGATCTTGAATGTAACAATTGCATCGAAATAGTAAATCTGTAGCAAAGTAGCAAATAGCATCTGTAAAATCAAAAGGTGTATGTATCCGTTTGTTCCTGTGATTAGTAGAACCTCGACAGGTGACATAGCTTGTTTAACATTTTTGACCATCTGTTGTAACAGTTGAATTAAATTTGCAATTTAAAATATCATTTTTATTAATTTGGAATCACTTATTCATAGATGCTGTTACAGTTTTACATTTCGAAAATACTCGAAATAATAATATAATTTTGGCGTAATAGTTATTTCAGTTAACATTTAACACAAAAACTAGGTTTTCCACATCGTTTATACACAATATATATATACAATGAACGCCAGACTGAATGCCGCAGGCACGCTACGGTTATTTGGTGTAACTAATTGTATCATATACACTTATTGGAACAAAATATTTTTTTGTCAGAATTAAAATTGGAACGCGTTATAAAAACTGGATGAATATTCATGCTATTTATATTATTTTTCAGCATAATTGTTCAACCAATTAGAGTGCAGTGATTGATTTGAAAAAAGTAGAAATGGAGCCGTAACTTACCTGTAAACATCGTTGACAGCTGGCCATCATCCGTTGCACTATGGATAGATACACCGACACCTACTCTGTCGAGGACATTAAAACACAGACGAAACAGAAGACAGTACGACGCAAGCGACTATTTTCAGTGCCAGAAGATCTACGAACACTGTCAAAATATCACTTGAAATGAGAATTCTCGTTAGGACTTAGTTACGTACAATTAAGGAAGACCTGAAGCTCACCGTCGATAACTCTTCAATAAGTCATGTTAATATTAAGCTATAATACACGACATAGCAAAGGACAATCACTGCTTTGAGGCTTGCAACTTGTTAGCAAATTCAAATTAGGAATTATTCTGCATTAATAATTAATTATTTAGTGGATCGTCAAAAGGTAGTTTATCAAGGAACTGTCTTAGATTGTACTATTTCTTCATTACTATTTTAGTAATGTAGTGAGAGTTAGACTTTTCTAAAATGAACCGTGGAATTTCCAACAAAACTGTACTTGATTATGTGAGGCACGAATATTCCGAGGCTGAAGTTCTTTGGTCTAGATCACGGCCCCTCAATAACAAATTGCCACAGCACGGAATATTATGCGCAGATCTCTGGAATTGCCTTACCATCGGGCGGGCCGTATGCTTGTTTACCGCCGACGTAGTTTAAAAAGAATACAGCGATTTCCAGCCTACTAAAAACATAACTTCGAATAGTCTTAAAAAAATCAGCAAACGGGAACGTATTCTCAAACATGTGTGTGTGGTGCCATGAAAGGTAAACATTTTTAACGTTTATCATGCGATTTATACTGGAATAAAATTTGTATTACATTTAAACATAAATGTTATTATAGTTACGTATGTATCTAAATTCTTTCTTTAAAATATGCGCGTTTTAATTTCTAACGGAATTCACTGCACGGTCGGAGTGTTCACAAACCCTACAAGCATTTATAATTTTCAGGTAGAAAATTCAGGTCACATTTCAGATACTGATAGAATGATTTATATTTTTTGCTTAATTCTTCACCAGCCAATATTTATAATTCAACTAGCAGTAACCCGCGTAAGTCCCGATCCTGTGGGAATATCGGGATAAAAAGTAACCTATATGTTAATCCAGGTCTCCAGCTATCTACATACCAAGTTTCATCGCAATCGATTACATAGTTTTGGCGTGAAAGAGTAACAAACATTTATCCATCCAGCCAAACTTTCACATTTATAATATTAGTGGGATGACAATTAAAGCAAGACTGATAAGACAAGATGATAAAACATATTTTCAAGTGCCATGAATCTCACTCCTAACGTATTATATCCGCTTGAGGTTTGAATTGCGAGGAATTACTTCATTTTTTATGAAATAACTTAAGTTAGCAACACTTCAAATAAATATAGAGTTTTTTGATTGCAACTTTTATTTAGATTCTTGAACTCTTTGTGGAAGTTATAATTAAAATATAGAAATGTTAGGTAGTTAGAAAGGTTAGATAGCTCTGAACTGATCTGACTATAGTTTATTCTCTAGAGTAAAGTAAAATATTTAGTTTTTTTAGGTCGTTTGTTTTATGATACACACTTGTACAGAGCACATCGAAATGTATAACATAATATACCACAACGTAGTAAGCTATACCGTTGTAGATATGCAACGACTTAGCAGATAATAACGTGGTTTTATAGCTAATGCAAATGAACTTGTGTTCAATGACATTTGAAAATTCATTTCCTTGCAGTTACCAGCACATAGTATTAAGAGATAACCTAGTAAAATATAAGATCAGTTTTTCAGTCAATAAATAAAGACATATTTAATAGTAATATCAATTTAATTAGTAGGTATCTCAAAAACACGTAAACTGTTTGGATGGAGCAAATAGTGGACATTAGTATTAGGTCAAATAGGTACCTGGACGAAATACCTTAAATGCCTGGACTATCGTGGACTTTAAAGCCCCAAATATTCAGGTATTTAGTTGAAGCTTTAGCTACTAAATTGTACTAAGATTGGAGTGAAGATGGACTCAAATATACTCTAGATAGATTTACTTGAGTTTTTCTTTATACATGTTTCCCACCGTGTCCTTCTGGCAAGGTGATAAATTACTTCGTGTCTTCAGTCTAGGTACAATTTGTATCAATAAATTTTCTTAAATAAACGTCAGAATGCCAGAGCCAGATAATTTTGTATGGACTGAAATTGTTCACAACAGCGTTCACAAAAATATTTGAAAGTAATAAAGGTCATAAACTGATCTTGTTTGACTAAAATACTTAAAAATTAAAGGCAAAATAGTTGCCTTCCTTCGTTATAATGTATCTAACACTATATATTTTAAAATAAAGTGCCCCCCGCGTCTGTCTGTCTTTCTGCCTGTCTTTCTGAAGACGATAAACTTCAAAAGTACTAAACGGATTTTCATTAGGTTTTCAACAATGGATACCTACAGTGATTTATGAGGCAAGTTATTAAGGTTTTGGTAATAAATTTGCTGAAATATGACCACTACGATCGGAAAAAAAACTCGCCGTCCTGGAGTTTTACTGACGTGCGCCGCGTTAACCAATAGAGTTACATTCACACACAATACCGAAAAAAAATTGCTTTAAAATACTTTTTATAAAACGTATCTTGAAATTAAGCGATTATTGTGGTATTTTTATTTAATTAATTAGGACCTTAACTTAATCTTTTTAAACGTTTTAATCTCTGGAATCACTAGTAGGATTCGAAAAAATATTTTTGTATTGGTTATATTGAGGAAGGTTATGGGCTATTAGGGTGTGTGGCATCACGCTACGATCTTTAGGAGCGGAGCAGTGACCATAACCGAGCGTGAAACTGCAACGGGTAGTACTTCAATATAATAATGAAAACTACATTCCTAGGCATAGTACATTCGATATTATGTTTTCTACGTGAGGTTACAAAGAAAGTAGAAATATATTAAGTTACTAGTCACCCGCCCGGCTTCGCATAGCTAGCAGAGACATCTTCAGCAATCATCAACATATTTCAATCAATTTACACAAAATCTTAACAAATTATACATCTAAACCTTCCTCATGAATCACTATTAGTGAAAACCGCATGAAAATCCGTTTAGCAGTTTTTCAGTTTATCGCGAACAGACAGACAGTACAGTACAGATATGCAATAAATTTGAATACACTTAATTACAGTATTGTCAAGTTTGATCTGCACTCGGTCAAGCACACAGAGTATCTGCTCCGTGGTCAAGCACTTCAAGCCTAGTAATACTCCAATACTTTTAAAGCACTTGTAATGTAACTCCGCATAATTATGTATGTACCTGCAGAAGACTGCGACTACAGACCATTACCAGCATACTGTTATTTTTCTACTGGTGTATAATGTTACCAATTTCAGGAGGATATGGATTATAAACTAAAATTTACACCACCACAATACTGTCATGTTCTCTCATATCAACTTAATCCTGCAATTCCGGTAAAACTATACAAATGATTTAATATTAACCTATGTTTAGTTATAAGCACTTTACATGGCATACTTAACATATTATCGTTGTTATGCTATACATATTCTTAACCGCCATACTGAGTCACGGAATGAGTCCCACAAATATGTAAAACTCCTCCTACATACGTTGTTAGTGTAAGTGTACATGGTTCAGTTAAGAAATAGAATGGATGGAGAAATCTGTACTAATATTATAAAGCTGAAGAGTTTGTTTGGTTGAACGCGCTAATCTCAGGAACTACTAGTTCGAAATGATAAATTCTTTTAGTGTTGGGTAGCCCATTTGTCAAGGAAGGCTATATATAGGCTATATTACTATAACCAATAGGAGCGGAGCCTCAATGAAAAATGTTGCAAAAACGGGGAAAATTTACAAACGCTGACGAAGTTGCGCGGGTCAGCTAGCAAAAGAAATAAAGCTGTTGTGCGTTTGAATATATTGTCTTTGCATGACTAATTTTTCACTTGAAATCTAAATTTGTGTGTATGTTGCTTATTTTTTTTTGTATTTTTGAGGTTAGAAGGTTTATTTTAAACTGATCTGGATGAAATTCCGCACAGATATTGATTATAGTCTGGAATAGCACATAGGCTACTTTTTATCCCGGAAAAAATGTACGGTTCCCGTGGAATAGATTTCACTATAATTTCACTATAATTTCACTATAATTTCACTATAATTTCACTATAATTTCACTATAATTTCACTATAATTTCACTATAATTTCACTATAATTTCACTATAATTTCACTATAATTTCACTATAATTTCACTATAATTTCACTATAATTTCACTATAATTTCACTATAATTTCACTATAATTTCACTATAATTTCACTATAATTTCACTATAATTTCACTATAATTTCACTATAATTTCACTATGATTTCCACGGGAACGACATCTCGAGCAACAGCTTGTAAGTTTCTTTGTTACGCTTTCACGCTTTAAACAATCAACCAATCGTCATGAAATTTTGTGTACACGTAGTCCGTGGTACAGAAAAAGGCATAGTGTACCTTTTATGCCGAAAAAGTACTGTTTCCCAAGTGAATTGATTGACAAAATGTACACTAACACGAGCGAAGCCAGGGGGGAAAGCTAGTTATGTTATAAAAAAAAACAAGAAGTAACTGAACATTTTTAGTTTTTTTTTATGGTATAGGGGGGAAACGAGCAGACGGGTCACGTGATGGTGAATGACTACCGTCGCCCATGGGCACCTGTAACTAAGAGTCACAAGTGCGTTGCCGCCCTTTAAGGTGGGAATAGAGGAAGAAGGGGTGAGGGGGAGAGGGGAAGGACGGGAAGAGGGAAGGGTTAGGGCCTCCAGTAACCGCACTCACGCGGCGAAAAGCAATGCAGTTATTGTTTCATTGCCGGTTTTCTGTGAGGCCATGGTATCGAGCGGAGTCGAGCCGGCCCTAACTAACTAACTAGTTTAAAGTTATTTAATTCAATTTTGTTGAGATTGGTCAATTAAATCAACAACATTGCCAAAAAGTATGCTACATTGGGAGCTATTTAGAGAGGTGCTCGTAGCTAAGTGGTAACCGAGTAGTTTAGAACATTACAAGGTAAAGTTAAACTAGCCAAGTCAGTCTTAGGATGGGTGACCATTCTTAACAGATTGAGACCCCTCCGTGCTTCAGAAAGCACGTAAAGCCCTCGGTCCCGGTTGCCTCACAAACATCTGTGGCATTCGTTACGAGTAGTTGCTCTAAAAAAAGTCCGACAACCTGGTCCAACCACAGAACTTCGATACCTACCTACCTACTTAGGTTGTGAAGATCTGATGGCGATTCGTAGATAGCCTGGAAGCGCCCCCAACTTAGTTGGTAAAAGGCTCGGAGGCTCGAAAAAAATATAAATTGCGAGCTATTTATACATCACCAGAAAATATCGTTTATGTGGATTATCTGTCTCTTTTCAACCGTAAAAGGTTAATTTTCAATTCGCAATTGGTTTTCATTTTCAATACCGTGTACACCGGCATTAACGTTTCCTATGAAACGGATCATTGCGCGCCGCACCGGTATTGTACGCAACGCCTCTGAATAATCAAGTGTTTATTGGGGGCATCGATCTGCTTCCATCACGCATTTTAATTGTACTGATTAAATTAAAATGCGTTAAATACATAATAAATGAATGAATTGTAACTCAGAAAGGGTATTAATTAATCTGACAGTTAATTACATCGTGGGTTTAAATACAAGTGGTAAATATCTTAAAAAAACACTCGCATGCAAAATACTGCATGTATATATTAATTAATTCAAAAAACTTAATGTTTGTGCTAAAGAAACCAAATATCTAAATAATAACAAGAGTTTTTTTCGATTAGGCTACCTACGTATAGAGATTGTTACAGAAAGGTGTTGTCAAAACCTTCTTGCAATGCAGTCAGCAACAGATTCTGTAAAACTTTGGGAGGGGACCGGGGGGTTTCAGCTAAATTCTGCCAAGGTCAAGGTCAATCAATCAATTAAGATTTTCAAGGTCAAGTAGAATGACTTTGACTACGTTCGTTACTAGATGTCTCTAAAACAACTCTTATTCAATTAGATAAGTTTAAAAAACATCAGACTTAAAAGTAGTTAAGCAAAGTTGTAACATTTTGTAATTACAAACTAATTCACAAGACTGAATGACAATAATAGATGATCAACATTTGCTTCTACCTATAAAGGTCTAAAATCACACTTGATACTTCAATGATATCTACGTACATGTATCAATCTTGTCTATGATTAGGTCCAAACTGCAGTTATCTATAAAAATAATACTGTCTACTCTACACTTTACATATTCTGTGCGTAGCTCACGGCGTTGTTACAGAACAGAGCCATAAACAAACAAAAAAAAAACAAAATTAGCTCTGAGTTCCTCCATGTCACGTTCGAAATTAACGGTCAACTGCAATCAAAAGTTTAATACATATTAAGTTTATGGTATTAACCGAGTCTAAACAAAAGTCATTAATAGTTCATGTAACAAACAAGTTGTGACGGAATTTAACTAAAAGTATCGTCACTAGGGCACGAACACATTACGTTACGGATCATTTTATGTTTAGCGGTGTTAGGGCAACTGTTGTTTGCCATGTAATATTAGACGTCGATTCACGAACTATTCACACTTTGTGTACAGGATGTTATAGAAAACTAATAATTATAGAAGTATTATCAAGGAGTTGATATTTACATGCTTTGAAGTGGATATTTCTAACTATCTATGTAACGGAATCTTTCAATGTAGGTTTCACCAAGATGTCATCACCAACTTCAAGATTCTAATTAACTTCAAAATTTGCACACATATCAAAGATCGGTGACAATACACGACTAAAAATAAATCATAGTATGAAAAAAAAAACAAAAAGGGAGTCATGGGACTGCTGACAGAAGTGAAAACTTAAATGGAACGACGAGCTTGGAACGTCACATTAGCAGGTTGGTGACATTAATTAATAAGGAGCTGACAGAACTTAATGTTTAAATTAGCGCTCTCTAGTGGATCTATATAATTATGTATTATTAGCGTGACGATCACGAGTTTCGTGCGTTTTCCAAATAGCAAAAGTGCACAGATGTGCTTAAAGAAGTTTTCACTTCAAAAAAAACACGCTTTAATAGCAATCTGAATGAAAAAGTAGGAATTTTTTTTTAACAAAGAAGAGTTTGTTCTATGCCGATATAAAGTCCACTGGTTCGTTGTAATTATAATGTTTGATACTAAGCGTATTTTTTTTTCAAAGCTCGTATTGTAAAAGTGATTGTACACAACAACAACAACCCTTATAAAGTTTTATACCTCACGTATTTGACGGAGTTCTTACACTACCTCTTTGTGGATAAAAGTAAAACTTTACTCGTGTTTACACTCGACTCGCACTCGACTATAGCATTTATATTGGTGTAATAAAACCACTTTTACTGTAAAAGCCACTTTTATTATACTCACATTTCAATTTAAACTTTGTGTAAAAGGTTTAAGGTTAGAATTCGTAAAAGAAAATGACTTTTGTAACATTAAGGGCATTATAATGCTATCCGTTACCGTGGATTCATTTTAATTCGGTCGGTTAATCTGCTAAGAGATTTGATAATCACACTTTTATCTCTTTTTGTGGCTATTTCTTAATTAAGGAGTAGCACTATGTGTCTTGTGCACTAGGGGGTAGGTAGCGAAAGAGAATGGGTTTACAGTATCGTTTTTCTGTTCGATTCGTTCCTTTTTTGTTGAGTTGTCTTACGAAACAACAGAGAGATATGGGTTCTGTAGTATATGAGCTTGAGTATAGATTTATAATAGGTAAAATAACAACGAGTATTTAGTGATGTATTCAATAACAGGACCCTAAAAATACGAAATACATGTACATAATACTTCATATTTATCTTTTAAGAAGTAGAATTGCCACTTCATTAGCTATTTTGCTTCTCTTGGGGTTGAAATGTTTTGTTTCAAGAGATTGTCTGAAATTAGCCACTCGTGAATAACAAGTGGCTAAAATACCAAATTTACCAAATATTGGTAAATTTGTCTTTTTTTTGGACAACCTTTTTTCGAAAAAAAAAGACAAATTTACCAATATTTTATTTTCATTTTAGAATAGCTGCCCAGGCCCCGACAGACTTCGTTCTGTCAAAAGTTATTGATTGACGACAAACGTTTGACAGCTGGGGACATGTGTTTTAATTATTATTTACTCTGTGTTTTGTATAGAAGCTCGCTTTGTGTTTTAGCTTTATTTCAACATAATAATTTGAAAACGTACATATCGATTTATATGGAATCGATCAATAATAGCTGCTATGGCAACACTAGATTAGAATGTTACGCTTATGTCGTTCATGTCAAACCTAAAACGGCATTCGCTTTGTTTTTCGCATTGTAAGTGTTGTTTTCTGAGAGTTTTGTTTATTAACGATTTGGCATTTTCTAATGGATTCCGATTATTTCCTTTTTGACGACCCCGGCATAGTTATGGACCCCGAATCTTACTTAATATTATCACTGACGCGCCTACTGATGCCGAACCCCATCGTTTAATACATAACCTTCTTTCTTTAGATATTAAAATATACTTTAAATATTCAATTTGGCACAAAAGTCAGTTTATATCATTTTCAACTATCAAATCTAGGACATAATAAAATCTTATGCACGAGTCCTTTTTGTCCGCATTTAAAAACCCACCTTATCTACTTATATTATGTTGTATGGCACGGTGACATGGTTACGTCAGATCTTAAAGGCGGATTTTGTGCAAGGCTCTTTTGTGAGGTGTTCAAAGACTTTTGTCGCGGACTGTATATACACATTATCGCTTCCAGATCATAAGGTTTCACACCTCGCAGGCGCCGTACGCTATTTATTTTTTGAAACATATGCAACTAAAACGTCCTCCTGAAGTTCGTGTAATATTGAACGGAGTACCTACTAGACCATGTTAATTTTATATGATAAAAGCCTGACAATTTTTTTTTTTATTTGGTAATTTTTATTTGGCATTTGTCTTCTATTCACCTGATGGAAAGTGATGCTGAAGACGAAGATGGTACACGCCTAACCAAGAGAAACTTTTTCAATCCATGGAACGTTCAAAGATTATAGTTGTCTGGAAAAAGATACGTAGGCAGTTCATTCCAGATTTTGACGACTCGATAGAAAGGAGTTGTCAAAGCGCTTAGTTTGCCTTTTTGATGTTTCGACAATGAAAGTGGAACGTCTGTCTGCGTTTAGTAGTCCGATGAAGGAATGATGAGGGTTCAAATACTCCTACTTTTGAATTGACAGAGTATTCAGTCGGTCAGTCGGAAAGCCTGTTCTAATCAGTATTCAGGGTGTATTTGAAAATAGAACACTTACTTAAATCACTGAACGGTCATGACTCTAGCATGCAGTTAGAAAAAAAAATATTGAAAAAAAACTATCCGTTTACAAGCTATGACCGTTTGAATTTCTTGGTATTTTTACCTCGGTTTCTCATAAGAGCAGGTGGAACGTGTAAAGTTAAAGATTTTAAATCCTACGTATTTTTTTAATTTTTAACTATTCACTCAGTTTTTGAGAAAACCCATAAAAACTAACTTGAAAAATTTGGAAGTTAGTTTTTATAGATTTTCTTTTCGTTTTTATAGATTTGAATGAAAAAATCCAAAATAAAAAAATATGTACCATTTCAAATCTTTGGCTTTACACGTTCCACCTACGTTTATGAAAAACGAAAGCAAAAGCACCTGGAAATTCAAAAGGTCATAACTTGCAAACGGATAATTTTTATTAAAAAAACTCTTATTGTAACTATATGCTTGAGTCATGCCCTTTGACATTTATTTTTCTCTATTCCTTTATTGTTTTAGCTTGTATTTAATAAATATATTTCTGTTATACAGACAGGATATTTATTTATACTGAACTAAAACGTCTTCATCCGACACAAGGCACAGCCGGAGAATTTGTTCCGGTCACAACTTTGAACGTTAATTTTAGTCGTAGGGTAAAGTCAGAATTGTTTTGCAATTTCTATCCTGTTTGTAAGTACTTACGGCTTTAAATACGTGAGAAGATGACTTGAAGACTGCCTTAAGAAATTCCAAACTTTAAATATTAATCTATGTTACAAATGTTACAAATAATAGTTGTGGTACAATAATAGTAGTAATCAGAGGTTTTGAAGGCAAAGACTAAGTTTTATTTGTGAGACCAGAATTATTTATTGAATTGTCAGACTATTTTGGTGTTTTAGAAGAAGTCGTGAATATTGGATCAAGTAGTGAATATACTTGAACTTCCGATATATTCAAAATTAAAAAAAAAAAAAATCACCGACCTCAACTAGCTAAATACCTAAAGTATCATGTACTAAAACCTTCCTATAAATATGTAGAACACGTTACTGAAACAAGTTTTGAAAATTGGTTCATTACTTTTGAAGAAAATTGCGGTCATACAAACTCCAAATCATTTACTTGCTTAAAACATAGTAGATACAGGTTTAACAAACAGTTATGAGTGTTCTTCACTATTCCACGCGGACGAAGGCGCGGGCACAGCTAGTTTCTTATAAATGGGAAATACTGGAGACTATAAGTTGTCGTGCTATAAATTAGGCAGGGGTTAACATATGCCCACAAGGGTTTTGTCTTAATCGTAATCATAGTTTAATCTTGGATTTTAAATGAAAATTACACAATAGACCTTTCGTGGTCATGATAATGAGCAGTAGTGCGTTGTTTTGTGACTACACTGTAAAACAAAAGTCAGCTGCCATGGACAATAGATTTATGGGAAGAGGAAGATGGCGGGGCTGCCAATTCAAAAAAAAGCATTTCTGACTATTGCCAGTATTGCAAGGGACTTGGTTATACCCTAGTAAAGAAGTAGCGAGAACCCCGGCAGACTTTGGTCGCCAGGCTGTTTATTTCTGACAATACGATATCATTACATATTATAAACAAAGTCCCCCGCTGCGTCTGTTCGCGATAAACTGAAAACTATTGAACGGATTTTCATATGGTTTTCATCAATAGGCAGAGTGATTCATGAAGAAGGATAGGTATATAATTTAATAACGTTTTGTGTTAATTGATTGAAATATGATGATGAATATTGAAGATGTCTCTACTACCCGTGCAAAGCGGGGGCGGATTGCTAGTTTTTTTATAAATTAGCACTCTAGTTTCGATATTTAACGATTAGGTTAATTTATAAATATTATTTTTTCAATTATTTATTTTATTTTACTTTTGGACGATCTGACCTATGTTAGTCATGCAGTTTATTTTTAACGCTTTAGATTAGCCTCAGAGCAAAAGCAACATTTTAATACCGATCTAAACTAATTTTTACGTGGGAGAGCCATGCTTCGGCACGTATGGGCCGGCTCGACTCCGCTCGATACTACGGCCTCACAGAAAACCGGCAGTAAAACAACGTTTGCATTGCTTTTCGCCGCGTGAGTGTGGTTACCTGAGGCCATTACCCTTCCCTCTCCCCTAGTCCCATCCTTCCCCTCTCCCCTAGTCCCGTCCTTCCCTTCTCGTTCCCTCTAATCCCTCTCTCCCGTCTGCCCGCTCTTCCTCCTTCTTCCCCTATTCCCACCTTACAGGGCGGCAACACACTTGTGACTCTTGAGTTACAGGTCAAGCCCATTGGCGGCGGTAGTCATTTACCATCAGGTGACCCGTCTGCTCGTTTGCCCCCTATACCTTAAAAATCTGAAAAGCGATATTGCAGGCGCTCTCATGCGCGACATCTAGGATCTGTAAAAAGTCACGAAGAGTCTAAGCAAAATTGTCATTGCTGTTGCGTCTTTGGTAGATGCTTCTACACTGCCGTTTGGTAAACAGCGCACACTACGTAATAGATTCATACAGATTTAGAGAGTGACGATGAATTTATCTGTGAAAATATCACTCCGCCACCCTAGTATAAGGGTTCTTGCTTATTGTAGTGTCTATACTGACGACTGTGTTCGGCCAGAAAAATCGCATAAGCATAACACAAAATATGACTCTATAAAACCCAATCCGCTAATAAAAAGGAAATATTCAATCGTAAACGCCCTTTGCATGTACCCTAGAGGGTCACTCGAAGTAATTTAGCGGCACTCTCGAACCTACCAAGTTGTTTAGCCCTCTCCGGAGGGATCTTTATAACCTTTTTCAATGTAATTGATAATGAAATGGGTAACTATGTATAATTGCGTGTTTTTAGCCACCTGGGACGCCCAAATGACTAGAAACACGTATTTATAATAAATATTCAATTATAGTAACTATTTGAAGAGCAAATATATGGTATATCGAGCAATTTTTTGGTATTTATGATAACCTATACCGGTAATTTTGGAAGGCATAATGGAATATCAACTGTAAATCAAGTATTACAACTATGGCAGTGCGATGCTTCGGCACGGCCTCACAGAAAAGCGGCCGGCGTGAAGTAATGCCGAAATTAATAAGTAAGGTTACCGGAGCCTTCCCCTACTCCCGAATTAAATGCTGGCAACGCACTCGTGTCTCTTGAGTTGCAGGGGTCCATGAGCGGCGTTAGTCACCTACCATGTGCCGCCACTGGGGAGGCTACAGCGAGGATGCTACACTTCACACTCTGGCGCGTCGACTTCGACTTCACGCAATGATGTGAGTAGCCTCTCGCTGGAAACGGTGGTTATGGTCAGGTACAGTGCGAGAGAGTATGGGATTCCGCTGCCTCGTTCTGCGAGGAAGTGATGTATGCCAAAGAGGCGGTGGAAAGGGAACGGGAGAGAATTACTTCTCTCTCGTCCCACAGGCGCCGGAGAGTGCTGGGTTACTCGTTACCCTAGCAGACGTCTTAAGTGGAAGAGCCATGTTTCGGTACGTATGAGCCGGCTCGACCGGAGTGTTTACCGGAGGCTCTAACCCTTACCTCACCCCTCCTCTCCCACTATTCCCCTACTTTCTACTCCCTTACCTACCTACTTACCTACTACTCTCCTTTTATATGTATATATATCATGTGTTTGGTGTACAATAAAGAGTACTATCTATCTATCTATCTATCTCCAACCTTAAAGGCCGGCAACGCACTTGTGACTCTTGAGTTGCAGGTGCCCAGGGGCGGCCGTAGTCATTTACCATCAGGTGACCCGTGTGCTCGTTTGCCGGAAAAGACAAGAACAAGATTGAGAATAGAAAACAAAATTAAAATAAACTATAAACAAAGTAAACTGTACTTCGGTTTAACAGAGTATATAATGAGCTGAAAGTCTAAATTATATACCCGCATTAAGTTTAGTTGCAAGCGGAACCCATTAATTTTCTTTCGGTTTATAACTTGAAATTGGGTCCCGCCTGCTACTAAACTTAATGCGGGTAGTTAACTTAGACTTTCAGATCATAGTATAGTCTGTTAAACCGAAGTTGAGTTACTTTGTTTATAGTTTATTGACGTGATAACGTCTTATAATTAGGTGGAGCCGGCTGAACGCATGAAAAAACATGACTCATGCGGCGTTACCTCGCTCTGAGACGTTCCTATGACGTTGTCACGTTCAACTATCGTCAGTAAACCGACTTTACAGACAACCGTTCTTTTTATTCTGTTTTGTATCCTCAATCTTGTGTCGGTGTTTTTAGTGCATTATTTTCAAATTGTCTTTTTTGCAGTCGGGTTTTTGATTTAATAAACTATTTATTTTATTTTAGACTTTTTTAGTGTTTCAGCACACTCTTATAAACAAACACTTTATTACTTATATAGGTTGGGCATGATTGATTGCATGCCAAACAAAACAGTTTATTTACAAACAATTTATTTATTCCATTTTAAATATCATTGGGCTACGGATATTTATAACTATTCTAAGTTTCATATGATAGCACGGGGTCCACACAAACATGGCTTATTTTCACGCTATCAAAAACTTTTAAAACCAATTTATTATTCCTAATTAAATTTAAACAGGTAACTTATGTATA
Source organism: Callimorpha dominula (assembly GCA_949752705.1). Taxonomy (NCBI): domain Eukaryota; kingdom Metazoa; phylum Arthropoda; class Insecta; order Lepidoptera; family Erebidae; genus Callimorpha; species Callimorpha dominula. Next base: position 21,752,240 of record OX457004.1, on the reverse strand, counting down.
TATTTTTAATCCCCTTTTAATTTCCTTTATTTTGATATCCTGCACGATATATTTGGTTATTTTTTTTTTGCTTATCACTATTTCGCGCCAAAAATCCGCCATTTTGTTCTTTTTTACAAACACCTAGGACACTTGGGTTTTTAAGACGAATATAACGATACGTTACCTTTTTTTTTTTTAATATAAATAATAATAACTCCACACATCTCACACACGGCCGTCTGATCCCAAACTAGGCATAGCCTGTACTATGGTAACCAGACTGCTGATAAACATACTTATATATTTCTAAATACATACATATTATAGATAAATTACACCCAGACACAGAACAAATGACCGTACTCATCACACAATTATTTGTCCTGGGTGGGAATCGAACCCACGACCTCTGGCTTAGCAGTCAGGGTCACTAACCACTAGAATTAAAAATAAATAAATTGTGTCTATTTCGATATAAATTGGTGTACTTATATCTAATCCTGAACCCCGGCTCATAAAACTATATAATATTGATGAAGTTACATTATGAATTCCGCTCCGCTCTCCTGAATGTGACTGGTGACATCCGGGCAGGAATTGAGAAATCCAAAGTTACCGTGTTGGCTCTGGTAGATTTCTCGAACGCATTTAATACCGTTAGTCACGATATCCTTCTGTCTATCCTCTCCTATCTCATGATTTCACCTGATGCACTGGAATGGTTCTCGTCATATCTTCGAGGGCGCCAGCAGTCGGTCCGTGTCGATGACTCCTCGTCTAGTTGGCGTGATCTTAACTCTGGTGTCCCTCAAGGCGGCATTCTCTCTCCTCTATTATTCTCAATATTCATCAATCTCATCACTCAGAATCTTCAGTGTGCGTATCATCTTTATGCCGATGACTTGCAACTTTACCATCAAGCTACCATAGACAACATAACAGAGGCCATTTCTCTGGTTAACAGAGACCTAGAGGCTATTAATGGCTGGTCTGACCGGTTTGGTTTGACTGTAAACCCAACCAAGTGCCAGGCTATCGTCGTTGGCAGTCAACAAATGATCAGGAGGCTAGATCCAGATAAACTGCCATCTATTACTTTCAACGGATCAATCGTACCGTTAAGTACCTCTGTTAAGGATCTGGGCCTGTTTATCGATTCCAACCTCAGCTGGCAAATTCAGGCTACTAGCGTCAGCCAGAGAGTCACAGGCACGTTACGGGCCTTATATCAGCTTAAGAACTTTCTTCCATCCGAGACAAAAGCGATGCTAGTACAGACTCTAATTACCCCCATTATGGATTATGGTGATGTATGCTACTACGACCTGAATGCAGATCTCCTCAATAAATACGACCGACTTCTGAATAACTGCATTCGATTCATTTTTAATCTTCGTAAATTTGACCATGTCTCCTCCTTTCGTCACGAGTTGAGTTGGCTGACGATTCGGCAGCGCCGCCAGCTACGCGCTCTCACCACTCTTTATTCTATTCTCAACTAACCTACTTCTCCCACATACTTAACATCCTTATTTCAGTTTTTATGCTCCAATCACAACAGAACTCTCCGTTCTTCAAACAATCTTCTTCTGTTATGCCCCACTCATACATCCGCGTGTGTTCACTCTTCCTTTCTTATTCAATCTGTCCTCCTCTGGAACGCTCTACCTCTGGAAATCAGGATAGCACCTAGTCGCCTCTCGTTCAAGGCGAAAGTACGAACCCACATTTCGCGGAATTTAGCAGAATCATCACAACAGTAATACATTATATTTATTTATATATTTAACGTGAAAGTTAGCACGTATCTATGTTTATTTGTATGTGTGTGTATGTATGTATAGGTATATATATTTGTTCTCCTGTCATCTTTCCTAGTTCCTTTTTTCTTTTCTACTTAAACCTAGTGCACCTATTCACTCATTTCTGCACCACCCTAAAGTAGACTGGTAGAAAATGCTTACGGCATTAAGTCCGTCATTGTACATTTTTTTTGTGCATAAAGTGTAAATAAATAAATAAATGTTAATTTTTTTTATAAAAGGACGATTTCGAATAATTGTTGATCAATTTCATGAAACAAAGATATTGAAAAATATAAAGAAAACAGCATGTTCACTATTTAAACTTGAAGTCTGTGATTTTCGTCGATGATAGTAAACAGTTCCTTTCTACTGTGTATGGGCCATCTGAAAAATATGAAAAGCATATTAATGTTGGTAAATACTAATAGTTCTTTCCGAATTACTAAATTCTATTAAAAAATATATTAAAAGTTTTTAAAAAGATCTAAATAACTAATAATCTAATAGACAGAGATATTACCTTCTTGATACCACTCAGTAGCCGGAATACCAGCATCGAGTCGAGCTGCTACTATAGCTTCTCTCATAGCTAATGCTATTACTACTGCCATACATATAGGAGGTTCACCGATACCTATAAATACATAGAAAGATGAAGGTTTAGAGAGGCAATTGTTAATAGATCCGTAGAGATAAATACTTGAAAATAAAAATGTGAAGAGGCTTACATTTGGCTCCGAAAATAGCATCATCACTGTATGAGTTCTTTCTTAGGTATACCCTCCAGTCTTGCGGGATATCTCTTGCAAGTGGTACATAATAGTGCCAAGTGCGATCAGTAAGCAGTTCCCCTGTCGATGCAAATACCAAATTTTCACTCGTCCAATAACCCAAACCCATCATGAAAGCCCCTTCCACCTGCCCAACGTCAATTTGGGGATTAACACTCTGTCCAGCATCTTGACATGTGTCAACTCTTATGATCTGAAACTGGCCAGTGATCACATCTAATTCTACTTCAGCTAGCGTCACTCCAAATACAGGAAAATTATATTCTTCGTCAGTTCTAGTAAATCCATGTACTTGTAGGTCTACATTATCTGTATGAGCTTTTTTAATCAACTCCTCCCAAGTTGGATTATCCATTTGATCTCTTATTGGTTGTAGTCTCTTTAACAGTTCTTGACAAGCTCGTTTTACACCAACACATACATTTATTGACGTAATGCTACCACCAGACAGACTGACGTTGGGAGCTATAACTGTGTTGTTCTCCTTCACAATGATTTTTTCAACAGGAATCTTTAGTAGGTGTGCAGCTACTTGAACAGCTCTAGTGTTTACACCTTGCCCCATTTCAATACTGCCATGGGTTAGAACTACAGTACCGTCACCACGGTATACAGACAAATTAACATAAACGTTGATTCCTCCTATAGGTGTCCATCTTAATAGAGCAAATCTCAAACCTCGCTTCTTCCATCTATTATCAAGGTTATATTTGTTTACAAAAGCTCTTCTTTTCGTGTAATCAGAACTTATTAAAATATTGTTAACCATGTTTTTAAGGTCTCCGTATTGTTCAGTGTCTAGGTTAGCTAACCTGACATCTAAAGGATCCAAAGACAGTTTGTATGCAATCTGTTCCATGACCAATTCAGTCATTGCGATGTGTTCCAGTGTCCCTGTTATAAATAAATTACAAAAGAATAATAATAACCGGCAGCAAAAGTACTGTTTACAATGTTCCGCCTATATTATTTATAAATAAATTATTAATACGTTATAAACCTTACCGGGTGCCCTAGCCCAGGTATTCTTAGCGGTGTCAGTAATAGAGTCATAACTCTTGTAATTCCATCGCTCTTTCTTGTAAGCATTGTTGTATATTCCTTTGCCAAGTATAGTAAATGTTTCGTTTGTTTTGTATCCGTTATCTTCATAAATATTGTAATTAAGATATTGAATTACTCCAGAACTATCTACGCCGGCCTGAAAAGTATGAGTATACCACCCTGATTCATAAAAGGTTGCGTTAAAGCATACCCCCATATATTATTAGAAAATATATTAATTACGACTTACTTCAAAATTCATAGCACAAGGAAGCCTCTTTCCAACAGCTCTCATATTTATAGGCAATGACTGAATGAATCGGCATGGTCTATTAAGCTTAGTTACGGTTAAGGCACTTGCGACCGCCCCTTGGATACATCTGGACATTTTGAAACCGTATGCGCCTCCACAACGGCGGTTATGTACGTCAATCCTGAAATATATTTAATTTGTGCCCATAATGAATAATTGCAAATCTTTGAAATAAAATTAAATATAAAATTAAATTAACTGCATTTTTTTATCGTATTGGTCAAAAAATAACCCGAAAGACAGAAAAGATAATGCGATTCGCAAAAGTACAGAAGTGATAAAAGGTTACCACGAACCAATAAATACCACAAAGCCAATGACAACATGTAAAACTGTAGATAACAAAATCATTACTTGAAGGTTGGAGATTTTCAAAGAAGTTGATAGGTTCTATGGTACCAATTTTGGCCATCTTATTCACATTACCGTTGCTGTGGCTTATGCACTAAGGATCAACATTGTGACCCGTGAAAAAAGGTAAAAAGCATATAAAAGAGAAGACATGAACAACAAGATAATAATTTTCAATGAACATATAACGCTAACCTACTATGCCTACGCATATGCGTGGCTTAGCTACGGAATCATCATGTGGGGAAATAGTACTGACACAACTTCTCTTTTTATTCTTCAAAGAAATTAATCCGAATCTTAACAAACATAAAACAAACCGACAGTTGCCAACCCTATTTAAAAAAAATTAAAATACTTACCTTACCATGCATATATATTCTGGAAATATGTAAATTTGTGACAAGCAACATTACCTTCTTTACAAAACGCAGAGACATACACACAAATAGATCACTTAGACATGTTGTCGCCACATTAAAAACTCTTATTTATTTTATTAAAAATAGGGACAAACTATAATAGATGATAACACAGTTCACTATTTAATAGAAATAAGTTAATAGATATTATTTTGACTGGTAATACCGGTAACGCAATACTATTGGTCGATGGATAAACATTAACAAATTGTGGGATTATAAAAGGGTAGGAATATGTTTAGAACGATTGACTTGAGTGCGAACAGAGGTACGAACAACTTGGCAGTTACTGTTAGTTAGTGATTTTCATAGTTTATATCAGTGGTTGTGAGACTGTTTATTACATCAGAAGTGAGATAAAGAACGCGCCCCAAATGAAATAAAAAAAAGTGTTAGTAAGTAAAAAGTTTCTTGTGCAAGATTTTGCTATTCGCAAATCCCAACGTCCTCAACATGGTGTTCATCAAGCAATCGTGATGCAATGAGTATGCACCTAATAGTAAGCAAAAACGTTTTTATTAGTAATTTCCGAGTGTGTGTTTATTCTAATGTGGGTAGATGTGATAGAAGCGAATACCCGTACTACCGGATTCATTATTGTGATATTCTTACTGTTAATTTAGAGTTGGAAGCTTAACTATTATTTATAATTTACTAATTTGTTCAAAAAAATGTACGGATTGAAAAAATGTACATATATTTTATTTAAAAAAGAGGGTATATGGATAAAATGAGGTGTTCAAATATTTCTATATTTGTAGAAACTATTTGCCACAAAAACATAACTATTAATACTTTGATTGCTTGGATTAATTACGTTAAGAATTTTATAAAAATAAAATAAAATAATTCGGACTTTAACTCGAAGTGTTTATCAAAAGTACTTGTAGTTGATACCTATTAGAAAATCGAAAATGAAGCATGGTTAAATATACCTTTAAAGTGATGTTAATAACTGGTTTTTGTTGATATATGAAGTAGTCACAAAAAGTGTGTTGAACACCCCAATCCTGTTAAAAGCTTTTAAAGTACATTTATACTCTCTAGTTTCGCAAAAGTAGGCTATTAACGCTTTAAGCAGAAATACTATTAGTGCCTGTTCTCCGCTGATATCAGACAAAAAAGAAAGAATTGGTTTTTATCAGTGCAATTGCTAGGTGCTAATGTTTTATTAGACACTTAAAGTCAGGCCAGACCGAGCTTCACAGGAAAAGGAAGTACAACCACGTCGAAAAACTTGGTCAGGCATAAAACGAACCAGTGGCTATCAAACATTAAGAACAACATGTGTTTAAATATAGATACCTTGGACTAAATTAGCAGAACTGGATGAAAACCACCTGAAATTGGATAGACCAGGATGTTGGCCGGTATTTATATTTCTGTATTTGTGAAATCTGCCTAGTACATAATGATGACTGTGTCATAATTTTGTTGACTGATATTTGAGAGAAGTATGTATGATGATAGACTTAAGAGTGAGGAATGAGAACATAAGAAAACATGTATCACATTTAGTCTAGTACATTTGCTTCGGACAATACTGGGTAACCTATATGCAGAATTTACTCGTGTAAAGTCAGACGTTAAGACCCGTTGTGATATGCAACTAGGGTTGGCCAAAGGCATCGCCTAAGGGAAGCTTCGGGTGCTTGACGCTGGCTGTATAACTTACCGCCGATGGAATAGTTATACACGCACGAGTAAATTCTTACAGCCAGATGTTGAGACTTGTAGTAGGAATAGTAGATGGAAGAGGCCTCGTTGCTGTTTAAAAAAAAAGTGATCGATGCAAAGAAATATATTGAAATAGATACAATCTAATGGTAAATACTTTGTCCTCAGCAACTATACCACACCATGACGCTATCCGGGACGGATGCGTACGCAGGAGGGCCGTGTTGTCGCCACATTAAAAACTCTTATTTATTTTATTAAAAATAGGGACAAACTATAATAGATGATAACACAGTTCACTATTTAATAAAAATAAGTTAATAGATATTATTTTGACTGGTTATACCGGTAAAAGGGTAGGAATATGTTTAGAACGATTGACTTGAGTGCGAACAGAGGTACGAACAACTTGGCAGTTACTGTTAGTTAGTGATTTTCATAGTTTATATCAGTGGTTGTGAGACTGTTCCTTACAGACATAATAATAGATTATTGTTGCCTACTTCTTATATGACGCTACATTCAAATAGTCTATATGTAATGTGTATAAAAATTTATAATGTACTTCCTGAATCTATAAAGACAGAAAATAGTGATAAAACATTTTTATATAAATTAAAACAAATGCTACTCAATAAAGCCTAATACAATATCAAAGAATCCATGAACGATAAAGAACTTAAATAATAAAATATAATCATTAAAACAATAATACAATTCTTTACAAATACAAATAATACTTGGTCATAAAATAAGTATATGACGGCGCCGCCACCTTGTTTTTAAAGCAACACGTGCAACAGGCTACCCTCACTATTAAAACCCTATAAAAGGCAGCGCTCGACAAAGCGGAGATTGATTCGTTTGAGAGCAGTCGCCCGGTGCACATGTTGCATTAAATTATAATAAAGTATTGTAATTGTGTAAGTGTGTGGTAATTAAAGTGAGTAATAAACTATTATAATAATCAGACTTTATTACTAAATAAACTCTGTGCTTTGGAAGTTTGCTGTTTTTTTAAAAAGAAAATGTTGAGCCCTACTCCTATATATATATACCCCATACTTAACATACATCTGTGATATAATTAAATAAATTAAGAACGCTTCCTCCTTTCTTCTAAGTTGCCGTGCCCAACAGGGTCGATAACGTACTGGAATTATGGTTTCAACATCCTTAAAACATTTTGGAGTGCAATAAATTGAATTGAGACCAAATAACATCGAAGATTCCGTTTCAAAACAGAAAAACGAAAAATATTAATTAAGGGGCCTTACAAATGATGAATGTTTAAAAAAGATTTGAAATAACTGTGTATTACAGCAAAATCAAATCAAACAGACCTAAAATATCATGCAAAGAAAAAGATGTGATCAAAAAATATATAAAGAAAAGAGCATGTATTGTGTGACATGATAAAATAATATAATTACTCTATGATCTTTCCCAGATATAGTTGGTAAGATTAACTTATCCTAAACAATTTACATACCTGTTTTGGTCCATTTTTAAAGCTCTAGATATCATCAACTGTACACCTTCCAACCATTGTGTCGTACAATAAACATCTAGTCCTTCATCTGAGGGCTTTATTACACAAGTTAATGTCTCCATAACAAAGTGATACTGTCCGTATATTGAATTGTCACCCGTAATAGTATGAGTGATTTCATTGCCCTTTTCCGTTGCATCTACTTCAGAATTAAGTATTGCTTTTGCTGCATTACCTTGGGTACGCCTTACATCCAGTACTGGAGTTTCGACATTTGTGTATATCGCTGTAACTAACTTTACAGCTTTGTCAGCAATATGTCGTTCTTCGGCTACTACTATAGCTATCGGTTGGTTAAAATATTGGACGTGTCCACTGCATAACACTTCTTCATTAGCGGAATAAAGAAAAGAATCAGGAGGTGTAAAGGAATTCAGGCCCGGTATATCTTTTGCGGTGTAAACATCAATGACTCCTGGATAAGCCTGGCAATTATTTTCGTTTCGTTAGAGTTTACATCAACAAGTACATTTAAATATACTAGTCTATTCAATTGTCCTTACCAAAGCTTTACTAGTGTCAATATTTACTATATCTCCCACAGCGATAGTGCTTAAAGCAAATGCACAAAATACTTCATGAGAGAACCTCGGAAGATCTTCAGTGTAAAATGCTTCTCCCGCACATTGTATCTAAAACATAATTTATTCTCTTTTTATCAACTTATAGCTCCGGTTCTTATTTGATTATTTATACCTATTTGTTATAAACTCTAATTATAAGAATAGCATTTTTGTTACGCTCTTGACTCAAACGCACATAACATATTAGCCTGATAATTCGTATCATAATATATGTTGACTCGGTATAAGGAATGTGTGTATAATTTCAATTTGATGTGCCCAATTTTTCTTTACCCAGCTGATGCAGAAGGAGGGTAATGTATTTCATTTTCTATAAAAATTAACTAAAAAGATATGAATAAACACTTCCATAATTAAATCTATAAATCAGTACTGTAAAAATTGTACTTGTGTCGTGTTAGGTGTATGCTGATGGTGAGTGCACCTCAAACCACAAAGTGTACAAAGGTATATTATATTGCTAGTATAAGTACTGATGTACCTACTTGCTAAATATTTGTAATAAACTGGCAACTTGTAACTAGTTGGCAGTCGGATTTTTTATTTTTGTTAGTCGTTGCAGGTAGTACAAATATTAGTGAGTACTTATATTAGAAATTTATTATACCTTTAGGAGCACTCACTATCAGCATATAGTTAGAACCAAATAAGTACAATTTTAAAGATTTAATTATGAATGTGTGTTGTTTACATTTTTTTGGTTCTTTTATACAATCAACATTCAGTCAGGTTTTTTAGTTTTTTAAATTAATCTCTTGGACATAATCAGTCTTGGACTACATACCGCAAAACAGTACAGTAATAACGCATCGGTATAATTCCTAGATCAAAAAACATTTACTTTATCCTAAAATTTTGTCATGATTTTATTACCAAAGCTTCCACTTTTGTGATGGGCTTGTTTAACGGCCACTCCGAATGCTTCGTATCGAAGTCTTGATAGGCCCTAGATACAGGGCGGTCGTCATCCAGGTTTGTTGCTCCAGAACGATAAGAAGGGCTTAAGGCACGTTCTGGAGATATCTTGAGCAGACCCTGACAAATACGGTTTTTGACAAGTTTTGACAATAACAATTGTATTATAATTGTAGAGAAATTCATTGTTCGTATTTTTCTGTGATTTTTTTTCTCTCTGCCCTTGAGCAGCTAAAGAGCCTAGCCTTTAGTTTCAAAAACTCTCTAGTTTGTTTATTTTAATTACCTTTGTTAATTAACGTGCGATAAACATAATTAGCAGAAATAAATAAAGAAACTGCTGTATCGCAAAGTTCAGGTAAGATTAAGAGTGACTTGATCTACATTCTTGCGATGGGACCAATAGAGCTCTTAATCTATTTAGCCTAATAATTGCCAGCAAGGGTTTAGTAGAACTCTCATGAACAATCTTATCATATATCCTTTTTTACACAAATTTGCTTACCTTATAGAAGAGCCCCAAAGCAGCTTTTTTTCTGTAATCCACCGAAGGTTCAGGTGGGTTATCTACCACCACAAGCTCTTGTTCCATAATCTTCAAACCTGCTTGAAGAGTTTCATCGGTGAAAAGTTTCTTCCCCACTAAGTATTTTTCAGTAGCACTAGCTCGGATAAAAGTTGGTGAGAGAGCACCAAAAACTATTTTTGCTTGCATCACTGTATTATCGCAGCTACGTAATTTGTACAAAAATCCAGCATTTACCAAAGCATGTGCGTTTTGCGAACGTGGCATAATCTGAAATAATATACATGCTTTGATTTTGTTGAGGTATCAAACCTGACTTATTTTTTTTTTTAAAGTATTGTAAGTACATCAGTTTCCTGAGAGAGGTCAGAATTGGTTGAAAGAAATATAATCCAGATAACACGTTTTGTAATAGATCATTTTGCTAAATTTCTTCATAAAATTATTTGTTGTATAACTTAAACTATACGACGCGACGTTACGACATCGTGATATTTTTCTAAAAATCTCGTAAGACAGCACATAACCCGATTGATGATAATCAGTTATAACAAAAATTTTTCACTTTCGCGACCTGTATGTATTGGATGTAAAAAATGCTCCCTAATCACGGTAGTTTTTAACAGTTGTGACAAATTTTTGTTAAGCCGACTTACGAAGATGCAATTCAATTGCAACATTATAAATATTACTTGGTTCATTTATATTCTTGGGTATTATTTGGCCTCCACCCATAATTGATCATGTTTGATGATTAACTAAGTCACTGGCATCTGTTATATCATCTGACATCAGCTGGCATGGGCTACGTCTACTTTCTGTCTTTAGCTTATTAATAGTTTGGAACCCGAGAAAATAAAAAAGCCAATACTCACCTTAAATGTTACCAATTTATAGTCGTTGGTGAGTGGTGGTAACATAATATTCCATATGATATAACCTTTCATATCTTGCTTAAGAAACTGTTGCATCGTCACAGTTCGCTTGAAATTAAAACTATTTTCTGTAAGAATATGATCAAAGTTTAAAAATGAATACTTAGAACAGTTTACCATTATTTTGGATAATCTTATACTATAGCTTAACTTAGACGGCTCGTACTTTCCAGCAACAGCTAGTTCGAGTTACAGTTATGTGAGTCTGACCTTTTCGAGCTATTGCTGACACTTCTAAATCCATCAGTATAGGCAATATCCTTTTCCTTTCATTGCTTTCCCTTGTTGCCTACCTATTCTTTTCAATATACTTCCAATATATTTTTATTTTCCAAAGTGCCCAATATTAAGTGAGTAGGGTGAAATTATAGCTGGCAAATGAAAGTATTTAATACGCCTCTGTCTACCCCTCCGAGGAGCTTAAAATATCATTGTGATACTTACGTATAGTGACCTGAGCACCAATCGTTTCCAGCAACAAAAAAATGTCTGAAGAAAAAAAATTGTGCTGGTGCTTGACCATCAGATTTCCAGCTATCGATGCCACCTGAAAGTACATTTATCTTTTTACATTCTAGCTGCAACAATTTTACAAGGAATAGTTAAAGAATTTCAATTAATCTATTATTGTTTTAAGAGTTCCCCTAACAATTAAGCCATAATTTATTCTAGGGAGATAGGGTACAGAAATTTTATTACAAAACACCTCAGCTAGCAAGCACTATGACCGATTGATTTGTGTCAGAGATATTTAGGGTACATTAAGAACAAATGACACCACTGGCATACAAGTCTTCATAATTAAAGGTGCTAGTTTGTCAAACAGTAATTGTATAAAAACGTAAAAATCCGTCAACTGAGATCATAGATAGAATTTGATTTTTCTGTTGAATTCTGCTTTAAATAGAAGTCTATTAAAGTTTCTGTACTTATACAGTTCTATATTCGTTTTAGATCAGTAAAATTAGCTCATTGGAGGGCTAAATGTGACTCTAATCCCTTACAGGTAGCCACTTAGTTAAAGGTATGTATTTATGGAATAAGATCTATGCATATCCTCTCATTTTAGAGTTGCAGATCATTTTTTAATTAACGTTTTTTCTGATTTTAATAGTCTATATTTAATACAATGCAATGTGCAATATATTTTTTTGTTAAATCTACTTTTAATGCTACAAAATAATACAAGACCTCTTACATTTCGCACTGGAACATGTGCTACATTTGTAATGTGTTCATATAGTTTTATCAAATATTCAAAAAATTCTTCGTGAGCCACTTTTTGTAGTATATTAAGAAAATCCGTAAGTGTAGTGTTTGCGTTTACTACTAAATTCTGATCTACATAATAGCCTTTTAGTTCTTGTACTCCGCTTACATCTATGAGAACACGAGGATATTCGTCTATTGGGTATACACCTGAAACATTTTAATTATTAGATGAAAACTCTAAATCAAGATTATCTGACATTTGAATGACATTTTGATAAACAAAAGTGTCTTATGTTTTCTTAAGAAAGCATGTGTTTTAGTGGTAGGTACTTGAAATTTTCATTTTCAAAATATTTTTTCTATTTAAAAGTTACGGCTCTACTTAAATTTGTGATCCTATCTTTGCTCACTATACGACGCTAAAATACGACTTCGTCTTTCGGTATTACGTTGTGTATAAGGTAGGTACGTATTTTTTAGGCGAACGCGCACAGATTGTGATATTTAGAATACTTAAAGTTTATATGAAGAAAGAATGCAGTAAGCTATATTTTTGAAACAATATGTGAAAACAGCTACATAAACATATAGGGGTCGAGTACATATTTTGACCTGTCATGGTACTAAACTCTATACAACGACATTTCAGGTTATACTGGTCTCAAATCGATTGCCAGGCCATGTCTAGTATCTATAAATATTTGTAATGTCTTGCCAGTACAACAACTCTTTAGGATTTCTGCCTAAATATTCTTTCTCAAAAGAAAAATTACTTTGACACGATTCCCATTACACAAATTCGGAGAACCTAAATTCCAACTTGATGACCAATAGTAGTAATGAGCAATATCGTCTTATGCCACGTTCCAATAATCGAGAAACGATTCGTTTTGCTTACGGAGGGTAAAAATTTTCGTTGAAAATTCAACGAAATTTTACCGTCCGTAAACAAAACGAATCGTTTCTTGATTATTGGAACGCGGTATTAATCAGTCGACAAGTATTTATACAGGTGTACATACACGTAAATATATGATAGGTATTTTAAAAAAGTAAACAATCTTACTTTGACACAATGTTAGGTATAAATTTAAAGACTGTCAAAATTTTAAATACGGTAATGCAGTTTCCTATTAGTGGAGGAAATTTTAGAATCGGATTGACAGATAAATTTAAAGTAAAAACTTTACCTCTTTATAATGAACGTCCCTGTAGTTTGTAGCCATGGCAATATGTATACAATGTGACAAATTGAAAACTTATAATGAATTGTGGAGACATCGTGACAATTTCTCCACAATAACTAGAAATTTTAACAAACTCAACTTGATCTTCGATTTCTTAGATCTAGACCGCAATACTGATAGCTTTAGCATTTACACATAGTCCTTCTTTCAAGGACTATGTGTAAATACTACAGTGATTTATCATTGTTCAGATATTAGCTTATAGCATTGAGTATAATATTATCATTAATTTATAAAGTTGCATTTTTTTTTTTGGTTTACAGCATATTATCCACGCTGACCCAGCCATTAGAGATTTACTTGCAAAATATTGGAAATCAGCTCTGAAGCAAAATAGTAGTACAGTTGGGATTGCACAACTATATATTTTAAGGTTCAGATGGGTCTAGATATGAATAAGAAAAAAAAAAGGTTTTATGGTTGAAGAAACAGATGGGTTTGTAGATTTTTTAGGGTCATATAAAGAAACTATTGTTGGTATAAATACCGAAGGCATAACTATGAAAAGCGTCCGTCTGGAGCCAATGGATTTTTTGTAGCGGTCAATGCTTTTATAATATGTATGCGCTATTTTTGAAAAATGAACAGAATGACATTATCTATTTTCACTGGATCATTTCCTTAGCACGAGGCTGCTAAAACAGACTTTTAAAACAAGGTTCCCCGTGGATCATGAGATCTCTAAAGGTGTATTTGGTGATATTTGGCCCACAGCACACATTAGGCCCACACAAAACTTACCCAAGTGTAAGTTTCTTCTGTCATTTGAACATGTAATAAGTAAAATTAAATAAGAATTCTAGTTTACCTTTAGCAGTGTTTCCACAAACTAACATGTAGGAGTCAGTTCCTTCCCTTGTTAAGATTTGGAATACATCCTGGACAGTATTAACTCGGAACCAAAGTTTGTTGTCTTTTAATTTAATCTCTATAGTATTAGCTTGAAAATCTTCTTTATTTACAAAACACCAATCACTTTCCTCACAATTATTCTTGTTGCAAGATTCTCCAGTCTTTTTGCAAATTCGTAAGTCTTCTATATCAGGTAACTGAATTTGTTTTGGAGCGTCTTTGGCAAATTTTTTAAAAGCCTCTAAAATTGGCCTATAACCTGTACACCGACAGACATTACTAGATAATGACTTCTCTATTTCTAGCATCGTTATATCTGGATTACTTTGCAGAAGACTGCGAACAAAAGTTGCAATCAACGACGACAATATATATTATATATTTTCTGTAAATAATAGTCATGCAGTGCGTACTACGTATTAGTCCGATCTATACTCACAGCCATGTCATTTTAGTGATCTTCTTTTCGATAATAAAGCTTTGTCAAATTTGCATTGAAGCTTTCATGAGCAACCACTTACCAACAATAACGACTCATTGAAATTAGGTATCAGTTTAATTTAGAAGTGGATTAATTTGTAATTGGAAGATAAGGTTTTGGTAGCAATAATTTTACGGGAAATGTTTATTTCATAATAATGTTCTCTATTAACTATGAATTTTAGGCTTTTAGGGCGTTATTATAAGGAAATATGTTTCACCGTTTTATAATAGACTATTATTTACGCTGAGTATGTGCCAGTTCTTTTGGGAATAACATTTTGTCTGGTCAAAATTCACATGGCTGTAGGACAAATTAAGAAGTATTGGCGGGAAAAGCGAGATTTCTGCCTCTACTTACCAGATATATCTGCCTTAGGAAATACTTGTACCGTGCGGGCCTGAAGATTACGTATGGTGACCACTTCTGTGGGAACTTTATACAAGATGCTGAATCCTGTATGCAACATTTTGTACAAATGTTCAAGGTTATGGTAATAATTTCTAGTCTTTTTAAGTTTTTGCAGATATTAGTGCTTATTAACAGAAGTTCAATAACACGAACGATACAAATAACTTTATAAAAGACTAGCTGTCACACGCGGGCAGCTTGTAAATTCAAACCACTCTCACAGAAACCGTAAATTTTCTTTTCAGGATAAAATGTCTACGTGCTAAATTTCATACAGATCTGTTCTGGCATAACTGGGTAACAAATATCCAAACTTTTGCATTGATAATAATGGCAGTAAGATGAATTTGAATAGTGGACAAACCTGTACATAGACATAACCCATGAAGGCGAGCAATATCCACACTGCGAGCCATTCTCCTCAGCTAGGGTGGTTTGCAGGGGATGGTAGCCTTTCTTCCTGTTTCCCACCTCCTCAATCGTTGTAATCTCCCACCCATGACAAGAGGTGATTGACACCATGCACTATGAAGAAGACAGTCAAGTTTAAGAATTCAAAGCAGTAAAATAAATTAAACATTATAACAAGCTAAAATAAAGCACATATAGTTATCATCAGTGAAAGGAGGCAAAAAACACGGAATTATTTTTATGACCTATTGATTATAATATTGCAGTCCTTACCTGTGGCAAATGTTGTCATACAATGTAATAATTTACAACCATTTATTAGTAACAAACAGAGCCATACCGAATTGACAGCATAACTTCCTCCAGACGGGCTCTTGACATTAATGATACAGCCTCCGCAGCCAGCTTCACGACACATGTACTTAGTGCCTTTCAGGCTAAGGTAATTTCTGATATAGTCCAGGAGAGTCACGTGGGAGCTTACCTCGCCACCAACTGAAAGACAAATCTCGTGCTATGTTACAGGGTTTTAAAGAAACGTAAAATGTTCATCGGTTTTAGTCCTACAGTTTACATTGCAGGTCGAAAACCAAAAATCATTTTAGGTTGAAAAACATCAAACCAAAAATTTTTACCCGCGTGATCTAAACCGTTAATACTACATTTTATTAGTGCCATGTCGACACAAACGCTTGTAATGATTGAAGAAACGATAATACAATTTTTTATGTTTTGCTGAATCAATCATGTTCATAATTTATATTGAGTTTACACATCATTATGTTAATTTGCGTTAAAATCTTTCAAAACATTCTGTGTATACTCCCATAGTTACATATTCCTTACGGACATTGGAACTAACGGCCACCGCGCTCTGGTGAATTTTAATCGGCCGATTGTTTGATCGTTCTGAGAATCAGAATGAAACTGTATTGAAACTGATTCCTATTTCATTAAACTAAGAACTCAACTGTCAACTATAAGTCAATGCATAACGTGTGTAAAGCACGGTGAAAAAGCGCGCACTGCATTCAACTAAACTATCACCCAACTGCCGTTCGATTTCACAGCCAGTACGGCGAAGTACGTGTGTGCGCGCACTTCATAAACTAAACAGTCGGTGGATACTCGTATATCTAGTACGGGAGATGTTCAGAGATTACTGGAAACAGTTTCTGTCTGCTCCTGCATGTGCAATTATTTACTTATAAATCGGTAACCGAACAGTTCATCAATAATTTGATCACAGTCGTCAGACGATAGTGATAAAACTATCGTCTGATTAAAAATCAGAAGCGCGCGAAAGCTCTAAGCGTAGTCACCTACTGACTGACTGACACCTATTGACGGTATACTAGTATATTTCATTTTGTTCCCCTGGGTAACGTGAAACCAGTGGAATATGCCTTAGCGCAAAACAAACAAATTATGTCAATGCTAATTACTACGAAACTACTACGCCTGTCACCGACGCTACAGGTTGCTTCACTTGTTAATAAAGGGCCCCTGTCAGTCTCAAAACTAGTTGTGCTTTCCCGATTTTTTTTGGGGTTTTGAACTAGTAATAATATATCAACCCCATCGTACCTTTAACCAGGGAAAAAAAAAATAACTTAAAATTACTTAGAACACATAATTTTATAGTTGAACAACTGTAATGAGATGACATAATTTGTTGGCTGTTTTAATTCAATGGGTGCTATCCAAGGTCAGAACCTTCGATAGCACCCATTGAATTAAAACTATATCTAACAAATTTAATTAAAGTTCTTTCAGCAAAGCGTCATGTTCAGTTTTGTTTGTCACAATTCATCAGCAAATATTGCACTTTGTATTTACATATAGACTTATACCGGCCGCAACGTTTCGCCATCGTTCAACTTTCATCCCCATCACCTGGATATTTGGCAATCCACCACTGTGCGGCTTTCCAGAAGTTTTTTGCCTCGCACAACCAATCTTTGGAACAAATTGTCGCCTGCGGTATTTCCGGACCGATACGACCTTCAAACCTTCAAGAAAAGAGCGTACTCCTTTCTCAAAGGCCGGCAACGCACTTGTGACTCTTGAGTTGCAGGTGTCCATGGGCGACGGTAGTCACTTACCATCAGGTGACTCGTCTGCTCGTTTGCCCCCTATAATATAATATATATATATATATATATATATATATATATATATATATATATTCAAGGTAGACAATTTATCTCAATTCTAACTACTACGATGCTTTTTTACGATGATGCTTGATGCTATTTAGGTGATTGTTGTTGAGATTGTCTCGTATCAAGGTAGTAGTTATCGATTTTTCAAGATCAGTTTTTAAGCAAGTTAAGCCTATTCTAATTTTCAATAAAAAACATCTACCATGTCGATGTTTTTTTTAACATTTTACAACAAACTTTAAAAATTCACTTTTTTGTTAATTTTTTATCTTAATTTTCTTTGTCTTCTAATTAATGAACTAACGTCTTAATTTCATTTACTGCACCTTTTTGTTGATTGTTGGTTCGACTCCGACAAGTTAAGTGTTTTAGATAGTTTTACTAAGTCATTGCGAGCAGAGTCAGAAGCGATACAAAGATGCACCAAGTGTGCGAGTACGCTTAAAGAAGTATCATGACTTGCAGTTAATGTGTAAATAATTGTATTATAGTTATAGTAGCAAACAATATTCATGCGATTATTTCGTCTCTTGTTCAAGGGTGTATATTTCTATATATTTTTCTGTTTTTTTTTTAAAAGATAACACCCGCATTAGGAATGACTCCCACACAAACAACGGACACAAAGAACACCAGGACGCGGGTGGAAATCGAACCCACGACCTATGGCATAGCAGTCAGGGTCACTAACCACGAAACCAACAGGCCGTATCATACCACATACCGATCACCAACTAAATATATCGATAATAATATCTCAACGGGACTAACCCGTTGAAGGGCCTGCAAAGCAGAAGTCTGAATGGAATCAAAGGCTTTTTTATATTTCACCAAAGCAAGACCAACCGGCCGATGGTAATCCTTCCTCTTCTAGATGGTTTGGCAAAGTATGTATGTGGTTTATGACAGTGACGTCTTTACAGTAAAATTCTTGTCCCGGAGGATGGAATTCGTCTAACTTGATTGTTAGAGGATATCTTAAGGGCAAAATTAGCTTTTTCTAAATGAAAATAACTGGTGAAATCCAAGGAACAAATTTCACTACCAAGGATATAATTTGGTTTGAGTTATAATCCAACTGTCATAATGGGATGTATTCAGAATCCCGTTATGACCGCTCCTATAACGTCTTAAAAGAATTAGCCTAACTATATCCAACAGAATAAGCTTTTTTTTAATCCTACTAGTAGTTTCAGAAAGATGATGTACCTACTCATGAATGTTTGTAACACCTGTGTCTACCATGTTTCAAGCAAATAAATGGTTTTGATTTGATTCTATTAGTATTTTTTTTACAGTATCGAAAGAAGGGATTAAGGAACATCAGATTTACAGCGCAATGGGTCATAACACAGCGTTAAGCTATAACTACATATGGTGGGTGCTCTATTTTTACTATCTTATTGTACGACGACCATTGTAAGTAAACCTACGGGAACAGTTAATTTGTCCTATTAATTATTAATGTTATTCGAACAAATTACTGACTGGAGGACCAATAATCTAACAAATTCTATAATAAGAAATTTCTCAGACTTTGTAAATGAAATTATAAAGGATCAAAAGACATAATTATAATACATTTATGTTTAGGATTCAGTTGCTTGTGAATGCACAAGCAAAAATTAATTTACCTTTGTGATCTGCTCCATTGATTTTAAATTTAATGCGTTGCATGTTTAAATTAAGAGCACATATATTATACTTCACACCGACAACAGAACCATTATTAAAGTAACACTTTTATTGGTAAGTAGGTATTATACTCGTACACAATTTACGAGTAGAAGTAATAAAAACTGTACGTGTAAGATAACGCCATGGCTTTAATTAAAAACAAAACAGTTACAAGCTATCATACATTGTGTTTGTCCATTGCGAAATTCAACAATGGTTTTGTAAGATGATATGGAATTTAGTTGCCAGAATCATTTATCATTTTGAAATAAACAGTAGTACTATAAAGATAACCTAGAAAACTTCATTGTGGGGCATTTAAAGAAGTATTACAAAAGTCTAAGGGTTTGTCTAAGGGTTATGTTACAACGTCAACTTATTACTTACCTACTTACTTATAACAAGCGGCGGTAAGGTAATGCCTAAGGACTTGCGACCAAGTGGTTGCGGGTTCGAACCCCACTCAGTGCACTACCGTCGTATGCTAGTAATGTGTGACCCACGTTACTAGTATACTTTATAAAAATAAAACTTGAGGACCAGCCTTGGCTAGCCGTATGCAATGTTTTGAAAATTATAGCTTTCCTCATAAAATAGACTATCTGACTCTGATAGAGCTTTAGAAATTATAATGGTACAATCTATATTTTGTGTGTCATCTTAGTATAGAACTTACTAGCAGCGCCACGCGGTTTCACCCGCGTAAGTCCCGATCCCGTGGGAATATCGGGATAAAAAGTAGCCTATGCGTTAATCCAGATCTCTAGCTATCTACACGCATAGTTTCATGGCAATCGGTTAAGTAGTTTTTGCGTGAAAGAGTAACAAACATCCATCCATCCAAACTTTCACATTAATTACAATATATTAGTGGGATCACATAATATTAGTGGGATTATTACAACATAAAATAAAAACGTACCAAACCACGAAATTGCTCTAGTGAATGTACTAAATAGAGGCAACGTATTGACGTATTGATATAAATGTTATCAGTAAATACTTGTTAACTACAAATTGTAATTGTTTCAATACGTAAACCTTTGAAAACTGGTTATGAGAACTGTGAGGGACGAATGTTTTTTTAATTGGATAAGGACTTTGTAAACACAAGTAACACAACTGTAAAGAAAGAAATAAACATATTACATATAATAAATACATAACATAAAGGAAGGGACCTACATACATTTATACGGTATGTACCTACATGGATCTCATCACAAACTCATCTCATCATTATAACAAAATAATAGCCCATTTGTTTGTTTCTTACTTTATAGTGAGATTATTTAGGATATTTTTAACTAGGTTTAATAAATAATAATGGTATATTTTGTTGGTTTCACAGTTTCACTACCTACATATTTATATATTTTGTAAAAGTAACTTAAGTTACTTCTTATAACACCAGTTATTTGCCAGTGAAGGTCCCGTGGAAATCGGTCCACCCGGTCTGGAGATTACATGGAATGAACAGACAGACAGACAAAAATTTTAAAACAGATTTTTAGGCATAGTTATTGTGTAAATAACTGTATAAACAGACACTTCAATTTGATGAATGATCACGATATACAAATAACAAGATCGATGCTCACCCATCGCTGTATTTTATTCAACACTTTCTTCCCTCAGGAAGATAGTGTTCAATAAAATAAGGCGTAATAAATATATCTTATCTTGTCTAACAGATATGAAGGCTTTCTGTTAAACATCGTATAATGCTAAGTAACCTAATAGAAATTAAATTATTTGTCATGCTTTAATAGTTCATGCTATTAGGAATTTTGGGTTTAAATAAATTTAATTGTTTGGTTAACTTCATAATCACTGGTGATACTTTGTAATCTTGCGTTTTCTTTCTAAAGCACGATTCACACCGAACGGGTAGCGCCGGAGCGCGTTTTTTAGTACGGTGATGGAAATTGAAGTATATATTTGTTATATAAAATTCATTTTTGCCCACTTGCGCTCGGCTACCGAGGCGCGATTCGACGCGATCCGCCCGTTCGGTGTGAATCGTACTTAAGAGTTTAATATGAATCTTTAAACTGTTTATTACTCCTCACCCAATATAAAGTGGAAAGTTGTCTGGTCTAAGGCATCCATTACACGGTAGGTTTTGCTGCCAGTTTTGCCACAATCAAAACTGTGATTGACGAATAACCTATCGTCTAATGCAGTGATTGGTGGTTGCATGATAAGATTTTAATGTCGATATTATTTCATCAATCACCAACGAACATTCGTCAATCATGACTTTTGGTAATGATTGACGTTTGCATGAGCGTCTAATGGACGCCTATGACAAGGAAAAAAATATATTTCATTCATTAGTAAACGGTTTCTATTACTCACGTATATTTAATTATTGTATATATATTGTGCAAAATTAAAATAAAACTATATGTTTTACGAATTTATTTATTTTGGACACAAAAAGTGCTTAATATTGTAATGATTTAAGAAGACTACTGTCATTTAAAAATAATCTCAGGAATTTTGAGCGTACCATATGTAAATAATAGATCATCAATTAAAAAAAAATCTGGATTGAATGCTCCTTTGTTTACAATGTATGCAAGTAAGTAAAAGAAAGAAAGAAAAAATATTTATTTCGGCACGATAAGACAATCTTAAACATAACAATACAAGAAGAAAATAAAATACAAAATAAGAATTCACAGCATATGAGAAATAAAAAGCGTTAAGAATCGTGACGGCACCGGAAGAGGATCCAGTTGAGCTTGCCTGGTATATATATAATAAAAAAGAGATAAAAACACATTAAAAGTAAATTCTATCACAGCTGAAGTTTTTTACCCCCATAATTGCCCGTGAGTATAGCAGTAGTTGGTTGGTTGGTTTTGAGCTTGTATTGGAGAATTGAAACTGTTATTCGAAATAGTCGTCGTAGAGTAGTATAAATCGAAATATCGATTTAAATTTTAAGTCAACCAATTCATCGCTCGTTACTTTTTAATAGAAGATTCTGCTAATACACGAAATAGAATGCTTTAATTCTTAAATAATATAATATTGATTTATTTAGTACAATATTATAACTAATATACCGAACAATAAAACAATATGTTTATATTCCAGCTACTTCTAGACTTAACTAAGGTTAGTACTTAACTATTCTACGAGTAAATACATGTATTACACGTATCATGTCATTCCAAGGTACGTGAATGGCCCTGGGACATGGAGGCTTTGTCCGTACGATAGTTCCATGGAATGCTATGGGTCTGCTTGCCTAATAAACTTAAAATCTGTAATTCTTGTTGCTGATAGTAAACAGTTCCTTTCCACTGTATGTGGGCCTTCTGTAACACATAAAAGAAATTGATAATGTACAAAATATAACATGTAGGTGTAAGGCCGTTTGATCCTTTGCCATATCTCTTTTAGATAATTTTCTTATGGAGACAAACAATATTTGTACAAGGATTTTACACATGCACATCATGGGTATACAAAAATAAAGTAATAAATACTTCCCCTCCCTTTCACATGGTTTCGCTTGACATTTTTGTATCTTTCGCCTAGTTCGTCAAAGTGTCCCTTTTGCAATGTCAGCAATTCAAATTGTGAATTTTGCAATTTCAATTATACATTTCCGTGACAATAGCTCTTTTCAAGCGGATATGTATAGCATTTTGGGATATAATAACAAAATCTGTAATATTTATAAGTTAAAACTACAGGCTTTTTTAAATTTAGAAGATGTCATTCATGGTCAGTAATTTATTAGTTTTCTATGGGTACTATTTGTTGCTGATATAAAATAAAGTATGTTAAATATGAATAAAAAGCAATAATTTAAATGTAATGTAGCAAATGAAATGTAAAATTGTTTACAAGATTCCTCGGCAGAGAACCATTTATCGGGTATTATATTTTTGGTGCTTTGATCTTCCACAAACACATTCCATCTATATCTTTAACACTGCCCCCTTTATGTTATCCCTACCATAATATTACCTACTATCCTACTGAATGAGTTGGACGCTAGTTACTCGACTCTGTATTTCGGTATTCATAGTGTATGAATATAATGTAAGCATTTATATGGATATGTGTATATATGATTTGAATATATATTATTATTTTGTTATATTTTTTATGTAAGTAATAGTGTGTACTTCTGTTTATGTACTGTGTGTAACTTGTATTGATTTTATAGATAGAATGGATGTGATTTCTGTGCACCTACCTTATAAGATTTCTCCACCACTCCAAGGTTGGCTGGTAGAGAATGCCATCGGCATTAAGTCCGCCTTTGTACATATTTTGCATAAATATTTAAATAAATAAATAAATAAATATTATTATTGTCCCTACAATTCTGTCCGTTTCATATTAGTATGGTCCTTTTAATGTTAAACATTCCATTGTTATTATTACATAACTGAAACCTATGATAGTACCGCTCCTGCACTAATCGGTGAATTGTAAATGGAAAGTTAAAGCCTGTTAATATTCATTATATAGTTATTTCAAGGTCGAGTTGAAACGTTTACAGGGTTGATACAGTTTCCGACAAAAAAAAACTTTGTAAGGAAATTGTCGGTGATCACAATTTGTGTATAATTTGTATTCGCAGTTTACTTCAAAACTAACATAAGTATTACATTAATATATTTGAGTACATCTAAAACAAAGATTCTTCAATTAAGTAATTCATAATATAATCGGGTAATTACCTTCTGGATACCATTGAGTAGTTGGAATATCGGCGTCAAGTCGAGCTGCTACAATAGCTTCCCTTAAAGCGAATGCTATTACTACTGCCATACATATTGGAGGTTCACCGATAGCTATAAAGGCAAAAAATAAAATAAATATATTGATTTTAATAAATGTTTTTTTTTTGTGGTTTTAATAATAAGTCTTACATTTGGCTCCAAACACAATATCATCACTATAATTTCTACTAGAATTTTTTCTTAGGTATACCCTCCAGTCTTGAGGGATGTCTCTAGCCAGTGGAACATAATAGTTCCAAGTGCGATCAGTGAGGTTCTCTCCTGTAGATGCAAATACCAGATGTTCAGATGTCCAATAACCCAAACCCATCATGAAAGCTCCTTCGACCTGTCCAATGTCAAGTTGGGGATTAACACTCTGCCCAGCATCTTGACATATGTCAACCCTTATAATCTGAAACTGGCCCGTGATCACATCTAATTCTGCTTCCGCCAGGGTCACACCAAATACTGGAAAACTGTACTCTTCGTCAGTTCTAGTAAATCCATGCGTTTGTAAATCAACATTGTCTGTATGAGCTTGCTTTATCAACTCCTCCCAAGTTGGATTATCCATCTTGTCTCTTATAGGTTGTAGTCTTCTTAAAAGTTCTTCACAAGCTCGTTTTACACCAACAGTTGCAGTTAATGACGTAATACTACCATTAGTTAAGCTCACGTTTGGACCTATTACTGTGTTATTTTCTTTCACAACGATTTTTTCAACAGGAATTTTCAGAATGTGTGCAGCTACTTGAATAGCTCTCGTGTTTATGCCTTGCCCCATTTCAATACCTCCGTGAGTTAAAGCAACGGTACCATCTCCAGCGTATACAGATAAGTTGATGCACAAGTTTATTCCTCCCGCGTGAGACCATCTTAATACAGCAAATCTCAAGCCTCGCTTTTTCCATCTATTATCAAGGTTATATTTGTGTACAAAGGCTCTTCTTTTCGTGTATTCAGAAATTGAAATAAGATTGTTGATCATGTTGTTTAGGTCTCCATATTGTTCACTATCTATGTTAGCTAGCCTGACATCTAGAGGGTCCAGGGACAGTTGATATGCTATCTGCTCCATTACTAATTCAGCCATTGCAATGTGTTCTAGTGAACCTGATTTAAAAAAATAAACATCATAATTGTTTTTGACAAATAACGTAAAAATATGATATTCTTTTTGAATTTTATGTTATTTAATTCTATCGCTTTTAAGGGCTTAATTTTACACAAAGGCCAAATATTTTATTGAATCTACACTGTCTGTCTGAGTTCAAAGTCAAGGAGGTCTCTATAAATCAAAATTTCTCTTAATAATTTTTAATGTATTATTAGACTGCATTTTAAAAAAAGTAACGTACATGCATCAACATTTTCATTAATATAATATAATAATTGATAAGTTATACAAACACCGTTCTATTACGGAACCTTCATTTATGACCAAACTCGCACTTAGTTGGTAATTATTTAATATTAATAATTAAAACAGGCGAATCCTTACAGGGTGATCGAGCCCACGTATTTTTAGCAGTGTCAGTGACGGAATCATGAATTTTATAGTTCCAACGCTCCCTCTTGTAAGCGTTGCTATATGTTAATCTACCAAGCGCAGAAAATGTTTCATTTATTTTGTAGCCATTGTCTTCATAAGTGTTGTAATTTATATATTGAATCTCTCCACGCCTATTTACGCCAGCCTACAAAGTACATACATTTTAAACACATTTAAAAAAATGTATTAAACATTTTAATTATATAACAAAAAAAATAAGCAAATAACAGCTTACTTCAAAATTCATAGCACAAGGTAGCCTCTTGCCAACAGCTCTCATGTTAGTAGGCAAAGACTGAATGAACCGACAGGGCCTATTCAACTTAGTAACGGCCAGAGCACTTGCGACCGCCCCTTGGATGCATCTAGATACTTTAAGACCGTATGCGCCACCACAACGGCGGTTATGTACGTCAATTCTGAAATATATAACTAACTATGAAATACAGGATGCATGCCGCCTCCAACCGGTGTTGTTGAAAATTATTGAAAAGTATGTAAATATATCTTATTTAAAATAAATTCAATCGTGAAGTAGATCGTTCGATCTGGATTTTTATAATTTATTACTACAGAGGTTGTATTGTTGTGTAAAAATTATATTTATAAAAAACATCAAATGTCCTGCGTTATGTAGGGAAACGACCGTATAGAACATAACGAGATATTTTTTTAAATAATGTCGTAATAGTTTTCATACCTATTTTGGTAAATTTTTAAAGCTCTTGATATCATCAATTGTACGCCGTCTAACCACTGTGATGCACAATAAACATCTAGCCCTTCATCGGAGGGTTTTGTCACACAAGTCAACGTCTCCATAACAAAATGATACTGTCCATATATTGAATTCACTCCCTGAATGATATCAGTGACGTCATTGCCTGTTTCTGTGGCATTTATTTCATAACTGAGGGAAGATCTTGCTGGATTACCTTGTGTATATTTTACATCTATCAATGGATCTTTAACATTTGTGTATGTTGCTGTAACTAGCTTAGCACCTCTGTCAGCAATATGTCGTGATTCAGCTACTACTATTGCTATTGCTTGATTAAAGTATTCAACATGTCCACTGCAAAGTACTTCTTCATCGGATGAATAAAATGGAGTATCAGAAGGACTAAAGGAATTTAAACCAGGTATATCTTTTGCCGTATAGACATCTATTACTCCTGGACAAGCCTGTATAAGTTAATTGATATATTGTTATTATGCTTTTAATAAAAAGCATTGTTTGTATGCTTATACTTACCAAAGCTTTAGAGACATCAATATTTACTATATCCCCCACAGCAATAGTGCTTAAAGCAAATGCACAAAATACTTCATCACAGAATGACGGTAGATCTTCGGTGTAAAATGCCTCTCCTGCACATTGTATCTAAAAGAAGTATGAATATACATATTGGTCCACCTGCTTAGTTTTGTTCATAAATCTAAATAAGAAAAGCATTTCTAATCATTACCAATGCTTCCACTTTCGTAATGGGTTGGTTTAAGGGCCACTCTGAAGGTATTGTATAAAAGACTTGATTCGCCCTAGAGACTGGGCGGATGTCATCCAGATTTACCGCTCCAGAACAATAATAAGGGCTAACGGCATGCTGTGGAATTATCTTGAGAAGACCCTGGAAGACGATATAATCGGGTCTTCATAAGTTTATAATTTCATCTGTAGAACATTTTGAAACAAGAAGATATACAGTGTTATATTGTCAGGTTATGTAGCTACGTACATATTCTTTTGCTCTGTAATCTGATTGTGCAACTTGGGTTTTAAGTTTGTATAAATGCCATCGTAGTTATAAGTAGAACAACATGTTTATGTAACACATCTTATCCCTTCATATAAAGTCTTTTTCAGAACTTGATTGACGCAATCCAAGTGTTCTTTCTAATAAACACACTGTAATAAAAACAGGTGAAAATCCAAAATAATCCATATTCTATTTGATTTATATTTAAGACTTAGTTAAGCCGTTTTCATTTAAGGCACATTATAATATTTTATGAAATGATATTTAGTGTCTAAACCAAGAAGATAATAAAATGTCAGGTCGAATTTGAATCTGGGCTTGCTTCTTAATACAACGAGCTATAATATAACAAGCTACATTACAGCAAAACAAGACTAATATGAAAAGTAGATCTGTATTAAAGAACATACAGAACTTAAAAATAATATTGCTTTATAAAGACTACTTACCTTATAAAAAAGTCCTAAAGCAGTTATTCTTCTGTAATCCACTGAAGGTTCAGGTGGATTATCTACCACTACAAGCTCATAGTCCATAATGTTCAAAGCTGCTTGAAGAGTTTCATCAGTAAAAAGTTTCTTCCCCACTAAATATCTTTCAGTAGCAGTAGCCCGGGTGAAAGATGGTGAAAGACCTCCAAATGTTATTCTTGCTTCCCTCACTATGTTAAAGGGGCTATAGAGTTTATACAGAAACCCAGCATTGATTAAAGCATGGGCGTTGTGAGATCGTGGCATAACCTAAAACAACATGCAACACATTTTAAAGAAATGCCTATTACCTATATGTATACAATTTTTTTGTAAACTGGTTATGGCATAAAAACAGTAACGTATGGTTCTACACTAAATCTGTCAAAAAGACTTCTTATTTGTAAATATTAATTTCTAAAATACAAAATAATCTTGATTTGAAGATTTTTTTCTCGTGCACGAGAGAAAAATAATAATAATAACTCCACACATCTCACTCATGGCCGTCTGGTCCCAAACTAGGCAGAGCCTGTACTATGGTAACCAGACTGCTGATAGATATACTTATATATTTCTAAATACATACATATTATAGATAAATAAATAATAAATTCCCATACGCATGGAAACCTGGATTTTCTAGACGTAACAAAAGGTACAGTGAATTCTATATGTAGGTAATGACGTCCCCTGACAAGCGACTGTTCTTCCCGTCTAGTTGGAGCGACTGCAACACTATTCCTAAATAGTTTCCCAAAGTCAATAGAGTGATACTTTTTTGGGTCTCCTTAGTAGATTAAATAATTGGAATACCAAGAAAAATTAAAAGCATACTTACCTTAAAAGTAACTAATTTATAGTCCTTAGTAAGTGGTGGTAACATAATATTCCATATGATATAACCTTTCATATCTTGCTTGAGAAATTGTTGCATTGTCACAGTTCGCTTGAAACTGAAAGTACTTTCTGTGTGGAAAAGATAAACAAATATTCATTATTTTTAAATAAAATAGATAAGAGTACTAACTATACTCGAATAAAAACTTTCGTGAGTGGTATTCATTTTATTTAAATTATACGGTTTTACTCACGTGTATATTTCGGGGATGCCCGACTAGTTTCGGACCCGACGGCACTAGTTTCGTCTGGCACCTGCAACCGGCGCGGCAGGACGCCTCACCCCTTGATAAAGGGCCCCCGTCGGGTCCGAAACTAGTCGGGCATCCCCGAAATATACACGTGAGTAAAACCGTATAATTTAAATAAAAAGAGTACTAACTTTTAACATTTCGCGTTCCATGGTTTATTTTGTGTAGAGGAATTAACGCGATCAATGGCTCAGTGGTGCATGCCCTCCGTGGTCGCATCCGTGATAGGTTTTTCGACAATCGGTGAAAAGCGCGTTGGCATGTTTTTTATCTCTGGATTCCACGCTGTAGATATTTTAAAACAATCTTCCCGATTGAAAGTTTTTTTTAACTCAGTAACACTTTAGTAGTAGTAATACCTATATATTGATTGATTGACTAGTAATACAGCGCGTTAATTCTCGAATAAAAATATTGTTATACGAGTACATACGAGTTTATGTACAATGTTTAACACCTAATTAGAAAGGTATTTAAAATTCGGTACTAACTCAAGTACAGTTCTTCAATAAATCAATACAAATTCAAGTTAATGGAAGTCATAAGGATCAAGGTGATTATATTAATGATAATAATGTATACCATTATGGCAATGATTTTTATAGCTAATTGAAGCAAAAGTTTTCATACATACGTATTGTTACTTGGGCACCAACTGTATCCAAAAGCAAAAAAATGTCTGAAGCAAAGAAATTGTGTTGGTGCTTGATCATTAGATTTCCAGCTATTGAACCCACCTAGAAACACATCCATTCTAAACATAGTGCAAACTGCAAATCTATTTTTCATTATTCTATTTCGTAAAGTTTACGCCCGACGCAAAAAGAGGGGTGTTATAAGTTTGACGTGTCTGTGTGTCTGTGTGCCTGCTGTGGCATCGTATTTCCGATACGCATAGATCGATTTAAGTACGTACTTTTTTTTGAAAGGTTACTTGATTGAGAGTGTTCTTAGATGTAATTTAAGAAAATCTGTCCAGCCGTTCGAAGATCATTAGCTTTTTTCTAATCGTTAAAGGGATTTTTGAGTCGTAGGTGTTTTCAATTTAAAACTTATGATTATTTACGGTTTTTACAGAATCTACTTTGAATCCAAACATAGTTATAGGCACAGATATTAAAAAGTTCACCTACGTTTCTCACTGGAACATGTGCCACTTTTTTAATATGATCATACAATTTCAGCAAGTACGCAAAATATTCTTTATTGGCTACCGTTTGTAGTATATTTAGAAATTCAGTAAGTGTATTGTTGGCATTGACTATTAGATTCTGATCTATTATATAGCCTTTTAGTTCTTGAGCTCCGCTCACGTCGATGAGTACTCGAGGATATTCAAATATGGGATATGCTCCTGAAAGGTTTAAATTATCAAAAATAATTTTTAGGTCAGAATAATATAAATTAATATTTAAAATTTCATATTCATTGAAATTCAAACAAGTGAGTGTGCTATAGGTTAACAGGATTTAAAATATAGCAGTTCTCAAACCGTTGGCTCTTTGTAAAATAATTTCACCACCGACCCGGTCTGGGCAAGTTAAAAAATGAACTATGGAATCTCCATCAGATGATTTCAAATTCAAATTCAAAATCATTTATTCAATTATGACACTAAGTGACATTTATGAACGTTAAATTGAAGCTAGAGTTAAAATTATAGATCGGCGTAAACAGACGCTACAGCATGTACTGGATTGTCGAGGTAAATTAGGTGAAAACACCAAAATCTACTGCCTGCTTGTGTCGATCTATGAGATTGACTAGATTCTGATTCGTTTTGTGTTTTATTTTATTTAATTGTTTCTGGATTACAACAGCGCCAACCATATGAGTGCTTGATGTCAAAACAACTGTATAAATTTTCTTTCTCTTATAATATATTACGAATAAAATATATATTATGCATGTGTAAACCTACACAAACGTAGATATATTTTTGTAATAGTAAAGTCATAGGTAGCTTAACATGCCTACAAATTGCGTGTATAAGTATTATTTGTTTTTAAAGTTGGTTAATTAGCAAGATTTTTCGATATTTACCTTTAGCAGTGTTGCCACAAACCAACATATAGGAATCAGCCCCTTCTCTAATAAAAATTCGAAATATCTCTTGAACGGTATTAACTCGAAACCAAAGTTTGTTATCTTTTAATTTTATTGTTATTATATCAGTTTGAATATCTTCTTTATTTAAGAAACACCATTCACTTTCTTCACAATTACTCTTATCGCAAGTTTCTCCAGTCTTTTTACAAATTTGCAAGTCTTCTATATCGGACAACAACTGCATTTGTTGTGGTGCATCACTTGCAAATTTCCTAAAAGCTTCTAATATCGGTCTATAGCCTGTACAGCGACATATATTGCTGGATAATGAATTTTCTATTTCGATCATGGTTATTTCTGGATTAGTTTGCAAAAGACTGAAAACAAAAGTCGCAAATTAAATCTTTTTAATTTTTTTTACATTCTCGGTATCGCCACGAAAAGAGTAGACATACACACTTACATAGGTGTAAGTAACTCTGATTTCAAAGGCCATTTTACATTCTCTCTTTGTTTAAGAAATATTGAGAAGGAGGAAGAATTAACAATTAAGGGCTGGCTTCAGACATCCAAGACGTGAATTAGTGTGAACGGACAATAACCGAACTTTACCATAACGAATCAGAATAAATCGTATTCCGTAAAAATAAATTAAGTTTCAAAAACGAAATTGTACAGCGCTGTAGAAGAAGTTTTCAAGAAATTCATACATTACTATTTAAAAAAATTACACACGAACAATGGAAACTGATCGTTTTCCTCACCTGTACATAGACATAACCCAAGCAGGGGAACAGTAACCACACTGTGATCCATTTTCCTTAGCCAGAGTGGTTTGTAGTGGATGGTAGCCTTTCTTCCTGTTTCCCACCTCCTCGATCGTTGTGATCTCCCAGCCATGACAAGAGGTGATTGATATCATACACTGTGAAGAATACACTACTTATTTAAATCTTACTTTAAAGTGCAAAATAATATAGACCAATAACCTTGAAAAACAAGTAAACTAAACTTCTATTGATCAATGAATTTGGTAGTTTTATACGGGATATTTTCAACTATTTGATAAATTATAAAAAGTTATTCTTTTACTTTATGGTCTGATCTTTTAATTCAATTCTGAACAGAATACAGTATTTTGTTTAGATTTCGTAATCCCTAGCTCATCGGTAAGCTACTTTAGGCTTATTAATCAATACCTACGTATTATATAAGTACCGAGTTGACAGCGTAAGGTCGTGCTGTTGGGCGCTTGACGTTGACGATGCAGGCGCCGCAACCAGCTTCACGACACATGTATTTAGTCCCTTTGAGGTTAAGGTCATTCCTTATGTAGTCCAGGAGTGTCACGTAAGAGCTGACCTCGCTGCCAACTGAAAAAAAAAGACACGATCACAGCATGATCCAAGAAAACCAGGCATTGCTATACGTTTTTTGTTTGAGTCGTTGTTCTTTTTGACCGACACTTTGATTTTGAACTTCGTTGATTTAAAAATAAATGCTTTTTTTTTTAATGTTGGGAACTGTAATCTTATTAAAGTATTCTTATTTCTTCTATTTATAAATTAGATATTTAGTTGTCCCTTCAACACATTAGTCACAAGAATTATGTTTTCGTCTTAAATACCTTGACTAAATGACTAGCTGTTGCCAACAACTTTGTTCACGTGTAACTTTTGGTAAAATTTATCCTACGGAAACCATAAATTTTTATGGGATAAAAAGTAGCCTATGTGCTGTTGCAGGCTATAATCTATCGTTTTGTGTGAAAGAGTTACAAATATCCACCCATCCAGCCATCCATACATCCATCCTCACAAAATTTTACCTTTATAATATTAGTAAGATGAGAGAGCACTAGTCCTCTTCCATTTCTTTTTAAACGACTCTTTACGACCATGAACACAAGAACAATGTCGTAAGAGAGATTATGGTTGGGTGTATTACAGGTATAAAATATGGGTGTTTAATACGCCTCTGCCTATCCCTTTGAAGATACAGGCGTAAGTATATGTGACTCCAATATCCGATTTCTGTACTTCATTTCGACATTACACTTTAACAATCTTATAAATTATGTATGTATTTGAACATATCCTTTAGTATGTGTTTTCCTAAGCGCATAACACAATATCTTTATGTACTTTTAGCGTTTCCAGTTTTTCTTATGACTTTAAATTATGTATAGTATTTTTTTATTGGGAAGAGAGAAGGCTTAGGGCTCACTCGTCGAAATACAGTCATTGCTTCACTGCCGGTTTTCTGTGAAGCCGTGGTCTCACTCCGGTCGAGCCGGCCCATTTGTGCCGAAGCATTGCTCTCCCACAGTAAACTGGTGGTCTACTATTTTTTATATTTTTAAATATAAAGGACAATGACCATGTATGTATGGAATTCCGTCTTAAGTTGTTGCACTATAAATCTTTATTTATTATAGACTACGCTTTATATATTATAAAATGAAAGTGTTTGTTTTCCCACAAATAACCGAGTTTTTAAGTAATTAGACAAAAACACATCCTACAAACAAGGACCTACCAATTATGTTTAACCTACTCGCAACTTATAAAATAACCACAGATCACTCATGTATCTCTGTTCCATTTCTTTTTAAACGACTCTTTACGACCATGAACACAAGAACAATGTCGTAAGAGAGCATTTGCTGCGTCTACGCTAAACACTCTACTAGAATGTGCATTAAATGTGATGTCGTCGTGATATCCTCCGCAGTGGTGGTAAACAGATAGGTCTAAAGCCCCTGTAACTTAGGGCGTAGTTCTTGTATTTTATCTTATATTGATATATTTGAAATGTGCGCTTTAGTTGGTGGTATAGCAAACACTTATGCCTGTAACCTCGTAGGTGTAGGCAGAAGCATTAAAAAACATATTTTGCCAACTAAAATAAGGTCTTATTCACGTTTATGGGGAGCAAGCCTATTGTAGTCAAAAGGACACTTTGAGAATCAAAAATGTGAAAATTTCGAAGTTTACTTTGTTTTATACCTATAATTTTATTTTCTCTTTATTGTACCACACCATTTCAGTAATATGCAATACTTTGTTGCAATAAATATTACAAACATTTAGGTATATCAATTGGCGTTCTTATTACACATGATTGTTATCTTCCTTCGTATGGAGGTTGTATACCTTCGTACGAATATTATAAAAACTGATCTAAAGTAAGCTGTGATGTACTAATATAGGATTAGGGATAGATGTTTTAAGTTATAACAAAAACCCCCTTTATAAAAATAATATAGAGCATTTAGAGCAACATTACACGGGTTCTCCGCTTTTCTAACAGTAAACCAGCTGGTTCCCTTGTTAACATCTGTACCTATTTGAATAAAGTTAGAAAGTTAATTTAGTAAGTTGTGCACAACACTCCATACATCTTTGTTTCTTTTTCTTAAAACGTGATTTTTACGTGAAAAGACACATGAGTTATTTAGCCTTTCCTAAAAAAAATCTAACAGTTTCGCATTTGAATTAGTTTCTGATCGTTTGCGTATCAGCAAAGGGCACAATAATAAACAAACTCATAATTGGGTGTTAAAAAATTAAATTTTTAAATCTTGAATAACTCAAAAATACCCAAGTTAAGAATTATGGTATCCCGGCACTAAAGAATTGAAAGGAATATATGGTATTTCCTGTCAGCCTGTATTTTGAAAAATAATATATATTTACATAGTACTTACATATATTTACAAACATATAAATTTGTCAATCGACACATAAACAGTAATGGCCGCCGACTCGTCTGTCATCTGGTTTGACAATTGCGTGAGACGGAACACAAAAATAATAATTATTATAACAGAAACGTAAAATATTAATTAAATACATTGTAAAACGTAATAACATTACTAATTGTTTAGGTAATTTATGATATTATGAACTTGAAATCATTTTTGTGATGCTTTTGTTCAAAGGTTCATACTTACGTACTCGTACAAATGAAGAGAACGAAACGTAAATATCATGACTTCATACGGAAATAATGCGTAGCAATTGTTAATTTCCTGTTTTTATGTCAATCATAATTACGATTACGAAAATATAATTCCTGTAGTGAAAAGGTTGTAAAAAAATAAGAAAATATTTTTTATATAATTTTGATTTGGCAACATGAAACATTGCTAGCCCACTTTTGGCAAGATCCTTATTTGTTATAAATATGCATATTTAAAAATGTAATTTGTTAATTTAAAGTTAAATAATAATAACTTGAGACATTTCACACACGGCTGATCCCAAACTAGGCAGAGCCTGTACTATGGTAACCAGACTGCTGATAAACATACCTATATATTTACAAATACATACATATAGATAATTTATACCCAGACACAGAACAAATGATCATGTTCATCACACAATTATTTGTTTGTGATAATCGAACCCAAGACCTTTGGCTCAGCAGTCAGGATCACTAACCAC
Organism: Callimorpha dominula; assembly: GCA_949752705.1. Lineage (NCBI taxonomy): Eukaryota > Metazoa > Arthropoda > Insecta > Lepidoptera > Erebidae > Callimorpha > Callimorpha dominula. The sequence continues at coordinate 21,716,697 of OX457004.1, read as the reverse complement.
TAGATCAACAGGCCAATCAAATATGACCTAGTACTATATAATTCTTGGTCATGTCAGAAGACCCATACTTTCTCGAAACAGCCCGAATTATAGGTATGCAATCCTAACCTGGTCTAGCTATTGCTTAAGAAGAAATAAATAAATAAAGAACCATATATTGCCTTACAATACAGCCACGCAAGCGCATACAAAATAAAATGACACTTAAATCTAGACACACACATTTGTGTACTACACCGTATTTACGTAGCATTGCAACGAGGGTGCTCAGCTACTCAGCTTAATGCTGGCTGTGACGCAGGCCACAACACAGCTGCAGCGCTGTGTTGTGGGTTTTTATGGTTTCTATGAATATTTCTCTAATTTCTAAATAACTTTAAAACTATAGTATATAACGCCGGAAAAGTTTGAATAAATGTTTTAGTAGAATTATATCTATATAAAACACATATAAACGGAGGATGGCCGCAACTAAGGTCAAATGACACACTGTGCGCTGGTCTTCCGTATTAACCCTAAGGGACGCACAGAACGTGAAGCTAAGGCCAAAATCGCAACATAAAACTAAAATATTTAAAAAATTTGCATATGGCGTTGCGTGCATTTAAATCACTTAAAGATAAGTTGAAGTTATCAAAACATAAATAAAAACAAACACATATAGTTATTCTAAAACAACAATAGGACCATCTCCACTTACACTCCTCAGTCCATCTGTATCAGCAAAATCCGTTTTCCTCCATTGCCTTTTTTTATGGTATAGGGGCAAACGAGCAGACGGGTCACCTGATGGTAAATGTCTATCCGCCAAGGGCACCTGTAACTCAAGAGTCACAAGTGCGTTGCCGCCCTTTGAGGTGTGAATAGGGGAAGAGGGAAGGAGAGGGGGACAGTGGAAGGACGGGAATAAGGGAGAGGGAAGGGTTAGGGCCTCGGGTAACCTCACTCACGCGGCGAAAAGTAATGCAAGCATTGTTTCACGGCCAGTTTTCTGTGAGGCCGTGGTATCGAGCGGAGTCGAGCTGGCCCATACGTGCCGAAGCAGGGCTCTCCCATGCGTACCTGCCTTCCGTTCTTACCTACATTTCCCTTTCAGTATACTCACAATTTTCCCATTTTTATTGCCAAAAGTGCCCGGACAATAGGATACCCTTTACACTAGGGTAATGGGGTCCCATTACGTGAGTGGACCACATCAAAATGTGCAAAGTAAAAATAAACTCAACGGCTTAAATACTAATACATTGGTGCTACAAATTTGTAATGGCTATTTTATCTCTAGTCGTGATTTCTTACGATATTTTACGTGATTTAGAAATAACATTATTCTGGAACACACTAGCGTTATCTGAACAATTCCTTTTAGAACACGCCAAACTAGTTTTAGAACACACATAAATGCTCTTAGGTAAATAGCTTTTGTTCGTTATTACATTCATATTTTACACACTAAACTGTTGAACTACTAAGAACTGACAGTAGCTAATAAACAAATTCATTCATACATTATATTTCTAACATGATTTTAATACCTTTACTTGTAACTAACTAACTATGTAAATAAATGTAAGAAGTCAATTTTAATTTACTTCTAATTGTCGTACCCAAATCAAACTTTGTATGTACATGTAGTTCGAATGGCAACACTATGGTTTGGCATCTTCGAACTGATGTGATAATGATTGGGCTTGTAAACGATAGTCTGATGATAAAGACAGGTGGTTGATAATAGAACACTTTTTTTTTTATTTACTTCTCTATTAGAGCGTTTTATTTAGTTTTACTTGGTCAGGCGTGTAAATAGCCCGACCAGGGTGTGATTGCTCAACAGTTAGCGTACGAGGTGTAGGGAAGTAAACCACTTCTATCGATCAAAACAATCATGCCAGCACTAACCTGCAACACCGACCAAGTCCCGATCCTCCAGAAGGCAGCGAGCAGCGGCGAGGTTTCTACGGTCTCTTGCAAGGTATTGACCGGCCGGTCACGATCGTAGACTGGAGCACTCCACATACACCTTGTAAAGGTTACAAGCGAGTCCAAACACTACACGGCTATAGGACTAACGGAAAATCAGCTTCTTTTCACGAGAAATATAACTGATGTCCGTGGCGGAACAAAATTTTTATATTAAAGCGTCTTCTTAGCAAAAAGCGATGAGAGCAGGGTATGTCCGTTTTTTCTTGCACCAATCAGGTGCAGCGCGTTTACATAATTTGAAGACTGCTAACGCCATCTCCTGAGATCGTCGAGTACATTGGCAATATTACAGCAGTACCAGCACTAATTGCATTCGACAAACAGAATGTGGTTTACTATAAAGACTATGAAATTAATAATATAACGAAATATATTATGGTGCGATTATGTATGCATTTTATAAATATATTGGCGCTCCACCATGCACCCCGCCTTGGAACATCACAAGATGTTTCAAAACACGCGAATTTTCTAACTGACTGAGAGTAACACATGCATTATGCGATTAAATAATAAATATGATAAATATAGCGGCCTAAACTAAAAAATAAGGTTTAAACTAAGTTGAATTTATTGTGTAGGAATAGAATATAATTTAGTTACAGCGCGTTTGTAAATTCCAGTTTGCGTTTTAACTATCGCCACGCGTACAACGTTATCAGAGCCTCTGAACACGTCCGTAATTACTCCTAACGGCCAATGTAACGGTGGAGAATTCTCCTGCTCAAGAAGAACAACAGTTCCGATTTCTACCGGTTTGTCGGGAGTAGCCCATTTTTGCCTAACTTGCAACGTGTGCAAATACTCTAATTGCCATTTCTTCCAAAAGGATTGGACCATACTATCTAACAACTTTTTACGTTCTAACAGACTCAATCGTTGATCTGACAAATCAGCAGCGGGTAAATATTGCAACGGAGTAGACATCAAAAAATGCGCGGGAGTTAACACCTCAGGATAAGGGTCTGACGATAATACGCTCAATGGACGAGAGTTAAGAATACACTCTATCTGAGTAAGAACAGTTTGCAGTTCTTCGTATGTAAGTAACTGACTTCCTATTACTCTATATAAATGCGTTTTCATGCTCTTTATATTCCCTTCCCACATCCCACCAAAATTTGGTGATCTTGGGGGAATCATCTTCCACTCTATGCGTCGAGAGAGCAACTCATTCGACAGCGCGTTTTTGAAGCTAGAGTTCAATAAAAAACTATACAGCTCATCTAAATGTGCCTTCGCACCGATGAAAGTAGATCCATTATCGGAATAGAGACATGAAACTGGTCCTCGACGGGAAATAAAGCGTTTAAAAGCGGCTAGAAAGTTTTCAGTAGTTAAATCACTGGTCACTTCAATATGTAGACTACGTGTGACCATGCAAACAAAAAGAGCGATGTACGCCTTTTGCGCATGTTGACCTCTGCGGCGAGAAAGGATTGTCCTTATCGGACCAGCGTAATCTACACCAGTGTGACAAAATGCCTTGGCCTCTGAAACACGGTAATCAGGAAGATCAGCCATTATAGGCGTTGGATGCGTTGGGTTGCATTTAAAGCAAGTGTTGCACTTTCGCAACTTGGACCTGATAACAGTCCTGGCATCCAAGATCCAGTAGCGTTGTCGTATAATAGACATAAGAAGTCCAGGTCCGGTGTGACAATTAACAACATGAAAATGCTGTATTATTAAGTCAACGACATGATCGCGTTTAGGGAGAAGAACCGGATGTTTAGCTTCGAAAGGAAGCATTGATCCAGAAAGTCTTCCTCCAATGCGTAAAATCCCTTGTTTGTCTAAGAAGACGAAGAGGCTTTGCAGCTTTTTTGAAGGTAATTTATCAGCCTTGATCAATTTGATATCTTCACAGAAGTGCACAGATTGAACGGCGAGAATTAACGCATTCTCAGCACTTGTCAACCCTGCTATAGAACGAGGTTCGACCTTAACTTTAGGTCTTGCGAATTTTAATACATATGCGGTGATACGTAGCAACTTTTCCCAAGAAGAAACACGTTGTGCTAACGTACACAGCAACGGCGGCTCTGTGTGAGTAATGGCAGCCAACACATTTGCCTTGAGTTCAGGCAAGACAGAGCAATTATTAAGCGAGAATGGCTTAATCGGCCACTTCTCAGATGAGCTGCGAATCCACGGAGGACCTTTCCACCACAAATCGTGGGTCAAAAGTTGCGATGGAAGCATACCACGCGAAAGACAATCACTTGGATTACTAGCTCCGGCAATATGATAAAAATGTTTAGAGTCCAAGTTTTCTTGGCACTGAGCGACGCGATTACCGACGAAAACTGACCAACGATGTGGTGAAGAATGAACCCATGATAAAGCAATAGTGGAATCAGAAAATGCGTATATCCCGGCAATGGTCATACGTGTTGCATATGTGTCTCGCACAGTTTTTATTAATTTTGACATAACTAAAATAGCGCATAATTCTAAGCGAGCGAGCGTAGTGATTTTTGTTGGCGAAACCTTTGATTTAGCGCAAAGAATGCGAGTTTGAATGCCAGACGGGTAGGTACAATGGGCATAAATGACACATCCCAGACCATTCATGCTAGCATCACAAAAAGCAACAAGACGTAATTCACAACCAACTTCGACGCCTACATGACGTGGAATCCTTAAAGTGTCAAGCATTTGAAGTTCTTGCGCAAGAGCGAAAAAACGGGTGCGTATGTGCTCCGGTGCAGGATCATCCCAATCACACTTGCTGAGCCACAGTTCCTTAATTAACAACTTGGCATAGAGAATCACAGGCGCGACCAATCCGAGCACGTCAAATAGTCGTGCAACCATCGAGAGTATGTTTCTCTTGGTGCACCTTTCATTAATTGCGGCGCATGTGAAATGAAAATTATCTTCACATGGTTCCCATGAGAGACCTAAGACCTTAGAGACATTATTGTCAACATCAAAATCAAGCGACTTGCGGTGCGTGTCGGGAAGCGAGTCAAGTAGCACTGGTGAATTGCTAGACCACTTCACTAAGTCAAAGTCACCCGATTTGAAAAACTTAATCAAGTTGTGAGCTAATTGCGTGGCAGTATCCTCATTTGCAATAGAAAGAACCAAATCGTCCATATACAGACAGGTCTCTGCCACTTTCGCGGCATCAGGATAGAGCGGACTCATGTCAGTAGCCAGCTGTCGCACAGTGCGCATAGCTATGTAAGGGCTTGACTTGAGACCGAAAGGTTGCCTATTAAAGGCATAAGTTCGAATTTTTTCCGATTCGTTGAATCTAAATAAAATGCGTAGGTATTTATGTTGGTCTACTGGTACACCAATCCGTAAATAATATTGTTTTATATCAGCGTTCATTGCAATAGGAAATAATCTAAAACCTAACAATAATAAAAACAGATCGGCCTGTAAATTGGGTCCAATATGTAATATATCGTTAAGCGAAAGTCCTGTATGCGTTTTAGCACTCGCGTCCAATACGATGCGCGGCATCGGTTTATCAGGTCGGACTACTGCGTGATGCGGTATATAATAACCATCAGAGGACAGCTCAGATTCTTTAACAGGACTGAGGTAATTGTTATCAATATAATCCTGAATAACCTTGTTATAATTTTCGCGCACTATCGGTGCCTGACGGAGCTTACGCTCGAGTGAAACGAAACGGCGATAAGCGGTAGCGTGCGAATTACCTAATTCCGAAGGGTCCCTACAGAACGGTAATGCAACTGTATAACGACCTACGTCGTCACGGGTCACGGTAGCCGTGAAAATATTTTCGCAATCTGTCTCCTCTGGTGACAACAAGCGTTTCATGGGTACTTCTTCAAGTTCCCAGAACTTTTGCACTATATCATTAAGCGCTAACGCAGAAAAAGACGCGGCAGTAGGTAAAATATGTTTACGCGGGTAATCTCCCATAAGTACGTAACCAAATGTTGTAGATAAAGCACACGGTGCGCGCGGCCCACACTCGACCATATTTCCTAAGTATATAAATGGGAATAGCTGGGCACCTAACAATAAATCAATCTTGCCCGGAATATTCCAGCTTAAGTCAGCGAGCGGAAGGTTACGAAAATCTAGGTCGCGATCACAATCGATAAATTTCGAAGGCAATTGATCCGTAATGCATTCTACAACAAGCGCATGTATAGTGTATTTCTGATCCGGATAAATACGGGATTCAATGTCTAAATGAACATAACCGATTATCGGACTTGAAGCGGAACCAACACCTTTAACATAGGAATTATTCAACGGTATTATCGGTAAATTTAATAAACTAGAACAAGCAGATGTTATTAGATTATTCTGCGAGCCATTATCTATCAAACACCTAACTACAGATTTGATACCAGCGCTACCCTTAGAGCGCGCGTATACCTGAGCGGTTGACAAAAGTATATCACCCTTATGACAAGAAGTGTAAGACTGTGTATGTGTAACTGGTTCTGTAGCAAGCGGGGGCGCTCGAATGCATGACGAAGTCGTGTGAGCGCGATGAGAAGGCGCGGGCGAAGTAACGGTCGCTCGATGAGCGGGCGGCGGCGAGTACGCGACGGCGGTATTTACCATAGCCGCATGCGATTGCGAATTATTACTATCAAAATGCAATAACCTATGGTGTCTTTTATTACAGAAACAGACTGACGTACTCTTACAATCCGGAAGTTTATGTAAAGTGCTTAAACAATTAACGCAACCGTACTTCGATTTAATAAACTCATATCTAGCCCTTGCGTCTCGCATATTTTTAAACTGAGCGCAATCATATAAATGTCGATGGTTACCACTACACAAACAACAATTCGCGGTAACTGCTGCGGGCGCCGAATATGTGAGAGTATTTGCATTATTAGCGGACTCACTGGCGACAAAAGATTTGGAGGTGTGATGAACGCGCCGGTCGCGTGAGGGCGACGTAACAACAGCAGCGGGTTTCGTATATGACGAATTTCGCGGGTTTGAGCGCTCCAAAATCTTAGCCTGATCTTGTATAAAAGCGATAAGCTGTTGTGTCGTAGGCACTTCCACATCCCGAATCGAAAGTTCAAAGGCTTGGATGGTTTGAGGATCCATCCTTCTCAAAGCGCATTGAAGAAAAATAAAATCAGTTAGATCTGTTATGCCTAATTCTTTTAGAGCTGAAATCGAAGCGGAGTATTTACTAACAAAGGTATCAAGAGCGTTCGCAGTGTGCGAGCAAGTTTTTAAGTCCAGTATATTATTGAGATAATATGTACCTAATGAGCGTTTGTCGTGGTATTTCTTAACCAAACTATCCCACAGTATTTTATATGTTTCACCTGACGGAATAATACCGGAAGTGAATTTTAGTGCGTCGTGGGTGAGTTTAGAAATTAGATACTGTACACGTTGCGAGTCAGAAAGCTGTTGATTCAAATGAATATTAGCTTTAAAAGACTGATAAAAGGTATTCCAGTTTTCAGGGCGTCCGTCAAAACTCGGAATTACTAAAGGTTCTAATTTCACTACGGACTTGATCGAGCTACTGGTCTCGAGTGAACGCACCTTAGAAGTGGTTAATATTTTATTTCTAACGCGTTTAACTCTCGAGTATAAATCATCAAATGAATCGAGGCAAGAATACTCGGGATTGACCGTAATCTTTGATAACAAATTTATATTATTTATTTTATCAACAATGGACTCAAATTTATCGCGTAACTCATCCATTATCTCCGTTTCAGCCAGAAAATTCTCGTTAGCTCGCGTTGATGAATCGAAAGAAATTATACCTTTCGACGATGTGTACATACGATTAATACGTTGAAATAATAATTCTTTCTTTTGATTCAACATAACCAACATGACTTCGCGGCTTGATTCGCTTTCCGTCATGTTTATAAAATAATATCACAATACAACTACAAAGTGATAGGTATATCTACCTAGTTAGTGTAAAAACACAAGTTAAATTTAAATCCTAAAATGACTTAGCGTAAAGTACAGTGGTGGAGCGGTTAATAAGTGGGTAGGTATAAATAAGTTCAACTAAATTGAGTATAATGGATATTATTACCAATTAATACGTAATTCACCAAATCTAACAATTAATTATATTTAAATACGAGTCTACCAATAATTACGTAGTTCTCGTGCGTTTTAAACACAGAATTTACCAATTTTTCGTAAATCTGTGAGCGAGGAAAAATAGCGGCAAGAATTCACTAGAATTACGTGAATCTTTTTTATGATATGAATAGAAAAGTAAATTCACCAATATTTACGTGAATCACTGGCCTATCCGGCTCGAAGGACCAAATTATATGGTCAGGCGTGTAAATAGCCCGACCAGGGTGTGATTGCTCAACAGTTAGCGTACGAGGTGTAGGGAAGTAAACCACTTCTATCGATCAAAACAATCATGCCAGCACTAACCTGCAACACCGACCAAGTCCCGATCCTCCAGAAGGCAGCGAGCAGCGGCGAGGTTTCTACGGTCTCTTGCAAGGTATTGACCGGCCGGTCACGATCGTAGACTGGAGCACTCCACATACACCTTGTAAAGGTTACAAGCGAGTCCAAACACTACACGGCTATAGGACTAACGGAAAATCAGCTTCTTTTCACGAGAAATATAACTGATGTCCGTGGCGGAACAAAATTTTTATATTAAAGCGTCTTCTTAGCGAAAAGCGATGAGAGCAGGGTATGTCCGTTTTTTCTTGCACCAATCAGGTGCAGCGCGTTTACATAATTTGAAGACTGCTAACGCCATCTCCTGAGATCGTCGAGTACATTGGCAATATTACAGCAGTACCAGCACTAATTGCATTCGACAAACAGAATGTGGTTTACTATAAAGACTATGAAATTAATAATATAACGAAATATATTATGGTGCGATTATGTATGCATTTTATAAATATATTGGCGCTCCACCATTACTAAACTATAACACAATAGATACATCATTCTTATATTTTATTATAGAGCTTCTATTTCAAAACTTTTAAAAATAATTATGTTTTAAAAGGTGTCAGCGAATTTAATGCGCCTAAATTATGATAAATCATAATAAGCTGTATTTTGCGTCCCTTAATTTTTTATCATTAGAAGTGTAATATTTCCTTGAAATGTATAACTTATTCAATTAGCAAGTGCACGAGTCACTATAAAAAGAAACCTAAATCGCTTTGGAAAATTCTTCTTTTTTCAAAAAAAAAAAAAAAAATTCCAAATCGGTCGGGGCGTCTTTGAGTTATCGGGGAACATACATAAAAAGGATTCCGACGAATTGAGAACATTCCCCTTTTTTTGAAGTCGGTTAATAATATATAAAATATTAGTCCGTGGATTATGTCATATTTCGCAAGCTCAACACATTACACAAAATTTTAAATTACAATTGAACAACATATATTATAAAATAACCTATAAATATAAAATTTTTATATAAATATTTGCTCTGAACAGAAATCAAACTAGTCAACGTAACAGTGTACCAAACAGATCGCTATTTGCATTCAATAAAAAGCAACCTAAAATGCGCTACGTAATATGTAAATGTGGTAAAGGAAGAATCAAATAATAAAATTAATTATTGAAGTTTGGTATAGATAAATAAATAAATAATTTAAAAACTTTACCTGTGTGCTCTGTTCCATTGATTTTAAATTTAATTCGTCCCATGTTTGTAAACGAACGGCTCTGTCAAGTTCTTCACATGTAATGGTGCAATTTATGAACCTGCACTTCACTGTTACATATGTATATGTGTACTTACACATGTATAATATACTTACTACTTAATAAGTACATTATACACACTTAACATTACGTTTGTTTGTTCATTACCATGTTTTTTAATAGAGGCTTTGTAGAATAGTACCGAATTATAATAAAAATTGACAACTCAACTTACGTTCAACTTTAAATTACGTGAGTTTATTTCTTTGTTTGCACGTCTTAACTACTAACCGATCTTCATTAAATTTTGTATGCAGTTTTTCAAGGATATCAGAGAGATACCTGATTCGAATTGTCAAAATCTATTCTAACGTAAAGGAAGCCGCGAACAAAAGCTAGAGGTCGGGGCAAACAACGGGCAAGGTGAAATGGCGATGCGGCGTCAAAAGTTTATAATCATAAATTTAAAATACCTCCGACTCGAAAACCCCTTCAACGATTACAAAAGAGCTGATGATCTTCGAACGGCTGAACAGATTTTCTTGATCTTAAAACACTCTCGATCAAGTCACCTTTAAAACAAAAAAAAAAATGCACTCAAATCGGTTCATCCGTTTGGGAGCTACGATGCCACAGACAGACACACAGACACACAGATACACAGACAGTGTCTGTGTAGACACTCAGACACGTCAAACTTATACACCCCTCTTTTTGTGTCGGGGGTTCTAAATGTTATAGCGCCGCGGCGCCGCTGGGTGACTCTTTCATATTAACTAGTAGGTACATTAAAACCTGCTCCCGCTCCGAGGGCTGTCTGTCCGAACCTTTATCGATATATGGAATGTAGATTTTTGATAATTGTTCAAGAGCCAAGAGCTTCGTCCTTCAAACCTAAAAACGCATTAAGAATATCGAGTCTAGAGGTAAATAGCTGGATTAGGGACCTAATGCAGTAGTCAATTCTTCCTAATTCAGCACAGGTAGGTATAGTGAGAAGATTTCTATGTCTGTAGCCGTTACGCCGATCTGCTGGTGAAAGTCCCGTGAAAATTGGTGCACCCATTAAGGAGATTAGCTCAAACAAAGCGACAGACAGATAAAAAAAAAAAAAACTGATTTTTAGGCATAGGTATCATGCAAATAACTGCATGAGTTTAAAACACTATTAGTTTGACATTACAAACAGACACTTCAATTTTATTCATTTGTATAGATGTTAAAAATTATTAGTAAATAAGACTAATAACATTACAATAACAAACAAATGTGTAGACAAATTGTAATTTGTCTAATTATGCGTGTATGTTATGTGAGTACGAACTACGAAATCATTAATGTAAAATATGTTTAAAAGGCTTTTCTATTTGTTATTACCTCATGATCATAAATAATCAGCAACAACAATCATTATTGAATTTCTTAGTCTTTTCTGAACATCGACCTTGCTCATTAAAGTACTCTTACTTTCATACTTGTATTACTTTGTTTCATAAATGCCTCTTCCGATGATGTAAATATTTCATTTAACTACTTAATGAATGCCTTGTGGCATATAATTATTATAAGTGGCTTAAAAACACTGTTACACAGTAAACTAGTACAAAATAATTAAACCTTCCACACATGAATAGAGTGCGCCTCGGTTTACATGTAGTACTAGTTTTTACCAGTGTTTATGTCCAACTTGTAGCTCAACAAGGTGACACTCTATGAATAAATCTTCCTGGAGGCCTTCAGCTGCCATAAAGTTTGTAAGGTGATATTGACAGTGTCTTTTGATACCGCCGATGCTTTCAACGCCTTGCCCAGTAGCTGCATCAGAGGAATGTTCGTTTTCAAGAATAATTACGGAGTTTTAGTACATTCACATGAAGTTTGCATCGCAAGTTTTTTGGCAATAGCCACTGTAGTATTTTTACCTAGTCAATATATATAATATACATTGTCTCATGTCGTAGTCTTGTCACCTGTACCAGGTTAGATATGTGACTGCCCTCGGGGCTGTGTGTAGTGGTGAGCCAGTGACTTATAGTTCCCAGTGTTCCTTGACGTAAATATCGTAAGACAAACACTTCACAGACGTGATCTAGCCGAGTAAGACCCTGCGGAACATCACACTATATCTCTATATAGTGTGGTGTTCCGCAGGGTTCGATGACAGAGGCACTCTTGTTGGATATTGGCAATACACGTCGGTCTGAATTGATCGGTTTATGACAGTTCGAGCAAAAAACCTAACGGCAATAATGGCCTTCGGAAGAGAATACCACCATAGTTATATTATTTAATAAAAAAATTTATGGCATAATGGGCAAACGAGCAGACGGGTCACCTGATGATAAATGACTACCGCCGCCCATGGGCACCTGTAACTCAAAGAGTCACAATTGCGTTGCCGCCCTTTAAGGTTGGAGTAGGAGAAGAGGGGGAGGGGGGAAGAGGGTAGAAGGGAAGGACGGGAATAGGGGAGAGGGAAGGGTTAGTGCCTCCGGTAACCTCACTCACGCGGCGAAATGCAATGCAAGCATTGCTTCACTACCGGTTTTCTGGGAGGCCGTGGTATCAAGCGGAGTCGAGCCGGCCCATACGTGCCGAAGCATGGCTCTCCCACGTAAGATCTTATCAAAGTTATAGAAAAAGATTAACATAAAGTGGATAACTATTCCTAATAAAGGAAGTTCAAGTAATAAAAAATCTTTTTAACAAAAAATTAAACCGACGAAAAGAACTAAAAAGCTAAAAATATTTTGAGTCGGCGCAAAAACAACAAACTGATTAATTATCAAAATTTCAAATGTACCTACGTAGGCTCTACGTAGGTAATTAATCATTTTATTATTTGGCGCCGACTCAAAATAAGTTAATATAAAATGTTATAGTTTATGTAAATAAGCTCAATACTTAAGACTTAAAGTTAATTTATTTTTTGCTTTTTAGTTCTTTTCGTCAGTTGAATTTTTTGTTAAAAAGATTTTTATTGTATGTTTTTTTTCATCATCAGCTCAGCTACATGAAGTGATCATTTCTAAACGCAAATACCTGATAAAGAAATGAAAAGTGAACAGAAACACTATTCGTTCCTACAATTTGCGAGGGTTTCTCTCAATTTTATCAGGATCCCATCATCAAATCCTGACTTCCTTGACATGGGACCACCCTTGATACCCTATCTAACAAAAAAAGAATAATCAAAATCGGTTCATAAATAACGGAGTGAGGGCTGAACATACATAAAAAAAAATATATATATACGGTCGAATTGAGAACCTCCTTTTTTTTTTCGTCGGTTAAAAAAGTTAGGATTAAATTTTATCGGCTATTTAATTTAGCGTTAAGACGTAGGTAATGTAAAACACCGCCAACGTGTCACCATTTTCTTATTTTTCAATAAAATAATGGCACTTTCCAAGTGACGTCTGAGGAAGATAAAATTCATTCATTTACAAAGAATGCATGCAAGGCATCGGTATATTTTAATGCCAATGAAAGTCAGTCAGTCAGTCAGTCAATTAAAGCAATTTGGATTTTTCTATAGCGGCCATTGTGTGGTTAGTCTCTTGCTTGATAATAGTTCTTTGCACGTTCCATATTTCGCGAGGAGGTGATGAGCATCAAAGAGACGGCGGAAGAAGAACTAGCAATCTATCACCTCTCCCCCCTTGTCTAAGTGTTAAGGGCTCCCACGGCTGGGCTGCTTGTTTTCTGACAGTCGACTAAGTCATGCCCCGGCTTCAGGAAAATTTTGACCGTGGCAAAAATACTTAATATATTTTTAGTAGTAAATATTACACATTTTGTAGTCTTGGTGTAGGTAAGAATAAAATTTTACTTATATCTACCATTTATGCTTTGATAACATTACCCCTTAAAGCCTCTTAAGCTGACAAAACGGCCAATATAAAGCACGTAGCTACCCAGGTGCGGCTTAGTACACAAGACTTACCCCGCCCTATATATTTACTAAAAAAATGACCAAAGTAATTCATCAAGGGAACCCTTCATACCCTTTTAGTCCCTGCTCGCATGACAGAATATAAAATTTTAATTAAAAAATATCTCGCAAAGTGCATTATAAGATGGAGACTCAATTATGTGGAGTATGTGAGGGTTCAGGGACCTTTAGAAATGTTTCTATGTAATGAGTATGTGTGTACGTACATAGAACATAAAGTTAAATCTATCCTTATTTGTTTTGAATTTCTTTAACGTTTTCGTCGATTTGGTTTCGATGGAGTAGAATGAATTGAGAACCGCAAAGTTAAGTTTGTCTTTCGGAAAAGACGGGCACAAATCTTCGAGAATTGTTTCCCAAATTGGTCGTACTATCTTCTACGTATCTACATACAAATTTATTTGCTTACGGAACCCGGTTTTTAAATGTATTCAGTTAACAAGCGGCTTACAAACGTAATCCGTTTTATTCCGAAATTATTTCTCCTCAGACTATAGCAAAATAACATTTTAATTTCAAATAAAAGTCTGTCGTATTCACTACTAAACTAAAACCGATTATATATAGCGTGAGAGCTCACGGCGTTTAATTCCTACTTATAGTTGGATTGCGAGAGAAGAATTAATTGTGCTCGAGTGAACGCAAGGTAGCGCAGACGGTGTCCAGAAAAGGCTGTTTTCACGCTAAATAGGCAAAAGTCGTTCTTGTATAACTTTTAACCATCTGTAGATATTTGAATAGGTAGTAAGAAGCTCGGTAGTCTATACATAAATGTCAGATTTACAATATTCTAACTCCCCTGAAATAAACCAGAAACAAAAATAGACGTTTATTTACCCTGATCTTCCGACATACATATTTGTTAAACAAAACTATATTTATAACTGTATTTATAGTACTTTTATTTCTGAACTCCAACTTTTATTTTTGATTTTACATTTCTTTATTATTTATCAGCTAGGTACCATGTCAGTCTTACATGGTACCTAGCCTAAAGCCTACCTATCTTGCAAAATAGGCTTTTCCAATATACTTCCTTTCGTGTTCCAAGGTAATCCATGGAACTCGTCGAGTATCATTTTTCGTCACTATATTTTTTTTATTGTACAACCTGTAACATAATGTATGTTCTATTACTTCGTTTTCCACAAAATATGTAATGTACAGATTCACCGATGTTACGATTTTATGTCTAAAAATTTTTGCGATCACATAGATAAATTGAAAAAGGTGAGTGAGTGCTAAGGGTACACTTGTAGACCCAACCAACAAATGAAAATTGTTCCTGAATATATTAAACGTGCATCAAACGATAAAAAAGTCTGTGAAAGTAAGATGAAGGATATTTTGGCACCCAAACCTACAAAATTGACCTCTTCACTCGATAATGGGCCCTACTCGGAGGGCTAAGGAGTATTCATAAATAATATAGGCCTCTAGTTGGAATTCATAATGGAGCTGAGAGTGGACCTCTGGAAAATATTAATATATAGGTTTTAAATTTTCCTCGCTGCTTGGATAGAATATTATAAGGAGTTATCTTGCTTTTGAAGTTATAATAAACAGCCTTGGAAGCTTAGAGAACTCTTAAAGATGAATAAAAATCTAGACGCAACCTGATTTTAAGTAGCTTAAAGAAAAAGTAACAGATCAAGTAACTGTCTGAAACTAGTTGATCTGTTACTGACAGACAATATTCCTCAATAAAATGTTGTAATTAAAAAAATCTTTTTAACAAAAAATTAAACCGACGAAAAGAACTAAAAAGCAAAAAATAAATAAACCTTAAGTCTTAAGTATTCAGTTTATTTACATAAACTATCAAATTTTATATGAACTTATTTTGAGTCGGCGCCAAACAACAAACTGATTAATTATCAAAATTGTATATGTACCGACGTAAGTAATTAATCATTTTATTATTTGGCGCCGACTCAAAATAAGTTTTAGTTCTACATGATGTGATGATTTCTAAACGCAAATACCTGATAAAGTAATGAAAAGTGAACAGAAACACTATTCATTCCTACAATTTGCGACGGTTTCTCTCAATTTTATCAGGATGCCATCATCAGATCCTGACTTCCTTGACATGGGACCACCCTTGAGGTATACCCTATCTAACAAAAAAAGAATAATCATAATCGGTTCATAAATAACGGAGTGAGGGCTGAACAGACATAAAAAAAAAAAAAATATAATACGGTCAAATTGAGAACTTCCTTTTTTTTCGTCGGTTAAAAAAGAAACAAGATTAGTCTTCTCAGATTCTCTCCAATTAGAACTGCTCATAACGGAATATGTATGTATATTTAACGATTTGAGACTTCATTTTTTTATGGGATAGGAGGTAAACGAGCAGACGGGTCACTGATGGTAAATGACTACCGCCGCCATGGGCACCTGCCACTCAAGAGTCACTAGTTCGTTGCCGGCCTTTAAGGTGGGATTAGGGGAAGAATGGCAGAGGGTGAGAGGGGTGGAGGGACGGGTTAAAGTTTCCGGTAATCTCACTCACTCATTGCTTGACTGCCGGTTTTCTGTGAGGCCGTGGTATCACTCCGGTCGACCTGGCCCATACGTACCGAAGTATAGCTCTCCCACAATTAAAACTAGTAACAGCGAAGGTATACGTGACATTTGAGATTAAAAAATTAATGCTATTCTTAACTAAGATATAAAAATATATTTATGTGAAGCATCATTGGGTAGGTTTTTAAAAGTACGGGGCGGAGCAAATTTGGGGTCATTCTTGCATGAAGAAATTTAAATTGCGGGTTACTTTCGAACACGAGTTCCGTCGTGACTCCAACGCACCACAGACTGCATGCGACAGGAACAATGTAGGTCGATACCTACATTGTTGCTGTCGCATGCAGTCCAAGTGACCGCACTGTTAGTTTTTGGTTTGATTGTTTTTGAATTTTCAACAGTAAATCAAACTGCAGCGTAAAGTCCATAGAGGTAAAGGCTTAGTAGTTCTACTAAGCCTTCACATTTATCCCACAAAAGCATGTCGGAATCAGCAGTTCGATTCCCACCCATCACAAATAATTGTGTGATGAGTACGATAATTTGCTCTGTGTCTGGGTGTAATATATTTATAATATGTATGTATTTAGTAATATATAAGTATGTTTATCAACAGTCTGGTTACCATAGTACAGGCTCTGCCTAGTTTGGATTTAGACGACCGACATCGGGTACAGGGACTAAGACACCGGATGAGATATTATTATAGTAGATTCGATAAGGCGAAAGCGATAAGCAAAGCGTTTATTACCTGATTTAAGGAGTGACTTAAAAAAACAACAAAATAAGCTTATTTATACATTTTGTGCTTATTCACTGAATGTGTATGTGTAGATACGGTAGATAATTCTTTACACTTTTAAATCATTCTAAGTTAAGATCGTTGCAGCTTTCGGAACTTTTTATATTTTTTTAATTGTTAGGATTTAGTTTACATGAGCGGTATTTGTTGCTCTGACTAAATAAATTGCAATAAAAAAAAATCCGGACTATAAATTGAGATAAAAACTATCCTATCTCTCAAGTTGGACCAAACTAAACACAGGACACAAAATTTCATTAAAATCGGTTCATTGGTTTGGGAATTCATTGCGGACAAACAACGTTACACGAAATTTTTATATCTAAGTCAATGAAACAATTTTTGAACCTTAGCAAATACTTTTCGATTTACTGATGCCAAAATGCCACAACCAAACCCTTACTGTCCCCTATCATTTTGTGTTTTAAAAATTTTGTTAGCTCAGTATTAAACGCATTGAACCAAAAACTTTTAAAATTTGTATATTTGACGAAGCGTTTAACTTTGGTTTGGACGCAAAGTGTTCTTTAATAGATATAGGTCTCATTATTCATTCATGAGCATATATTATTCCCTTAAAAGGGGATTTTAAGTTTGAGATAAGGGTAACATTTTACTGTATTTTTGTTTGGCAATATCAGTAATGAATACCATTGTAGTTAGAGGCTTTTGCGCTTCAGTAGTGTTTAACATTTTCGTATTAGCCACACGATGATAGATACATGATGGTATGGATGATATGGCGAAGGAGATGATGGCTGGTCCATGCGTCATACTCGTGAACGGGTGCTGCTTGGGGTGACTGGTCGGCCTAGTCAGCGATGCTTTAGCCTATACTATTATTTTGGTTCGATCAACTGCAACTCTAGTCTCTTAATCCAGTCACGAATTATTTTTAACAGTAGATTTTGAAATTGAATAAAAGTAGATGTGCACCTTGAATGATTACTATGTTTAATAAGTTCAAATCTTCAACGGTATCACTGAGTGATTTTTATATTTTAGTACGTTAGCTTTTTTAGCATTTCAATAAAATGAAATTCAGGTGGCATCAGCTTGCATCCTGTTTACCTTTCGTGTAACACTAACACTATTGTACCTGAAGATCTGACTTTTAAAAAGAGTGGCCATGAGTTTCTTTGCCAGTATTCTTCTCATAAGGCTCTACGCATTTTGGAAACTGGAAGTTATAGATCGACACAAGCAGGCAGTAGATTTTGGTGTTTTCACCTAATTTACCTCGACAATCTAGCACATGCTGTGGCGTCTGTTTGTGCCGATCTATGATTTTAACTCTAGCTTCAAATTATCGTTCATAAATGTCACTTAGTGTCTTAATTGAATAAATGATTTTGAATTTGAATTTGAATTTGATATAATAGCTACTGCAGGAAGAGAATGGATTAAAAAAGCTAGAGAAGCTTGGAACAAGCTGGAGGAGACCTATACCCAAACAAGGGTGCCAATACCAGATATTGAATAGTTATAACTTACTGTGTGAATTTTATTCTATATATATATATATATTCTGGTTAAATAAGTAGTTAATGCATGTTTTTATAAGCTTTTTATTTTTGGAAATAAATGGGCTTTATTATTATTATATCATAATTATTATGAGCCACACGATGTTTTATGTTGACATGACGTTTATGAAATAGGATACGTTTAAAACATACGTCTACCCTCTGCTTGTCCAAACACACTTGTTATTTTTATCATACAGTCAAGCAGACCGTATGATAAATTTTAAATACTACTACTAAAACTTTTAATTCTACTTAGTTTCTTCTAAATAGAAAACCACTGTGATCTGTAGCATCTGGTCACGGCCCTTCCATGTTTGAAGTTTAGACTATATAGAAAACCACTGTGATCTGTAGCATCTAGTCACGGCCCTTCCATGTTTGAAGTTTAGACTATATAGAAAACCACTGTGATCTGTAGCATCTGGTCACGGCCCTTCCATGTTTGAAGTTTAGACGCAACACGCTTTAATAGCAAACAAAAGTAATAAAGAGTTCTTCTACCCAAAAATCAAAAAAATCCAAAACAAGCGGCGGTAGAGTAATGGCTAAGGCGTCGGACTTGCGATCAAGTGGCTACGGGTTCGAACCCCACCCAGTGCACTACCGACGTGAACCCACTCCTAACACAAGCATTTAGCTTAGATGGAGGGTTTAACAAGAATACTAGTAATGTGTGACGCACATTGCTAGAATCCTTTCTACAAAAAAAAAACCATGTCCTGGTTCCATCACAGACCATCGTTACTAAGCCGAATCTGTTGGACTCTTTCAAAATGAGCCCAAACTTGAGAGATTTACTAGTAGCCACTAAAGAGTTTCACTATCTACTTTCTGGCTTCATCATTAGATTAG
This sequence comes from Callimorpha dominula, assembly GCA_949752705.1. Classification (NCBI taxonomy): domain Eukaryota; kingdom Metazoa; phylum Arthropoda; class Insecta; order Lepidoptera; family Erebidae; genus Callimorpha; species Callimorpha dominula. The sequence continues at coordinate 21,697,403 of OX457004.1, read as the reverse complement.
CTCCAAGATGCCAAATTAAAGTATTGTCATCCGAACTACATAAACATACAAAGGTTCTCTTCGATACGGAAATTATAAAAATTGGACAAGTGCGAGTCCGACTCGCGCACCGCGGCCGCGAGGGTGCCGCAAGCAAACAAACTTGTATGTAAAAAGTACGCCCATCTCGAGAATCAATTCTCAAAGAATTTTTCCCGTCTTTTTCGAAAGACAAACTTAACTTTGCGGTTGCGACTTACGACAAAGTCAAAAATCCAACCGCAAAATATAAGTTTGTAATCATAAAAACTATTTTTTTGATGTGATGTAATAACAAATTAACAAATTTTACTTGTGCTGTCAGACCTTGCTTCTCACCAAATTTCATGATTCTAGGACAATAGGAAGTACCCAAGAATCTTCAAATTTGTTAAAATCTAAGGCTTGATGGCCATCACAGGGATTTCATTTCAAAGGTACACCTGGTTTTTAGTCGATTCGAGTCCGATATACTACCTCACCGCTTAGCCCCGGTTTTCACACGTTAAAAAAAAGGTTTAATGAGCATATCCTTTGATTGCGTTGACTTAAAAGCTTGATTTTTTTTACCGCTTTAAGGGACCGCTAACATAAGTGTTAATTTCAATTTGATGCCTTCACGGGTTCTTGAGGAAAAAGGTCTTTACAGACATACAGACAGACAGACAGATATAACAACAAATTAACGACGTTCAGATTTTTTTCTTAACTAGTGCTGTGAGACGTTGCTTCTTATTTCATGATTCTAGGTCAATGGAAAGTACCCTACAGGTTTTACTTAAATCCTTTGATTGCGTTGACTGAGAAGCTTGATTTTTTAACAGCTTCAAGTGACCGCAGATTTTATTTAAAAAAGAATAGTTATCTATAAATCAGACAAATAATGTGTCTCATGCAATCAAAATGGATTTGAAGCGACGGAAACTAAGAAGCCAATATGCAATACAGTCATACCTTATTATTAATGTTTAAAATGGCGGTAAGTTAAGGCGCCGGAGTTGCGATGTTGCGGGTTCAAACTCTACACATTCCCTTACGAACCGTCGCACTATGCTATGTTATGTGACCCACGTTAAAGGTGTTTTTGTCTAGAAGTAAAAGTTGCTTAACGATGAATATTCAAAATCGCACATTATTCAAATTTCAAAATACAAAACTTTGACAATACAAATTCAACAACAGATTACGTCAAGCAAATCTACTTAACTTTGATTTGAACAAAATTGTTTCAATCGTTCTGACAATTTGCACTAACTCGGTGTGTGACAGAAATTAATTTGTTATGTGAAAGGATTTAGATTTGTATAATAGTATGTTATATAAGAATTGTATGTATTTCTGTATTGTACAACGTAAGTGTGTTCATATTTTAGGGTCGTATAGTAGACCCCGTGAGTAACGTAAAGCGCTAAAATATTTCTGAAAAATTCAGAATTTTATCGCCTTCAGTACGGGTGCCTGGAAGAGATCAGCATAAATGATACACTACCTCTCATGTAAACGGTGTACAATAAAGAATTTAAGGAAATAAATACATTTATAATGCATTTGGATACTTGTGAGACTATCTTTTTGATTTCATAAAGTACGTTTTAATTTACCGACCTTCAAAACGAACATTGGGTCCAGTTCTCCTCTTCACCGACTATGCAAAGAATTTAATAGAATATCCAACTCCACACCTGACATAGACATCTACCACGACTCTAAAAATAGTTTTAAAAATAAAATATTTAATTCCTTTCGAACCTCTAATAATGAAAACAACAGTTCAAAGTAGTAGGTACCATAGTATAAGTAATCATTTTATCTATTTTCTACTAAATTCAGTTTCGTACAAATGTTATTTAGTTTAGTTTATTCATTGTGTTAATACATTTTTTTTTCTCTGTGTCATTGTCATAATACGCATGCTGGTTATTCCGTAATTTTCAAATGTATCAGCCATATTATTTACTAACATGTTCTGTACCTAATTTGTAATGCATTTGCTGTGGATAAACCTAAATAAATAAATACCGCCGACTTTTATGTTTATCAGCTGGTTTATTTGAATTGTCTGGTAAACAACAGGATCTTGTACCCGTATCAAGAATACGCTATAGCAGAATCAAATAGTGTATTATTGATCACAGTTCGTACCTTATTACCTGATCACTTTATCTGATATACATTTAATCGTGTATGTAGCCTTTAACCGTGTATGAAGCCAACGGCTCAAGTAGGAGCATCAGCGCTGGACATGATCATAACACCATTTAATCCTAAAGATTCCATGACAACTAATACATGAAATAGACAACAAAGAAAATGAGATCCATAGCAAGTTGATGGATAATATCTATTGATCTGTACTTAAAAACTACTTAGCGAGATTTAATGCGAATTTTACGGTAAAGGCAAGTATGAAATGAAATATTATCAGCTTTAAAGCTGCATTTATCTAGAGTGAGACTCTCTACGTCTTTTAAATATATATATTTTTTTTTATGGTATAGGGGGCAAACGAACAGACGGGTCACTTGATGGTAAATGACTACCGCCGCCCATCGGCACCTGTAACTCAAAAGTCACCAGTGCGTTTCCGATCTTTAAAGTGGGAATAGAGGAAGAGGGGGAGAGAGGGGAAGAGCAGGATGATGGGAGGGGGATTAGAGGGGAGGAGAGGGGGGAGAGGGGGAGAGGGGGAGAGGGGGAGAGGGGAAGGACGGAAATAGGGGAGAGGGAAGGGTCAGGGCCTCCAATAACCTCACTCCGAAAACCAATACAAGCATTGTTTCACTACCGGTTTTCTGTGAGGCCGTGGTATCGAGCGGAGTCGAGCCGGCCCAGACGTGCCGAAGCCCATGCTTCCCACGAAAATATTATAATATACTAGCTGACCCGGCGAACTTCGTACCGCCATATTTTATTTCGAGATTTAAACTATCCTATCTCTCAAGTTGGATCGAACTGCACATGGTGTGCGAATTTTATTATAATCGGTTAAGTGGTTTAGGAGTCCATTGAGGACAAACATTGTGACACGAGATTTATATATATTAAGAATTTTTATATGATGTACTGAACACCTACATAGGTAGTGTGGTGCGGCGACTGAGCATCGACTGCCACGTCGCGAGTTCGGTTTCAGCTCTATGCAAATATTTATATTAGCGTATATATCTCTCCTACAGTGGCCTATGATAGGCTGATTGATTGATTCATATGTCTGTTGGTATTGGTCTAAGTTTTTATATTTCTAATCATATATATTTATCCGCGTTCTAAAATCCAGGTCAAGCTATGCTATTTCTGTTTGGGTCCTAGATTTCCCGATTTTCCCAAATAGTAGTTTAATTAGCCCTTTTGTTCAAGTGCTGTTTTTTTGCTAATGAGCAGAGTCGCTAGAGCTAACTAGATTGTTTTTTATTAATGTTGCGCTTTTCAGTTCTTTTCTGTTTTCGTCGGTTGAATTTTTTGTTAAAACGTTTTTTAATTATGGTTTCCTGAAATAAATTGTGCACAAGTATTACCTGTATAGTTTTCTGATGACAACTCAAAATCTATTTGTGGGGCTGGGAGATCACCTCCACCCTACGAAAAAGGCGGCCTCAAGCACTTAGAGCTATATTTTATATTTCTTAATAGAGATGATCGCCTTTTGTCGTTGTTAAATACGTTTTATGTCGTTTCTTACATCAGTGGTATGAAACTATGACGTCATTTTTCATGTTTTGGTGCATAGAGGTTCGTAAATTAAAACCGCCTTTTTTGGCATCCGTTAGGGTTGGCAAAGCGCGAGACAACGGTAGTGTTGCAAATTTCATTACCTACTCACCTACAATTTCATACAACCAGGTGAGCGGTGTACTTGTGTGCCAACTACTAATTTGATATAAAATATTTTCTCGACGCTGCACAACCGAAGTTAAAGAGTGAAGGTCTTTAATATAAATGTTAACCTACCTCCTAAACTATTACAGTAGCGAGTAAGTGAAGCAGTATGAATTTGCCTGGCCTGTTGGTCTAGTGGTTAGTAATCCTGACTGCTGAGCCAGAGGTCGTGGGTTTGATTCCTACCCAGGACAAATAATTGTGTGCTGAGCACGACAGTTAAAAATATAAATTACACCCAGACAGAGAATTATCTGTGTCTGGGTATAATTTATCTATAACATGTATGTATTTAGAAATATATAAGTATGTTTATCAGAAATCTATTTACCATAATACAAGCTCTGCCTATAATTATGTATTTAAAAGTTAGTAAGCTCTGCCTAGCTTGGGATTAGACGGCCGTGTGTGAGATGTGTCAAGTTGTTATTGTTATTATTAAAATTGAACACGAGCGAATCCCCTTGAAATAAATAGTATTTAATTAAGTACAAAAGATTTAATTAAGTACAATTGCAATTTTAATTATAAATATACACCTGCCACGCAAGTCATTGTATCACCCAAAGGTTGACTGGTAGAAAATGCCTACGGCATTAAGTCCGCCACATGCGATGTATCTGCAGGAAGTATAAATAAATAAATAAAAGATGGTCTGATAAATACTCGTAAGTTGAACAATAATCAGTTATTGTGGCATATTGGCTATTATTGTTTCTATGAAGCTGGCACTTATCTAATTAAAATCAGTGCAATTGTTTTTGCAGTCAAATAACAAGCACATCGATTAAGATAGTTTAATAGTTATCAATTGAAAATATATAACTGCAATCATTGATTTATTGTAGTTACAGATAATCAGTGTATTATAAACAGTGAGTCTGCGTTGTTTCGTAAACTGTTACATTTTAGTAAAGGCACGTACTTATAAAATTTTTGAACATAGTAGACAAAATACTTTGTTGTCCTTCCTTTCAACTGCATTGTAAGCCGGCTCGTTGGTCTAGGGGTATAATTTTCGGGTTAACACCCGAAAATCATACGGGTACGAATGCACATCTAACGGGTGCGAGAAGTCCCGGGTTCAAATCCCGGACGAGCCCCAAGTTTTATTTTGTGCACAGTTTTGTGCATAGTTTTGTGCATTGAGTTAATTGGAACTGTCTGTCTTAAGGCACGACAAACTCTCTTGTAATTCACAGCCACCTTACGAATTTCTACTAGGATACAATTTTAAATAACAAATTTGGAAACCGAATGTTTACAAGCAACGGTTACAGTGGCGGACTGCTCGCTGAAAATTACCTTTGAATCAATACACAAGGACTGGTGAATGATGACTATAATAACAATATAATATACTTAAGTTATTTTAATGACCAAATAGGCCTTTTCGCCTTATGTCAAACTTGTAGTACATGTGGTATTACTATGTACTACCTCGTTTAAAGTAAATAAATAAATTGAATTTGAATTCACTCACACAGTGCTATTTTATATAGGCTGAAAAACCACAAATGTAATCATAGTGTGTGTATTAATGTAGTAAATTAATTCTGGGGATACAACACAGTGCTATATAGACAGATTCTAGGACACGTACATACACCTTGTTGGCTTCGGCGTCGCGAAGAAGTTACAAGAAACGTCTTTCTGTAAAGTTAGTTCAATATAAAAATGCAAGATTAAGGATTTACAGTCATAAATAGGTATACGTAAAGTACAGTGGTAAGTTACAAACGTAGGTAATCTTTTTGTGCGGTACGGTGAATGACCTTAAACTTTTGGCACCATCAAGACAACTGATTGTATGAAATATTTAAATTTTGTCTGATTAACATTGCAGTTTTTATCAAAAAAATGTAAAATTAATTTTCCGGCAGTAAATTTAAATTATCGACTCAGAATGATAGTCTAAATCCACTTTTTCAGTATTCGGCACGCAGTCTCTTACCCCGTGTGTAACAGTTTTTACAAAATAGTCTACAAAAACTGCACTCCTTACCCTTCAAAGAAGAAGTTGACTTCGTCGAATCCTGCCATTATCAGGGCAAACAGTCGCCGATATTGATGAAAAGCAGCCAGCTGGTACACTAAAGCCTAATGAATTTTTCGCATAATACCGCATTCATCGCTCCTCGGATTGCTCTATTCATCATACCTTACAACAGGTGACTGACTTGGACTAGAAATGGAATTAGTTGCTTGCTAAGCCTTCATTTGACTGCTGTGAATGGTTTCGTAACTATATTTAGGCTATTACTAGCTGTTGCCTGCGACTTCATTTGCGTGGAAATTTTGGTAGGGAACCGTGGTTTTTTTTTTGGAATGAAAAGGATGGATGTTTGAAAAATATTACTGAACTATTTGAACTTATTTTGTTGTTCCATGTGTATCAAACGCAATATGGAATCGCTTACAAATAATGTACTTACATTAAAAAAGTTGGTATCAAATCCTTGTCGCGAAGGTCATGAAACCTCAAAGCTTACACATACCAATCTTACGGAATAAGAAGTATTAAGGGTTACTTTATTACATCCACACAAGTACTCGTACGTATAAGATATATGCCAGCGCCTGTTGGAGAACAAGGGGCAATATATCACAGCGCGGGATTTTCGCAGCGCAGCACGACACACACGATATATTCCATAGATGCACTGCAGCCCTTATCATATTCTTCTAAAAATGTTTACTTATCTTCATGATCTCCATTTGTTTGGCGAAGGCAGTGAAGGATAATCCAGTATTTGTATTGGTACATGTGAAATACTGAAGTAGTAATTAAAAAAATCAGGAGAAAGTATACAAACACTACGTTAGAAAATCAGGGGTCGAATTTCCCAGTGACAGAAAGTACGAATTACAGAAGTTATTTTTTTAAAAAGGTTTCTTTGTTAAATCTAAAATGCTAATTGGTTATAGTTATTTTTTAAAGTTTTGGTTATAGTTTTATTTAACTATAATTAGCAATAAATAAATAACTATAAAAAGCAATTAAATATTGACTGGCCTGTTGGTCTAGTGGTTAGTGACCCTGACTGCTAAGCAAGAGGTCGTGGGTTCGATTCCCACCCAGGACTAATAATTGTGTTATGAGTACGATAATTTGTTCTATGTCTGGGTGTAATTTATCTATAATATGTATGTATTTATAAATATATAAGTATGTTTATCAGCAGTCTGGTTACTATAGTACAGGCTCTGCCTAGTTTGGGATCAGACGGCCGTGTGTGAGATGTGTGGAGTTATTATTATTATTATATAGGGAAGAATTTCAATGATTCTGTAACTTGCTTCCAATCAATCTTCGACTAACAAGATCTCGATAGCGAATCTTCGGGTTCATTGACATTCCTTTAAACCACGTGAACTAACTTTATTGCACGAGGTTTAAGCAACCTGTTCACGTGATTTTATAGAATTACAAAAATTCTAACTAAACCTGCTATTAAGATCGAACACTTAAATGCTACTCTTCAATTTTCCTCTGTCGTAACTTTGAGGTGAACACCTCAAACTGGCACTGCTGTGATCGCACACTTAACAAAGTCTTGTAATTGAGTATCGTTTAAGTATTTGGCAGGTTATCGTTGTAGCTTTGTGTATTATAGAAATTGAATTAAGACTATTCATTACTAATAGTTCTTTTGCTTTATGGTCACTCCCTTCTTATGTTCGTAGCGTGATGTTACATTCATTGTCAAATACAAACTAAGCAAATCTGACTAAGAATTCCAGAGATTAGCACGTTTGAAATAAACAAATAATCAAACAAAAAATCTCTTCAGCTTTATTATATTAGTATGGATCGTCAACTTCAAGAGTCTTTCTCTTGAAGTTGCTAACACTCAATTCAAACTTCACAATAATTTATTATACCCTGCTATATAAATCTACACGAATAATCCTTACTGATAGCCAAGGGATTATACGTACAGGTGAAAACTATCCGACAACCGGACAGGGGTTCATTAGTAGTAAATCAATGGAAGCACCCAAAACTGTTACCGTTCGGCCTTCACCCTTGACCATAGACTAAACAACTCAACTGAGGAAATAAGATATCCGTTTACAGATACACACAGATTAAGTTATATTTAGTTTTGAACAGTGTTGAAATGTAAGAGAAGTATTTCAAAATATATTTGAGTTTGCTACGTTGAACAATAACATGGGAGAGCCATGCTTCGGCACGTATGGGCAGGCTCGACTCCGCTCGATACCACGGCTTCATAGAAAACCGGTAGTGAAACAATGATTGCATTGCTTTTCGCCGCGTGAGTGAAGTTACCGGAGGCCCTAACCCTTCCCTCTCCCCTATTCCCGTCCTTTCCTCCCCTGTAATCCCCCACTCCCTATTCCCACTCTCCACCCCCTCCCCCTTTTCCCCTACTCCCACCTTAAAGGGCGGCGACGCATTTGTGACTCTTGAGTTGCAGGTGCCCATGGTGTCATTTGCCATCGGGTGACCCGTCTGCTCATTTGCCCCTATAATATATATATAAAAAAAAATCTAACATGTCTAGAAATTAGAATTTTAAAATAACACCGACTCAAAAATCATTTTCACGATTAGAAAAGAACTCATGATCTTCAAACGACGGAACAGATATCATTAAATTATAGCTAAATACACTCTAGATCAAGTCACCGTTCAAACAAAGAATAAAACTAAATCAATATTAGTCCGTCGGTATAGGAGCTGTGCTACCACAGACAAACTCACAGATATACACGTTAAATTTATAACACCCTTCCTTTTTGCATGGGGAGTTAAAATAGTTGTACTTGAGGTTATTTTCAAAGTTACAAGATAATTAAAAAAACAGTTTTCTTTCTTTTTCTCTTTTTTTTTGTATGATATGTGTATTATATAGGTTTGAATTTATGTTGCCATAAATTTAATATATTAAATAACTTTTAATAAATATATAAAGTTTGCAGTTAGAGGAAAATAAAACCTTATACCTGAAAGGCAGAAAATTTCAAAAGTTTAAAATCAAGTCTTTGGTCTAAAACTATAGAAAACTAACTATAGAAAACTATAGAAAACTAACTATAGAAAACTATAGAAAACTATAGAAAACTAACTATAGAAAACTATAGAAAACTACAGAAAGATACAGTTAAATATAGATGAAGACTTCTGAATTTTTATTGAGTAACTTACAATTGATTGATCACAAATCTGGCATTGTGATTTAATAAAGAAAGAAAAAGAAGAAAAACTTCAAAAGTAAATTTTTCAAAAGATCGATTCAACATCTCAGGTAGTTTTTATTTCATAATTAGTATTCTATGTACCTAATGAATCTTGTACTTCTTAAGTATATTTAGTAAACTCCACTAATTGACTGTTTGATTGTTTTCAAACATTTTTTTTTCTTAATACAACCAATAGCCAATCACGTATACCCGCATGATTGAAGGTGATTACATTAGCCTAGATAGTACTATATCATAGTTCATTAAACCTAACCTTCGGATTCAGCGCATCGAAATACATAACCCTAGATGGGTCTGGTCAAAAGTACTGACCACTTTTTTTTTGCGTGACGGTGTTATTAATATATTATTTTATTAGAAATAACTTTTAGGACACCGGTTATCACTGTTTAAGTTTCATTAGCATTATTTTGCGTGAGACATAACTTCATTTACATTATAAGCAGTAGGTAAGACATCACGGTAATAAAATTAGTACAAAATGAATTTCTCCTAGTTTCTGCAATGATGGGTACGTCTTTACAAGAGCCCACAAAGGATCCTCCAATAATATCTTAATTGCTCTTACGTATAGGGGAAGTTTATTAAGGGACTGTGTCCTTTATATTCAGATGTTTTAGAGGACGTCTTTTTAAGTTTAAAATAATTTATTTATGTAAGTGTTAGTCCAAGTCTAAATTCTTCTATGCACACTCGCTTAGGTTTTATAGCTTCGGAATGTACTGACTTACTTACTACATATTGAATATTTACACTTTTGCTAAACTTGTCGGTAGAAGAAACCAAAAGTATCAAACAGAATTCACCCCAAAACGTTTCATTACGCGACCCTGACCTGCTTGAGCTATTACTTACACTCCCTAATCCACCCGTTTAAGCAATATCCCCTACCTGCCCCTTTCAATATACTCCCAATTTTCGCCCCAGTTGGCTTCTGTGCTTCTTGAAGGAGCTAGGTTGGCTCAACTAGTCAGCCTATCTGAACGCATACACCGATACCAATACCAATACTCGTACTTCTAATTTTCCCATTCTTTGAAAATTAGTCTTCTCCAGTGCCCTTCCACCATCTCTCTAGTGAACATCACCTCCATACAAAATATAGCCGCGGAGTCTCGCTCTCATTTCAGACCACAGACTGTCCATAGACAGTTTCTAGCAAAAAGCTTCTCGTATTAGAAGAAGTTGCGAGGTTATTTCCTAGGGTCCGAAAAAGTGCTTGATAAGACGGTTCACAATGATGATCCATTGCCTGCTTAGCGTCACATCATTTTAAGTGATCAGTGACTTATTGTACCTTCAATTTAGTATAAGGAATATTTATCTTGGTCTGGAATCTGGAATATTCATCAGCCACATACCATTATATACATACAAAACCTATAAATTCAAAGTCCCTTTCTTCTCAGATAACTTAAACGTTCAATTCAATACATCTTATAGAGATTACTATCTGCATAGCAAAAGAATATGCTCAATTCACGGGCGCGTCGCGTCGGTTCAAATCAAGCGCAAAGGAGGACGGCTCTTTCATCTTCTTTGAAAAGCGTATTGTTGTGGAGTGACGGATGGATTATTAAGTAGGTTGGTTTTGTGGTTTGCCTAAAGTCACGTGACCTCTGTGACAATTTAATTGTTTAATTGATACTTTTTAATGTTCAGTTCCTCAAGTAACAATATCAGAACTTGGTCTTTTAAGTGTCATATTCCTCCTGAGTGAATCGTTTGTAATAATAAATATAAGAATACCAACTTATAATTTATTTTTCATAATAATACAATTTTAATGTTGTTGAAAATATTAATTGTCCTATAAAATGTAAGGTGGGTTTCCAGGCAATCCATTCCAGGAATCTGTCAAAAGTTAGTGTCCACATGGTTTTGACTTTTTTATGTCGAAAGTGCAGAACTTCCAGGTGTATAAATGAAAACGACTAAACTACTATTGTATGTATAAATCACAGTTTGAACTTTGTATTTCATTCAGCATCTTCTAGATCTAGACAACGTTAACTACTGATTATATTAACATAATTTTTTCCACCGCCAAACATCAAAGTTATTCACCATTGTGGTCTGAGTTGGGGTAACTAGTAAGGCTCTAGCTTCGTTCCACATACAAAAAATTATGATCTTTGAAAGTATTTACAGAAATGTCTAATGTATACGTAGCATAGACTAGATTGACATATTGACAGGTAAAATAAATGTTAATTTTGCAGGTATAGAGGGATCACAGGTTCAACTCTTTGTCAAAATAGATGGACACATCGGCACAAGACATCAATCAATATTAATCAATCGGCATTGTTATAACTATGTAATGTTGGTAGAAGATCAGGATGGTCCATTTTATATATTTTACAGTGTCTTATTGACTGGTTGGTCTAGTGGTTAGTGACTCTGACTACTAAGCCAGAGATCGTGGGTTCGATTCCCACCCAGGACCAATAAATGTGTGATGAGCACCATAATTTGTTCTGTGTCTGGGTGTAATTTATCTATAATATGTATGTATTTAGAAATATATAAGTATGTTTATCAGCAGTCTGGTTACCATAGTACAGGCTTTGCCTAGTTTGGGATCAGACGGCCGTGTGTAAGATGTGTGGAGTTATTATATTATTTATTTATGTACTTATAAAAAAAAAATCCCGAAAGTTGGAACTGACTATGTAAAACTATGCAAGCAAATGAAATTACGAGCTTGAGCGATTCATGACCAGTAACAGACACGAGTGACGTCATCGGAACTGCAAGTCCGTTTTCGCGCGTAAATTTCAACTGTCAGTTCAAATAAAGTGTTTTACTTTTTTATATTTATACATGTGGTTTATTCTACATGGAATTTTTTAAATGGAAGCTCATATAAAATATCGCATGCTCCTATTGTATAATAATATAAATCTGCGAACAAAAAGTTAGAAATGTTTAAGAGTAATTGAAACTTATTCTAGAGCAAAATCCAGTAATATTCTTTACCCACTTACTCTGAGGACAATTTAACAATTATTCACCTATTTTTAACAATTTAACTTAAAATTTATTCTGCAGCACCTCCGTTTCATACCTACGTGCCGTAAAACTGCCACTTGTGTTCATTAAGTTCCTAACTAGTGTTTTATTACTTGGAAGATTGCTACTGCTCTCTCCTTAAGAAGTGGAATGAAAATTTACAAAGCGTTACAGCAATGGATTGTGTGAAAGAATATTTACGACTATCAGTGATATTTCGTGGTAAATAACAAGGATAATAGAAAGTAACTGAGCGGTACTTTAAATTGCATCTTGTTGAATAAGCTCGCTTTATTTCGAATGCGCACTCAAAGATTTAGGTTAAATTTGTGAACATTAAAATTTTCTGTCACTTTGTGTAGAGATTTCTACTGGCATGAAACTGGAATGATATAACTATCTTTGCAGAATAACGTCTTTTAATGTCTTTCCTGAATGGGTGTATTGTTTGTGAATAAAATGTATCTCTTAATAATTCAATTTTAATTCATTAGAATTTTGTGATTTTTAACAGACATGTTTAAATAATATAATGACACTGATCTTGATTTGATTGGATTGAAGGTCAATAAATGTTTTTGATTTGATTTTGTGAACTGATTGATATTGAGACAGCCAGATTGGTCTATTTTAGGTATTTTCATAGTATAATGTCGTATGGTATTCTACTGCCGGGGATTGCCACCGATATTCAGTCTGTATTCATGCTGCACAAGAGGGCTATCCGAGAAGTTTATAACTTAGACAATTCACAAAGGCAGAAATTTCAAGAAATAAATATAATGACGGTGGCAATATTTATGAAAAGTGTCGTACACAGTTTCAACATACGTTATGAACTAATACGTACCCGCTTCTAGGCTCCAAAAAAATATAAAGTCGTTTTTAAATATCTGCAATTTCAAATAATGAATAAAAAAATTATGGGAGTCATCATGACTCATCTCCCGTCTTTAATGTTTTCCTTTTTTTTCTTATTTAATTTTCAGTAGGTATCTATACATTAGCTCAATTTTAGTTTGCTTACTTTGAATCTTAATAAAATAATAGCACGCAACAAAACCTTACTGTAATACATTTCACTAGATATTGTGAAGCTACCTGGTGGTTTAAAAAAGTGCCAGTGAGTTTGTTTGCCCGATTTCTTATCACAAGGCTCAACTATTTGGAAACGGGCGATTGTAGATCGACACTGGCAGATAGCGATTTTAACTATTTGCAACACAGTATTATTTATTGTTAAAATAATTTTACTTTTGACAAAACAATAATTATTTTTTGTTTAAAAAAATATGAGGATTTCAAGCAATGTTTAACGGAGGCTTTCCAGTTTCCTGTTAAAATGTCACACGTCTGTCTTTTACCAATAATTTTCAAACAGCTCTATGTTCTTAGGTAGTTACTTCTATCGGTCTGCCAGACCTTGCATCATCCTCCAAGTTAAATTGCGCCGACTGAATTCAACATATCACTGTTCAATGGTCCCTCGAGATAGTCAAGTTTCCCTCAGTGCACTACTGATTTCTTCGAAACATTTTTGTTTATAATATTATCTACGTATTAACGGGAATTAACGCGATCACGAAAAGGTATTACATACCTCTGAATTGTTTTTTACTGAATTTTTGTTTAGTTAAGCCACTTTTAAAAATATACAAAATAATTACACGAAAAACCTGCCATTTTCATTGAGAAAATAAATTTAAAAATCGAACAAACGATTCCATGCTTCTAAATTTTAATTATATTGACTTTACCCTTTAAAAGCCATCCATGTCTACAATTCAGCATTATCAAATAACTAAAGGAAGAACCAGTTGAAGACATTTTCTAGTAAAATAGTATAAAAGTACATTTAACGGGTGTCCCGGGGGATGTGATCCCTTTCTGCACGGACAATATGCCGGGAATTGACTTCGGGATTCGAGACAACTCGACCATTATCCGTTGTGTAGTGTCCAAGGTATAAGTGGACACGAGAAAATGTTAACATTACGAACAGGTGTGATCAACTATTCATCGACTGTTTATGTCGACATTTCGAAATGATTATGCAATTGATATTATATCTCGCCCACAATTTTATAATTTATGAAAACTGGTTACTAATTACAATAACTATTTATCGTTTCATTTAATTTTATACATTGACAAAATCTAAAATGCTGATCGAATGCAAAGCTGTTTGCTAAAACTGGCATCTTAACTTTTTGGGGTGTGGGATACTCTTTAAATTTCAAAATCATTGTGGCTAAAGCCTTATATTATTGTTTAAAAATATAAAGGTAGCCTCATCTTATTCTACATCACTACATATTATATAAAACAGAGTCCCCCGCCGCGTCTGTCTGTCTGTTCGCGATAAACTGAAAAACTACCGAACAGATTTTCATGCGGTATTCACTAATAGACAGAGTGATTCATGAGGAAGATTTAGGTGTATAACTTATACCCGTGCAAAGCCAGGGCGGGTTGCTAGTTCTAGTTAAACTTAATTCCGTGAGTGTTCATCACAAACTGTAGGCACCATCTACACGAGCTGCTGTTGCGTGCTCTAAAAGTCTGACGATACTTAACTATACAGTTTAACAACTGAACAGATTGAACTAAACTGAACAGTTTAATAGAGTTTTGAAAAAGAATAAATGATTTAATGAAAAAATTAAAACAAATTTATTCTTTACTGCCCAATCTGGCCACCACTGTTACTTAATACCTTGGACCGACCACACACCTTGACGTTCATTTAAATAATTGGCAGATTACAGATACTCATGATATATGGGCATATTAATTAATCAATTGTCTGTTATTTAATGCTTATAGTTAATCAAATTAATTACTTCTTATGTACTGATATGGTGTAAAGGCGATTGCTTACAATATTGATGAGGACAAACACATAACTGTAATAGTAGTCAAATTATACATATTGTAGTAATATTAGATAGTGTTTGAGTTGGGAAATATTTTAGTATAACGACTCCATTCTTTACAAATATAACATTAATTTTATATCAGAGAACCAGATTGGTTAAAAAATCACTAGACTTCTATGAGATATCTTTTAATTGGGTTGGAAACGCACAAATTACCACCTCAGGAACAACATTAAGTTATTTTGGATGTGATCTTTTGTAGAGCTGAAATACTTATCTCTCTTGGTTCTGAAATAGGTTCGTTTTTTATCACGCACTTCTCACATAACTCAAACCATACTCATATAGAAAAGTAGAACCACGTTGTGCTTGGGCGCTTTGTGATGCCTACAATGGTGGTGCAGTATTAGCTCGCAGATATAACGCTCACAATGCTCAGTTCGATTATATCATTGTGCGGTTATACCTGAGCATCGGTTATTTATTGGTAGCCTTTCGTGCCTTTGTGTGGCTAAATGGGGGAAAAACTTGAAGCCGCGTTTCGTTTATCACACTATTCTACAGATAGATAAAATAACAGGTTACAATAAAAACTTTTGTGAGTGGTATTCATATTTATTAAAAACTATACGGTTTTACTCACGGCGTCACGGAGTGTGACGCCTGACACCATCGCGGCAGGACGCTTCACTCCTTGAGAAAGGGCCCCCGTCGGGTCCGAAACTAGTCGGGCATCCCCGAAATACAAATGTGAGTAAAACCGTATAGTTTTTAATAAAAAACAACAGGTCTTTAGATGTGAATAGCTTTTCTGGTTTGGGGTCTGTTCGACTGTATGTATATCTTTGTTTATACTCAACCAATGCAAAGACAACAATTTCAGAACTTTGAGATGGTGGTAGGAGAAAAAGAAGGTAGCAGGAATGGGCTGAATGCGGAAGGCGGAGGACCGGGTGCTGTGTCGCACATTTGGAGAAGCCTATGTCCAGCAGTGAACTATGATAGGCTGATTGATTGATTGAGATGGTAGTGGTCATTCAACACTTTCATCGTATAGAAATAATTTAGATTAATTTTATTAGTTACATACTCATTTATTACATTATTGATAGCATACATTGCAGACATGCCTTTAATTAATTCCTATACTTTAGTTATTTTTTAATTTGTTAAAGGATATTTGTTGCTTGTCGCTTTTCCTTTTTTATTAAACTGATTGTTAGATTATAGTATATTTGTTATTAAGTTAGCACTTTTTTTTTAAATACCTTCACGAATTGATATTTTTAGGGGTCCGTTCCTCAAAAGGAAAAAAAAAAACCCTGCCGGTCTGTCTGTCTATGGGTCAAGACACTTTTCTCAGGAACTCATGGACGCATCAAGTTGAAAATTAAACCAAATACATAAGTCTACGGTCCCTTAAAGTTGTACAAAAATCAAGCTTCTAAGTTAACACATTGAAAAGATATGAGTACTTTAAGGCTTAAATTTGACTAAATTTGAACATTTGGCAAGTAAATCAAAACTTACTGGGTACTTCCAATTGACCTAGAATCATAAAATTGGATAAAAAGCTAGGTCTGACAGCACAAGTAAAGGAAAAAATCCGAAAGTCGTCAATTTGTTGTTATATCACATAAAAAAATAGATTCTGTGATTACAACTTATATTTTGCGGTTGGAAAGTTGAATTTGTCGTACATCGCAACCGCAAAAATCTTCGAGAATTGATTCTTGAGATGGACGTACACGTATCTACACACAAGTTTGTTTGCTTACGGAACCCTCGGTGCGTGAGTCGGACTCGCGCTTGTCCGGTTTTTTAAATATGTAATACATATAGCATTAAAATAGTTTTGTTGAAGATTTCGAATTCATTGTAGTATCTGAAAAATGGGATGCGACAGAATTACAAAATAATTATCTGTTGGTTTTAATGATAAAAATAACAAATTGAGATTAAAATATGAAACTCTATGTATGGCAAATAAAAGGTCTTTTGCAATTACAAGTGGGTATTTTGTTATTAACTTTCGTATCAGGTTTTATAAATTGAGCGAACAAATAGGAAATTAATTGGTCCTACATATTTATTTATTATAGCTGGTGAAAAAGTATTATTAAAAAAAAATTGCAAATTTGCCCAGAATCTGAAAACATTTTGCGTTTTCCTTCTGTTTTGGTTGTAGTTCCGACTTCAAAGGAGGTATAAGTTCTCAATTCGATGCGTATTATATATGACAGCAATTTCTCGGCGGTCTTTGAAACGATTTTTGTAATTCTTTCTAAGATTGTTTATAAAGTATATTATGTATATAAATTCCCAGATTTAGCACTTTATATGTACTTATTTGTTTGTCCTAAGTATGATGAGGAACTTGAAACATTGACAGTTTACGTAAAGGATAGTTAGAGCAGAGTAGGCCAGTGCTAAGAATATGAGGTGCTTCCTGCGACACGTTATTGTTTTTCCACATTTACGCGAACGTAGTCTATTAAACTTGCTTTATCTTGTCCCAAAATCTTATCTTGTAGCCAAAATAATGATAAAGACACGTTGAGTCCTTTAAATATAATTAGCATCACCCGCAAATATCCTGTTTCATCCTCTTTGTGCTGAACTCAGGCGGCTAAACACACCTAACAGCAATTTAACATTAAAGCAATTACTTACCCATGTGTCTATAATTCACTTATGATCAACAAATTCACGACGACACGAAATCCCGAAGCATCAAATAAAAACCTATCTTCGAAATTTGTGTAATCCATCTAATAAAAAAACCGGCACGCTTTAGTGCGAGACTAACTTGTGCACCGAGGGTCCCGTAAGAAAACAAACGTCCATTTATCAATTCTCGAAGATTTTTGCCCGTCTTTTCTGAATTACAAACTTAACTTTGCAATTCTAAAAATACTCTTCTATACATCGATTTAGGACAAAGTCAACTTTCCAACCGCAAAATATAACTTTGTAATTACAAAAACATTTTTTTTATGAGATATAACAACAAATTACCGACGTTCGGATTTTTTCCTTTCTTTTTGCTGTCAGACCTTACTTCTTACCCAATTTCATGATTCTAGGCCAATAGGAAATGTTCAAGTTGTTAAAAGCTAAGGCATCATTATGTATTTATACGTAAATTAACGCGATCAGGCTGAGTCTGTGACCACGCCCAGTGCAACTTAGTCGAAACGTCAGGCAATTAAGAGGTGTGTAATACCTTTTTGGTGATCGCGTTAATCCGTGTAAATACATAATTATATCATGGAACGCGAAAGTTTAAAAGTCTCAGGCTTAATGCCTGTTTCTTTTAATTGCGTTGACTCATACGCTTGATTTTTACTATATTTACCACTTTAAGGCTCCGCTAACATTAGTATTTGATGTTAATTCCAAAATGACGCCTTTGAAGTTTTTGAGGAAAAGGGTCTTGATAGACAGACAGATATAACAACAAATTAACCACTTTCGGATTTTTTTTACTTGTGCTGTGAGACCTTGCTTCTTACAAAATTTCATGATTATAGGTTAATAGGAAGTATCCTATAGGTTTTGATTTTTTTACAGCTTCAAGGGACCACAGACATAAGTATTTGATATTAATTTCAACTTGATAAATCGACGGATTCCTGAGAAAAAGGGTCTTGACAGATAGACAGATAGGCAAACAGACATACAGGCGCACAATAAAGTTATCCTATAAGGGTTCCTACTTTTCCTTTTGAGGAACGGAACCCTAATAATAAATGGGTTTTGCTATTATCAGCCCAAACATTGGGCTGTGATCCATAAAATGAGCTAGAAAAGTTAATAATCTATTCGTTCTGAATAACTACATACAAGCCTGAAATAAATATAAATCATCAAACCCTTATTATTCCCAATATATTGAGGTCACTATCTATTTAGTTCAGTTCAGAATAGCTGTGATCTATGATTACACCAATAATATCTCTATCTAATATCAAACCTTATATATTTTAATCCCTACAGGTATTCAAGAAAGCCGGCTTGAAATGTTCTTCAAAGTAGCATTACATTCTTACGTCCGTTATCTATGTATAGCCCTCAATACCTAATCATGCTAATTGACAAATCATAGCGACAACATACTTCAACATATTTAAATGAGAAGAAGCGGTCTTGATCCTGCTGGCAATTGTTATAAAGCAGATTGGTCAACAAATGGAACAACCTAACGCATTGAAATGAAATACACAATAACATCATAAAACTGATGTGTAATATATAATAAATCTGTTTTGGTTTTGGGATGTTCTTATGAAATAACCTCTGAACGTATGAACCAAACAAAACCTGCCCAAATGCGAGTTGAACTCGCATGAAGGGGGATCCGTACGATGAATAATATATGTATGTATCTCAAAGAACAAAATTGACATTGTAGTTGATGAGCAGGTTCTCCCAAACATTCCAAGTGTACATGTAAGTTTGTACAAACAATATTGAGAGACTTACCATGTAATTTTAAGACCTTAGACGTCTTATAGGTTTTCCTGTAATTTATAAGTAAAAAACTATTAAGTTTTTGGCTCAGTTGCTTCGGATATCAGGACGCGGGAAACTTAAATAACAAAAATTACAAAACAAAAATTTTCTATTTGGCCCCAAAAGTGACTCCCCCATATTTTAAATTAATTTATTCACATTGGACGTGGGAGAGCCATGCTTCGGCACGTATGGGCCGGCTTAACTCCGCTCGATACCACTGCCTCACAGAAAACCGGTAGTGAAGTAATGCTTGCATTGCATTTCACGCATAAGGTTATCGGAGGCCCTAACCCTTCCCTCTCCCCTATTCCCGTCTTTCCCCTCTCCCCTCTTTCCACTCTTCCCCCCCTCCCCCTCTTCTCCTACTTCCACCTTAAAGGGCGGCAACGCACTTGTCACTCTTGAGTTACAGGTGCCCATGGGCGGCGGTAGTCATTTACCATCAGGTGACCCGTCTGCTCGTTTGCCCACTATAACATAAAAGAAAAAATTGACATCTGTGTTTGGGTCACAGAATTTGATACGTGTATCACATTTCAACTTAAAATTGGTTGTTACAGGTGAACAGAGCAACGCATCAGTGATCCTGGTTACCGTTTTTTCATTCGGACGTACGGAACCCTAAAAATCATTCAAATATTTATAACAGGAGTTGCGTTAACATTTTCGCTCTTTAGAAGTACGCAAATTTTTAAATTACTTTTGAATTTATTATAAAAGAATGACAATCTTTTTATAAGTATTTTGTATATATTTACAAACTTATTATAAGTATTTTGTATATATTTACAATCTTATTATAAGTATTTTATTCGGTGTTAATTGTTGGTTTATAAAAAGTTATTTAACTGTTCTATACTTGTCAATTTTATAATATCTATGTGTTATTTGTTGTTTGCCTTTGTGTGACTGCAAAATAAATGTTTTTTTTTTGTTTCTATTAAGATAAATACCAGAATTAGTCCTTTTTGTTTAAATAAGATTTTTTATGATGTATTTAAAAAAATCTTAAGAAATTTCCAGAGAAACATCCACCTGAAAATAATAATCAAAAATTTAAGACTTCAAACTGCGGCATTTGTGTATCTTTCAATAAATTATAGTATTAGATGTTTTTCACTTGAGCCTAAAGTTATGTTTTACGTTAATGGACAGAAGATTACTATAGACCGTCGAAGGCAAATAAGCATATATTGACAAATGTCTATACGCCAAAGTCGGACTCTCCAAACAGCCTCCATTCGCAAACAACCCATGCTGAGATTACCGGCGTAGAAGTTGTTGAGCCGTGCTCAGCTGTTATAGTTTCACTATATAATGCTTTAAATTAACTTAAATCTGCAGTAGATTAAATTAATAGATAATATTCTGACTTGATGAGATAATATATATCATATTTAATACATTTGTTGATAATTCAATGAGTTATATTCAGATTATTAATTAAGTTGGTGGTGGTTGGTCGGTAAACGTGGTTAACCCCTCCAGCTAAGCTAAATGCTTGTGTTAGGAGTGGTGTATTTTTCTAAAATTACTGTGATGTTTCTAGCTATTGCTTAGGACCTCCTGATTTTCTTAGAGGGATGATATAATTACATTATAAAAAAAGGGATTTTAGGCAGAAATGTTGAACCTGAAACTAGATAGAACATTTGTAACATTGGAGTAAAAACGTAGAACATTATTAAATATTTTGATTGAAAAAATCATCCTTTCATGGAAATCTTTATTCAACAGGTTCATTTACCTAACATTTTCTACAAATCGGATCTTAGCGCGCCGCACCGGTAATGTGCGTACCGCCTCTGAATTATCAAGTATTTATTGGGAGCTTCGATCTCATACCATCTCATTTTCAGTTATGTGAAAGATGCGAGGCTGAGGAGGAACCACAATACAAAAGTGACGTATCAATGAATACGAAATAAATTTGGTCACTAACATGTTTATTATTCATTTTATGACGGTAAACGACTGAACTGTGAGATATTTGTTATATGGTTTTTAACGATTTAGTATTCGTAAGCTTAGTATTTTGTTTCTTTTGCATCTTCAATAAGTTTTGTTTTTTCATTCAAATAAAAGTAAATGAAGGCTTATATTATCCGATAGTCGCTTTGTTCAGACGGTTGGCTTTCATGCACTTATGAGCAAGAACCTCTACCGTCTTTAAAGACTAAAAAAGTGCAGCAACGATATTTTAACGATGGTTGCAAATCGTTTTGATTTAGGCATCCAGCTAAGGTGGAATGGAATGGCGCGATTTAAATTTACAAAAAAGAAACTTCCATGAGCTATATTCATCCTTACATACTGTTTGAACAATAGCACTTTTCGTTTTCCTCTATAATAAAGCCAATAAGTCGTGAACAATATATCGTCTCCCTAAACACAAATGTAAAACTGCTATTCCCGTGGGTCCATAATTTAGATTAGATTATGAATAAAACGGAAAATTTTATAAATACTGGATTTTATTTTAGTTATTTGCAAATTATTTTAAGTAAGCTATGCATAAAATATTATAAGGATTTGTTTGAAACTGCATGCACAACTGTCTGGCGTGAGAGAGCCTGGAGATATGTAGCATAGGTAATCTGTTGTGCAGTGTGTTGTGTAATCTAGCGTTGTTCTGAAGTAGCAATGCGCTAGTCTCGGTTGTTTCACGGTTAGCACGGTTTCCATCATTGTTTGCAATTGTTCCAAAATCTGGTCGGAACTGTATTGTCATACAGTTCTGACTAGATTTTAGGAAGCTATAATGCACAACGCTAGCACTAGCACCACACACGGTGACTGTCTACCATTCTTTGAATCAACTTAGACCTGGGGCAAGATTTCGCCAGTTCTCCTGTGTTCAACCATTTTGGTGAGCGATTTCGATTATCGTACAGGATTCATTTTTCATCACAAGTAACAATGCGATTCAAAATCCCCTCGTTATTGTGACGGTTGAGTAATGTAACGCACACTCAAAGCGTGTTTGTGGTATGCTTCATTCAATTCAAGCGGTACCCATTTTTCTAGATTTTTTACTTTTCCAATTTGATTTAAATGAATTAAAATTGTTTTAACACTTAGACTGAAGTCTGCCGCTAATTCTGATGTGCTTTGCTAGAGATAAGTTTCTATGTTATATTTTAATACTTCATTGTCAATTAGGGTGTCCGGCCGTTCACGAGGTTTATTTAGGTTATCTACAGTAGCTTCCCCATACACATCATTAATCCATCTTGCTGTGTCAGCAGCGCACCACCGCGGAACTCGTATTCGTAAATAACGCGAAGTTTTCCATATTGTGAACGAAACGATCTCAAAAAATAATCAAATGGCGCGAAAACCTAACGAAACATAAATACACAAGCCTACATTTGGAAATTCATTTGAATTTGGAATCCTTAATCAAACTCAGATAAAAAATCTCAAATATCGGGCATATCCATAAACTTAGTATGTAATAGACGAACAGTCTTCTCTATTTAGCGAGACCGAATATGAAATATTTGTGGGCGAGTTTTACAGACGTGTGACTGACTTTTAGTTGGACATTATGGATTGGTAGTATTTTGGCCTGACAGAGAGACTGTCAGGTTTATTCTGTCTCTTTCTTACACCTAGGTTTCTGTATAAGGCTAAGTATCTCACTCCCACACTATGTTCATCTATTACGTTCGTATATTAAGTTTATGGGCATATCTGAGATCGAGTGGTCAGTTACACAAAACACCAATTTCACATGTAAAGACCTAATATATTAAAAAACCGGCCAAGTGCGAGTCGGACTCGCACCGAGGGTTCCGTAAAATATTTTTATTATAATATATGATGTAACTAAAAATTTACGGTTTTCGCAATTTTTCCTTTATCTGTGCTATAAGACGTTGCTTCACGGGAAGTATCCTGTAGGTTTTGATTCCCTTGCGAGTGTCGAAAATTTGCGGCATCAACGGCTGTATGTTTTGATTGCGTTAGCTTAGAAGTTTTATTTTTTCACAGCTCTAAGGGACAATAGACTTGAGTATTTAATAGAAGTTTCAGCTTGATACCTCCACGCGTTCCTGAGAAAAAGGGTCTTGACAGACAGACCTTCGGACGGACGGACAATAAAGTGATCCTATAAGGGTTCCGTTTTTTTTTTTCGAGGTATGGAACCCTAAAAAGAATTTCAAGCGACACGGGACAGCGGATAGCTATAACAGTTCGTAAATAGTATTTATACCTCACGTACTTGACAGTGTTGGACTACATTTTTGTGGATAAAAGTAAAACATTGCACTTACACGCAACTGTCGCTTTCAAGACGATGTATTAAAAGCGCTTTTACTGTAAAAGCCACTTACTTTTACTTACTACCTTACTTAATAACTAAATTGAACCTTACACTACCGATGAAAGGTTCAAATTTATATGAGAGAGAGGGGTGTCTATTGAGAGTATTATTATGCTGAACGCCTCTTACCGTGAATCTGCTAAGAGATTTGATGGTCGCACTTTTATTTCTTTTTCACTTCCATTTCTTAATTATGGAATATGTCTACTGTTTGAAAGACGAATCGATTGGTGTTTAAGTATGTGTTTTTTTTTTGGTATTATTAATTGTTAAATGAAACTAAGTATTCTTCCACTTGTTACGTCCAAGTGAATGCATTAATTAATATTATTAATGAATGTATTAATTCAATACATCGCAGTTTTATGTCTCTCAGTGGTAAATAAAAAAAATGACTAAAGAAACATACCAATATTTATGCAGGCAACTTAACAACTACTTGCACCTCATTCTTAGTACAATTAAGTAGCAGCATACTTCAATATCTATTTAGTCAAATCACGTGCCTATTAAGCTTTTTGTCTGGAATTTTTATACTTTGAGCTAGCAGGCGTATAAAAACAAAGTTCTGACTTTTTCAAATATATTTACATAAATGTGAGGATCGTATCAAGAACAAAATGTGTTAGAAACAAAAGACAACCGCTGCCCAAACTTACTAAATTCTAGCTTTGGCAATATTTTTTTATTATCTACTGTTTTAGGTACTAATACAGTATCATGGACTATAATGAATTCTAAAAAACCCACAGAATGATGAACCATGACATGTAATAAAGTGAAATACTCTTACTTGGACTGACCAAAGCCAGGCATTAAAATGAAGCAATTCAAATGAATATACAAATCGTAATGCATTTTGGTGTCAGTGGCGAAGCACTCGAGGCTTTGGAAGCGCTAAGAGATTTCCTTGAAATAAATACATTTATTCAGCTTAAATTTAGCTACTTAAACAGATTGCAAAGTGACTGACTTTGGTTTTGATCGTTATTTATATTTGATATCCTACTATTACCTCAAAGATATACTTGTTGTACTTCCGTGCCTTTCTAAGTTATTTTCTTCCGTCTTGTTTTGTTCCAAGCGTCTCTCAGGGCCTTTGTTACCGAGAGACCAGTTGTTCTGACTGCATTTACTCGGTTACATCAGCGGCTTTTTTTTATAAAAATTTTTTTTTGCGTTGCGTGGCCTCGTGATCTTTTTAAATCCACTTTGCCTATTACGACCCACTTCTCAAAGTCGTTTGTTTGGCGAGGGTCAATAATATATGACCGAAATTACCAAGAATACGTATGTCACAGTTCACGATGATGTATAAGAAAATTATTTATCTTATCAAACTGATTAAATAATATAAATAATACGTACATGGCACAGTCATGCACATATTCGCTTGCTAATACATCCATAATTATTGATTTCTCTAAATTGTCCCTTACGGTATGTATTCAACATAAAGACTTTCAAGTCAACGCAATTTTACCAACCTTTTATGATATAAAACCTATTCGAGAAACTACCCAGTGTCTGCTCACTATTAAACATATTATTCTAATGTTCTAGCAAAATTTTAGTTCCCTTCACGAAGGTTACAAGCGCTCAGGTAATCCAACCCTCTCGATCTGAATATTCATTTGAAGACTAAACAAATTCCATATATTAATGGAATGGGCACTCCTCGACCCGGGCAGCGCTTACATCTCGGACAAGCTCAGCCATTTGCATTTCTGTCAAATACTTTGCATTCACTTTTGAGTTTAGATGTTGGATCTTTGTAATATTTATGTTATTTGAGGAACGTTTGTGACTCCCTTGTTAATACTTCTTTGCTGTTGGAGTGATAAAATTCTTGCTTTTATTGTCATGTTTTGTCCCTGTAAGTTTTCTTGAAAACTAATAGAACTTATGAAGGAAGGATGGGGAAGTAATATATAATATTGTTTTAATATTTGAACTTTAATAAGGATTTCGTACATGATAAATGTATGTATCAAATGAATGTACACGCGTGTATCAGGGTATTAGAAATTTATTATAAGGTTCCTGTGAGTGGGCGAGTCGGTGCGAGTAGGCCCAAAGAGACGTATACTATCCAGATCGGCAGTATACTGAAAAAGGGTCAAGTAAAAATACGTTCAGATAAGGTTGAATAGTTGAGCCAGCCTAGCTCATACCAGAAGCACAGAAGCCTCCTGAGGTATTCACAGGCTTCTAGGAGCACTCGCACCCGCGAGGATACTTGACCGTTATGCGTGAGATAGTTATGTATGTACATTAATAATCACTTATTTAAACAAAAAGAAGAGTCGTGAGGGTAGCTGTATAGCTTAAAGTTTTCTATAATATTTTTGAAGTTGTGGTGGCCATATGGCCTAACCTCTCTCAACTAAGACTCGGATCTAGTATGGTAAAAATAGAATAGATTAGATTAGTCAAATTAAAAATGACTTTAATTTGCCTAATCTTAATCTGCGTCTACGTCAATAAATATTAATTTGAATCCCGCTTACATTCCTTAATTTGTTAGATCCTTATTTTGCTCTAGTTACCTTTTTCAATTATATTACCGTAACTGGAAACACTAATTACCTCGACTACAGTGTTGCCATGTTAAATATGAATACTGAATGCCTGACTAAATACAAGTACACGCTACGCAAAGTTACAATTTTATAATAATTTTGAGTATAAACGAGATTGGAGTTCTCATGCAGTACTGTGCTATTTTATGCTTTAGAATAGCCTGTTGTCTGTTGAAGTAGACTCGAGCATATTTGACTTAGTCTCTGATATAGCTGCGTTATTTTTAACCGACTTCAAAAAAATAAGTTCTAACTACTATTCGACACGTATGTGTGTAATATAATCGAAACTGCAAAACAATTAGGAGGATGAGTAAACATTTTTAGGAATTAAAAAGCGGCGTTATATGACTAAGGCGTCAGATTTGTGATCACCTGGTTGCGGGTTCGAACCCCACCTAAGCGTTCTACCAACGTCAACCTACTCCTAACACAAACACTTAGCTGGAGGGGTTAACAAGAATACTAGTAATGTCTGAACCAAGTTATTAGTATCCTTAAAAAAAAATAGAATTAGCAGAAAGAAACCAATTTTTCGTGTACCACTTTTACTGCCTATTAGATATCCTTAGAGACGATATGTGTGTGAGTGATCTAATACTTTTTTAATTCTCCGCCTAACATGAGCAGGACACCATCTGTTTGATAGCTAGTTGTGATTATAAAATATTAAACTTAAAAAAGTAGGAGAAAATTTTGTCTCAAAATATTGCAGTCGTTTCTCAGAAACCATATTACACACAGTTCAAGAATACGAGTGTAGGCTGCGTTCAAACTTCATATTCACCCTCTATGTTGCAAACTGAAAAGTTATTTCTTCAGTTAACTTCTCGAGTCTTGGAGTTTCATTTTTTTTTCTGCATTGTGATGCCAGGTCCTTGAGATCCTTGGCTATTTCGCTAAACCCAGCACAAAGGAATCTTTCATCTTTTATGTTTGTTTAAGAGACTTGTTTGCTGCTTCCGGCTTAAAGAAAGGAGGAAATGGGAGGAAGGCGAGTACTTTTGCTGTATTTAGTTCTAATTAGTAAAAGGTTTATCTTCTGCTTGTTTTGGCACTTATTTTGAAAGTTTGGAAAATTATAACTGTAACCGAAAAATGTTATAAAGTTAATCGCCTTGTGTTCAAATTTAATCATCAACCACACGTGGTCACAATTTAGCTAAGAGGAATTGTAACAGTTTTACATCGAGTCTGTTACCATCTATAGCGTTTACTCAACTCACTTGTGCTATAATTTTCTTTTTTTCTTTATCATCTTAAATTCTCTAGTTTAAGTCCAAACTTAAATCAGAACGGATCGTATCGGGTATGCCATGGTCAGCGGGTTTATTTGAATTTCCAGATTTACACTCACAATATTTTTATAAAACTTTTTAAGAACGAAAAATAGAAATGAACTGCACAAATTGCATTCCCATGTTTAACGTATAGTGTTGGGAATGAGGAGTGTTAAATAAAACCAATTTATGTAAAAACAGAATATATTTAAATCAGCATCACATTTCGCATAGAAAGTCAAACACTACTTCAAGTGATCGATTCTATTACATATTTTACTCCAGGAAGAATCAATGACAACACTTTAATCTTAATTCGCAGTGTGAATATCAGTTATAATGCAAATAGTATTTACTTAAAAACTTATAGTGACTAATGGTTTTGATATATTTGAACATATAAATTTGTTTACTAAATGAGCTATTTTTGAAGTGTTACTTCTTTTGGCGCGTTAGGGAAAAATAATGAGATTAAACTTTTACGATGCGCGCGCACTACGTCACGAAAAACCGACACCCTCAAGTTAGCTAGTCAACATTTTAGTTTTTGAAAAAAGTTACCAACTTCACGATATTTATTCAAGAGTTTCTGAACCTACAACACGTGTTTTGTATCAGTCCGAATAAAATATATATAAATATAAATAAATATATATTTTTTCAAAAAATATATCGTGATGACTGATATTTATTAACAATTTATTGATTTAAAGATAATTTACTGTGATTATAAGTGATACAAATGGTTTTTACATATTGCTTTGAGTACGTCTACGTAGGTTGTATTATTTATTATGATATTAAAAAAAAAACTTTATTTAACTAGCGCCAAAGAAGTATAACTTCTTACGTGCGTACATAAGTACACACACACTTTTTTTTTATTAAATACAATAAATATTTTTCGAGAGATGTTATTATTGATCGAATGACTTAGCAACGATTATAGCAGTTGCAAATTCTTTAGAACATTAATACCTCTTTATCTTGACTTACTTTTATCTCACTGTAATGAACTTACATAACTCAACTTCTTTTTTAAATAATACTCACACATTATGATTTAGTATTGTGACCCCTCCTACTATGCTAAATTATTTTGTTATGAGCGGGATCACGTCGATAGTGCAGAAGGTGGGGTTCAAACCCACAACCACACAACACAATAACAATTCAAACTCATACTAAATGTGTTGTTATTGACCCTTCATTTTTATGCGATTGAAATTAGATAACAAACGAAAATGTCATATATCAAGTTAGCTAATACTTATCAAGATATGTACAGTACCAACATAATACATAGTCTTTACAATATACCGAACTTTATAAAGGAAATAATTCTTTGGAACATTGGCTCACCAGCAAGTGCGAAAACATTACAAGCCGGACAATGGTTATAACATTTTTTATTAAATATAAATATTATTATTTTCTATCTATTTTACAGATAGATAGATAGACAAAACGTCTTATTTATTATTTATTTATTTTAAGAGTAACTAACAATGCTATGATAAAACGGTTAAACGGATTCTTACAAGGAACCCTGTTATAATTTTTATATATACAAATTTATTTTATATAATATACAACAATAGATACTCGTACATTAGACAGATATCTAATATTATTGTTTCGTTAATATCAGTATTGCTTAAATAACATTGAGCCGACAGACACAAGTTGAGCAACTTAAAATTATGTACTTTTTACTTATTAATTAAAGACTCAACAGGCAGTCGACGCCACGAAATAAGTCGTATTTCTTGACATTGCTTACACGATGCCACTGAGCACGTTATTTACACTTCCTTAACAAAAGCAAAGTAAACGTTTTGGGACTTTTCTTTATTTATCATTACCATCATCTGCATAAAACCATGTACTAAATCATGCAGATTATCTACACAATCCAAGATTACATTTAAATATCTTCAATTGTAAAATAAATCACAAAAACTGTAAGTACTTAGTAATGATTTGATGATATTAATTCATTTAATAATTCATAATGGCCGAAATTTACTTTTGAAAAAAAAGAGAATGTGGACAGGAACTAAAGTTATTATTATGAAATGGAAAAACGGCCTTGAAATTTTAATATTCGTGATGGAAAGATCTCAGGATGCTTTTGAAAGTTAAGAAACTAATATAAAATAAAATATAGTTTAGAAAAACTTAAATAACACGCACAGCAAACGGAGTTAAAACATAAAAAGAGTTTCACTATATACCTCGTGGCTCGTGGCTAACATCAGTAAACTCACCAAAACTAATCATATGAGCTGATAACGATAAAAACTACGTTAAAATTTCCTTCCAAGATTTGTTTACAGACTTAGTCCCAGTGAAGCTAATATAAGCGTGTTAAAAAAGTTGGCCTAGCTGCAATTGAGTGACACAGCAATGGCTTCAATATGTAAGATACTGTAGAAGTTACTGTAAGCAAACAAACTGAAAAACTTACTTTGAAAGCTGTTGTTGTGCGTGCTGTGTTGTGACAACACGTCGAAAAGAATGAAATTAAAAATGTATTATTGTCATCTTGGGTGAGACTGTCCCAAGTCTAACGCTTCAAATCATTATTGAAAGATGCTTGAACGTAATAAGAAGCAATTCAAAAAACAATAATTCGTAAAACAAGTTGGAATATCAGTTTGTTAGTATATTACTGAAATTAAATGTAATACATGAAGGATCACTGTCATGAAAATAAAAATCAATATTATTCTAAAGTTTTTGTGACGTTCAAATTTCAAATATCATCAAATCATTATACAAACGTACGAAATAATACATTTCAACCTTTGTACTATATTTTATTTATCTTATGAATACTGTTACTTAATATGACAAAAAAAAAGAAAATTGTAAATAATACTGTCAATTCAATAATTATACATACATGGTGTTACTTCTGTTAAATTATTGTAAAATTAAAATAATTTGTGTCCCAAACACGGTGACTGATTCATTGTCACACCAAGTTGTATTATTCAACGTACATTTTACATACGGTACTTATAATCCAACTGGACTGTGACACTGGATAATTTTGTTTACTCATACCAATATGATCTGTAATAGAGATCTCGTATGAAAACTAAATAAGTTCTGGTATCATCTTAGGAAGTTGAATAGAGTCCATAAAAAAGCTACTACTACTTTGAAGCTATTATATACTATTGAAGCTTTGGGTCAAGATTTTCGTTCACATTTCTATGTGTAAATCGATAGTAAAATTTACCTGTGTTGCAAAATTTTATTCAGCTTTGTACAACGAGCATAATTGATTTATTTGCGAGATGAGTTTGATCTGTTTCTCAATTGCTAAGTTTTTAGATTACAGAATCAACGTAACAAACATTTTAATTGTATTAATAGAATTACATAGCTCACATACAATTAATATAGTAACTATATTAATTGTAGTGTAGTTAGGCTGTACAACAACTGTTGTTGTACAGCCTAACTACTGATATTCTACATTTGGTTTATGACTTTTATTATTGTTGTGACTTATGTTATTTTTATATTATTAATTTCTTTAATTAAAATACAATTAAACGTCACAAACATTATTTTTTAAATATTTTTAAAATATGTGCTACAATTTTGTTTTAAAATAAAATACATTATTAGGACTGAGTAAATGAAATTATCTATATTCAGTCTGCTCACTTGGTGTGACCATGAAATGGTCGTCGTTATTACTATTGAAAGGGTCACTATTCGCTATCAAATTAATACTAAATATCAGGTGTCACTATATTGAGCAAGAAACTCGAGCAACATTCAACTGGAAGATCATTGATTGCAACATCTATGTCTACACTTTCATTAATTATTCTACAAAAGAATATGACTAGTTTTATAACCTACAAAATAATATTTGATATGATATAAAATTGTGTATTAAAATCGATAGCAAAACTTTCGGATGGATGTCGTACTAAACACTTGTCTTCAATCCATTTAGATGTGGATTATTGCAATCATAACTTTATTTGTAATGTAGAGTTCCCTTTTTGCTTGACTAATCAATTATTATTGACCGATTTTGAATTGATAATAATTAGTAAAGTATCAATTTCAAATCGATTGATCTATTGATACTATTTTATCTATCTATTGACTATACTATTATGCTTTTCATCCATCATCTGGATTTCAGATAGGAGTTTTGCTACCATTTCAATAAGGTATTTGGCAAGTTAATTACATACTACCTTGTCAAATCTCGCAGTGCATTGTCTTCCATCGACATTTTCATTCATTAATATAGTTAATTTATCTATTAGTTATTTAGTAATTAAACTACAACTATGACTAGAGAGTGGAAAAGTGAGATAACGCACGGACGGAAAAGATGAGAAAGAAAGAAAATCAGGTACTAGATATATTTCCAAACCGGTTCTATGACACGAATTTGTTATAGACTAAAATCTTAAAATGCTCCATTTAAAATATAATTTCGATCATTATTTAATACTATCGGTATTTTGATTGTATCGTCTGAATTTCCAAGACACTTTTTGTTATCAAATAAAAATTTCCGTGAGTGGTATTCGTATTTACCGTTGTAATGACGTGTGTATTTCCGACGGGGATTGGATGGGATGGATGGCAATTTAGGGATGCCTGACCGCACAATATGTCGTAATATCAGCGTGACAGGTCCGTTCGCTCCTCAGTTCCCAGACGTAGCGAAAACTGTTGAGCCATCCCCGAAATACACAATGAAATGAAGTTAGGTCGCCGTGATTTAAGTTGTTATTAACTTGAAACTTTAAATAAAAGTGATTCTTCCGTCAACCGTCTCTCTCGCTTAGGAACTTTTGGATATTAATTATAAAACTTTATATTAAGAACATATGAAAGTGACATTTTGAAAGGTATGTATATGTTCTAAAAAACATAATTTACTAGACAAGTACGAGTAGGACAAAATATTGTTATGTGTGAGATTCATAGATTAGTCGACTATGGCGCATAATATGTACACTACTTATTTTATAGCTACTTTTATATAGAGATAAATCGAGATATTAAGATCTGTACAATGAAATATTGCTGTACCTAGTTATTATATTAACAGACGTAAATATACAGAAAGAAAGAAAATGTTATTTCGTAAAAACTTAACTATTTCACTACATTGTCTTTGTGCTATAGTTTACAATTTACAGCTAATACTTTTATAGTTGAATGTACATTTATGCGTTATGTACATACATTGTATAGTCGAAAGAAAAACGTTTAACGATAAATTGAAAAATTAAAATAATCACAACCTTAAAAATAACTAAAGCTTAGAAATATCGCTTCTAAATTCTTTGGCATATAATACTAATGACTAGAATATTGTGGCTAGAAGCAAGCTATACAAAGTCATTTTTACAATAAGTTATAGTTTAATAAATTACAATTCATATGATATGCTATTTGACTACGGCTAACACACGACATCCAACTTTATTGATTTATCACATTAAATATAAACATTTTGAGTAAGTATTTTACAATTTGGTCGTCAAGTAGATCTCTTGGAAGCTTTAAAAACGAAAAAAATATATTTCGTTGCAGGTTTTTTTCATACATATCATTTCTTTGATATGATACTAGTTTATACTCAACGAGAGTCCATAATCAGAATAATATATATATTAGAAGCGGCAATTGTCAGCACTACTTTATAATACTTAAAAAAAATGTTGTTTCTTCATTAATCATTCCCAAAATTTAATAGCACTCCGACTCGGAGACCTCATTATTCTTTTGTACTTTAAAATTTATTGTAACAATATGTATGATAAAAACATATCCAAAACAAAAACATAGTGAGATCTACTGGGTGAAGACGACCAAATAATCCACGGGCTAGGTACCGCAGTGGAGTATTTTTCTAAAGGCCTTCCGGAACTCGGGGTTAAAGATAGTGTAGATGACGGGATTGAGGAACGAGTTGATGTAACCCAGCCATGTAGTGAGGATAAATACCGTCACTCCAGGATCGAAGGAGAGCCCGATCTTGTCACAGATGGCACCAAGAACAGAACAGGTGAAGAATGGCGCCCAGCAGAAAAGGAAAACACCTGAAAAAGAGGTATGTGTTAATTTCTAAGTTACACATTCGACCTTAGTTGTGAGATCTAGAATATTTAGATATTCCTGCTTAACTTAAATCTAACAAGAGGACTCAGATGTTATGTTGTACTTCTGCAGTGAAAAGGGTGTCTAAAGCTGCGTAAATACGATTGTACTGGCAACACCGGCATTGTTTTTCTTTCTTCTATAGCTGGTAGCTACTTGTTCCATATCTTATATTGTATAGGCAATGCGTTAGTTATATATTTAGTATAATGAACTGCCTGCGTCTATTTTTATTGTAATCCTAGAACATTCAAGGATAAGGTAAATAGGTTTCTCTTGGATAGGAGAGTACCATCTTCGTCTTCATTGTCACTTTTCATCAAATAATTACTTAATAAAAAATAGCAGTTTAGTAACAGCTTACTATGGTCGGAGACCATAGTAAGCTGTGACTAAACTGCTGCTGTGACTAAACTGCTCTGCTGCTCAGTCAAGGTTCTTAAGGAAGCTTTTCGTTGTAGTAATTTTCATATTATTTATCTATTTAATTAAAAACGAAAATTGAAAAGCTATAATAAAAAAAAAAATGTGTCAAATAACCAAAGTATCTATAATATTAATCCAAATTACTTTTGATTTCAAGATTTTAATCAGCACAATTTTTATATTAACCTAAAAAAGAACCAATTTGCGTTATATTTTTTTAAGAAGTGCTGTTTTTTATCCTGCGTTATCCTACCCACCTAAAACTATCGCTAGTGTTTTAGTAGCTTTCCTCTCTTTTTTTGCACTAGACTTTTCGCGTTTCTTCTTACTAGCTTTATTGGCTTTGTATATGGTGAAGCGAGCGGTGGCTGCACTTGCTTTTCTTTCCTTTTTTGAGCTAGACCCGTCTCTGAGGTCAAACGTGCTGGCCGTCACTTGGTCGTCTTCTGAACGGATTTGCAAGGAAACGTTTCTGTAATAAATAAATATAAAGTTAGTAAACTATTTAAAGTTTTTAGAATTTACTTCTAATATTTAGTCCTATATAATATGTCTTAATGTTTAAATTTGATCTTTTGACACGTAAATACCATATACATACTTGGGTGAAATAGAATCGATCAAGTTCTTAAAATACAATATACATATATAAATATGACTATGGACAGAATATAGAGACAAATGATATCACTTTTGCTCCACTTCTAAAATTTGATTAAATAACTTATAACGAAAAGGAATTTGGCCAAGATTTTATTTTCTTTTGTATGTTTCCAATCGGTGCCTAAGTTTAAAGATTTATTTGAGTTGATGTCTACATTTTAGAGTTTTTCCTTACATTTTTAAACCGGTTGTGGATAGATTCACTTTTGAACTACACAATTTAATTATTTTAAAAAGGCTTATTGTTTTTATAGGATCCTAAAGAGCGAGTGTAATCTTCTCTGTTGCAAACGACCAAAGGCTTTAGTGACAACTTAGCACAGGCAGGCTTAGGATTAGCCGGATTGAGTTTTAAATATACACTCGTAAAACATTGGTTGGGGTTTATAACTTTAATTCTAAAATCATGATACCTGGAATCCGTTGAAGTCTTTGACTTGCCATTCTTCTTCCACTTGCCATTATCACAGGCCATGTTCTTCAATACCGTGGCGTCTTTCAACCCAGGTGAACCAGGAGGAGACACGTGTTCTCTGATGGTATCTTCAAGATTGGATGGAGCATATCCTGAATCGTTGTTCCCGTTTGGATCAAAGACGGGTTGCTTGATGTTTTTCTTTGGTGTACTGTATACAACATTAAGATCAATAAAAATGTATCAGGATGATCTAATACTTAAAAAAGAACTGTCAGAAATCGGAGTTAAAAGTCATATTATGTACACAATTCATTGGACAAAATTTAAATATCATATATATTGATCCCTCACATACATAGATATAAGAACGTTACCTTAAAATATTAGGGTAAGTGGTAAATCTATTTATCATTATTATAAACTTTTCATTGTCAACTGCTAGACATAGGCCTCTCCTAATCTCGTTTTTCCCCACCGTTTTGCTGAGATCGTCAATCCACAGCCTGCAGGGTATCCTATACTACATTTCCCTAGACGCGGTCTCAACTCCAGAACTCGACTATCCCAGTGGTACTCGTAGTTAAAAACATTTATTATAATTCCTAAATAGAGAAGACAAATATCGAAACTATTATTCAAGCGTGCGTTTTAGATAAACACATGAAACCCTTTGAAACTGTATAACGATGCCCAATTAATATTTGTCTGTTCATGAGCGTGATAAATTTCATAGACATTTGTTTCACAATATTGATTTCATTGATGTACCTAATTACACCGAAATTTGTTTAACCTATTTTGACCAGCTTTGATAGCTGTTCTGTTACTATTTTACTACAATTAAAAAAATGATTGACTTTGAGATTATAGCTTCATAAGACACTCAAAACTTGTTTTTCGAGTACCGACTCTGAATGTCTGTTACTTGTTTCAATGATGACTCTACTCTGTTATCCAATTAATAACTATTATGCCTGCAATACTGTAACGTACAATGTACGTTCTTAGCCTAATCATTTCCCTACTATTTGTTTGACAAAGTACCAGTGACATCAATTACTTTGCGTAATCTCCTACGTAAAGTGCTTGTTTCTTTTTAGTTAAGTCTTGTCAATAATGTGAATTAGAATTAAATTGGTATTTTTATTCTTTTTTAAAACCTTTTTTGAGTTCTCCACTTCATGTTGAAAATCGTGAAGACTTAAAAGAAATGGAGCCTTTGGTTATATCCAACAGGTGACTGTTTTAACTATATCATCCTTAAATCCGATAGATTGTTGAACAATATTTGAAATGATAAAATTTTGCTTATCGAATTATTCTCTTCCCAATCACCTCAATAAACAGGAGCCAACAATATGTTTATCTTTAAACATAATTTGGCGAAGAACATTAATTTCGTCTATTAAATAAGGAATCCAAATCAACATGAAGCAGGTAAACTCTTTTGAATCAAAAATCCTTTTGGATCTGTCGAAATTTTGAGATAACTTCAAACAATAGCAACTGGAAGCTTGAGTGATTAATAAATGATTGTTTTTGTTGCCCGGTTATTATGAAAATGTCTGACGCAGGTATAGATTTTTTTTATAGATATGGCGTTTTAAATTATGATTGTTTTATATAAGAACCGATCGTATATATGTATATGCACCTATATTTAATTAATGGTTTAGTTGACCTCTTTATAAAATGTAAATTGTAATAGGTTCTTCTTCTTTTAAGTAACGGCACGTCGATTCTGGCATAAAACTTGTACAGGTAGGTAATTCATTTTGTAAGACTTATTATAAATAGAAATTTTAAGTCAGAACTTTTGCAGGATTGAGTAGAATGTGATACTTACATGGCTGTTTCCTCAACTACAGTGGCGAGCATAAACTCTGTAGATTTGTCGTTAGGAATGACGTGGCATTCATCAGCATCAGCTTCTAGATCTGCTGATCTTTTGTCGAAACTGTACCAAAAAAATATTACATATACCTGATTATTTGTTTGATAGCAGTAGTGTATGAGAATTATTCTAATTAGTTGGACTTAAGTTTAAAAAAAGACAACTTCTACTGTAGGGGCTCAATCTCAATGTCTTTAGAAAAAAAAAAAATGATGAGCAAGACTTAGAATTACGAAAATAATTGTTTTTTTTTATTGGGTAATGAACCATTACCACCACCAAACACACGGCAACACACGGTGGTAGTTAGCTAGGTGACTACTTAAACCACTACTTTTGTTATCCTAAAGTAATGTCCTTTGAAATGATATTTCACCCTTATCTATATAACAGGAGATATTAATTATTCTTCAATAAATTTGAGCTGGAATGTGTTTCGCTCCTGTCTTTTAAAGTAGGTAAGTACTCCATTGTTACAACTGTGATAAATATATAAAATTGAAAAGTGGTTAATTTTATCCGACTTTAAATATCACGGCTTAAACTATAATATCAATATTCTAAGCTTTATAACACAGAGCTATTTAGACCCAACATCATAGCTAGCTCGTACTATGATAATGAGCTATGATTAAGCAGGTTTAATAGCTTAAAGTCATAACTAAGCTATAAAATCTAATTAGATGATTTTTTTATCATATCCTTATTTATACCTAGAAACACATAAAACAATCCAAACATATTTATAAATATTTACATCGAGTCGAGGGATGGTTAACACCGAACCCAATAGGTCGTCATAAAAACTAACGGAACTACTCGGCGAAGTGGGTATGTCGGAATCGAACCGACTAAAACCATAAGGGTTTCCGTCACGGTAGTCTATGGCCGGAGGCCTAGGAAGGAACTCCCTGGACCCCCGACAGACTTGACTACACGCAGTCGTAAGTGAAAGCCGTGTCCCCTTCAGTTTTTATAGTGCGCGTGGAGCACGTTATATGTATCTATCTAAAGAAAATATTGCTCTAACTTTAACTACTGTGAAAACCGTTCAACTTCACACGACCCATTTCAACTATATTGTTGTGTCCAGAAAAAAAATAAAGTTAATCTCACATAAGTTAATTTTTGCGCTAGCAAAAGAAAATTATCATTGTTAATTATACTATATTTATTATTATATTATTTTTTATTATTCACTTTTTTTTATAAAACTTCAGAATGTATCGAATTGCTTCGTTAGATTCAATCATTTTGGCGGACAGAAAAACAATTGAAAAATGGCGGGAAAGTGTTTTTTACCTTTTACTTTTCTTTTTACTTAATATCCTATATTTATTGATATTAAAACCAGCCAGATACAAACAGTACAACCAAAGAGATTTTTCTTCAATTTTATATATATTGCATATTGCAAAAAGATTCTTCCCCGACCTATTATGTCCTAGAATGTAATATTATTACTACTATGTATCTTTATTTTAAAATGGTTTATTGCTCAACATTCAGCATTAAAAATTTAGAAATAAAAATATCGGCAATAACACATTATGTTATTCCAGCATACCAACAATTCTCAGTGAATTTGGCTTAACATGTATTCGACGCGCTCGTCGTGTATCCTAAGCAATTTAGTTTAATGCCATGACATTTGTTTCGAGTTATTCACACATTCAAGTCTGTATCTTGCATATAGTAACAGTTGCAATGTCCAGACTAAACTTAAATAGTAGACTAAAATATTGGACTAATATTTGAGATGTTTTTATACCTTTGTGAAGTGAACTAAGTAAAAATATTCATGGAAACGGAAATAATGTTTTCTTAAAGGTTCGGTTTATTATAATATAATTGAATATTTTTTTCTCTGAATTTCTTATTAAACTCGTGGGTAAAATACACAAAGACTTGAAAAAACATACTGTTCATGCATGAATTAAAAAACTTTTGTTACAAAGGCAACTAAAAAGCCAAGCATGTTTTTGAGATGCGATTTTTGAGTTATTTGTGAATGTATATGATGTGTTCCGTGGTGAGAATAAATAACATTAGAATTGAATATTAGAGGAAGTTTAAAAATGATCCCAGTAACAGATTATTCATGGTTTGGATACGACATGAGGAGGGACGAGGAAGGCTTTAATGTGTAATGTTGAAAGGTGTCGAAAGAAAATTTCTAATTACATTCAAATAAAGTAATTACTTTTGAAGTTCTGTCCAAAAATCAGGGTAGTAGGAGTAGTTTTACGATCATGCGTTTTTTTTCGAAAGTTAGTTAATATATATATATATATATATTTACTTACCTATCCTCATGATCATCCTCATTACTCCCAGACCCAGTATTAGTAGGTCTATCATCATGGAGTGCCGTTTCCGCCAGTCTTCTGGTTTGAGCCACATTCTCTATAACTACTGCTGTGGTAGCACCAGTTGTTGGGTCTCCGGACACTGGGGGTTTCTTGGCTGCTCTTTGTTTTTTTGCACGTTTTCTTAAAGCCTGAAGAGTTAATCTTACAAATAAACGGAATCGTTTTAAATATTTTCCAAATAAAAATGTTTTCTTTTGAAATATAATTTTTTGTTTATTATTATTACTTAAGCTTAAATAACTTTAAGATTTTATCCTTATAATAACTTTTTACTTATTCTTCTTTAATGTATCGTAAGTAATGGTTGGAGTTGGGGTTGGAGTCCCATTCAATTTACTACCAACTTAAATCCACCAATGATTCTGGCATTAGCATGTAGCATTCATGTTATTGATATTAGTTAAAACATTAATAGTCGTGTTAACATGAGTGAGATTTGCTTTATTGGAGTATTTATTTAAAGTTTGTCTATATTCACATTATCTCAAATCAATCAATCAAATAATTTATTCGTAATTT
The DNA here is from genome assembly GCA_949752705.1 of Callimorpha dominula. NCBI lineage: Eukaryota > Metazoa > Arthropoda > Insecta > Lepidoptera > Erebidae > Callimorpha > Callimorpha dominula. The sequence continues at coordinate 21,657,225 of OX457004.1, read as the reverse complement.
TATGTTCTTAGCTGTAAAGAATAAGACAAGTTCCAGTTCATAATATTTATCTACAGCTAAATGCATCAACCCCAGACACTCGGCTGTAAAATACACAATATTTTGTCACTTGACCCATTTTTGAACAAGTAAAATTATGGTACGAGTGTTCCAAGGATCAGATTAACTATGTTGACGCACTTGTTACTAAATATGACTATCAAAACACTTTTTCACTTGTACTGTGTTGTTGTATTTGAACAAGATTTTTATTTCTAAACGATATTTATACAATTTTTTCTTAAAATCGTTTTTTGTTTTAAGAGGCCTTCAAAAAACGCAGAAGTCTGTGTTAAAAGCAAATAAAACTTAATTTTTAGGCGAAAACTTAATAATTAAGGCTATTATTTAATAATTAAATTAAGGCGAAGGCGAAAATAAATAAAACTAGCATATTTCATTTACAAGAATAAACAATAGCTGGCAATAAAGAAGTTTAATTATTGGTTTTCTACAACCGTAAAGTAAAAATTATTTCTTTAAAAATGTACGTTAGCAATTTGTCTGAACCTTAGGGTGGTATCTTTTTTCTAAATTAATATGGAACCACCCCTCAGGCACTCACTTCTTATAAACATATTCATTGAAATCAGCGACATATTTTTAGAATTCCTACTATTCTGAAATTGGTTAAAAGTCGTAAAAGTTTCAGCGTTATATGGATGCTATTAACTAATTACACATCAATATTTTAGCACTTAATAAATATTAGCATATCTCCTCTGACACAAATAAGTACTAACTCAATACCTCTAGACTAGCCTAACTCCATTAGCCAGTATAACCCTTAAGCCGTACAAACAATCTACATTGCCACTTGTTCATGTTACCATGAGATTGAACCTTGTATCCTAATCCAGTTATTGGCAATCTGAATGGACATTGCAGGCCAATTGATGAGCACATACCTACTTGTTTATGTAGTGTTTGTGTCAATACCTACTTGCAAAAGTTTAAATATGCGGTTAGTTTCTATTTTAGGGTCGATGTAATAGGATGGATATTTTAACAGAATTCACAAAATTAAAAATATTTGAAAGATTTCTACTAACTCGAAATCTCAGGTAATTCTTTTCTCAGTGCCGAGTCAAAGTATTGCTTACTGCTGTACTAAATCTACAAATTCATTAGATGGATGTTCAAAAATATTGTGACTTTAATCGATATTTGTTATTCTTTTTATTACTTTTGTTACCGACAGGTAATTTTAGCATGATTACGGTGATTTTTTAATTTTTTTAACAGTCATCGTAAAGCAATAAGCATTAAAAAGCATTAGGAATGTTCCTGTGACGGGAGCTTCACAAACATTTAAACAACTGACACAAAGAACACCCAGACTCGGGACAACCTATTTGTGGAGCACACATTTTTTTTGTCCCGTTGTGGGATTTGAACCCACAACACTCGGCGCGGCGTGATCATATAAAATACCATGTTAGACAGTCAGGTCATTTCTGTCTGTGTATCTACGTCTGCGTTAAGTCAGTACGGCTGGTACTCAAATTTTTACGGCAATTACACATAAAATAGGACAATATGCAGATCATAAAAATATTCAACGGAGGACATTTTAATGACTTCCATCCTCTCTAAGCGCTGATTTAAACGAGGCAAAGCAAGCACTCTCTCTCTCAACTTCTACCCGCTTGCTAAATTTATTTTACTTCAATAAATTACAGTAATTGAAGGCAGTATATTAAAAATTAAATAACAATAAGAAATGCAAATAAAGAACATATTACTACGAATATATACAAACCTTAAAAATATTATAATAAAGGAACATCATCATGATGCAGGGTATGTAGAAGGATCCGAGCGAGGAGTAGATAACGTAGTTTTGACTATTAAAGAGGCACTCGTCAAAGTTTCTGTCCGGGGTGTCGTTCAACCCCAGGACGATAGGTGCGCCGATAGCCGCTGAGATCAGCCACACTAGCACTATGGTAAACCAGACCCGCCGGTTGTTCTTGTGTTTTGCGTATTTTATGGGCTGTGTTACTGCGATATACCTGGTGGAAGAAGAACTTTTTCAGTCACGGTTTTTTTTCGCCTGCGTGAATGGACAACTGTTCGCCATTTCCAAGTAGTATTTAAAATATTTTCATTATATCGAAATACTCTACCTATCAACGGAGATTGCTACGAGGTTGAATATACTTGAGGTGGACGACGTGACGTCCATCGCGATGTACACGTCACAAACGAAGGCAGGGAGACCCCAGGATCCGTTTACCTGAAACAATTGAAATATTCGTTAATTATTTGATCTAGTACATTGTAAGACGTTAACAGATTACTTTAGTCTTCGCACATGAGACGCACTAATGACGTATTTTTGCCGACTTTAAATACATGTCCAAAAAATAATATAGTAGATGTATCTAAAAAATATATAGTAGTAACAAGTGTTTGTACAAGAACAACAAGAACTATTTTGAAAAGGAGTCCTTAAAATACACGAATATGAAGTTGCAACTAGTGTTTGTATGTTCTTTGGCTGCAACGGTCTAGCTGACATTACAATATTTACGGATTCGGAATTCAAAAATCATTCAACACGGTTAACAATCACATATGCGTAAATAGGATTCCCAGTTTATTTTAGACTGTAATTTATTGACACATCGCACACACGGCCCAAATTAGGCAGAGCCTGTACTATAATGTATATTATAAATTAAAATTCCAACATTAAGTGGGAGAGCCATGCTTCGGCACGTATGGGCCAGCTCGACTCCGCTCGATACCACGACCTCACAGAAAACCGGCAGTGAAGCAATGTTTTCATTGCTTTTCGCCGCGGGAGTGAGGTTACCGAAGGCTCTAACCCTTCCCTCTCCCCTATTCCCGTCCTTTCCCTCTCCCCTATTCCCGTTCTTCCCCTCTCCTCTCCTCTAATCCCCCTCTTCCCTCTTCCCACTCTTCCCCGATTTTCCCCTCTTCCCCTACTCCAACTTTTTTTGCTATTTGAGTTTTAAATATTAAAATAGCCTTACCTCATCCTAAATATTAGACGATACCAAGTTTAATGCTTAAACATGTCATGATGTATGATATCCTTACGCTAAATACGTAATAGAGTGTCAGTGGCTCTGAATACTTGACACTAGATGTGTCCACGTCGCGCACATAAATCACGGAGACGTGACGCTGACTACAGTTTGTTTTGTTATTCCCATGAGTCCCATGACACCATGATCTGTATAAAAATGAATGTCCTTCCATATGGCCAAAATTATCGACAATATAGAAGATAGGGCTTTTGTATTGTTCGCTATAAATCTATTAAATGGGTACTATCTTTTTTAATCCTTAAGAACATTTAAAATTCTTTGTTGTCCAAACCACCGGGAATTGTCGAGATCCATAAGAAAATCAGCTTTTAAATATGGCGTGTTAAGTACGAAAAATAAACTGGCAAATTAACAGACGTGTGATGGTTAAACTGAAATACTGTCCACAATGTATATTTTTGTGCATTGATTGCTCTTCTCATTGTAATTTGCTAAAGTGCTCTTCTTACAGTTAAGGCATGAATTTAATAATAGTAAATATGAATTTTGTAGTTTGTCTAAGGTAAATACGTTAATATGTTTCAAATATACTGGGCGATCTAGTTTTCCTGAAAGTATGAATATTTTTAAACTAATGCACATTTGCAATTATTAATGCAATTATTTTATAAAAAAAAAAAACAGATCATTGTGCAAGGCTCTTCCTTACGAATATCACTACATTTTATAAAATAAAGTCCCCGCCGCGTCTGTCTGTTCGCGATAAACTGAAAAACTACTGAACGGATTTTCATGCGGTTTTCTCTAATAGACAGAGTGATTCATGAGGAAGGTTTAAGTGTATAATTTGTTAAGATTTTGTGTAAACTGATTGAAATATGTTGATGATTGTTGTCTGTCTCTGCTACTCGTGCGAAGACGGGCGGGTTTTGTTAAGTACCCGATGATCTTCTTCCCATGGTTTCAGTTAGTCACTAGGATCAGCGGTATAGCTTGAAAAACACAGTAACATTCGTATTTTTAAACTATTGGACAATATTCAGTAGTTATTCAGAATTTTTATTCCGATTTTCTACGATATATTGTCCAAAAATAATTAACGAACTGTTCTTCCACCGCGTCACCAAAAAAGGATGATTTGTGTATAGAAATAAGCAGCCTTATATTATGTGTATAGTTTTTGCTCCGTTTATAGTTCCTTGGTCTTTAATCTTACACATACCTGCATGCCATCGTTATTTTGCCTCATAAATTATCTGGAATCCGACAACATACTACGCCCAATTCCACTTCGGTTTTGCGGCCGCCTGAGAAACGCTTTTAGGCTACGATCTTGTACGTAATCTATTTGTTATTATACTCATATATTGAGGCATGCGTATATGGCTTTTACTGCTTAAAACTGTCGATAACATCTGAAGGAGTAGGTATATTACAAATATCTTTTGTTTAATTACAACAAGGGAATATGTTACAATGTATTTAAAGTCATGATACAATTTATTTATTAAAATTTGTGTCCACGTCATAGAATAACGGAGATCCGCACTAAAATATTAAACTTTGAGACAGGGTTGTGACTTGTACCTAAAATTAGTAGTACATTTAGCAGAACTTAGGAAATTGGGTGAAAATCTGTAAAAACTTACTAATATTATCAACATCTCGTAGTTATTTTTAATTATCTGTACATTTTGTTCATTTATTCTAGGTTTACTTACAAAAAAAATTGTGAATAGTTACAGAAACGGAAAAAAGAAACCGTTAAAAAAGTTGTGATCGGTAAATTGTCACAAATCATTATTATCTACAGAATCTACAATTTTAAGGTTTGTGAATCAATCATGAAACAATCATATAAATCAACTATCTTGCCTTATAATAACGCTTTAGACACAAAGAACGCTTTGAAATCTTAGTGATTTTGTAACAGAGTAGTTTATTCAGTGTTGCGTTTTTAGTACTCGTATATAATTAATCTACAAACAAGCAGAAGAAATATATGGTTGATAATAGTCCGTGTCTATTAACACTCACTACTAAAAAAAAACTAAACACTCACTGCGCCTGCTGTGATACATAAAAGTTGCTAACCATAAACCCCTGCTCCCATGCATCTTCTTTCTCGGCTAAATGGCTCCACCCGAAAAGAAATCAGGTGTGATCAAATACATACATACTATTTATTTAATTAAAAAAAAGGGTAATAGATGTTCCTGTAGATGGAAAATTTAAACAAAACTTTCCAATGGTTGGCATTATTTAATTGTATCCTTTTGGAATGTTTAATAAGTAGTAGTTTGTTTTAAATAAATAGTTATTTTATTATAAAAAGTTAAATTTTCTGTATCTAGGTAAGTAATGTAATGTTTCGTTTGTTCTCTGTCCAACTTTAGTCCTTTTTCTCTATAAAGGCAGCAGATGCACCGTAATATGACACTTGTAAAATAAACATTCTTTAAGGAACCAAATATATAAATGATGTAGGCTAAACTAAGGTTTTGTTGTTCAGTACCTGCGCGTGAATATTCATGACATTAGAGATGCGACGTGTAATCTGTATGCTGGGTAACGATTCGGCGAAATTGGCACACATACAATTGTGTTCAAAATTATTGAAATAGCGTTTGTAAGGACTATGTGTGTTGTTTAAATTTAGTTTTGTAAAGGGAACAAGTAAACCTGAACGACAATTGTCAAGGGGTTCTTTGGAGTTGAGAGGAAAAACTCAAGGGTCAAAGAGTTTACTGTCTCTGGATTAATTGGATGATGCTTAGACTCCTTTTGGCTCAGACTTCTGTTCGGTTAATTTATGATCTTAGCCCGGTAACGGATAGAAGGTTAGGGAGGGAAAGATGTTACGAAACCTATTCCTTAAATTTTTTTTTCATATTTCAGAATAAAAGGTCTCCACTACGGATAATGGGTTGACAAGCAGAGGGTGAGTGGTATATTTCCCTCCTCCGTATATATTTTATACGAATTCTCATTTTATCTCCTAAATAACAAATTGTTATATGGAAACGAATCATACTTTTGGTTAAGACAGTAGGCTGATTACTGAGGTAGACTCATCTATCTAAAATTCTAGACTGGATTTCGAGAAATCAGTAAACCTGAGATATTAGACACGATTCATAGCGTGTTCGGTAATTTTACTTGATTTATTTATGTGTAGATAATTATATTGTGTGGGGTAAATAATACCCACACTGTCGCATCATAGAGTAAGGCATCGCGATCTGACACGGAAACACAATGGATGGAATGGATGGAAATGGATGGAATAGACATACACTGAAACCACTAAATATAAATTGACTAGCGTTTTGGTAAAAGTATTTTTTCTGAATAAAAGGTACTCTATTGCCCGGTTCCTATAATCAAATAACGATTCGTTTTTTGAAAATTCAACGAAATTTACCGTTCGTAACCAAAACGAATCGTTTCTTGGTTATGGGAAGCGGGCATATGTCTTTTCTGTACCCTTGACAGCGTGTATGCACCATTTCATGCTGAGCCCACTCCACAGTGTATAAGCTTACAAGTACACGGCTGGGTTGTCTAAGCGTACCAAAATTCAGTGGGATGCCGCACGCCGGCCGGGCCGCACGTTAGTTCAATGCCCACTCACGCGCTGCATCGCGTCATCCGGCATAGGGTTATATCTTCACAAAAATAGAGTAATAGGCACATGATTTATTGGTAATTACATATTCAGATGAATTAGTTCTTTAAAAAAGACAACCCTAAAGTCGCAACTTCATCAGAACAGATAAGAGTTACGCGATAGAAAGAGAGACAACTAGGTGAATATAAGTTAATATAAGCAATTACCGCTGTGTGACCTAAATTGCGACTTGAACAAGGGTCGCTATTTATTTAAATGATTTGACTTCTGTCATATGACTCCTGTACCTGTACTATTATGTATTCTGTGCTTCAGGCGTAAAAACGAAACAAACAAACAAACAAACATATTCGTAGTTAGGATACTGTTCTGTGTCTGCTCCGCAAGAGGCAATTATTTACGTGATACGTAAGGAAAGCTTTAAGTAATTGTTAGTTTATCTGGTTCGCTTATGGACTGTAACAGCAGGTGGAAGTTTGGAAGGAAACACATTAAATAGTTGATGTCCCTTTATAATGTGAAGCGACAGACGGTACAGCTGATGTGCGCTTATTAAAAACTTATACTATACGATTTTTGAGGCACCTGAAATCTATACTAATATAAAAAAAGTAGAATAAGTCTGTTTTTGGATGATTGTTTATTTACTTAAAAAAACAATTAACCAAACAGTTTCAAAGATTTGAGCGAAATTTTCATTCCGTTACTAAGAAAATCCATACAAACTAACTTCGAAAACTTTTTAGGTTAGTTTTTGTGGATTTTTCAATAATTTAATGTATTTTGGAGCTCAAAATAAAAAATACGTACTATTTAAAATCCTTCACATTCCAAAGGCTTTTATGAGAAACGGAAGTAGTAATACCTGTAAATTCAAACGGTCATAACTTTTAAACGCATGGTTTTTTTTTTTCAAAAATTATTTGTGTAACTGCTTGCTTAAAGTCAAACGCTTTCAGTGTTTAAATAAGTGTTCCATTGTAAGGTACACTCTGTATACGATGATTGATAAGATAACCTCTTATAATCAGACTTAGAATCAGTTTTTAGTTCTAGTTGCAGTGTGTTTTCAAGTCAAGATTTGGAAAAACTGTAAGTATACGTGTAATAAATCACGAGATAGGCATACAAAATAAAGTGAGAAACAAAATATATTGGACTCCACTGATTATTTAGATACTGACACATTCCATTGAAAACACATTAAATATCATTAAATTTTTTTACTGATAGGAAGAACTTTTAAGCGAGCGAAACCGCGAGCACAACTAGTCTCTAAAGCAACAAACCAGTACTGAAACCTCACAAGTGCGCACAAGCAAAATAAAATCGTAATCGTATCGTATCTTATAAAACAATGCACCCACCTTGGAGAGGACAAACTAATAAAACGGAGGACAAGACGCCTCCCCTTACAATGGACGCACGTAATGTCAGCCGGATGGCCGCCGACCGGAAGTTCGGTAGTGACGTCACGAATTGCACAAGTGTGCAGTTTGATTTAATAAAGTTGTTTAGAAGTGTGTTTTGGGCTTTAGGGAGCGCGAGTGTAAGCGTTCCATTTATGACAATTAAGCTTTTTAGATCTGTTATGGGGATGTTACACTCTAATCCGGTTGATACCGTTCAGTCGAAAATACTTTTTAACGCGCCTTTAGTAGCTTCACTTTAACCCACTTCTAATTGTCTTATCTAAATGTAACTTTTGACTGGCCTGTTGGTCTAGTGGTTAGTGACCCTGACTGCTGAGATAGAGGTCGTGGGTTCGATTCCCACCTGAGTCTGGGTGTTCTTTGTGTCGTTGTTTGTATGTTTGTAAAGTCCCCTGCGACACAGGAGTAATTCCTAATTTTGTCTTTAAAAAAAAAACTTTGTATGTATATGTAGTTTGGATGATAATTCTATAATTTGGCATCATGGACCTGATGATGGATCCAGGCAGTGGATAGTGGAACTCATCAGTGGCTACTAAGAAAACCCTCAAGCCCTACGATTCGTTTTGACGTGTCCAACAGATTGGGTTTGATGACGATAGTATGATGATGAAGCCAGGAGGTGGAAAGCGGAACTTTTTTTTATATGTATACTGAATAATAATAATAATAACTGGACACTTCTCACACACGGCCGTCTGATTCCAAACTAGGCTGAGCCTGTACTATGGTAACCAGACTGCTGATAAACATACTTATATATTTCTAAATACATACATATTATAGATAAATTACACCCAGACACAGAACAAATAATCGTGCTCATCACACAAATATTTGCCCTTTTGGGTGGGAATTGAACCTACGACCTCTGGCTCAGCAGTCAGGATCATTAACCACTAGACCAACAGGCCAGTCAATGTTTAATACATGGCCCCATTGTGTTTTTTTAGAAGTACTTTACAGTATTGCTGGAGTAAAATAATGACTATGGATGGGAATCACACCTTAGTTATGTTATGTATAAAATTGTGACATATAAACTAACATAGTTATAATTTGTAAAAAGATTATATTCAAAAATTATTTTTTTACCTAGTTTAATAATAAAAAGTTATTCGATTCAGCATACACATCACTCGGCTGACTAATTTAGCTCCATTTAGTCCCAAGACCAAACGACAGCATGAATATCACGTCAGAAGCTACATTATTTAATATCATGCCTACATATAGTAAATACGTGATTGGTGAAGATGTAAGTACGCCTTTAATAATAAAGGTTATTTATTAAGTAGGAAAAATCTGACAGTAATTAGAGTTGACCGGAGATTTCAGTGTGCATAGATCTATCGATTTTGTTTTCGATTCACGAGCCAGCTATTCAACAATATACCAAATCAAGTAGTATTTATCAAGCTATTTGCTCCATGAACGATCGCCATTGAAGTACATTATTGTGTTGTCGTCCATTACTCTGAACGAGCGATTAAAATTATCTAAACGGCTCATCAGTTGCACAGGGACGATTACAATGCTTTATGTCGTTTTGGTGCTTTGAAATTCTTTACTGCCCGTGTCAAGATATCCTCCACAATAAATTTTATATCAAAAGGATACTTTACAATGAAGCCAAAATATGACATTATATCTTAGACTCTCTCATTGAAGGTACTTTAATCAATAGAGACTATCACACTACGTGATTAAAAATAAATTACACCAAAGCAATCAGTACTCAAAGATACTTGTCTTTTTTATAAGCTTTTATCTGCCGAGTAGTTTGTTTTGTATTTGTACTCAAAATGAACGATCGGTGGAAACAGAAATGCGTCACGCTTGCCTAAAAAATCTTGCCTCATTTTTAGGGTTCCGTACCTCGAAATGAAAAAAACGGAACCCCTAGGATCACTTTGTTGTCCGTCCGTCCGTCTGTCTGTCCAGACCCTTTTTCTCAGGAACGCGTTAAGGTATCAAGCTGGAACTTATATCAAATACTCAGGTCTACTGTCGCTTGGAGTTGTGAAAAAATCAAACTTCTAAGCCAACGCAATTAAAAGATACAGCCGTTTATGCCGCAAAATTTCCGCAAATTTTCGACACTCGCAAGGGAATCAAAACCTACAGAGTATTTCCCGTGAAGAATCTTGAAATTCGGTACGAAGCAACGTCTTATAGCACAGATAAAGGAAAAATTGCGAAAACCGTAAGTGTTTAGTTACATCATATAATAAAAAATATTTTACGGAACCCTCGGTGCGCGAATCCGACTCGCACGTGGTCGGTTTTTTATGTTTGTTTGTGTGTTTTGACGATCGTATTCGTATTTGCTATTAACTGAGCTAAGAACTTTTAAGGTGATGCTAACGGCTACCTATCATTTCTAACTTGGACAGGCAGTTCACCATTTCAAACTTTAGAACAAAAACATTTTTTACAGTCAGATCAACTTAATGTAAGATATTCCCCATTGGTGTGAATTGAGGTGCTGTAATTAATATAAATTTTAACGTCAAAAATAGTATTGTTTTTGTAATTTAAACGCTACACTATATTAGATCACTACGTCTTGCTAGGAACACACGTAGTCGTTCACGTCTTGATCACTACAGTGACTTGAAAAACTAAACCAGACCAGACTGAATATTATATTATGAAGAGCAGCAATCGACAATAAACTAACCTAAATAGATTTAACATCATTAATTATATTCACGTTCAATAATTGTATTTTTGTTTAGCGAGGCATAATATTTCTTAATATTGATTTATACTGGCAAACACAATATTCCAGATATATGCCCCTCAGTCCACATTCCACTATATAACATTTATGTTTTTGCGTGACAATATAGCGTCTTGTAAGATTAAACTTGTTTCTGCTTCCGAAAACTTATTAAGGGCTGCTTATTACTAACTCGGTCCAATTATATCAGTAGCGATCAATCTCGATTGTCCATGACTATTCGTATTGAGGGATCCGAGCTTTATTTGAGTCGAATGAAACCTTCATGGTTTGCAAATAAAGTGTGATTATTATTTGTAGTCGTTCAAAAAATTACGTTACAGCCTTTATCATCAGTAAGCGACGACACCGTAGCAGCTTACATCAATCTCAAAGGGTCAGGTACAGCTAGAGTGGGGTGCGAGTCGGGTAACCTCCACGTGCGTTTTTGTGCTTCCTGTCCCTTCTGACCACAGGGTTCGTGGGAAACAGAAGCAGGGAACCGGTGTACCCTAGGCGACGGTCAATGGCTTCCCTTGAGGTGGGTATTGACCGTTGGCGAATAACTCGACAAGGGAGGGGGAAATAATAAGCTCCATACGCCGGGCTCTGCAGACTCTGCAGACAAGTATTAAGGAGCTCTGCAACCAGGCGGTGTCGCGCGAACGTGAGCTGGCGAACCAAATTACGGCTCTCCAACAGGAGATCAAATCTCTCACCTCTCCTTCCAATGCGACGGCGCCATCTTTGGCTGTACCGGCCACAGGGGTGCGTGAAGGGACCCCACTGTCTTCGTCGACATCGGGATCAGGGTTGACAAGTGGCCCCGTGGGCACTTTTTCAGTAGCCCGCCCAGCAAGGCAGGACCACCCGGACTGGGAGCAAATTGAGGTCATCATGAATAAAGAGTTTGCTCGATTCCAGTCCGGGCTTTTGGATAGGTTTTTCCCCGAAAGAGGTGCTAGACCTCCTCTAGGCCAGGGGCAGACTTCCAAGGAGCAGCAGCCGGCGGCAACAGCCCCAGCTACTAATTCTTCCGAGAAGAAAAAAAAGAAGAAGAGGAAAAGAAAAAATAAAAGAAGGCAAAAGGGCCGGCTGCCCAATTGGCCCCGGTAACGAGTCAGGCGACCAGTATAGGGATCCAGCCGGGAGCAGCGATAAGCCAGGAAAGGAGCACTTGGGCCCAAGTTGCTGGGAGGAAAACCCAAGTTGCCGCTGCGAGACAGGGTACCGTGGTCACTCCCATAAAAAGTAAGAAGTTACAGTTACCGCGTCCGCCCGCCAATGCCGCTGTTCTGGTTGCGATACCTCCAGGATCTAATACCTCACTGGCAGATATCATGCAGAAGGCAAAGGCCCGTATTAGGTTAGCAGAGCTCGGGATCACGGGTGGGGTTCGCCAGCGAAAAGGTGTCACCGGGGACCTAATATTGGAGGTCGACGGTCCTGATAGCGCCGCCAAAGCAGACGCTTTGGTCGATCGCTTGCGTGCAGTCATGGGCGATACAGACGCGCGGTTCATGCGTCCATGTAAGACGGCCGAACTGCGGGTGATGGATCTGGACGAATCCATCACCCCCACTGAGGTCACGGAGGCAATAGCCGCAGCGAGTAGCTGTTCTCCGTCCAACTTCAAGGTCGGGGAGATCCGCAGAACCTTAGCCCGGTTGGGAACAGTTTGGGTCCGGGGCCCACTTGCAGCGGTACGCCAAGTTGCGGCGGCCCAACGCGTGCAGGTAGGCTGGGCATCCGTCCGGGTCGAAGCGTTATCACCACGACCCTTGCAATGCTTCCAGTGCCTCGAAATGGGGCACGTTAAAGCGAAATGCTCGGGTCACGCCGACAGAAGTAGACTTTGCTACCGCTGTGGGGAGTTGGGCCATAAAGCCCGAGACTGTGCAGCGGACGCGCCGAAGTGTCCGGTGTGCGGCGATTACGGTCGGCCTGCCAACCATCGGATGGGCAGCAAGAGTTGCTGTCCACCGAAGAAGAAAAAGGGCGGAGAGGTTCAGCCTCGCTCCGCCCTTACTCAATCGGGCCAGTTAGTTTCGAGTGGTAACTCGACGGGAGAGGCAATAGAGGTATAGAATTCCAACCACTCATAAGAGTTCTCCAGGGCAACCTCAACCACTGCCGCGCAGCACAGGATCTGTTGATCCAGACGCTCATGGAGCAGTCGGTTGCCCTGGCAGCCATTGCAGAGCCCTATTCCGTCCCGGACCATCCGCGTAGGTTCGGGGCGGTCGATGGCTCTGCGGCTATTTATTGGTCGGGAGGGGAAGGCCTCCATTGCTCTTTCCTGAGCAATGGTGTAGGGTTTGTGGCAGTGGAGTGGGGAGTAATGGTGGTAGTGAGCTGTTACTTCTCCCCTAATCGCGGCCTAGCCGAATATGAGGCATACCTGCACGGGTTGGGGAACTGTATCCGCACTTACGCTTCCCGTCCGGTATTCGTCCTGGGTGACTTCAACGCCCACTCAAGGGAGTGGGATGACACCCGGGACGGCGCGAGGGGAGAAGCTATCCTGGAGTACGCGGCTGGACTGGACCTTCGACTTCTAAATCGGGGTTCAGTCAGTACCTGTGTGCGGTGGCAGGGGGAGTCGATTGTCGACCTATCGTGGGCGACTCTTTCTGCAGTACACATGGTATCGGGATGGCGGGGTGGAGGAAGTGGTTATGGATGTGTCTCTCTGCCGCCCTTGCCGCTCATGCCAGGAAAGAGAACCTCCGCGACGATGGTCCCTTAAGCGGCTCAATAGAGAGATGGTCGTAGCCGCATCCCACGTCGCGGATTGGTCGGAGGAAAGGGTTTCGTCCGATCCGGAGGAACTGGCGGCCTGGTTTGGGAGCATTATGGCGTCCATATGTGACGCCTCAATGCCCCGGGTCATGCCAGTCAGGAAGGGCTCGGCGTATTGGTGGAGCGCAGAGATCTCGCGGCTGAGAATGACAGTCGCTAGATTGCGCCGCCCCTACCTTCGAGCCCGGAGAAGACGGCGAGCCACAGTCGAGGAGATAGAGAGCACGGGCGTGAATATGGAGCTGCCGTAAAGGCTCTCAGCGATGCAATCGCCGAGGCCAAGGTTCGGTCTTGGAGAGAGCTCATCGCGGGACTGGATAGGGACCCATGGGGGCGACCATATAGAATGGTGTTGGGCAAGCTCAGACCATGGATTCCTCCGTTTACAGAAACCCTGGACCCGGAGTTTGTAGGAAGAGTGTTAAACACGCTCTTCCCAAGGGTCCAGGATAGTCCCCCGATCGCTCCGATACACTCGGACCGGTTACTCTGGTCCGTCGATTGTGAGGTGAGGGAGGGAGAGCAGGATCGAGCTGTACGGCGGCTGGCTTCCCGCAACACCGCACCTGGACCTGATGGTATTCCAGGCCGGGCGCTGGTGATAGCTCTATCGGTCCTGGGAGACAAACTAAGGCAGATATTTACTGAGTGTTTCGGCCTCGGTGTCTTCCCCCTCGGCTGGAAAGAAGCGAGACTGGTGCTCCTAAAAAAGGAAGGAAGGGCTGCAGATTCTCCCTCTGCGTTCCGACCGATATGCCTGCTGAACGAGTCGGGAAAACTCTTTGAGAGAGTTATCTCGGACCGTATCAGCGGGCACTTGTCGCGAGTGGGCCCTAATCTATCGGGCTGCCAGTTTGGATTCCGACGGGGACGCTCGACAGTAGACGCTATTAGGTGTGTTGATCGGGGGGGGGGTGGCGTTGGCAGTTTGCCTTGATATCGTCAACGCTTTTGGCACCCTCCCCTGGCGGACAATTAGGGCGGCCCTTGAATATCACGAGGTGCCGCCCTACCTGCGTGCTGTCATAGAGGCCTATCTGCGCGACAGGACGGTGAAGTTTGTCGATCGGAACGGGGTGGAGAAACGAAGGGAGGTGTGTTGCGGGGTCCCTCAGGGGTCCGTATTGGGCCCACTGTTATGGAACCTCGCATACGACGCTGTCCTTCGCACTAGTCTGCCCTCTGGCCTAAGTGTCGTCTGCTATGCGAACGATACCCTAATACTGGCTAGAGGGTCACGCTTTGAGGATGTGCTTAGGCTCGCCGAGCAAGGGGTGGCTTGTGTCGTGGAAAAGATTCGTGAGCTGGGCCTGACGGTAGCGCCTCAGAAAACTGAGGCGATATGGTTCCATGGCCTACGTAAGCGCCAGGAACCACCCAGCTCATGCCTCCGGGTGGATGACATTGAAGTCCAGGTGGGCAAGTACATAAAGTACCTAGGCCTCATCCTGGACAGTCAGTGGAGCTTCGAAGAGCATTTCGGGCGACTAGTCCCTCGAGTAAGAGGGGTAGCAGGGGCATTACATCGTCTGCTGCCCAATCTCGGGGGACCACGGGAAGAAGTTCGCTGCCTCTACATGGGCGTCGTGCGATCCATGGTCCTCTATGGGGCGCCGCTCTGGTCAAAGGACCTGGCGGGCTCCTCCCGCTGTAAGGCTCAACTCGGGAGTCTGCAGCGGCTGATGGCCATACGGATCGCACGGGGCTACCGCACGATGTTGTACGAGGCAGCGTTGGTTCTGGCGCGGTCTCCGCCGTTCGACATTCTGGCCAACATGGACACGATGGTCTACGACCAAATTCGTTCTGTCGGTCAGAGTGACGAAGGGGCGGCGCCGGATCACAAGCCCGGAATGTTACGGCGGAATACACACACGCAAGCCCTGCAGGCTTGGCGGGCACGGCTCGAAATCTAGGGCTGTGCCAGCCAACGCGCTGTTGGAGCCGTTCTGCCGAACTTCAAAGCTTGGGTAGGGAGGACCGACTGTGTCACCTACCGATTAACTCAGGTCCTCACCGGGCACGGTTGCTTCGGTGAGTACCTGAACAGGATCGGACGTGAGGCTACAGCACAATGCCACCACTGCGGATCCGACCGGGACTCCGCCCAGCACACGCTTCAATCATGCTTAGAATCAGGTTCGCTGCCGACTTTTATGACCACAGGCATAACTCATCTGCTCTATAATTCTGGTAGTGCCACAGATCCCAAAAACTACAGACCAATAACGTGCCTACCAACAGTTTATAAATTACTCACGTCCATTCTGAGCGTAAAGACAACATCTCATTTATCCAAAAACACCATTATGGCTTACCCTCAGAATGGATGTCGAAGTGGGGCCCGTGGCACTATAGAGCTCCTTATACTTGACACGATCATTAACCAACAAGTTCGCCGTAACCGAAAGGATTTGGCGACGGATTATAAAAAGGCCTATGACTCTGTGCCGCATACGTGGCTCTTGAGGGTGATGGAGTTGTACAAGATTGATACAACTCTATGCACTTTCTTGAAGGCATGTATGCGGCAATGGAGAACCGTCCTTTGCTATCCAGGATGTCGGCGGTCTCAGGGTGACGGCGAATATATAAAGATCAGGCGGGGTATATTCCAGGGTGACAGTTTGAGTCCCTTGTGGTTCTGCTTAGCTTTGAATCCTCTTAGCACTTTGCTGGAGGGTTCAGGACTAGGCTATTGTTTGCGGAGAGGAGGTCGGGTAATATCCCATCTCCTTTACATGGACGATTTGAAACTTTTTGCCTGCAGCAAATCCCAATTGATAAGATTACTAGAGGTAACTGAAAACTTTAGTAAATGTATCAGTATGGAATTTGGTGTGGATAAATGTGCAGTCATGCATGTAAAAAGAGGCAGTATTGTGGAATCTGACGGGATGGAACTCTCAGATTCCACACACCTTAGATGTCTTTCCGCCAACGAAACTTTCAAGTATCTAGGTATGTCACAGTCGTTAGGGTTAAATGAATTGTCTATAAAGCAATCGTTACAGGGGCGCTTCTTTGGCCGCCTGAAAAAAGTATTTAAAAGTCTTTTGTCAGGTGGTAACAAGGTGCGGGCCTATAATGATTGGGTCATACCAGTTCTAACCTACTCCTTTGGCATACTTAGATGGACTCAAACTGAACTAGATACCCTGGATAGAAGAGTTCGTACACTGCTTACCGCGTACCGAATGCACCATCCGCGTTCATCGGTCATGAGATTGTATATCCCGCGGAAATGTGGGGGTCGTGGTTTTTTAAATGCCAAGACCCTCCATAACCGCGAGGTATGCAACCTTAGAGATTACTTCCTCTCTGTTGACCTGGATGTGTATCGGGATGCGGTGGCAGTCGACAACGGACTCACTCCGCTTGCTCTAGCAAAAGAGAACTGGCGCAAACCAGCAGTACTTAGTATTACAGATCGCAAGGAGATATGGAAGAGCAAGGAGTTGCATGGACGTTTTTATCGGGCCTTAAATGGGCCCGATGTAGATTTACTAGCATCAATATCCTGGCTACGGTTCGGTGACCTCTTCGGAGAAACTGAAGGTTTTGTCTGTGCAATTACGGACGAAGTTGTTATGACGAACAACTATCGGAAACATATCCTGAAGGACGGCACGATTGACATTTGCCGGGCATGTCATCGTCCGGGAGAAAGCCTCAAGCATATAATTTCCGGTTGTTCTCGTCTTGCCAACGGCGAGTACTTGCATAGACATAACCAAGTGGCCAGGATAGTCCATCAGCAACTTGCTCTTAAATATAACCTTGTGACTGTCGAGTTACCATACTACAGGTATGTGCCCGACCCAGTTCTCGAAAATGGTCGTGCAACATTGTACTGGGATCGATCACTGACAGGACTATTGTTGCCAATAAGCCTGATATAGTGGTTATAGACCGATTAGAGCGCCGAGCAATGATTATTGATGTCACCATTCCCCATGACGACAATCTCTTAAAAGCAGAAAAAGATAAACAAATAAAATATTTGGACTTATCCCACGAGATTGTCGACATGTGGGATGTGGATTCAGCAATCATTGTACCGATAGTCATTTCGGCCCATGGGTTAATTGCTAAGTGCCTCGACCAACACCTTCAGAGGCTCACGTTAGGCAGCTGGGTTAAGAGCCTAATGCAGAAGGCAGTCCTTCTCGACACGGCACTCATAGTGAGGAGGTTTCTGTCTCTGGAACCCTAACCACCGGTAGCTTGGTCCCTGTACCCGATACCGGTGGGACACTATTTTTTATATTTTTAAATATATTTGTATTTTTTTTTTATTGTAAATGTATTTAAAAATGTAATTTATATGTATATTAAATAAATAAAGAGAATAATAATAATAATCAATTGTTTCTCAATTATGCATAGGTACATGAAGAAATTAGTGAATCAGAACAATATTGACATATATCTGATAATGGTGGGCTGTCACCTGAACTAGGTAAGAACCTGTATCTCAAGTTGTCAGACCCTATTTATTTTTTTAATTGATATTAGGTATATAATGTAGGTATCTATAAAAACAATTTATTTCAAATCTACTACAATAAAGCAGTGAGTAGTCTCGCTTGTATGCAATGATCGGGTGTATAAAACGTTGGATTCGGTATGTATCATTACATTAGAATATTGTAAATTTGACTAATTATAGAAAACTTGAGACAACTAATATTATAAAACAGTGAACTAAACCCAGGAGGAATTTTGTCACAAGATAACGAAGACTAGAAGAGCTTTAGTGTCTTTAAATTGAGATATTGGGCTTAAATAAAACTGTATGCAAGGATTTAACAGAAAACTTGAAATTTTGTTTGTATTTTTACACGACATGGCCCAAAAAAGGCATGTAATGTTTTCAGGGTTCTGATATGTACGTTAGTCTTTATTCCACCATAACTTACAGATAACTGAATTGATTTACATGTATAAGGTATCCTTACATCATCCCGAGTGACACGAAAATGTTTCAATATGGCGGCTGCATGGCACCATTTTCCAATGTAAAAAAATGTCGGCAGTCGTTTTTTTATTTTTTTTTTATTAGTTACTTGTTTTTTATTGTTACACTATTAATGTGGCAAATAAGCATAAAGTCTGTACGCTTAGCATCAGGCTAGGCGTGCATATACAATATACTGTGAACTTTGCTAAACTAAGTATTACAATCGCGCGTTTTGAGACCCTACCGTAACTTTTTAAACACTAGTTAAATAACGCTGTCTATTTTACAATTGTCAAAAGTATCTCACCAATCATTCTACAATTTTAGGCTTTGAGGGTGTAAATTCCTACCAAAATGGCATAGTACAGGACCATTCCGGCTATAAAACGTAAGGATGAACTATTTGCGTTAAAGGTAGGCGTGGGCATCATCTTAAACAATTTCGCAGTACACAACCGGTATCACATATAAGGAAGTAAAATCGCTTTGGGAATATTCCATGCCGCTTGTGAGCTTAGGATCGTCGACAATCGTTGTAGCTCGTCTTTGTACGAAATCGAAAGGGTCCAGCTACTTTGGGGCAAGCTTATCTTCCAAGCGACTACGGTATTGGACGTCGTTTGAGATCTCGACACCAAGAATCTCAATACATTTTAAGATAATAAGAAGCATATTCTGCGAATTTCCCATTTTACTTGAGTGAAACTCAAGTAAAAGGGTTTTTATTAGCTGTGAACGCTCACACTTATACGGATGAATTGGATTTTTAGTATTTCAAAGTCACACGCTTCGTTGTTTCGATTTTAAACTAAAGCTGTATACTATTTCGTCCATCCCATTGTGGATCGAAAGAGGTTTGTATAATTATAAGAGTCCTCAATGTTTTACTGCATTACAGTGTATACCAGTAGTCTTTATTTTGAACATGCTCATTACGGATATACGATAGAATTTCAAAAGCTTTTTGGTATTCGTTTCTTTGATTCCGATTAATAGGCAACCAAATTTTTGAAGACTGATTTTTTTACGGTTAAATCATCAGGGGCTTGCATGTTCTTTGATATAACGTTTAGGTCTCTTAACAATAGTAACATTTTATAGATACACAAAAAACAGGTTCTTAAATATTATTCCTAAAATACTAATAACATCTTTTATTTAGTAAATAATTATTTTAAACTATTTCTTATAGTGTGTGGTTTTTAGGAACAGATAAATTTCAAAAATCCCGAAAATATTGAAAGTCTGGGTAAACCGTAAATGCTTATTCCAAGTGGATTTTTGCAATTTGGATAGAACAACATCAGTCGGGTCAGCTAGTACCTATACAATATACTCGTATTCTAAAGAAAAGAACAACAGAATACCTTGTTAAGATTTATCTTTGACCGTTGCCACTGTTGGAATTTATTAAATAAGAGTGAGGGGTGAGTGTCTCTTCTCAATTAATGTTTCACTATGTAGGTTGTCATTCGTCTTACGACAGAGTAAATAATATTTTTGTATATTTTTTTTTTTAGATTTAAGTATAGCTTTCATAATTATTTTTGTGTTCCTAATATTAAACAATTATATAACTTGTTTTTGGAACATCAACATTTATAAAAGACAAGACATGTTTCAAACGTCACAGTTCAAATCAAGAAGGATTAAAATAACATACACATATATATTATATCACTTACGGTTTTATCCCCGAAGAGGTAGGTAGAGGTGTATTCAACATCCACATTTTGCCAACTATCATATTCCCACTCACGTAATAAGTGGCCAAGTTATTGCCGTCAATCAGGCATTGTGGAAATTAAAGAATGGAAAATGGGAGTATATTAGTTGATAACACTATATTTACAGTAGTTTATAGTTACAGTAGAAGTATCATATATACATGTGTCAAACATATAATGCACAAAGGGCGGCCTTATTGCTAGATGCAATCTCTTCCAGGCAACCTTAGGATGGATCAAAATGATTCAGAGAGACAGTGATAGTTGGTGGTGTTTTATAAAATCGTAACAAAATTTTGAATTGCTAATAAATAGAAATTCTATATTTTTTACTACTTTACTTCCTATAAATTTATACCAGTACTTAACCATAAGCATATATAAATATACATACATAAACTTAAGTATATTATATACAACATCATACATATTACGTATACCTATAAGTATATAATTATTGAGTGACAACTAGTACCTATTAATAATTATCCTACTAATATTATAAACGTGAAAGTTTGGGGACCTGGATTAACATATAGGGTACTTTTTATCCCGATAGTTCCACGGGATCGGGACTTACGCGGGTGAAACCGCGGGGCGCTGCTAGTGACAACAAAGTGGTTATTGATTGCACTCACCTTGTACTAACTGGCAAAACATACCACAAGCGTACAGCTTGAACAGTAAAAGCCTGGTCAGATAATTTAGTGGAATGCAGTGGCATCTCCAGTATGAAATCTTCAGATGACCATAGACATTTTTCATGTGTGTCATGAAGGAACTTAAACCGTTCTTTGAGATAAACAGGGGCTTTAGGGTTGAATAAGATGTTGAAAAGCAGAAAGAGAATATGAGTATTCCGGCGAGAGCGAATTGGAAGCCACTTGAGCTTTTAACAGAATTCAGAAACGTGATCATATTTTCGTAACCCATATATGAATCTTATACAAACATTTTTTAGTCGCTCAATCATATCAAGTTGTTTTTCAGTGAGATTCAGATAGCTGATATCGGCATAGTCAAGAATTGGGAGAAGTGCTTGTGCAAGTTCAGATTTAGTGGCAGTCGGAAGAAAGATACGTAATTTTCGCAAAGCTCCCGCTGAAGCGAAAACTTTCGGACTGACTTCCTGCATCTGTATACCCCAAGATAAGGGGCTATCCATGAAAATCCCCAAGTTTTTTACACTTGTGTTGATATTTAATGAAGTACAACTAAATTAAAATTGGGGTAGATGTGTCCACACAACTCTTAAAACGAGCCCAGGAATACCAATAACACATAGGTACTTACGTTTTTAGAGGATTAACCCTAAGTCCATAGTTACGACTCCAGTCGCAAATATGTGACAGATCTGCATTGATTGTGTTTATTGCTTCCGATAACACGTTAAGCAGAGCTTGTGTATATATCTGTAAATCATCTGATTATAGATGGTAGGATGAACGTAATTTTTTAGAGATGGAGTTAATAAAAACAGCGAAGAGTAACGGAGATATAACGCTACCCTGCGGTACACCAGCAAAAATACTGAACCAAGAAGACACCGAGTCTTTAATTAAGAAGGGAAGAGCAGGGGTATTACTTATACGGATGGATTGAGGACTGTAAGCAATAGCTCGAGCAGTCAGGGTCACTAACCACTAGACCAACAGGCCAGTCGATTATAACTTACGTAATAACATTCGTTAGCAAAATATAAACAACGACTTTACTGAGAGATTGGTCAGCTTGGTGACCCTAATACGGTTTATCAAAACACACCAAATAAGTAAATACAATAAAGTGACATTCATTCAAGTAAACAAGCCGGAAACGTCGCCACAAATGAATCCCGGCTATTTCTGATAACAACAACTGCTTACACAAGATGATAATATAAAAATGTACCCAAACACTCATACTTACAGTGTTTATGTTGTATAAACGACTCTTGAGGGAAAATATGATACCAAAAATGTATGTGTGAGTAACACGCTTGAGACAGACGGAGCGATATTTTATACGTCCTAAAGTCCATAGGATACAATGACTACTTGTCATTTTATCAAACGATCCGAAGAATCAATAATTACCAATCCAAAAATGCTATGGTCCTTCATAAAATTAAACAATAAGGGCTCTCATTCTCTTCCATCTACACTACAATACTAAGGTCAGTCTGCTGACACGGGGGAAGAGATCAGTCACCTTTTCTCATCTTACTTTCAATCCGTATTTCTTGCACCTCAACCTAGCACTTCAGATAATCCTAGCCTGGCTCATGACAATATCAATCATAATGTATCTAACGTGATTGGCGACATAGAGATATGTGAACGTACTGTTCTTAAACTACTACAAACGCTAGACCTGTCCAAGGGACCTGGACCGGACTGCATAGTGCCTTTATTTGTTGTCAAGTGTGCTCGGTATCTGACTGAACCATTAACAATATTATTCAAGCGCTCCGTCGTAGAAGGCATTGTTCCTAAAGTATGGAAGTCAGCCTTTATAACCCCCATACATAAGAGTGGTTGTCGTAGTGATATAAAAAATTATCGGCCTATATCAAAACTATGTATCTTCGCTAAGGTCTTAGAAATAATTGTGTACTCTCAACTTTATGATACACTTTCGGTCTCGTTCATCCCTGAACAACACGGATTTTTGAGAAAACGATCCACTATGACGAATTTGCTGACATTTACTGAATACGTGGCCTCGGGTATGGAAGCTGGAGGACAAGTGGATGCCATATTCACTGACTATAGCAAAGCGTTCGATCGTATAGATCACAACATATTATTGCATAAGCTTTTACTCTCGGGAATCCACGGAAACTTGTACAGATGGTTCACGTCTTACATTGAGAATCGTTCTCAGGCAGTCGTACTCAATGGCTATACTTCCTCATGGTCTATCCTGCCATCCGGTGTTCCCCAGGGCTCCTTGCTTGGGCCTTTATTGTTTAATATCTTCATAAACGATATAACCAAATGCATAAAACACTCAGAATTTCTCCTGTACGCGGATGACATGAAGATATACAGAACAATCAATTCTGTGAGCGACTGCTATCTACTTCAGGAAGATCTAACTGCCATTCAGTATTATTGTTCAATTAACAGGCTCGATCTCAATGTTCCTAAATGTCACATCATCTCTTTCACTCGGAAACCTAAACCTAACTTTAATTATATCATCAAAGGCCATCAACTGCAAAGAGTTGATAAGGTGCGTGATCTGGGTGTGATACACGACTCCAAACTTATGTACGACATGCACATCGATTACATTGCTAAAAAAGCAAACAAATCTTTGGGGTTTGTATTAAGGTCTAGTTCATAATTTAAGAGTGTAAAGGTGATCAAAATACTGTATTGTTCTTTTGTGCGTAGTATTCTCGAGTAGTGTTCTCAAGTATGGAACCCGCGGTACCAGGTTTATATTGATAGACTGGAATCTATTCAACGTAGGTTTTTGAGATTCCTAGAGTATAAATGTAACTCAAGCGATCCACTGTACGAACAGAGATGTCAGAGACACCATATACTTCCTTTAATTCAGAGGCGGAACATATCGGATATTGTGTGTTTAGTTAAAATAGCTCAAAGCCAATTAGATTCACCACATCTACTTTCCAAAATTAACTTACGTGTGCCAAACAGGACTTTAAGGCAACCAATTTATCTGTCAATACCTATTTGTTCAACAAATTATAGACAAAATTCATATTTAATTAGATCTGCCAATGAATTCAATGCACTGGCTGACTTCCCGAACCTTGACTTATTCACAACCAAACTTAACAAGTTCAAAGACATCTTATCGCAATCGTGGTTTAATGGTTCTATGACGGATTAACGGACTTTCTATTTTCATTTTTATTTCTTTTTTCACTTTCAAAAATAGTTTTGTTACCAAATTTATCAAATTTATTGCATCTCTAAAGTAAGTTTTAGACACTAACATGTGAAAACGTTTAAATGGTGTTTAGCTTTTTATATAGTTGTAATCAAATGTATATATCACTGTATGTTTTCCTCTTATCTATAAAATAAAATAAAATAAAATAATACCTTATAGAAAAATATTTATAATTGTAACTAGCTGGTTCAAGTTATTACCATGTATTGTAGTCTCTTCAGCTAATCTTCCAGCGCAGGTCTTAATACAACAATTGTGGTGTGTCCTTCGTCTTTCGCCAAGGCCGAAGTGGAGCTAAGACCGATATCTCCCGAATTCTTTATCGTTGTCAAGTCAACGTTTAGATATCTATCAAATGGTGATATCTAAGTTCAATAAATCATAACATAATTATCATTTTAGAGATCTTCTGGTATGGTTTAAAAACCAGAAAGGTTGACAATTACAAACCATTTCCGATTCTTAATTCTAAAATTTCAGATTTTAAAATTTTATACTGAATTCCGATAAGAGGAAAGAAATTTTAATAAATGAAATATTTGTTTGTTTTAAAAAAAGGGTCTATGCGGGATTTCGCGTGGGCGCGACCCTTTTAACCACAAGCATAGGTTCCCAATCACATATAAGCGTGGAACGCAAAATAATGTATTCCGGATGCCATACGTTGTATATTTGAACCCAATCTTATAGAACAATTAAATCGTTTGATTTGTTTTAAAACTAATTTATTGGCATTTTATTAAGTTCTTAAATAATAACAATAATAACTGGACACATCTCACACATGGCCGTCTGATCCTAAACTAGACAAAGCCAGACCGGACTCCTCATAAACATACATATATATTTCTAAATATATTATTATACATATCATAAATAAACTACGTTTTAACACTACAATTTAAAACTATTTCACTTGAAGGAAACTTTAACACTTTTATCTAATTGCCTAATAAAATCGTACAGTAAAAACTGTCACAGTAAATCTATAAATAAACAAGTAAAATTAATAGTTAGAGTTAGATAAATATTATGGCATCATATGTATATAACACTATATTTCTATAGAGCTGGTAAACACCACTAGAAATTATTAATTTTAACATTTTAATAATGGTATAGTATTAACGTAGTTTTCTAGTTAAATCAGCAATTTATGTAAACACTAGCAACCCACTCCGACTTTGCATGGGTACAAATTATACATCTAAACCTTTCTCATGAATCACACTGTCTATTGGTGAAAACCGCATGAAAATCCGATTTTTTTAGTTTATCGCGAACAGACAGACAGACGCGACGAGGGATTTTGTTTTATAATATGTAGTGATACTCAAGCTCGATAAACAAGTAAAGATTACATAATGTATCTCTCATTTAAAAAGAAGCTTTTTATGTGAAATACAATTATATCATAGTATACGGAATACGGATTGCGTAAATAAATCTGATAAACACCAAAAACAAGTCAGAGACAAAAAACACGCACACAATAATATCATTATTTTACAAGTAATAGCAGTTGCGTTCGGTTGTGTTAATTATTAAATCATTCTTTTTGTAATAACAGTGGCCTATCGTTTGCAAACAATGTTAATGGACTTAGAATTTAATTATGAAGAAGCAACAGAAGCTATGGACAAATTTTGCCAAAAAGACATCGAAGAGTTACGCGTTTGGACTCAAAAACTGGACAAAATCAAATATGTGCCTAGGGATTTGACAGATAAACAATTAGTATTGTTTTACAATGCGTGTTATAGTGATATGGTAAATACAAAATTGTGTATAGAAAAGTACTATCATTGCAGGAAAGAATATCCAGAATTTTTCAATAATCGAGTATTTAATGCAGATTTGAAAGCAGCTTCAGAAGTTTTTGAGTTCTCCGTTTTGCCTGCTCATTCAAGTGAGGGTTATGATATTATTTTTAATCGCCTATATGACGATAATATCTGGAAATTTAATCTAATAAATGAATTCAAGTTGCTCTTTATGACAGTTGATCTCTGTTTAACAAAACGAGGTCCTCGACCGGGGCTTATTTTTGTATTCGATGTGCAAATGAAACTCGGACACCTATTAAAAATAAATCCGTTAACTGTACGAAAAGTAATCCAATATCTTCAAGATGCTCTGCCAGTGCGGATGCATGCCATACATGTGGTTAACGCAGATCCTATCCTAGATAAATTAATGGGACTTATAAAACCATTCATGAACAAGATATTCTTTGAAAAAATTACGTTTCATAACAAGAACGAAGGTCTGGAAAAGTTTTACGACGTTGTCCCAAGGTCTTCTTTGCCTCCGATCTATGGAGGCACTCTTCCAGACACCCAATTACTTCACAAGAAGTGTTTAGAACAGCTTCAGACACTAGAGCCGTATTTCAAGACTGAAGAGGAACAGAGGCTTGCAGCATTGTCTACCTGAGCGGAAAAATTGACCGAGTCCTTTACTTTCAAGAGAACAGTTATATATGCTAACAATAGATAATACAGTAAATTTTCTGTAATAAAGCTTATAACGTACTCGTACTGTGTGTTTGTAGATTTTATTATCTCATAGCTTACGCATTGATATACATATACTCGTATCAATAGGTGTCTGTCCGACCCCTTCTTAAAAGGTCATGCAAAACAACATTACTGCTTTATCAATTTTTATTAACTATTTTGACTAACAAAAGACCGACAAGACAAGACAGACCGGTACATTTACGAGATTTAAAGTTTAAAAGAATAACAAATAATTTTTTAATTTCCACCACTATCCACCTCCTGGATTCATCATCAGAGGATCTTTACTAAGCCCAATCTATTGGATTCGTCAAAACGAATCATATGAGCCCAAACTCAGGGGTTTACTAGTAGCCACTGAAGAGTTCCACCATCCACCTCCTGGCTCATCATCATTTCAGTTTCAAGATTACAAATTATAGTATTATCAACGAAAAAAGTATATAAAGTATAATATGCATACAAAGTTTACTTTCGATACGACAATTAGAAGTGGGATAAAATTGACTTCCAAGATTTATAATTTTTAGTTAGATAGTTAGTTACAAGTGATTTTTTTTATGGTATAGGGGGCAAACGAGCATACGGTCACTTGATGGTAACACAAGTGCGTGGCCGCCCGAAGACCGGAAAGCCGGGAGAGGGGGATTAGAGGTGCAATAAAGTAATAAGTAATGAGTAATGAGAGGAGGAGAGGGGAAGGACGGGAGTAGGGGAGAGGCAGGGGTTAGGGCCTTTTTTTTTTTTTTTTTTTTTTTTGTGCGTGTGGAAACCCCCTCGGGCCGTCACCCCACCGGGGTTTTCGGTGGGGCGGTGTGTCGGAATCGAACCGACTAAAACCACACGGTGTGCCGTACTGCGCCTTAAGTAGGAGGGATCCGGGAACAGCTTTTATTAAGACATCCGGACCCCCCCTAGCGCCTGCCCGCAAAAGCGCGGGCACCACCTTCGGGTAAAACCTCTCAATTAGGCGACGTCCAGGCACACGCGGACGCCGCCTCCTCGCGGGGGGCCACTATAGCGGGTGAAGGGGAAAAAACCCGTCCCGTCCACCCGCGGCCACACTCAGGGCGGCATGAGGCGCTGGTAAGGGAGATCGTCCTCCCGGACCCTTTCCGCCGCCTCCTTCTGCGAGATGACGTCCTCACAGAAGGTCGCGACCGCGGTAAAATTCCTGTCGCTACCGGCCATGGAGCGTATGACGGCCGGTAGCGAGAGATCCCCTCCGATGACTGCAGTGAGGGCCCGACGCTGCGTCGCCCAGGCGGAGCAAACCGCCAGCGTGTGCTGAGCCGAGTCCTCACTACAGTCGCAGTGGTGACAGGCGGGACTCAGTTCCCTCCTAGCGACCGAGTGCAGGTACTTCCCGAAGCAGCCGTGCCCGGAAAGAACCTGCGTCAGTCGGAAGGAAAGGGTCCCGTGCTGCCGCCCTGCCCACTCGACGATGACCGGCTGGAGCGCCTCCACGGCGGCAAAGCCAGCACGTGGAGCCTCCAGCCGGGACGACCAACGAGCCATGGTAGCTCGGCGAGCGGCATCACGCCATGCGCGTACCTCTTCGGGCGGGGGCCGACTGCCGCTTCCCGCCCGGAACTCAGCCGTTCGCCGATATACTTCGGCGAGCACTTCCGCCTCCAAATCCCACGGGGGAGTTCCGGCCAACGCGCACGCCGCCTACGTCGACACGGTGCGGTATCCGCGTATGGCTCTAACCGCCATAACCCTCTGAGGGCGCCAGAGGCGCGCCCTATTCTGGGCGATCAGAGCTCCCGCCCACACCGGTGCACCGTACAGTGCCATTGACCGGACAACCCCCGTGTACAATCGTCTTGTAGCGACGCTGGGTCCGCCCAAGTTGGGCAAGAGTCGCCCAAGGGCGGACGCAGCGCCGACCAGCTTCGGAGCAAGCTGTCGGAAGTGCTCGTCGAAGCGCCACCTACCGTCGAGGATCAGGCCCAGATACCTTATGTGGGCCCGAACCGGTACGAGAACCGAGGTGGACCACGACGAGGCCCATGAAATAAAAGAGCCTCCGTCTTATCCAGGGCCACCCGCAGACCCACAGGGGTTAGGGCCTCCGGTAACCTCACTCCCGCGGCGAAAAGTAATGAAGCATTGTTTCACTGCCGGTTTTCTGTGAGGCCGTGGTATCGAGCGGTGCAGGGCGGTGAAGTTTATAAAATCGCGTTAAAAATTGTCTTTTTGGATATTTTTAAATTCGTTATATACTTTGAAAACTAAGATAAAGTATATTTTAAGGTTTAGGGTGCTACGTACAATATTCGAAATAGATATATATAATTATGTGTGTGTCTAAGCTGTGGACCTAACCATTACATTGAGGAAAGAAGATCAAAAGAACTCAAAAAAAAAGAAACATAAAATAGGCACATATAAATGGTAAAAAGTTTTAAATTAAGAATCAAAATATCTAAGTGTTACTATACATTCATATATGTTATAGATTACGTAAATTAAGAGTTGTCTCCTTATTTACATCACGTTGCTTTATGAAATGAGATAGGGTTAAGTACATTGAGCACATCTGCAAAAGTGTGATTGTTTTTTTAACATTTGTATGCGTGCATATAATTTTGAAAAAAAGTTACAATAGTACATAGTTCTCGCAATCAAACTTTTGTAGATTGAGATTGAGAAAACCACCAAAAAGTAGAGAAATAATTTCCCATTACTATTAATTCTAATCTTATACTTTAAAAATGTTTTTATGAAGTTTTATTTGGGTTAAAATTACTTAAACAAAACTAAACTACGATATAGCATTTTTCATTTATGTAGTCCTATAAATATGTCCATGTCGATTTGCTAACGCTGTGATCTCGTGAGCATTCGATTTAATGTCGTTTCTGTGCCATGAACCATCGGTCCCATAAACAACCGATGTGATAAACCGTCAACGTTACAAGTTATCGATGAAACAGGTTCGATGTCACCTGGTAGGGTAAGTTAACAGATAAAGAGCTTGTAATATAAGTGCGATAAAGGTGCACAACTTTCTCGCGTCTAACAAGTCCCCTTTTTGTAAATGAATACAAAAGTAATCTGTGTCAATCTCTTTAAAATCTGACAAATAACACACAAACTAGTAAACTTCCTTTAGGTCCTGATTATTATCTTGTTAAAAGTACATTAAAAACTTCGAAACACATAAAAAATGAGTGAGGCAGTGCCAGGAGCTATTCTTCGTTAACATACATATGTATATCAATGGGTCCATTCAGTTTACTTAGGATCCGTTGCGTGGATATAAATATAACTGAAGGGATGTATGGTTTTTGGGATAAGTAAAGATCATGAGATCAGATAACAGTTCTTTAAGTGAAGTGGATAAGAGGGAACTTGACTTTGTAAAATCGTACATAGATATTTTTGAAGAGTTCTCGTTGGACTGGCAATCTTTGTAATGTTTATTTACTAGATATTGCCCGATTGCCCGAAGGTAGTGAAAACACGAATTGTTCTTAAAGGTGCTTCGTGTAATGTCAAAAAACGTTTCAAAGTGTCCCTTCGTGCCAGCAGAAGATTACGCGCTTTGGCTATACCTGTCACACCGAGTAAACCGATTCCTATTGAGCGAGTTCGGTTTGCCTTCAATATCCATGACAATTTGTTGAGGTTTATAGCTGTTGTCATCTATAGGGTTTACTAACCGTGTCAAGTGGTAGGTTTTCCTACATCAAGTACTATTCAACTCTTCTTTTGCCACTTATTTATACACAACTATCTACACCCATTCTCAGAACTGCAGAGTTATCAAAATGATTATATTAACGGCCTAAAAAATGGTTTCAGAGTACACGTAACTGTAAGTTAAATAGCGAAATATCATTTGTGGGTATTCGAGTCAGTGCTAATGGTGATGAATGACAAAGTTTATATATTTGCACACCTCATTTACGATTCTCTCTTCGCATAGAATTTATTTTATTTTTTTCATGCATTAGTGACACAATTTTAGTGTTGTTATTAAATTAATTAAAAACGGTCGCAGTATGTATGCGACATGCAGATACGTTTGTGTATATATTTCTTTTTAGAACTAGGATTTATAGAGTCCACCTTATTGCAAGTAGTAACAATAAGGTGGACTCTATAAATCCCTACAGAGCTTCTCAATTTTTAATTGATCTACATTACTCAAAGTAAAAGTACGTGTTCATTAAGAGATGGAGTACCTATAGCAGATTTATGCGTAAATGGGACCCGTTCGACGCAGAAAGCACCTCCACTATACTAAAGACCAGACCTACAAAGGGTTCTCTGGATACTAGTCACCAGCCGAAACGATTAGGGTTGCTTAGCCACACTGTTGCGCATCCAATTATAAGATAAAATCTGCTCTGTCTTCGTAAATATTTTTTTAGTAACTCGACTATTCCAGAGGTCTGACAGCCCTATAAAGTCGGTCGTCGTGTAGTATCTCGGGGCGTGAAACCCCAATTGCCACACCATAGAACGAGGGTATGTATACATAGCCAACGACTGGACGCTGGATAATCGCTGATAGAGGGAACGTAGTGTATTGCAGTATCTATTTTATTTCATGTACTGTGAAAAGAGAAAGTAACTATTTATTTTTGACAGTTCGAATTTAGATTAATACTAGCTATCCGGGCACGCGTTACTGTGACTTAGCAATTTGCATTAAAAAAATATTGTGACTATAAATGGAGATAAAAACTATTCTATTTTTCAAGTTGGACGTAATTGCACACAGTGTGCAAAGTTTCATTAAAATCGGTTAATTAGTTAAGGATTTCATTGTGGATAAACAACGTGACACGAAATCTTCAATACAAAGATTTTTTGCTTGTTTGGTTATTTGTTCGAAAGCTTCTACTGTTGCTATTGCATAAAAATAGATAAATCGTAGATTTTTTTTTAAATAAGTAATTTGAATTTGAATATCGGTCCACCCGTTTTGGAGTTATAATTTCACAGAGAGACATACACACTTTAAACTTATGACACCCTTTATTTTTGGTCGCCGGTAAAAAAATCACTCTAAGTATTTACTAGTAGCCGATAATCTTATGCAAAACTAAATTTCTTTATTTTTACGTCATAAGTCATAGTCATAAGTCATAGTCATTAGTCATAGTCATAAGTCATAGTCATAAGTCATAGTCATAAGTCATAGTCATTAGTCATAGTCATAAGTCATAGTCATAAGTCATAGTCATTAGTCATAAGTCATAGTCATAAGTCATAACTTACTTAGTTTATAAAAATATAATACTACTTACTTGACAGACAACCTTGAGACAGACTTGTGTGAGGTACACACAGTCATCTGATCCCAAACTAATCAGAGTCTGTTTTATGGTAACTAGACTTCTGATAAACATGCTATTAAATTACTAACTACAAACATATTACATATAAATTACATCCAGAGACATACGAAATGATCGTGCTCATCACACAATTATTTAGCCTGGGTGGGAATCGAACCCACGGCCTCTGACTTAGCTCAGGCAGGCGCAGGTAGTTTAGGTCAGGGTCGCTACCCACTAGATCAACAGGCCAGTCACATCTATCTACTATAAGATTAGAAGTATATACATAGTTAATGTCTACATGTGCAATTTTGATCATCATCATCATCATTTCAGATACAGGGCGTCCACTGCTGGATATATGTGTCCCTAAATGGCATCCAAGAAGATCGCTTTGAAGCAGCTTTTTTTTTTAAGAATTCTAGCAACACATTCACACATTACTAGTATTCTTGTTAACCCCTCCAGCTAAGTTAAATGCTTGTATTAAGAGTGGGATCACGACGGTAGAGTACTGGGTGGGGTTCAAACCTGCAACCACTTGATCGCAAGTCCGACGCCTTAGCCATTACGCTATAACATGGCACTAAAACTTTTAACAAAAAGTACGACTGTAATTTATTTAATGACATGTGATAAATTTACTTTTAAATAAAGTCAAAAAATTAAAAGTTACTGCGCTCGGTAGCGAACGGTGAGCCAACTTTGCATACGAAACACAACTTTTATTCAACCTTAAAATAATCGAGAACGAAGCCAGTATCTTTAAAATCCCGACCACGGCTATATCACTTAAGATTTTTTCATATTCAACTGCTGTTAGTCCCAAAGCGAGCATAGCAAACTTACCCTGAAGTTACTTTAAACAAAAAGACACTTTAAGTCCTCATCTTAAAGTTCATGAGAAGAGGATTGAAAAGTTTGCTTAAACGTTCCCTGTGTGACAACCAATCGTGTTGAAGTAGAAATGCTCTATCCCAAGCTTCTGCTTCAAGAGGTCTATCGTTTTTAATATCGCTTTT
The DNA here is from genome assembly GCA_949752705.1 of Callimorpha dominula. Lineage (NCBI taxonomy): Eukaryota > Metazoa > Arthropoda > Insecta > Lepidoptera > Erebidae > Callimorpha > Callimorpha dominula. The sequence goes on along the minus strand of OX457004.1, from coordinate 21,624,132 downwards.
TACCCTTTGAATTTGAAATAATATAGTCACGTGATCTGTACGTGACCGGAATTAATGCGCTTAGGGTTGGCTCTTAGCAGATACTATAGAAACAAAAAAGAAAAAAAACAGTTATTTAAGTAGTGCTTATTGCTCAGGTGAATACTTAGATGTAAATATAGACTTATTATTTATAGAGTGTAGAAATGAAGACGCATTACTAAAGTTTAGTTTAATTCAATTCACTTAGGATTAGGAATGGATACAATATACATATTGTATCCATTCCAAATCCTAAGTGACGTTCGGATACATTGCTAACCTACAGGTTAGCAAAGTATCCGAACGTTAGATCTTGTTTATTGATTTAGTCTATGAAAATGTAAATGGATCCAAACATGGATAGTAAAGACGAGAGGAGGGGAGAGAGTTGAGTTGTGGTTGGAGTCAGAAGTTTTATGGAGGAATAAAGTCGTTCCTTTTATTTTCATATAGTTTTATTTTTATTTTTGCCATTCAATTAAAGTCGTTTATCTTACATACATACACATTAAAAATGTCTCTTTTTAATTAAAAAGTCCCTAAATTTTGGGGTAATCTCTATGCGCATGTATTGAAACCGGATACAAGCACAAAGGCTAGATGTAATACACTCGCGTTGGGCGGGATTCACTCACACAGCTCCAAATTGCGATGCGTTTTGCGAACATATAATCTAAGAAAATAAGTTTTTTTTTAAATGAGTACTCTTGTCCACATATAAGCCAATGTAAAATCCTAATCCTAACCAGTATTTTTTTTAATATTATAACTTTATACACCGACACGTCATTGGTCCCAATTCTGTTACTTCACTCGATAAATTAAAATTAACTAAATTTTCTTCATATAAGATGTAAACCTTGTATACTTCAAAACAAGGTCTTATTTTAAATTGAAACTAGTAGGTAACATATGTCGCTATCGAAAATAGGCAATTTATTTGTCGACTAAAGTCTGATACGCTTAAATAAACTTTAATACCATGTAGCGAGAGCCCCTATTTGTTGAATGCCATCTCTTTTGCTCTGTGTTTTTAGTAAGCGTCTCCGTAGGTGTAGATTAAAAACACGTCATCCTTGTTCGTTTTGAACAAGTTTTTATACGGCAATTATACAGCGTTTGAATAAATGGAGACTCTCGCTGCGTGGAAATAAAGTTGAGTATACGTTGACAGGTGTTGGTGAAATTTAGCGGCGCTGAGAAATAGATGCTAGTAACAAATAGACCTTATTACGAATAACACTAGGTTGATTTCACATGAAGAAATTAAGTCAGGTTTTAGTTTAGTCGAGTGTACAATAGAATCGGCACCATTGTCAAACTTAATACACGATTTTTTTTTATTAATTATCAAAAAACACGCAGTTATATTAATTAAAAACATCGCCAAACTATTGACCAGTTTGTTGGCGATAATGGCATTCTTTTTTTATACATTCTTATATATTTGTAAATACACTTTTAAATAGTGAGGTACATGTATATACATTTATCTTAAAACACATTTTATAACATAATAATATTAGCTTATACATAATAGGTTATGTTTTGATAACCCTTCCTCGGATAAAAAGGAATTTTAAGAATTGCGGTAGCATTTTGTGGAATAAAATTTATTGTGTTATATGATTGAAGTGGGCCTCTGCGTAAATCTCGTTCTTTGGACAAGGTACGAATTTTTAGGGCCCTTTTGAGGACATGCCTTTTCCGTTTCAGCCTTGAGGATACGGGAATAATGCTTTCATCCCTTTGATTATTTTTCAAAGTCTTAAACATTGATTTTATTTGGTGACATGACTAGTCAGTATCTTTTTACATTACAATAGGAAAATAAGTTTTAAATCTGCAACTTTACTGAAATTATACTAGAAGAACCCGACAGATGCAGTGATGCCAGTTCTATCGCTGCGGAAGTTTACGCGCTGCAACTGCAACTCCATCTAGTGGGTAATAAAATGAAAGTTATATGTGCAAGTTTACTGCTTTCATGTAGGAACATACATATGAACATTCGTTTATATAAGGCGGTATTATACTATTACTCAACTGCTTTCATTTATTTGCTGACCGTTTTAAGTTCAATGTACGGTAGATTCACTTCATTTACATGTTGCAAAGTGACTGTTATCATTATCGTTAAATATAAAATACTTAAATTGTGAAAAGAAACACAATTGAACAATTAAACAAATAAGAGTTGACCTTGTTTTCTTATTAGGTTTCGCTTTACCAGAAACTATGATAAAAAAAGCTTTATTTAACATTTTTGGTAGAATCAATAATGTTTATTTATGATTTCTTTATACTCCTTTATTTCTTTGATTTTCAGAGAGTAGCAGTGCATATAGGAGCAAATGGAATAAACTAAAGCGAGTAACATTGTATGTATGGAAGTAATAAATGAACATTAAAGTATTTTTAATTTCCAAGTAAAAGCGAATAGAACCGCGGCCAGATGGTGGAAAAACTTTTATGAATATTTCCAAAAGACGAGAAGGTATTTTGAAGGAAAAAGTTTGCCATGTTTAAGAATAAAATTACAATTAGGGAGGCCAAAAGGTCAATTTGATTATAGATGTGAACAAAAATAAAACTTTTGCGAGATTTTTCTGTCGTATAAAGACGATTTTATTTATCTGAAACTAATTTTGTTAACTCGATTTAACTTTGGTCGGTGAGCTAAAAATAGAAACATTTTTCCTTGTTGTGTAGCGGCAACGAAGAGTGATGAAATATTTTTATTTTGCGCAAAATACAGGACTAAGGACGGAAGGCGGAAGACCGGGAACTATGGCGTACGTTGGAAGAGGCGACTTGTTCGTCAACTGGCGAGCGTGAAACTAACGAGCGCGCGCGAGTGCACCTTCTGATTCTACCTATTTTTTTTTGTCGTCTCGTTCGATCTTGAAAATCTGACGTATTTATTTACAGTCATCTACAAAAACGTTTTAATAAATTCTTTTAATTTAGTTTTAATAAGTTCCCTTTTTCATTGAACTGTTATTGTTTCCTTTTCACTAAGCTAATAACGAAGGTTTTATAGCTGACCAAATGCAACATTTGCTTACTGCTATAAAAATGTCAAATCGTACCAACATGACTGATACGACACTTTTTTGCCGGGTGGCGACGTCTTATGTGCCGAAATCATACATATTTTGCGAACTTGGGAGATTGCCTAAAATTTTTTGAAAATATTCTAAGGAAACAACAATTTCGAGAGTTAGTAATACTGCTTTTTTAAAACATTCACCGAATGCATAGAGCAAACTGACTAGTTGCATTAGTCGTGATTGCTAATCCTGAAAAAGTACACTTGATTACCCCAAAGTTAATGAAGAATTGATAAAAGTATGTTAAAATCTAAAGATATTTAATTTCAAAAGTTTACAAATACTTTTACAGCTTGATACAATAAAAAAAGTGAGCCACGACACATTATTATTATTAAAAAATTGGACTCAGGAAGCGCTGCATTCCACAACAGGCCTCGTTTAACTACTACTGACGGTATGTATTACTACGAGAGATTTCCTGAGATGGAGAGAGTGACTTGTTAGTGCTCGATTGACGTCACTAATGTCGCGAGTCACCTACCTTTCATTTTCAAAAAATACTCCCAATTTTCCCAAAGTCTTTAATTCCCAAAGTGCTCGGTTGACCGCAATAGGCTTGGCCCCTATTACGTAAATGGGACTACATTAAAGTTGGCAAAATGTGAATGTTTAATACGCCTCTGCCTAACCCTTTAACGATACGTGAGTGTAGAGGAGAGGATGTAATCAGACTTTCGACTAATATTATCAATACTATTTACTTCATACTAACCACTTAGTAAAATCATTAACCTAAGCTAGGGAAGCAATCAACTATCATGTAATTGTCTACCAGCTTCTAATGATTGATCCTCCTTGATTGATGGTATTACATCGTCTTGGGTGTTAGGGTTGCTTCACACTACAACGCGCCTAGACTGAGCTTAGGTATGAATAACGGTCTCGACACTCAAAAAGGTTTTAGTTGGTTTCAACATTTTTGTCTACGAACATCTTATTCAAGAGTATGCCAGTGCAAGGTAACTGTCAAGTTCTATGAAAAATAAATTATTTTATTCACTTATTCTAAACCGTCGATAATATTGAAATACATACAAAATATTAAATTGTTTGCGTACCTACCTATATAAAAAAAATTCAACATTATTTCAATTTTACAAGTACAAAAGTTCAGGGTGTTGGAATAGAAAATTTCCTTGCGGTGCAGCCCTGAGTTTACTATTTAGGGTAATTTTGTGTTCCTGTGATTAACAGAGAGTCGAGAAACATCGATGGACACATACGAGTTTGCCGTTAATTTCTGTCCTCAAATTCTCAAAACACAATGCATGTATCGGCAGGCAACAGTTTAAAAAAATTTAAAACAGCTAAAACTAAGTACATTTTTGTAACATGTTAATAAAATTCACATAATTCCTACTATAAGGGTAAAAAGGGGATAAATGAACTTAATCATTATAAATATTTTATGGTAATAAGGGTAACCTTTTCCTATATGGTTTTATCCTTTGAAGAATGGGAGAACGTAAAAACGCACTTAAACTAATGGATTACTAGCAAAAAGAAGTTCTTAATATCTCGAAATAGAAAATAACTATAATTTATCGATTACAAGTTGAAACCATAGTATATTTACTAAATACATTCATTAAATAGAAATTCAAATGGAGACTGAGTTGCCTTACCAAGCAAGCTGTGCTCGAACCAAATCTGTTTGGACGTCTTCCTATAGCTTATAGTTCGTCCCAAGCTCGGCAGTTTTACTTTGGTTCGATCTCGGTTGAGCGCAGTATGAATCATCGTCTATTCGACCCACGTCCCGCATGGGCTACGGATATTACGTATCCGAGGAGCGCGCGGTCATTCGTACCGGGGTGTTATTGCACGAGTTATTGAGTTATCTTGCTTACACATTGTTAGTAATTTGAGACGATTTATTTTCTTTGGAGAGGATAATGAAGAATAAGGCTGATATGTTCTTAGTACATGATACGTATTGGTTTAACGTGGAATAGTTTAGTTGGGAAACATGTTGTGTACAAGCTGATAGTAAGGTATATGACTGTCGGTGATAACGTCAAATTCAATATATTTATTTCAATCAAATCAAATCAAAACCATTGATTTCAATTAAACCAATAATGGGTATTTTTGAATTGTCAGGAGTAGGAGTCAGTCAGACTAAGTCAGTCGTGAAGCTAGTTGCTTGTTCCAATACGTAGATCCTATGGAGAAGAACAGGCAAGAAACTCCAAGGACACTCTTTTTCAAAATGTTTTCTACAAATTTCTGGTTACATTGCTTATAAGCGTAAATGAAATGTGAGGACAATGTAATATACCTTTATTCATAGAATTATTAATTAATTATTCGAATTCATCAATTAAAAAAAAAGAATTATAATATAAAGTTATAGATCAATACACACAGAGTCAAATGAAAACAATAGCTGTTAGTCGTAGCACTGCACGTCAGAAGTGAAAACATAACTGACACATCTGTCATCTGAGCGTGACGGTCACGCGAGTTCAGTGCTTTTTCCTCATACCAAAAGTGTCCAACGTGCCTAAAGAAGTTTTCACTTTAAAAAATTGGGAATAAGTAATTGTGAGAGAAAAGAAGTTTTTACTCCAAAAATAGATACTTATAATAAAAACCACAATTATGCCTGTGTCGGTCTATAATTTAATAGTCTGCGGTTACGTTCACGCCCTTTCTGAAGAAATGCAATGCACGATTATTCATCAGGAGATTCAGTTCAAAATCAAAGCGTTCAGATCAAACTTTAGTTCCTTTTTATTAGATGGCGCTGTGTAAATCGCCACAGTTAAGATTCCACATAATGAGTAAAGTCAATGAGCTCTTTGGGGAGCTCGTTCGTTGAAATATTCTTTTTGTTGCCAGCGATTGTGCTTATCGCTCGCTCTGCCGCACGGTAGCCAATTGTCGTGATAATATACAAAATGAAAAAAAAAACAAGTATTTGAAGGATACGTTTTGTATCACCAACTGGTTAGTATGGAGAGAAATGCACTTCAATAGCCTTATCCGTCTGAGAACTTAGTAATTAGTTTATTTAGCGTACTAGTAGAAGAAAACATATTTGTTTTATTGTAACACACAGTCGGTGTGTTACAATAAAACTAATATTTTTGAAGTGAAAACTTCTTTAGGCACCTTTGTGCAGTTTTGCTATGGGGAAAAATCTTAACATTGAGTTCTGTCAGCTCCTTATTAATTAATGTCACCAACCTGCTAATGTGACGTTTTAAGTTCGTCGTTTCGTTTAAGTTCTGTCGGCAGTCCCATGACTATCTTTTTTTTTCACATGTGAAAACCACTGTTTAAAAGGTGGGATGCCAAACAAATCACATTAATACGTAATAATGATTTTATTTTCTTCAATCAACGTAAAAATAAAAATATACTTCAATAATTTCAGTCCTATATTCAACAATATTTTTTAATCAAATAACACCTCTGTATTTACAATTTAAAAATAGATTAATTCAAGGGTCTTAGAAAAATAATTAAAATGGAGTGCTTCTGAATAAATTAACTTTTAGGAGATTTACGTCTGCATTTTTAAGACTCAATTAAAAGGTCAAGAGTTTGCATAAATTCTTACTATTTTCATCTTGCCCGATATAGTTCAATGTAAAACAAAAATCGCTTACAGTATTGATTAATTTCATCAGTGCATATGTAAAAAGTACCCAGTATAAGACCCAACTATATTATATTATGATTGCCGCAAATCCCACAAAACCGTCAGCTAAACTTTCGGGGAGGACTTTCTGAAGTTTGTTTTTCCCAAAAATATTTTTAATAATTAATTCTCAAAAGCTCAAATTCATTGCATCATCCTGGCCCATAGTCAATTCATTGATCAAGGACTTCTGTTCCGCTGACATCGAGCTCCGGAGGCCGGCCACGCAGGTTTTGCTCCGTCTTAAAGGTGGTCTACCTCTGATCCTTCCTTCGTATTTGTGCCTCTTATGATTCAGTGGACTCTCAGAATCTGAAAGCTCGTCGCATTTACGTTTCGAAGACGATGATGAAGAGTTTAGGGATGTTGATTTGTGAGGTGTGGTAGATGCTGAAAGTTAAACATATAATTAGTTTATATTGTAACTTTGTCTAATGTCATTTAGTAACTTATTTCAGTGTGCACAAAGATGGACAGAAGCCTACAGAAGATTGTAGGTGATAACATTTTTAACAAAAATATACCGACTTCAACAAATTGGTTAATAAAAAAAAAATACTAATAAATACCTATCGTATTATATACTGAAACCTTCCTGAAAATATGTAGAATACGTTAGTGAAACAAACATGAAAATTAATTTATAACTTTAAAAAAAAATTGCGGACATACATACTCATTTTCTAAGTCGTTTAAAAAGGTATCGGGCCCTCACAATTTATTGAGACTAAAAAATGGGAAACGAGTTCGGTACTTACAAATACTATACAGAACATATTTTCGTTGTATACATGTATTAGCTAATTCTAAAAGACTTGTGAACCTCACGGTATTGTTCAAAACTTTTATTTTAAGATAATATGAAAATTTCAAATAAACCCATGTTTTAAAGAAATATTTGTGTCACTTATACAAGCATTTATAAGTGTACCTAATTTTGCTACTATATCGTAAAGAACTTAAAATTAAACTGATTTATTACATTAAAATTATGATAAATCAGTTTAATTTTAAATTATTCAGGTACAGTTTGAGCTAGGGCACGCCACAATCGTGGCGGTAAGACCCATCATGGAGGCTGGAGAGGCAGCACGGCCGCCTCTCCTACCTCTGACGCCTCCTGACCACCGTGTGGTTTTAGTCGGTTCGATTCCGACATACCACATCACCGATAGCCATACTGAGGTGATGACCCGTGGGGGTTTCCACACGACAAAAAAAAAAGGTACAGGTTGAGCTAATTAAATAATGTTCCAAACATATTTTTTTAAATGTCAAATTCTGATACAAAAACATCGCTATGCGAAAGCAACACCCACCCCACCCTGGCGTAACAAAAGCATAAGTCTGGAAAGTAATAAATTTTAAAGAAAAAAAGATTTACAAAAAAGGCGGTAGAGCGTGGTGTCTCGGAAAATGATTGAAGCGAGCCTTCTCATGAATAGAAAAATGCAATATTGCCAGACACTTGACACGGAACGAAATTACGAGCCCCTGCAAAATTTACAATTTGAATTTTACTTATAAAGGCCGTTGTACTCATTGACTGGCATTGAAGAGGTTAATGTTGATTATATATTTAATGAATAAGTTATTCATTTATTTTATTGTTGAATTTGTGATCCTTTTTGGATTTCTGTTAGTAAATAAATAAGTTCAGAAACATAATACTTATACATAAAATGCACAATGACTGAACTTATTAGATTTTTATCCCTCCTGTAATTAAACTTCATACTATTTTACTTGGTCACGTATCCAATGTTCTTTATAAATCGACAAATTAAAATTAAAAATATTTTTGTAATAAAAAATTGGGTGATTACGGCAGAACTTGCTTTTTCACCTTATTAATTAAATATCGACTTTATGTCACCTGATAATTGAAATATTTTTGCACTTTGAAGTGTATAAAAATTTACGGTATGAAATTTTTCATAAATTTAATATTATTCTACGTTTTACACAAGCGTCATGTTTAAATATTGTGTGACTTAGAAAGACTGTGGAGCAAACTACGTGGAGAAAACATTTTGGTCTTAGCCTTACTGCGTCCGTTAGGAACATTTTAAAATAATATTAGCATAATTTAACTTTATTATTCACTAACTCCCGTGTTCTTTTGCCTTATTTATCACATGTAACAGGAGAAAAATACAAAACATTGAATTGCCAAAAAACACTTTAACACTTCACCTGGTAATATTCCAGGTCACTCGACTTCCTATACCAAAAGTTTTTAAACGATATCCAGTCAAGTTTTGGTCGTTTTGGATGGTCATAAAGCTGCTTTGAAAAACTTGTCAAGTTCTTTATAAGTTTCGATTGTGAAGTTTCCAAGAACTGGGGAGGTTGGGCGTGACGAATTATAATTTTATGGAACATCGGATTTTTCCTCTTGTATAATGCAAAGGAATTAATTTGACAGCTTTAGTGCTAAGGGTACTGGTTGCGTCAAATTTCGTTTTCTATGTTTTGTTGATTTATGAGTGATTGATGGATAATTACATGTATAAGAGGTATTGTTCAATAAAGTTTGCGCAAGACAACTCTTTGTGGAAGTGTTTGAAGAAGAAGAAGAAGTTGAAGAACAACGTGTGCTAAACAGTCAACATTCCGATGATGATGATTAGATCAATGATTTATGATTAGATCTATACAACCTTATCTACATCCCTTCAACTAACAGACCTCTGGCGATTCTACTCGCAGAAAAGAATATACAGTAATATTTTAGTGGTGCTGTCTAGCCGGGATCTTTTGCAGGAAAAAGCTACCCAATTCGACTGGAAATCAGCTGCGTCTCTCCTCTTAAGAGCTTTGTTTTCTTATTTTGCAATTATTGTACGAGTAGAATTAATAATTGAAATAAATATATCAATATTTAATATTATCAAAATCCAAAAGGTGATAATAAATTTAGTAAATGATTCACCATGAACAGAGATCCCGATGTAAATGCATTATTGGAATAGTTACTAACCGAATTTTGTGTACCGTAAGATAAGATACTAAGCGTTGTCATTAACATACATTTTTGTTTCTGCTATAATTATGTATATGTACGTGAATTAACGCGATCACGTTATAGTTATTATATTACTTTGAATTTCCGCAAGGAGTACATAATTATATCATGGGACGCGAAGTTTAAATTTTTTTTTGTTGTTGTCAAATTCCCTAAATATATTTGACAATAACTGTTAATTTGACCCATGAGGCACTGATACTCAATAATTCTCAAAATTAGCTAAAACGTGAGGTATCAGGTATCAGGTACCAACACAGCTCTTGTGGTTAGCAAGATGAAGTCGACAACCGTAGAGGAATTAATGTCTATGTATGTTATGTACGAGTATATATAAAAATTCAGTCTCCGTATGTTTCTTGCCGCAAATCTCGGAAAGTGTTTGATGAATTTATTGTCTTTAGAATCTTTTTTTTTTATTCCGATGTTTCAATAGAAACATACATTTTCGACTGATTGATAACGAAAAATACTGAGTATTTTAGATTGACTTCTAATTCCTCATAGTTACATTTGTGAAATTTTACTAAGCCTTTACTGAGTTTAGTTTCATGTAGCCTAAGTGAAAGATATTAAGTTATAAAGTGGCTTTCCGTAAGTCTGGATGTTACAATGGATGAACTCAATATTGCCGTCTCTTCTTGTGTTGCTTCTGACGTCGATAAAAAGCCACCCAACAGAAGGCCTTTTTTTATGTCCATCTTCAACGAATGCAGAATTCGAACTGAACTGCGATAACGCGCGGTCGACGCCCGTGAAAGGCTTGCCATGTGCTGCCGCCCATCATCTGAACGCACTCTGAAAGTTTTCAACTCTTGCAAAAATAAAGCAGGTGATTCCCCTACAACATCATCACACCCACACTTTCTCATAGTAAGCTGAATTCGATATAACCCCAAAGTACTCTCATTTTGCTAAAAGCCACGTAAACAACTCCCATTAAACATGATTTTAAATTCACTTCTATTTAAATGAATGTAAGGTCTATTTTTGAATAAAAAATGTGTGAAGAAGTTTTGATCACAAAACATGATGAGGTTGTCAATATTTGGTCGAAGTGTTTACCTTTTGCCTGGGGGCGAGTTAATGCGTTGATTTAAAGTATAATTATAGGAAAATTGTCGAAGCCATAGAACATTATTATTGGAAAATTGCTTGATCGCTTATGCACGATTTTTGAAAGGCGTAACCCTAAATATCAAAGTTAATTAATTGAATCACTCAATAGTAAGACGTCAATGTGTCTGTCACATTCTTTGCGTGTAGCCAAATGACTATTAAACGTATTAGTGACATTAGTTTGGTGACCTGCTGGTGGTTAGACAGTATCACATTTTTTGGTAAAGACTGGCGAATTTAAGTGAGTGTTTTGATTTTTGATAATAAAGATTTTAAAATAGTTTGATGCAATTATTGCAATATCATAAAAAATCTGATTCGCCGGCATTTAAATAAAAATACAAGGTTTAGTCGGTCCGAATAGTGACGAATTGGCAATTAGGCAGTTGGGATTATCCGCTTATAACAATTGACTAGAAAAGGTCCACGTGGATTACGACCTACATCAACTGACCTGTCAACTGTAAAGTTATTATAGAACATAATAACAATAAATATTTGACAAGCGTGAAAATTAATATACGGTTAGAAGAATTATTGCCTCCAAACACTGCTGATAGAAAAAGAAACAAGTTAAAGCCACACCATTACCAAACGGGGGATCCAATAAAACCTACTTACCGAAATTAGCAGCGTTTTCACCCCAAAACACATTTCTCACGGCCCTCGCCACGCTCGACCAGATGTTCTCCTTATTCGATTCCTGATTCCTTTCGATTACACTCAATTTCTCATCCAGCCCCTCGCATTCCTCCGCGAGTCTCTTGACACTAACTTTCTTTTTTGTTATAACGAACTTGAACTGTATCTCTGTTTCTTCTTCTATATTCATTAAGACTGTAGATAGACAGTTCTGTAAACCCCCAACAATGTTTGTTGTTAATACGGACATCGCGTTCGCTTCAGGCATATCAATACACGTTTTGAATAATTCACTCCCTTCTTTCGTGCTTTCTGATTCAATTATTGGGCTGTCGTCTTTGAAGTTTATGGCTCTAGCTGGAATATTGGAGGGTTCTCCTACAGGTGGAGTACTTTCTTGGTTATTTATATTTTTATCTCTCATAGTAGGGGTTCTTGCCATAGTGACACCTTGATTTTCAAACCGGTTAATAAGAGCTTGGAAACGTGGATTGTAACAGAACTTTGGCCTTTGTGGGCCAGGTGTTAGCATCCTTCTAGGTTTTCTCATCACTGAAAAATTAGCAAAAAAATAATAATATAATAAAACTTCTAAGAAAAGGTTCATAAAAACTAATCTAACAATATTTATGGTATCATGTACTGCATGTAAAATAAAACCTTACAAGAATTTTAATACTAATGTACGGTATTTTCGTTGCGAAGGCGTCCATAAATTGATTAATAAAACGCTTGACGCCGGAGATATTAGATTAAATAAAAATTGCCCTTATTACCTTAATGTAATGGATATGACAAGGAGATTACATTATACGATACCTGTCGTTTTTTATTCGTTTGACCAAGATCATAATATAGTAGATACATTTCATGCATTCTTTATTAATACTACTATTATTAATACCTATTTAACTGCGACTTGTAACTTTTTGAATACTTTTTAATCTTAGAAAAATCTATTATGAAATATAACATCAATATGTTGACACAGTTGTATGGATTTGTTTTTGGAAATTGAATAAATACAAGATTTTTTAAATGTTAGAAATAAAGAAAGCAAGCCGTTATTTTCAAACCATACAGTATGTACTCGTAATAGTAACTTCTTGTCTTAATGTGTGCGTGTTTCAAATCCCATGGTACCAATTGTAATTAGGGATTCGATGATGATAAGAAACCGCCAGGCATCACCGACTCAACGGTTTCTCATAGCTTAAAACATTATACAAGCTATAGAACAAACATAAAGAGACAAAATCTCTTGTGCTCCAGTCCATATGCTGTTGAGCACACGAGCACTTTATATGCTAACCTTATCTTATTTTTAAGGTAACCATGGTATTGGACGTTACTAAGGATCTCGATATTGTTATGACTATGAGTGATTTATTAATTAATTTGCATGAGTGCGCGGGTAGTCACCTAGCCCGATAACTATGACAACTAAACAGTATGCTTATAGTTATTGAAATATCGACGCTTTCAATTTAGCTCTCTTAAAGATGTTAAGAGTTAAAAGAGGATTTTGGCGGTGATCAAGTGGTCGGCGGTCATATTTGTCATAATGGGGTTAAATTGGCACTAAGGTTAGTCATTCTGTCGTAATTTTTTATCGTCAATGGACTAGCCAAATCATCTCAGTCCCAGTGACGCGTGCTTAAATTATTAATAACCAAATAATGAAAATGCCTTGATTAGACAATCTTGAGTAATTCGCAACATAATACTTTTGAAAAATCAAATACAAATATGAATCGAAGACCTTCTCTCGTGCTTAATTCATGTAGCAAATTAAACGAATTAATGTTTTTGTCACTTCTTCGTCACCAAGTCTTCATGAACTAACCGTATGCAGATGACGTGCGCATGTTGACAATCCACATATAAATTATTACCTTCAAATAATGAATATACACATTAGAGGCCGATACGCACAAAGTTCGATAATTATTTGTTTGTGGACATGTTTGGTTTCTAGTTACAATTAGGACCATAGGACCAAATTAGAGGTTTGGCATAATCAATTATTTTGGTGTTGATTAATCTATTTAGATAAAATATCTTTCAGAAAAAATATTATTTCTAAGGAGTAATTACTATAAGTCTTCTTTGGGCTCTATTACATAAATGTAGGACAAGACGCGTTTTGTCTAGTAGATTATTTACTTACTGATTTTTATTTATAAATAGACTATGGAAGTTAACTAAAGTAGATCAAATACATACTTAGATTTTAAAGTGTTCAAATAGTGTAGATACAATATACAGAAAATTATTTACCATAAGTACATGCTTTGCATTTAAATTGACACTATGCAACTAAAAGTGAATGGCACCTCTCGTTCTCATTATATTTCAAACGTAACAGTGCAATAATACATCTAGTCTCTTTTACTATCAACACAAATTTTTTTTAAATTTTAAATTTTAAAAAGTTATGTCATTACCTCGCTTAGCCCTAGCTTGTTCGAAGATAGTATCTTCTGCAAATTTCACCTTCTTCTTCATAGAAACCTCGTTAGAGTCCTGGAAGGTTACTTGTTTTTCTGAACTATCCTGACTTCCTATTCGAATTTTGCTGCCAGTTACTATAATGCTCTTCAACTTTGGTGGCACAGCATCTTGATCAGTTTTGGATGTCTAGAATGGACAGCAATGTATTAATCTTTCTTTTTCCTTCCTCATACAACAATTAATTCCTTTTTTACCTGATATTCAAATGATAACATTTACGGGTCGGAAAAAATAAATAATAATAATATTGAAAATTAGATATGAATATACCTCTATATTTATGCTTTGAGCAGGACTTTCAGTATTTTCAATTTCTGATAGGGGTGAGTCAGCTCCTTGATCAGAAAATAGTGGCCAGCCAACTACGGCAGAATGAGTAGGAGTACTTGTGGTTACTGCTTGAGCTAATTTCATGAGGTGTGGTAAATGAGAGGTGGGCGTGGTCATCTGTTGCTGTTGGTCTAAAATTGTTAAAAATGTAAAAATGCTTTAACATATAGTTACTACAATATCAATGGCTTGCTCTCTTTCTACATATGGATTATTGATTCTTAATATGGAAGCCGTTAGCGTCTTAATTTGTATTCCATTTTGATCAACCTCATATAATTAAAATAAATACTTACATGGGTAGTTTGTAGTAGTAGTAGTAGTTTGGGGATAGTTGTTTCTTTTATGGTAAAAAAAATGATTTATTAGAGTTTTTTTTTTCATGTGGACACCGCCGCGGGTCACCACCTCACCGGACCTAACGGTGAAGTGGTATGTCGGAATCGAACCGACTAAAACCACACGGTGTTCCGTCACAAGTGGGTCTATTGCAAAGACCCGGGATACCCTAAGAAGGAATCCAACCCCCAGGGGTACTTTTACTTAGTAAAGACTTCAGTTTTCTAGTTTGATTTATCTTGTCCGAATTTAAGGATACTCCGAGGAAACTGAAAATTTCAAAATTGAAATTCCCTCCAAAAGACGTGTAAAATATTGAGTAGCTATTATGAAAAGACCTTTATCACAACGAGATATAATATCGTTGTTCTTAATTACAGGATATCTTACCTAAATTATTGTTTTCTGTTCTTGATGGTGTAGTTTTATCAATAGGAGATCCATCAAAGATATCATCTCCAATCGTCTCTTCATACTCTTCCACAACTTTTTGTCTCATCAAGCTTAATAATTTTTTTGTATGAGGAGTAGCAGCTCTCTGTTTTTTCAACTTGGGAGTTTTTGGTACCAATTTTGGATAAGGAGTTGTATTTTTAAATTTTATTTCATCTTCACTATCACTAGAGTCGTAATCTACCAAATGTTGCTTCCTTACAATAGGAGTTATCACAGCTGTCTTACTATTCTTATTAACACATATTATACCTTCAAAATTTTCTATGTCATTACTATTAACTTTTTCGTATAAAGATTCAAATTTCTCATCTACTTCTTTGAGTTTAGGTGTCTCGACTTCATTGCCCATTAATTCAGAAATACTTGTACATTTATCTATATTGGAAAAGTCTTCCATTGTGTTGAAGATTTTGTTACACTTTTTACAATGCAATGGAGTATGTTCAGTAATGAGATGTTCTATAAATTCTTTATTTATTTGTTCTGGTTTGCAAAGGAATTGGAAGCCTCGACAGATAAGACAGTCGTAGGTGAGACCGTGGGTCGTCTTCTCGTGTCTACGGCGACAATCGGCGCAACAATAAACTAATTGACACACAATGCAACGAGTCTGAAAAGCATAAACCAACAAACGTACAAGAAATATCTAAGAAATATTTAAATATTTTATTAACGAATGCTATCACATGCTTCTCATGTTTTAAGTACCCCATTTCAATTTATCGTATCACTTGATAGAAACATATTATAACTCAACAACAATGTTACGATAGACTTCAATTGACATTTCATTAGGAAGCCCCATCTCGTGCCACGGTTTACAACTGGTGTAATGAATTTAAATTCACTGATAATTCTCGAGAAGGGCGACCTTCTACGCCGACTATTGAAGATAACGTGAGTGCTGTGCGGCTAATGATAAAAACTGATAATAGGGTGACATATCAACAGATTCGGGTAGCTGTAGGCATTGGTATGAGTCAAGAACAAAAAGTCTTACATGAACATTTAGGCGTCAGAAAGCTGTGTACTAGATGGATACCTCATAATTTGACGGAAGATCAAAAACGGGGCCGTTTGAATTGGTGCTGCTCAATGCTTGAAAAGTATAACGGAGGTGACTCGAATGCTGTATATGATATCATCACAGGTGATGAATGCTGGATATATTGTTTCGAACTCGAAATCAAAAGACAATCTGAGCAATGGATTTTTCCATTCGAAGATTTGCCAAACATAAGTAAAGAAGGGAAGGGAAAAAGATGATTGCCTCATTCTTTGGATGGATGGGTCATTTTGCAACAATGTTACTGCAGATTGGTATGTCAGTCATTGTCTACCAGTTGTCTTGGAAAATGTTAGAAAGCAGAGCCCAAGAAGCAGGATCCTCCTCCACCACGACAACGCTCCAGCTCACTCTGCTAGACGGACTATCAAATATTTGTATATCGAAGGTGTGGCGCTAGTGAGTCATCCTCCTTACAGTCCCGACCTAGCACCTTGTGACTTTTATTTATTCCCAAAAATAAAAGATAAACTTAGAGGATATCCCTGAAGATGCCGTGGCTGCATTTGAAAAAGGCGTGGAAGAGATCCCTAAAGAAGAGTGGGCTCACTGCTTCAGTTAATGATTCCAATGCATGCGAAGGTAGTGAGAAAGGAAAGGAGACTACTTCGAAAATCGTTAAAAATATTAATAGACTTCTATATCATTCCGTTTTTTATTTTCTAAAAACTTACAGTGTGACACCCGTATAATATTATAACTTATTATACCAAATGTTCAATAACTTAATTAAATTGCTAAAAATATGTTATTTGAGGTATCACAGCAATATTAGAACACGATTTACGGATAAAAATCACTACATTTTATGTCAAGCCGTCGGACTCGAAAATACAGACACTTTTTTAATTTGATTATTACTTTTTCTACACCGTGAAAATATTATTACACAATGTGAAAACATCATAGCATTAATAATTCAACGTACGTAGACAATCGAAATTTAGTTGTATTTTCAAGACACACACAAAATCCCTAATCATAATAATTAAGTTCAACACGTTTTCGGGACAAACGAACCCAGGTAATTAAAGTACTGACTGACATGCTTAAAAAATATTGTAAAGGACAGTTCATAGTGTCGATTTCATTTACAGCTGAAGTTAATACACATAAATCGAAGTCTATGCTTCCTCAAGTTATCCAATTAAAGGCAAGTACGAACAACCTAAGTTACGAGAACAATCTCTTTTTTGAAATTGAATTAACCATTCTCACTTCCCAAGCGAGGAGAATGAATATATCGCGTTTATTAAATTATGTTAAATGGAAGCTCTGCTTAGCGTTATTTAATAAGCGCTCAGATTCGCAATACTCGTATATGAAGAAGAAACTCTAGTAAGACTCGAAGGAAATTATCTAAAATGTTTGATGTCATTGTTTCCATAGACGTGTACGTTATTTTGACTGGGTGTTAAAAAGATAAAAGAGTAGATATTTTATTATTTTATGTTTTTAGTGTAATAGAACAAACTATACTTAGTTAAGGTCTTAATAATTATAACAATAAATCCCATTTTTTCCAAAAACCTAATAAAACCTGCATTAAATACTTACACAGTAAGCATAACTAATTCACTATCTGGTATTGTAACCGCTGTTTGGGTATAGGTTTCCTACAGCTTGTGCCAAGCTTTTCTTTTAGTAGGGGACCCCATTAAGGGATATTTTGGATTTACTTTATTATATTATTATTTACATTATTATTATAAGGGGAGTTAATTACATGCTGACAAGTTTACATTTTGATAATCTGACGATTTGAGCGTGACGCAAGGCAGTGGCTTACAAACTTGCAAAAAAAAATCGATCATTTGACATTGTCGAGCGCGTCAGATTAAGATACAGTGGGTTAATTACATGCTGACAAGTGTACATTTTGATAATCTGACGATTTGAGCGTGACGCAAGGCAGTGGGTGGGTTACAAACTTGCAAAAAAAAATCGATCATTGAATAATAATAATAACTCTACACATCTCTCACACACGGCCGTCTGATCCCAAACTAGGCAAAGCCTGTACTATGGTAACCAGACTGCTGATAAACATACTTATAAATAAAAACAAGTATTTTATGACAGAGTTGTGATATTTTTATTGTAATGTAAAGAAGACATGTTTCGATTAAGTATGGAATAAAATATCCGGCAAATGATCCCCACGGCTCCGATGACAGGCCATTACTCTTTTCATGAAATTTTCCATGACTTTTGCACAGAGATGTGGCTGTATCTCACCGATTTCCGATTTGAGGAAATCAGGAATTGTTTCGGGTTTATTCGCATAAACCCGAGATTTCACAAACCCTAAAGAAAAAAATGGAACGGCGTTAAATCGCACGATCTTGGTGGCCAGTTGACATCAGAATTTCGTGAGATAATGTGTTCTGGAAATCGTTGCAGCAATAAGTCGATTGTTTCATGCGGGGTATGGCAGGTTGCGCCGTCCTGCTGAAACCACATGTTGTCCAGATTCATGCAGTCCAGTTGAGGCCACAAGAACATATTCCTGTAACTAATGCCGTTCACAGTCACTGCAATGTTGGCCTCATTATCAAAAAAGTAAGGTTCAATAACGCCGCTTGACCAAAATCCGCACCAGACAGTTACTCGTTGTGGTTGCGTTTGTTTCTCATGGATTGCATGAAGATTTTCTGAGTCCCAAATTCGACAATTTTGTGTATTCACGAAGCCATTCATATGGAAATGCGCTTCATCGGAGAAAATTACTTTTTTCGATAAATTGGCATCGACTTCACTTTGCTCCATTACCCATTGAACGAATTGCCGGCGCTTTCCGTGGTCTGCTGGTTTGTGCTCCTGAGTTACCAGAATCTTGTACGCATGAAGGCATGGAGGTCTTTAGTGAAATTTGAAGTTGTTGAGAACGATGTCAAATTGATTTTAAAATGAAAAAGTGCACTCTTACTGAGACACCCTTTACATACATATTATAGATAAATTACACCCAGACACAGAACAAATTATCGTGCTCATCACACAATTATTTGTCCTGGGTGGGAATCGAACCCATAACCTCTGGCTTAGCAATCAGGGTCACTAACCAGTAGCATCTGGCTTAGCAATCAGGGTCACTAACCACTAAACCAACAGGCCAGTCGAAAAAATTCGTGAACTGACTGATATTGAAACAGTCAGATTAGTCTATTTTAGTTATTTTCATAGTAAACTATATTCGTGCTGCAGAAGAAGACTATCCGAGCATTTTATATATTTATATAACTCAGGTAGTTGTGATTCACTAGGGCAGAAATATAAAGAAATAAACATCCTGACTGTAGCTTATTTATTAAAAACCTACTTTAATTCATAAAAACACAGAGTAGTTCTGTAAATACATTCTTTTACACACGTAATAAAAACAACTTAACCTGCTACTATACGACTATTTTTTTTTTGCCCGCGATTTTATACGCTTAATATATTGATTTATCTAAACAATTCACTTTTTATGTTAATAAGTTTTTCAAGAAATTTGGAATTTAAATGGTATTCGTAAATTAACAAATTGTTTTTAGCTTAGAATCATTCCTTAGCGGACTTCTTTTACTCATAAATTACCTCCCTGCCAAGTTTCATTTTCATGGATCAAGTAGTTTTCCAGATTTCGTGATTAGTCAGTAGATGAGTAAGTGAGTGAGTGAGTATCTTTTAGCTTTTATATATGTATATAAATAGTTAAGCCTATTTGTATTTACATGCTATTTTCCGTGCACATTTGACACATTGAATCAGATTAAGAGAATCCCTTCAAATAATCGTCAGATTATTGGTCAGCTTGTCTAGGACATTACGCTGAACCATTTGTATGAAAATCTGACACACTCGACTTGGTCAAAATGGGTTGGCGATTTTTTTTTGCATTTTCAAAAAGCCACTGCGAGCGTGCGTCACTTCCGAATCGTCAGATTATTGAATGGGGGTTTCTTTCGGGTGTACTTAACATCCCCTCTTAATATCTGACGCGCTCGAATAAACTTTTTTTTCCTCATTTTCTACCCTTCAATACGGCCACCCCCACAATGCAAATGGGCAAATTACCTACCTCCATTATCAGAGACATGTGGGGTATCTACACTATTAATATCTGACACGCTAGAGTAAGTCCGTTTTACTGTTTTTTTTTTACATCTTTGAAAGCCTGTAGAAGCTCCCCCCACCAATGAAACGGATACGTCGCATGAACTCTTTTTCTTTCTACCATCTAATCTTCAAAATCCAATAGGTCCCAACGACGCTGGAGTAAATACACATTTAGGATCGTGGGCTCCCCTTCTATTTCGTTAAAAAAAAAATGATGAAAGTAAAAAAAACAGATTTGAAAAATACTTACGTTCGATTAAATTAGCCGTCACTAACGTCACGTTAGTAACTAAAATCTAATTAAGATAAATAATAAGACGTTACTGTAATATACAGAGGTATCAACACCTCTTGTTAGTTCTATAACATAATTCAGGTCACGGCAATTAGCGTACATATCCATACAGCCTCCAATTACTGATTAGTGATAAGGAAATTGTAGCGGTAGTTCCTGCAAATTGTATGGCGCAGATAAGGGGTGAATTAGATGAACGGTGGAACTGGGTCATTTGATACAATATACACGCTATTAACAACTATTAAGGGGATGAAATGAGGGTAAATTGATGTTTTGGTCCAACTACCAAAATATCTATTTACCTAGGAACCTTAAGAAAAAGCCTGATGCATAACAGGCTCGGGCATAACAAATAGTGAAATAGCTTTAGGTTTGACAGCTGAATACTTTTTTTTTAATATTTTTATTTGTTTAAATAATTTAATTTTATTGGTTTTTGCAATTCTTAGGCTACTATTCAGTCTTAACTGCAGCCATAAAGAATGACTCACTGCGTTACTTAATACTTGGGACCTCTCTTATTTTATTTTCTTACGCACACCAAAAACATCAATCTTAATGTATCGCACACCAAAAGTCAGTCATTTTCAATCATTTTGTTTTTATATTTTTTTATGCAGACCTTTCCAGAAAAATCTGGACACACAAGCATCATCCTTGTTATTCAATAACCTATGGTTTGATTTACGTCACCCAGAAAAAACAGATCTAAAACAACCTTTATTTATTCGATTTACGTTTACCTTGTGTTTCACAAGTTTTAGCTTTCTGCAGTTTTTCTACATGTAAAATTTGCTTAAAAAAGCGTACAAAGTAATCTCTTTACGTATTAATATAAAGATATTCATTGAAGGCAATAGTTTAATAATGAACAGTAGAGTTTATTTTGTTCCATTCTACTTTGTGGCAATATAGGCTCAGTTTGCTTAGAAAGACGATAGAAACAGAAAATTATAAAAATCAACATTGCAATAATTTACTACAGAATAGACTCAATTTGTCCTGTGTGAAATACTCGTATAAATTGTCTTAAGCAGCATGGCAAGTATGAAAACTCACGTGACAAAGGTGTGGATGTAAATGCTAGAATAATCACAACACTTATTGCAAAGCTTGTATTTTTTTAATGATTGTGTCAGCCACAGTGACCTAACTCCACACCGAACAATTGTAATAAAAACTAAATAACATAAACAACTTTAACACGTTCGAATTCTCTAGAAAGTCAAACAGTTTGGTCCAGTTTCTGAGGGCTGTATTCGTGAGACGGACTTAGCAAAAAGGGAAAGCGTGTACCTGTGAACCACATTACCGAATGGATTTGTACGGTTGAGGACAAAATCTTTACTCACCAATCTCTTTAGAAATAATATTTGAAATGTTTCCTTTATAAGGAATGAGCAAAGCGACTGATCGACACTTCTCGTGACCAGAAGGCGGGCCTTTTTCTTGCACAGAGAATTAGCATTGCCATTCAACGTGGCAATGCTGCCAGCCTCCTGGGAACACTGCCAATAGGCAACGATGCGGAGGAATTTTATGACGCATGCATGTAAACCAATGAATTATAATAATTTAATTCTCAAATGTTCAATTACAACTTTATTGCGTCAAAGAATGTTTTTTTATAGAAATAAGTTGGAAAACAATTATAGGGCCGTGGTGTCTATAAGCACACAACTAACTGTCTAATAAAATCAGGGGTTTCGTGTGATGCTCATTTTATCACCCTCGTAAAACTCTGGCAACCCTACTGTCCTCCCGAAATGTAACATCATGCTTGTAGTGCGATTTAACCGTTATCGGAACGTAAGGTTTTCTCAGTCTTGCAGCTCCAATAAGAATAGAAGAGTAGATATCTGCTGTCCATTACGTTTGTAAAGGCACAATATGGTTGTTAGTTTAATTTTAAAATTTATGGCTAATCCAAATGCTAAAAACACTACAATTTGCAACATTACCTGTGTCGCGTCTTCTAAGCATTCGTCCATCCCTTTCTCTCCTATTAGAGAATGTAGTGCTCAAATTTCTATTGAAGATGTCACTGTTAACACATTTCTCTTACCTACGACTAAGAGTGAGTGATGCCGGCTGGCAGTTATTACAATAAATCAATTCGGATTATATAAAAACCACCTTAAACTTAATCCTGTAACTCAGTACAGATATTAAAAAAATATTTTATCCTTCGGTAAATGATTGAATGCAACAGAAATCAAGTTTAAATACACAAATTAGCTTGAGACGCCCTCTTAAAAATGAGCTGTCGGCAGGGATCTATCTTGTTGCTTGTATCATTAGCACAACGACTCTTTCAATATCTTGGATTTGAATTGAATTATGTCTAGGCAGCGGTAATACAGATATTACGAATGTACTATTTATTATATTAAGTACTAAAATTTACTGGGCCTGGTTATATAAATCTATCAATGTATGGGTTAGGTTGTTAGAAATGTGTATTATCAAAATAATAACGATAAAATAAAAGATAAGCATGTAACAACCTGTATACTACTCGCTCAAGAAAGTACCGAGAATATGTCAATCCCACTAATCCCACTAATACTATAATTGTGAAAGTTAGGATGGATGGATTAATGTTTGTTACTCTTTCACGCCGAAACTACTTAACCGATTGCGATGAAACTTGGTATGTAGATAGCTGGAGAGCTGGATTAACATATAGGCTAATTTTTATCCCGATATTCTCATGGGAACGGGACTTGCGCGGGTGAAACCGCGGGGTGCTGCTAGTAAAACAAAAAAACTATTCTTCCAAATTTATTGTATCACCTTCAAAGTAGGGTCCCTTTAGAAATAATACACTTACGCCAACGAATAATACAGTTATCAAAACATTTTAAAATGCATTTTTCGGAATCGACTTCAGTTCTCGCCGCGAATTCTCTTTGATATCTTCTATCAACTGAAAACGGGTACCTCGAAGTGGTAATTTGAGTTTTGGAAAGAGAAAAAAACTCGGCCGGAGCCATACCCGGTGAATACGGTGGTTGTTTGATGGTATTTATTGAGTATCTAATAGCTGACCAATTGAGCATAAAAATTGAACGATAAAGCTAATACATCGTATGAGAGAGGGCTGGAGGATATTGATGGAACATTCAGATTTTTCTTAAAATGTTTGCAAAAAGATGTGCGCACCTACACTGGAAAAAGCATTTTCCGTAGAAAACAAAATTTCAAAATCAATTTTTTTTTTCAACCCTAATCAACCATTTGTCGGTTTCACATAACGCTCTTTAATTTTGACTACAACTTTCTGACCATCTTATGTATTGCTATTTTGAAATGTTTATGAAAGATTATAAAAATTTAAGCGTTAGTTTATGTTTTGTACGAGCGCATCGAAACGCGTTTTTAGTATGGTGACGGGAATTGAAGTTTATATTTATTACTTAAATTTCATTTTCGCTTGAAACTTCTTGCCGCCGCGCCCGGTCGCATCCGACTGGCTGCGCCCACTTGCGCTCAGCTATCGACGTGCCCGATCGGATCCAACCGGCTACGCTCACTTGCGCTCGGCTATCGCCGCGCCCGTAACCGTAACGCCTCGCTTCAGCCGGGTGGACAGAGCCGCGCCGCGACGTAGCTCATCGAGCGCGTCGGAACGGTGGAGGTGATCGGCTGCCGCGGCAAGCGCGCGTCCGTTCGGCTTCGGTCCGACGCGCTCCGGTGCAGCCCGTTCAACATGAATCGTACTTTATACTGACCTTACGAATTTATTCTACGATTTTGTATTTATTTATGTCTTCATTTATTAGGATTTCTCTAAGATTTGTTTGATGATTTTTTTTTATGGTATAGGGGGCAAACGAGCAGACGGGTCACCTGATGGTAAATGACTACCGCCGCTCATGGGCACCTGTAACTAAAGAGTCAGAAGGGCGTTTCCACCCTTTAAGGTGGGAATAGGGGAAGAGGGAGAAAGGGGGGAAGATAAGGAAGAAGGGAGAGGGGATTAGAGAGGGGGAGAGGGGAAGGACGGGAATAGGGGAGAGGGAAGGTGATGATTGATGATTTGATGATGATGATGATTATTTGTAACCCGCATATTATATCCTATGGTATTTGATACAAATGCACACAATAATGTTCTCAATTTTATATTTTTCTATATTTTTTAGGGTACTCTCAATTTATGGCCTACAGTGTATTCGGACCAGCACGTAAGCCTCAAATGTTTGGACACCTTGTCACGAGACTTCTCAAAAAGGATCAAACCGTTAATAATATTGAACATATTCGCCTGTAATATGAAGTTTTCTTGGTCTACTTGTATTGCTGTTGGTTGTTGCGAAAATAGGAGCACCCACTTTAGGGTAAAGTAATTTTTTTATATACAGACTAGCAGGCCCCCCTCGGCTTCGCTCGCGTGTACATATTCTTTTCTTTCTTTCTTTCTTTCCTTTCTTATAAAACCTGCTATGTTCCAGTGAAGGTCCCGTGGAAATCGGTAGACCTTGCGATTAACCGGAACAAACAGACAGACAGACAGACAGAAATTAAAAAAACTGAGTTTTAGGCATATCGTGAAAATAACTGTATGAGCTTAAAAAAAACTACTTTTTTGACATTACACACAAATACATGAATTTTACTTATTTGTATTGATCTCGTGGTGGTTGAAATTCGACCATTATTCATTTTTTTTAGGTATTAATTTTCCAATTTAAGTTGAACTGTCATTGAATAGACTTAATACTTTTAGGTAAATGGTTTAACCGTAATAGACATTCCACAGTCTTTATTAATAAAAGCGCCAACAATAAAGAAACACAACAACATTAATTAAAACATTGGGAATCAAACGATAACAACAATGGCTATTGACAAATCACTTACCTCAACTGCAGCTTTCATTTTTACTCCATTTTATTGCACGAAGTTTAATGAATATAAATTTTTAAATGAAGAAATACAAACAAAAGCTCACTGTTTAAGTATTTTAAATGTGAAACTGCAATGAATTGATTTTCATTCAATAACAATTGTTACTACCCACATTTTAATATTTTTAAGCATATAATTTTTCGCCTTCGTTTGGCTACTACGCTTGGATACACGCTCAAATCAACTTACTCGTTATATAATATAACTTACATAACTATAACAGTTAATTAGCATTTCATTTAATATGTTGCTATATTATACATGACTTAAGTTTTTTAATTATTAATTGAGTTGAAATGATTGAGAAACAGTATGATTTATTTTACACATACAAGCCGCCCCGGCTTCGCACGGGTTGCAAAGCATATATATATTGTTTTTTTTTCCGACAACATCAACAATCATTGTCATGTTTAAGACATTATACGCAAAACCTTAGTTAATTATACACCTAAACCTTCTTCATGAATCACTCCGTCTAATATTAAAACCGTATGAAAGTCTGTTTCTATTGGTACAACCGTATGAAAATCTGTTTGGTAGTTATTGAGTTTATCGCGAACAGAGACAGACAGATAGACGCGGCGGGGACTTTATTTTATAATAAGTGGTGATACATATCTCACACACTATTACCGTAGGGGGTAGACAGATGTTGGAGTGGCATTTAGAGATCTCGACAGGCTACCCTTTTTTCCGCACCAACTCGCCCACTAACAGAAGTCTTATTTTACAATCTATATACCTACTAATAAAAAACTAATGTTCATTTGTTCAAAATTGCAAAATCTCCTAAAGTTTTTACCGATCGTTTTAAAATTTTACACAACGTTGTATCCATAAACAACATAATTATGTTTAAAGTAGATTTCGAAGAAATTCTACCTATTGGTTTTGTACCAGTTGTCGAGTTTGCAAATTGAATTGAAAATTTCTTCACAGGAGGTCTAGTTATGATCCCTAGACCCCAAAACAACCGCCAGTTAAAAAGTTTATTTATATATATATATATATATATGTATGTACCTCAATTTTACCGGCACGATAGAGGTCACAAACTTGAACGACAAATCAACAGGGCAAAAATTAAGGTTAAGTTCGTTAATGGGGGATATTCCCCAAAGTGGGGGAAGTGGAGTTTAAAAAAAAAATAAAAAAACACGAACACTACCTCTGCGGGCCTGCTGCGGGCCCGGTTTTTTTTTTAATATTGTTTTATTTTATTTTTAATCATTTTCAGTTCAACCTATCATCGTAAATGTTTGCATACACATTGCCATGGATATAGCAGAGGACATAGGGTGCCTTTCATCTATAAAAAGGTACTGTTCCCGAGGCATGGAAAAAAACGCAAGCGAAGCTGCGGACGAAACCTAGTTTCTTATAAAACTTAAATTCAATACAATAATATTAAAGTAGAAACTGCTTATCATGGTATGATGATAACGGTTATAATAGCGTTATAACATTTTACGTTTATCACGGTGCTAAGTTGACAAAGTTTTACTAAATCGGGATATTCTAAAAGAAAGTTTATGCACATAAATCAAGAATTTGTAGAAGTAACATAGGTCCAACTTACAGAGGTATATAAGTTTAGGTAACTTAAAAATATTTCTGTTGGCAATGATTTAAGTTGTTAGACATGCAATTTACGTAGACTGCGAGTGAGTGTCACGTGAGTTAACTCACTCAGGCCTATTGCATTTGAGTAAAGAACCCAACGAAGACGAAGCTTCTCAGGAACGTTCTATCGATCGATTTTTACCTATTTTGGTAGGGTTGTCACAGGCCGATAAGATGATTTTCTTTTTTAATCTTCTATGGTGCTCACCTTTTGTGTGCGGTTCCGACTCACACTACACCGTTATTTTTTTTTGTCAATAAATACAAAAAAAGAAAATTATCGGTCCACATACATTAAAAAATACATACAGGCGAAGAAAGAACCTCCTCCTTTCTTTCAAGTCGGTTAAAAAGACTATACTACATTGTTCTCTTCAATGGTAAAAGTGGAATCTGTGATCAATAATCGAAGATGCATAAAAACAAACTTCTCAATCTAAGGATATTAATACAAAAATAAAATAAGCCTGGTATATCTAATACAAACACTTTTCAACAAGTGTGGAAAGTGCTCAAATGTGAGTTGCGTTGGGAGCGCAATTTCCTGTAGACCTTTGTGTTGTCCGCACATCGTCGTGTTAAGGAAGTGTGGTTTCAGTTTCAGCTGTGGTATTTGGTATACGGGTACAATAAGGGTATTTCTGTGGTGAGCACTACGCTATTAGAAATTATATTCTAATAGCTGCTACTGGTTTCTCTAGCATTAGTGTGGATTGTGTCGGACGTCCGTCTAATACTTATTCTTCTATCCCTCTGGAACAGTAGTTTGTTGTCCGGATAAGATGTCCTATCCTTTTCGTACAAACAAGGACATAGATCTATAAACTTGACAACGTGAAAATTTGATGACGATCAGTTCAGATTAAAGAGTGAAAGCGAACAAATAAAGTAACATTAGCAATACCTTTTACTTAGAATAAATGTTTGTTTAGACGCATGATAAAATTCTTCGTTATTATTTTAATATGGGCCGCCCACGGAGCAGATACCTGCTTCGTGGGGCCGCCCCATTAATAGATAAATTGAGGGACTGGTGCACCAAAAATCCTGTAATTCACATTTAGAAGTGCTAAAATATTTAATATTAATTGTATATTTTTGCCCGATTGATCGTCAACATGGTATAAGAATGTGTAGGAGGATATTACAACAGTATTCAAAGTAGCTTATTATTTTATTATACTTTGGCACCAGCGGGTAGTTATGAAATAAAATATCGACGTCGATCAGTAGGGTGGTCACCTTTATTAGACTAGATTACATTTGATGTTAAATATTTATTTTTTTACTTAAAATGAATTTAGGTATAATAATACTTATTGTTTATCTTAATATACACAATTATATTTCCACTGTATATAGACACAATATTGTGCGCTAGAAAACAAATTCAGTAACTTATTACATAGCAATGCATACAAAGTACCAATAAGTACACAAAAATCTACAAATAACTTGAAACAAAATTTTAAAGAATGTTAGTCTCCAGAAATACAAATATTCAAATGTTTAAAATAATTTGAGGAACTATATTTTTTACTTCTAAAAGTTTTCTACTTATTTGAAAATATGTTACCTTGGGTTAGTTTTTTTGCGACTTTTATACATATTAGATGTGTTACTCGGGACTTTATTTCCACCAGTTCACCCATGAACACGATCGGTGTAATGGATTAGTTGGAAACGTCGGACATTTGAAAAATATATTGTACCTTATTCATTTTAGTTTTCAGTTTTGTTGTTAAAGACGTAGTGTACCGTTTCTAATTTATGGATAAAAATAGTAAATAACCATATCTACCAAAAAATAATTAATATCTATCTACACTTAGCTCTTGCGACAGCCCTAGCGCTGTTACGTCATCGCGCCGAATCCGCTCTTGTGATAACAAAGTTTACTTATAAAATCAGCAACATATACCCGAGAAAGTAATTTTTGGAGCCATAAATCAATCATCTTTAATAAATGATATTGTAAGTCCTTAATTAATCAATGTAGTTCCTTCACTTAATTAATCCCTGTAGTACTTTAAGCTAATAAATAAATATTCTTGTTTCGCCTAAATCGTAAATATTGAGGACAAATATCATTCGATTCCGGATTATCTTCGATTCTATTTGATTCCCGCTTAGTACAATTATTTGTATGCATAAATATGTCTAGTTGCGTTGGTTTATATGTTTCTATGTGCGTATTTACAAAAAAAGAGTATCTTTGTATGTTTATCCGTATTCTAGAACAGTACAAACTATAATCTAGATAGTGATGTGTAATATGTACCAAAATATTATTAACTTATAAATTCACGCGGCACTATAATATATACACTCGCTTCAGAATGACTCACTATTCGCTATCAGCGCAATTAGTGCCAAACCCACGAATTTGGCAGTATTATTCTGGCAACGCGCATGCGAGTCCCTATGAAAATGTAAGCGTTCATCGGCTACCGTAATCCCTTACCATCAGACAGGCGTGCGCTTATTTGCCACCGACATGGTATAAAAAAATTACGGTCTTCTGTATTGTGCAGTATGTTCTTCCCTCGTCAGCTCCTATTTGATTGATGGCTCAGATCACTCGTAACTAAATTAGGCTATTATGTTTTTGGACCTAAATATATAGAAATAGAGATTTGGAATGTAAAAAGCATACGTAGCTGGATAATGTACTTTAGTTCTAGAATTTAATTGCAAATTGAAAAATAAATATTTATATCCGGTATACGTTCCATAGATGCCCAATAAAGAGCGAAAGATGGGGATGGCGAGAGATAGAGTGGAGTTGTTGTTTACCTGTAACAAATAAAAATATCATTAGACACATAAGTTGGTTGGTAAATAAAATGATAGCTTACTGTTAATTTCTAATCTTGTCAAGTCAATCAGCCTTAGTCTACTGCAGGACATAGGCATCTCCCAATTGACAGGCCTGTTTGTCAATTGTTTATTGATCCTGACTGCTGAGCCAAAGGTCTTGCGGTCGATTCCTACCCAGGAAAAATAATTGATGTGATGAGCACGATAATTTATTCTGCGTCTGGGTGTAATTTATCTATAACTAGCAACCCGCCCCGGCTTCGCACGGGTAGTAGAGACAGCTTCAACAATCATCATCATATTTCAACCAATTTATACAAAACGTTAACAAATTATACACCTAAACCTTCCTCATGAATCACTCTGTCTGTATTGGTGAAAACTGCATGAAAATCCGTTCAGCAGTTTTTCAGTTTATCGCGAACAGACAGACAGACAGGCAGGCAGACGTGGAGCGGGACTATGTTTTATAATATGTAGTGAAATGAATGTATTTAGTAATATATATCATAGTACAAGCTCTGCTTAGTTTGGGGTCAGACTGCAGTGTATGAGGTATAAAAAAAAACGCCCCATTGATAGCACCCGGTCCTCCGCCTTTCGCATCCAACCGATCCCAGCTATCTTCTTCAGGTCGTGAGTCCATCTAACTAATCTCATGTTAAAAAATACTTGACTATGGTTTTATTTCCCCTTGAAACAACTCACAGATGTATAATTATTTTGTCTTCTAAGAACATTAAAAAATCAGCCAAAAATAAAAACCCTTTTAAATAGACCATGATCATGTTTTCACATCGAAAAAAAAAACAGTTTCATCTCAACCATTACATAAACTTGTGTCATCATTGCTGTTTTTAGTGGTATTTTTAGAAATATCCTAATAAATATTATACAATATATTAGTCTTACCTCAGGCAATGTAATGTTCTTACAAGAAATAATCATGTCAATAAGTAAGTTCTCAAGCGAATCGTTTTGTTCTCATAGTTAGTTTTTACAGTTTTAAAATCTAGATATTTATCGGTTAAATTATATAACACACAACTTGGACCGTTTGTGCGTGGCTTTAACAGACAAACAAAAAACAGGTTTTTAATAAATGGCGAAAGGCGAAAGATCGCTTCTAATTCCAGACATAATTTTTCAAGTACAGGAGATTACTGCTCGAAGCCTGGTTGCCTTATTTATTTAAGTAGAACATGAAAAGAAAGAAAGAATAAATATAAATAAATAAATTATAAATAATCTTGGGACACCTTACACACATCTGATCCCAAAGTAGGCAGAGCCTGTACTATGGTGAAGCGATTAGGTTGGTTATCCTAAATGCTTATAATAAATATTATAATATAAGCGAAACGAAGCGAAGCAGAGAATACTTGTTTGATTGTCGACAATTAAAGAGCTTGAGCAACAAAGTAAACAAATCTTTATTTTGTACCAAGGCGATAACAAAATGCGGAATGAATTCTCATACAACGAGACACAGTATTTATACACAAAAACAATTAATAATAGTAAGGGTTCACGCTTGACACAATTTTACAAAAGGTTCGGTCCTGGCACTTTCTAGATGTGGGTGTAGACCGTATAACAAAAGATGCGCGGCGACCATATTGCGCGCGCGCCGGTAGTACAATAGGGAGTAGGCGGCCATCCTGCGGTAGGCGGGTCTTACTGCACTAATCCTTTACTTGTGGAGGACATCACGCCATGTGTGACGTAGATTGTACGATCTTCTGCTTCGTCCTAACGCATAAAGGCTACTCGCCTACTCGCCACAATGGTAACTAGGCTACTGATAAATATATTTAAATATTACTACATACATATTATAGATAAATTATAATCAGACACAGAACAAATGATTGAGCTCGAAGGTCGTAGTATCTCAATATTAATCAGTAGCATAGTTTTGTATAGGCGTTCTGCATACAATAAAAAATATATAACTACATTTGATTAGGCGAGTTGTTTCTTTGTTTTAAAAACAAAGAAACAACTCATGTAGCCGCCAGGGTTGCCAACCTTACAACTTTTTTCTCGTACATAAACAAAAAAGATCTCGTACTTCGGCTTTAATGGTGGGTTTACACGCTGGCGTTCAAACCGTCATTCAACGAGCACATTCAACGACGCAAGCATGTGAACAGGCTGTTTGTGCATGCCTGCGTGAATGTGATCGCGCTTGCCGCCGATCGGGACGACTAACGGCTGCGTTCACACACTCGCGTTCAAACCGACATTCAACGACGCAAGCATGTGAACAGGCTGTTTGTGCATGCTTGCGTGAATGTGCACGCGCTTGGCGCCGATCGGGACGACTGTCGGTTTTTTGACACACTTCAAAGAGTGAATGTGCTTGTGTGCCTGTTTACACACACACACACGCTCTCGGCCGCGTTAGTATAGTTTTCATCTTCGTGGCATACAGACGACGTAACGATCGAAATTAATTTTTGACGACACCAAATATATCGGAGTGGTCTGAACCTTTATCATGCATGAATCGAAAGCAAAAGAAGACTTCAGAAAGATGTTTCTGAACTATTCTTTTAGTAAAAATAAATATTGTTTATCAGGGCCCAAAAAAAATATGAAACAAAATAGTGCCAATTCTTAGGATTAAAGTAAGTATTGATTGATTGACGATTAGAGAATTGTAACTATTTGCATATCAATGATGTGCAGTAAATAAAATAGATTTATGTATGCCTTAAAACAGTTACGAAACACATTTAATGAAGAAGCCGCCCCCAATGCTTATCATGGTTAATTATGTTCATGTTTATTAGAAATAATAAAAAATTATATTCAAAAGTTAGCGAGGATAGTAAATTCATTCAAAGAGATCCCACTAAAGTAAGAAACGGATTATGTAAAAGCACTCTTCGATGTAAAAATAGTTATAACGCATGTCAAATAAAAAAATCTAATTTATAGTTTTGGCTACTTGAAAAGTGTTTTTACACCATAAATGATTTTTTAATTGTAAAACCTAATAGTTTTAAGTAAAATTTCGCATGCATAATTATGTCGGGCTGTTTTTTTTTTCAATAAAAATAGATCAAGCCCAAAGCAGTAGCTCCCACGAGATCTACGTCTACATCGTCTCCCATGTTTGCACTGACTACCATGTACAATTGGATACAAAATTGGTATAATATCGGTTATCTTTTGTATCCTGTTTGTATAGTAGATTGCATTGCATAATTGGATACAATGTCATTGCTGATGTTATAGCGTAAAAAGTACGTACATACACATAGAGATACTTAAAACAAATCATGTCTGTGATAAACTGTTAAATCCTTATACGTTAAAGTTAAAACACCTTTTACTAAAATCCCCAAAGAGTAGCGTTCTATAGTTGTACAACACTGATTTTGTATAACAGTACATGATTTTGTATAATTTCCGAGTCTTAGCGGTATAAAATAAGTTGTCTTTACTGGCAGCCCTGGTGTGAAAAGCTTGCGTGGCACGCTACGTGGCAGGCTGCGCGCCGAGCTGCGTGCCATGCTGCTTGCCAGGCTGCACGGCGTGCGTGTAAACGTACCATAAAACCTCGTACATTCATCATGCATTTAAAATGTTATAAAACCAAAAATACGACGTATTAAATGATGATGTCTAAATTTGCTAACTCAAACATTTTTCAAATTAAACAAACGAGATGTTGATATTTTTAAAACCAAAAAAAAAAATTATTTATGTGCATTTTGTTTTGTTTTTTGTATATTTTGTAAAGGGTTATATTTTTTTTAATTTTTACAATACATGTCTGCTATATTCACGCTCATTATATCTATTGATTGAGGTTAACTGAGAATGTACGATGGCCAGCACATCAGACTTATCTGTCAAATTTCCTCGTTATATTTAACAGTTGTTGAATTGCTGACTAACAATCTGTTTCATTTTAAAGCAAATTAGAAGTATAGAATACGCCTGCGCTAATATTAAAATGAAAAAAATCCACGAACATACCCAATATGTCTGCTTTTCAATCAGCAGACCCAATGTTTCCAAAGTTTAAAAACCCATTGACGCTATAAAATGTTTTCCACAATAAAAAATTATGCTATAAAATTTCTTATATTAAACTTCGTACGAGCCTGATTGTGTCCTCGTACAGCAGTCCACAAATCTCTTATTTGTACGAAGAACTTCGTACGGTTGGCAACCCTGAGTAGCCGCACAGGTGTTTCTAATTTCGTACAGGTCACTTTACCGTCAGGAGTGCAAAACCTTGGGTTTTGCATAATACATTGGAATACAACCAAGCTACCTCACGATGAAACTTTCCTTCGTTTGACTGAAATTTTAAATGAGCGGTCAACAAGTGGCCCACAGGTGGTTTGCATACTACCTCGTAAAGACACAATATTTATACTCGTAATAATGAGATGTAGTTGTGCTGATTCCATTAATTATGAGTTAAGACTGCGCACTTCAGACATTTTTTTACACACACAGAGCACTAATAACTTTGCTTTTGATGTTAAATGTGGATAACTAAGTAATGAAATTACATTACAGAGGTGTTACGTTATTCTAAACTCGCTGAATTTTTACGTTTGATGGCGTATGTTTATCAGCAGCCTGATTGCTATAGGCTCTGCCTAGTTTTTGATCAGACAGACAGATAATATAATTAAATCCGAAAGTGGAAATAAGTCCCCCCCCTACCTCTTCCTACTTCACTCTTGCCGGGGGCTCCTGAATATCGGTTTTCAGCCTTAATTAATACAGTCTATAAAGGTGAATATTCGACAATTGACGAATATAATGCTAGACATGCTTCTAGTTATCTCGTTTTATACTCAGTCCTTAAAACCACTGTATCTCATCTTTCTCTTATCATCACCATTATATAATTTGAGAATGTTTATTATATTTATTTTTTCAAAAGTAAATGGATTGTTAAGGTGGAAGTGCAATAGCTGAGGCGCTGGATTTGCGATCGAGTCGTTTTAAGTTCTTTCATCTTAGTTGGAAGAGTAACCAAGAATCTTAGTAACAGGTAACTGCTATACTCTGTCTTAATCACTTTAATATATTGTACATACGAACTGATTATTAATATCGCTGAGGACTCAAGTGACGAATCTAGTATATGATCTTTCATTTTTGTTCATTACTCTAGGGTTTAACTTGAATTTAAACATTTGGATGTCATTTATTGCCAATTTAATTAAATACAACTGCTAGCGTGCATAGATAGCTATACACATTTCTTCTCACCACGTACAATAATTTTTTTTTTTTTTCCATCTCTGTTTTCTTAATGTCTGTAATATGTATCTTAATGTCTACCAATGCTTATATGCTATAAATATCAATATCAAGTGAAAATATATAACAATACATATATATCATTCTCGAATCGCTCGTTTTTAAACTTAATCTTACAAACTCTGGCACAGAAGAATGAGAAGATC
The DNA here is from genome assembly GCA_949752705.1 of Callimorpha dominula. NCBI lineage: Eukaryota > Metazoa > Arthropoda > Insecta > Lepidoptera > Erebidae > Callimorpha > Callimorpha dominula. Next base: position 21,588,643 of record OX457004.1, on the reverse strand, counting down.
TGTAAGAAAGAAAGATACACAGTATAACCTAAATGTCGTCTGAATCGACAGGTATGGAGGGTAGAACTGTATCTATTCGATTGATGGTTGTGAAGATTTGATTGTTACATTTTCCAAGAATGATGAGGGTTTAATTGACCAAATTGGGCAAACATTAATTCCTAGACTATAAATCTTTACCGCAATATTATTCTACTAAATATAAATGGGTGGGCAAATCAGAGCGATTGTCTGGTGCCCACATTGTATAACGAAATTTGGGCACGAATTGGCATTACCGTAACTATTATAATCTTAAATATATTGGCTATTATGTCTGTAACTGACGATAAGGTAGATCGTATTTTGAAACATTTTTGTGTCAGTAAACTTTAAGTTTGAGGTTTGGTGATAGTTTGAAACTGTTCGATTTACGTTCTCTTAAAAACAGCTTCTTTTTAAATTTTTTCTACAGAGGTACTACACTTACACACCCAAACGTACCCAACGTACAAACTAAACAGTCGAATTTGGACTTCAAGTTCAATCAAGTTCTTATCTAAATTAAGTTACTATATATAGTAGTAAAATAGTTTAGTTAAACTAAAAAACAGGCTTTAATGGCAAACCAAACGAATGAAAAAAAAAAGACTGACTGTCCACCTCCTGGCTTCATCAACAGACTATCGTTACGAAGCCGAATCTGTTGAAATTGCCGAACAAATAACATGAACCCAAATTCGAGGGGTTTTCTAGTAGCCACTGATGAAGTCTTTTTATTGTTCCCATTCTAAATACGCTTATTTTATTCTGCTTTTTCCAAAGGTTGTCTAGAAGACATCGCTTTTAGCGATAAACCATTAAACGCGCGTTCCTATTATTAAGAAACGAGTCCTTTTGCTTACAGACGGTAAAATTTTCGTTCGTTCTAATAATGTTAAATTACTGTCTTTCAAATTCAATCAATTATTCCAAACCGTTAATTAAAAAAAATATATTATATCAACATACACAGAGTCACAATAGATTGCTTTGACAAGCAACCTATTGTTGCTGTGACTATAAAATTATAAACAAAAAAACTAATAGCACCCCGCGGTTTCACACGCGTAAGTCCCGATCCCGTCGGAATATTGGAATAAAAACTAGCCTATGTGTTAATCCAGGTCTCCAGCTACCTACATACCAAGTTTCATCGCAATCGGTTCAGTAGTTCTGGCGTGAAAGAGTAACAAACATCCATCCATCCATCCAAACTTTCACATTTTTAATATTAGTGGGATGGATAACATAATATTATATCTGCCTGTGTCGATCTATAACTGTCTATGAAAAAAAGAGAATGTTCTATCTATGTATCCACCTAAGAGCTTCACTATTATTGGGCTTCATCACAATGACATCAGCTCCAAAATGCCAAATTTCAGTATTGTCATTCAAATTATAAATACGAGTATGTACATTCAAAGTTTCATTTGGGTACGACAATTATTAGACGTAGGTAACAATTTACTTCCAAGATTTGGTCACATAGTTACAGCTGAAGCTAATAAAAACGTGTTACTAAAAAATATTTCAGCTGTCTGAGGTTTTGTTTAATTTAAATAACATTTATAATATGTTGTATAAGAAAGCTTGTCACAAAGCAAATCATTTCCGAAACAGAAGAAACCGTAACCCAATGAGACTCCCAATTCCCAATTACAAAGAGACCTATACGACTATAGGTAACGCAGTATGGTTTGTATGGTTGATAAGAATTAAGGTAGGTTGGACTTTATATAGTTAGCAGGGCTATTATTGTAAGGAAGTTTGATTAGATTGGGTTTGCATTGGTGAGAACTGAATATATTGATTTGGGTGATACGGAGGTATTTGTTACAGCAAAAACTCTCAATCGGTCAAAAGTACTTTCATCTAAAAAAAAACGGTCAAAAGTAGTTTTGACTAGTCAAAAGTATTTTTGCCTAGTCAAAAGTACTTTTGCTTGAAAAGGTTGGTTAAAAGTACTTGTGGCTGAAAATCATTGTTAATAGTGATTTTGACTGCAAATGTATGTTTAAAAGTTTTTTTGACTGATTTACTTTTAATCACTATATCATCAGTAAAAATTCACTTTTGACTGGTTAGAATGTCAGTCAAATATCCAAACTAATAATACTTTCAACCAGCTCCATTGGGCAAAACTACTTTTGACTTTAATTTCAGTCAAAAGTATTTTGTCGGAAACCTGCGCCCAAAAGTACTTTTGACTGGTTTTGTTAGTTAAAAACACTTGTAACTGGTTAAGAGTTTTGACTGTAACATATATTATATATCAATAGAAAGCTAAAGCAATAAATATTTGTTTAAACATTGCTAACTTATTGTTCTTTAAGAAGTAGGATCTCAGAGTTTAACAACGGACACAAAGAACACCCAGACTCGGGACAACTATTTGTGGATCACACAAATTTAGTGGCGAGGTGACCATTTAAACCATTGCGCCATTGGTTTATATTACAAATGTGTAGTAAAGCTAAAAGCTAGATTACAAAGCTTATTATTAAATTCGTATTTTTTCTCAAGGACGATTCCAGGTAAAAAGTGTTGCTTTCTACCTACGAAGTGTTTATATATTCTTCTTGTCTCCTATGCCCTTCGTCACACCCCTTAATTGCTTTGTACATTTCTAAGTAGAAAGTGTGACGGCAAGTACTTTTTGTAACTGTACACTAACAAGCCAAATATTAATGAAACACAAGAATGTTATGTGGCATTTGGATATTGCACACTCCCTACTAATGAGTATTGTGAAATTCTGAGAAGAATTAACTTCAGTCTATAATTGACCACCACCAACGACTTAAAAACTGAAATTATGACACTAATTGGAATGTATAAATAGCAAATTAAAATAATATTCCCACCAAAAAAAAAACCGCTAGTCATAATACTACTTAATAGTACAGTTTTCTGATGATTGCGTACATCTGCTATCTTGTTACTGAAGTGCTTATTTCATTTTTCTCTCGATCATATTAATATTCCGTTGTCGTTTTACACCATCGACACAACTTACATACATGTTATGATCACTACATTCGGTACAATATGTGTATTGTGTAATAATACGTACTAGACAAGTGATAGTGTAGAATATTAAGTAGACCTTACTGCGATAAAGTTTTGTAGATATTGTAATTTTTTAGGGTTCCATTCCTTAAAAGAAAAAAGGAGTCTTTATAGGATCACTTTGATTGTCCGTCTTTTCTCAGGAACCCGTGGACGCATTAAGTTGAAATCAAATACCAAATATTTTTGTCTACGGTTCCTTGAAGCTGTATAAAAATAACGACGACGATCGACGCATTTAAAACAAATAGCCGTTTAAGCCATAGATTCGACCAAATTTTCACAGGTAAATCAAAACCTATAGGGTACTTCCCATTGACCTAGAATCATGAAAGTTGGTAAGAATCGAATTCTCGCAGCACAATTCAAGGAAAAAATCCGAAAGTCTTAAATTTTTTGTTATATCTGTCTGTGTATCTGTGCGGCTGTCAAGACTCTTTTCCTCAAGCAGAGGAGGAGGCATCAAATTGCACTTAACATCAAATACTTATATCAGCGGTCCCTTGAAGCTACCATTAGGCCTTAGATTTTAACAAATTTGAACATTATACAAACTTGTTTTTTGTGGTTGGAAAGTTAACTTTGTCGTAAATCGAGTAGGAAGGGTATAGACGGGCAGAAATCTTCGAGAATTGACTCCCAAGTTGGTACGAGTTTGTTTGCTTACGGAAACCTCTTTTCGCGAATCAGACTCGTAGTTGTCCGGTTTTTATCGATAAGTTCTGCTTTGCATTTATTGGATGACCCATTTTTTCTGTACGTACGCAAAATGTTTGTTATAAATGCGAATTTTGTGAGAAGTTTTGAGTATATATAGACTTATTTAAAAGTTAGAAAGTCTTTAATTTTTTTATAGTTATAGTTCAAATATGATAATGGGTATGTACCGAGGCAATTGGAAGTGGAATTGTTATTAACCATCGTTTTTCTTGCCATTTCAGAAGCTGATACTTCATATGCACATATATATGCACATCTTAAAATTGTTTGTCAATAGCTTCTTCAATCCTAAATGAATCATGAAATCGTGATTCATATCAGATCCATAATGAGCGCATTTTTAATATCCCTCTTATATTATTATGGAGTTATATACCCTATTATAACTTATAATTATTTAATTTACATGCAACATAACATAGACCATACACCAAAACCTTACGTTACTTAAAAATATTTTAGTATTTCTTTTCTCTTATAAAATTTATAAAAATTGTGTAAAAAAATCAGATTTTTACAGCAGAATCTCTGCTATCCAACTGTAGGTATTCCGTAAAAGGTTTTTGATATCTGTTTTGTTTCACACATTAGAACATGCCGCAAGCCACAACACGTCGATGCCATGTCATATGTGACGTTACATTCATGACACGTGTCGCGCTGACGGGTACTTGTCGTAATTCAATGACGTCGTGTAACAAGGTATAATTAGGAACGACTTGATTTGTCTCCGATATGACGCGTCGAATGTGCTTGTACAATTTGCCTGTAACGATTCTGATATTCAGGATGAACAAATGTCGATGAAACGCCACATTTAATCAACCAGAAAGACATTTTCCGAGACAGAGATTTGTGCCTCTGGTCTGCAATAGTGGAATTCATTAAAACCAGATACCAAAGTAACTTATCGAAAACGAAATCGAAAAAAAAAAATTCTTAATTTATTAAAAAAACTTTCAAAGTTCTGTAAGTAATAGAGGTCCAGATGAAGAGCTTTTCAAAAGAATGGAGGACACGGAATCTCTTGGTTGTTAAAACCATCTCAAAGTGGACTCCGTAGCAGAAAAAAGTTTAGAGGAAAATCCACGAAGCGCTTTACGAATTTTGTTGAGAAAGAACTGAAGAGAATTGACAATAAAGCATCTTGGAAAAGAACGCTCTAGGCAGACCAAGATGGAACAGACCGTTGTGAAGGTTAGTTGTGAAGTAGCCACAAAAGTTTTGGGAAACATTTCCAAGTTTTCACCACTCATAGTTCAATAATTTATTTGATTTGATGATTTATTTACAATTTAACAATTGATTTGATTTGTGTAATGTAGCTTACAAGAATAATATCAGTTGTTAACGCTTTATGCTGTTTCCTTATCATTCAAACAATTATCGTTCTCCATTATAACAGATAGTTGGTTTATTTGAACATCGTGTTAAGGCGAGACATGGAAATCCAATTAAATCTATTTAGTACAGATTTGTAATAGTTAGCAAAGGTTGATGTTATGTTAGTTTAAGAGGAGAGTAATAGTATTGACACGACAGTGCACTTATACGATTAAGATATCTTGAAAATCTAATAGTATCGTTAATTTCTACTTTTTTTTTTAACGACTTAAAGAAGCTGAAGGTCATCAAATCGGCTGTGTCTTTTTGTACCCCTGTTCATGTATTTACCCGATAGCTAGATACATTTTTATTTTATGTATTTCATATATATATATTTTTTTATGGTATAGGGGGCAAACGAGCAGACGGGTCACCTGATGGTAAATGGCTACCGCCGTCCATGGGCACCTGTAACTCAAAGAGACACAAGTGCGTTGCCGCCCTTTAAGGTGGGAGTAGGGGAAGAGGGGAGAAGGGAAGGACGGGAATAGGGGAGAGGGAAGGGTTAGGGCCTCCGGTAACCTCACTCACGCGGCGAAATGCAATGCAAGCATGGCTCTCCCACGTAAAAATATGTAAAGAGAAATCAAAAATACAAAATGCCTGAAATAATAAAAAATTAAATATACGTCAACTTGTAGTTCAATTCATTGTAACACGCCCTCTAAAATATGCCTCTTCCTTTAAAAACTATAGAATTTGTGTTTATTAGCAATTTGACTGAAATGGGGACAAACCCAGGTTTTCATAATCACATGCAAAAATAAACTCCTTTAGATTTTAATGTAGTACTTGTATCAGCAGCACCAACAGTAAATATACAATTTTTAATGCACGTTTACGGTTCAAACCTTGGCAAGCTACTTACAAGCAGTAATTCCTAAGACAAGCGACAAACTTAATTGGATTACCAAGAATACCTTGGTGTGCCATGCTTCGGCATGTATGGGCCGGCCGTGAAGCAATACTTGCGTTGAGTTTCGCCGAGTGAGTGAGGTTACCGGAGGCCCAAACTCTCTCCCCTCCTTCTCCTACTCCCACCTTAAAGGTCGGCAACGCACTTCTGACTCTTGAGTTGCAAGTTTCTATGGGCGACGGTAGTCACTTACCATCGGGTGAACCGTCTGCTCGTTTGCCTACCCCACAAAAAATACTACTAATTCTGTGGCATATGCTATTGTACTCTGAAAAAAAAAAAAAAAACACTCTCGGTGTATAGAAAATGGTGCCATAAATTGTTTAACCCTGAATATTGCTCAAGATTCAAAATAGCTAAGCCGTGACCCCGCACGATATATTAATACGGCCATAAAATTTGAAACCATAGTCTCCCTTTCTTACTGGGTCTAACGTAATTTCCATAACAAAGCACTCGGCAACCCGACCAAAAGGGAAGGTCGCTAATTGCGCCATATTTCATTCACACGGCTGACATCACAATTTTGCAGGGTTAATTGGAATATACGATGAGCTCTTTATTTTACAGTCTTAGTGTTGAAGGACTGTTTATGCTGTAATTAATGTCTACGGCACTGTATTTTTGTTCCACTTTTTTTTTAAGGCTTTGTAGGGCTATAGAAGCTTTACTTTATAATTTTCAAAATAAATCAGATGTTTTAGTTTTTATATCTGCAATTATTCTTTCTATTGAGCCTCACTGACCTCACAAATATATGAGTGACCTTATCCCGCATTAGTTGCTCAAAAAATCTGTACGGAATACGTTCTGTAAGCACTTTAATGGCACTCTATCTTGTCTGTTGTCTTATAAACTTAACTTTTTTGAATATTCTCACTTTTAGTTACTTTTAAATGAAAAAAATTACTATCCTTACTCTTACTTATTTAAGGAAATCTCCGAGAGCATTTGTATTTTTGTATGGGTGAAATTCTTGAGAACACACTAAAAATAATCACCTCTTGATCAACAGGCAGCCACACCGTGGTGTACGGGGGGCGGTTTAGAGAAGCGTGAGAACGGGAGAGTACTCGTTCTCTCCCGTACCCTTTCTGCCGCCTATTTAGCCAACATCACCACCTCGCAAAATGCACTCTCGCTTCGGACCATGGTCACAAGCGAAAGGCTTCCCGCACCAATAGTCATCGTGATGTCGAGGTGCTGCTGCGCCCACGCTGTGCACTCCACTAAGGTGTGGAGTGCGGTATCTTGCGACAGCCTCCACAGTGATGGGACGCAGACGTTGGCTCCCAGCCTATACGATACAGGTCCTTACCGATGCAGCCACGTCCGATGAGTATCTGCGACATCCGGTAGGACAGGCTGCCATGTCGCCTCTCTAGCCAAACCTCCATGATGGATCTTACCGCCACAATTTTTAAGAGAATTGAAAGAGAAATAATATAAAAAAGTGAATAGCGGCAAGATCAAGTTATGCTAGGTTACTATAAAGGATGTACCGTACGTGCTAGCCTATTTGCCACGCCCTGGGAGTTAGACGCAGTACTCCTTGTGTTGCAGTATAGGTGGCGCAGTGATGCCCTAGATTGGGGCGGGCGGCCAGTGCCTCGTGAAGTATAGGGACACCGGACCGAGATCCACTAGATCCTGATGGTAGAGTGGGAGCAACGAGTTCTGAAGGCACTGACCTCTGAGAATCCTCTCTCCTCAGAGGAATGTGGCCGGATCCCGTCATCCTGTACGACCATCAGGTCGTACAGGATGACGGGATCCAGCTAGGGTGAGACAGGTTAATTGATGCCTGTCAGAGGTTGAGGAAGAATGCAACACCGATCATCTACAAAAAAACAATTTAATCGTATATAAATATAATAGAAGGCATTTGCCCTCCCTCTCATTTATAGGAGTCATTATTTCTAGTAGCGTAGTTAGTTCTGGTTTCGTCGGCGGACTAATTTACCAGGCATCTCTAAGAGATTACCATTTTATCAATCGTATCATTAAATACGATTAATAATTTTATTGGTACAGTACTTTTATAGAAATCTAATTCAAACTATATATTCAAATTCAAATTCAAAAATATATTGTCTATATATATATTTATATATATATATATATATACATATATATAACGTTAGGCTATATTTAAACTGCATTTTAGACATGGAAATCACTCAACAACAAAGCAGCAACAGTTGACTCAATCTACGTAACGAAAATATTAGGAATGATGATATTGATATTGCGTTTGAATGCAGAACCCTCAACCTCACGGATGCGAAGACGGAAGACGTGCACTACTGAGCCAGTTAGTCTGTGATCACGGCCAGTGTCACCTGGTCGAAACGTTGGGCGATTCCGAGGTTTGTAATACATATTACGTGATGCGTTAATTGCCGAAACTCTATTTTTTTATATCTTATCGAAGTTCTATTATATAAGGCATAGCTCACATGGTCTAGACTATCGATAACCGTTTAGGAAGAAAAGTTTCACACTGTTTGGAAAGCAAAGCGTGAGGCGTACTTCCATTAGATGGGCCGATGAGGACGATGGGTTCACAGTGGCAGTGAGCCATTGTACGAAGGCAAGACCGCTATTTGTAAAAGTCTTTATGGAAGGTCAATCTTAAACTTTGGACGATCCACGTCTGATAAGCAAGTTTTTTTTTATTTATGGAAAATACTTTTCAAACATGTTTATACATTGTATTTGCACATGAAATATAAGATATGATATACATACAATTATATTAGGACCCTTGAAATGGGTATGAAGTTTTTTGTACAAACCTTCAGCTGATGAAGTACATATTATAATTCAAACGACTTTCAACTATAATGATCGTCATTTATTTACTTTATCGTTAAAGGACATTAAAATTCCAAGTTGCTTTATTTTAATTAACAGCGCAATGTTGACAACGAGTTAATGACGTCACATTTGTCATTTTAAACTGTCATGGCGCTGGCAAAATAAATTATTACCTACCTGTTGAGTTGGAATTTAGTCAAATTTAATTTGATTTAGTAGCTCCGTTTGTTTGCGGTTGTCACCTTAAAATGAAACTATTCTATTTATCATTATCGGTTATGCTAAAGCCGAGAGTTTATGGATGGCAAGAGGAGTTGCAGTGTATAGTTGGTTAAAAATTATATGATATTATATATTACACATATGTTTTCACATACATAAGTGTAATTCATCATCATTTTAATAAAGGCAGAGTTGTTATTCTAACAGAAAAAAAATTGTACAAAATACAAGTAAATAGTTAGTTTTCTAATATGATACTCTGCATGAAATGAGTCCGAAAGATGAAATGTGTGATGAAAGATTCTCAGAAAAAGTTATAATATCTATAATTTTCAGAAAAAAACTAAATTAATAGATACTGAAGAAGCTCTAGACCTATATTCAGAAGAAACATAACCTAAGGTTTCTTCAAACGCGATCCAAATTTACTTTATTTTATTTGTAAGGTACAGATACAGACAACAGATTGATGAACTTAAACTAAACGCAACCTTATACAATTTGTAAACCTGGAGTCCATTTACAGCTTTACACAACATTTACTGGTTGATTAGCTTCGTTGCGAAAAATATTTTGAAATTATAACAAGTAAAACTATAACCAAAAAAAAAAATATTTACAAAGTATGAAATATTACAATAAAAACTTTCGTGAGTGGTATTATATTTCGCGGCAGGACGCTTCACTCCTTGAGAAAGGGCCCCCGTCGGGTCCGAAACTAGTCGGGCATCCCCGAAATACAAACGTGAGTAAAACCGTATAGTTTTTAATAAGTATGAAATAGTAACTTGGCTTGTACTTATACTAATACATTACTTCGGCTGTGTCTTTATATAAATATTTTTTAAATTAGGATATTTTTCATCGAAAACATCTACTCGAGAGCATAACTTATGGTATAATATTGCTTACACATTCTAACAAATGGAAACAGAACAATTTCTGGGATACATTGTAAACAATTGTGGAGTACGCACAGATCGTGTTTGGTATTTTAAAGTGTATCTGACTTATAATAGCCATTTGTAATTTTATGTAGGGTACACAGGTTGCCCAACCATCTCCATTTCACGAGACTGGTCATCTCAAACTTTTGAAGTAGATCTTCGTATTGAGGTAGTTTACGCCTTAGACCGTATCTTGTACATAATGCCCTAACGAAGCGTCTCTGTATCGACTCAATTCGATCTAGGTGAGTATGATATATTGGAGCCCACGCAAGTATAAAGCAGTATTCAACAATACTTCACACTAAGCAGTAATACATTGTGATAAGTGAGTCTGCTTCTTTAAAAGGTTTTGAGTTACGAAGTACGAAAGACAGCATGCGCTTAGCCTCATTGCAAATATGGTCATAGTGCGGCCTAAATGACACAGTGGAGACAAACATTACGCCGAAGACATGAATTACCCTTACTCTTTCAAGGTTATTTCCTTTAATATGATATTAAAAGTTTTTTGAACTCTTAATTTTAGTAAACGAAAGTCATTTACAAATAGCACAAACAATAAAGGGCCCAAATTAGTCTTGTGGCACCTCGGATGTTGCAAGAATTGGAAAAGATTCACATCCATGAAGGGCAACCAAGTACGTTCAATTGAATAAGTAAGATGGGAGTCATCTGTACAGATTTCCATGAATACCAACATGTTGGGCTTTTGAGAATAATATAGAATTGTCGACGTGATCAAAGGCTTTGAAAAAATCGGTTTAGATTGAGTCTACCTGCGATTCACAGTTAAAGGAATCACACATATAAGTGGTATAGCATATAAGGTTGGTATTGTTGGTGTTGTCGTTAATTTAATATATGCCTGAAATGGTTTTAGAGATGATTATATATGAATCCCTCAAATATTTTGGCAAACCTGTTTAATATATAGATTGGTCTGTAATTGGATACATCACTCCGATCACCAGATTTATGTACACGCGTAAGCGCGTAACTTTAACTTAAAGGTTGCCTTGAAGAAATTGCTTTCAGGGATAAGTTCGCCCTTTGTGAATATTCACCTGATGTGTTTCAGGTAAATACATTTTTGTTGGTGTACAATAATACTACTACGACAATAGTCTAATAAAGATAGCTGGGATGCCACCCGTACCACCACCTTTGAAAAGATCAATAGTTTGCAACTTTTTAAGAAGATCACTTTCTGCTATTTATAGTTTGCCAATGGAATAATTGGATGAACGAAAGTAGGGAGAATAATTATTAGATATATAATTTGTAAATATGTTACTTTTAGTGTTATGTTATGTAATGTAATTTCCCAAATACATGGTCCAGGTCAAGTCTTAACAGTCTTTACTAACTGTTCTAAACTATGTGAAAGGGTTAATCTAATAGAACCGGATTCTGAGATAAGATGGTTCGTGTAAAATCCAATTATACTCACCTTTTATTAGCAGTGAATAAATGAATTTATGAGCTCCTAGCGAATTTGGCTCTATTGAAAAAAGACGCCTATTGTATGAGCGACTTAGTAAACGACATAATAATATATAAATATTTTAAATTTTTAATTCACCGTAGAATTTGATATATAATTTACCCAACTTTATTGTAACAACTTGCTAATATGTGTACCTCTGTTTTGTCCGTTGTCAACTACATTACAATAAATGTTGTTGACCACGGACAATTCGACCTGCAGAAGTGCATGTAAAAAAAATATCATTAGTTTAAGTTATGAAAGAAGAAGTGGTTTTTATCTCGGGGTCATAATTAAACTATTGATTAGATTTATTCTTGGCTGAGCCCCATTAGTAGGCCTTACAGGAAACATAAATCGTAAATGTCATTCATATGTAATCGACTTATTCATTTGGCTTATAATAAGTTAGCGACATTACAACGTATTTTATACTCTGACACCTAAACTGAGGAGAACTTAAGCCTATGCTTGTAATATGAACCATTAATGAGATTTAGTTTTGAATTAAATCAACTACACACACATACCACGACCGAGCCCTGTACAAAATCAGCACCTAACAAGAACAAAACCTCGAAAACCGATACAACATGAATACCCTATACAAGTTATTGTCAATATCACAATACGCGATGAATAATGTAACATCGGGCGTGTCTAACGTCTCAATTGCACGAGTTGTACACGATCCAGTCGCACCGTCCATAGCTACCTTTACTTGACATAATTAATTCGATTACTCCGAAGCATTATGTGTGTGACAGGGGCCCCACGTGATAAGGGTCAACTTTTCACGAGCTTATTCATCGTTTGTTTATTACACCTACACCTATTTGTCGATAAATTCTAAAAATATATTTAGAAGGTAGATTTCAGTAATTAAACTGGATGTTTTCGTGGGATATTTTTGGAGTATATTCTGTTTCTGGTGATATATAATTAAAAGTTCTGTAAGTGGAATTTACATAAACTCATAGGCTTCTTGCGTCATGGTTTTCATAATTTAAAAGTGGTAACTGTATGAGAGTCCAGAGTGAGAATCAGTTCTTGTGAGGTCCTAACCACTTTTGTTCATAGATGCCGCAACCGATCTCCTTAGCCCGATTCGCCATTGGATTGTTCGTCGACAGGATGATTAATTTATTTCCATTTCCCCAAATTCTTGAAGGCAAATTCAAAAGAAAAGGCCAACAGCTCGATGGATACACTTGCACAAACCGGCGAAGAGGCAAGTTTTTCTCTCAAAGACAAATTTATATGATAAATACCATACCACACCGAAAGGGGCACACAAAATAGCGTAATCCTATTTGGTTCTCTTAAATTCTGATACCTCATGGATGATTTAAAAGATTTTCTTTTCTGTTGCCCGTACGAGCCTCTCATACTTCTCCAAACTTTCTTCGACTTCTTCAATCTTCCGAACCCAATATTAACGCAACTTATAAACCTTTGTTTAGAAGAATATTGTACAAAGAAGATATTTGGTTAAACTATGTCTGGGACATGGTAATTAAGTCTGGTACAAAAGGAACTACATAATATTAATAAAATATCTTAAATGAACTGAATCGATGAGGACATAGTGGTAATCCAGTTTGTAATCTGGTTACCATAGTACAGGCTTTGCCTAGTTTGGGGTTAGACAGCCGTGTGTGAGATGTGTGAAGTTATTATTATTATTTAATAAAACAATAACTTATTAATAAGTAGTTCATAGACTATAAAACTCAAAGAAAAAAGTATTTAGACAGTAACAAACCAGTATGGGTTGTTACAGTATCATAAAACTACAAGAAAGCCACATAAGATTTTACAGATTTAGCTCTGAGCAATGAGATTTATTAAAACTGTAGTCCCAGAAACAGAAAATAATTAAAGACAAACAACTTAATGTGTATTTAATTTATTCTGCCAAGACGTTTCAATTCTAAATTCTGCTGTTTACCTCTTTAAGCCCTTGCTACAATTTATAACGTATTTAAATTAAATTATTGTGTACTGAGACCCATGTTTGCTGTCTGGCATCCATAAAATTTAATCTCATACTATAGCAAAAATGTATTTAAGTCGACACTAGTAGGTGTGTAATTTAAACTGCTGGTATCAAATCCTTAAACTATGGGATTTTTATTTTATGTACATACAGACGCACTACTTTACTTGAAAATAAAAAACGTAGTAACCCTAACCTCAAACTGATATATATATATTTTTTTTCTTTATTTCTATCTAGGGACATATTATACATCGCTATCTGGACCCAAACTAAGCAAAGCTCGTGATTTCTAAAAGACAAATGAACATACGTAGTTTGTTTATTTGTTATGCATTTACGTTTTAATTATGATCCGTTGAGTGGCAACGGATCATAATTAAAGTTCCATACACGTTGTGGAGAGCAACAAGAAGGACATCGATGAAAGTCATTCAGACACAAAGGACTGTTCCCAAGGGATAAAAATAACTTTTACGCAAACAAAGCCGCCGGCAAAAGCTTGTTTGCCAAATAAATTAATCTACTAGTTGGTTATTAGTAAAACTGCTAACACATCAGAACCCGATGGAGCGAGTCTGTCGATAAGATAATTTGATGTCAGTCGTAAATTAAGAATTTTCATTTTACCCTCCATTGACTCCAACAATTTTATTTTATAATATATTCTATTTTATATCACATTAACAAAACGTTTTTTTACTGCACATAAAATTTGACCCTCGTCGACATTATGTCACAACTTTTTTTTTTATTTTCACGGTAGGCAAACTGTTTGTGGCTAATCATTGTCAATATAGTCTAAATAGGTACTTGTAACCAAATCCCTATCCTATTACCTTTTAGTCATTAATCTAATTACGTTTGTTATGTATTTTATGCGCTGCCGTACCGTTCATCAAATCATCATGACCTTTTTTCTTAAAAAAAAAAAAATTATGAAAAGCAATACTTTTAGTCGAATACTTTTGCGCAATCGGATTTTTTAGAAGAAGGCTGTACTGGTACTACTATATTTTTTCAATTGAACTTCGGAATAAAAAGTAGCAGAAAATTTAAGTTAGTCACAAATTGTTTGCCGTAAGAAAATATCTCTAGACTATGTCTACAGAAAATGGCTGCCTTTTATTACTTATTTATTTAAATTAGCTTTAATTAGAACGGCCGATCTCTTTTCACAAGTTATTTATTAGGTGTACGCGATTATTTCAGTGTAACGATATTTTTATGCAGAATTTCTAATTAATTATTCTAGTGTACATAGAAAAAAAAATTGCGGCTTTGGTTCTTTTGTTTTGCAGTATCAGTACAGGAAATGAATGGGAGGGAAGAGAGCTCTCACTGAGGAACCGAGTAGATAAGTTCAAGGTAATTAAAAGTTATAAAGTTGCAAAGATCCATTTTTCAACACTAATTCAGGGCGAATTGGATGTGGAAATTTATATAACTGATATTTTTTTTAAGTTCTTCAGTTGAATAAAATGCTTGCGGTGGACTCAAGTCGGTTGTGTACTGAGTAGGATTTGAACCCGAAGCCACTTGATTGGGAGTCGGACGTCTGAACTTAAGGGAGCTAGACATATATTAACTAAAGAAAGCGATCTCTGATGAGGAGCTCTTGGAGTCGCTGTTCTCAGACTAAAAACATATGTACATGTTTACTCACTCTATGTTTAGATCACTACATATTATAAAACAAATACCCCGCCATGTCTGTCTGTCTGTTAGCGATAAACTGAAAAACTACTAAACAGATTTTCATGAGGTTTTCACTAAAAGACAGAGTGATTCATGGGGAAGGTTTAAGTGTATAATTTGTACCTGTGCAAAGCTGGGGCGGATTACTAGTATGTAATAAATAAGGATGTATTTCAAGCCCAAGTTGTGAAAGAAATATGATCTGAATAAACAGGAATAATGTGTTGCGTTATTAGTAAATAAATAAAACCTGTCAGCCGTAGGACTACACGTCAGAAATGAAAACACATACACACATATATATATTTATACACACACATATATATATTTATATATATATTATTCTATTTATTGTCGATTTGTCCATCCAAAGGTTGCCTGGAAGAAATTGCTTTGTACATATTCACCTGATATTTCTTGCAAAAACATTTTTTGTTGGTGTACAATAAAGTTTATTTCTATTCTATTCTATATTAAGGAGCTGACAAAATAGTTATCAAAATAATATTGAAATAGGAAATTTACTACTACTTATATCATTACGTAATAGTATTATATTTTACTAACGTGTGTATTTCGGGGATGTCGGGTAGTTTGAACCTGACGGGGGCCCATTGTCAAAGGGTGAAACATTCTGCTGTGTCGGATGCAGCATGACAATCTATACTACTTAGCTGACCCGTGCAACTTCGTCGTTTGTATATTTTCCCCGTTTTTGCAACATTTTTCATGGACGCTCCGCTCCTATTGGTCGTGTCATGATGTTATATAACCTATAGCCTTCCTCGATTTATAAACAAAAATAAAATAATTTTTAAATTCGAACCAGTAGTTCCTGAGATTACCGCGTTCCATCAAACAAACAAACTCTTCGGTTTTATAATATTATATTTATAATAACGTGGGAGAGCCATGCTTCGCCACGTGGCCTATACGTGGCTCGACCAGAGGGATACTACGCCTCACAGAAAACTGACAGTGAAGCAATGCTTGCATTGCTTTTCGCCGAGTGAGTGAGGTTACCGGAGGCTCAAACCAAAGGGTTTGAGCCTCCAACCTCCCCCCCCCCCCCCTACTCCTACCTTAAAGGCCGGCAACGCACTTGTGACTCTTGAGTTGTAGTAGTATGGGCTGCAGTAGTCATTTCCCATCAGGTGACACGTCTGCTCGTCTGCCCCCAATACCATAAAAAAAAATATTTGTTCAATCGCAAAACTAAACTTATTTTTTTTACCAAACAATATTTTTAATTAAAAAAATAATTATCAACAAAAGGAATTGGACCCAAACTATGTCACGTGCAGAGATTTAAGAAGACGAAAGATAAAGGATCTTTCAGTAGCTGAAAAGGAATTTCAACAAAGGAATGAATGCGGAACGCTCTTGACAACAGGGCTGGTCACGTACGGAATCTGTGATGGTAAGATTTGGAATTTATAACTTTCGTCATTTATGAAAATATTAAGAACATATTGATTTTTTATTATTACAAAAATCGCATGTCAGTTCGAACAAAAGTGAGTATCGTGTTTTACAACTAACAGAATGAGAACTTATTTTCTTGTTATATAATGGTATGTGTATGTTCCCTATCTTCACTGAGGTTGCCATCAATTCAGGCCACGTGGTCCACTCACACGGTTGCATATCGAATAATTCCCTTAAGCGCGCTTGTGTATGTAAACGTGGGGATAGTTAGCAAACAAATCTTATACATATTAAATACCATATTATTAGTGCCACATTTATAATATGAAATAAAGTTGATTTGATATTAGCTGGCAGCCCTGTCGGTCGTGCAATCAAACCACGCATCCGATCGGAAGGAGCCGTTTAAGATATTTCACGTGATTCCCATACAATGGACTAGTTTTAACTTTGATCTAAAGTGTTACACCACTTGTCTTTGAACATTCTACTTAGAGCAATGTTTGTGACAAAGTTATTTTATAAAATCTTTGTATTCTTTATAGTGTAGATATGCGTATTATACAAAATTGGGTTTTAGTTGCTGTATTCGTTATAACGTGCGATACCCTTGTAGTATATAGGACGTAGCGGCCGAAAGGATTTCACCGATCGAAGACATCGTACCTAATAAAATATTATAGTGAGTTTAAGTCCCCATTTATAACACTAAAAATACCATATTGTGTTAGTGTATGTTAATTAAAGCAGTACTCCACACTTCTCCTTTACAATAAATATGTAAATAATTAATTTATAAATCCCATTATGTATTTGTTGGAATTATGGATTTCTCTATATTTTCTTTACATTATCTTTATTTCTGTGTTGGTGATTTTATTCAATATATAATGAAAATAATAAAAAAAATAATTAAAGTAAACGATTATGGTAACATGCAAATTACTAGATTTACAACTTAGTAGACTTTAAAATACAATTTTTGACCACATACAATATAGTCGTAGGCGCTGATCCGTGCCCTCACTATCAAATCAACTTCGGTTGCTACAAACAATCTATCACTATTATTTTGAGCAGTTAGAATCAATTAAGTTAACAAAGTATCGTCTCGGCAATTTGAACCATTATATAAATATGTCTTATGTCAACGCTCGGAGCCATGGACGTATTTGAACACATTTCAGAACATCACGAAATATATGTTAAACCGCGACGCGTTAAGGCGACTCTTCATATTTTTTCATAACATACAAATCGGTTCTTAAGGAGTAAACTCCAAAAAGAAAAATATAGAACTGGACGATGACGAGAATGTTTAAAAGGTAAAGACATAAATTTTATGTCAAATAATAAAAACCAACTAACTTCAATTATTCAAACTAACAACTGAAATTTAGCATGTGACAAAAATTATCTCACGTAAGCACGCACATACGCAAACATACACACACACACCCGCACATACCCACACACACACTTACGCATATTCACGCAAATTCATACGCATAATTATATACACACATGCGATACTTTCACCTACTAATACTATATTTATATAATTAAAATTAGGGGTTAGTGCCTGGTAATGTGTATGACAGGGTATCCTAGTGCAGATACCAGTCTCTCTCAAAGAATATGCTAAAAACTTTGTTTAAAAAATCATGTATTGTATGGATGTATGTGGGAGAAAAAAATACAATAGTATTACAATATTGTTTGAATTTAGAAAGTTAAATAACAAATGGACTTACGCCGGGATGACCCGACCATAGATACAAATTTCTATCTAATAAAATAGATACAATCAAATAGGTATAACAAACAAATATGGCACCTCCAACAAATAAGAAAGAAAGAAAAAAATTGCTTCCTCCTAATATTACTTTCTACCAGTAAATGGTTTATCCTCACACTTTAAAATGTGAAAAGTCGCATAATACGAAATCTTAACTTGTGCAATTAATGACTTGTCGAGGAGTTTTTTTTACTTGAGATTACAGTAAGTATGTAATTCTTAGAGAATCCCATAAAAAGTTTTTACTTTTTCGACAACGTGTGAGTGACACTCTTGGTATTGCGCTCATGGATTTTTTTGCCGTCTAAGGGATATAAAAGCACACACTTAGTTCAAGATAAACGATGCACTAACTACATAATAATTATCACAATCCTACCCTTATAATAATTATTATAATAAGACTTTAGACAGCTGGATCAACGGACTGATTCAGAAGGCATACGGCACACGGCCCGTATAGTGAGAAGGTTCTGGTTTTTCGGGCCCTAACCACCGTTGTCTCTGTCCCTGTGCCCGATTTCGTTGTCGTCGTTGTTTGTCTACTATTTTTTTATACTGATATATTTTTCTAAGGTACATATGTTATTTATAAGTTTTAAGATAAATAAAGAGAATAATATTAATAACTTGGGACACTTCACACAAGACCATCTGATCCCAAACTAGGCAAAGCCTGTACTATAATAACCAGACTGCTGATAAAAATACTTATATATTACATACATATATATTATAAATATTTTAGATGCATACTTGACTAGCCGGTGCTTTTAATCACTTGTTCCTAGAATTTTGTTTGAAGCAGACACATGTGAAGACGAGCCCCATTTCACACCCAATCAGTTGATTCCATTGTATCGTTACAAACAATTGATATTGGTACAGGGTCTTGAATTAACAAGTCCTCGGTAGTAACAATCGTTACCGAAGTTTGGATTGTAGACGTAGGGTACAGAAATTTCAAGCATTGTAGTAGCTAAAAGGAAAGACCGGTACGTGAAATACAAAAGATGATTTCCATGGAAATCGAACAACTGCAAACTTGCAAAGTAAATGTTGAGCATATACATATAATTTAGACACTGCTATAGTATAAAACTATACTAGTCTCAAATATGTACTCAATAATTATGGATTTAAATAAATATAATTTGTTGAGAGACATACAGTTCCTTCTTGCAAGATTTAGTCGTCTGAATATGAAAAATATGAGTCTAAGAAGCAGAAGAAAGGGTTTTGCTGATTAACCACAGAACGTTCTTTTTTCTATTGGCTGGAGTATTAGGTGTAAGAAATATCGTTTTATGGGTTTTGGGGCACATACTTTTTTTAGTTTAGAAACGTAAAATAAGTTCATATTATGATTAAAAAGAGATATCGCCCTGAATTTCAAATTCTTAAGTTAAGTTAGTTAAATTACAGTTTTAAACTTTGTTGGAAGTAATTTCTTAGTTTAATTTTTTTATTGCTTCATAAATTCTTGAAAACAAAAAAAAAGTTTAGTTAACTTGAAATATGAAACGTGGGAAATCACAATTTTTCAAAAGTAAGATTTCTCCTGTAAGTTTCGTCGTTCAGACGTAACTCCAAGAAAGTAATCGATACCGTTGTACAACAAAAGGGTATTTTTCCTGAACCCTTACTTCCGAAGGCTCTCTGATTACCTTTTCTTGTTATTTCGGGGCTTCCGGATATCCCTATAGATAATATCCGCTAAAAAGGGCTTAGTGTAATTAACACGGAATTTTATTGGAGAAATTAAAAAGAAATAAAACCTTATTCCTGTCAAGATTTTAAAGGTATTAGAACTTTAAAATGTAAGAGGCGTTGTAATGATTCAGAGAACAAACAAAACACTGACGCTTTGTCTTAACTTGAAATTTAAGATGCTGAGATTATGAGATACATTAATGTTCAATGAGGGAGTGAGGAATGAGGAAGTCTACGTTGCAATATAAGAGAGAGAAAAAAATACTTAACGTGTAAAAATTGCCAAACCTATCAAAGTAAATAGACTTCTCCCAGGTTTTACTATTATTGACCATCTAGGTAAAGCCTACTGAACTAATAAAAGATTGAATTACTCAAATGAGTAACCAAATTAATAAGCTTTTGTGTAATAGTTTTTTTTTTCAATTAATTGGTATTTACTGTGGATATAAAACAACAAAATAGTAGTGCTTCACACAATGTGCACTTAATGTAATAATTCTCATAATAAAAATCACTTTAATGTTTTAAATTTTAGTAAATTTTCATAACCGTTTGATTAAGTACATTTAAAAGTGTAATTTGGGTAATTCCTTACTTGAATCCTTGATGCATATAATAGCATTATTTCCAAGACATAAAATTTAGGTGGGGATAAAATCGGGAGCTATAAAAACAAAACCAAATAAATTATTATAACAATGTTTTTCAAAACATATCCCTCTTGGAACTTCAGAAGGAAAGATTAATGGGGTTTTAAACATCATTAATTTTGCTCCCCCATAAACGTCAGAACGCCAGGTGGGGTATTAATAACGCGATATTTGCCTCGACACACCATGGAATGTCATAGCATCATTGGCAATATAATGAGAATTCTCTTGGCATCCGTAATTACTGGTATCCTCTCGGTTTGGAGAAACTGACTGATCTGTTAATTCCAAAATATATGAGCATGTAATAACTTTTTTCTGAGCAACTGTTCTAAGAACGAAGATGAAATGCATTTCTCCTAATAACGTTTATGTAGGCATGGTAACTCTTATGCTGATCTCACTATTTAGAAATAATATAAATAGTTGTTACGACCAGTCTCAGTATATTCAAAAATAAAAAAAAAATAACATTATCTCTTAAATATAAACACTATATTAAGATTGCGCAGAAAGCTAAAAAAGATCACACTAGACTTTTATATACACGTCAGTAAAATCCAGATGCTTTTGCCATTTTGATAATTAACAAACTTTAAACCGCTCTCTTGTCCCTTAACGCATAACTGCGAATACTTCCTATTCTATCATTTCAAGATCTAAGTGATAATATAATAACAGTAATATAATAGTATTATTGTAAACAAGACGAGTAAGAAAAGAGCACCTAATATAAAAATATAGATTTTTATCGGATGCATAGTTATTTTAATGTGCAACTAATATCACATGATGCTATCGTATGTGCTTGTTAAACGCTCACTTGAATGAATGAAATGAAATGAATAGGATACATGTAAACATAGTCATGTTTCGGTGCAGACATTCTCAGGTGAATGTTCTGAGGCAACCTGACCTAATAAACAATAATCTGTATCTACGGTGTGTTCGGTCCTCACTTTCTGACACTACCACGTGTGCAAACCAAAGAAGACGACATTGGACCAGCAGCGGTGGATAATAATATTTTTTTTTTATTTGCTTTATCAATATTTGTTTACACTTATTATACACAATTAAAATAACACATAGGTAATTTAACAAAACTGTAAAAATCACTTACAGGCGAACTCCGCGTCCTAATTTTAGTGCGGGAGTCAAAACTTACTTACTTACTTACAAGATAGGAACTATAAGTAATAGTTATAGCAGTTATAGCAACCAATAATATATTAAGTATAGAGTTAGTAAATATAAAAATCTTTTTAACAAAAAAATTTACTGACGAAAAGAACTAAAAAGCAAAAAATAAATAAACCTTTTAAGTCTCAAGTACCTATTGGGCTTATTTATTTAGATAAAGTATAAAATTTTTATAAAGTTATTTTTCGTCATTTAAAAATTAAGACAACTTAACATAATAAAAATACAATAAAAAGGAAAACACTAATGAGGTAATTTTCCAATCAGTATTCTGATTTGATTAACGAAAGAGTCACAGTGTAGGTCTATGCATTCACTGTATCTGTTTAAGACTTTCCACATCTTTGCATAAAGGAATTTGCGCCTAACACGACAGTACTAAATGACACTACGGATCAAACTATTATATAGGATTTTATTTGTAGTTACGTGGTAGAGCCATGCTTCGGTACGTATAGGCCGGCTCGACTCCGCTCGATACCACGGCCTCACAGAAAACCGGTAGTGAAGCAATGCTTGCATTGCATTTCGCCGCATGAGTGAGGTTACCGGAGGCCCTAAACCTTCCCTCTTCCCACTCTTTCCCCCGTCCCCCTCTTCTCCTACTCCCACCTTAAGGGCGGCAACGCACTTGTGACTCTTGAGTTACAGGTGCCCAAGGGCGGCGGTAGTAATTTACCATCAGATGACCCGTCTGCTCGTTTGCCCCCTATACCATAAAAAAAAAGTTATGTTACGAAATTACCTGCAATTTCTCGAAACAAAACCCAACAACGCTGTAAGTAATAGACGCTCTATTAATATTATCATTTAGGTGAAGCGTAAACGTTAATTTTGAATCCAACTGAACGCCTAGATCTCGGATATTATCAATCTTTTTTATAGTTTGTCCGTCTTCATGGTAATTCAATGGAAATATTTTGTGCCTTTTTGAATTTCAATTGCATTCCAAATTGATACCAATTTGCTAGTCTATCTAGATCTTCTTGTAGATATTTAGAGTTATCATTTCTTTCACCTATTATGGTCACTTTATGTCAACGCTAGATTAAAATGATCGCGTACGTTTTAATTTTACTCATGAACTTAAACTTTAAAATAGCATGTAAGTAATAAAGTTTTCTCCACAATCGTTCATTTAGTTAGCAACTCGAAAGCTTTAACAATGATTGCAAAAAGAAAATTACTCTGAGCGGCTGTGTCAAAGTGCTGGTGTACTTACAACTAGCTTGCATTCAGATAATGACTTCAAAGTGCTAGATTCCGTGTCTCTTGAGAGTTTATTAACTAAAGATATTTTAGTCTGTTCGCTTTTGTCTACGTTTATAGTGACATTTGATTGTGTAAAGGTTTGTTTACTAACTCACTGTATGTGTCAAGGTAATGAAAAATGTTACGTTACATACTTTTTAGTAATAGGGTAGTTGGCTTGAAAGCCAAATCAACATCTACTAGGTTGCCATGGCTTACTGTTATAAAGTTATAAGTGTGTATGTGCTCGTTCTTTCTGCGTGCTACATTCACCTCAGAAAGCAGCTTTTATTAAATCGTCCAAATCTAAAATCCTTTCAACCTACTACAAAATTCTCCATAACGGCCCATTTGTGCACTATCTTGTTTTAAAGAAGATGGTCATTTTACGCTAGCTAGCTATAACATTCAAAGCCTGACTTTAAAAGAAACTATTATAAGCTCGTTGGAATAGTTCCAACTGCTTGCGATTATCATTTCAGAGTTCGATTTCGGGCCAGAAACGACACGAAATTGTCTAGAGTTGGTTATAAATATTTAAAACTTAGTTCTCAAAATTATTCCTTTATGGAATTGGGGTTAAATTTATTTTAGATATAAAATCTTTAGAATTGGAATTTTATGTATTCTCAAATATGGTAATTTTACATCATCATCAGCCTTTCACTATCCACTGCTGGACATAGGCCTCTCCTAATGTACGCCACTGAGCTCGATTGTCAGCTGTCCTCATCCAGTTTTTCCCCGCCGTTTTGCGCAGATCGTCACTCCACCTGGCCGCAGGGCGTCCTACACTACGTTTCCCTTGACGTTCTCCACTCCAGAACTCGTCTACCCCAGCGGTTATCGGTTCTGCGGGCAATGTGGCCAGCCCATTGCCACTTCAACTTGCTAATTCTTTGAGCTATGTCAATTACCTTGGTTCTGTGTCGGATAACTTCGTAACGAATTTTGTCCCTCAGAGACACACCAAGCATAGCTCTCTCCATAGCTCGCTGATCGACCGAGTGTCCACGTCTCGGCACTGTAAGTCATTACAGGTAGGACACACTGATTAAAGTCTTTTGTCTTAAGGCACTGTGGTAAAGACGACGTGAAGACCTGGCGAAGCTTACCAAATGCTGCCCATCCCAGCTGAATCCTCCTATTGACTTCCCTCTCGAAGTTGTTCTTACCCATTTGCAAGGTCTGCCCAAGGTACACGTACTCTTGAACAACTTCGAGATGAACGCCATTTACTACTATCGGTCCCGGGTTAATATGACTATTGAGCATAATTTTCGTCTTATCAATGTTCATTCCGAGGCCGATGCGTTTGGAGGCGTCAGCTAATCCGGACAACATCTCTTGTAAGTCCGGCAGCGACTCCGCCATTAGGACAATATCGTCAGCAAATCTTAGGTGCGAGATGTATTCACCATTGACGTTGATGCCCTTACCTTTCCAGTTTAGCGTCTTAAACATATCCTTCAGGACACTCGTGAACAGTTTCGGGGATGTTACATCTTCCTGTCTCACCCCTCTGCGTAATGGGATATGTTTAGTCTGCTGATTTTGTACTTGAACACTCATAGTCGCGGCGTTATAGATACATCTCAACACGTCAATGTACCGACAGTCCACTTGGCAACGCTGCAAAGACTCCAGAACAGCCCAGGTTTCAACTGAGTCAAAGGCTTTTTCATAGTCCACAAAGGTAAGGCACAGGGGCTGGTTGTACTGTTCGGTCTTCTGTATAACCTGCCTCACTGTGTGTATGTGGTTTATGGTTCAAAATCCTGAGCGAAACCCGGCCTGCTCGGGTGGCTGAAACTCATCAAGTCTTCTTGCGAGGCGATTTAGGATGACCCTTGAAAACAACTTATATACGTTGCTCAGGAGTGAGATAGGGCGATAGTTTTTAAGTAGCGTTTTATCTCCTTTTTTTAAGAACAAAACTACCACACTCCTGCTCCACGCTTCTGGAGTTCTCCCGCTATTCAAGACGATACTAAATAACTCAGATAATAACTCAAATAAAAAAAATTACATCACCTATGTAAAATTACCATATTATACAATATAGGTCTTATAGGTGTTCATAAAAACATACGAACTCTATTTCAGATTGAAAGTATTCTACGTTCTAAAATTCTCAATTGACCGCAACAATAAGATTTAAATACAATTTATATTTTTTTGCACTGGGAGTGATGCGGGACGGGTTACTTTGACTCTTCATTTAAGTTATATGTATATTTTTTTTTAGATGTACTATTGTTTCAAAATATATGTAATTTATATTCTTGTAATATACTTTATTCAGAGAATATTCTTTTAAATTAAACTAAACTAACAATTCAAAAATCTTTTCATCATCATACTGTTGCTATTATTTTTTTCAGCCCATCTAACTTAGCAAGGTTAGCTGTTACTGTTGCCAATATTACACTAATCTTAAGACTCGAGCGAAGCCAATCCTAACCTCCTTCCTCTAATCTCTTGACTCGGCACACCTATAGAAAAACGTAGCACTACTAAGTTTATTAACATTCACCTTTGGGCAATAATAACAGATTTATCAATAACAGATCAAATAACAGCACCCATTTCTGTTGAATCAATGATAATAACAAAAGTCAAAATTATAAAAGGCTTTATACTAAATTGTAGTTCATCACAAAGGTATCGTTGACAAAGCCATGTTACAAATGACAGAGAGAAAATATTTCTTCTCAAAGAGGATTATAATTTTAATCGTAAAGCTCGAAGCTCCAACCGATGTGGGATCCGTCTGTTATTTACCTTTGACGTGGTGAAAAGTTGGATTTTAATTAATTTATCTTGAGGATTTAATTAGTAATAACTTGTGTAGCTGAAGCCGAATCTCTTTTATGATTGATCTTTCAAACCGTATTCGTAATTAAGTTTCATGAATGATATGTACGAGTATGTGTGTAAGAGATATGTAATGTAGTTTAATGTTTAAACTTATGTTAGAACTTATAATTACGCAGGTATTTCGGGAATGCTTGACTATTTTTGGCCCTACATCAAAGCCTGACACCAACTATTTTAGTACCTATCTAATCATTAAAATTTTGTCAGTTAAATTATGCAGTAGAAAAATCAAATCTTAACTCCGATGCTATTTGATGATGTTAAATGTTTCAACATCTACGTTTATCAACAAAGAAAAATCACTATATCCAGATCCTTAACACGGGTCTCTTTTGTGGTTTAACATATTATTTCCAAAAATTATTTACTATGTTATAAAATTAATGAACGCAGAATAAACAAGTAGTAGGTATTTTAGTCTAATAGCGCACTAAAACAATACACCAACAGTCCAACACTACATCAGTACGTACATCAACATTTAACTAGACATCATAACACTGACGATGACGTCAACTAAACAATAACGATGACGTTAGAGCTCCGACACATCCTTGTTCATAGCCCAACACATTTTTTACATGTCTCTACATATATTCTTTACTTCAACTGCTCACTGTCATTTGACATTTTGAAAATAATATTCCGTTTATATACTCCCCACACTTATTCCTGTTACTTCTCAAAGATGTCACAAACAATGCTTAATATTGTTCAACATTTGTATGTCAATGGTACCGAATTTATCTGTCGTAAAAGCGATATGACCTCTTTATAGAGTGGGCTTCAAAAGATCTATTATCTCATGGGCTGTCAGAAACGTAAATTTTCGTTTATGTGTCATGAGAAAGTAATTGTATAGCTTGGGTGATTTTAATGAGGTTTATTTTATTTTCTACGATGTAATATTGCTGGTGACAAACTGGATTTTTCTTTTTTCATATAGGTATTCCCTGGTAAAACTTAGGCAAGGCTGCAAGGGCACGAAACATGGTTTGCTAATAACGAAAGATGTTCTTGATATGAGATATGAGACTTTGAGAATAGCGCTTAACAAAACTGTCTTCTCTGGGTAATTAATTTCACGGGTAACTCCACCACTACTGTATCATCTATGTATACAGACTCAATCCCATTACTCGGTAATTAATTATTCATCAAAAAATATTTACTAAAGAGGGCAAACAAGTACACGCCAAGTATGTCATGTGTAGGTACGCGTGGCATAAACAAAACTTTAAATGCAGATTACCATACGAGCTAAATTGTACTTTATTGCGTTATAAAGAGAGCTACTACTCATTTCTATGTCCAATGTTGAATATTTTGTACCTAAATAAATTATTTTCTACAGCAATGACAACATAATACTCATTTTTTTAAATTGTTATAGTATTTTGCATGTGACAGTTGATAAAGAATTTTGTGTTACTTATTTATATTATACATATCTTAGCATTAATTTCCTTATCATTTATATCACAACTTATAAAGTCCATAAAAACAATTTTGGCATGAACGTTTCGCGAATTTACCAAGCTCGTTAAGCCATCAGCTCCTTTTTAGTAGTCCAACATCTGTGGCTGTCGTTACGGCAGACTGAGAAATTGCAACTAAGTAGGGAGCTTTTGTAGCTACATATCTAGCTGTGATTATCTGTTAATTCAATGGGTATAATTACGACCACTAACCATTACGATTCTCTTTTTTCTAGGCACACTATAGATTTCAATTTTTGTTTAACCTTAGTAACAAAAGCCCGTCTGCTGGTAAGCGGTTACCGTAGCATATGTACGCTTGCAACTTCGGAGCTTTAAAAACCTACACTCCTTACTGTAGTCCTTCGTGGAAACCTCAGCAGGGAGTTCATTACACAGGCGGAGCTTTCGCGGGAGGAAATTCCTTTGGAATCGTACCATGGGCGGCAATTTTGGTTACATGGAGTGAGGATGAACACCCTGCCCCGCAAGCGGTGCTGTATTAGAAATGCGGCTATGGGCATCATGTCAAACAGTTCCTCAGAGCACAAGCCTTCATACAAGCGGTAGAACACGCACAAAGTAGCAAAGTCTCTGCTTAGGCTTAAGAGTTCCCGAGTCTTTGCACTGTATCCAAGTGTTCCCTCTTCAGGACTTCTGAACTCGATATTTGTATAATATTCTAATAATATATTATTAAGATAATATAAAAACAATACAAGGCATTTATTTTTAGATGTCATTTTGCTGTACAGTATAAAGGCTATTACAGAAAGGTGTGGTCATATTTTGGAGGCTTCTTCTCTTAGGGTATACCCGGGTTCCTAGAAAAAAAAAAAACAAATCTATTTTTTACAAGCTAAATCAACTATTTGTCAGCTACATATAACGCTCCTAAAATGTGACCACACCTTGCTGTAACACCATTATGTCGACAATACTGAGCTCCAAAAACCACTTACCGAAGAATACTTAAAACCATTATGACTAAATAATAACCCTCTAAATTATAAAAAAATGTATACTATATCTCCACGGGCAATGCACAAATTCATTTTACCACAGTTTGCACTCGCGAGCTGAGGTTTTCCTTAAAAGATCATGTGTTGCTAGAATAAGAGTTTACACAATTATACGTTTTTTAACAAAAAATAAACCGACTTTAACGAAATTAATTGTAAAAAGTTAACTAATAATAAATACCTAATACGTAAATTAGATTAGCGATTAAAAATACGTAGAGTAGATTAGCGAAACAATCATGAAACTTGGTTTATTACTTTTAAAGAAAATCGCAGACATGCAAAGATATACACATACATAGGGATCGAATAAAGAACCTTCTTTTTTGAAGTCGGTTATAAAGTTAATCAAAGCAGCTAGTATGTGGCTCTTAACACATTTGAAGACCTCACCATCTTTGAAGTGTGAAAAACATGATTTAAACTTAACTAATTTTTTAATTTTAAACTTAAAATGATTCTTTCATTTCGTAAGCGTATAATTTTAGAAGTTAAAAATAAGGTAAGATACTCAAACCACAACAATAAATTTTAATCTAGACATAAATTTTGCTCAAAATCTTAATTTATACTTCACGTGGCCTTAAAATAAGACCTGGTCCAGCATATGCTAAATATGTGCCCAGCACTGATTTTGCAACCAGAATTTCTTTTCTTAAAAACCTAATGTGGAAAAATACTTTAAACTATGTCAGGAGAAAGTACTCATAAGAAACTAAAAATACTGTCGAAAATGAACTAAACAATAAAAGGAACTGGAATATTCTTGGCGTCGTACAAAGGACGGGTCCTGCTTTTATCTACAGCCACATAAAACCACACACTCAAGTCTACTATTACTGAAGTTACTTTGCGAGGAAGGCGCTTAAACGACACAGTATTTTTAAACATTTTTTTATTGTATATTCTTTATAACATTTAATGTTGTTGTATATTTTTGTAACCTAGTTACTGTATAGAAACTACTTTAAAGAAATAGTAATTAAATTAGATAGTTAAATAATATTAGTCATAGCTCTCTGACTGCTAAATTAAAATGTATTAAAAAGAAATACCGGCAATGACTACAAAACTGCATTACCAAAACACTTTTAAAAAATTCAAACGACTTCAAAAAGCAGTAACAAAGTACACTGAAACGTGAAAAATAATCGATTTCAAACTTAATTGAGAATACTACATACATGTAACACTTTTATAAATAATAAATAACATGATAAAAGTCGGTGCCAAGCTAAATAGGTACTTGATAGATAGGCTAGGTATTACATTAGAATTAAATTCCCTTCTTAATTAAGCTGTTTATAACGCAATAAGCAATACTTAGGGTATTGCTTATTGCGTTACGAAATTATAAGCAATTGGCAGAAGGTGGAATTTGCATATCGAATCTATCTATAGTAATATAATGGATGGAGATCCTTTTTTTGGACTTCGCAGTAGTCGGGTAAAAATAGCTGTCAATGATTGTTGTATAATGGTTAGATCATATTTGAGAAAAAAAAAGTTATTTATATAAAACCTGATTTTTAAAAGTTTAAGACACGACGGCGCGATCTGTTATCATTGATAGATATCAGCAAGCCCTGAGGATTAGAGTTGTTGTGTTTGCAGAACGTAATGTCAAAGCGGACACTTAGAAACCACAACCATTGAACCTATATTCTCACGGTGATGTATCGTTAATTGTGCTTCGATCTATAAAGTATAACTATACTTAAAAGTTTGAATTGACACACCATACACTTAACCAAAAGTAAATAGATTCAACCTTAATGCCTTTTAGTGATAAGTTGACCAACAGTGGGTGATACTTTATAGGTCGAAGACTTAACTAAGTCTTTATTGGTTTTACATTCAGTTAATTATCGAATTTGCCTTCCCTTTCAATATATATATAATTCTTTATTTGGTCCCACTCACGTAATAGGGGTATTACGTGAGTGGGACCAAATAATTATTGGCGAAATGTGGGTGTTTAATACGCCTCTGTCTACTCCTTTCGGGATACAGGCATGAGGGTACGTATGTATGTTAATTATTGGAACACAAAGTCACTAAACTAAAATTTCTCTAAATTCTCTTATTACTTAAGAGTTTTCCAAGATGTTATTCTGTTGTTACAGCGAAATAAAGTTAGTTTTCATTATGACACCACTAAATTTGATTCTGACATTACTAAAAGTACGGGTTGCCGCTATTTAAAAATGAAAAATGAATGTCAAGTGTATTAATAAAATATCGTGTATTAATTAAATATCGTGAAACAAAATTTTTAGGTTTTTCCAAAACCTATAACTGGATCGTGGTCAGGAGTGGACAAAGTGTAATTCGATCGAAACGTCGGGTAACCAAGACCTTTTAAATATTATCGCGATTAAGTCCCGAATTACACATATAATATGTAACTAACTGCTTATAATGAGTCTATGTAAGTTAAGCCGACATACAAATTATTTTTAATATCATTCAAAATAATTTTAGACCGTGTTTTATTAAAAAAATTACTTTCGAAATAAATAATCATTTTATAAACGATGGACGAGAAACCTCTACCATCTTAAAGGGATTGGAATTGAACCATACTCGTATATTTTCCAAGAGCATTCAATCTTGATGGTTTCTATAAATAATATATGTTTTATTTCAGATAATATATGATGATTTAATTTAAACGTAAATAGTAGATAAGTACATGATAAAATTAAAATATACGTAACTTTCCGTTGAAGTAACCATTCATCATAATAATATAAAAATTAATAACTATTAGACTTTAGATAAGCAAATAGAAAAAAAAATTTTTCACTAAAAGTTAGTCGGCATGTCATCTAATTTTAGTGTTACTTTTCTAATTTTAGATGTTTAGAACGTACAACAGTTAACAAAAGGGCAAACATGGACTAAGTTGAGTAGGTTATCCAATTTTGACGCTGTCAAACTAAAATGAGTTTAGTCCTACGTTATCAGAACACTAAACGTCATTTGGAAGAACTAAACAAAATTTTGGAGAATTTTAGTATAGTTTAGACAATTCTGTAACAAAACAATTGGCAGCACCTTTCCTACGAAGAAATAACAAATAAATAAAAGCCATAGAAACATATGACAACCAAGCTGTTGGTCCACGTGCTCTGAATACTGAGCAACAAGCAATACATAACTTTGCAAAAGACTTGCCGTATTTCTTTCTGGTACCGAATGAAGTATGATGTTTGTACATGAGAAAGATACATTAAAGGTTTTTGTATTGATTTTGAAAGAGAACAAGAACGAGTTGTGTGTTACGAGTTATCCCTAATATTTGGGATATAAAGCGTAGATTGTTTGTAATAACTTCCGTGAATGGTACTCATTGTCATCAAAGATTTATTGATGATGAGATAAATATTGATTGTTCTATCTTTTACTACCATACGAATGGACAAAACGTATACAAAATGTCTAAAAAATCCAAGACCATGCAAAGAGTCAATTGTGTATTCTAAAATCCTGTATTCAACTTTGATTGATCCACGCACTCAATCTGTGTGTCTTTCGTAAAGAATCTTAACCAGAAGAAATATAAGAAGAACATTTAACATCAAAGGATTATTTTTTTATGCACACGAAAAAGGTTTCGCCGTAAAATGTTCTTTAGAAATTTGTATTGAACCGACGTTTGGCATAAATCATTCTGTAGATAAAGCACTGCACAGTAATATATTACAAAGTTATGGAAAAACGAGTGGAGCAATGGAAAAGGATTTTGAGGTAATTTAAGGCAGCGGATTCTTTTTAAGCTGACAGATACGATTATATTCTTGATTTTATTTGCTATACGAAAGCACCTCTATATCAAGTGGCCATAGGTGACATTATAATCAAGTATAGTATATATGAATAACTCTTGTCACCATAATTTAACCTGCTGGAGGACGTTTTTATATCGTTAAAATATTAATGTCACCCTTATGTTATTTAGACCCTAAGTTAGTTCAGGTTCATTCATCACGATAATTTTGAGGAAATATTATATTATAAAAGTTTAAATAAGTTACATACATTCACAAAATTATAATTCGACTAAAATATTCAACTCCAACAATCTTTAATATCAAATTGGAGCCACCCAACAATATAACTAAGACCTTCAATAGATCACAGCTTCTAACTTGTGTATTTACCCAATAAGAGATTTTCTAAAGTTTCCTGAGAAGTTACTGTATTCGAAATGCCGTCTAATGCCAATACAATCTCCTCCATGTTGTTTCA
This sequence comes from Callimorpha dominula, assembly GCA_949752705.1. Taxonomy (NCBI): domain Eukaryota; kingdom Metazoa; phylum Arthropoda; class Insecta; order Lepidoptera; family Erebidae; genus Callimorpha; species Callimorpha dominula. The sequence goes on along the minus strand of OX457004.1, from coordinate 21,555,673 downwards.
GTTGCCTTGTTTCCGCTATAATTACTTAATTATGTCCCAGTCATTTTTAATAGAACTAAATTGCCAAATTGAGTTTCGTCAGACGACTTCCCGGCAACAACCATTTCGACTTTTAGACATGCCATCCTAAACTGATCGGGCTATTGCTTACACTCCCTAATTCATCAGTCTTCCATTGCCTTCCTTTCTAACCTACCTTTCAATATACTCCTAGTTTTCCTATCTTTATCTCCCGGTGCCCAGTTGACGCCAATAAGCTTGCCGACTATTAGGTTTATGGGACCCGCCTCTGCGTACCTCTTCGTCGATACAGGCGTGAGTTTATGTAACATCTATGTAAATTGGCAAATATTTACAACCCCTGCTTAATATGCATTTATCGATGCCTATAAGCACACCAGCGGTTGTCGTGTTACTAGTTTATTGAAAACCTTGGACCTCAACTGCCATCTTCTGTGAAGTGGAGCTATTTCCCTATTTCATAGGATTAAATTAGAAAAGAAATCTATTACATCAAGCTCTTAAAATCAGAGTAGGTTAGTTATAATGATGATTACAATTGTACAAGGCCGCCAACTGTACAAGGTTTATTATAGGTTTGTAAGATTATATATATACAGTCTTGTATAATTCCGCATGTTTTGTATAATAAAGAGTCTATCTATTACATTAAATGTTGTTCCGTTTTCATCAAAAACAACTATATATCAAATTTCCCGACACCTTTATTTTCACCTTCCGTATCAAAAGCAATAATATTTGTTTCCGTTTCATCATTTCTGTCTACTCTCAATTTTACTTTAACCTCAAAATAATTACGAAATTTTTTGAAAGGTTTCAGATATCAAAATATCAAAGCACCTCAAAGGAAATCATGAACCTTCTAAGGTTATATTTTACCCAGCATTCTTCGTAAAACAGCTTGATTTTCAAAAACGATTGCGATCTTGTATGGGTAACATTACGATAAAATGTAAACAATGTATGTAGTCTAATAAGGAATTTTATTGAGATAGGGGGTCATTCCGGAATTCGTCCCACGGCGAAAATACCTCAGCCCTCCATCAAATCACTATTCAGAAAAAAATCTTGTTTAATATATGGAATTTTGTTAAAAGGGAAGATACTCTATAACGCTTCATAAAATAGCTACGCAAAAACATTCAGCTTGGTTAATAGTTGTCTGTATATAAATATGTACTTTGTGCACGTGAACTTAGCGTTTTGAAAAGTCGATAGACAGGGCATACCAGATTTCATCTTAAATTTGGAGACGACTGACTTGGCACCCCAAGCAGCTTTAAGCTAAACGCAAATAGCGCAACTAGCGTATTTTACTAGTGAGTATTATCTGTATTTTTAACCTCCGACGCAAAAAAGAGGTTGTTATAAGATTAATGTGTGTATCTGGGTGTTTGTCTGTGTCATCATCTCTTTTCTTTTCGTAGGGTATTTTAAATATTTTTTTATACTATTGAGTATTACTGTTTCTAGTGTTACTGATTCAAGTTCATTGGGAATGCACAATACTTGGCTACTAGTTTTGTCAGTAGGTAAATATTTGTTAAACTAATACTAACTTATTTTGCATCCTGCTCTAAAAAGATCATACGTTATTTACTACAAAGTAATCCAAGGTTAACGTCTGCCACGGTTCAACAGGCCAAATCACCGAATTTAATTGAAGTATCTTGTCTATGTGATGGAGAGTCGTCATTCTCAAGACAGTAAATATGAGAAAATAAACCAATATCTATTTTCTTTTTAATGTCAGTTAAAACATATCTACATTTACAAATAGTTCAGTTATAAAAAAAAAAATGTTTACTTCCCAGTTAACAGCTGACATGCATTTACTTTAAATCCAATAAGATATAAGCAAAATATACTCTCTGATCCCGTAAATCTCTTTTCAAATCTTTTGTTTTGTCTGTCAGAACATTATCGTTTGAGAGATACAGCTTTCTGCCAACCCCGGTAAAGTAAAGCGAGCGTAAAGATAAACCAGATACATCCCCTTTCCATTCGTATCACGTAAAACCCATTGAAGTGAAATAATGTCGGATTTGTTTTATTGCCATGCTTCGATATTGATGTTCCATCTTAATGTAAACTGAGCAAGTGGATATCAAGAAGTAATGTTTTGAATGGCTTTGTTGATTATGGTACTTATAAAAGAAGATATTTGAAATAAATTAGATTATTGGGTGTTAAAATTGAGCAGCTTGACGGGGGATGTCACTTGTAAATTCACTGTATAAAATAATACAATTGTATTGTAGTGGTGACAGAGTTTTGTATTTTTACACGACTGCTCAAAAATGGAGTTAATTGTTTTTAAGGTTCATGTATTAAGTATGTGAATCTCTTTATTCCACCGTCACTTACAAATGGCTGAACAGATTTGGATGTATGGGGTATCATTAGAATCCTTATATCATACATAGTAACACAGGTTATTTAAAAAAAATCGATATGGTGGCTGTATGGCACCATTTTTAAATTTACCTTTTTATCAATTCATTTATTGGAAGGAATTTTAAAACTGTTCTACACGCCTATTTTTTAACGAAAGAACAAGGAATGCCAAGTTCTCGCAAATTTCCTCTTTAGGTTATAACCGAGCCTTAGTAATAGACCCACCTAACACAGAGCACCGAATACATACAGCTGGTTTGACTCCGACACACCTTTAATCCGGTTGAGGTGATGACCCATAGGTGTTTTTCACACGCCAAAAAGAAGCCACGACCTCGACCACATTAGTGTTCTGCGATCATGATTGCTCTAATTGCTGAACATAACTCTATTGAAAAAACACATACATATCATAAATTGTATTCAAACATTACTGTACTAAATTCACATGAATTCTCAAACCACTACCAATATTAACATAGGACGCCAATCAAACTTGTATCTAGCGATCGTAACAACAGGCGTGAATTTACGGCATATGCTGTACATAAACACGCGATATTACTGCCGGCGTGTTTATTGACGCCACTAAACGTCGATACTTGATTTAATTTATTGAGATTTATCCGCAATTCGTTTCATATCTGCATTTTGTTTGCGCTGCTTTACTAATTGACTGACTAATGTTCCATTGTTCTTGAAATGCAGTCTTGCGCACTATTATTGCTTGAAATTGCGCTCTACTAGAAAAGAATCTCCACATTCAGACAACTGTAGTTCGGCAAGAGTACTAACGTTTTCATGGAGCAGATGGGTCATCTGATGGAAAGTGACTACTGCAAGAGTGAAACGTAGTTCTTGCGTTTACGGCAAGTTTAAGAACAAACTGTATACATTTATTTTTGTTTATTCAGCACTGTGTGATTGTTTGATACCTATTTCCAACCATAAGCAGTCAGAACGTTACATCCTTTGGAGGTGTAGTCTTTGTGAAAATGGGAGTAAAACCTCCTTAACAGTTTACAAGTGACATCTTGAGCGGCATGTTATCACGATCTTATTTCAACTAGGATGTTATCCTGTGCGTTTAAGCTATTATTACATACATATTATTATTGGAACCATAAAATATAATGGTTCCTTCTCGTATTTAAGTTCTTCATCGATTTTTGTATAGCTTCACTACACCGATAGAAGTAGTTTAATTTATTTAACACCTAAAATGTACCTACTTCTAATTAAATTCCCTGCGGAGTTTTATACAGTCTGTCATTACGACTCGCCGAGTGCCATGCTCATAGTTGTCGTTGGTCCATTTTGATGGTACAAGTGTACAGGAATGGAGGTAAGGTTAGTCCCAACATATTGCTTTTTCGTACTCATGTTGAGTAGGGTCACCAAAGCTTAACGAAATGAGGATAGGCTTGACGACACGTAACTGATACCACTGGCATTGGTATTGGTATTATTTAGAAGTAACGATAAACTCTTACTTAGAAAGTAAACATTTAAAGAGAAAAAACATATTCCTGGCCCATACCAGGAATTAAACGGTCAGAATATGTTTTTTCTCTCTCTCTCTCTTTTTCTCCACCGCTATTAATGTGCGTTTCTTTTATGGGCTCTCTTGTGAAGCAAGTTGGTTGCGCTGAGTAATTTGGAAATAGTAAATTGAATTTGGAAATTTTATCGTAATGTATGAGATATAAACTTTATGAGATCCGTAAGAAAATACCTTAATTGAAAGTGTATAAGGTTTTATGTTTGATCTGGTAATAAACTTGAGTACATTAGCCGCTATTTCAGTGCCCCACTCACACACTTGTGTTATATAAATATGTGTTAATTTTGTTAGTTGTTGACCTAATAAAAAGGTCAAAATAAAAAATCTAGATTCGACTGTCTAATTAGGGAACTAAAAATATTTAAATAAAGGTTCTAACTAGCTAGCCTGTGCTATGCGTCCTAGAACTAGACTTTACCCTGAGGACTTACACGCTATCGAATTCGCTAACCTGTTTACTATTCGCCCTCTTTACGTACTAACTTCTTTTCTTCTTTTGAAAATATTTTAGAAAATTTAACTCCTTCTTATAGTCATACCATTGTAATGGGCAACTTCAATACTTGCTTACTAAAAAATGACTGTCGCTCCTCTTCGCTGCGTAGTGTAGTAGAAAGCAGTAATCTATCTCTTTTAGCACTAGGTGCAACGCATCATTTTCCAAACTGCACTTCTTCTCTACTTGACCTTATTCTTGTCTCATCTACTGATCATGTCATCAAACATGATCAATATCCAGCTGATGCTTTCTCCTATCATGATTTAGTTTTCTTATCTTATGCTATCCGCCCACCCAAGGCAAAGTCTAGAATTATTGTGCAGACAAGTTTTGGTGGGATAGATACTGATAAATTAAGAGAAGATGCTGGCAAGACTGACTGGTCTGATCTGTTCAACGCGCAATGTGTTAACGAGAAAGTTCATATTTTCTGTGAAACATTATTACAGCTTTATAACTTGCACGCTTTGCGAACTATTAAAATAAAACATTTACCGGCTCCATGGCTCACTGACGCGATACGGCAGATTATGTCAAAAAAAGCTGCTGCTAAAAATAAATACAAACATCGACCTACGGACACAAACTTGGAAAAATATGTATCCCTAAGAAATCACTGCAATAAGATGTGTAGAAATGCACAACGCCAACATATCCATTCATCCGTAGAGAACGGAGATCCAGCTAAAGTCTGGAAATTTCTGAAAACATTGGGAGTTGGGAAGTCGCGCCAAGACTCTAATCCAATAAATGTCAATATCGATTCTCTTAATAAGCATTTCTCTACTTCGTCCAACTTTAATGATACAATTAAAGCTAATACTATTAGACATATCTGTTCTACCCCACCTCCCGATTATCCACCTTTCTTCTTTGATCAACTGTCCGTTTGTGATGTTAAGAAGACTATACTAGCAATTTCATCTAATGCAATAGGAAGTGACTGTATCAGTCGAAATATGATTGTCCCTATCCTTGACGAAATCCTACCTATCCTATGCAATATCCTAAATCACTCCTTGACCAGTGGTGTCTTTCCATCTGCACGGAAAGATGCACAAATTATTCCACTACCTAAAAAACTTAAACCCTCTTCTTTTTCTGACTATCGTCCAATATCTATTTTGCCTTTCCTATCCAAAGTCCTTGAACGCCTTATCCATTCTCAGCTAAGCAACTTTCTCTCTGAGAATTATTTACTAAACCCCTTTCAATCTGGTTTTCGTCCTGGACACAGCACGACCTCTGCACTCGTTCACGTTACGGATGATATCAGGCTAGGCATGGATAGTGGGAATATTACAGTACTTACCTTACTTGATTTTAGCAACGCTTTCAATACTGTAGATTTTCACATTCTGCTTAGTATACTGCAGTCTCTTAATATATCTCCAAGGACAATTGATTGGTTTCACAGTTACCTGTCTGGTCGCCGACAGCGTGTACGCGTTGAAGACTCAGTGTCTTCTTGGTGCAGTATCACTGCTGGTGTACCGGAGGGTGGCGTTTTATCCCCCTTTCTCTTCGCTGTTTTTATAAACTCCATCTCTAATCAATTACGTTCGTCCTACCATCTTTATGCAGATGATTTACAAATATATACACAAGCTCCACTTAACATGTTATCCGAAGCTATTAATACAACCAATGTAGAACTATCGCGCATTTGCGCTTGGAGTAATAATTATGGGCTTAAGGTTAACCCCTTAAAAACGCAGGTATGTATTATTGGCAGCAGGACTGGTTAGTTTCTAGAATTGAATGGTCTCAACTGCCCCAAATTCAATTTTGCGGCACTTCATTGAATATCAGCACTAGTGTGAAAAACCTGGGAATTAGTATGGACAGTACCTTGTCTTGGGGTCCACAGTTGCAAGAAGTCAGTCGTAAAGTTTTCGCGGCGTTGCCTGGAAGAGATTGCATCTAGCAATAAGGCCGCCCTTTGTACATTATCTGTTTACTGTAATTATGAAAATGTATCTTCTACTGTATTGCTAATGTACAAATAAAGTGTTATCTATCTATCTATCTACCCCTGTTCTTGTAGTCTTACAATAAACAGAATATCAACGTATTTTTAACCCCCGACGCAAAAAGAGGAGTGTGATGCAAAACGTTTGACGTCGATGTCTCTCTGTGTGTGTGTGTCTGTCTGTGTCATCGTAGCTCTTAAACGGATGGGCCGATTTTGATACGGTTTTTTTCATTTGAAAGCCAGTTTCCTTGCGGCGGTAGCTATGTTTGGTTAATATCGGTTCAGCAGTATAAGAGTATCAGCTCTTTTCCAAATTGATGTAAGGCATTTTTGTTATTATTTTGTGTCGGGGGTTTTAAAAGTTTTAATTTATAGTTATAGACTAAAATCAGTCAATTTAGGATGATAACGAGTCACTATACTTAATTATGAATTTATACGGTCGAAACGTCGAAATAACCTGGTCGAAACGTCAGGCAATTCAGAGGTATACAATACCTATTTCGTGATCGCGTTAATTGAATTTATTTTATTTATTTATTTTTTATTTTATTTTATTTATTATCACAATTAATTACAGTAGTTATAAAGGTTAAACATTATTCATACAGATTATTAGTTATATTTAGGTCTCAAAGAAAGATTGTGAACTCTGTCTCTTAAACTAGGCAAAGCCTGTATCTTAAGAGGCAGTATTCGACCAAGATTTTATCAACTTACTTATTTGTCTTTTACATTATAATACAGTTGCTGTTGGTGGAAGTGTTTCGACTCAATAATTGAAATATGGTGATAATAAATGGTGAAATAATGAAATGGAGTGATACGTATGTGCGTTTGTGTGTTTTTGTATGTGTATGTGTGCGTATGTGTGCGTATGCGTTGGCGTGTGTGTGTGTGTGTTTGTGTTTGTTTCAAGGTTATACTACGTAGGTCAAAAGTGTTTCTGTTTTATCGTAGTCCTGTTTCAGTAGCCAGTGTGTGATAGTGGTTTTCAGTTGGTAGGTATTTAGACTTAGTATATTATTTATTTCTTTATGTAACTTTTTATATATATGTTTACTTATCACGTAGAACTGATGTTTTGCAAAAGTGGTTTTGTGTGGTGTGCATGATATAATGGTGGTGCGTTTGTGCTGGGTTGGTAAGAGTAAGAGATTATGGGTTCTAAGAGTAGATTGGAGGACGAATAACTGTCGTACCGTTAAAACCTTGCATTCAGCATATAGTTGTGACGTTGGGTGTCTATAAGGTTTCTTAGTCATGACTTTTAGGACTGCTCTCTGAGACCTCTCTGGTTTCAACATGGTCGTCTTAAATGCACCACCCCAGACAGCTATACAATACATCAGTATCGACTGGCACAGTGCAAAATAAACCATCTTTAATGTGTCATGGTCAGCCAATTCCCTGAGAGTCCTAAAGATGGCAATGAGTCGGGTGGTTCGAGTAGTTATTGCGTCTATCTGTCTGTCCCATTTAAGCCCGCTATCGATTAGGACACCCAGGTACTTCACACAATCAACTCTTGTAAGTGTAGTACACGAGCACAATGTCTGTGAGGCAGAGCAGGAGTGTGCCTTTATTGTAAAGGTTGGTGGTGGGAGTGTTATTTTTCTCAAAGAGAAAGGGATGTAAGAGGTTTTGGCTAAGTTTAATGTAAGCAGATTTATGTTAAACCACTTAATTATTGTAGACAGGGCCAATTCCGTTTTTGCCCCAACGTCCACCCAGGTTCGACCATTCACTACGATAGCTGTATCGTCTGCATACGCATATAAGTTACAGTTAGGTAATTTTATCCTACACAGGTCGTTTACATAAATCTGAAACAGCGTAGGGCCCAAAATGCTGCCTTGTGGAACCCCAAACGTCATTGTCTCCTGGTCACTCAGTTGCATGTCAATTTTAACTTGCTGGGTGCTATTGCTTAAATAGTCTCTAAAGATATCAAGTGCAATGCCGCGCACACCCATGGATTCCATTTTTGTAATTAGTTTGGGAACAGAAACCGTGTCGAAGGCTTTAGAAAGGTCTATGAAAACACCCAGGCACTTTAACCCAATGTCAAGATTCTTGGCAATAAGTTGCGTCAAATCCAGCACAGCATCTTCCGTCGAAACACTCGGCCGAAAGCCGTACTGGTTATCGGCAATAAGCTGGTATTTGTACAGATAATTTCTAAGATTCTTGTTTAGAATCTTTTCAAGAATCTTCGAGAGCGTACTTAGTACCGATATTGGCCTATAATTATTGACACAGTTTCTGTCCCCTCCCTTGTATATTGGATAAATAATAGCCTTTTTGAGAGCCTTTGGGAAAACGTCTGTCTGAATACAGCGATTGTATATGTATGTTATCGGCGGTACCAACACATGACGGCAAATCTTAAGCAATGACGGCGGTATACCATCCCAGCCAACCGCACTGTCATTACGAAGTTGAAGTATAATAGATTCCACCTCACTTTCGTCGACCTCAAGTATTGCAAGCGAGTTCGGAGGAGTTTTTTGATTTGAAGATGGAGGTGGTTTGTGATCTTGGTTACCTGAGGGTATGTTGGCAGCAAGGTCCCTTCCCATATTGCTAAAGAAGCTACATACTTGGTTTACCGAAGAAATAGGGTCGTTACTTATTATTAATTCCTGTATAAATACATAACTAAGGATATCTACCTACCTATTTTTGTGTGTTCTACTAACCATAATACAACCTATGCTTACTTTTGATCTAGATAACGTTAGATGTAATAGAAACTTCTAAAACATTGTCATTACTTTTAACCTCTAGACAGACTACCTTTAAATAGGTAATTATTTTTAAACGGTTTTATTTATTTATTTAAAACCTCATGCACATTTGTACAAAGGCGGACTTAATGCCCTGGGCATTCTCTACCAGTCAACCTGGGGGTGATATAGAAATGTTTTACGGTAGGTGCAAAGATGTTATTTATCTTGTCCTGTTTTTTTTTTTGGGTCAAATTTAGTCATTGAAATTTTATCCCCTTCCTGTTGACCCATTATCCCAGCCACCGCTGTCTGCTGTTTCCATACAAAGGTTATCTGGAAGACATCGCTTTTACCGATAAGACCGCCCATTGTACTTACCACCTATCATTAACAGTTTCTAATTATCTAAACTAACTAAAGAGGAAACATTTGTTTGTATGTTTGTAATGTTTTCACACACTACTAGACTGATTGCGATGAAACTTAGTATGTAGATAGCTGGAGACCTGGATTAACGCGTAAGCTACTTTTTATCCCAACATTCCCACGGGATCGGGACTTACGCGGGTGAACGCGCGGCTAGTGTATAATATGTCCCTTTACAATGTGGTGTACAATTTAAAACTACTTAATTTTTTTCAAGTGAAACTTTTTATTGTAAAGAAAGAATTATTGTGCAGAGTCAGACACTGTAAAAGCTAAACCATAATTCGGAAATAATATCGTGGGGCTTAGCGTAATCCGGTTAGCGTTTATTACAGTATCTGCATCATTATTGTTTTTTTTACAAAAAAACCGTTTAACATTTATTATACTTTAATTACATACATTTATAAAAATAATATGAAAGCTGTGTACCCGAAACCTGAATTAGATACTTCTTTCACTTTCTTAGTCATATTACACTCTGCATTTGTGATAAAAAATTGTAAATAAATAAAATAAAAATCTATAAATGGTCTGTTATCAAAAAAAGAGACAACAACAATAAATAACCTTTTTTTTACTATGTTCAAATGCTACGAGTACATTTCTACAACTGTGTTTAAAATCCTAGCACGACTCTGTGTCACCCGTCACTGTAATGTTATAAAGTGGAGCACTCACTGTTGAGGCTTAGCGGTGATCGCGTGTGTCATGTGGTCGTGACATCAGAGCCCTAAAATATTTAGAACGCGGTCAGAATAGATCAACGGGTACTAAAACATACTACATGTGAATGACGACGTTCACATTTACTTCGTCTTTTTTTACAGTATAACTATGCACTGTTTATAGGGTATACTCGGAACGTATCTCCTGTTGGCCTAAAGATTTATAATATCCCTTAATATTCATGTTTAAGTAATTTATCTCCGCACGTTATATTAATTTCAAACCACACAAGTGACGCACAACCGAATGATTTAGTCATAGACGCTAGTAATCTATGAATAGACGGTTGCGGACGTCGTAACAACATTATAGACAGATAAATATTCCCAACAATCTTACCAAGTGTTACCAGTAGTCTTTTTAATAAAATTTCGTGTTTAATTTATTAACAGATATTTATATATTCACAGCTAGATAGATAGAGCCTGGATAGTTTTATGGTTATTATAAAACTCATTTTGTTTCTTATCCCAAGTACTACTGCCCCTAAGCGTGCTTAATATAGACAAATCGCAGTGTTCTTGTCTTTTGTTACAGTTAATGAGGTTATTAACTCTCAAGTTATTTATATCAATCGTGCCTGCAATGTAAAAACTGCTTTATCCGTTTTTTGTTAGTAATAAATAAAACATACTATTTAAGAAAAAATTAAATGTTATTTTATTTTTATTAAAGAAGATTATTTTCCAATTAGAAAAAAATTATTTTAATACATGCAATGGTTAATTCTGACTTGTCAACAATGTATACTTACATATATTTTGAAATATGTGTCATAGATTATGGCCGCTTAATTATATATATCGGTCGTTGAGGATCATTCAAATAAATTATTACATAACATAAATGGCTTTGGCCGAGGAGTTCTTGTAAATCAGCAATCTTAGTTTATTAGCTATGGTTTAGTTATTCTTGACATAATGGACAATCATTTCATGATAAAAAGTATATTATGTAATGATTAAGGCTTAGGATTAAGACTTTCTGATACGTTACTCATATTTCATCCCAATTGTAAAAGGTAGAAGCCAGACAGGTACTTGTAAATTTATATTATTAGTTTCATTTTTTTTTATCTACTAAATTGGCGGAAAATATTACGACCCTACGAATAGTAAACAAGTTCTTGTGCCTATATAAGCACTCACAAAGCCAGTTTAAAAAGCCACCATAAAATACTTTTTTGCCTTGACTTCTCCACTTACCGGCAGATTATTGCAGTACTTGCAACGTGTTAGAAGTTAATGGAAATATTCTGTATCGTAAAAGTACTTCCCACTGTCAAACTGCTTCAAGTCGAGCAATTATCTGCTGTACCGAAATCTTCTGTTGAAAGGCGGTTACTAACCAAGCTATGTTATATTTTGAAAAAGTTATTTGGTAAAAGCAAGAAAAGTTGCATGTATAATCTGAACGGAATAGGTCCCTTTGCTTCTTTGTAAAAGGCTTCTGTTGGTCCCGAAACTAATCTGGCTTCTCCAAAACACACATATATATACAACCATATAACCTTAATAATTGATTAAGGCCTCTTTTTGAAAAATCTAATCATGTCTTGTTTATCCTAAATAGTGATTTTATCTGCAGGTACTTTTCGCATTCGATAGTAACACCATAATTGTACTAGTATAGCGAAGGCTCAAGTGGAAAGCGTGAGGAGCTATGCTCCAGATGTAAATACTAGCTCTCAGTAATGCCATCTAAAACCACAGACATTTGCCCCACGTGAACACAACTTTGTGGGACTGACAGATTTCACGCCAGCTAACTGATGCGACTTTTTTTAATCGCTTTTATTTTTGTCTGCCGAGCTTCGGCTGGATTTATTTATGGTTGAACAAGTACGCATATATTTGTGGACGATTTATCTCTTCCCTTTTTGCGGTTTAGGAAGGAATATATCCCGTATTTTCCATTACTGTACGTGTTGGGAGATAACCTTTAATGACTGTTAAGCGTTGCTAAAAACTGCTTCGTGAAACTACGAGTATGTATTTAGGATAGCTTGAGAGTGTTTCGGCAATTGCTTTATTTTTGATTCTCCTATTTCGTTTTTATCAGGATTCTGTATGTGAAAAGCTTTCGAAAATATAGTTGTGGTATACTATTCCAGTTCGTTGACAAGTTTAAAGAAGTTTGAAAATTTGAAGTAGTAAAAATTTAAAAACAAAAATTACCGCTTCAATATCGTGTTCACATCTTTCTTATGGCGAAAATAAAGTTTTTATTTTATTAAAGGTATAGCTAGGGTAAAGCATATTAAGTAGGTTTGATTTGTAAAATATCATCGTCATCACCTATTAGACTGCACCAAAAATGTAGATTGCGAAAAGAAATATAAGCGAAGCAAGGCCGCGTTTTTATTTGTTTTTTGTATTGGCCGCGTTTAATGTTTAGTCTTTCCTTTCTTACTTTTTGTATTGGCCGCGTTTAATGTTTAGTCTTTCCTTTCTTACTTTTTGTATTGGCCGCGTTTAATGTTTAGTCTTTCCTTTCTTACTTTTTGTATTGGCCGCGTTTAATGTTTAGTCTTTCCTTTCTTACTTTTTGTATTGGCCGCGTTTAATGTTTAGTCTTTCCTTTCTTACTTTTTGTATTGGCCGCGTTTAATGTTTAGTCTTTCCTTTCTTACTTTTTTAAGTTTCTTTTATTTTCCTTCATTCTCTCTTTAATGTCCATAACAATTATCTTTTTTGTCAATTCTGTCTTCTAATCTCTCTCTGTGTCGTTTAATACTTAATTTTTCCTTGTAACTTTTTTATCGATATTTATTTATCCAATGTTGAAAAGTGCGTCATGGTGCATATTTATGTTCTAAATTTACCAAAGTGCATTCGATAGAAGACAAAAAGATTAGTAAGCTTGCATAACTAAAATAAAGTTGGTCACCTCTATTATACGCGCTATCACTCTCCAACAGAGTAACGAGAAAAAAAATGTTGACATACAGATATTGTTGTTGTCATCTATACGTAAATACATACACGTAAATTTACAACATACCCATTTGCATGGCGACCACATCGTGGAAACGTTCACATAAAACTTGATGACTTGTGGAAATGGCGATAAAAATTTCAATTTTTGACCGCACGATGACAACGTCATCCTACATTTATCGTTAAAACTGCAATGTTGCGTGATGAGGTCTAAGTTTTCATCCACCTACCCGTTTATTGAATAACAAAGAGTTAGGGAGGGTTAACATTCATAATGTTTACCTGTCGTTTATAATTGTTACTATCTAATCGTGTTTATTAATTATATAATTGAAATCAGCTACCGAATAAGCTATGCTTGGAGTTTCTTTGAAGGATAAGATTTATATTGATGTCATCCGACAAATAACCAAAGTTACCAACAAAGCTCGCAGAATAAACATGCGGAAGTGGCTATGTGCTGGCCATATCTACCGTTGGGGCAAACAGGTCCTAGAGTGGAAAATAAAAGGGAGGTAGAACACCCCCTTTTTTTTTGTACGTGTGGAAACCCCCTCGGGCCGTCACCCCACCGGGGTTTTCGGTGGGGTGGTGCGTCGGAATTGAACCGACTAAAACCACACGGTGTGCCGTACTGCGCTTTAAGTAGGAGGGATCCGGGAACAGCTTTTATTAAGACATCCGGAGGTAGCACACCCCCTAGCCTAACAGCAAATGGACTAACGACCTAAGGAGGGTAGCTGGGATAGATTAGATGCGGAAGGCGAAAGACCGGGTGTTATGGCGCACGTTAGAAGATGCCTATGACCAGCAGTGGACTCCAATAGGCTAATTGATTGAATCTGAAATCTTCAGACTTCAATTCTGATGGTGTCGCATGATAATTAAAAATAGCGCAATACTGAAATCAATTTCGAGATAACGGATTTTAAGTTAATTCGAACGTTACGACAACTTTGCCTTTTGGAATTCACAATATCTTTAATCTAATCCAATCTCTCTTGAGGATTTAAAAAATATACGTAGATACTGATGGTTCTGCGAATAGGAAACGTCGAGAGCAATATATTATATGTATGGGTACTTAGAATTTATTGCCAAAAGTAAATGCCATTGCTACTTTTTCAGTAGCACTGTTGATTTCGTAAAAAGTCATACCTATGTTTTCACTCCATTTTGAAAAAGTAGTTTTAATTGCGCAATACCTATTAAGTTAACCCTTAAACCCAAAACTGTCTATCGTGTCGTTCAGTTTCAGTTCACAGATGAGCTCCAAATAGGAATATAAAAAAGAAGATAAACTGAATACAATGCTGTATTTTATGGCAGCATTTCTCAAAAAGTAACCCTCTCAATGTGACATATGGATCTAAAATGGCCTCATAACACAATAATTGTGCCCTAGACATACATTATCACATTTTGTGAGCCCAACGATCGGCTGTACCGATTTATATTGAGTTATGAGATACACTTTTCGATTTGTCGCGAGTCCCCAAATGTGATCTGTGTAAGACAAATTCGATTTGGCCGTAAATAATAAAGTTAGCTTACCTAAATCTGTTATTGGTTTTCTTCTTTCACTTACCTGAAATAGAAAAAAATATGTTAGTATTTTTTTAGACGGTATCATTCGCCAATAAAGTTATTTGTTTTGAAAAGTTTAAATAAAATATAGATATATGACTAACATCAAACGTACTCGTAAGTTAACAATTTGTCAAACCTCATGTTAGACCTCCTGTACAAAAACACGTGCAGAATTTTGAACTTGTTATATATGTTGCTTAAAATAATTAAAAAACAATTAATTAACATATTAGAAATGTAGGACGTTAGTCAACCACTGAATTACTTTTTAGGCTTTCAGTAATAAATAAACTAGCCTGCGATACATTTAAAAAAAAATCAAACAATATGCACTGCATGCAACCATAGCAAGTACTCAGACATATGTGCTGATAATAGAAGAGCAGGAAAACATGACAGCCCAATCCGAGCTGTGATCGACATCGAACGATAGGATATTGGCACGAAACGATGAAATATTGACACGAAAGGAAAGGGATTATATCAGAATGTACTAGATTAAAATCCTCGATTTCAAATGACAGTTCTTTTCTTCTTTCACTTTTCCCGTCAATCATAAATAATTATCCACAATATTGTAAATGAAAAAAAAAAGTGTTAGTTGTAGGACTGCACGTCAGAAGGGAAAACATAAGTTATTGTATATACCTATCTGAGCGTGACGGTCACGCGAGTTCAGTGCTTTTTCTTCAAACCAAAAGTACCCAACGTCAGGGCGACATGACTCGCTCGAGGTCGCATTTTATATACCTATCAATTTAGCACACCACTGACAATGGACAATACAAGTGTCAGTAGGGGCGACAACGTGTAGCTGAGAGCACGCACGCACGGCAGAACGGGATTCTCCGTAAATAAAAACAAAATGCCAAATCGAACTTATTGTGCAGTGGACGTGTTTTGTTATTGGTAAATGTATTTATTATGTTAAATTGCGTCATTGCTACATGTTAGTGATCTGTTAAATCTAAAGTCGGAGAGTAAAAAAAACAGTATTTTAGAAAAATAAACAGTATTGTTTTTTTAAATTGGGAAAATATAATTTTTGGAGCTTCTTTCACAAATCACATGTCTTATTGTAATTTTTTTAAATATTAAGCCTCTCCACATATTAAATCGACAAATGAAGTACTTGGTCAATCAGTACATAACGTTGTCACTAAAACAAATATTAGGTCGCTCAATTATTGTTTATAACTTGCCGTTTTAGATATTTCTTGTCACTCGCAGTCAGTCGCTAACTTAATATTTTCGCGACCTAAATTCATTAATTTTGACACTTAAAATTTAAATTTACAGTCACTAAACTAAATACTATTAGTTATAAATAAATTAATAAATTGTTTATTTATATTCATAAATCACATTATGTTGCATAAATTGAACAGTTGACAGATGCTTAGAAAAATAATAATTTGTGGGTGATCTGGAGTCCAAACTAAGCCATATGCCTGGGTTATAGAGCTCCAGGTCCCCCATTTCAGTATTGTATACATAATTGTCAACAGGAATAACGACACGCAAATGTGTGTATGTGTGTGCGTGTGTGTTTGTATTTATGTATGTAACATATTATATATATGGGTCTCTATACATTATATAATTATATACTATATCTATATTTATTATCTATATTAAATATATTTGTTTGGAATATTTAACATGTATAATTATAATTTATGGTGGTGAAACATCATACAATATTATAATGAATTATATCTTTTACTATTATTGTTGTTGCCATGTGAGAAGGTTTACTAGCACCACAAAAAGAATAGCTCTCGCCCGGGAGACGGTACAAGGTGTTATTTATTTCGGTTTGTTTCTGACATAAACATTATTTCTTCGCTGAGGGGTGTCCACTTACAAAAAAGGTCACGTCTACGCATGTATCATTAGCACAGCCTCATTAAAACCTATTTTTACCCTCCACCAAATCAGCCAACGAATTTCAACCGCAAACAACGCCGCTTGAAAAGTGGCCTTGGTTTATTAAATCCAATTAATTGGTTTCTAGAAGCAATTACATTGGATGTGAGCGTTGTAGGGTTGATCTCAATTTGTATAATTGTAAAGGGGTCATTCCACGAATGGTATGTGAAGGGTTAAGCAGAGGCTGATGTAGTTGTTGAGGTTAATAATGGTTGAGGTAATTCAATGCTCTAAATTAATTATACCTAGTAATAAAGATAATAATAACTTTGAGAGGAGTAGGGTTTAAAGGCTCATTAACAAGGTGCAGTAAACTGTCATGGGAGGAAGACGGGAGAGGCTCATTATTACACAACGCCAATATTTTATTTTAATATTATTATATATAAAGAGTTGGTTTTCTGTTTATGATATCCGATTCATGAAAAGGCTATACATATATATAAAACATGTGTGTCTACACAGATCACCTACACCTATACCCATCAATGCCTAGGTTCAGATTAGATTTCTGGAAAAATTATTAATCCAAGAAACAAAATATACATACAAATAATTGTTCTATTGGAAAACCATAAAAATCTTTACATTGCCATGTCTGTAAATCCTGGAGGTGGCCAAATTTATAAAATAGCACTCAAATATTTAAGCAAACAAAAGAAATAACATCGTACCTAGGATGACCAAATTAGAACAAAATAGTTACTCGAAGTGCGTCAAGTTTTTAATTAAATCCATCAACGCTTTAAAAAACTACCCTTAAAGTAGTTTATACCAGCCCTGAGAGTTTGGATAATTAGTAATACGTTTTATTCGGTTAAAGAGTTTTTGAATGGCAGAGAGCTGTATGATGGCTATATGGCTGATATGATGAATAAAAAGGGAATTATAATCAAAACACGAAAACTGATGAATGATAAAAATATGTACGAGTATATATGTAATAATATAATTAATTATGTACCGTGGGATATATGTGTATGTATACGTGGGAGAGCCATGTAATAGAAAGCCAATAAACTTCACTTTACATAAAGGTAAAATGAATATTATATTATTTACCCACGATTTCTTAAGTAGTCTTAATAAGGTAATTCGACCTGAACAAAAAATGTACCTCATAATATAACATAAAATTATTTCAACATTTCTGCTTACCCTATTTACAAACGGCTCATTTACAAAATTAACTCCATTAGGCAACAACTGTACAATTTTATAATACTCAAATATTTCTCTTTCCCAAAATGAAACCTTTCATTTCACGTAACATTGCGCACCGCGAAAAACACGAAGTTATACCTACAAATTATAACAATATTATTCCTATTTATTGTTATGTGTTTTCATAAAAAATAATAGGCATGCGCATTGAAGAGTTATAAAAGAAAATATGGTTAATAGACTGTATAGTATAGAGGTGGTATTCGCATAAACTCGTAATAAAGTCACATTTTCATATATAAAGTCGGTTTTGCACTTTATTACTTATTTGACAGTAAAATTTTGAGCGTGCATGAAATATTAAGGGGTGATATGGAAGGTAATGAATGAGTTCAGGGGTGAAAATGGATAAGCGAGACAGAAATTTACGAGAATTTTTTCGACTATTATCGTCACGAAACCTAGGTAACTAGACAATGTTTGTGAGTAGTTAGAAGGTATGGCGGTTGATGATTAATTTCTTTTTAATGGAATGAGTTATTCTTGCTCCTGTTACAAAAAAAATAATGTTTAATGATTTATGAAACTGACAATTCATAGTCAATTTGTAAAAAGAATACAAGATATGCATACATTGCATACTGTACAAATAACGATGAATTGTATGGGAGCAGGGTACTTCATGACGTTATTCAATAACTAGGTTCAAGGTGGTATTTAAATTGCATATAATTTGCCCCTTTACCTGCAAATGTACATCAAGTACCTATCTACTTCTCCTAAGTAGAGCTTATCATTCATTCAAATTTGGAATAGTTTAATTTAACTATTAATTTACCAAATGTTTTTTTTTTGTGGCTTAAGCGCTAAGCGCTAAGGCTAAGCGAAGTATTGTGTTTCGCCGAGCAATTGAGGTTACCAGAGGCCCTAATCCCCGTTCCCTCTTTCCCTTCCTACCTCCTCCCACCTTAAAGCCCTGCAACGCATCTGTAACTCTAGAGTTGCAGGTAAAAACAAAGATTTATAAAAATTTTGACCATTGATCCTAATCATTTTGCGTGCTTCCATTTAAAATTTTATTATGTCTACTTACCGCGAAAGTGTCAAATCAATATTGATTTGCTACAATAAATTAGTAGTGAATTTATTTATCGTCAACCACAAATTATTTAATTCTATCAAATAATCGTTACATTTCTAATAAATATATTTTTCAATCTGTTAGTATATAAGTAAAGTCCTGCAATCAGATTGGAACGACTTGTCAAAACAAAATAAAACTCAGCAGTTAACCTACTACTTGTCTCTCACCACAATAACGTAGTAAAAGGGTATCGCAATTTGCTAAAAGATAAAAAGTTCAACAGTTTCAGAAATAATACGAGGAGGACATTAAAGTATAACGAACCACCACTTTACGATAAGAATAACGTCAAATATTTTCTAGAAATATAAAAAAAGGCACAAAAGACTTAGGTAATCTAAAAACATTAGGCTTTTTATACTTTACTAGCTGCGCCAAGCGATTTGTCCCGCGTAAATCCTGATGCGGTTTATCGGGATCAAAAGTAGCCTATGTGTTAATCCAGGTCTCCAGCTTTCTACATACAAGTTTCATCGCCATCGGTTTAGTAGTTTTTGCGTAAAAGGGGAACATACATCCATACTGGTGCAACTCTTTTGAGACATATATTTAATGCATGGGAGAATTCGCAAGATGCGATAGGTGTATTTTGCGATCTCTCAAAAACTTTTGACTGTGTAGAACATAACACACTTTTTCTTAAACTTAAACATTATGGTGTTAATGGTATTGCTTTGGAACTAATTGTTTCCTACTTGAAAGATAGAATTCAACATGTAGATGTCAATGGTGCAAGGTCTTCCGGATTACCTGTTACTATGGGCGTTCCTCAGGGCTCTATACTAGGTCCTCTACTTTTTCGCATATATATAAACGATTTACCTTATTATTTAAAAGATCTCTGTGATATAGTTCTATTTACTGATGATACGTCACTTATTTTTAAAGTCGAACGTAAAAAAACATTTTTTGACGATGTGAATAGGGCACTAAATGATGTATTGTATTGGTTTTCAACTAACAATCTCCTACAAAATTCAAATAAAACAAAGTGTGTGAGATTTACTATGCCAAATGTAAAACAGCTAGGTACTAATTTAACTCTAACTAATGAAATGTTAAGTATTTTAGACTCAACAGTATTCTTAGGAATTACATTAGATAGTAAACTACAATGGGGAGCCCAAATAGACAGCCTTGCAGGTAGGCTTAGTTCGGCAGCTTATGCAGTATGGAAGGTACACCAGCTCACTGATACGGACACGGCTAGGCTAGTTTATTTTAGCTACTTTCACAGCGTCATGTCCTATGGTATATTACTTTGGGGCAAGGCGGCTTTTTATTCTCCAAAAACGAGCCATCCGCTCCATATACAATTTAGGTGCTAGAGTCTCTCTGCGAGAGTTGTTTAAGGATATAGGTATTTTAACTGTTGCATCACAGTATATTTTTGCAAATATTATGTTTGTTAGGCACAACATTAATGACTATAAGAAAAACAGCGATATACACAATATTAATACAAGAAACAAGTCTAAACTCGTTGGTACCTATCATCGCTTGCATAAAGTACACAACTCGTTCGAAAGTCTTGGTATACGTTTTTATAACAAAATTCCTATACATGTTAGCGACCTTCCTGTAGATAAATTTAAGCAAACTGTAAAAAATTACCTTATTAGGAAATCCTACTAGACGATCAACGATTATCTAAACGACAAACAGTCTTGGGCTTAAGGTGTCATTAGGTATATTCACAAACTTCTTTGTCTTATAATTAAGCTAAATTATTAACAAACCATTGTCAGTTGAAAGTAATGCGTGACGATTATTATGGTAATTTGACTAGTAGTGATTTTTATCAGTATCTCGACTATGGTTCGTCATGCTCACTAAAATGTCATTGCTTGCGGCGTCGTCATGGGGCGGGTCATTTCTTTCCCTCTGATATGGCGAAGGAGATGATGGCTGGTCCATGCGTCATACTCGTGAACGGGTGCTGCTTGGGGTGACTGGTCGGCCTAGTCAGCGATGCTTTAGCCTATACTATTATTTTGGTTCGATCAACTGCAACTCTAGCCTCTTAATCCAGTCACGAATTATTTTTATCAGTAGATTTTGTAACTGAATGAAGGTAGATGTGCATCTTGAATGATTTCTATGTTTAATAAGTTCAAACCTTCAACGGTATCACTGAGTGATTTTTATTTTTTAGTACGTTAGCTTTTGGAGCATTTCAATAAAATGAAATTCAGGTGGCATCAGCTTGCATCCTGTTTACCTTTCGTGTAACACTAACACTATTGTACCTGAAGATCTGACTTTTAAAAAGAGTGGCCATGAGTTTCTTTGCCAGTATTCTTCTCATAAGGCTCTACGCATTTTGGAAACTGGAAGTTATAGATCGACACAAGCAGGCAGTAGATTTTGGCGCCGATCTATGATTTTAACTCTAGCTTCAATTTAACGTTCGCAAATGTCACTTAGTGTCTTAGTTGAATAAATGATTTTGAATTTGAATTTGAATTTGAACATACATCCTTACAAACTTTCACGTATACTATATTAGCAGGATTGGATTAATATGATTTTTGTCAACACTGGTTATTAACCGTCTTTTGCTGTTTTTTTAGGGTTCCGTACGTTAGAATGAAAAAAAAACCACCCTAATAGGACACGAGTGATTCTATAATTGATCCGTCCGTCTGTTAGAGCCAATTTACTCCGAATCTACTGGACCTATCTAATTAAGTTGAATTACGTACATATATGTGACCCTGTGGCCCAAACACAAACGGGAATTGTAAATAAAGGAGTTTGAAATATGGGGGTGACTTTTAGGGTGGTCCCTAACAGTGAAATTGAAAATTGTACCGTTTACATCAAAATATCTGTCTATGTCTGTGTGGACATGGTGTTCATTGAGTAAAAAAAAATATTAGTTAATATTCTTATAGTACAAGAACATTACGATATTTTTATTTACGAATTGTATTTTGGATAGTACTTGATCATTGCAAGTTTTAAACCGTCTTAAAAGAAAAGAGGTTTTTGATTATTATTAATGACTGCGACTTTGTCCACGTTTACCCATACATATTATTATTTAGTAGTGTTATCGGTACAATCGTTCAAGGGGTTATCGACTACAGACAACCATACATTTCTTCTTTATAATTTTGTGAAAAACATGTCTTAACTATAAAATGAATTTAGACATAAAAGAATTAAGACTGAAAAATCCTTTCTGTTTTTTTTAAATAACTTGTTTTTTAAAATAACTTATCTTTGTATGTTTAAAATAAATACTTTAAATAAAATATATAAGCGTGTTAGAATAATGAATGAACAGCAACTTCATTCGTTCCTATATTTATTTTCAGTCCCGCAACCAAGGATAAATGACCACTCCTTTTAATTTAATCCACTCGCTTAAATATTAGCTTCAGAACAAATTCAAATAGAAAAGTATATTATTTTAGCAGTGCGGAATTAAAAAATAATAGTCTTGAGTGTAGTGTCGGAAACTATGGACTATAGCATACGTAAGACTTAAAAGAATGAGTTAAATAACTCCTTATTTAATTAATTAATTGAAACCAAAAAGAGGTATATCACTGTTAATGATAAAATTGAATCAAATTCCAATAAAAAATTTTCATTATTAAAGAAATATAAAGATTAAAAATAAGCTGATACGAAAAGAAGTATTTTTAATTTTTGATATTTTTATTTTTTTTGTTATTATTTTGATATTCGGTTCTCTTAAGCAAGACAAAAATGTTAAAAAGTTGAGTAATTATTTGACAATAGTAAGTTATAATATTACAATTTTTTTGGGATATTTTACGCAATGCTTTCTATACCCAAACCAAGCGGGGTACTATGTGTAGACGTACATATATACCCTGTGAACCAGGTAATTGCGGAAGTTCCTTGCGGGATTCTTGTTTGTTGAATGATATGCGCACTTCTTGATATAAAATATATATTTCACATACATACATATAGGTACCACTTCTAAATCAATTACAATCAATCAATCAAATCAATTACATACACATAGCGCAACTCACAGCTTGCGAGGATATGAGTGCAGCGAATGTTCTACCTCCATAACTGTAGGCACCTCCATGAAGAACAATAAGAGATAGAACAACGGTACCTATAAATTCCTCCTTTTTCTGACACAGCATGCGGTCAACATACTTAACTTGTTACTTTACCACACAAATAAAGTGTTATATAAACCAAAAATTACTTCACATACAAACCGCAATAATCGCGACAATTTTACAACTCAAACAGAGTCAAGCATTCATAACTCAATCCAATAAAAAATACGTATAAAACCTCTTTCTTTAAATATACGAACGTAAACGTGGAGGTACCACACGTGTAATCAAAAACTAAATAAAAACCTTTTATTGCTCATCAAAGTTTATCGCAAATTAAGGCCAAGTACTGAGACTGTGAGGGCGTTTGATGAGCTTAACGGCGGGGGTGGAGTGAGATGGAACTACTTAAAATTTACCGGTTTAGTACACGCGGATGGCTTTGCCAATGTATACAAAATATTGATTAAGGGTAGAAGCTCATTACGGACTCGTATCCAAATTTGAGAGATGTGTTAGAATCCTAACTACCTAATATTTCAAATGCTAAAGTGAGTAAATTAGTCTATTTGTTTACTGGGTGCTGCTAGAGGCCAGTGAACGCCTCAAGAAGCTTCTGTGCTTCTGGAAGGCGCTAGGCTGGCTCAACTATCCAGTCTTATCTGAACGCATAATGGAATGTCTGTGAGTCTGAGTGCGGTAACAGAGCCTTCTACCAAAACCAAAATAAATAATTTGGTAATCAAAATATTTGTAGAAAATATATCTACTGAACAAGATGGACTAGATTCTATTGAACAAGGCGGACTATAGATGACAGATTGATCATGGAAAGCAATTTCCGGGGTCTATAAGTAATTTCTGCCTCACCCGCCGATTAAACCTTATCGACTTCACTACTTAGCAGAAAAACATCAGCTTTCCGTAGAGCAGAGGCACTGCCAAACTCAAGACTCAATAATCTGCTGTGTCCTACTTCCGTTAAATGCATGAACCTGGCAGGTATTTTCGTTATTCGTGGTTCTATTCTTAGGAGTCCATTAATAAAAATAAAAACTATAGTTAGAAAAACTAAAAATACTTTTATTCCAAACCGAATAAAAAAAAAGGATTACCATCCACCTCTTAGCTCCATCATCAGACCATCTATACCAAGCCCAATCTGTTGGACTCGTTAAGAATTATATGAGCCCAAACTTTAGGGGTTTACTAGTAGCCACTGAAGAGTTTCTCTATCCATCTCCTGGCTCAGTCATCAGATCAGCTCAAAGTGCCAAATTATGGTATTGTCATCCAATTTACATATACATACAAAGTTTCTTTTCAATACAACAATTTTAAAGGAGATTAAAATGGACTGGATGGCGGAGGACCGGGTGCTATGGCGCATTGGGAGAGGCCTGTGTCCAGCAGTTGACTAGGACAGCTAACTTACAAGATTTATTTAAAGCTAATACAGCTAAAATACTGGCTTGTTGGCCTAGTGGTTAGTGACCCTGACTGCTATGCTACATACAGGTCGTGGGTTCGATTCCCACCTGTGTCTGGGTGTTCTTTGTGTCCGTTGTTTGTATGTTTGTAAAGTCCACCGCGACACAGGAGTAATTCCTAATGCGGGAGTTGTCTTTAATTTTTTTAAATCGTTTTTAAAATATAGTCTAAAATATAAAATTTATTTAAAGTTGAGCATATTAGACATATTAATATCCATGTTTCATATTTTATCAATGCTCTCTTGGCAGAACATTGAGTAATGATATCTAAAAATTCAAGAACCTTTCCAAACACTTTCAAATATAATTCATAGGTATTCGTTTTACTCGAGTATTTATACGATAAAGTAAAATACAAGTATCAGAGTTGAAAACTTGCTACGCGAACTTGTATGTATGCGCGTGTAATGAATTTT
This sequence comes from Callimorpha dominula, assembly GCA_949752705.1. Taxonomy (NCBI): domain Eukaryota; kingdom Metazoa; phylum Arthropoda; class Insecta; order Lepidoptera; family Erebidae; genus Callimorpha; species Callimorpha dominula. Next base: position 21,530,597 of record OX457004.1, on the reverse strand, counting down.
AAAATAATTAAAAGTTGTTTTTGACGTTGTTTTGATAATATTTGCTTAAGTAAAGCGTCTTATTGTCGTTGGATTCACAATGTTACCGAATACATCTATGTATGTATACTAAAATAATGAAGTCATGAACAATTTGTTTTTCTTTTAATTGAACCAGCTAATGTCTCGAATTAGCAGACGGACTATATGTTTTTTTAGTTTAAATTTGCAAACCCAATTTTTGATATAGGTTGTAGGCTAGGTACGACTCTTGGGACCTAAGTTGTGACCACTACTACAAGTGAAAATGTGGGGAACGCCTAGTAATAAATAAAAGAAATCCGAGGCTATGACTATTGAGTCACTCTCACAGCATTTTTACTTTTTTTATCAGTTAAAGCATATTAAGTGGTTTCTGTCAATAAACTAGTTTTTTATATCTAACTTCTGATAGTTTAGGAAAGGTATGGTTCCCATCATCAGCTCAGCTTCATGATGTGATGATTCTTAAACGCAAATACCTAATTAAGTTAGTAATAAAGTAAACAGAAAAACTAATTGTTCCTACAATTTTCGAGGGTTTCCCTCAATTTTATCAGAATCCCAGCATCAGATGCTGACTTCCTTGACATGGGACCACCCTTGAGGTATAACCTATCTAACAAAATAATCATCAAAATCGGTTCATAAATAACGGAGTGACGGCTGAACATACATAAAAATTCGAATTGAGAATCTGCTTTTTTTTGTCGATTATAATAAATTCGAGGCTATGACTGTTGAGGCACTCTTTTGCTCTTTTTTTTTTTTTTTTATTTATATTTGCTAATATAAAAGGTATTATAAAAAGCCAGCATGCAATCTAATAAACTTTATTATAATATAAAAGACAAATAAGTAAGTTAATAAAATCTTGGTCGAATACTGCCTCTTAAGATACAGGCTTTGCCTAGTTTAAGAGACAGAGTTCACAATCTTTCTTTGATCCCTAAATATAACTACTAACCTGTATAAATAATGTATAACCTTTGTAACTACTGTAATTAGTTGTGATAATAAATAAATAAAAAAAATCTGTAAAGATAGAAATATAATTCAGAATAAATGGCAACTACTTGATATTTGTAACACGTACAGCTACAAGATAACATCATTAAATGTTCTAAAATTTGCCGTGTTCGTCTTGAGGTCGGACGCATGTCGTTAAGCTCCGCCGAATTCCCCTTACACACTCTGTTACGTCTTTCGAAATTTAAAACTTTTAGATTATTTTAGACAAACGTTGTACTGATAACAAAATATATTTGAGTCGAAAGTCATTGTAAAGATAGTATATTAGTTTTATCGATTTTAATTATTTGAATGAATTAATTGAAGTATTCTTGGGGAAAAGCTTGTGGTGGTACCTCGTTCATTATCTCGAGTTAACTCCTCAAAACATTAACAATTTTACAAACGGATACATCTAGCAACTCATAAAAAGCTTAAGGGATGGCTCACGCGCTCCAAACAACATATGTAATATGTTTCCCTTCTTCAGGATTTCCCTGAAGAAGGAAAACATATTACAAGGTGCCTTTCAAATCTAATATAGGGCACATCATTTAATATATCTAAATTATCAGCCAAACAACAAAGTAACACAAAACTAAGATTACAACCATTTAATGATAATAATAATAATAACTTCACACATCTCACACACGGCCGTCTGATCCCAAACTAGGCAGAGCCTGTTCTAGGGTAACCAGACTGCTGATAAACATACTTATATATTTCTAAATATATACATATTATAGATAAATTACACCCAGACACAGAACAAATTACTGCGGCCCTATGGTTGATGTTGGGAAGTTGTATATATATACTAAACACCGAAAGAACTTTCATTGCGCGATGCAGTATTAGATACTACATAGTTCCGCTGGTCTTCGCTAGATGACGTTGAAGTATGTTTTTGCTGTATGTGGAACCGTCCACCCTTAATGCATCATTTTCTATCAGCAAAACGTTGTACTGCAACCGAAATTACAGGACATAAAATAATGAACACACATATTTGCTTTAATTTTTAGCAAGACAACAGAGCGCCAAGAATCGCCTTGAACATTGTAGTTGCGTGGTATCTCGTGCTTAAATTTAACATGCGCCATATAAACGATTCTCGTTAGAACTAAATTGGAACATCGACGTATCTTCGGGCGAAATAACATTTTCATCTAATACTAACAGGAATCAATAGCTGTTGTCTTTTATGGTGGCTTTCTTTTATCGATACTGGTGATGAATCGGTGTTTATCTATAATAGTGATCGAGACTGTGATTCAATTACTTTTTTAGGGCTTTTAACCAACCTTTTACAACAATCACGAATCTAAATCTTCAGATCCTGAAACTGAAATATACAGGTGTTACAGAAAGGTATGCCGACCAATAGTTGATTGAGCTTGAAAATATTTAAAAAATATATATATTTTCATATATGCTTTTCGTAGTGTAGGTGCACATTTCTAAACACATTATGAATTTTCATGTCAATTGCAATGTTTTTTTTTTTTATGGAGACATTTTCAGAAAAATCTGGACATTCCGTCAACATCCTTGGTATGAAATACCTATAGTTTCATTCAAGTCAGCACTTTCTCATACGAAATATTAGCTTTATCGGTAAATTTTCAAGTTTAATTTTTCAGTTTCAAAATAAAATGTCTATATTAAAAATCACGAATTCTCATAAAATTGTTAGCGTTTTACGTTATTCACGGGGTCTACTTCACGACTCTAAATGTTAAATTTAAAATTCTTTAAGTTCATAATGTCGAAATAGTGCGAAAAGCTAAAATTTATTAACAAAATGTGTTATAAAACTTAAAAATTATGTGAAAACAGCTACAAAATGCTACAAGGGGCTAGTATAAACGCTGACCTGTCATGGTATGGAATTAGACATTCAATGATAGTTCTAGAGAGTTCTAGAAAACTCTATGCAATGACAACATTCAAAGTTCAACATTATTAGTCTCTAGTAAGTTATAAATCCTCAAGATATTGAAGAGGCTTTTAGCCAAAAAAAACGACCCCGCAACACGATGGAACGAAAACGCAGGTACAGCAACGACATAACAGGTCGCTTTGCTCCTTGACGAAGGGTCCCTGTCGCGCTCAAAACTAGTCAGCCTGAAAAACACACGTGAATATAACAGTACATCATTAATAAGAACAATTTTTATCGACCTTTATCAGGTTTAGGATATAGACATAACATTCTATAAACATCTAACCTACACGCTTCTCATCACTTATTTTGACAAACAAAGAGAAGAAATTGTTTGTTTTGGACATGAAAGTACGATTGCTGAGTCATCGAACCGGTAAATTGTTCAAAGATGTTTTAAACAACATTGTGATTCTATAGCATCGAAACATATTATTGTTGAAATAAAGATGTTAACTTACGTATGTTTTCAAATACATGTTGTTCCATATTTATTATAATTGAACTTATAAAATGTCATTAAAGTACCGTCGAAATGAACCGTTTTAAAAATATCAACAGAATATTTTTTCCAATATCTTCAATTCTATGGCAAATTACACAAATCACAGTCCCAAACAGTTATAAACATTCTTCAATAAATTTCATATTGAAAATAAACATATACATTCATATTTACGAAGGCAGTAATACAATTCGTCATATTTATTTTGTCTGTTACACAATTTTCTAACAAATCTCCGATAACTTCATTAAAGTATAGATAAATAAAATGACGTTGAATAATTCGATGACTGCTGCTGATTTAAAATTGTTCAGAGCTACCTAATCTTGACAGGCATTCCTCAAATCCAGGTTTCTTTGTCTTAAAACGTGTCGCAACAATAATTAACCTCATGATCAAATAGTTAATTTTTATCAATTTAATCACAGTTAAATAATATTTGCGTTCATTCATTTTTAATGTTCCATGGTAGTCAACCTTGAAGTGTCTGTCAGACTATAAGTCGGTACTTGTGTAACTAGATATATATCGGTACCTCGGTAGTTAAAGGTTAAGCTGCCTAGTTAAAGCACACAAGTAAACTGACCGTTGTTTTTATCTCTCCTTAGATCCCAGTTACTTATTTGGACTATGTAGTTATTTGTTTCTTTTTTGAAGTGAAAACTTCTTGAGCGGCGTTGTGCACTTTTTGGGATGGGTAAAAAATGTTAATCTTGCGTCAGGACACGTGACCCTAATCGAAAATTCGTAAGGCGGAGCCGAGTTTCTTATATTAAAAAAAAAAATCCGGAAGTGCAGAACTTCCAGTGTAACCTATGTATACATTTAGATATGTTATTACCTACTTTTTGAAGTGAAAACTTCCAAAACAGTAATAAAATTAACATTAAGCGGCGCAGGGTGCTTGCGCGAGTGTGCGTGTGTGTTTGTACTACAGCCAGCTACGCGCATCCACGGATGGTGACTGCTGATGGCTCGACCGACTGTATACTTGTAAAATTCGTGTATATTAAGTGCTTAAAATAAAAAATTCACAACGTAAATGTTCAAGTTTTCACTTTTGCCGTCACTCCCGGAGTGCAACCCGTTTTTTTCGGTAGTTCTTCAGTAGCAAAATGGTTTAATTTGTATTACTTGCTGTTGATGAACAGCCACAGTGAGTGAGAGAGACATCTCTCACTATATTTTTTTTTCATAAAACTAATGTATTACTACTCTTATTCACGTCTAATATTAACAAATCATTAACTTAAACAATAACATCTTTATGTAGGAGTTCGCTTCGCTCATAACACGTATTTTGGGACGTTGAATTAATTTTATTGTTGAACTTTACTTGTTTTGGCCGCGTTATTGCTCAAGAACTGTACGTTTTCGGTGGCGTTTGTTTTATTAGTCCCAAAGTACTTGTGAACTGATTTGAATTGTAATTTTAGCAGCATATTCTTTAGACTTTGCTCTTGATTTAACATTATGTATATGCTACTTTGAAAAGTTATAATTATTTCGCTATGATTAAAAGGTGTTTTCAATTGTGTCGACATCAATGTAGTAAAAGAAATACCAGCTGAACTACGAAGTAACTATCGATCCTGCGTGGCGTATGAAAATTCTCACTCTGATTATTTAATATTTAGTATAATTATGTGTACAACTTCCCAGCACGAACCGTAATCGCCGGGCAGAGCCCGCCAGGCATGGTCACCTAGCCTGGTAGAATGCCCGGTAAAGAAAATTCATCTATCTTTTTTCTTGCCGCTGTTCACAATTTTCATGTTAACCAATATTACTGTGACGGGTTCATGTGTGTGGGTTTTTCTGTACTGTGAAAATACCAGACTATTAAAACGGTTCCTCTATGAGCAGGAAACAAAACCTCTTTATTGACCACTCTTCAATAATGCAATAAAAAAAGTAGTTATGATGAGAATAAACTCATTCAACTCAACATCAAAATAATTACAACACCACGGGCTGATATCGTAACTCGTAAATAATTACTCAGTATCATTTGCACATTACCTACCTTCCTCCCTTCAGAGCTTTAGTGAGTCTGTTCAACATCAGGGACATAACATTTTAGTTTTTAGTTTAGTTAGTAGCAATGGAGGATAATGGAGATGGTCCAGAAGAAATGCTACTTATGATTAATTTTTAGGGATTACATCTCTAACTTTATCAGACTGTGACGTACCAAAAAGATTGGTATCCATTTGTCGTAGGTACACTAAAAACATAGTAGAAAGTAAATCGATTCAATGTCAATAATAATACATAGTAAAATGTAATTTCGTAAACAAATACTATTCCTTGCTTTTCTGTCCGAATCCTTTAGATAAACTAGTGTATTATTACAAAACTAATAAACTCGAAGACAGAATGAAGTGCTTTTGCCCTACTGATAAACCTATTAAAGTTTCGGGTAAAACATTATCTTTAATTTCTTCTTCTATTACAGTTCACTGTATTTCAAGCCGTTTGGTCTTTGTTTTATAGAGAAAAAGTATTTGATTTCAAAAAGAAAGAGGTTCTGAATCAGACTTTATTTTGATTTTTCTTATAATGTGTTATAAATCTTCAAAAAAACTACACAGATTTAAATTAAAATCTGATTATTGATTTATCTTTTTATGTACACCTTTTAAGTGAAATACAATATAAACATATTATAAACATTTAGGGATACAATTGGCGGTCTTATCATATCACTCACGGCAGTTTAGTCATGGCAAACTAAATTTCTTCATCAAATTTAGAAGTCTGTAATGTGCTAATATAGCTTAATATGGATTATATATACTGATATTAGTATAAACCTACCGTAATTATTATTTTGAATCAGAAAAAGAAAACCTGAACACAACTTGTCAAGTAGCTGATGAAATTTGAAAGTAGCATCATTTTATGCATCGCGAACGCATACAATAATCTAGTTTTTTTTTTTAAACATAATGAAATTTCTTTTATGATTTACAGATAGTATTCATAATATATATATTAAAAAAATAATTAACATACACATAAACCCTCTAAAATCGTCAGTTATCTGGAAATTTATTTAAAGCATATATTGAAACCAATTAAAATCATGCCAATATGTCACTTCAAAGTGGATCAAAGGCCGATGTCTGAGCAAGAAATAAGTGGAAGCAAACAATAGCTAAGCTGGATTCACAAGCTCTGCTGGTCCACTTCTAGGCCAGATAAGTCACGCGTGGACTGGCTAGGGTTGACCCTTATTGAAAACCGAATACAATACTTTAAATGACACAGCTGACGTTGCGAAACTTCTATAGGCACTATTATTACAGTCTATATTACATATAGATTAATAGGCGGAATGTCTGCTCATTTCCTTAGTAAAAAAAAATGTGGGGCGATTTTTGTGTGATATGCATAGAGTAATTGTGTGCTTGTATTGTCTCCACGAGCCACTGTTAGCATAGAGTGTTATCTTTTTCTAAACCTTACTTACAAATTACGCTTATTATTAGTAAAAAACAATTTCAGTACAAGTACAACAGAGATATTATTTTTCTTAGAATGTGTAGGAATCAAGTCAATAAGTACAGTTTCTATACGTATCAATATTTGATATTAGTCGTATAATATATAAATGATAAAATGATGTTTATTTGTTATTTTAACATTGTAATAAATATGTTATGAGATTTCTATTAGCTATTAACTTTTACTAAAAACTGGCACCACTCTAGAGCTACTAAAGTTATTGGAAAGATAATTAAATGAGCCCATAACTATATTCTAATCTAATAGTAGGATTCTTAGTCGATCCATGACTAAAAGTTTCTTGCATTTAGATGCTTGAAGAAATGCAATACATTTCTTTCAGATTCTTTTATATCTTTTTTATTATTATTATGGAATGGAATAGGCGTTTGCCTTCCAACTCACCTGATGTTCAGTGACGATGAAGACGAAGATGGTACACGCCTATCCAAGAGAAACTTATTCAAACTACACTTGAATTTTCCAGGATTATAATTGACTGGAAAAATGGACGCAGGCAACTCCTTCCACACCTTGGCGACTCAAACCAGAAAGGAGCTGTCAAAGCGATTAGTTCAACTTTTTGGTGTTTCGACAACGAAAGGATGGAACCCCTGTCTGGGCTTAGTAGTCCTATACAGGAATGGTGAGGGGTCAATTAATACGAAGAGAGCTTTCGCACACTCACCAAAGAGAATCCTATAAAAAGCGATAAGGCGGGCGACTTTGCGACGATAGTCAAGGCTATTCCCACTACATCTATAGTTCCCTATACGTGAGCACATCGTCGTTTCTGAGCCTACGGGCTTTTCGGTCAACAGAGTCCAGAGTTTCTAGATGGTTCTTAGCTGAGCCATCACAGCACTCCATCGAACTTGGGCTGTATAGAGATGAAGAAGCTGTTCAGAGCTGAAGTACCGCCGGAATTTCGAAACGAAAAATCCATATTAAATTTTAAATATGTAATATCAACGTATATTCTTTACTTAAAACAATTCATTAATTATAGAAAAATTGTCAATTTGCTGTCCAGTTAAAAAAAAATGTTTAGAAAATAAAAATGCTAGAGTCCACAACCCTAAATCTCGCCACTCCCAATGACACACTCGGTGACTACAAATCCAGTTTAACTTTGTATACGATGTATTTTTGTATTGTGATTCGAAGTTTGCTGTAGCTTACTGTAAAAAGTTCTGTATAGCATGAGATTTAGAGTTTCAAGACTTTTCGATATATGTATTAAGAAGTGTTCTAATAAGTTAGGTAATTAAGAAACGTTACCTTTTTTGACTGGATAGAAAAAAAATATTAATTAAGATATAAATTTTTTTTTTTATTTTTTTTTTATTTTTTTTTTATTAGTCTTTTAAATTCTTAACACATAAAACCAAAGTTTTTACTATTTGATATACTGAGACTATTTCAGTACAAGTATAGATATATATTTCTTTAGAACGTGTAGAAATCAAGTCAATGAGGACAGCTTCTAAACGTATCCATTTTTAATTATTTTTAAACTTTGGCGATTTTGTTACATATTAGATGTGTAATTCGGGACTTAATCGCGATGATATTTAAAAGGTACAATACCAAGAGGTATTGTTACCCGACGTTTCGATCGAATTGCACCGATCGTGATCACGAGTGGACTAATATTAATTAATTAATTATATTTATTTGTTGATTTTGTAAGTACTCTACCATTGCAATTTATATCTTACGCCATTTCTATTAGGTACTAACTTTTACTAAAAACTGGCAACACTCTAAAGCTACTTAAAGTAGTAGAAACAAATGAGACCACAACTGTATTCTGATCGAAGTGTAGGATACCTACCCGATCTACGTTTGAGATTTATCATTTATGGAGATCATTACCAACTTATGTTATTAACTTTAATAGTAAAAAACTAGTGTGACAAAGAAAATTAATACAACTCCTTTCGGACACAATTCAACCTACATCCTAAGGGTCTATTTAAATATAATTTGAAATTTTGAAAACCAGACATACCATCGTCGGTCCATGGTAGTAAAATAAAATAGTACTGTTTATTGCAATTACTGTGTCGTATACGTGAGCGTAGAGCCGTGTCCTTACTAATATTATAAATGCGAAAGTAACTCTGTCTGTCTGTCGCTCTTTCACGCCAAAACTACTAAACCGATTTAAATGAAATTTGGTACACTGATAGTCTAGAGCCTCAGAAAGGACATTGGCTACTTTTTAATGTGAAAAAAAAAATTTAAGGGGCCGAAAGGTGGGGAAAAAAAGTTGTATGGTTGTATCGTCAATAAGCCTAAATAATTAAAAATTCTACCCAAAGACACTATTCCACGCGGATGAAGTCGCGGGCACAGCTAGTTTAATAGAAAATTTAGATAATTAATCAGTTTGTTTGGCATCGACTCAATATTTGTTTATGTAAAATTTGATAGTTTATGTAAATAAGCTCAATAATTAAGACTTAAAAGTTTTATTTATTTTTTGCTTTTTAGTTCTTTTCGTCGGTTTAATTTTTTGTTAAAAACATTTTTATTTGATTTCGCTTTCATTTTTAATTCCGACTACAACTCAAGTGTATTCAACGATAGTCAAGGCTATTCCCACTACATCTATAGTTCCCTATACGTGAGCACATCGTCGTTTTTGAGTCTACGGGCTCTTCGGTCAACAGAGTCCAGAGTTTCTAGATGGTTCTTAGCTGAGCCATCACAGCACTCCATGCAAGATCGAACTTGGGCTGTATAGAGATGAAGAAGCTGTTCAGAGCTGAAGTACCGCCGGAATTTCGAAACGAGAAATCCATACTAAATTTTAAATATGTAATATCAACGTATATTCTTTACTTAAAACAATTCATTAATTATAGAAAAATTCTCAATTTGCTGTCCAGTTAAAAATATAGCATTTACACTTTGCTGAATAAAGGTTTCAGTTTTGTGAAAAAAACAAAAGTAAATATACACAGTACTCCTCAGACAGAAATAAATTAAGTCTATCTTATAGAAAAACTATCCACTCATTTCTAATGCCAGCTGCTCTCTTCCCACTGGAAAGTAATTTAATACTAACCTATAACTTATGATAAATGATATGCAGCTAGTATATCCGAGTCATACTTACATCTTTTCAAAGAACTTAAAATAAAGAAACATTTAAATATATATTTAGAATATTTTATTTCAAAGTAAATCTAGTATTTTTAGCTTATAAGAAATTCCGTCTATATATATTATTTTGCTATAAAAAAAATTACATTTCGAGAGTTCTGTCCGCGAATCTTTATTGCGACAATAGACGCACAACAAAACATACGGGGTGATGTTTTGTTAGTAGCCGTCACGATTTACCTGCTACTACTTTAAAGTGATCAAATTCGCTATTTATATTATTACCAAATTAATATATTTTTTATACCTATTGAAGTAGTGTCTATTTGTCGTTAATATAAAAAAGTTCATTTAATATGTATGTAGCAAACCTATGTCAAATTGTATTGAAACCATTTTTTAATATCTTTGAATCATATTGAAATTATAATGATGGAGTATTCAAAATTCATTGATGGTGGTGGAACTTGTGGATCATACATAATCATTCCTGCTGAGGAAGTACACTTATGAAATGGTGCTTAGCAGGTTATCCAGGACCAGGGCAGAACTTAGTACAAAAATAGTCCCCGTCGTATTTAAATAGGTCTGGGGTGTTTAAAGAAAGTTCTAATTGTAAATTGATTTGATATTATATATCGTTTACCAAATGACAATAAAGCTTGTAATCATTAAGGCATAGATAGTTATAGACGTCAACATATCACATAAGTGTCATTCTTATCTAAAGAGATGTTTACAAAGTTACTAAACAACACGCCAATGTCTTAAGAAAACAATGAATTCTACTTGTTTTATTTAATAAGGACTATTTATTTCATTTGTTTTAGCATCTCTACTATTCACAACGGTATCTCACTTGTGTTTCATCATGATCTTGTAAAATGCTTTAATAATTTCTACAATGACATATTATTTCAAATTACTATTTATCCCATATTACAAATCAAAATCAACAACCGCAGATTAACCGCCACAAATTTCTCTCCCGTATTTTTTTATTCCCCAGCTGTGGTGTGGGTAATGGATCTAAGATCGATCGATAGTAATATCCATTTAAGTCTTGAGCATTCCCGATCATCGCTGTGTACATTGCAATACGCCTCGGAGGCAAAATTTTGTTTACGAATAGTACATTTCTTATGCAAAGCGATGTAAAATGTCCTCTATTTCGGCAAGATCTATTTTGCATTGCCCCAAAATCTTCTTACAGTTTCATGTGAATGGGGTGTTGAGGCCATCTCGATAGTTGTGAATGGCGTTTGATGCAAATTATAGTGTATTGAGTGTTTGTTTTTAACCATTGCTTCGATTTTTACCATGTTACTTGGAGGTTATTTTATCCAATAGGCCAATTTTAGCTTATTGTCGCAGTTTGGACTTAAACTTTTTGATTTATCGAAACTATTTTTCTTAAAAAGTTTATATTCAAGAGCACTTAGTGGTTGATTGTATTTTAAATTATACGTGTGTTAGGCTTGCCTAGCCAATAAGCTTGTAGGTATTTAATAATTATACGTAACACACCAAATCAATGTAAACAATCACATATGGAAACACACAAATGAATAAATTAAACAAATTCTTAAACAATTAACAATTCAAATTCGTTGAGCGGCACATTTACGTTCGTAATCTGTCTTGTTGAGCGATTTCAATTAAAAGGGGTTTATTCCACTATTAGTCTTTACTGAGGACCCAATAATTATTGTACGTCGTGGACTGGTTGGGATAGTGACTTTCTTGGTAGAAAAAGTGCAAAAAAAATAGTTATAATAATTAAATAAAGAGTTAACTTTAGCAATTCAGAAGTAGAATATAAGAAATTAAAAAAATGCTAAGTAACCATAACCAGCAATAATGGAAGCTTCTTGCTGTTTTGCACAGTTTAGTGCTAAAATTAAGAAGACTATCATAGCACCCAATAATTTTTTTTTATCCCGGGAGTTAAAGGTAAAAGACATTTTTCCTCGCAAGATACAGTTTTAGAAAATGTTCTGTAGGCTACATCAGGGTACAGAACATTTCCCCAGTTAAGCTTATACCTTATATCTACAATCCAAACACCACGAGGACGGCTTTTTAAAGTAATTGATATCCATCGGCACCTAGTTCTTGCAATGACGATATGAAGGTCAGCAACCACTTACACTGTGTAAGCGGTGCAAAGTTACATTGGATGTATGGCCTAGTTACTCAGCCGATGCGTGGCAGTCGTCCTTTTTTATTTCCCCATGCAAAAATAATGGTGTTTATGATCATTGGTACTCTACTGCTATAATAAACCAGGACTGTTTTGTTTCTACTGGCCGGTAGGGAAGCCCTCACGTCCTTAATGAAATAGAGACTGGCACAGATTTCCCAGTCAATGCCGAAAGTATTTATAAGCATTAGCAACCGTTGACCACCAAGCAGATTATCTGCTTCTATGATATTTTAATTGTTAAAAAAACATTTTTTGTGCGTAATTCATGCCAACAAACTGTTATAATTGTATTCAATAAATATTATCTACCAAACGAGTCGCAACGGGTAGAAAGCTAGACTGTCAATTTCAACTTTCAAGTTCTTACAGAAGCTAAAGTATAAAGAGTGCCTAAGTCTGTATTTACTGTTGGGAAATGTTGCCATAATATTTACATAACGTAGGTATAAGCGGCCACACACCAACGACGTTGCAACAACTCCGGTCAACTGAGTACTCTAATCCCACACGACTTTAAACTTATTTGTAAAACTTTTGAACTGGGATTTAAAGTGTTTAGTGTTGAATTTGAAAGAACTTGGAGAACTTTCAGTTGAAGGACATTGACACGGCTATTTCTGGTCGCTTTGGAGCTCAGTTTTCAGTTTATATAGTGATGTTTTCAGACTCTAATAATTTCTGTAGATAATGTAACTAATACACTAGCTTGAGTTTTACACACACAACAAGTCTTTTGTCATCAGCCGGGCCGAGTATTTGTCTTGCAATATATAAATGTGTACTTTTGGCTCACAACTATTCTCCTCAAGCCCCGTTAGACAACTATACTGAATGTTGTTATCGTTTCATTAAAAATATTTTCCAGAACCATGTGAATGCATAATAAATCCATAGGTTTGCAAATGACTAAAGGTAACCAGTCGCAAAGTGACCAAATATTTTACCACCTACTTCAATTCAGTACAAATAATTCAATTCTTAATTATTTATCTTTGCATTAATTAGCCTTTACTAGTAAATGTGCATTAGTGCTAAGAAGTCCACTGAATTTTCGAAAATTCAACGCATCACATTTTATCGATTAGCATTTAAGTGCAGTTACTTTTAACCTCTCAGCGAGAGAGGACGAATGAAAAGCTTCTTATGCTTATCTGCCCTAAGAAAATTAAGTGGGAGTAGTCACAAAACGACAGAGTCTGGTTTAAAATTTAAAACAACTGAGTCATGGGATTAACAAACACAATTATATTTAACGGACACAGTGTATTTACACGTGAGAAGAAACATACAGAAAATGCATAGATAAATATTTAATTATAAGTCGAACAATGAGCACTGAACAGTACAAGAAGGAAAAAAAACTAGTTGCACGATGCCGAATCAGTTGCAGCGATGCTGAGGTATGTTTTGCTGTATGTATGAGAACATAGCCACAGTATCTTTATTGTTAAAAAACGTGTTACCAAAATCCCAAGCTTTGCAAGTCGACATCACCTTACTGTGTTCTAGAGCCGTGGTTTAAAACTAACAAATTGAACTCTAAGTCTAACAAATTGAAAACATTAATAACATTTACTATAATAACCATTGACTAACTTGAAATCAATGTCGGTAACAAAATTTACTTAGAATCGACAGCTTTTAGTAAGATTAATTTATTGACATTCATTTACCAGAACTATACTAAGATTACTCTAACGGATCGTCTGCTGAAGTGGAAATTAAATTCATTTACCACATTTTGGGTGCCAATGGCAAATGTTTCATTCTTAGTAGAAGAGGTTTTTGACCGTTTTGAACTAAATTTCGTACTTAGTTATATAGTAAACCGATGTTTGATAACACAAGAGATTATGCTAAGAACAAAGTCTGTTCACAGACTACCCTCCAAGTTTTGATTGATTGATTAAATTAAGATTAGCCATTAGGTGGGTGATGTCGATCGTAAACAATAATGATAGTAATGAATTTAGTATGTGAGCTATTGGCTTCTACTTTAAATACAATAAATTGCGATAGTTTTAAAATGATCCATATTATGTGTATGATTATTTCATCGAAGTTTATAACATATTTCGTGATGAGCAATGAAGGCAGTTTCTATCCTTTTGGATACTACATATATGTGTCCAGTTCCATAATTATAGTTTGATCGGTCATACAATCCTAAGTGGACATCGTAAATGAAATATTTTATCAAGGATAAAATTGTTTTTTATCAAAGATATTCCGGCATTATTAAATTCCAAAGAACAATTTTATATCGACTGACTTGTTGGCCTAGTGGTTAGTGACCCTGACTGCTATGCTACAGGTCGTGGGTTCGATTCCCATCTGAGTCTGGGTGTTCTTTGTGTCCGTCGTTTGTATGTTTGTAAAGTCCCCCGTGACACAGGAGTATTTCCTGCAGCACGTTAAAGGTTACTTTTATTTACATACAAATAATTAAAATTCCTTAAAAAAAGAATAGAAACTGTGTTTTCCTTAAAAACAGAAACTGTGTTTTTTCATTATATTTAAGCTATCAACGAAAAAAGTGAATTGTTTAGTTATAGTCAAACTAGCAGTGCCCTGAGGTTTCACCCGCGTAGGTCCCGATCCCGTGGGAATACCGGGATAAAAGGTAGCCTATATGTTAATCCAGGTCTACAGCTATCTACATACCAAGTTTCATCGCAATCGGTTCAGAAGTTTTGGCGTGAAAGAGTAACAAACATCCATTGATCCATACATCCACACATCCACACATCCATACATCCTCACAAACTTTCTCGTTTATAATGTTAGTAGGATTTATATACACGTGATGATATCTATCAAACCCGATACCATATGCAGGTTATATTAACCATTTAACTTGCACACAATGATTCAATTGCAGACAACCAAGAGTAGTTCTCAAGAATAGAAGTTGTATATCATTATAATAGTCAAACAATGAAATATCTAGATTTTACGCTGTATTTACAGTGCAACTTCAATTTAATCAAAAATAAACTCCACAAAATATATGTATTACTTTATTTAATGATTATCGAGCCTAATAAGTAAGGCTCCCGTTTTGCAACCCTCATAAACACTTTGGTAGTTACGAATGGCCTTTTTATCCCATTTTTCATCAACATTATAAATAGCCAGAAACATTAAATAGCAGAATTGATTTTAGATGTTACCATGACTTAAAAATGATTATAATTTAAGGGCTACTTGCGTTTATAGTTTGCTATAGAAAGGGTTTCTCGAATGACCGCGTAATGCTTGTTTAGAGATCTTACTCACTTTTAAAACAAACAGGCGTTCCCCGCAGCTTATAACCTTCGTCAATGAATGCCCTATTCTATACTAAAGTATTTTTCCAATCTGACTGGTAGTTCCAGAGATTAGCGCCTATAAACAAAAAAACAGTCAAACAAAAAACTCTTCGTGTTTTTTACATTATATAGTACTTTCTTGATTGATTCTTAAAATGAGACAAAGTTAAGTCTGGTTAAGTTCCTGCGTCTTAAATTTTTCCGTAACCAACTTGTCAAGCTAAATAAAAATCATATTAGAGCGAAAGGAGCTGGCGTGGAGTATAATCAGGCAAATTGCGGTGGTGACAATACCGTTATATTGAGCCCTTCGCAATACTCCCGTGAGCAAACAAAATAAAATTAAGCACGACTTTTTTATATGAGGAGGGTCGTCGTGTGGTATGTAACTGTGGCATTTTAAACGGGTTTTTTTTTTAAACTGGCTTAGTTGAAATTCACTGAGGTAATTATTTTACTTCTACTCTCATCACGACGTACGAACTAAACTGAATAATTTATTCATGTCATAAATTAATACTTATAAATGATAGGTGCAGCGAGAAAACCCACTGGCAAAACATTATTATTATTAGTGAATCTGAAATAAAAAAAATATTATACGGTCGAATTAAGAACCTCCTTTTTTCCGTCGGTTACAATACGTAAACTTAAATAGAAGTACAAACTCCTTTTGGTCCAACGTGGGAGAGCCATGCTTCGGCACGTATGGGCCGGCTCGACTCCGCTCGATACCACGGCCTCACAGAAAACCGGCAGTGAAGCAATGCTTCATTGCTTTTCGCCGCGTGAGCGAGGTTACAGGAGGCCCTAACCCTTCCCTCTTCCCTATTCCCGTCCTTCTCCTCTCCCTCCTCCAATCCCCCTCTCCCCTCTTCCCACTCTTTCCCTAGTCCCACCTTAAAAGGCGGTAACGCATTTGTGACTCTTGAGTTACATAGTCATTTACGTTCAGGTGACTCGTCTACTCGTTTGCCCCCCATGCCATAAAAAAAAAAATTACACAATACTGCCTTCCTTTGCAGCTGAATTAACTTTGTCTGGATAGTAGACAGGTAGATGCGTATCGAACCCAAATACTAAACACGACTAATTTTGATCGCAAAAATAGGATTGTTGCTAATAGGAAACGAGAATTGCTTACTGTTTCGTCTATAATACTGCTAGGATGCCTTTACTTTGCTCTCTTAATTGTACTCGTTTACTTCTTGGATCTAATCTAACCTAGATGGGATCTCACGATACCTTTGAATTCGGAACCGAATCGAATGTGATTCAAATTAGTGTCGTGCGTATCGCTTATAGCAAAAATGTACGCCATTACATGAAAAAAAAAAATACATGAATTGGTTATCGTGACTGGTTAATAAGTCTTGTGTTTAAAACGTAATTAGGATCACACGTCGATTACATTGCTGAATACAAAACAGAAATCAGTATTTCATCGAAGAATTTTTGTTTATAGGGTTAGATGTGTCTGGTCTTCAATTCTAGACAAGTGCACAATAACTGTGATTGACATGGCAACATTATAATAATTTAATAACATTGAAGCTAAACTTTTCAGCTCTAATAAATGACGTTCAGATAGTTAGTAGATTCAGATTAGTAAATCCATTGGTTACAGGTTAATACACTATTAATAGCCGAAAGTTATTTCGCATTGGTTTTATATTTGATTTAAATGAAAATCGAATTGAAATCAGTATCAACATCGAATCCGAATTATCATTGAGAGTAAACGTGCTGTTTTGAAGCATAAATTGATAATTTATTTTCAAAGCTATGTATGCCAATAATTATAAAATGTGGCAATATATACAACGCCATCTAATGAAAATAAGACAAACTACTAACATGTCACGTGTTACATAAAGTTCTAGGCATGTTTCAGGGATATATGGTAGGTTGCCTTGTGCATAAATGTTAGTAGAATATACTAGTTAGGAGTTGTTTCAAAAAAAAAAAACTAAACGTTCTCGGGGACTTCCTTTCTAGGGTATACCCGAGTCCCTGGCAATAGACTCATTTATGACCGAACACCGTGTGGTTTTAGTCGGTTCGATTCCGACATACCACTTCACTGGCAGCCCCGGTGAAGTGATGACCCGAGCGGGTTTCCACACGACAAAATAAAAAGGACGTTTCCCGATGAGATGGACAGACAACTTCGCCTTACAGTAACGTTTTTACTAACCATACATTTAAATCTAGCGATTCTGTTTGCAAAGTTAACATGTGCGTTTGAATATCAAACCCCGTAATGATTTCCGAGTAGAATATAAACTATTGTCTGCTTACATTATACATAATATCAACCTATCTAATATTTTTGCACCATTAAATATACATATTTATTGCCAAATCTCTAGGGGTGAATAGCATTATAAGGTGTTTGTGTAAGAAATTTACATATTATGTCTTATTAAAACTTTGTGGAATACATAGGTATGTAATGAATAACTTTGAGATGTGTAACTGTATAGGTCGGTTACACAATTTGTTATATTAACTATTAATAATAATACTAGTCTATAAATACGTCCGTTGGACTCAATATTTAGAATTATATTCATTGAGCTAGTTTACATGAAGGAACTTTTTAACCCAAAAAAATGCCCATCAATATTAGCACTTGCGAGAATAGCTAACGTTTTGTTTGTGCATGTTAAGTTACCAACATGAAAGGGTAGGTAGGTAATTCAAACCAAGTCAAATCTTACGTTGGACACCAGCGTACTACTTAGTGCTGTAGTATGGGCACCTGCCACTCAAGAGTCACAAGTGCGTTGCCGGCCTTTAAGGTGGGAGTAGGGGAAGAGGAGAAAGTAGGGAGGAGAGAGGGAGAGGGAAGGGTTGGGGCTTCCAGTAACCTCACTTGCTTCACTGCCGGTTTTTTGTGAGTCTGTGGTATCACTCCGGTCGAGTCGGCCCATATGTGGCGAAGCTTGGCTCTCCCATGAGTGAAAGTAATGTTATGATTCAGTTCTATGAAGTAGGAAAACAGTACCTCATTATAATTGAATTATAATGGTTTATTGATACATTATGCTCGTGTTTGTACACAACAATGGTCTTGATGACGCGTGTTAATGGGCTTCTGATATCATGAAATAATAATATTTACAGTGGACAATATTTTAGTGATTTAAGCATTGCAATATAATTCTGATATTATGCTAAATATGCACTAAGATGTTACTTAGCTACTGATGTTAATAGTTAATCAATGGAGACTGAAGAAGATTGGTGACACTTTTTGCCTGGTTCCTTTTTGAAATCCTTTACTAACTGTATTGCGAAGCTTCCATAGAGTGTAAAGTTAGTTTTGATTTTTCTAATCTTTATTTGCTACTGTTATTTGTGCTATGTACACATTTAGATATTTATACAGAGTGTCACAGTGGCCATATTTTAGGAATGTATAGTAAATCCCGTGATTAACGTAAAGCGCAAACAATTTAGGGTGTAGTGTGTATGTGTGGGTAAGTTATAAAATTATATTGTATCTATTTGAGCAGTAATAAACTGTAATCTAGCGAGAACAATTGCTTTCATAACACGAAATCTCTAGTTTATACTATTAAATTCGAGATTTTTAATTCAGAAATCTTAATTTGAATCAGACAAATTGAAATGGGTTATTGACCGATTTAGCTAATATTTCGTAAGAGATGAAATAAAACTATGGATATTAATAGGATGTCCGGATTTACGGAAAATGTCTGCGTAAAAAAACAATACCGTTAAAATTTAAATTTTTTTTTTACCTACACCCGGAAAATCATTTTACAAAGGAAACCAATTAAAAAAAAACTAATCCATTTTTTTCACAATGAAATTTCGAGTTGAAATAAAAATATATTTCTAGTAGCTACCTACCTCACCGCCGCGCCGCCAGGGTTTGTGTGAAGATTGAATTGTTTTGTTTAACGCTACCGAAAGGGGGAGAGTGCCCAAATACTCGGCATGTGCCGCTTTGAAGGAAAAATACATGTTTATGTATGAAGTTCTACTGATGCGGGGAATAAGAGGAAACTGAAAGGAAGCAGCATTCAGAGTTGGCTTGAATGTGTTTTTAATGTATCTTTATTTTTATATTTACTTTTCTTTTGATTTATCGTATTGTTGTTGATTTTTAAGCAAATTTGATGGTCCTTTAGGATTAAATCTGAACATTAGGTAGGATTTTTCTTACTGCAAGTTTTCATAATCTCAGCTGACACAAAGATATTTTATTGTTGTTGTCAGTGACTGAATTTTTTTTTATTGTTTAGTTTATGAGACGTTATTGGGATAACTGTGGTCGTTTTACTTACTCATAAAATCGTATTAGGGGCAAATATTAGACTGGTTGTGGACGTCAAGAATATTGTTGTTTTACGATATTACCTAATCTATATATAAATAAGTAAAGACTATTTCATATTTATTGTTTTGCTTATATTTTAATCAAGAAAGCAGAAGCGGTGTAAAATTAAACAAGTCACAATCTATTAACAGAGTATAATCACATTTAATTAATTCACAATAATCGTGCAACAATATTGACGACCTTTATTGTTAAAAATAATTATATAAATAAAGGTCAAAAATATCGAGATCTGAATGACCGTAACTTCTTATAAAATGATAAGTGTGATAAGAGTAATTTTATATTAAAAATAAAGTATATTATGTCTAGTCTATATATCATTGGACATAAGGATCCTTTTTAAGGCGTGCAAATTAAGTGTAGATCGTATTGTGAAGGACGTTCTTGCTAATCGTGGCTTTTAACGTCTTCACCATAAGGCAGGAAAGACGTCACGTCATCGTAATACCCTGCTCGCATATGATTCTATTTACACTTTGTAATTTTAACAAAATTCATAATTAATTAATGATTATAAAAGGGTATGGATCTTAGTATTCGAATTGAAGTTCTTTTCATTTTAAAATGCGAGCGAAATGCAAATCACTATGACAGTTTGTACGCAGCAGTCTTGATCCAAAATAGTATTTATTTTATCAAACACATACATTCACGTTTGTATTCCTGAAGGCATAAGTACTAGCCTTAAATTCAAAAATAGAAAGAAATCTTGCTTCACCGGAAAGATCACGTACACTAAAATTAGTAGTGTCTTGTTCTCCATGAACTTGACTACTATTCTGCCGTCCTTTAACTAGAAAACCATTGAGCCCAACAAGTTGTTTTCGAGAAAATAGCAAAAAACGCGGGTATCGTTGTTTCTCAAAACTATGAAACTTAGATTAATGATTGTTGGCAATATAGTATTCATAATAGATATACATAAAAACAGAGAATTTTGAATTTTGTCGCTTCCTATCAAAAAGTAAAAATTAGCCGTTTGACGGTTAACGGCTTTTTAATTAAAGGACGGCAGTATTGCTGACTGCAATCGCTATTACAAAACGAATGAAGTTGACTATTACAAACTACAATTAGTCTCGTTCTAGTAAAGGGGGCAAGTCCATTTCAAATCTAAGTCTACTTTGAGATTTCAGATGGGATAATTGGGAGAGTATATTGAAAGGGAAAGGTAGGTAATATGGAATGGATGGAAGGAAATGGAAGTAAACGTAAGTAAGTAAATATTGTAATAGTGTAGGCGTCATACTTTTTGTTCTTCTTCTTATTTAGTTTTTTTTGTAATTTTAAGAATCACGGAGATAGTTGTATTATCATTTGTAGGTTTAAACATTATCACAAGAAAGCATGATCCTAACTCTACGAAGTGACATAAAAAATGAATATATAAATCCCGATTGATGTAAAACTTCTTTTGGAAATTAATATGATGCACAAAATAACGCCCAAATCGGGATAAACCTTTTCAACAATGTCTACTTATTTATTCTTTTTATTTTTTCCTTTTTTTCCCCTATTATTTCGTAAATTATAATTATCTATAGATGGATTAAATTAAAAACCCACTTAGGGTAACACGGACTCGCAATTAATAAAACAATTTCCTTAATTGACAACCTCATTAAAATGGTACACCTCAATTAATACTGCAAGCCGGTCATTAATTTTCTTAAACTCACTATTAATATTGTTGCTCAATTTTTTTTAAATATATACTATGTAAATGTGTCGTGGAAATATATGAGTAAGTGACATGCATTCGGTAAAGTCAATGTTCTAATTCCACTTATAAAAAATCTCGAAGACTCATAATAAAACTTTGAGTAATGAACCTTTTAAATGGTTATAAATGCAAATCATTCGCTACAAATTAACACGCAAACTTATTGAATTGTCTTACTGAATCTTTCTTTATTCTCTCTCTATTCTTCTCTATTATATCTTAGATTTTGAGATTGAGAGAGATTGACTGCACGCGTCGTTTGTAGATTATATTACCACATGGAATAATTTATTTGTGTGTTACAGATCTAGTTATAGGTCTAAGTCTGGCAATTTTTTTTTTCCGTCAGTCAATAAAGTCCGCGCAATATAGAAGAGTTGTTCTCTGAATCCATATTGTTCTCTTTCAGCCTGGCTGTTGGTAACAGTTGGGTACTCGCACCACGAACGCCATGAAGACGACTCCATCAGCTGCTCTCTCGGCACGTACTTCAGCTTCTGGCGCTTGTACTTCACGATGTCTTTGCCTCAGTGATTTTGTGTAGGCGAAGGATGTACATCATCGTGTTTTGTGTAGTGGCGCGCACTTTGGGATCCCTAGGGTCCTTGCCACAGTAGTTCTTTACGTTCCGCGATCGGCGCTTCCTCCTTTACACCGTCACGAGACCATCTTTATCCGCCTGAATTTTTCCATTTAGCGAGAGTTTAGCAGGTGTAGCAGCAAGGGTATTCGTTGAAACCATTGGGCCAGCAGGTCACAGAGGAGCTGCTCATGGCGTTCAGTGCAGGCTGCATTCAATGTCGGTGACAAAACCGATGTATGGAGGCATGCAGGCCGCAGTACGTGTTATTAACATTATTTACACGCGCCGATGACTCAGGTACGGGCACAGAGTAGCTTACCTCTTCTGATTCGGTGTGTTGACTGGCTTGTTGGTCTAGTGGTTAGTGACCCTGACTGCTGAGCCAAAGGACGTGGGTTCGATTCCCACCTGAGTCTGGGTGTTCTTTGTGTCCGTTGTTTGTGTGTTTGTAAAGTCCCCCGAGACACAGGAGTAATTCCTAATGCGGGGAGTTGTCTTTTAAGAAAAAAAAAAAAAAGTCTGCCTCAATGATCTGGGATGCCAGCTTCCTCTGTAGACTACCAAACTTGTCTTTAATAAAAAGACGATGTTATTAATTCATTTTTCGTAGTCTTAAAACTTTCTTATTCAAATAATTTAGAATATAAATAACGTCATAGGATAAAAAAACCGACGTGGGCTCGTCCGGGATTTGAACCCGGGACCTCTCGCACCCGAAGCGAAAATCATACCCCTAGACCAACGAGCCGATTGCTAACAGGCTTGAATTACGAAACAATAATCAATAAATCAACATTAAATGTATTTAAATAACCATACAACATTATTTAGAGGATACGAACCCGCATAAACAATACTTAATTGACGCATTAATCCTGTTGATACTGCTGAAAATCTGTTTATCCCTTTTAGGAATTTATTGGCGTAATATTTACTTGCTTAAATTATGCCTTTAGCTTTCACACGTCAGTAGAATTGTACCACTAATTAATTAGAACGTAAATGAAAGGAACATTTTAACAAATACAGCTCTTTATCGTCATTCAGTCATACTCGTGAACGGGTGCTGCTTGGGGTGACTGGTCGGCCTAGTCAGCGATGCTTTAGACTGTACTATTATTTTGGTTCGATCAACTGCAACTCTAGCCTCTTAATCCAGTCACGAATTATTTTTAACAGTAGATTTTATAACTGAATGAAGGTAGATGTGCACCTTGAATGATTTCTATGTTTAATAAGTCCTCAACCTTTAACGGTATCACTGAGTGATTTTTATTTTTTAGTACGCTAGCTTTTGGAGCATTTCAATAAAATGAAATTCAGGTGGCATCAGCTTGCATCCTGTTTACTTTTCGTGTAACACTAACACTATTGTACCTGAAGATCTGACTTTTAAAAAGAGTGGCCATGAGTTTCTTTGCCAGTATTCTTCTCATAAGGCTCTACGCATTTTGGAAACCAGAAGTTATAGATCGACATAAGCAGGCAGTAGATTTTGGTGTTTTCACCTAATTTACCTCGACAATCCAGTACATGCTGTTGCGTCTGTTTGCGCCGATCTATGATTTTAACTCTAGCTTCAATTTAACGTTCATAAATGTCACTTAGTGTCTTAATTGAATAAATGATTTTGAATTTGAATTTGAATTTGACAGCTGCAACTCAGGAGTCATTAGTTATTCATTATATAAACAGGGAGAGACACAACAGTTCTCTACATTTTTCTTCTGTGTTTGTTAATTTATTTTCTTTTCTTTTGATAATAAAAAAATGAAACAGACAACGATTTATTGTACCATCAATAATTGAATAAATTACAGTCAAATTCGAACAATAGAAGTAATAATTATCCTCGACTTCCAGTCACCTAATTGATCACCGAGCAGAGCTCTATAAATCATTCATTTCATTGCTTAATTATAATCGATTCGCACACATAGATCTAAAGGGGGCTAACTCAAAAATATTGATCTAAAGAAGGTACACCATTGAACACCTTATCTCAATACCTACCAACCAATAAAACAGATTTAAAATATCACCACTACTGGACGCTAGACGCTAAATTCGACAACACGGGCTCAACTCAAAATAATAAAACAAATATACATACATTGTTAAGCAATAGGGAAATAACTACAGAAATCCAATTTTCGCCCCAAAACCACGGCCACAGAGAAAACCGGCAGTGAAGCAATGTTTGAATTGCTTTTCACCGAGTGAGTAAGGTTACCGGAGGCGCTGACTGGCATGAACTTTTGCTATTCCGGATAAGGTACCACCAGACAAACACAAGAACTAGATATTTAATTGATATTAACTTCATTGAAACAATACAGTTACAACGTATGACAGAGAAAGGTGTTACATTCAGAATAATTTGTTAACATCTAAGACCACGATCGGCACATTCAATCAAACTTTCAGGCAAACGAGAAAAGTACCTTACCAATATTACCGCGATGTAGTTATATTGAATACTAGCAACCCTCCACACCTAAAGCTTCTTCATTAATCACTCTGTCTATTCATGAAAACCACATGAAAATCCGTTTAGTAGTTTTTCAGTTTATCGCGAACAGACAGACAGACGCGGCGGGGGACTTTGTTTTATAATATGTAGTGATTACTAAGAAGTTATCATTATTACTTCTTGGTGCGCTTTTTGCCAGGTTAAGGAGGAATTACGCTTTGGTAAATCTTAAAGATTGATCTGAGCACAAAAAGCTGTCTCACAGTATAATTTTTTGTTACTCTTTCACGCAAAAACTACTCAACCGATTGCGATGAAACTTGGTATGTTAATACCTGGAAACCTGGATATGACATCGGGAATTACGCAGGTAAAACCGCGGGGCGCAGCTAGTAACATTATAAAAACACATTAAAATAATTAGAATAAAAAAATCTTCGATGTTGTTATATGAAAAATAAGAATTAAGTACAAAGAAATTCGTCAGAGGAATATATAGTAAGTACGCACAAGTATCTTACTTAATTAAGTAATAAGTATCGTAAGTACTTATAAATATAATTGGGTAGGAAGGCCATGTTAACGAAGACAATGAGACAAAGAAAATATATGTCAACGTAAGATTGTGAACATCGTTAGTGTATAAACAATATCGCATTATCAACTGACAACAAATTATGAACTGCACCCACCTCTTCCAATTTAACGTATTAAATTTTCACTACACATTTGTTTGTCTGTCTGCTCGCGATAAACTGAAAATCTACTAAACGAATTTTCGTGCGGTTTTCACTAATAGAAAGATTCATTTAACTATTTCACATTACATAAACTAACGGTGTGTAAAATCTTACGGTAAAATATATTTTCGTTGTAAATTCTAATTCGCCTAACAATTCTAACAGTCTTGCACAAACAATTAGCAAACCTTATCTACCAACTACCCAACCTGGAATTGCTTTACAAAGTTTATCAAACTAGAGGGAGATTGGACTTATTATATATACGTACAAGTTTTATGCCTTAGGGAATCCAAAGGATGGATGCATAGCTACCTTAAAAGGTTTCTATGCATCCATCCATAGCGGTATTCTGATCAAAAGTGGTACATTTACATACCAAATATTTTTTTTATTATTTTTTTTAAAGAATACTAGTAACGTGGGTCACATATTACTAGTATTCTTGTTAACCCCTCCAGCTAAGCTAAATGCTTGTGTTAGGAGTGGGTTCACGCCGGTAGTGCACTGACTGGCAACCACTTGATCGCAAGTCCGACGCCTTAGCCATTACGCTACCGCTACTTAAAATAAAATAAATAATACATTGTTTTATTTTGATATTTTTCCAAGGCACCACAGAATCATTAGTGTGGAAAAGATAGTGATTTAATTGCTGTATGGGATAGGATTTTTTTTTGTGCCATTGTTCTTTATGGCTGTCATTAATTTCGGTTTTAGTGATTTATTACAATTTATTTGAAAATGTAACAATAAGCAACTCAACTCAACAAAATCAACTGTTACTTGGTATAAAGTTTTCATAGAAGAAAATTTAGCATGCGATTAGATTATAATATAATAATAACGATATAAATTTATTAAATAATAATGATATTATATCTGAATGTTTATTATAACTATTACACTAGAATCCCTCGGTGGATCCTAGTGAATTGAAAATGATATTAGAATCCCTTATGGGCTCCTTCTACAGGAGATACGAGGTTGGAGCTATTCTAAATGTATGTATGTATTTTTGAATAATAAAGCTTAAGAGTTATTTGTTTGATTGTTTGTTTAAATGAACTAATCTCTTTAACTAACTGCCGGATTTGAAAGATTCTTTTTGTGTTGGATAGAGTATTTATTGAGGAACGTTATAGGTTATAAAATTTCACGCTACGATACTTAGGAGCGGAGTAGTGTCCATAAACGTGGCTAAAACTGTAAATGGCTAGTCTTTCTTAATAAAATATGGTTGCAAGCTTGTTGGGTTGCCCCTTAGACAAGTCACAATGCCGTATAGAAATGTTAGTCTTTAGGACAAGCTTATATATCCATTCAGTGAGTCCAACAGATTGGGCTTAGTAACAATAGTGGAGGTGGATAGTGAATCACTTTTTATTCGGTTATTTATCGCCATTAAAGCCTGTTTTTTTTTTCATTTTACTAAACTATAATTATTTACCCGATGTTGGAATAGCACTGATCTTGGTCACGGGGGGCTAATGGACCTGAGCCCGGCCCTAACCAAGTGACGGTCAAAGTCGATAACGTATGCATAAAAAGAAAGGTATATTACCTTATAAATATTACCTAGAATTAGTCGCGATTTAGATATCTAATATACATATGGTATGATCAAATCAGCCGAGGTCATAACCATCCTTGATCAACTATTACCTGCAGTCTTCCACATTATTAATTTTTCCTTAGATTCCGGAACTTTCCTCTCACTCTGGCGTAAAGCGTATATCATTCCCTTATCTAAAATCACAAACCCTACACTTCCTTACCACTTTAGACCTATATTTATTCTTCCCTTCCTCTCTAAAGTGCTAGAATCCTGTGTGCATAAGCAGTTATCTATCAGACGCAGTTTTATAACATGTAGTGTTGCCCGCGACTTCGTTCGCTCAGAAATTTTCGTGACATCTATCTTGTAAATAATACTGTATATGTTTTCTGGATATAAAGTAGCCTATGTGCTATTCCAGGCTATAGTTTATCTGTGTGCCGAATGTCCATATCCGTTCAGCCGTTTTTGCGTAAAAGAGCAACAAACATCAATTCATCCATCCACAAAACCTTTCACGCTGCCTAAGATTTTTTGTGACATTAACTAAATATGAGAATGTATCGAATTCAAAGATAAATAGTTGGGCTATAATTCGAGAGATTTGCACAATATTTGGCAGAAATTAGAACAGCTAGAGGCAGGACGATCCAAAACTCCCCTAAACAGATCTGTAGTTAACAGAAGATTGACCTAGTTACGCACGCTTCTTATCTACTATTAGAAGTATAGGTTTGAGACACACTGAGCCACAATACTCACAATTATTAAATAGATATACCTAAACATTTATTGATGATCCCAGTTCCTCACAAGTTTCTTTCATTTACAAAATGGTTTTAATCATTTAATTTATATTTACATATTATAAAGGCGAAAGTTTATGAAGATGTATAGATGAATGTTTGTTACTCTTTCTCTCAGAAACGGCTGTACGGATATGGATGAAATTAGGCACAAATATAGATTATAGTCTGGAATAGGACATAGGCTTCATTCTGAAAAAATGTATGGTTCCCGTGTGATATACTTAACCAACATTTCCACGCGAACGAAGTCTCAGACAACAACTCGTATTTATAATCCCCGATGCAAAAAGAGGGGTGTTATAAGTTTGACGTGTCTGTGTGTCTGTCTGTGGCATCGTAGCTCCCAAGCGGATGGACCGATTTAAGGGCGTTTTTTTTTTGTTTGAAAGGCGACTTGATTGAGAGTGTTCTTAGATATAATTCAAGAAAATCTGTTCAGCCGTTCGATGATCATCAGCTTTTAATGGATAATTGGCAATTAACAGTGAACCATGGATGAGTGTATCATGTAGGTATATAATTCATGCATATTCTGTCAAAAAAATGTACACAGCTATTGTTTAAAAAGACGCAAACAAATATAAATCAGTATAATTGAGTCCCTGTACAGCTCATCTAAATAAGAAAAAGGGTATTCCATAATATTCATCGTAAAACACAAAGTTTAACTCCCGCTTTTTGAGAATTAGTAGTAGTAGTAGTTATATTTAATATTTATTTATTTATTTTGGATTTCCAACAAAGGACATACACAGCAGTGTTACAGTATAATAAGTCATACAAAATTACGTGTACTCCCTCAATTAAAGGAGACCACAGCATGCAAATTAAAAAGTTATACCAGACAACAAACAATTATTATACATTGCCATAAAATTAAATATAGTTGATTGTAGGCATAAACTGTTTTTTAAGTTACAAACATTAAATAAATCTACATGAAATTATATATACAGTATATCTAGAACCTAATTAAAACTTAACTAGTTGACAGTTATTATGACTTTAAGGTTGCCCTTAAATTTAAGTGTCGGCAGACTGATATCTAGTTCTTTGGTCTTGGAGAGTATATTGTCTTCAGAGTTTCGGAATACATGCAAAATTTCCGGAATTTGTTCTAGCAGCTGGTATGGAAAATAGTAGTGTACATCATATTGTAATGTTCCAGCCTAACTGTGTATATTGGAGGTTGTCTTGCTAGGTGGTCATCGTCAGATGTAAAGAGAACTATAAACAAATATTTTTTAATAAACAGTTTTTGATTTGATATTTTTGTATGATATATTTATTCCATGATAGTTCCTACAACAATGTTCATAATTAAAATCAAATTATTGGATTATTAGCCTTGCTCCCGGTATCGTTCATGTGACAGTTATTTTTCTACCCCTCGGGAACAGTACTATTTTACTGGATGAAAGGTATGTCCTTTTCTGTACTATATAACGCCAAAAATATCATTAGTTAATTGAGAATAGGCATACTTACAATAAACGAGAATTACGCTCACCGTGAAAACTTAGCTGAACGTAAAGATTATGCCTGGTAGGTACAATTTTTTTAAAGGTCATTTTATACTTGCTTTTATATCTCCTTTGTAGTAAATAAACTTAACATTTACCTAAGTGATACGCTTTTACCGTAGCGAACGGATTGGGTATTAGAGAGCCCGTTACCTTGGTAGGAGCGGGCCCGAGACGGCGCGGCGGTGGTGGCGGCAATATGTTCTGCGAGCACCTCTTTTAATCTGAAGTGTATTAACATTTTCTGTTTAAAGTACAAGACTAAAAAGAGTAAAAAAACTAAAAAGAGTAAATGATGACTATTTGCGAATAACAACTGATAACAAACGCATGCGAATGTATACATAAATAAAATAATCTCTCCGTATTGCGAACTTACAGTAGTGTGTAAATTGACGGACATAATATATTAGGTCAAGCTAAATATATAGACAAGAAAAAAAATTGATTATTTATCCTATCGAGAATATTTTGGAAACAAAGCATGCAAACATAACACTGAATTATTACGTAGTAACAACTAAAAGTAACTTCAGCAACTTCAAAATAATGATAGTATGCGATTGTAATTCACTTGCTATAAACATTGCAAATACAAGCTCGAAGTTAATTGTTTGTGGCTTTTAGTATCTTCCAAAAAAGACTCCCATGCGCGTTGCCGCCGTTTTAAAAACCTATACACTAATTTCATAAAGAACCACATACTGTAGTATTTTGGGAAAACCTCGGCAGGGAACTCATTTCAAACCTGGAGCGTTCGGAAGAAATTGTAATAATAGACAATTAATTTTTACCTAGCCAACATACCTAGATACTCGTAACTTTCATTCGCGAAAAGACATCTAAAGTGTGTGGAACCTGAGAGCAAAATGTAATTTATGTGTATATTTAATATATATATATAATATTCACGGCCTTCTGATTCTAAACTAGAGCCTGTGCTATGGTAACCAGATTGCTGATAAACATACTTATTAATATATATTTCTAAATATATAAATATAATAGATAAATTACACCCAGACACAGAACAAATCCGTGTTCATTACACAGTTCTTTGTTTTGGGTGGGAATCGAACCCCCGACCTCTGGCTTAGCAGTCGGGATCACTATCCCCTAGACACCAACAAGCCTGTCATAACAAATTCCTCTAAAACCGTACCGTGCGCGACCATTTTAGGTTCCAAGGTGTATGATATATTTAATAACCAGCAGCGCCCCGCGGTTTCACCAGCGTAAGTCCCGCTCCCGTTGGAATATCGGGATAAAAAGTAGCCTATATGTTAATCCAGGTCTCGAGCTATCTACTTACCAAGTTTCATCGCAATCGGTTCAGTAGTTTTTGGGTAAAACAGTAACAAACATCCATACACCTTCACAAACTTTCACGTTTATAATATTAGTAGGATTAGTGGGATTTACTGCCACAGTCAGTTGCTATCTCTCGGTGTGCCTCTTGTTTTGTATTCTTAGTCGAATATAGTAAATTATATATTTATTTGGAAATTAATATTATCTTTCTTTGCTAATTACTTTACTTAGTTAACGATTCAACAAATGACAGTGGCAGTATAATACTACATAGAGGAACAATTTCATAACAATATTGCATTTAAGCTGAGAGGTATATCCAGTTAAGGAATTTCAATTCAATCTAATCTGTTGCGTAAACACAATTATAAACGGTGTTACAAACACAGATAAAACATGGAATCAGAATTGGTACTTTTGCAAATTGCATTACAGTGTTAATGGTTAATTTCATAAATAATAGACTTTTACTCAGTGAGTAAAACAAAACCAACATAATTATAAGAAGCAAATACCTGATTGATATAATAATAAAGTAATTAATAAGCAAATTTTAATGTTCAAATGATTTTCTGCTATAAAGTAGACCAATAAATTTTTACTTTTAACATTATTTACACTCCTATCCATATCTTTCCTTATGGCTTTTGCGCAAAGTTCCTTCCGCGTGGATCTTGGTCCCCGTATACACATGTATTAATCCATGATACAGCTTATCTCTATGCCTTTAACCCAAAACGTTGTAAAAACGTTGAGCGATAAGGATGTGATAGAATAACAAAACTTCTTAAGTCCCATACAAAAAAAAAGTTTTTTTTTTAGAATTTTCAACTCTCGACTAGTGATGCGGTCAGCAAAGGTTTTGTCTATACAAAACCTTTGCTAAACGCATCACTAACTGTATGCAGAAGTTGTCACATCTATATGTGACAACTTCTGCATACAGTAAAAAAATATAGTATTACTTTAAAGTCATCTAGCGAAGCAGTTAATTGCACAGTGACTACTGGTCCTGCATCGCGCAATGAAAATTCTCGCGCGAATAAGTATACATATATATACACTATTTCCCAACATCAACCGATGGGCCGCGGTCCGCTAGGCATGAGCCCTCTGTTGGAGTCCGCCCTTCGTGTTGGAGGGTTATGACATTCGTTCCTCCACGGTGGCGACCTAACATGAGCGTATTTTATAAAACCATATTTTATATAATAGTGGAAGAGCCATGCTTCGGCACGTATGGGCCGGTTCGACTCCGCTCGATACCACGGCCTCACAGAAAACCGGCAGTGAAACAATGATTGCATTGCTTTTCGCCCCGTGAGTGAGGTTACCGGAGGCCCTCTCCCCCTCTCCTCCTCTCTAATCCCCCTCTCCCGTCTTCCCGCATTTCCCCCTCTTCCCCTATTCCCACCTCAAAGGGCGGCAACGCACTTGTGACCCTTGAGTTACAGGTGCCCATGGGCGGCGGTGGTCATTTGCCATCGGGTGACCCGTCTGCTCGTTTGCCCCCTATACCATAAAAAAAAAAAACATTGTGGATAAATTTACATGAAATTGTTTCTTTAACGCATATTATGTAAGAAAAAAAGCAACTGCTTTAGTTTTCTTCAGGTTTTCAGGTTTCGTTGATCTTCTGAAGTATAAGGAATGTATTATGTAAGAAATAATACTCAAAAAGGGATTAACACCATCTACGAACTGACATGCCAACATATTACCTAACAGGATATATATAATATCGAAGTTAGCAAGTCAAATTTGTAATCCTTACTTGTTGTGTTGTTTTCTACGAAATATCTGAAGTCATTGTCCAACCCCCTCTGTTACGGCACATATTGCGTCCAATTTACCCTAAAAACAGAGCAAACAACCCCTTAAAATAAATTGAGGTTGTATGTACGTACATGGCTGATTCATTTTTAATAGCAGCCTGTGTTGTTAAAGCGACCTCTGAAGAGCGAGGGGCGGGGGGGTTAACTTTAAAGTGAATAAAGTTGGAAGGCTTAGAGGGGCAAACATTAGGATCATGACGTCAGTTTAGAGCAAAATACGGGTCAGTTGGTGCGTCGCAAGAATTCGTTCTTTGAGGCTGTCATTTGTAGCTCATCCTTTTATATTCTGGAAATGCCGAATATAATTCCTAAAGATTGTATATTGTTGATTGATTGTTTTGCCCTTTTAATCTGGCATACAGAAATGTATACATATGACTATGTAAAGTAATCTTATGACTACCAAATGAGTAGTAAGCAAAGTTGAGCTATCAGATGATTCGCGCCCGCGCTGGCGGTGTGACGTTTCAGGTGTAGTTAAAAATGTTAAAATTATGCTTTAGAAATGCAAAGAAGGCTTAACTGTACTTATTTCTGCATTAAAGGTGGGAATATAATTTTCTGTATCGCTGGCCATGTGTATGCAAATTTTCATAATGATGGATTTGTTTGCATGGAAAATTTGAGAAAATCTATCCCAAACCTATGTGCTATTCCAGACTATAATCTATCTCTGTGCGGAATTACATCCAGATCCGTTCAGCCATTTTTGCGTGAAAGAGCACCAAACATCAGTTCATCCATCCTCACAAACTTTTGTCTATGTAATATTAGTGAGATTAGTTGAGTTTCATTTTTTGGTTGATTACACTAATGTCGGAAATGACCAGTCGGTCGGGATCGGTAATTTATTAAATAAGATTTTCAAGTATAAGACAGTCATTCCAACAATGAGAAAAAACAAAATGAAGTTGTAGTGAAGAAGGTTAACAATAAACGTCTTCTTTGCCATTAATCTTTTCTGCTCCTATTTTAAAACAGGATTCAAAACAATGGCTCATATTAAAATTAATCAGTCTTTTAGTTAATGTCTTATGTACCAATAAAACTAGGTTTTACTTCCTGTAATATGTTTACGTTGTTAATGGTTTGCAATGTATCTGACGTGTACATCGCTTTGCTCGTTAAGTGGTACACGCTCTGCCCACTTTTACCTACCTCTTAATAGCAGATCGTTAGGGATACCAAACGAGTGCTAGGGATGTGAGTGAGTCACTCGAAAGAGTGTTGACGTTTATTTGTTAATTAATTAAAAATATTTTAAACAAATATCGTACATTTTGTTTTTTTTTTGTAGTTTGTCACTGTAATTTATCATCCTTTAAGTCTAGCTACGATACGACCGAACTTTGATATTTTACGTGAAGCCATCAGACCTATACAACTCAAGTACTAGGCGATATTGAAGTTCTGTATTTAGACCAGGTTGTCGGACTTTTTAGGGCTCCAACGGTGTTCGTAGGGCAACTGAGACCGACGTTGTTCTCCAAGGCACGGAGGGGTCTCAATGTGTTAAGAATGGTCATCCATCCTAAGACTGACCTGGCTAGTATTACTATACTCGGTTTCTACTTAGCCACGAGCACTGTACTCGTAATTTATATGTACATATTTTATTTATTTTATCATTACGCTAACTGCTTTTGTTCCATTACTGGACGTCCACCGCCAAAGTTCTATACAAATTAAATGCCTTGTGTAAGTCTTCAACAGCAACAGCATTTGATATTGTACAAAGTTCGAAACTAAAAGTAACAGCATCATTGCCAAATCGAGCAGAGAAAAAAACAAAGGCATAGCCGAACCATTTACATGTGTTAAGTATGAATACGTTCATCCTCAAATATAACTTTAGATTTTTCACTTTAAAATTGTGAAGCAAATGTTCCAACTGTTGTCACATTTTATTTAATCAAAGAAACTATGGCTTTAGATATGATCTTTACTCTAAAAGCGTTTACTACATGACCTTATACATAAAGTCACAAATACGGATATATCGATATCGATATGCAGCATACTTATATGATCTACTACAAGAGCGTCTGTCGGTCTACGATAATGTTATCGTTAATAATGGGATACCTGCGCCTTAATGAAGTTTCTTGTTAACTTTGCTAAACACAACCTCTAGCACGCTCATGTCGACCTGGTACCCTAGTAAGCGAGAAGCTGTCTCATATGGGAAAGATGTTTTTGGCTTATAAGAAATAAAAAGATCAATTAGTGAAAAGAATTTGTTACCGGCGCATCGATGTGGCAGAAATCGTACCAAGTATAACACACAACAACAGTTTTTTGTGCAATTATTCTTTCATGTTTTTTTTTTCCTTTAAATCTTAATATACAGAAGTTTATTGTAGTTATAAACTTCTTAAAAAACGTTTTTCAGTTTTGTTTAATTATCAGGTATCACTACTTTTAAACAAACAGTCTACGAAAATTTAGTATGATTTTTTTAAAGAGCTATAGAGTTAAGTATTTATGATAGATACCATGAAATGTCATACGCAATTCTTTTTTGTCTCTCAGACTCTTTGATTGTAACTATGCGCGATAATGGAACGTTTCAAGACTGACAAAATAATTCATTGACAAGTGTAGGTACAGATAAGATAATAGTTACTTCGTTTCGGAGGAGTTTAATTACAAACTCCGCGACACGAGAATTTTATATTTTAGAT
The DNA here is from genome assembly GCA_949752705.1 of Callimorpha dominula. NCBI lineage: Eukaryota > Metazoa > Arthropoda > Insecta > Lepidoptera > Erebidae > Callimorpha > Callimorpha dominula. The sequence goes on along the minus strand of OX457004.1, from coordinate 21,495,360 downwards.
ATATATAAGTAACATTTATTTTTTTGTTAAGAAGATAATTATTATTTATTATTAGTACAGCCACGCGGCAATGGCGAGTAAAGAAAAAACACCTAATGTATTTTTATATTATATTGACAAAAAAGTTATAGCTAAAATCATTTTTGCAACTTATTTTTAAAGGATTTTACAGATCACTAACATCTAGCAATAACGCAATTTAACATAATAAATACATTTAACAATAACAAAACATCGCCACTTCATAATAAGTTCGATTTGACATTTTGTTTTTATTTACGGAGAATATCGTTCTGCCGTGCGTACGTGCTCTCAGCTACGCGTTGTCGCCCCTACTGACACTTTTACCGTGGACGGGAAGCTAAATTGGTAGGTATATAAAACGCGACCTCGAGCGAGTGATGTAGCCCTGGTGTAGGTAAGTATGTGTGAAAATACAAATATATAACGCCGTGGTTACGGTCGTGTAATAGTCTTCGTAGTCGTAGTCGGGTAAAATAAATTACTAGTTTAACTGACAGTTGTAAGTAAATTTAACTTTGAAGTTAAAGTTGTAACTAATTTTACTTGCCCGTTAGGCAGTGCTAATATTTGTAGGTATGTAATTTGGTTTTTAGTTGTATTAAAAAATAATAATAGCCTTTTTCTTTCAAAATTATTACGGTATATGCAACTGATACTAAATATAAAAATTAAATATCTTCATAAAGGAGAATCTGCTCATCTACCTCTAACACGAAGTTCATAACATTTCTGGAAACACAGAAATTTCCCTACATAAAACATTCCAAAGTAATTCATATGAATACTCTCGTCCATTAATTGTGACGCGTCGTACAAAAATGTTTTTCTTGTCACTGCCAACTGTGTAAAAACTTGTTACAATGCTTACGCCGCGTCGGGCGTTACGGAAGTGTTGACACACTTTAGGGTCTACTGCTGAAAACTCGATAGTATGAATGGAATTTCACGCGAGTTTATTTCAATGGTAAGGGTTCATGTTTAAAAAAACTGCTTTTTTTCGAGAGGTTGTTTTTTAACAACTTTATGATAATATGTGGTAATTATAATTATTACTGATAATCTTAGTGGCGTACATTATAAGAGCCTTAAGTCTAGCAGTGATGATGAATCTGTGGTAATTTGCAATTTTGCAATCTTCAATAAATTGTCGTGAAGTGATCTGCGACACATTTTTTGCCCCAAGGAAACCCCATGAACAATAGGAAATTATAGACTAGCGACGAATTTGCTGCGGAATCGTTTTTTACTAACGGAAATCCGGTTTGAACTTCCTGTCCAGGGCAATTTATTCAGGTTTATTCTAGACTTTTGCGATCTTTACAAACCGAAAATATGTGGTGGTAAGATTAACCTCCAAAACTACTGTCCCACTAATATTATAAGGATGTCTATATAGATGAATGGATGGATGGATGGATAGATGGATGGATGGATGGATGGATGGATGGTTGTTACTCTTTCACGCAAAAACCGCTAAAAACCGCTAAACCGATTGCGATGAAACTTAATATGTTGTAGCTGGAGACCTGGATTAACGCGTAGGCTACTTTCATTCCGATGTTCTCACAGGAACTTACACGGGTGAAACCGCATGGCGCTGCTAGTTAAACGATAACATTCCGTCACGTCTAGCCTAGGCTTTTTAAATGAAACGTTCGTTGACATTTTAACTCACTTTGATTTATAATTACCCGTAAGTTACATTTTTTAATAACTTGAAACACCTCACACATGACCGTCTGATACCAAACTAGGCAGAGCCTGTACTATGGTAACCAGACTGCTGATAGATTGCGGAAAAAACAACCAAATATATTTCTAAATACAGATGTAAACCTATCAAAAGAAACTATCTACTAAGTATCTTTAGAAGACACTTCGACTTGTTTGTAAAGTTTTTTTTTAAGTCATAATACTGATTGTTTGATTCTTTTAAATTTCAAACCAGACAAATACACTGTTTAAACAAAATATCTGAATTTATTTTCCATTGAAATAATAGTAGTCTCCGTAGAGGCGTAGACAGCGTCGCCATTGTCCCAGTTGTCTTAGCATAAACTCGTCGAGACGTGATCTTCTCCACTACAATATTTTTTAACTTAATTGTACCGCTTTATATTGTAAAATTGTGAGAAATGTGTTTTCAGATCTTCAGAAAACGTGGTGTAGCGTTCTGTATAGCGCTATGAGCGAAATTGAATAACAAATTCACTGCTCCGCTCCTATTGGTAGTAGCGTGATGTTATATAGCCTTCGCCTTCCTCGATAAATGGGCTATCAAATCTTAAAATAATTTTTCAGTTTGAACCAGTTGTTCCTGAGATTAGCACGTTCAACCAAACAAACTTCAGCTTTATATATTAGTATAGATGACAACGCTTTTGTCCTGTAACAGGTGGGCTGAATTAACATATCAATTTAGTCCAGCTGATTTAGTGTATCTAGTTTAATATAATAAACATAGTAACTCACACCCTAAAAAAAAAATCGCATTTAGAAGATTAGTGACGAAACGGATTCAAATTTAAACAACTCATAATTATGTGGTTTTGTTTTTTATGAATGTATGTGAATGCTGAAATTGGAAATCAAAAGTAAAGACAAAGAAAAAGTTTCAATCTGTCCTTTTTGTCTTGTTAATACGGTAAGGTAACTAGATTCACGACTGACACACAATTCAAAAATATCTATTATTGGTTTAATTGAAATTGGTTTTGATTGATTCATTGATTGATATAGTAATGTTCTGCAACCTGTGTCTTGTGTGTCAATCAGAAAATTTTAATAAATGGCTCACTATTTACTTTTCTGACTATGATATTACCATTTCTGTTCCATTCTTTATACTTTGATGTCGTGAAGGAAGCACTCATATCTTAATACTTAAATCTAGTGTTTGTTATATTGAATCATGAATAAACGTTTTAAGCATGTCACAAAACTTCAAGGTTACTAAGCGCTATTATTATTACGTTACTTACACATCTATTAAACAATTACAACACATAACTTTACACCCTTGGGAGGATGTGAGGCCGAAACTCTTAAGTGCAGTTACGTCCCACCAGTTGTGGCACACCGTGGTTTGACGTAAACTAATACGATGATGTTAGTTTAACATTGTCTCATGTGATTCAAGATAGTTTAGAAGATATGGGTTACTGAGGGACGATAATGTGTGTTGGGTAACACATTTGTGTGTATAAAATCTTCGTTTCGTCAATATCATGTTCTGGAATATTTGTATTTGTAGGTCGAGTTTAATTAAGTTTATATTTCACTCCTAATTTTTTAATCTAATAATTATAGGGGAAAAATATGTTTAGCTGTTGTTAAAAATATAGTAGCAGTGTACCTACTTATAGTTGAAGAGAAGAAAAAGGGAACGTTACAATCTTACACCCGGTTTCTGAAAGGCTGATCAACGCAGAAATTACGTAATCTTATGTCAAATCTCTTTTCAAGGAAGCGGATCATTTAACAGATCCATCAAATTTTACTTCAAAATCTTGTGTCAAATGCCATTCGAATGTTCAAGTAAATTGATTATAGATTAGTAATTTTTTTCTTTGATCAACGTTTCAAAAACTCGTACTGATTTGACGTCACTATTAATTTTACAGCTTCTGTTATTTAAATACTATTTTGTCAGACCGGGTGTTAATCCTCAGGCTCTTTGATTGCGTTACACGCTAAAATAATTGGTTTTCGGCGGCGTTAATATACCTTTACCTAAAAATTATATACGGTCCATAAAATTTTATATCCCAAAGTCCTAATACACTCGATAAAATTTAACACAACCCATCTAACGAAATAAAAGCATTCAATAGAAACAATTTTCACAACCCCTAGTACCTGTGGGTGTGAAAAATCGAACAGAGAAATAAAAAAGATATATAAGGGTTTGAATATTAACCCAGGGAAGGTAAAGTTTAAAATTTATGATTGTCTACCTACAGTTGTAACTCACTGTGTTTGCGATCCTATGAAATGCGATGCGATATTAAGCCAATGTTTTATTTCATTTTGTAAAACTTTTGTTTTCAAAAACTTATTTATCAAACCTCATATCGTCATAGTACTTTAGTTGGTGAGTAAGTGTTTGTATTGTCAAAAAATGTCATATTGGTCAAACTGTTAATTTCTAATCTTTTTTTACACAGCCATCGATAAAATATTCTTTATGTGCCGACGCGACGTCAGGATAGAACAAATCATACCTACTTTAGCACCATCTAGCGAAGCCAAACTGAACTACGTAGTAATTCTGCATCGCACAATGAAAGTTGGTGCGCTGATTAGTTAATGTACAACTTTTCAATACAAGCTGTTGGGCTGCGGCCTATCCAGCGTGATCACCATGTTTGTTGAGGAATCTCTCTGTTCGTCGAGATTTTAAAACTAATGTTTTGTAGTCACATTTAATTGTGTCTATTAGTGTGTAAAACTTAAGTTAGCTTCCAAGTAATAGCGGCAAGCCTATTGCGGTTAACCGGGCACTTTAGGAATCTTAAGATTGGAAGATTGGCAAATAATATTAAAAGGTGGATAAGAAGGAAAGGCAATGGAAGGAAAGTTATATCGCTTATATGGATGCATGGATGGAGGTCACGTACCTGTAACTCGAACAGGTTGTGCCGGGAAGTCCGAGTCCGAACATACTTATAATCGAAATAATCGGGTACTTAACGATAAATCTATGTAGATATTTACATAGATTTTTTTTTGTAATTGCTATATATATTATTTATTTATTATTTATTTATTTATTATTAAATTTACATTATTACATTGATTACAGTGGAGCATCTGTGTCTGAACTAGATAACTTAATATCTGTGCTTCAGACAGCAGCGCCTTCCATAGCAATTTTATAATACATTATCTTAAAAAATTCTATTTCGATGGAATAAATATGCATAAGGTGTCGTATTGTCGTAAGTGCTTAAATCCAATTCAAGTCACATCATCGGCATCTGAATGAAGTGTATAACTCAGTGACATTTTGTTACAAACCATTAAGCACGAAATGATATGTGAGAGTTTATGCTTTAAGGTACGTGAAGTTTTTTTTTTCACTAAAAAAAAATTATCTTAATTTTTACATCGTATCGTGTCAATATAAGTACGCTGTCTTGCGCCTTTTAATCTTTAAGAAGTACCTTCGTTTATTTATTCATGCTAACAGGGTAAAAAATAAGCATGGTAATAGTTTAGCGGTGCCTCGAGATAGGAGTGTCGCTCTTGAGTCGATGGCTATAGCTTTTCCCCTTTTCCCTCTGGTGTCCCTATTCCCTAGAAACCTAATGACAAGAGTACTACTTTACGCGATTCTTCTAATGAATGTAGGTTGTTTCACAATTGGACTACTCTTATTTTATTTATTGACATCTACATTAAAATTCTTGTTAAACTTTTCTAATATCGGTTTCTAACTGAATACGGCAGTTAAAACGATGTGAGAGGGTTCTCTGGAGGTCTTTTAGGAGATATTTTAGTGTTAGAGGAGAATGATAGACTGTAATTGCCACTTGTGTTATTATGTGGAATTTCACTTTTAAGATCACATTACACGAAATGTGAGATAAGTACTGGGACATTTATGATTGGTAATGAAATATTTGATAATATCATTGGAAACTCTTATCTTTATGTGTAGCTCTGAAGAGGCGTCCTCAGGGTAACTCATCGTGGGAGAGCCATGCTTCGGCACGTATAGGCCGGCTCGACCGGAGTGATGCCACGGTCTCACAGAAAACCGGCAGTAAAGCAATTCTTGCACTGCTTTTCGAGAAGTGAGTGAGATTACCGGAGGCCCTAACCCATCCCTTTCTCTCCTCTCCACCTCTTAAATCCTTCATCTACTCTGTCCTTAAAGGCACTGATGCACTTGTGACACTTGAGTTACAGGTGCCCATGGGCGGCGGTAGTTTGCCCCCTATAACATAAAAAACAACTGAGATTGTGGAGGTAACCCGAAGTAAGTTGTGCTACATAGTCTGTGTAACTATATCTAGAAGAAAAACAGCTGCGTGAGGTCTATTATATTATTCCGAAGGTACCCATGTTAATTGTCGCTTAGAGGGGTTGGAAATAATAATAAAATGTTGTTTTACATATTACACAACTCCATCTAGATCCAAACTAAGCAAAAATTGTATTACACGGATAAAAACGCTTATACGGATAAATATGTTCTTTTTTTTGTAAATATTAGTACATACATATTATATGTAGAAACATCTAGACCAATAAAAATACATACGTACAAATGTTTTCACACAGATAATTTAAATAAGCACTTTTGTTTATAACAGTTGTTGTATGTCGATAAGAAATAAAAAAATGTTAAAAAGTTAACAAAGCTATTCATCATTTTACTCACTTATTTAAAGTCTATATCGACAAGAAAAGAAGACAAAACCAACAGCATCTACAATTCCCTTCACGTCAATTCACGGATAAACGGATAAACTAAATAAATTCATATTGATCTCGAATCCGATTTCTCAATTGTATTCCAAATATACCTCTGTTTCCCTTTCTGTTCTGTAAACTGTATCAGACTCGAGAGCACCAGCGCAAATTAAACACCTAGCGATCTGCAAATAAAGAAATATTAAATGCTCGCTCTTAAGCCCCGCTCGTCTGGTATACATTAAACCAGTTTTTTTCCGAGCAGTTTTGAAACTAATGAAAGTTGGAATATAGTTTAGCAAAGGTACTTTTTGTGGGATTTAGTTTTAGAGCATGAATTACTTACTTATATTACTGAACTGTAGTTGTATAAGTGTTTCTAAACATGGACATCTTAGACTCATACTTAATAGAAATATAATGTGAGTCAATACGTCTTCTATGTTTTGAATTTTTTTTTTCTTTAATTGTATCATCTTTGGTTTTGAACATCCCTATTTTTAAAGTTTATTTTTAGTTTTGTTACTTTTAATTTTAATAACATAATAGCGCACAACAAAACAGCGCTGTAATATACTTCAATAAATATTGTAATAACCATCTGGTCATTCAAAAGAGGGGCCGTGTAAAAATCTATAAGAAAAAAAATAGAAATTTATTATTTCTATTAAGAACGTAGGGTTTTATTCACGTACATATTTTGGGGATGCCCGATTACTTTCCACGGGCTATTTTTATCAAGAGAAGAAGTGAGGTCAGATTCAAAAAACAAAGAATAACATAATATGAAAAATGAACATTAATATAAACCTTTGTCTATGTGCGACATTTCTGTTGCAATAAAGCACCGCAATCTCGGCAATGAATGATCATTCATGCTAAACAATTTTTGAGCTTTAGTTGCTGTTACATCTAATGAAACAGGTTCTCAAATTCAAAAGCCCTTTGAATTTTCACTGGTTATAAATTCAATAACCTATTAGGTTTTCTTATCACTGTTAAACAATTTGTCATGCTATAGTTTGTAAAGACATCCTGTTGCGCGAAGTTGGTGAGTCCAGTGGCTAACTTAATGCTAACCTTGTATAAGTACAAATATTTGTGCTCGTAATACATTCAAAATTAGTTCAGACAGTTGCTCACTCTGATTAGTGAACGATATGAGGGTTTAACTTTCTCAATTGCTGTAATAAAAGAGGAATAATTTAGTTAATGAAAGCAGACATGCAAGTTGATGATGAAAGAATTATACAGAAATACCTCGATTTTTTTTTTATATTACAACCTCCTTAGAAATAAAATACTAAAACTATACAAAACAGCTGTTCTTTTTTAGTTTTCTTCTTAACTAAAAAAGGTATAGAAACGAAAATATGATAAAGCTGTTTTTAATAGTGGAACGGACCATTACTTGGACCTATCTATCTGATTTGAAAACTTGCATTTACACTAGCTGCGCCCCGCGGTTTCACCCCCGTAAGTACCGGTGCATTGAGAATATTGGGGTAAAAGTAGCCTATGTGTTAATACAGGTGTCCAGCTATCTACATACCAATCGTTTCATCGCAATCGGTTCAGTAATTTTTGCGTGAAAGAGCAACAAACTTGTATACATCTATACATCCTCACAACTTTTCACGTTTATAATATTAGCATTAGGTTTTGAATCCCGTTACGACTAGAATTGGGCGCCATACCGGTAAATTACCGGTATGGCAATAAACTTCCATTTCTTCCCATTTACCCCGGGCAAAAATATTTCATACCGGAAAGACTTACGACTTTTAAGAGCGGAGCAATGACAATATATTCGGGAGAAACCGGAAAACTGCTAGTCTAGAGTGGCATAACCAAGTACTTGAGTTTTTAATCAAAAGGTTTACTAGTGCTACGAACAGTGGCAATTCCACGGGCCCCCGGCTTGAGGGGGCCCCGGGCACTAAAGGTCCTGGACACAGGAGGTACTAATTATAAAATGAATCAATGAATTAGCCACGAACGGCTAAGAACCTAACAAAATTCAAAGTCCATAATGTTGCTTATGTGATGTCCTGATACAGGACGCTGGCTATTCCTGTATTTTTTTAAATACATATTTTTTGGATCCGACATCTAAATTATTCTGTGAGAATCTATAGAAGCTGTCTGTTAGAGTCTGTAGTTTTACCGTCTTTTACTATTTGCCCGACCGTATTTGTTTGCGTGCTCTATTTGTAATCACGCCTGTCAGTTTTTAAATTTTTAAAACTAGTTAAATAATTTTTAATTTAGTTTAAAATACAAACTAAAGGAAAATATTTAAATCTGTGATCTTTTTGATATATTCTGAGAGTGGATTTACATATTCATAAGTTATCAAACTTGCTATTTATATAGACAGGCAATACCGTATGATGTCATAGCAATTTTGTCATACTTTTGAAAGCTATCTATGACAACAAGATCTAAACATGCTTATTATTTTGTAAGGTGTTAGTTTCAAAAGCTTACCGTAAGAGCTATTAAAGTAATAAGTGTTTCAGTAAACAATTAATGTCGAATGGATTTCAAGACATGCCGCACTTACATGTCTTGTAAATTACATTTTAAATGTTGGGTTTATCTATTGCAACAATAGTCAGAGATACATACATTTTATAAATATTATTTTGATTAAAGATAACTTTGCTACATCATCATCCTTTGGCTTTGGCTTCTCTCCATTTACATATTCCCAATATTATAGTCGTTTTTATTAGTAACGCCTGAATCTGAATCTCCCAACTATCGTAATTACCTCCACAAAGTTACGTACGTGTGACATTTTGAACTTCCTTGAGAAAGGGCCCCCGTCAGGTCCGAAACTAGCCGGGCATCCCCGAAATACAAACGTGAGTAAAACCGTATAGTTTTTAATAAGTTTGACATTTTGTACTATTTATTATATTTAAAAGTTTTACTTCTACTGCTCTGAAGCGAAGGTATTATAAATATAATAATATAAAAGAAACGTGGTGCCCGCGCTTAGCGGGCAGGCGCTGGGGGGTCCGGATGTCTTAATAAAAGCTGTTCCCGGATCTCCCCTACTTAAGGTGCAGTACGGCACACCGTGTGGTTTTAGTCGGTTCGATTCCGACACACAGCCCCACTGAAAACCCCCAAGTAACTTAGCAGCATTGCAGATGTTCTACATATAAAATATTTATAACCAGTCTATAAAATTGGCCCATGAAGGTGATTCTTCAATATTTGAGCTAAAGCTCTCTTTGAATAAATTGAACCCTCACCATTCCTTTTCTGACTACTAGGCGCAGACAAAGGTGTCATCCTTTCGTTGTGGAAACACCTAAAAGTAGAACTAAGTGCTTTGACAGCTCCAACTCGGATCAAGAGTTGCCAAAGTGTGGAATGAGCTGCCTGCGTCAATTTTTCCAGTCAATTAAAATCCTAAAACGTTCAATTGTAGAGTGATTAGGTTTCTTTTGGGTAGGTGTGTATTATCTTCGCCTTCATCGTCACTTTCCATCAGGTGAGTTGGAAGACAAACGCCTATTCCATTTTACAATAAAAAAAGAAAGAAATTAATTAACAGTCCATTTCATAGTCACTTCGATTACCGATCAGTACCTATTTACATATAACATTACCTATGTAAAGAATTCAGTATCGTCTTTAATCGTATTTTTTAATCGATTTCGCTATAATTGATAAAATTATATTATATAAATATCCCTTACAAACATTTTGAGTAAAATACTCGTAGAGCACACAAAACAATATATTGTACTTGGTGAGACGGGTCACCTTTACGGCACTCGATAGTAACAGCGCCTGATTGATGACCAAGGATGATGCGACAAGAGATTATTACAAGAAAATATCACGACTAACGTTGGAAGGTAGAAAGTCGATATAAATAGATGCTTACGTTGGATGTATTGTTTCTCAGGTTGAGAATCGTGTAATCAAGCTCTTATTCATGCTTAAACCTAAAATATAAAAGTGTTAGGCTCTCAGTTTCTTTGAAGTCAGATCAAAACTAATATATAATATTGCATATCTAAACTATTTACTTTATATGAACGCAATTGTGCGTAATTTTAAAATAATTTTTTGTATGATGCAACAATCCCGCTGTCCGCATTTACGGGGACACGGATGATGGGGACAACGGGCATACACCAATCTATTTATAAAGTTCATGGTTTTGTTTTTTTGTCCAAAAGTACTAAACGAATTTTTATGAAACTGTTTTTTTTTTTTAAATGTTGATGAATTAAATAACTATTTTGGTATTAATTTCTATACAGTTTCTCTTTACTACGTTCTTAATTTAGGAATTGGAATTTTATAGAAAGTAGTTTTTTTTTATAAAAATTAGATAGCAATTTAAACTGAAGATTTTTTATTTTTTATTATGTAGTAGATCATCAATACCGTGATGATCGTCTCAGCTATTAAACGTCCCCTGGTAAACATAAGCATCTTTCAAAGACATACAAAAATAATAATTATCTACTGCTATCAGTCAATGGTGTTCTTGGTTCATATATTTTTGTCTGAAACATGTACAGTAATTTCAGGAAAATTTATGCAAGAAACTTTTCCTACAAAACTTGCGTGGAACGCTGTACAATAAAGAGGCCAATGTCAGCGGTCAAGTACAGCCGTGCAATCAAGTGTTGCTGGCAGATTTATAGTAACAACTTTCTTCCTTAGACCTTGGCGGTTCATAATTTATGGCTGCTCGATCGATATTAAAATGCTTTTGAATTTATGGCCACTTTTTGTACAGGACAGCTTAATCAGACTTTATAGCATCGTTGAAAATATAATTTATTGGTGATTCGGGCGAATAAAAAGTTTTTATATATAATTTATACAGTCATTGAGATGTTCTGATTTAATTAATTACATATTTGACTTTAACATTAAAATGGCAAAATAGTAAATAACTTATCTGATGGTAAGCGGTTCCCGTATCATGTAGATATTTTTAACACCATTATTATTATAAAGAGCTGATCTGCTGATATTTCAAAATAATCAGTAGAAAGCTTTACTTCATATTGTTTACTTTCATAGCAGCAGATATCTGCTCAAATTTGATCCGCTCGACTCAGAACACTAGTAATATAGTTTTGTGTTTGAGTTACTTAGTAGTGGTGCCAGACCTCCGTAGTTAATGTAACAAAGTTGGCAATGAGTTCCACCAAAAATGGTGGTCTCAATAATCGCAAATGGTTGTAGGTCCACATCATCATTTGCCATCAAGGGACTTTATGCAATGTAGAAATCAAACCGAGTATTCTTACTATTGGTACCTCAAGTCAGCAATTGTATTCGATCCCGTTTTTGAAATTCAACTGCGTACTCTAGTACGCAGTTGAATTTCAAATGTAATAGTATTTGAATGTAATAGTAATAATTAATTAATAATTATAAAACGGGAATTAGCGTAATAATAGGTATGCGCTGTCGGATAAACACCAGAATCGATCTGCTTACGGAATAGGGACACAGTTAGTGAATGGAATATCGAATTATCATCAAATTCATAATTGGTTCTGTAAATATTTCGGTTTTAACAAAATAAGTGTGTTTAAATTTCAATGATTAATTAGCAGTAGTTTTTAGTGTTATGCATATCGATTGTGTATCTCAAATAGTTGAAGTTGTCAGTCGTTTCAAAGACCACTTGGCCGTGGAGCACATTTATAGTGCACCAAAACACAAATTAGTGCTTCATCAATTTCAACTGTCGCTGAATTAATGTTGTGTATCATCTCCGATACACTGATTTAGTTGGTTTAGAATCATCAATCAGAATCAAGATCATTGAGTTAGATCCGACTCATAATGGACCGCCTATTGTTGCGTAGTTCGAGTATTAATAAAAGGTCAAAGCTTCTAAAAAAAATATAATATTTCAGTAGGAAGTAAGACAAAAAATGTTTACCGTCTTTACTATGGCGGTTTATAGTTCATGGTTATAATCGTGGGAGAGCCATGCTTCGGCACGTATGGCCCGGCTCGACCGTAGCGATACCACGGCCTCACAGAAAACCGGCAGTGAAGCAATGCTTTCTTTTCGCCGAGTGAGTGAGGTTACCGGATGCCCTAACCCTTCCCTCCCCCTCCCCTTCCCCTCTTCCATCCTTCCCCTACTTGCACCTTAAGGGCCGGCAACGCACTTGTGACTCTTGAGTTGCCGGTGCTCATGGGCGGCGGTAGTCATTTACCATCAGGTGACTCGTCTGCTCGTTTGGCCCCATTACCATAAAAAAAATAATGATCTTAATTTATCCGAACATTTATTGTGGTGGCAGCATTATTCTTGCTCACCATTCCAACATAAATCTAAATAAGTGTGCCAGAAGTCTTGATAGTAACTAAAATTTTAATTAATTTGCAAAGAGCATCTAACCACAGGTGCTTAGATGCAAGAGGCTATTAATTAGAACGTGCCAAGTTCCCGCCAAGCTTGGTACGAGGTGTGGCTTTGCAGACACTTGGCAATTGAGTGCACGGTCAAGGTGAATTTACATAAAATTAATGAGTCACGTTAGAATGGAATAAACTTTATAGTACACCAATAAATATTGCTTACAATAAGTTTACAAAAATTGATACGTACAATAGGAAGAAGGAAGAAATTGCTTTTAGCGATAAGGCCGCCCGCCTTATCGCTAAAAGCAATTTCTTCCAGGCAACCTTGAGATAGAAAAATAATGACCATATTTAACAATATAATGGGTAGTTTTGGTGTGAGAAACAAAACATGTTAGGTCGGTTATGTAGACATATAATTAATATTTTTGAGGTGTATATTTCATTTATTCAACTACCAATTTAAATATATGTAATTATTTAAAGTACTAGCCATTCCTTGTGTAAGGTTACTGCTCCGCTTCTAAAGGTCGTAGCGTGATGTTGCATAGCCTCAAACCTTCCTCAATTAATGAGCTATCCAATACGAAAATATTTATTGAAATCTGACTAATAGTTTTAGAGATTAACGAGTCTCAACGTGCAAACTTACATAGATAGATAAACTCTTTATTGTACAAAACAAACGAAATTATACAAGACTGGATATACATAATCTTACAACTTGATTGACCTGATGGTCTAGTGGTTAGTGACCCTGACTGCTGAGCTAGAGGTCGTGGGTTCAATTCCCACCCAGGGCAAATAATTGTGTGATGAGCACGATAATTTGTTCTGTGTCTGGGTGTAATTTATCTATAATATGTATGTTTTTAGAAAATATATAAGAATGTCTATCAGCAGTCTGGTTACCATAGTACAGGTTCTGCCTAGTTTGGGATCAGACGGCCGTGTGTGAGGTGTGTGAAATTATTATATTATTATTACTATCACAAACTATAAACCTTGTACAGTTGGCGGCCTTATCGCGTTCTGCGATCTCTTCCAGGCAACCATTGGATAGAGTTTATGTGTCGCAAAAGGAGTTGCAGTGTATAATTGTTTGAAAATAATATTATCAAATTATATATTACACATATTATTATGTTTTCACATACATAAATGTAAATCTACATATATACAGATAACAATATACATAAATAAATAAATATAGGTGCACACATATGGATGTACGGGTATCATGAAACTTATTTTTTTAAAGATTTGCAATACATCCTGAAATACGCAGGTTGTACATAATCTGTGTATTTCGGGGATGGTTGACTTGCTTGGCTAGTAAGTTTACAATTCGTTAATAATAATGAATTCCATAATATTTCTACTATTTTAAGGTAGGCCTCAGTTAATGTTCTCTGCAAGTAAAAATTCTTAAAACACGGTTATTGTCGACTGTACAGAAGTACGTCATCTAGTCGTAGTATCTCCTCCTATACATGAGTTTTATTTATAAGAACGAGGCGAGTATAAGTATTAAAATAAGTGGGTAAGTCTTTAGTTTATATCAATAAAAACAAGATTCCTTAATGATAATGATAACAGTTATATAGTGTGACTTCCTGAGATACACGTTATCAATAGTTTATTGACAGACAATTAAAATTCAGCATTTTATTACATTAACCTATACACAAGGTAAATAATATCGGTATCGATGTACAATATAAGATACGAAATCAATAAAAACAGTTATTAAAGTAACAAAACTATTTATGGAGTTTTTTATCTTACGCCGTAATGAAACTTCATGGACTGATCAAGATCTTACGATCACAAGCAAACACAAACCAACCAACCAGTAGGTTTAACTTGAACTGTCATTGTATATATTTTCCGTAACATGGCAGGTCAACATATACTGGACAACGGTTGCGTCTTCTAGCCGTTTTTGCATTTTTTTTATCTTATAATATATACTGTTAATCAACTATAATAATTGTTAGCTTCCTGCACTTCTTCTACATACAAACTGTAACTATTCCAAATTTTACATTTCTAAGTGCACAAAATTTGCTTAAAAATTCGTACAAAGAAATCTAGTATCAATATATATAAATTATATAGCTTTGAATTGCCTGACGTTTCGAACAGGTTCAACAGGCCGTGGTCAGTCTGTGACCATGTAATACCTATTGATAAGTTAATTCTCGTATTAATAGTTATACGCAAGGAAACAAGCGCAAACTCACACCATGGGAGTAACGAACTCCATTCAGTAATATACACAATATTGTAAACTATTAATAGCCAAAAAAATTAGTTGTACCTAAACTTAATACCAGAAACCCGGTATTTAATACCGGGTTTCTGGTATTAAGTAACTGTGGTAAATTATAAAAAAAAAAAGAATTACTAATGAGAGCGCTGCAAATTTTTCAATTAAAATGTTTTCTTTCTTACTTCAGTTTAGCGAGACACTCTCTGGTGTACAATTTTGCGGTGTTATCCTCAATATGACTTGTAACTTTGGACTTATTATTTCCCGACACGATCACACTAAATTATTCTCATTATGTTTTTTTTTCTTTTCCTCCTTAAAACACAAACCAAGAGCACATACACAACTATTTTGTGACGTGTATATTTAAATATGAGTCCTGTTACAAAATATAGATACAATGGACACACTATTTTTTTTCTTAGTTAATGGACATTATGTTAAAGAGCGATATAATATCTATACTGATGGTATATAGGTAAAATGCTACTCCCGGTATTTACCACCCCATGTACCTTTAAATAAAAGAAACGTAACGTAACCAAAATAACGTTTAATTATTCTCCCAATTTCAGTGCAGTGTCATAAATAAATTAACAATATATTGTAAAATATTCCCAAAAACAAAACATTACAATGTATAGATTTCAATTCAAATAATTAATTTTATAGTATAATTCACCGGCTTTTCATTGGTTCCTGTTAATGTTTAACAATAGTCAATTATGGCCAATTTTAATTGAATCATTTTGAAGCCAAGTCTGCAACTGTATTTCAACAGATTTAAAGGTGATTTGTTTCTTTATTGTCAAAGAGCACCAAATTAAATATTTACAACAAAAGGAGTGCCCCAGGGTTAAATGTTCGATCCTTATTAAGAATAAACAAATTTGTTCAGTAATTTGAACTTCGTGTTTTATACTGTCGAATATTTGTAAAACATAATTTGAGTCTTATAAAACAACAAAATTGTGGTTTGTAGTATAAGATGTCAGATTCTGTGAGGAGCATGCTGCAAGCCAAGTAATCCGATCCATGCCCTAAGCCTAAATCTATCTGGCTACGACTTAATACGGTAATTCCGTAGAAATATATAGATAAATAGAAATAGTTCTTAATGCCCATGTTCAAACATTGAAATTCTAATCAAAACATCACACGAACTAATCCTGACAATTCACTGGTTCTAATTATAACACGACATAATTAGTGGTCCATGTCAGCATGAGCACGCAGTAACATTAGACATGACGATACGATGCCTCAGAATTAAAAAGTTATTATTTCCTCTTCTTGAATCTAGTACTGTATTATCAAATCAAATATTTGTATGTAGAGGCTGATAAACTTTTCTTAATCATAATGTATCAAACGCGTGATGAAATATTCAAAGCCGTCCGACATGCTGTGGTGAAGACTATGCGCAATATTTCATATTTTATTATGCGGAATATAATTCGGAACGGAGAAGTTCGTAACCCAAAGTCATCAGCAAGATGAAGAGTCAAAAGGCTAGCCATATGGCCAGCCTTTTGACTGTGTAGATGATTTGTTTTCTACATAGATCAGAAAATAAAGGTTCTTAAGTGATGGGATATCCTTCCACTAGATTGTCCAGGTCAAAGTGGCAGGCAGACATAGATTGAAGTAAGAACAAGACCACTGTTTGTGAAGCTACAGAGGTAGTAGTACAGAGATAATGATGACGATAAAGATGATCATGACGATGACGGTAATGATTATGCTTTTGATGACATTGCACGGTAATAGTTTAACTCAAAGAAATCGGAAATAGCTTAATTTATTCTACCTACCAGTATTTTGGAAACAACGATTTTAATTAGAGAAAAATTACAGATTCTATTTTCAAATTAAAATCGTTATTAATGAAACTTTTAGGTAGGTTTTGAAGAAAAGTCTACCTAAAACGCTAATTTATTTCATAGATTTTTTTGATTGATAAAAAAAAATTGGAATATTCTGAAATGGTTTGTCTTTGCTTATTTATATTTATATATACACTTCGTTAGGTACATTGAAATCCGGTACATAAAACGAGATTTTTTGTCGTGTCGTACAATCAAAATGGTTCTAATGCTGGTGCCGCCTCGCAATTTGATTTTAATCAAGTTCAACATAATTACACGGCTACCCCTATCACTCATATGCGAGATATTTCTAAGTTTATTAATATATCCTGATATTAAGATTAGGATAATTAATTTTGGAGATCTATGTGGCAACGCAGTAGAAAACTTGACCACAACGTTTTAGGTTGCGAGTTAATCAGTCACCTACCTATGTTATAAAACAGGTAATAAAAAAAAGTATTGGGCTCGTCCGGGATTTGAACCCGGGACCTCTCGCACCCTAAGCGAAAATCATACCCCTAGACCAACGAGCCAGATACTACTAATTTTAAAACATGTAAATACCAGACAGCGAATTACGTCATATTGCGTACGTGCCTTTCACCAAAACGAAAGTTTCGCTATTACTTAACATATTGGTTTTTCAACAGATGACCTTAATAACGTTCGTATTCATTACATATCAACTCATTTGTGTACACCACTGAGGTGGTAAACAAGCATTGTTTTATCATAAGACACAAATAGCCGAATTCTTTTCAGTCATGTTATAGATAACAAGAGAGCAAAGTATGTCCGATCGTATAGTTTTTTTTTGGATTAGTAATATACTAAAACTGGTACCTACACATAATATCACAACTGCTGTGACTTCCTTTTACAAAAAAAAAAAAACACTAAAAGGTCGAATTAAACGCTTTGACAGCTCCTTTCGAGACGAGTCGCAAACGTCTGGAATGAACGGTTTACGTCTTTTATTTCATACAAATATAATTCTGGAACTTTCACTAGTAGACTGAAGAGTATACTCTTGGATACGCCTAGATAGATAGATAGATAGAGTATTCTTTATTGTACACCGTTAAATAAAATTAATTGGAACAAATCATGGCTTAAAAATAGAGTACAATGGGTGGTCTTATCGCTAATAGCGATCTCTACCAGACAATCTTTAGATGGAGATAATTATAGAAGTATTAAATAAAAGCAATAGTTGATGGCGTACTATATAGAAAATACAGACAAGTATTTACACATATATATATATATACATATACATACATACACACATAAATACACATACATACATACATAAACACATACATACATACATACACACACATACATATATACTTAAATAATACAGCTATTCAGTAGAGATTTCATAGTAAAATCTAAAGTAATTTTGATCTTAAGTGTGAGATGGAATAAATATAAAGTATAAAATAAAGGTATTACAGTGATAGATAGTATTGCTTGACCATATTTTTAATGGCTGTAAGGGTTTCAGCTTGCCGTATTTGTACTGGTAATGCATTCCACAAACGAACAGCCAGAACCATAAAAGATATATCAAAAAAGGTTGTTGAATGCACTGGCACCTCTAATATCAGACTTTCCGATGATCTTAGGCATTTCGTATGGGTACCATAAAGGATCTCAAATCGTCCTTTTAAGTAGGAAGGTGTATGAGGGTTAAACAGTATGCTGTATGGCAAAGAGAGAACATGGGCATTCCGGCGAAGACGAATAGGTAACCACTTGAGCTTTTTTCGGAATTCAGAAACATGATCATATTTACGCAGTCCAAATATGAATCGGATACAAAAGTTTTGAAGTCGCTCAAGTTTATCTAATTGGTTTTCGGTGAGATCTGGATAGCTGGCGTCCGCATAGTCAAGAATTGGAAGAAGGAGTGAATTTGCAAGGGCAGTTTTGGTGGCAGTTGGTAGCCTATTCCATTCCATTACTCAATAAAAAAAATACATATACACAGTAGTGCTTAAGTAAATAGGTTAGTATTTTTAGTTATTACATTATTTTATTGTAATTTATTTATTTGTACTGACCTATGTCTGTCCCCACCCAGATCTGTAAATAACAGTGGCCCACGAAATACCAAGCACGACCCAGGGAAGGGAAAATGTCTAGGAACCTGCAACAATACTAAGTAACTAGAAGTATTTTGCCTACTCAAGTTGTTACTTATAATTCCATCCGTATAAGCAATATCCTTTTCCTTCCTTTCTTACCTACCTTTCCCATTTCAATATATTCCAATTTTTCCCATCTTCAATTCCCAAAGTCCTCCGTTGACGACAATAGGCTTGCCTCATAATACGTGAGTGGGACCAAAATATATTTGGCAAAATGTGGTTGTTTAATTCTTCACTGCCTTCCCCCTTCATTTTATAAATACATGCGTGAGTGTATGTATGTATACTTTATTTTTAATACAATTCAACGTAAAAAAACGACTATTACAGGTTTGGCCTGAAAAAATATGGAGTTACATAATAATTACATACACACACGCGCAGACACACACGCGCAGACACACACACACACACACACACACACACACACACATACACACATGCACACGTAAAGTAGCAAAATCTACTGTTTAAAGTTGTTTCAAACTATGTATGTTCCACATGTTTATAGTAACAAGTATTGTGTCATTTGTTTATGGGAAGGAACTGATTCCCAATAGGTAGGTATACAGCTAACGCTAGTTTGAGAATCAGGGCTTGCACTTGAATTGTATACACCTTTTGTTACATTAAACAATTATTATTATAACTATGACTCTGAGGAACAATATACGAGGTTTTTGCTGTTAAACTGCGACAACAATGTTCCAAGGCCTACTACTAATCCTTCGGCAGCTTAGCAAAGCGTCCATCTTATCACCGACATATTGTAAAGGACAGCAACCTTCGTAGGATTTTCACCCTGACGTGGTTATCAATCCATCAACCCTCACATAAATAAAAGCCTCAAGGGAGGTGAGCAACGAGCTGTGAAAATTGATGACAGCACTCAATCTTTGACCTTGACCATGGACACGTTTATCTAATTAATGGCCTTTCCTTGAACTCCAGCTTGATCTAGGAAAATACCCAATCAAGTAAAAGATAGATTAGTTTATTGCAACACTACAACAGAACTGTCTAGGCAACTTAGGATGTCGCGTACTTTGGTGAAAATAGCGTATATTATTAACAAATAATTACTAAATATATTAGATAATATACTTAATATTCTCTTTATTTAAAAAACGAAGTAGTTTTATAATGCTGAGTCTCATGCAGGACTTGGACACTAGAATTTCCTAGGTACTGAACACTGAAGCAGTAACTAAGAATACACTAAATGCAGTAAATAAAAACAAAGTATTCTAGAACCTTACCACTAATAAACCATTAATATTAGAGATTTAGGTTACAGACGTGTCTTTACCTGTATGTATTTGAACGCTCGGTACGACTTCATTCAACCCCTGAAATTTCAATAATGACCTCGGTAAATTTCTTTAAAATAGGATTATCCGTTTAGACTTGAAAAAGAAAAAGTCGTTTGCATATTTTAAGGCTCAGATCACTCGTGACTACGATCGGTGAAATTTGTTCGAAAGTTTGGGTAAATGAGAGGTTACCTTATAAATATTCCGGCAATTAGGTCCCGACTTATACATCAGATATACAAACAAGTGACGAATGTTTAAAAACAATTATTTTATTCAGTTCTGCTGTTTTTTGACTTAAAATCACAATACATAATCCGTCATGATAATACGCAGTAAGTGTTCGAAGATTGAAACGGTGAATATCAATCTCATAGTATTAGTCTTCGAGTACATTTCAAAGGTACACAGCATAGAACTTTGAAATGTAATTAACAGCCTGCCGTTATATGTACATATGTCACTACATACATCGACCCTGAATGTGCCAAAACTAAACTTCACTCAAGTTTCGTTACTTGTGGTAACTATTCGATCTTATTTACGAAGATCTCATCAGTTCTCATTGCGACATTTATGTGTTTATACAGAGTGTATTTGTAAAAGGAACCCGTAAGTGTTCCTTTTACAAATACACTCAAATACACACTGTATTTGTAACTAATACACTTTCAGTAATTTAAGCAATTAAATCACTGAAAGGGCATGACTCTAGTATGCAGTTACAATAAGAACTGTTGTCGCCACATCAAAAACTCTCATTTATATTGTTAAAAATAGGGCCAAACTATTATAGATGATAACACAGTTCACTATTTAATAAAAATAAGTTAAAAGACATTATTTTGACTGGTTATACCGGTAACGCAATACTATTGGTCGATTGATAAATATTAACAAATAGTGGGACGTTCTTATAGAATGTTTCTTACAGAATTCTTGAAAAAATAAAACTATCCGTTTACAAGTCATGATCGTTTGAATTTTTAAGTATTTTTGCTTCTAAAACAAAAAACCAGGTAAAAATGATGTTTCTTTTTCAAATACAGACTGTATAAGCATATTATAAGCACATATTTTACACATTTTGCCAACTATAATTTGGTCTCACTCACGTAAAAGCACTTTGGGAATTAATAATGGAAGATTGGGAGTACATTGAAAGGAAAAGGCAAGCGAGAAGGGACGGTAATGGAAGGAAAAGGATATTGTTTTTACAGATGGATTGGGGAGTAGGTAATACTTGGAGAAGGTCAGGGTCATGAGTTCTGGTGTGATTGAGTATCACGCCAGAACGGCTGAACGGATCTGGATGAAACTTTAGTGTAAAATTAGTCTATGTGGCTACTATCCCGGAAATAGGTACGGTTCCCGGTTGTATCAAACAAGTAAATTATTTTGTTTGAAATATATTTTGTTATTAAAATCTCTATAAAATGGTTTTATCTAACCTTTTCTAAGTATATCAATATTATCATCATTATAACTATTTATGAAGTATCTAGTAATATATATTTTTATAACTGTGTATTTAGCATTATCAGCGGGTAGTCCGAATGTATTCGATTCTAGATTATGTACATTATATTATAGTACTAAAAATAATCTTTTTTACGGCTTTAATGGCTTCCTCGGTAGCAGTAAATTTTCTTGTGGGTCTCAATTAAACACTTATCTATTGATATAATTATGTGACAGTTAAATTTTTAAAATACGTATTTCAAACCATACCTTATTTTCCTAAATAAATTCAATTCATAAAAAATATTAGGGGCTCGTCCGGGATTTGAACCCGGGACCTCTCGCACCCTAAGCGAAAATCATACCCCTAGACCAACGAGCCGAGTGAATACTACATAAAAAATGGTCATTACTTTTATACGAGCAGTAGTGAAAGGTGACCGAAATAAGTCTACGCGTTTCGAAATCATAATTATGATGTGATTTCGTGTCGAAAGTGTACACGACACGTGTTTTGCGTATAGTGTTAAGAACATTGTATTTTTGAGCCAAGTCTTTCTTTAACAATTGCAAAAGATACCATAAATTTGCAGTTTGTATATTTTATAATGAAAACTGTGCAATTTTGTAAAATAATTAATTATAGGTTTTTCACCTGGAGAAATTATTTTACCCTACTGGAAATTACTAAGTACAGTCTTGATGACGATTGTCACTAAAACCGTATTCTTAAATAACAGGGTCACACTTGTCTTCAGTTTTCATAAGCACCTACGTTCGTAAGCTTGTTTCCAATAATTTTGTTATGTACCATATTTTTGTGTATTTGTAATTGTGTTTTAGGTTAATTGCTTCATTTTAATGTTGACGTCACCTTGTTTTCGAGGCACCATCTGGTGAGATGGCGGCCATTTGGGTCACAGAATGGGACCTGTTTCTTTTCTCTTATTCTCTCTCTCTGCTCTAATATAGTTTGTAATTATTATTAATTTTGGAAATAGTTGTTTGTTTATTTTTATATTTGTGCGTGTTCTAAATAAATGTTTTTTCTTTCTTTCTTACATAAGTCATATAAAAACTTATAATTACAATTTACAAAATAAGTTACTAATTTTGTCAATCATTGCAGGTATTCTTCATGAATAGTACTTTTTTAAGGACAAAAGGTATCCTATATTTTTTCTTTTCCTAATTGATTAGTTGTATATACGTTGTATCTAAATTTTCCCGATGATCGGTTGAGTAATTAAGGTCCTGAATCGTAACGAATAAACAAGCAAGCTCACTTTTGTATCAAAAATATTAGTTAAGATTAGTTTGAATTATTGCAATACTTTTTATTCGGATTGAGAATGATCTTTATTTTTTACGAACTCATGTAAGATGAAATATCTAACTAAAGAAATATACGTCACGCTACATAACAATTATATTAGTCGAAGAACTTGGCTATTTTCACTTCCATACACTTACTTTGTATTTAAACTGGTGATTGATGTTGCTAAGTAAGCGTCATTCTTAAGCAGTAGTCGTACGCAGTGAATTTTTCGATGCGTAACAAAAACATTTATAGTTTATGTTCAGCAATTTATAACAACTTCATAAATGTACTCATTTTCTTACCTAATTTGATAAACGTTAAAATTGTACTTTACAATGATTAAATTATATCCCAATATTGTAGGAGTGTTCCAAACTCAAAAGAACCAACACTTTGATACAACTTTAGTTTAGTTGCTCTTCAACTAAACCAAAGTTAGTTTAACAAAAAGTAGGGCGTGGTTAGCGTTAGTTATGTATTTACCAAAATTTGAATTTTCTTTTTGTATGTAGAACGGCGTTTATAAAATTGATCATAATTATAATAGAAGAGTATTATCACTTCATTTGCATTTTTCGTATTAGTCATAAAAGTATAAAATCATAGCCAGAAAAAAAAGCTAAACGATTTAAAACGACCATGAAAACAAAAGAGGTGTACCAGAGATGTTGGCGGAGTGAAATCAAAGAATCTATACTTATATCATAAAGCTGAAGAGTTTGTTTGTTTGATGGAACGCACTTATGTCAGGAACTACTATTTCGAATTAAAAAATGCTTTTAGTGTTGGATAGCCCATTTATCGAAGAAGGCTATATAACATCCCGCTATGATCAATAGGAGCGGAGTATCAATGAAAAATGATTATTCTTGACCACCCCTTAAACTATGCTAAATGCTTATTTCAGGAGTGTATAAGTGAGATCGGAACTTAAAACCACTCGCTTAAAAGCCCGACATCATTAAACGTTGCGATACTGTGTTTTTGTATGAACTTAATTAAAAACTACCTAATGAACTTTATTAGGATTATGAATTATATATAAAAGCTAGTAAATACTTAATTTTCTTAAACAGAACAATAAAATTGATAATGGTTTTGAAAAAAGTAGTACAATATCATTTTGATTTAAAACGGAACTTTTGCCCTCCCTTAATCATTTCTTATTTAACGATAAATAAATAAAATAAAAAACTTTTTTTTCTATATCCTCAAGTTTCCTATTGTGTTAGTTTGTTAGTACTTATGCCATTATTTATGGTAGTTTTAGTAGTACAAGTTTTAATTTGTTTTAATTTACATATGCGCATAATAATTACCTACTAGTATTTTTTTGCGTATTAGACAAAATAAATCTTATGGGTTTGTAATAAATTACGTTAGCACGGATGCAATACAAAGATACAGTCCACGACGTTAATAGCCATAGCTAAGACCGACAGATTGGGACTAGCTTTTTTACAAAAAGATTAGGGCTCGTCCGGGATTTGAACCCGGGACCTCTCGCACCCTAAGCGAAAATCATACCCCTAGACCAACGAGCCAGCTGACAATGGAAGCGAAAGATACAAACATAAAGGCTACATACATACGCATTATTACGCAAGCAGAAGCTTACATAAAGCGTACGTGCCTTTTACATAAAATAAATATCAGTGTCTAGCAAGATTAATGATATAAAAATATATTATACATACATTGGTCATAAATAGCAATTGCATTAGTAACAAGAAATTCCGAAAAAAAACAATTGGTGACGTAGAGGGTCTTGTAAGCGGAGGGCTGATATTTAGATTCCAAAGTCCCAAAAGCCATAGGAGTCCTTCAAATAAAAATTATAATAATTACCAGACGAGAATTAATGATGTTCTAGTTATTCATGGCAGCGTTCTAACCTAAATATTCTGGGGTTTCCACACGAAAAGAAAATTGCTGCTTTGTTTTGTTTGTCAAATAAAATCTATCAGAAGCGAGTACCTGTTATCCAAGCCTCCAAGTAAGTATCCTTTAAGCGACCAACTATCAAAGCTAAATATTGATGTAGTAGACATGATCAATATTTATTAAAAATGATCTATGTCCTCCACGGGTCCCGGCGATTAGCCGGAACAAAAAAAATGTAATTGGTTTTTGGTAATAGTGTCGTGTAAACTTTCAGATGCATACAAAAAGCTGTTATTTTGATACTACAAACAGTGTTTACAAGAAGTGTTTTTTTTTTATTTTGCAACATAGCAATCCGTTTTATAAAAAATAAGAAATCCATTTACTGATAATTCATATATACCTATCTCTATAGTTGTCATATGGCGCTTTGCGCAGTCAGACCACTGTGGGTAAATCGATATAGTAGAGAAGCAAAGCTATGTCGCTTTAATCTTTGGTATATTGTGGAATAGTGGGACGTTTTGTCAGTCTCTTTTGCTCTCAGTCTTGGCAATGGCATTAACTAATAATTTAATTAATAATAAAAAAAGGAAATAGTATATCAAGATCCCACCATCCTCAAGTTTACTCGCTGTAGCAATTACATAAAGATTATATTGAAAGCCAGGCATTTGACACAAGGAGTCTATCTGAGACCTACACAGCTTATAAGCTACAGGTCTCCGGTAGGTGTCTTAATGCATTGTAAGATAATAATATACTTACACCAGTGTTTTTAGAATGTGAATGGGATTGCACTGCTTACATAGTCCCTCGAACATGTTTACGGAGGTGAGAACGAATGGCTTCCAAACCATACACAAAGGGGTAACTCTCTTTCCCCTCGCTTTCTTGCTAAGAAGAGTACATAACAAAATAAAAACTTACCTCCCGTTACGTATTAAGAAGTTGTTTTGATTATTAGTCTATTCATTTTTTAATTATCGGTTATCTATTGCATAGGGCTCATTTGGCGGTAATCTTCAATAATATTAATATAGATAGTAATAATAACTAGAGACACCTCACACACGGCCGTCTGATCCCAAATTAGGCAGAGCCTTTACTATGGTAACCAGACTGCTGAAAAAAATACTTATATATTTTTAAATACATACTTGTTATAGATAAGTTACACCCAGACACAAAACAATGATCGTGCTCATCATACAATTATTTGTCCGGGGTGGGAATCGAATCCACGATCTCTGGCTTTAGCAGTCAGGATCACTAACCACTAGACCAACAGTTCCGGCAAATACCTAATTGATGCATCTAATAGTGTGTACAAAGTACTAAATATAAAATTATCGCATGTAACTGATTAGAATGTAAACATTGCAGCATTGTATTTTATAACATACATAAGTGAAGGGCATAACAAGCGACAATCTTTATATATCAATGTACGTTTCATTACACACCTTAGCTGGCTCGTTGGTCTAGGGGTATGATTTTCGCTTAGGGTGCGAGAGGTCCCGGGTTCAAATCCCGGACGAGCCCAAATGTTTTGCGTCATCATTTTAAGGTTTTAGAATATTCGTGTTATTATTGTTTTCATAAGACATACTCAGATTACAAAACAATATCAAAAATTCAACTTACTATTTTCTTTTAAAAGTTTTAGTTTAGAAACAGACGTACAGAAGATATAGTAGTAAAATAAACGCAGACAATCACATCATTTAGCAAACTTATCGTTAGCTGTTACTATATCGACGACAAATAAATATAAGAAAATATGTATACTAACTGGGAAATTTTTGTTACAATCTATGTCTTAGCATTACTTTAGAAAGCTAGTACTGTATACACAGTCCATTTATTTCGGCCATATATCTGTATATGGCCGAAGTAAATGGACTGACTATCTCAAAATGGAACATTTAAATCACTGAAAGTGATTGCGAATAGAACTGTCCCGAGCAGCACCACGTCAGGTTGTATCATCAGTCAGTGTGCCAGTCATCACTTCATTAGTGATTTAAGGAGGTGTTCCATTGTCAGATACAAAAATCACGTACCCAATATTCTAACATAAATCTACAATTATTATGTAACTATTAAAATATAGATACTAGGTATTTATTCATAAGATACCAAGGATATGCTATTTAACTTCAGAAGATAATATTTACATTTAATTAGTATCTCGGTGTTTATTTTGAGTTCGACGAAAATACTCGATATATCAGCGTAAATATTAATACAAAATACAAGTACTTTCTTTGTTACATACTGGTATCTATCTGAGACTTAGATTGATTAGAACTAAAGCTCTAAGGATGTGTGAGGGTGGATGTTTTTGATTATGGGGATAAGACTAGCTTATGTTGGACTACATGGAAGAAATCTTTTTATTATTTGGAATGGTTCATCGAAATCCCAAAGTCTTCAAGAAGAATTCTACAGTATAAAATGTACCAGGGATGGAAATAATACTTAAAAATAGAGAACAAAACATTATGCATGTTTTTTACAAGACAGAAAAGAAGGAAAGATTTCATCGTTTGATTCTTTCATCGTCCACTGCTGGATATAGGCCTCTCATTACTGCAACCGGTCCTTCAACATTTTTTCACTTTTAGAGAATGAATTTAAGTCATCCAGAGACCCACTTAAACACACACAACTACAACTTTATTCGTGTGTGTTTAAGTGGGTCTCTTGATGACTTAAATTCATGATTGGATGACGCTAACACTGGGTTCTAGAATTTTTTTGACCTGTTTTATTGTTACCTTTTAAATACTTTACTTAATTTGTTTAATTCATGACACCATAAGGAAGTTGAACCATAAAATAATGTTTGTAGTGTCCGCTAGTAGCACTATAAACAGTGTTGTATTTCAAGTAAGGTTGTTAAAACTCATTCGAGAGATAAGGAGCACAGGCGTACTAGGAAGGGTTAGTTAGTTTTATTTTAATGTGCAAAGGGCAATGAAGTGTCCGAATTTGTGCTAGTAACAAATACTACCGGCACATCACAGAGCCGATCAGATCAGGTCAGAGAGCAAGGCTTCGGCACGTATGGGCCGGCTCGACTCCGCTCGATACCAAGGCCTCACAGAAAAGCGGCAGTGAAACAATGATTGCATTGCTTTTCGCCGCGTGAGGGAGGTTACCGGAGGCCCTATCCCTTCCCTCTCCATCAATATGTTCCTCTAATATCTAATTATACTGATGATTACCCAAATGTACTTTAATACCATTGGAATAAATAGACAACTTTCGCAAATGTGGCTGATAATAAACTGCATGGGGGACAATTCAATCGATTTCCAAAAAATTCAATGATTAATTAGGTATGCCACAATATTATAAAAATCATTTTAATAAAAAATTAAACCGATGAAAAGAACTAAAAAGCAAAAAATAAATAAACTTTAAGTCTTAAGTATTGACGTGGAATGTCGAAATGTCGAATTGAGAACCTCTTTTTTTTTCGTCGGTTAAAAAATAGAATTAAACGAAAATAATTAAATAATATAAATAATTATTGCTACTGGGAATATCTGGGCCCGTGAAAAATCGTTGCCAATTACCAAACGGGGCTCAAGCAAATACTGTACGTCTTCCTTAATGGATTTGCAAGATAAACATTCGCAAGAGAAAGGGTTGACATGAATGAAACTAGAATATATTGAAGCCAAGGATGTTTATATTGTTCATGTGATGGCCGAATTTGTTCGAAAATATCCATATTTTTTTTATATCTTTAAAATTAATGTCAAGTCAGCAGGAAAACCCTTTTCCAACTTCTTTTTCAAAAAATAGTTCTTAAATTCATTTCTCAATCAATCAGCCTATCATAGTTCACTGCTGGACATAGGCCTCTGCCAATATGCGCCATAGCACCCGGTCCTCCGCCTTCCGCATCCAGTCCATCCCTGCTACCTTCTTCAGGTCGTCGGTCCATCTGCCTGGGGGGCGTCCTACCTTTTTATTAGCGTTTTTATTAGCTTCACTTGGAAGTAACTCTGTAGACAAATCTTGAAAGTAAATTTTAAATTACTTTTAATTTTCATATCGAAATGAATCTTTGTACATATGTATTTCGGATGACAATAATATAATTTAGCATCTTGGAGCTGGTCTGATGATGGAGCCAGGAGCTACTCTTTAGTGGTTACTAGTAAACCCTACGAGTTTTGGTTCAAATGATTTGTTTTCAAGAGTTAAACAATTGGACCTGGTGACGATAGTCTGGTGATGGAGCTAGGAAGGGGATAGTCAAATGGAACTCTGTTTTATTTTTTCATTTGGTTCGCAAATACAGCGTGTTTTTAGGCTAACTCAATTTTTCGAATATATATTACGCTACTAACATCTGACTACACTTCTCTGTAATGAGTTGTATAGCTACTTATACTTTTGCTTAGTAATCAAATCCTAACCAGTCCTTAAAAAACAGCTACATCAAGCTACACACGTCCAGTTTATACGTAACCTTTCGTGGTGCAGAAAGCTATACAATGACAGTTCAAGTTATACTGGCTGAAGAATTAAACCAATAAAATTAAAAGTTGATGAATGATGGTTGAAATTAAACCACCAGGGGATCTCTAGTAATATTATAAATGTGAATGTCAGTTTGTTTGTTTGCTACGATGTCATGCCTCAACTACACAACCGTTCATTTAAAAAAATTGCATGTAGTTGTCAGTAAAGTACGCTCCCTAGAAATAGACAGATAACTTTACGCAAGCGAAGTTATGGGACAAAGCTACTAGCTTGTCCATATTTTACTATAATATTTAAAGCAATTAATGTTATTATTATTAATACCTAAACATATTATGTCTCACACAAAAAATATAATGACGAAATACTTAACGTACATATTTTTATTTTATTTTTTACTACAAGCACCGAATCGCAACTTCGCCCGAGGTGATAAATTAAAGTGTAGCAGGACAAAGCATCAAACATCAAGTAACGCATTTAATATTCTTTTTCTGCATAGATCTAGATGGTGATGATGATGATGGGTATAAAATATGTAAGTGTTAATAGTCAATAGTTATAATTGATTGGTAGTGTATTGGTTAAAGCGTTGGATTTGCAATCAAGTGGTTGAGGATCCGAACCAGTGAACCACCGACGTGAATTAATCGTAGCAAACTCCTAACACAAACATCTAACTAAACTTCACAAAAATGCTACTAA
Source organism: Callimorpha dominula (assembly GCA_949752705.1). Taxonomy (NCBI): domain Eukaryota; kingdom Metazoa; phylum Arthropoda; class Insecta; order Lepidoptera; family Erebidae; genus Callimorpha; species Callimorpha dominula. The sequence continues at coordinate 21,465,055 of OX457004.1, read as the reverse complement.
CGTATGACCCATTTGCATTTCAGAGAACTTTGTTGTGTCTAGTTTATTTTTATAGAAAATTCAATACATTTGCCTAGTTAATACAAGTAATAAATAAATAATAGCAATGGTAAAACAATATATGTCTTATATCAATTCACGATACGTCCTTAAGTTAGACTCGAGCCTAATTCCTTTACAAATATTTAAAAAATGCAAAAATAATATCAAAAACATACGTGAATCAAAAAAAATTTGGGCTCGTCCGGGATTTGAACCCGGGACCTCTCGCACCCTAAGCGAAAATCATACCCCTAGACCAACGAGCCTGCTGATCATTAAATACAAATACAATGTAACATAGTAAAAAACAATCTCACTTTCACTTACGTCACGTAAGCCTTATCATTAACACATTCATAGAAAGGCACGTATGCACGTTCATTTCGTTAAACATATATCGCACTGCTATTACAAGAGTGTATCAACTCAAAATGAAACTTTTTTCAGAAACAGCAGAAAACTAATTACTCGCTTCCTGTTAAAGATTATAAAAAGTGAACACTGTATATAGATTATTGATAAAATTAAGGGATTTATGTATTAATGACTTATTTAAAAGATTGCGGGTTATCAAGTTATTTCCAATTTTTGAGTTAATACTTTATTGTTTGAACAAATAAAAAAAATATATATATTTTTAGTTGCTTTGTTGAAAAATTTGGCTTATTACAATTTATTATTATTATTTTATATTTATTGACGCGTAGGGAATTGATATTTATGTATGAAAAATGAATTATCTCAAATTTACCCTATTTTGAGTTGATACAGTCTCGTAATAGCAGTGCGATATATCTAAAGATTTAAGGAAGTATGAAACAACAAACTTTGGATCGACATAGGTAATACTCCAACTGAAATAGTAAGAATGAGATAAGTCACCTGAGCTCCTTGGGAGGAGCGATAGTATTGGCGATGTGCGGGTTTAAAATTTTTTGCACATTTTTCTAGGCATCATTACAAATACAACGAACTATTAATTCGCAGTATCAAGAATTCACACGTTTTTCAACTTGTTGACTAGACTATAGAAATTAGAATCGATGGTTTTGCCCGGCGGTAAAAACTCACAATGAACGATGCCCTTCCAATCTCAACATAAACACAGCATTATCTTATTACGTGTCAATCCGGGTTTCGCTACAGTCTATGGAGCTTGACTACCCTTTGACCATAATCTTTTTCAACTTGTTGACTAGACTATAGAAATTAGTATCGATGGTTTTGCCCGGCGGTAAAAACTCACAATGTACGATGCCCTTCCAATCTCACCATACACACAGCATTACTTTATTGCGTGTCAATCCGGGTTTTGCTACAGTCTGTGGAGCTAGACTACCCTTTGACCATAATCTTTTTCGCACAATCTAGTCGTAGGTGATCCACTTTTCATCACCAATGATCAATCTTTTCAAAAAATTGCTTTGGTTTCATTACGTTTCAATAGAGAATCGCAAATGAGTACACGATTCATTAGGTTTCTTTCAGTGAGCTCGTGTGGCACCCAAATATCGAGCTTTTTTGTGTAGCCAGACTTTTTCAAATGGGATAAACTATTTTATGGTAACTACTAATATGCCGATCTTGCTCCACTTTTATCAAAAACGGCATCGACTTTATCCGTATGAGGGTGACCAGAGCGCGTTGCATATTTGACATCAAAATTCCCGGGCTGAAAATACTTGAACCAACTTTGTGCTACTGTTACTGACACTGCTTTAGGTCCTGTCACATTTTCTCTTTTTTGTAATAAAACTTCAGAATGTATCGAATTTCTTCGTTAGATTCACTTATTTTGGTGGACAGGAAAACTACTGAAAATAGCGGGAAGCTGCTTTTTACTTTTATTTTATACTGTCCTATATTTATTGATGAAAACCAGCCAGATACAAACAGTACAGCGAAAGATATTTTTGTTTAATTTTATACATATTTTATACATATTTTATACAATTTTATACATTCAAAATACGAAAAGACCTTACCCCGACCTATTATAATACGAAGGGGTAGTTTACTAATTCACGAGTAATACGTTATTAAGCAATGATAGAAATTAGTAACCTAATACATTATTTCAAGGATTTCTCTATTTAAATATGTATTCATGTAACTTTACAAACTTTCTTGTATTTAATATTTAAATAGACAAAGTATAGTTTTGACTATGTAATTATGTTTTTACAAATAAGTAGGTAAGTAGTCAAAATTGAACCGTTTCTTGGTTTGATTAATTACATAAATTATTAAATAGCATATTATGAGCAACAGTTTTTACCTTGCGTAGTTACTCTTAGTAGGTACACAAGTCATACTACACATTTGAGTAGCCACCAAGAGTCACTTACATTCATGTCGCTCTGCCTGACTACACGAAGTTGTATGAAAACAACAGACTAACGTAGGTAGCTTCAGAAATTTCAGAAAAGATTCTTTTTTGTATATCTTTTTTGTATAATAAACAAAATTTTCTGTACTTAGAGTGTAAAACTGTAAACATTCATCTAATCTAATCTAATAAAGTACTCGTAAATGCCACAAATAGTAATATTAAACTAAAAGTACTAAATTTAATATCTTCTCATATTAGCTTGTCTCGTGTCAAGTTTCCAACACGCGCAAATGTCCCAAAGTGCAGCAGACAAGCAATATTTCGTCTGGTAACTTTGCTACTTTTTGTTAAAGGAATACCAACACCTGATGCTATAATGTTGCCACCATACAACTTGTTCTAATGATATTGCTGAAGTTAGTCTGAGTAGTGTTTTAGTAATAGGTTTTAAAATAAAAACTATAATCTTCACTAATATTTTACATGCAAATGTGAGTTTGTTTGTTTGTTAAGCTTCATGTCTTACTAATAGGTAACTTCTCAAGGTTAAAGAAAAGTACATACTACTACTACGTGTACTTTTTATCCAGAAAAAAAAGTGCTGAATCCCGAGGGAAAGAAAAAACCTTATGCGAGCGAAACCGCCGCCAAAAGTTAGGTACTTATTTATAAAACATACTAGCTGACCCGGCGAACTTCGTACCGCCATATTTTATTTCTCTAATCGCAACTAAGGAAATAAAACCCTTCCGGTAAAATCTAATTAGCTAAATTGAAAATAAAACTAAAGTACTCAATTGAAAAATTCATATTGTTGTACAAAATGACTCGTCCATCAGATGTTAAATCGCAAATAACAGACAAATAATTAGCTGAATTATACGGTATTTCGTTCACTACAAAATAAATTTAATTAATTTTATAGCGTCAACAACACGTGGTAATTATGCTGTTAAAATGTAGCTTATATGACACGTTCGTAGATTTACCATAGCAGCGCCATCTATTGATTACTTACTCAACCCAGTCGAAAGGTATCGACATCTGTTAGAATCATTTGGAGTTAACAGATAATTGTGACTGTCAAATAATAACAGACAAATAATTAGCAATAAATTAAAATTGCGACTATAATTTGAGATTTAAACTATCCTATCTCTCAAGTTGGATCGAACTGCACATGGTGTGCGAATTTTATTATAATCGGTTAAGTGGTTTAGGAGTCCATTGAGGACAAACATTGTGACACGAGATTTATATATATTAAAGATAAGACGAGATTTATATATATTAAGATTAAAGCGTCGTGTATTTATTTATTTATTTAAAAAGTATGAAAGACTTACAGCCAAATAAAACAGTATATTCGCAGACAAGAAAACAGATAGGCTATGATAAATCCTCACTTATACACAACAAAATAGCTGAAGTGAACAAAACAATACAGGTTAGCAATAACGAATAGTTTAGTACAGACACAGATATACTGACACATATCATACAGGTTAGCATGTATATACTTAACAGGATACTATTGGGACCTCACAATGTTACCCTTAAAGAAATTGAAGCTTAAGCACCTACTAACGAAATATAAGTATATTTCGTTATCATTATACTTGCCTCATATAATTCTAAAAAGTTAGCTATATAAAATCAAAGTGCACATATCTAACACGTCTCTAAATACTTTATACATACATACTACGGGAATTAACGCGAAACAGGTTCATGAAATAAGTATTACATACTTATTATGCGCGGTGGGATAAACACCATAATAAGGACATATCGGTTTGCTTACAAAATAGGGACACTGTAGTATGTGACGGTACATGGCAAATCAAAAATATAAAAAAAAAACCTAAATGTGCGGGTGGATAAAGAAAGTTGTACCTCAAGGACTCGACGACGGAGGGCGTGCACCATTGAGACTGTCAGCAAGTGAACACGGCCAGTGCAACCTGGTTGAAACATCAGGCAATTCAAAGGTATGCAATATTAATATAACTTTGGACAAAACGTTGACATGTGATTATACGAACTATGTCCACAATGTACAAATTGTCTTGTCGGAACACCCACGCAAAATTGGCAAAGTTGAGTTCGCGTACATGTAAGTTCGAAACAGACGCCGCATGGTCGTGGGATTTGCTTATTTCTGTATTTATAGTACCTATATGTATATTATACTAATAGTAGGTACTTGGTAGTTGCTTTGTCATTAAGTTCAGATGTACAGACATACATGTACAGAATTTTTGTCACTTTTAACTACTTGCTACACTTTTTTACAACGAGAATATGCCTTAAATATCCGAAAGGGTAGACGTAGGTCGGGTCATACACAATAGGGAGCGAGCCTATTGCGACCTACCATAGAATATTCCAAATAATCTGCTGCTGCTGAATTCTCGAACAGATAAATCCTTAAACAATTTGCCCGACCCGGAAATCGGACGCGAACACGGTCGCGACATTTCTAGCTGCGGAAGTATAGTGCCGGTTTCCATAAAGTACTTATTGTTTTATGAGCAGGTTTACCTACTGCTAAAAGAGCAATAACTATAGTGGTTGCGTAAATCTTTTATTCTATGAATATTCAGAAGTTTTGCTACATTTACGCGAGCAAAGCCGCGGGCAAAAGCTAATCCCTAATAAAGACAAATATACGAATAAAATAGCACACAATATATGCATATTTATCCCTCAACATTTGAATAAAGTACTAAATCACAACCACAAACCTCGCGTTACCAACCTTGTTCGTAAAACAAACGTGGCGGCCGTACAATATCATGTATTTCGATACTGTTTGTGCCGTTGACAAAGTGCCACACCTGATACCCGATGTGGTGTCGGTTTGAGTTACGACTCATCGTCCCTTTGTCATTGAGATTTTCACTGAACCAGGCATTATTTACTATACCCTGTAACCTTTTTGGACGACAGTTTCAAATAACATTGATCTGAGGGCAAAGTGGAAATCGGGAAGTTATTGAGAACATTAGGTCAAACTTCTTTAAAAATATTAAGTGTCATCTTCTGTAAAGCCGTGGTGTCAGCAGACTTCTCGGTAATTTAAGAGATTCGTACATGTGTTTGCATGCCAGTTTTAGACTTGAACGTATTTGATTGATGGGGCAGACAAATTATTATTATTGACTTTCAACGTCACAGAGTCTGAAAACGTGACATGACCTAATGACCGTGAACGTGACGTGATTGGAGACTAAAATGTGACTGCAGAATACATTCAACAGACACTTTGGTGACACATGATATATGTATACGTATACAATGTGTTAAAGAAAGGTCTAGTTATATTTAAGGGTTGAAAACCTATTGAAAAACATAGAATATGAGGAAATTATTTTAATATCGAGTTTTAGTATGGGTGAGAGGGAGAGCGGACTGCTTACGCTATACAAAAGTGCTATCTTATACATATGACGGAGAAATCGCCCCACTGTCACTCATGCCCTGCTACCGCTCTGTAGTTAAGGACGTGGCTCTATTATCACGATCTAGGGTTTTTATAGATTGCAAATACTAAATGTTACCGAATTTGATGGGCCATGGGGTGCAATGTAAATGTTATTACGTGGATGTTATCAACTTCTACGAAACCAAATAGCCTAAAAGAGTTTCTTGACTGTTCATTTTCCCAGTATCTACGTATATTATAATAACTTCAAAACTGACTGACAGACATTCTACTGACTCTTACTCCTAAAACTAACTCCTTCAATACTACATTTATTTAATTTGCTTGAATTAAAATAAATGTTTTTGACTTTGAAGTTATAGTCGACGTTTGAGAATCGCAATCATGGCACTAGTACTACAGAAGATATCTTTCGTAACAATATTTCGTACCGTAGTATATATCTCTTTAATGTATGCAATACTCTTGCCAACTAAGGTCTCTAGGTATATAATATTACATGAATTTAAATTTAGCACGCTCTCAAGATTTGCTAAATATTTCGGCAGGGGACTTAGCTGCAACATCTCTATATATAAGAACTATTTTGAATTGCAAATGATCCATTTCACTACAAACTGGCCTGCACTTCAAAATGTTACTTGGATTGGGATACAAGAGGCTTAAACAAATAGATGAATTGGCATCTATTCGAGAAATACAAGAGGCTATTAATTTAGCTTCTGAACAAAAAAAAATGGTTACTTCAATTGAACTACACTTTAGATTTGTTATCCAAGTATTAAAAACAGAATCAAAAATTTTAAAAGGAAGCAAGCCCTTATTTATATACAATAATGATTATATGCAGAAATAATGGTTCTTTGACTACCACGTAGGAAAGGAATTTGATAGCAATCTAAATAGACCCGCAGATATAATTGCTTTTTAATATACTGTTCGCTTCAATAAGGAAGACCTTAAAGAGTTAATAGTACAGCGTTTACCGAAGTTATGTCTGTAGTAAGGTGCAATAAAAGGTTTTTGATTCACTAACACGGTTGGTCGGACGTGGGTCTACATAAGATAAACAGCTTATCAGGTGTATATCCCGCAAAGTCTAAAACATATATCTATCTTAAAGCTAAGAAAGTTTTTTATACAATTAGAAAGTGTGACCGTGACTAGCTATATCTATGTAACGGAAAAAATAATTATGCACAATAGGGAATATGCATGTATTTTTTTTTTATCTTTTATTGACTTGTTCCATCATTCTACTCTAATAAAAAATATAAATAACCAATAGTGTGAATTAGTCAGCAGTAGGTCATTTATGTTGGTTTTAAATATCAAGCAGAAGGCAACTTGCTTGTCTACTTAAACTAAGTAACAAAAATCCAATAAAACTTCATGAATATAACTAACTATACATATCTTACCTATCCTTTAGATTATAATATAACAAGTATTATAATAATTACCTTGCGGATTTCACTCCTTTGACCTCAGCAGACGTAAAATCTGGATTTGATGCAAAATATGTAGTCATCATGAATGCATCTATTTTCGGTAGATTGTCCGATTGTTCTTTGACAAAACTACATTCAGTCATCGTCCTAGATAATTTCTAATATCACTAGAATGCCTAAATTGCACTAGCTAAGGGCAAAAACCACAGAAACAGCTATCTTTCTCCGTAACACTACGAATATAGGCGCCGATAAATGACAGGACGGGGAATTTGACGTCATGTTTTGTTTCGACCAATAGTGAAGCGTTTTGCAAAGTTGAATTTCGCTCCCTTATTTTGCATATTTTAATTAATATTTCTTGCAATGAAAGACGAACTAAATAAGAAAATAATTGTTTAGGCATAATATGTGGACAATAAAGATTCAAGGGAAAATTAATCAAGTAAATTTAAACAACATGCATATTCCCTATTTTTGTTTCCCACGTGTAACAACTATTATACTGCTGTAATCGGCGAGGTTATTGCTTGAACTGTTACATTCACGGGGTCTGATATTATGTAGCCACATTTTATATTTCCTGAAATCTCCCACAAAATAGAAGCCAGTAGTATTAATCATTCGCTCGCTTCCGTAGACCGTTCAGATAAAACAAAACAGAGTGGCGGGATAAATCATTTTTTATTGAAACTGAACAGTGCTCCTATGGGAAATATCAGTGACTGATATAATACATCGCTATCAAATAATCATTTTGTTGAATGATTAAATGTAATGTGTTGATGTCACGTAACGTTGTATTAATTAAATATATATAATAACAACTTGACACATCTTGCACACGGAAGTCTGATCCCAAACTAGACAGAGCCTGTACTATGGTAACCAGACTGCTGATAAGCATACTTACATACATATTATAGATAAATTACACCCAGATACAGAACAAATGATAATGCTCATTACACAATTATTTAACCTGGGTGAGAATCGAAACCACGACCTCTGGCTCAGTAGTCAGGATCACTGAACACTAGACCAACAGGCCAGTCAAATATAGGCTGTAAAGACCGTAATGTGCAAAGACTTTTTATTGACGGATAGCATGTCCATGCAACACGTCACAGCGACCCACAACACATCATCCGCATGAATGCTCCAGTTAACATTGTGGCGAAATGGAGTTTTTACGACGTCACTAAAAATTATTATTGTTGTCAGAAAACATAGTGGTCGGCCAGCGAATTTTTCATATCACTGAGCACTAAAATTGTAAAAGTGATAGCAGTCTGTATAGATTTCTTTTTGCACTAGACACAAAATAATGAAGAATATTAGTTAGTGTTACTATAAAAAAAAACCGGACAATTGCGAGTCTGACGAGACAAGAACTAAGAAAACAAATTTGTATGTAGATAGTAAGTTCATCTCAGGAATCAATTCTCGAAGATTTTTGCCGGCCTTTTTCGAAATACAAATTTAACTTTGCAGCTCTAAAAATACTCTCCCGTACATCGGTTTACGACAAAGTCAACTTTCCAACCGCAAAATATAAGTTTGTAATTACGAAAACAATTTTTTGATGTGATATAACAACAAATTAACGACTTTCGGGTTTTGACATTTATTTGTGCTGTCAGACCTGGCTTCTTACCAAATGTTACGATTCTAGGTCAATGGGAAGTACCCTATAGATTTTGATTTACTTGCGAGTCGTTTGATTGCGGTTACATAGTAGCTTGATTTTTTACAACTTCAAGGGAGCGCAGACGTACGTATTTGGTATTCATTTCATTTGATGCGTCAACGGGTTCCTGAGAAAAATGGTCTTGACAGACAGACAGACAGAAAGAGGGACAACAAATAGATTTTATAAGGGTGCCTTTTTTATTAACTTTTGAGGAACTGAATCCTAAACAACAGAAATATATGTCAAAAGTAGCCTTAAATTGATTTTTTTCTCTCTTCTCTCTCTCAAATCTCTCTTACTACAGCTAGAATGAATCAAGATAGCATCATCATCAGCAGTCATCTCTGTTATTTAAAAACAGGAATTTTTTGGTCAAAATATGGAAGGTATAGTTAACAGAAAGGGAAAAATGGTTGGCCACTTGATAAGATACGACAACTTATTGGAATTACAAACAATATTGGAAGGAAAATTAGATGGCAAGAGAAAACGAGGAAGATCTAGAAGAAGTTTTATACAACAAGTGAAAGAGAAAGTTGGCGTCAAGACTTATAGAAAGGTCATAAAGATCGGAAAGGATATAGAGGAGTGGCGATTGCTCCACCGACTAGAGCGTAGTTCTTTAATTTGAAGAAGATGGAGGATAATGCAGAGAATTTGTATAATCATTTGTATTAAATACTCACAAATATCTTAAGAATCCCGTTTTTTACATTCATCGCGTGTTTTATCAACAAGATTATTTATTTTTAGACACTTCTACGACTAGCTATTACTGGAATGTTTTCAGTCATTATCAAAACGACTATCGATTTGTCTAGTCGTCAGTCGCAATTATTTGTTTTGTGTAGTTTGGGACACTAGCATCATTAGAAATATTTACGACATTTATATTTATAATAGTTCTTTCAGAGTAATGATTAATATCATTAGACTAGTATATCCAGATCCAGAGACAGATAAGCCTATGAGCATTATTGTTCAAAATTACTTACTAGATTCGAGTGCTCGGCTCCTTTATATATTTTGAAGCTTTAGAACGCGGATTCGCTTTCGTCAATGTAAATTTCGTGAATCAATTCAGGTATACCTCGGGAACACCACTATTTTCTAGATGTAAGATACCCCATGCCCTTTTTGCCAAGGTTTGGCAAGGAGTGTAATGAGACTCGTGATGATATTTAGTCTATCTTATTTCAGGTACAAGCAGAACTTATATACTAATGTGGCGCGTGCGTAATATTGTTTTACTTAATCTCTAAAGTTAATCTATAAGTGTAACTTATTGAATTACGTGCAATTATGTATATACAATGTGTAAACTCTTTATAGTATACTACACCTTGAAAACGTGGACACAGTGTGGAAGCGTAAGAAATAAACAACCAAATCCACATTTGCATAATATTCTATATATATGTATTTCAATTTATAATGATATTAATGTATTTTATAAAAACGTTAAGATGCTGTATCCGTATTCACCTAAACGATATTGTAGTCTGTTCTGTAGAGTATTAAAAATAAATAAAGAACAATTCTAGAACAAAAACCTATTTTACATACGGCCAATATGCACAAACATTAAATGCATGCGGTATTATAACATAATGTACCTACAGGTACATAAAAGTTGCATTATTTTGTTTCTAAGTAATTTTCCTGATTTTGTATTTTCTGTAACATAAGTACCTGTTTTGGTTGATCTCCTTACAAGAACAGGGCAAAGTGATTTTGAAAGGGATTTCTTTTAACTGTAACAGAAATTTACTAGTCTGACCACAACAAGAAATTTTGGTTGGTTTAGCAGTGTCAACCACATAACACTGGACTCATTTTTTGAGTTACTTCTACGAGACTTAATAGTAGATATTGTACTAAAATGCCAAATAATAATGATTTTTAATTCAAATGAACGTTGCAGAATAAATTTTCAGTTTAATAGAATGTAGTAAAATTTGCAATCTTCGGATTATTAAAACGTCATCTTTAAATCCATTCTAATATTTTAAGCATTTGATGAATATTTAAGTAAATACTGTATGTTTAAATAATTGCTATATCTAAAATCAGTAAAAATAAATGAATAATACAGATACCAGCAAAAATACGATAAGCAAGGATATAAAAAAATGTTTAAAACTAAATGAAACTCCTAAAGTTGATGTTAGCGGTAAATAAGCTGCTCGCCAAAGTAAAACTGATGAATCGTGAAAATTTTATATACTTTTATCAATTCTCTAATGGATTAAGATTTGATGGTTGCTATTTCACTAAGTTTATTAAAATCTATGATCATAAAATGAACTTTAGTAACACTAAAACCAAAAGCATTGGGTATTCAAGGATTAATTTTCCCAAAGGTATGGGAGTATTTCTTTATGTTTTTATCTATTAGTATATCAATATACGAGTATATACGTTACATCTTTTTGATAAATTTGTTGTATTCTGAAAGTTAGAAAAATACTTAAAAATCAATAACTTCAATCAATACAAAAACGTATTTATGTATTCGGTCATCGCAATATTATGGTTATGGATGTAAAATGCTGATTCAAAGCATTTAAAGGGTTTCATCCTTAAAAGACAAGTTAGGGAAGAGGTAAAATAAGACCCAACTTTAGATTTAACAAGGCTTTAAATAATAGTAGACAAATTTAATAAATAGACATGAAGAAAGAGGTGGGAGAAATTGTATAAACAGAGTGATTTAAAACGTTAAGAATTCCTTTATAAAATTCTTTTTTAAACTCTTACTCTAGTGTTATTGAGTATTGTTCTTTTCAGTCTCGTCATCTTACCTTATAATCTATAGTAAAGCAAACGATGAATGTTTATGGTTATACTTGTAGTATAAAGGAGACAAGTTTAATAATAAGTTGAACGTAGCCCGTTGTTTGATGGGGTAGATTGTATTTACTATTGAGAGTTGGGAGACGTAACTGTGGAAATTTGATCTACAGTAAATCGAAAGGTTTTTTCGTAAGATTTACCAAGCCTTGGTAAACGTACGAACTGTTCTACTTATAACAGGAATAGGTAGTGATCTTTGAAGATTTTTTGTTAAACCGGTAATGATAGCTCATCTGATAAAATCTGGTGATGAAAAGAAAAAGTAATGTGAAATATTATCGAGAAGTGAATGAATGTGAGTATTCCATCAAAGGCGAATCTGTAGCCAGTAGTTTGATACGAAATTGGAAAAAGTGATCATATTTTTATAAGCCAAAAATGGATCTTATACAGAAATTCTGGAGTCGCTCAAGTGTCTCAAGGCGGTCCTCATTAAGACCAAGATAGCTAAAGCCAAGGCATAGGGCGAATTACAGATTGCGTTCAATTTTAGTAACTGTTAGTAGAAAATTTCGTATTTTCCAAGATGCTGCAGACGCAAATACTTTTTGATGATGAGGTAATTTTAATGATGCTTGCAACGACGAGTGATTTAAGAAGTTTTCAGGCTTTAAATAAGTATAAATTTTGTGCATACATACATATACATGAAGAAAGAAAAAGGAGAAGAAAGTTTGTTTGTTTATATAAACAAACTTTCTTGACCGATGGGAAATTACAGTAAGTAGTATCTGTTTAATAAAGTAATCCTAACTAAAATTCTAAATATGCATGTGAGTTTGTTTGTCTTACGTTTTCATGCCTTAACTGCTCGACCGAACCTCTTAAAATTTTGCATACACGGTGCCAGGGGTAAAGAAAAGGACAAAGGGTCAAGAAGAATCAAGAATATGTAAAAGTACTACACCCGAGGGATAGAAAAATAATTTTCACATAAAGAATGTATTTGATTTAAAAAGACTTTTATGGTATCTATAAATAAAGTCGATTACACCTTTTGAGATGGTGTGTTTATAGTATATATATTGTATGATGATGGCGGGGACAGTAACCTACATGTTACATTTAACAGTTTAAGCACAGAGATATTTATTCAAGGGGATCAAAGGACGCCCTAAAACCTTTTCCCGTGAATTTATAAATTCGTTTCTTATCCTTATGCTCTCGGTTTTACTCTTTTATCGTATCAAAAAATATTTCACGAAAATGTAGTTACAACATTATTTTTTCCTTTCAAAGCGGAGATACAATATTTATATCACTTTTATTTACTAGCATCACGTCTATAGAAATAGTTCATATTGCGTAAAATATAAATATCTATAAATAGTTTTAACTTTAAATGCTAAATTAGTGCACTACAGATTGCCTTAGGTGCGGTTTATGTAGATTTTATTTTCTTTACGTGGGCCTGAAAGGGTGAAACAGCGCTGCGTAGACGACTGAAGTCACAAAAGTTGAATGCAGTCGGGCCTGAGGTGAAGGGCGGGAGCATCATCCCCCGTCGCCCGCAAATCTCACTCACACGCCCGCAAACTTCCCCACGCTCGCCGATTGCAAGCCTCGCCTCACAGTATAGTGACTAGCACAATACTGCGCTCTTCATCCAACTCGTGTGGCTACTGTAGGTGTCAAACTATAATCATGAGGACGAGTTCTTGTTAACCATAAAAAGCTATTGAAGTTTGTTACGATTATGTTCATTTAAAGACTTGTCCTAATGCATTCTGCAGGCGTGTGGCTACTAACACTAATTGTTTACAGTCAAATATTATTTAATTCAATTATTTAATACAACATTTTTTATATTTAGTATCAGTTTACTCTATGCTTTGATTTACTCCTCTGACGTGTTCCTTCTAATCTATAGCAAAACAGTAATATCAGATGGTCTCTGAATACTTTAAAACGGTAAATTAACGCAAACAAATAAATTCTCAAGTTGCATACTGTTATGCGAAAAGCCTTATTAATTAGCTATATCATTAAAAAACTTAAATTCCACTTTATAACTTACTTTAGCAGCATTAAAACTCTTAGTAGTCACAAAGTTTCGTGTTTATAACGAAAACAAATTTTAAGTACGAAATAGTAGTGCCCCGAGCCTCAAAGATAAGCATTAATTAAATAGTTCAGAAAGTAGGCATTCACTTGGCCTCTGTTTGACAGTCATAGTAAAATTTACTATGACTGTCAAACTGTACTGTACTGTATTTAATACAAAAGTTTTTCTCATAAAATTATACTTTTACAAGGTATATTTTTTAAATAAGATATTGTTATTGATACCTCATTTTAAATTAGAACATTCTGGCTGTAAAAGTAGTTCTTTTTGAGACCAGCTATGATTATAACATAGATTACTGCAACTGATTACTAATTTCAGTTGAGATAGCCAGTAAGCCAGTATAAGTCACCATGGACTACGAACGACATAATGCAGATGCAGTCATCAGCATTTTAAAAATGGTATGCAACATTCAACAGATGTCATCCCACTAATATTATAACCTAGCAGCGCCCCGCGGTTTCGGGTTTTAAAGTAACAACCAAAAAAGTAGTCTATATGTTAATCTAGGTCTCCAGCTATTTACACACCAAGTTTCATCGCAATTGGTTCAGTAGTTGTGGCATGAAAGAGTAACAAACATCCATCCATCCAAACTTTCACATTATATAAATGTACGTATACAGAGCTAACAGAGCCTTTAACAAATCGCTAGTGTCTTGGAAATTCCCATTACGGACACAACCGTCAACAATGTCTGTCCTCACGTGTCTACCCGCGTTCGGGTGGCTCACGCTACGCGGCGATGAGCGATGTTTTCCCCCCGTTGCCCGCAGTGCGCCCAACCGCCCTGCGCACACCAGACCGTACAATTTTATATAGTCGTGACTTTTAAAATATTTGACCAAATTACGTACTTTAAAAGATAAAGTTTATCTACTTTGAATATTAGAAGCGATAAAAGTATTTATTTTGAAAAAATCAATTTGTTACTGCTAAATGTGAATTGGAAATAAAAAAAAATCAAATTTTATTGTATATATGGTTCACTATTTTGGTAATAATGGCTTACACATATACGATAGATATATATTGTCGCGGACTTTTTTGTAGAACTATTTAGGGGAAACAATCCCACTGTACATTATATTCGTGTAACTGTTACAGTTTTCCCACCGCACGCCAGAATAGCTCGCAGATGACAGATTTTTTTCCGACTTACTTAACACTTATCGTTATATTTTGGCCAAAATACACAATATCTTCATAAATTATAGCCTATGTGTTATTCTGATATATAATCTATATTATTGTAAAGTTTCATTTAAATCCATACAGTAGTTTTGCATGAAAGAGTAACAAACATCCATACATCCTCACAAACTTTCACGTTTATAATATTAGTAGGATGTGAAAGTTTGGATGGATGAATGTTTGTTACTCTTTCACGCAAAAACCACTGAACCGATTGCGATGAAACTTGGTATGTAGATAGCTGGAGAACTGGATTAATGTATAGGCTTTTTATAGTGACATTCTCACGGGATCCGGGAGGCGCTGCTAATGTTAAATATTTTAGTTTCTATTTTCTATAAAAACTTAAGATTACTATTTGTTTAATTCAGGGATCTTTATTCGAAGTTTATGTATTTCATTATGCTTATAGGTTGAACCTTACCCTAAAGGCTTACCTTAAAGCGCACTGTCGTGATCATTGTTCAGTCACAGTGTTGCGGTGTATTTATTTATTTCATTAGAAGATTCAGTCGAATGTTAAAAGCACGTTGCACTTTTCTGTAGGATGAAGGTTCTCCTGTCAAGTAGAAATGTGCCATATCTACGATATTTAAACTTCATAATTTATTTGTTACGTTGTTATAGCACTCATTTTAGGGAAAAAAAAATGGCGACAATAGATCAAATCTTCAATAAAATGAAAATAATATATCTCTTTTTAAAACCACTGTATCACGTCCGACAAGTGACATGAAGCGTCCATTTAAGAAATGGATTTATAAACCAGCTGTCAGTCTCGTTGACCCAGCACACGACGGCGCACATTTGATTGAGCGTCGCGCCCTTGCACATGAGCTTAATAGAAATAAAATTAATCACAGTTAGGATCATGGGTGGTACTTATCGTACCACCGATGATCCTAAATCAGTCTGTTTTCTAAGTTTCTATTTTAATTTGTTTTCTTTCCTATGTAGCACTATTCTAGTTTAGTCAGTACTAATGGGGTAATTCTTCCAGACATAGTTTTAAGGGTTATTTACAGTTGACACAATATCTAGAATAAACAACACCTCTAAATACCACCCACCCACAAAACGAAGTCGGAAGAAGAATTTAATAATAAATAATTGCACTTTTAAGACATCACCATGCATGAATGAATTAAGAAAGACAGGAAAAATCTTGCAAAAAAGTATCTTTACTGACGTCAAATGTTTATGCAATACACTATAGGGACAATCATGAATTTGTTTTGCTTCAAGATGTATAGTTAACTTAAATGCCACTGATAATGAACATTCACGGACACATTTAACTCAGACAACCACATCGTCTGAGTAATTAAAGCTGTCGTTTGCAATACAGACGGAGCATCTGATAGAAGTTGTCATCTGATAGAAGATGTGGTCATATTTTAGGGTAGAAAACAATAACTGAACAGATAAATTCGTCTAATAATGCTAATATTTAATAAAAACAAATATCTGAATTTGCCCGTATATATTTGCATAAAAATAAATACAATCATCAAAATGAATGTGAAAATTCATGTAACATTCTTTCCTTAGAAATATGTATTTTTTTCCATATATATTTTTGGTACACATACCTCTACTAAAATATGACCACACAATATTAATAAGATTATTATAAAGAACTGCACAATATTATGATACCCTAAACATGCTGAAGCGTAAAACGCTATCCTAAAGAATATGGTAAATATAGTTACTAGAATACCGTAATTAAATCCTCAAGCGTCAGCAACCAAAAATAATGAGAAGGCGACTTGTTTTAGCGAAGTCTGTATTGACTATTGCGACGTTAGCAAAGAGTATGCTAATTAGATACGGAAAGGGTTGTATGCAGCCACTGCTTTGTGACAAGAGTACTTGCTTGGGTAATTAAAAACTGAACCAAAAATTCAAAGGAAGCTTTTCCAGTCATTAAAACAAAGATTGACTTGAAAATCTTCTAAATAAAGTTATAACAACTTGCGACAAGTTTGAACAGGTCGTTCTTGGAACCGCCATTTTTAATGAAATATTGTTAAATAAAACGTGAAATAGAGCTTGACAGTTTACTATGTGACTTATTTAAAGGTCGGGTAGTTTTGAACAACTAGTTTATAAACAAGTGCAGAGCTTGCGATAGAAGCGATTGTCGTATGTATATTGAACCGGTGGAGTTTGGAGACTGTTTGGACCAGTTACCAGCAAAAAGATAGCACAATGCTGATATGAATATATGTTAAGTAATAACCACTTTATAACTTAAGGTGCTACTGGTTTCCCTCTAGGAGAATGCATCCATGAACAAAAACCTACAAGAAATACTAATATTTAAATCATATTAACGTTATCTGGTCCAGTAGTAAATGGTTACTGTATAGAAACGGGCAAAGGAGTAGATTAATTCATAAGCAGTCTTTTACCATTAACGTCTCAAATGCATCTGTGTTACCTAGATATAGATTGGGTATTAGACGAAATTATTAAATGCCAATATATTTAGTAGAAGACTGATAGGCATTATTGATTGATACTGCCTTAATACCTTGGCATTACTAATCTAGTTGCAGTAGCGTAACAAGCTGAGCTAAAGAAATGGATTATCGTTCATTAAGAAACTGGTATTTTTCAAAACATCCTCCATAAGCTGTGGAAATTGTATATCCTATTACCTTTTTTGAAGACTTCCCTCTGTATCGCAAGTATACTCGTACTCGGAACAAATAAAAATAATACCTAATTTGGGAAGTTTCCAAAGAGAAATTGATATTCAAAGTAACGAAATATGGGCAGGTGCTTACTCAATGTTATCATATTAAACACAGTAAATCTAGTTACTGACGAGTATATTAGTATGTATATTATTATATATATATATATGTATGTATGTATATATATATGTATATTATGCATATGTGTGTAAGTATAGGTATTGTTATATATAGTACACCGTCAGCTACCAATTACTCCTGACACTAAATCCATCCAAAGGTTGTCTGGTAGAGATCGCTTTTAGCGATAAGAGCGCCCATTGTACCTAGCATTTAAATAAAATTTAACACTTTATTTTTCACTTTACATTTACTTACTTTTAACTTCATTCGTTTAATTTTTTTTAAAGATATTAATATTTTTTTCCCCTAAAATCATACAATTGATGCTGCTTCTACAACAATAGTTGTCGTAATACTACTTTACGTAAGACTATTTTACTTTGACAATAAATCAATACAGCAACCAATGAAATCGGTTATTGAGTATAGTATTCGGGTCGAACTAGTCCATTAACGTCTTAATGAAATTAAACCCTGCGAGCAAATGATAAAGTGTTCGGCACTGCGGTACTTACATGATATTACAGAAATGGCAAGTGTTGGCATTCAAAGCTCTGACTAATAGCTTCTAATTGTATTGTCACAATTTACTGCGTTAGTATCAAAGAATACTTATTACAAAGTTCTTGACAATATGTGCTGGTAAATGATAATTGTCAGTTTTAATATATATTCTTTTAGACTTTTAGACTTCCCAGCAAGTTCGAGTTACAGGTATGAGACCCTGGCCTTCTCGACCTTGTCGTATAATCTTTTCCCACCATTGCCCTTCCTCTTGCTCTTTTTCCATACAAAGTGTCCGCTTGGCGGCAATAGGTGTGCTTCCTATTACGTGATTGAGACCAAATTATCTACAGTTGACAAAATATGGACGTTAAAGACACCTCTGCCTACCTCTTCTTAGATATAGGCGTGAATATGTATGGATGTAAATTCCTTATTAAAGTTGTAATAGACATGGTGTTGAAAGCCTGGCAGAGTCCATATATGTACCTATATATGGACTCTGCCAGGCTTTGGAGCTGTTTTACAGTCGTTGGACCTAGAGTTTACTTGCCACCCACATAGGTAGTTTAAGAATGAACCTGCTTTTCCTCTCTTAGGCTTCTAAGCTATTCTTAATCTTGAATAAGACGCTCTGTGAAGATATAACCAATAAACCAATGATATTCATGTACATAAATATATATATTCACAAAATTTAATTTTAGTTATTTCGGTTGGCGTTATTGATATAGTTTCTTGAAACTCTCGTCAGATATTAATTAAGTTTCTAATAATAGAGCCGAAAATCTACTCGAGTTAAATAACAAAAAGTTACACTATAAACTCAGGTTAAACCTTGGTTAATTCTAGGAATAACGCATTCTAAAGCTGGCCACAACCTAACCATAACAATAAACAATTCCAGATTGGGCTGTGCCATAGAAACCACACGTCCGAAAATCCGGTCTCGCCTAATCAGATTTCAATTTATGGAAAGACAAAGCACTCCCGTGCAAATTGTGACCTTAGAATTACGGGAACAGAGTCGAAATTTTCAGGATATCGTTGAGGATGTTGGGAATAATTTCCAATTAAAATCAGACTTTAGAATTCAAATTATAGAGTGGGCGTTGGAACGATGTGTTTTCTTAGATAAATGATCTCATAAAACATGACGTGTCTATTGCTATTGGTATGTTAGCGGCTCTGATTAAATATATTAAGATTAACTAGTACGTTCTAAGTTACAATTATGTATGTCAGAACTAATAATTGTATCAATGGGCGAATGATAGTTTCTTGCTGAAATATGATGGATGTTATCCCGTGCGTTCCTCAGTGTAGTTTGGAGTTTCGTAATGTTCGTCGTAGGTAGCATCTTGAACTAGCATTTTATAAACTTTTATTTAACTTGCCTTGTTAGTATAGCTCAAATCTTGCAATTGAATTTTATACCAGTTTCCCCAAGCGAAGCTTGCCGAACCGATGGAACTGAAATTTGGAATAATTATGTAACTTTGGTGGCGATGCAGTAATATGATACCAGGAGGTGGTCTCGTGATTAATAGAGAAGGTAACTACGTCATGATTGGGTTCGTTTTCTAATTATTCTTCACAAGTTTTATAGACCGAATCGGTGTCCAGGGTCTGATGGAGGGGTCTGGGAAGTGGCCATAGAAACTCTTCATCCACTCAATTGTGTTTAATTAATATTACTTTCCTTCCATTGTCTTCCCTTACCTATTCCCTTTTTATATTATACTACGAATTTTCTTAGCTTTAATTACGAAAGTGCCCGGTTGGTGGCAAAAGATGGAAGGGGTAAGTACTCCTTATTACGTGGGTGGGACAAAATTATAATTGGCAAAATGTGAATATTTAATACACCTCTATCCCTTTGGGGATTTCAATGCGAGTGTATGTATCTATATTGTCTTTATGAACTCATGAGCATATCAGTAGGTCTTTTCAGTTAGTAGAAGCTACCTGTTGCTAACTACATTCCTAAAATCTCAAATCTACTCTTTTCTCAGGTCTCCCTAAAGTCCTCTGGTTGGAGTCCATCTTTTTATAACATTACGCTAACCTCTTATAGTATTGCAGTTGATTCTTTATATTGTAAAGATGTTTTAGATTAATTTCATGAACCGACGGTAGCGTACTGATTAAGGCGAGTTCAAACCTCACCCAGAATTTACAAGGGATTTACAAGACTACATTTTTCGAAAGGTTTTTTCCGAAAGACAAACCTATTAAAAATCTCCCTCAAATGCCTGTTTATGTCACAGTCGATTGTATAACCACAAAATATAGGTTTGCATTCGCAAAAAAAAATGTTTTTAACAACACATTAACGACTTGCAGTTTTTCATTTACCTGTGCTGTAAGATCTTTCTTCATGGTTCATCGATTTTAATGGTTCTAAGTCAAAAAGAAGCACCTTATTGGTTTTTATTTATTTTGAAGTATTAAAATACAGAGCTTAAATGGCCGTTGTTTTATTAACAGCTTTGAAGAACCGTAGACATAAGTATTTGATGTTAATTTAAACTTAATACCTCTACTTGTTTCTGAGAAAAACGGGCTTGATAGACAGACAGACGGACAACAGAGTGGAACGGAACCCTAAACACAAATATTTTCTAACAAAATTATTTTCTTTACAATCAACACTATCTATCGTAAATCATTTCTCTTTTTAACATATGAAGATGCAACCAGATTATTATATATTAGCACCCATAGGTAGGTATGTGGCAGAAATAGGACTAATTGTCAGTGCATGCTTGCGGTGGCACAGTATGGCTGTCAGCTGTACGACGCGACCGCGGAATGCTCTTTGTTGACGTGTTGCGAATTGTGGAATGTATGCTGTATTATGATTTTATCTAGGGTAGATTTCATATGGATAAATTAATTCAGAAGCAGTTGTGAATATATGAGACTGAAATTTATCATGTTACAAATTCTATTCAGACGATTTCCTTTTTCATTTTAAAACAATATTAATTATGTTACATTGTCCTCACATTAAATTGCGCTTATAAGCAATGTAACAAGTAACTTTGTAAAAAAAACCATGTTGAAAAAGAGTGTCCTTGCAGTTTCCTGCATGTTCTTCTCGATAGGATCTACGTTTTGGAACAGACAATTATCTTCACGACCGACTTATAGTGACTGACTCGTCCTGACAATTCAAAAATACCTACAATGGATTTACTTTAAATAAATAATTTTAATTTTGTCATACAAATATACACTCACGCCCGTATTTCAGAACTTGTAGACAGAGGAGTATTATAATACACACATTTTCTCAACCATAATTTTGGTCTCACTCACGCAATAGGGGTCAAGCCTTTTGCTGTCAACCGGGCACTTTACGAAATAAAGATGGGAGTATATTGGGAAGCAATGGACCGAAAGGGATGATGCTTACACGGATAGATTGGAAGGTGTGAGCAATAGCTCGACCAGGTCAAGGTCACAAACCTGTAACTCGATACTGGCTACTGTCCGGAATTTCGAGTCTAAAGTCTAATGATATTCAATTTTTCATCCTCCGCGCCTTTTCCCAACTAAGTTGGGGTAGGCTTTCAGTCTAATTCGATTGGGCAGGGCGGCAGCACGGGACCCTTTCCTTCCGACTGACGCAGGTTCTTTCCGGGCACGGCTGCTTCGGGAAGTACCTGCACTCGGTCGCTAGGAGGGAACTGAGTCCCGCCTGTCACCACTGCGACTGCAGTGAGGACTCGGCTCAGCACACGCTGGCGGTCTGCTCCGCCTGGGTGACGCAGCGTCGGGCCCTCACTGCAGTCATACGCTCCATGGCCGGTAGCGACAGGAATTTTACCGCGGTCGCGACCTTCTGTGAGGACGTCATCTTGCAGAAGGAGGCGGCGGAACGGGTTCGGGAGGACGATGTCCACTCGGACCTAATTCGCCGCCGTCGAACCGGGAGGCGGAGGCACGCTTACCAGCGCCTCATGCCGCCCTGAGTGTGGCCGCGGGTGGACGGGACGGGTTTTCCCCTCCACCCGCAATAGTGGCCCTAATTGTCGCCTAATTGATAGGTCTTTACCCGAAGGTGGTGCCCGCGCTTTTGCGGGCAGGCGTCAGGGGGGGTACGGAAGTCTTAATAAAAGCTGTTCCCGGATCCCTCCTATTTAAGGCGCAGTACGGCACACCGTGTGGTTTTAGTCGGTTCGATTCCGACACACCGCCCCACCGAAAACCCCGGTGGGGTGACGGCCCGAGAGGGTTTCCACACGCACAAAAAAAAAAAAGGCTTTCAGTCTAATTACGATACGGCCGAACTTCGATATTTTACGCGACTGCCATCAGTCCTCCACAACCGAAGTACTAGGCAATATCGAAGTTCTGTAGTTGGCTGTCGGACTTTTTGGGGACCCCATTACCCGTAACGAATGCCACAAATGTTCATGTGGCAACCACGACCGACGGCTTAACGTGCTCTCAGAGGAACGAAAGGGTCTAAATGTGTTAAGAATGGTCACCCATCCTAGACGGACCTGACTAGCGTTCCTTAACTTTGTAATGTGCTAACCTACTCAGTTACCACTTAGCCACGAGTCCCTCTAATAATATTCAAATATTAAACATAAATGACAACCGACTTCAAAAAATAAGGTGCTATTATTTACTTCTTACCTACGTTCACGAGTTTGGATCTTTTAGTAGGTCTTTAACTAAAATTATACTAAATTGGATATTTAGGTGATTCCATAATATTTTTTATGACAACTTTACACATTCATGTACAAGTAAAAGTCACGATTATGCCATAATGAGTAAAATACTAGGTTTGGTTTGCTTACAGGCAAGTCTACTAATGCTAATGAAAAAAAAATCGTGGCAACATTATATATATATATGCTTAATATCTGTTCTGTGTAAGTCTTAGTTCACACTAATATGACTTTTTCCTGATCTCATTAAAAAAAGAAAAGTGTGAAAAGATTGATGACCACAGCCATAAATATTTTGTAACTTCTTTATTCATGACGACTTTTATTAGGTACTTCATTTTGTACCTTTCACCAATACATCCTTTATTTTTAACGCTTTTTATAATAACGAGTAGGTACGATATTCACAGGACTTTTACGTCAATGATTAATGACGTAACGGTCCCCCACCTGGTGTTAAATGGACCGCGAGTTTTATAGATAATAATCCTCCAAGGATTGATAATGCGATATGGTTTATTTTGCTATAGGCTTACTATGTATAAAAGTCACATTGAATTGGAAAAATAATAGTATCAGGATCTTTGTATGTTTGTTGTTGTGTAATAATGTGAAGGAACGTATGTTGGTTGGTAGTCAGAAGTCATATGATATACTAATCAACGAGAGAACTTTAATTGCGCAATAACTACCGATGTTATTATGTAGTTTAGCTTGTGGTTGCTAGATGACTAAAATATATATTTTTTTCTTTATATGAATGCCAGCCCAGTACTGCTGTTTTTTAAACATTCATTTATATATATAATTATGTGTTGAAACACTCAGTAATATCAGTGATTGATCATATTATTATATTAAAAATATACTTATTCAAGACAACATTACTCACTTAGTCAACACAAAGAAAAGTTTTCGTACATACTTACTCTCTTCTGTTGCCATTACACAAAGGGAATCCCATATATACATTATGTTGTTGACTTATTCATACACTGCAAAAATTTTATTTTACACAGTTCTTATTTTCCCAACAGATTTGAATTCATACATTGTTTCGAACCAAGTAATAAGGAAGGAAAAACGTAATCAAATTCTCTTTGTTTTGTCATTGATATAATGTAGTAGAAATTGCAGATGACGGAAGTTTTTTTTTTTTGGAATATACTGGGTCTCGTGAGCTGTACTCTCTAATCTCGCAAACGGTTATATTACGGCTATACTCGTGACAGACTTGATGCTCCCGTTGCCAGTCCTTCTAAATTTTTTCCACTTTTTGTGATTCACCCATTCTTCACTATAACCTTCGTAACTTCGGATGTATATTCTCAAGGGGTTAATCTCATGGCCATATTTGTCACCTAGACTTGATCGCTATACCAGGCAGTTTTAATTCAATATTAAAGTAAATTTAGTAAAGAGAATCAAAGTAATAACATCGCGCGCCAACTTATATACGGGACAAATTAAGTAGGTAATTATTATTTCATCTTTGATATATTTTACTTGTGAGAGTAATCGTGCATTCATACAAAGTGTTCTACTAACAGAAATCCTAAATCAACATTCCGAAACACTACATCAGTCTGTTTTTCCAATAGATATTTAATCATTTTAACATGAACGCAAAGAGGCCGTAAATAAAAACATATTCGACACAATCCTATAAGGCACGAACAAGTATAATAATATTGCCAGAAGAGATTTGTACTAAGTAAATACCCTTGATCCGAGGACTCGTAATGCTTTGGTTGTTTGAAAAATATATTGTCAATGAGATAGTAGTGAGGATTGAGATGAATGTATGCATAAGAATATTGTGAATCATTTTTATTTTTATTTCTAGTAAGATTAAAACTTTTTATTGGGTTTTTCTGCACTTTAATATATTATACAGATATTTTCGACAAATCCGGACATACTGTCATAATCTAATTCAATCTATTCATCATATTATTATCATTCTTAGTTGAACACAATTTTATTAAAGTTTAATTAATGACAGTACTTTTTCTTTATAATGTTTTCATTTTTTTTTGTTTTACTGATAAAACAAAATAAAGAATACTACATGTTCAAATGAAGCTAAGGTTAACCTCGCTTCTTACGATTTCTTTACTTGGAACACATGACCACCTTAAATATTTATGTTTAAAATTTGGATTCAGGTTTAAAGAGGATACCACGGCCTCACAGGAACCTACCGTGAAGCAACGATTCTGTTGTGTTTCGCCGAGTGAGTGAGGTTACCGGAGGTCCAACCCCCTCCCGTTTTTTTCCTACTCCCACTCTCTCCTACTCCGACCTTAAAAGCGGCGGTAGTCACTTGCCATCAGGTAACACGTGTGCTCGTTTGGCCTCTTTCCCATAAAACAAAAATAAAATCTCTATAGACGCTTAATTTAATGCTGAGTGTACTATCTATATGAAAGATGACAAAAAAATATGGAACAACAATACGACAATAAGCAATAATCAGTCACTATCTAAACACCCTTAGTTAATAGCCTTATATCATTTTCAATACGCCGTCATTCGTGCAAAGCAGGAAGACAACCTTTATTTGCTTTTACCCTCCATAGCTGATGAGCTTCCTCTATCTTCATTAGAGCTTCCATCCGCTCCATTCACTACCAGATATCACCAGACAATGACACTACATTACTGTCAATATCTCTTGAATTGATCTTTACGCCTACAAACTTAAAAGAAGTTTGCAATCATAATATTTGTGCCTCATTCCTTACGTAATACATCTCAAATCTATTACTAAGGGATTGTTGGCTAGCGACCATCACAAAAAACTGAATCGTATTATATTAAAACATATATTATAAAATTTTACTATATTTTTATGACGAAATGAAATTCATGTAGAACTCTAAAAATTTTATGTCAATTTTTCCTATATCGGAGGGTATTTCACATAAAATGTTTCACGCGTAAGCGACCTATAAAAGTATGGACTACAGTTTTATTGTCCGCATCTTACTATTGATCGGCTGTATCGATGTCTGCCTACATAATTGTGTGTGGAGAGATTTAGTGCGTTCGAGCTATCTCTAACTCCGCTATGATGTGGCTTGTAACCCGATATTGAAAATAATTTTGTGTTGTTGCTGTTTTCTGGATAAATGAAGCGTATGTCTAACAGTTTATGTCAGAACTATAAACCAAACAAATAAAGTGTACTAGTTTAAATAATGCCGTAAGTTGGCGCCACTATCTTTGCGTGCTTTAGGTTTTTTACTTTGGTTACTTACGGTTGTCGCGTCGCTTGTCTGTGCGCTCTGCTACTGTTTTTTACTTTGGTTACTTACGGTTGTCGCGTCGCTTGTCTGTGCGCTCTGCTACTGTTTTTTACTTTGGTTACTTACGGTTGTCGCGTCGCTTGTCTGTGCGCTCTGCTACTGTTTTTTACTTTGGTTACTTACGGTTGTCGCGTCGCTTGTCTGTGCGCTCTGCTACTGTTTTTTACTTTGGTTACTTACGGTTGTCGCGTCGCTTGTCTGTGCGCTCTGCTACTGTTTTTTACTTTGGTTACTTACGGTTGTCGCGTCACTTGTCTGTGCGCTCTGCTACTGTTTTTTACTTTGGTTACTTACGGTTGTCGCGTCGCTTGTCTGTGCGCTCTGCTACTGTTTTTTACTTTGGTTACTTACGGTTGTCGCGTCGCTTGTCTGTGCGCTCTGCTACTGTTATAATAAATCTTAATAAATCAATCCTGTGTTATTTTGGCTATACTCCATCACTTTATAATAAAACTTACAATATGTTGAAACATATAAAACAATGGAATGATTTGTCACTATTTCAAACAATTAAACTATGTTCATTAAGGCATAATAAATCTTAATCCTAATTCTTAAGTCTTCACGAAACTTGTATACAAATACAAATATGCACAAACAATTTCTACAAATATTACTGCAGTCGGTTCAATTCCATTTAATCTAGTCTTTGTTCAGTAGTTAGCATCGCAACTGCCAACTCGGCAACTACTTTCTAGGTTGAAATATGTTGGAATTCTAGAGGATTCCAACTTGCTACTTTGTGTGTTGGAAACCGTTAGTGTTTTATAGAACACAGTGAGGTAACTTGAATTGTACATTTTGGCGACAGTTGCTTTGTTTATATCATTTGTTTCAAGACTTTACGATGTTTGTCCCTGTTTATAAATAACATATAAGTAACTTGAAGTTGTTTTCGCTTTACTAATGAAATAATGATCGATAAATGTAGTGAAAACAACACTTTTACTAATACTAAATACTTATAAATGAAATGAAAATGAAAATTTCAGAAAGACGACCTGTGAATGTATTAAAGTATTTTTATAAATAATTATCTTTAAAAAAAAATTTAACCGACTTCAATGCCATATAAAATAAAAATAATAAAAAAAATATTTAGAAAAAAGCAGCGTTAGCGTAAATGACGAGGCGTCCGACTTGCGATCAAGTGGCTGCAGGTTCGAACCCCACCCAGTACTCTGCCGTCGTGAACCCACTCCTAACACAAGCATTTCGCTTAGCTGGAGGGGTTAACAAGAATACTAGTAATGTGTGACCCACGTTGCAAGTATTCTTTAAAAAAAAATTAAAGTTTTTCTATCGCTACCCAAGAAATACTTATTATTTAGTAGTTCCAGTTGACATCTATGGTCTTTATCGCTCCTTTTCACCAAATGGTGCATTCCAAAAGCAAAACTCTTACTATAAAAAATACCCGAATCGCGAAAAATGTGTTCCTTCGATTTCTCCCAACCTTAGATCCTGACCTAATGACAATGGGAGCACTTGGGAAGCACGCCTTTTCAAACAAAAAGCAATTATTTTTCAAATTGGTTCAGCCGTCTTCGAGCACGCATAAAATAAATATATACTTGATATCAACTGACTGGCCTGTTGGTCTAGTGGTTAGTGATCCTGACTGCTACGCCATAGGTCGTGGGTTCGATTCCCACTCGAGTCTGGGTGTTCTTTGTGTCCGTTGTTTGTATGTTTGTAAAGTCCCCCGCGACACAGAAGTCATTCCTAACGCGGGAGTTATCTTTTTTGACAAAATACAAAAAAAAAAATTGAGGACCACCTCTTTTTTAGGACGTGTAAAGAAAAAGCAAGTGGAATTTTATTAAATCCTGAAATATAATTATGTAAATCATGTATAGTAACAATAGATAAGAATTACTGGTCCTTCATTTACACTTAAATCTAACACTCACCAAGTAATAAACTCCGAACGGCATAACCACAACTGCTACAAGGAGATCAGCAACCGCCAAGCTCACTATAAAATAATTAGTCACTGTCTGCAGCGTTCTCTCGCGCACTACACTCATAATAACTAACACATTCCCAAACAGCGTGAAGAAAGGGAATATTAACAGCAATAGTGCCCAAAGATTCTGCTCCGAATCATCAATTTGTTTATTAAAACATGATACATTAAAAGTTCCATTGGAACTACAATTTGTATATCCATAAACGTCAGCTAAATCTACACTGTTATTTGTAAAATCTTGAGATGTGTTACTATAAAAATAGTCACTGAAATCTTCGACTAGTTTCATGAAGTCACTCGTATTTGCCTCTTTGACTTCGAGTTTGATAGGTTTGTTCCTAACATCGGGTGGTCGTTTTGATGGGTAGAGGTATGTTGTGTAGTGTGTACCATTGTGAGTTGTGAGTGTTGTGCTCATAGTTGCTTAATTCTTTTGTGTTCTGTTGTAAATTGGTAGTGTCATTTTTTGTGTGTTTCAAGCTCCATCGAAATCAGGGGTTGAGTTGCATCTGGAACAAAAGAAAAAAAATTGTGAATGTTTTATTTCACATCTGCTAATTTGTCCATAATGTCATGATGTCTCATTGGCATTACTATTTTATTTTTATCATTTTGCTGGTTTGTAACAAAAACATTCGAAAATATCGAACTGTACCTATTTATTTCTGTGTTTATGAGTAATTGCAATTATCGGTAAAGTTTACTTTGGACGTAGTCGTGGTCTGTCAAGTATCATCATTTTGGTGATGTTGAAAGATATATATAATATTAATACAATACATTTCTTAACATTAGCTTTAGAACATTATCTGTTTTTTATACAAGGTGTTAGGTAAACGCTCTCTTAAATGAAGACGGACGATAGTAATAATGACATCTTTGATGTAATCGAATTGAAAAAATACCAAATTCCGAAATTTGAAAAATCGATTCCGATATATTTTTTTTTACAACGTTTTATTAGTATTACACTATCGTCTGTCTTCGTTTTCGGGAGCGTTTACAAAATACCTAATTTGAAAGTAATTTAAACTACTTTCAAGATAGTTTTACTAACTTATATTATCAAATCCCAATAGGCTTATAATGGATGCATATATGTAACCAAACTAATTACATTAGTATAAAACCAACCCTCATGGTAAAAAATTGTAATGGAATTTTTGTAATATTAACTAATGTGATGCATCATCATGAGTATTGAATTTCCATTTTAGTTTAACTAACAGCGGCTGATTAATTTTATTTACATTTACGATTCTTTTATAACTCCACTAGGTGACCCGCGCAACTTCGTCTACGTCACATAAGAGAGAGAGATACAATAAAAAATTACTTTTCAAGTCAGTTTTTATCTTCAATTTCGAATCATAGCTATCTGACTATATCTCACCGTTAGGTCTATTTACATAGTATTATACAATTTACAAATAATAATTATGAAATATATGAAACTATTTGTCAGGCCACTATTACACATTCCAATGTTCCTTAAATTGTAAGTAGTTATGGGTTGAGTAACCGAAAAATACTACAACTGTCGTCTATAATGTCTTAATAAATTAATATTACTTAGAGAAACGCATAATAAGAGGTATATAAAAAAAGATTCATGGTTATCCGTAAAATTCGTGTACAATGCGTACAAAACGTAAATCACAATCTTGTCTTAGGGTCATATCAAACTAATTTACGGGAATTAAAGCGACCACGAAAAGGTACTGACGTTTCGGCTAGGTTGCACTGGCTGTGGTGACAGGCTGACTCTCAGTATTTAATACGTTTTCGTGATCGCGTTAATTCCCGTAAATACATAATTATATCATAGAACGCGAAAGTTTAAAAATTAGCATATCCAACTAAACCAGACAGGAAATTAGTAGAAAGAATAAAATCTATAACTTAAGCCCTCAAATCAACAAATGAGTTTTGTTCAATCACTGAATTGACCTCATCAATCAAATTTAGAACTTGGATTGAAGCGCTACTTATCGACAATCTTTTTTATAATCCTCCAAGTCAATTTAAAATGATTGATCTGAGAAAAATCAGGATTTGCTATCGGGATGATAGATTATCCTTAAGTTTCCTTCATTAAGGTTGTGTTTTAATTGCTGGTTCATTAGGGATGAAGGATGAAGGATTTATAGCATTAGTATTAGGGGCGTTGCGGTGGCGTGGAAGGAAAGTTGCGAAGATACACAATATGTGCTTGTGTGCCGTGTAAATTCATATGGACATACACATATTCTGTTTTATTTAAACCGGTAGCCTCTAGTAAAATCTGTATGTATACTCAAATGTCCAACTAAAACAAAAACAAATATAATTTTTCGTCTCGTCTGCAAGCTCCCAAGACTTTCTGTTTTGTCAAAACCGAAACCTTTGAGCAAAAGTCTAAGTCTAAGGAAATGCGGGCTAAAACCAATCTTAAAGGTTTTGGTCATAGCAAACTGGCTTGAGTATTAATTAACCAGCTGATATTGACATAAGTGGGATATATCTAGTATTGAAACCAATCGTAGTGGTTTTTTTGGTCCTTAACGAACAATTTCACTCCGATTGAGTAGTCTTTGGTTCATGGATAATATGTAGCAAAGTAGCTAAGAGTGGTGCTATTATTGCGTGTATGTATCCTTGCTTTTCTCTTTGTACCTTATTTTGTGAAGTAATTAACTTATCAAGTTCAGTGCCTTTATACTGAAGCAATGACCTTAGAATAAAGGTACTAAGCTTGACAGTTGATTTCTAGTGCAAATACTTGCATGCATGAATATTATGTATATTTTCATGGGTTTGAAGTATGTGTATCAGATGTTCGAATGCCTGTTTTTATAATGACTGCTTTCACCCTCTCTTTAAATAGAACCTCTAACAACAGTATCTAATTAAGATAGTTCGTACGGAAATAGTTTTATTGAAATAGTGCTGATTTTCTTGTTTCGATTTACGATAAAATCGGACAAGAAAGAACACTGATGTTCTGTGATTTTGTACACTTGTAAGTTTGCTTTGTAGAAGTCTCCTAAAAATACAAGTCACTAATTTCAGAAGAGAAATAAGTCAAGTGAATTAATTATGATATGTAATTATGCATTACATTGTTCGGCAAGTATTAAGTGTAACCAAATACAAACAGTAATACTAAATTACACGCGATTATTTTCACGCCTATTACGCCGTAGGTAGTAGAGGTGTATTAAGAATAATTTGCTCCCATTTAGGTTATAGGAGATAAGCCTACTCGGGTAAACCGGACACTTTTGGAATTAAAGAAAGCTATGGAGTCTATTGAAAATGACAGGTAGTTGAGAAATGAAGGCAATGGAAGGAAAGGGATTGCTCAAACGGATGGATTGCGGAGTGTTTAGAAATGTAGGTAGGTAGATTGGGGAATGTAAGGGTTGCATACTGGCAACTCGAACTGGGTATTGCTAGGGAGTGCGAGCCACCTAACATTTCAATTGTTCTTTGGCACTAGCTCTTTTTTTTTTGTGTGGATACCCCCACGGGTCATCACCTCACCATGGCTATCGGTGAAGTGGTATGTCGGAATCGAACCGACTAAACCACACGGTGTTCCGTCACAAGTGAGTCTATCGCAAGGGACTCGGGTATACCCTAGGAAGGAAGTCCCCGAGATTGACACTAGCTCTAGTCTATAATTAATTAGAACAATTACGATCATATTCTATGAGTACGTAATCTCATCATCAAATTGGAATTTGAAACATTTTTCTAAAGTAATTTTTTTTCTAATAGTAAACTTATTTCATCAATTATACTGCATCAATTTACTAGAAATTCGTGATGCTTTGTCCGTAGACATCACAATAAGCTATAAATTGTCCGGGAGAGGAGATCCGTCAAATCCCGGGACGAGCCACATTAACATAATGCCGCCATCATGGCACTGCCGACTCAATTTACGGGTCTATTGATTTTTTTATTATTATAACAATGGATGTTTAATAGTTAATGGACGGTAGACAATTACATTTTCATAATGATTTGCTAATGTGTTTGATTAATATTTGAAAATGCTATCAAGGTTAACTGATGGAAATATCTTCAGCCTTTGACATGCCATTATAGCAGGTGTATTTAGTTCGACACCCAGAACTGGAACTTTTAAGGACAAGAGGATCCATTTGTAATACATTTTAGCTACAAGAGATTAATGTTGATCACCTAAAATACTTATGTAATGGTGGTATTGTCTTAGAATTTGTATCTTATTAGTTTTATGTGATGAGATGACCTTTCTCAAAATTAAATTTAATATCATTAGGTAATTAATAGGTGAAGAGACTTCTTTGTACCCCTTTTTAAAAAAAAATCGCTAACGTAGTAACGGGAATTTAATATATTTACACTTTATATATAGAAGAAGTGCAGAAAGCTAAAATTTTGAAACAATATGTCTTACAATTTTAAAAATTACGTGAAAACGGCCTAATGAAATTACACGCATCCAGTATAAGTGATTACTTGTCATGATAAGTAAGTCTACACAATGATAGCTCAAGTTATACTGGCCAATGAAAAATGCATGGTCTAAATTCGAAAACCAGGCGATCTTTAGTTAGACTAAATCGTTAACAAAGAAGTGTTAGAATACATTAATAAATTAACTACTCACTGACTCCTTCTTAATAGTTCCTTCTCTTTTGACTTCTCAAACTTTATTTTTGATAAACAAAAATGTTAATTGTTAAAGGATTAAAAGTTAATTTAATAAAATAAGTGCGATTAGTGGTTTGAGCAAAAGAACAATGCAAACATTTATTTTGTACGCATCGATAGTATCAGTCATTTCATCATCAGTTTGAAGTATATTTAACATATAATGTACCAACGTAAGTGTGTTTATCTGTGTTCTAGAATCCTTATTACCCTAAGCTAAAAAAAACCTTTTCTTACTCATACTCATACTCAATACTTTATTGCGTTTCACAATGTGTACTTAGGTGGTAGTGCTTAGATTAAATGAGTCATTGTGAACCCTGTCGGGCACAACAAAGTAGGAGAGAGCATGATACCTATTATATTTTTATATTATATAATTAGAATATATATTTTATATAGGACTTGACTTTACTGTAATTTTATGAATATATGTATATCTGTGCCGTTAAGTTTAAATATTTTGTTTGTCATTTAGGTATTCGTTGATAGTGTAGTAACACTTTTCTATCCAGAAACTTTTTAGTTTATTTATAAAAGCCGAAGTAGTTTCTAGTTTTTTTATCGTATCTGGAAGCTTATTATATATTTTAGCTGACATTATGAAAGGACTGTTCGAGTGCATGTGCAGGTTTGATACAGGGAGGTTAAGTAAGTTTCGGGGGCGTAACGCGTACCTGCGTTGGTTTCCATCTCTTTTAGAATAGAATCCTTTATACTTGCGTACAAATGTACATGTTTCCAATATGTATATACAAGGAAGAGTCAACGGTTTGTGTTCTTTAAAGTGGGGTTTGCAGCTATCCTTTATTTCAATATTAGTTATGATCCGTACTAGTTTCTTTTGCAATATAAATAATGTGGGCGCATCAGTGCTATTGCCCCATAGGATTACACCGTAACTAAGCCATGCATACGCGTACACATAATAGGTCACGAGGGCGGTTTCAACGTTGGTGTTTTTTTTTACTTCTCGAAGAGCATAGGAGAATTTAGAAAGTTTCAAATTTATTTCTTGGACGTGATTTTTCCATTTTATATTAGTATCTATGTTTAGTCCTAGCAAAGTAAAATTATTTACTGTTTCAATTTTTTTGTTTTTATATTCGAGTTCTATTTTAAGCGGTTGTTTTTGATATGGGTGAAATGTCATTATTTTAGTCTTTAATATATTAATCTCTAAATTATGTTCGTCTAGCCAATTAGTTGTTAAGTTTAAAATGCTGTAATTGATTGTTTATATCTATATTATTTTTACATGATACAAGTAACGAGATATCGTCTGCGAATAATATGCATGGTCCCTTTATATTTTGGGGGAAGTCGTTTATATAGATGAGAAATAGCAAACATCCGATCACACTGCCCTATGGAATAGAAGCATTAATTATTTTTTTATCTGAACGGATATTTTTTATTTCTTTTGTGCTGCTATTAAAAAGTTCTTATCTTCTGATATTCTTATTCTTAGTTAGTCAACCCAGAGACAAAGAGAGAGAAATAAAAAAAAAGTTCTACTGTTTAACTTCTTAACATAATACATGCTAACGACTAAACTGAATATGACATACAAAAAACTTAAGTTTCTCTAACAATAGTCAGTACTACTTCGCTATGAATGATGGATCAGGCCATTAAGGAGCCGGGCAGGGCTAATTTATCTTCAACAATTTATACAGTGACACGTGAACGCTTAATTCTCTTGTTAATTAGTTTCGAGGTTATAAATGGGTTAAGTCTTAAAAGTTTGAGTAACTTAAATTTTGTTTTTAAACTGTCTCTGTGCAGGCTATTTAGTTTATTATCTTTTTAAGTAAAACAATGTTTTTGTTTGGCAATTAAGAGGATAAGTTAAACTGAGAGTCACTGTCTATCACTACTGGAATGAGGACTCACCTCAGTTTAGCCCGCTTGGGTGCGGCTAGCCGCAAAGGGGCGACGTCCACCAGCCTGAACGTCGCCTAGTTAGGAGGTTACGCAAAGGTGGTGCCTGTGCTTATGCGGGCAGGCGCCAGAAGGGGAACTGGATGTTTTAAGAACAGCTGTTCCCGGACTCCTCGTATTTTAGGCGCAGTATGTCACACTGTGTAGTTTTAGTCAGTTTGATTCCAACACACCGCCACACTGAAAACCCCGGTGGTGGTGACAGCCCGAGGAGGGTTTCACAAGTGAAAAAAAAAACTGTTTATCACGCTGGCCCACTGCAGATTGGCAAACTTTCGAGTAATGGTGAGGCGATGGATTTACGATGAAGTGTTTGCTGTTGCGAACCCTACACAATACACTACCAACGTGAACTCACTCCACACAAGCATTTAGTTTAGCTGAAAGCGCTTCAAAAGTGATTAGTGATCCACGTTACTCCTAGACTACTCATGTTTATAAAACAAAAACAATGTGAAGGACTTTGGTTTTGTTGTGGTTCTTTAGTTTGCAATGCCAATGATAATAAATTTTTGACTAAATTCTGCCCGCAGCTTTACTTTCGTGAAAGTTATTTTTCTATTTCTCGGGAACAGTACATTTTGCCAGATTAACTTTTTCATTTCAGTTCATTTCGTTGAGTACATAAGGCGTGACAGCAGAACAAGCAATAAAACTCACCTTCGCATCTATAGCCTTAATAATAAATTTAAAAAAAATCGGATGTGCACATACATTTTGAAACGTCAAAGGTTTGGCGACTGTGAATGAAGTTAAAACCGTCAGACGTCGCTCGCCGATCGCTGCTGATATTTCATAAAGTGACTGTCAGTCTTGATACAGTGAATAATGCTCGACACTGAAACTGGAATGGGTAAAATGATAAAAGAGAGTTAGACGAGAATGTCTACTGAAAAAAATAAAAAATATTACTTATTCATCATTGTATTCCCAATTTGGATAAATTAAGATAAGAAGAAGCAGCTCTTAAGGACTTCATTTCGGTGCATTAATTAATTTTGTGCTATTGTATTAATTATGTCGTAGACTACATAGACTGTACCGTTACAGTCTGATGATCCCTCAAAATGAAAATTCAAAAACCATTCGCTTGTCTTCTCTGTCGCAGCTTGTCTTTACCAGTTATCAATCTCAAGTCAGAACCGCTATTCCAAACAATTTTCCAAGGATTTCTTTTATTAATTTACTAGCTTTAGCAGCTTAACAATGCTTTTTTTTGGATGACAGGCGTCCTTTTCTATACCTCTGACAAGGTGTTGTTGCGACATCCACCTAAAAAACATACTTCAATGTCATCTAACGTAGACACGCCGAACTAAGGAGTAACTAATGATTCTGCGTTGCCTAATGAAAGTTATCGCACCGATTAGTGTTTATATAACTTCCCAACGTCAACCGTTGGGCCTGGCAGGCATGATCACATCGCCTGGTCAAAGGATCCTTTCCTTATGCTGGAGAAATATCATGACGATCGGTTGAATAGTTAAAGCGAGGATGCGTAACAAAAAATATTAACTCATTGTCAAATTTTTGTGACTCTTGAGTTTCAGGTGTCCATAGGAGACAGTAGTCACTTACCATCAGGTGACCCGTTTGCTCGTTTACCCCCTATAACACAAAAAAAACAATTTATAATATTAGTCAGGATGACATTTACATGAAAAATAAACATGCGAACTGTCCTTTGAATTTGGAGTTTTCATATTATCTTGTCAACTGAATGCTGTAAACATGATGTAATTTGTGGAGATGAAATAAACAATTTTACACATCCAAAAAATTTATTTTATTAAAAATAGGGGCGAACTATAATAGATGATATATGACAGTTCACAATTTAATGACATGATTATGACTAGTTATACCGGTAGTGCTACGCTATTGGTAACAATCACTTGAGTACGGACAACATAGCAGTTACTGTTATTTAGTGATTTTATAGTTTATAGCAATAGTTGTAAGATTGTTTCTAACAAGTATCTCTTGAAGTCTGTTAATCCTTGGTATTCTCTCTTAATCAATGGCGATCGAGAATATTCTAAAAATAAATAGGAATAGTGCTCTTGGTGAGTCAGGAGTGTTAGCAGTTATTAAAGGAGTTCATAGTTCAATAGCATCTCTGATATGGACTCCTTTTCGAAGAACCGTATAAATGTACCAAAAAAACGAAAGGTTGATTTCATATTCAATAGCAAATCACCATTTATAGATTTCAGAACCCAATGGCAGTCCGTTCGAGGAAACAATAATTTCCGCCGTATTCGGCTGATTGAATACTATTTGACCTTCATGGTATTTTCTTCTACGCGAAGCTTATGTATATAAAGCCTCGAGGATTGATATCAGTCGATATTTTTACTTGAACTTATGTACCTAACAAATGATTAAATTTGGAAAATTCATTTACAAAAACAGTCAAGTGCGTGTCGGACCAGTAATTTTCAATGGAATTTGTATGAAATTAATTTTTTTATTTTTTCAAGTTTTTTTTGCAAGTTGATCGACTATTACCCGTTAACTTGTAAAGCCCACTTAGCTGTGATAGTTTTTTTTCTTTTGGATTCGTCGTACATATATAGCTACTACTGACGTGACTTTTATCACGTATCAGGCAAAGGAAGGAGGATGCTTGACTCTCACAAAAATTATCACTTTAAATCTCTGAATCAGAAACTCGTTTTCGCACACCGGCAAATGGCAATACTTTTATAAGACTTATGCAACGGCACATAGGGATATACGAGAAAAAAAATTACCCCCACTTTATGTGTAGCTGTGTGTGTATGATCCTGACTGCTGAGCCAGTGGGTTCGATTACAAACCATTGTTCTGTGTCTGGGTGTAATTTATCTATCAAATGTCTGTATTTAGTACCTAATATATAAGTATATTTATCAGCACTCTGGTTACCATAATACAGGCTCTGCCCTGTGAGGTTTCTTAAGATATTATTTTAATATTTTTAATTAATATCATAAATAATCACGAAAGTTTTCATCCAAAACTTTTCATAAGAAAGTACTTACTGCGAACATAACTAATTGTACAAAATGGCCTGTTCGCGGTGAATAGTTACGTCACGTTACTCATACTTTCTAGAGCTATGAAGCTGCGCGGAACAGACATGTGGGTAATGAAATATCGACCCGCAAACTATTCGTCATGAACAGTTGCATTTGTTTGAATTAGGGACCTGTTTGTTAACCCTTACTAGATTGGGATGGTTTTCTATACTCTCCATTGAGGATTATTAGCCTAATTATTAATCTATACTTGTTGTCTTTAATTTTGTAAAAATATTTTAAAGCCCTTTTAAGACAATATTTTGAACTCACTTGGGAAAAATATGTTTCGAGGTGAACTTCGAGTTCATTTGAGGTATTTATTTACTTGAATCAGAAATATTTTTAATTTATTTTATTACACGGACATTTTGTTTTACACAACTAGGTTGAGAAATAAACACACGGAGCAACAACGATGCTATAAAATTGTGTCACTTTTGCATTGTCTATCTTTAAATGCCTGTTGTATAATATAAACCTTTACAATCATTTATTTCAAACAACAATCAAATTTGTATTAAAATGACCAAAAATGTCGAATAAATTATATTGAGGCCTTTATGAAGTTTGAAATTTAGCTACACATTTATCTGCTGTAACTTGTGATACACATGAATTTATATTTATTGCGAGTATATTATCAATATTTATGGTATTCCTTCGAAAGAAACTTAGTCTTTGAAGATTAAGGGGAGATAAACCTAAATGATAAGCAATAGAACCATAAATATTAAATATGATATTATCACTATTATACCTCTATCTTGTAGTTGGTATTAACTCTTATCATCAATTTACTGTAATCCTGTACTTTGATTCTTTCTTAACCGGCTCGTTGGTCTAGGGGTATGATTTTCGCTTAGGGTGCGAGA
Organism: Callimorpha dominula; assembly: GCA_949752705.1. NCBI lineage: Eukaryota > Metazoa > Arthropoda > Insecta > Lepidoptera > Erebidae > Callimorpha > Callimorpha dominula. Next base: position 21,426,098 of record OX457004.1, on the reverse strand, counting down.
GGTCCCGGGTTCAAATCCAGGACGAGCCCAAACCTTTTTTGACACTACGATGCCTTTGACTGAAACGTCCGTGGTCGCGGATTAGTGTCCTGTTCAGTGCAAATATCTATTTTCATTAGTCTGGATATTTCTGTGTATAATATAAGCGGCGGTAGCGTAATGGCTAAGGTGTCGGACTTGCGATCAAGTGGTTGCGGGTTCGAACCCGACCCAGTGCACTACCAGCGTGAACTCACTCCTAACACAAGCATTTAGCTTAGCTGGAGGGGTTAACAAGAATACTAGTAATATGTGACCCACGTTGCTGGAATTCTTTTAAAAAAAAAAAAAAAATATTCAAGAATATCAAAAAAAATTGGGACGCAGTTAAGCGCTATGTAACATGTACTAGAATATTGTATTTATTAATAAGAAATAATATCTTCATTGCCTAAAATCACCATAGTCAATAACGTCCAAGTTGTCCAAGATAGTCATTTTGTAGAAGACAGAAGAAATAAAAGTACTTAAATAGGCACTTATTACTACTTTACTTAATAGTTTAATGTATATACATACATTCCCTGCAAGGAGGGGATAAAAGCTACTTAACTTCCAATTCCCAAATTCCCTGTAATTTTTTAAATACTGGAATGTCTCGTACACTCAATGGAATTTCCACATTAACTTTGAACACATTTGATATTGATCGAGTCTAATGCGTTTTGCATTACCAGACGTTATACTAAACGTTATGTTAAAGGTTGGTCACAAAAGTAATGTGCTCCTTGTCTATGGACATTTAGATTAAAAAAAAAGGGGTAACGAAACAAAAAAATACAAATTGGAATTTTTTAAGTAAAATATAGTCAAATTAACACTGGTTGTTAGAAATGTTACATGTAATTTAAACACAAATGGTTGTACTCTCCGCTCATGGACATCGGAAACGGCTTAACATCAGAAGAGCGAGAAAAAATTATCAACATATCTTCTTAGCCAAAGAGACGAGCAAGAAAAATTGATCAATATATTATCCTAACCAAGCAGACGAGCGAGGAAAATGATCAACATATCATCTGAGTATACAGACGAGCGAGAAAAATATCGACTGGCCTGTTGGTCTAGTGGTTAGTGACCCTGACTGCTGAGCCAGAGGTCGTCGGTTCGATTCCCACCCTAGGCTGGGTGTTCTTTGTGTTCGTTGTTTATATGTTTGTAAAATCCCCCGCGACACAGGACTATTTCCTAATGCGGGCATTGTCTTTTTAAATAAAAAAAAAATAAAAAAAAAACAATCAACATATCATCTGAGTCAACAAACCAGCGAGAAGAATTGACCAACATATCATCCTAGCTAAAGCTAGCGAGAAAAAATTATCTGCATATCATTTTAGCAGAAGAGAAATATAAGATGTTATCAATTCAGTGTCTATTTTAGGCATAATTATTTTGACACAGCATTGTATCAGTTTATGACTCAATTTTATGACATTAACTTAAGTAAATCCCGATAATATCCCTCGTTGTGTTGAGAAAATGTTTTTCTTAAACATACATACATAGTACACTCATGCCTGGATTCCCGAAGGAGTAGGCAGAGGCGTACTAAACAACCACATTTTACCAATTATAATTTGGTTTTGCTTTGCTGCCAACCGAGAACTTTGGGAATTAGAGATGGGAAAATTGGGATGATAAAGAAAGGGAAAGGTAAACAAAAGGGTAAGGTAATGGAAAGAAAAGAGAGATTAGAGAGAGTAAGCAATAGCTCTAGCTCCCTCCGACCTAATTTATCTTTTAACAAACACAGGCGTTTGACTATTTCCACTCTCAGGTGTATGACCTCTAAATATGTTAAATTCCAATTTCTCCCGCAAATTTGAGAGCAAACAGGCCGAATATAAATCTATCTGCCGCTACCGAAATCAATCATTGATTGTCTGCAAGGTCATCGGAAATCTCTACAAATAACGCTTCGTCTGAGCCTTACTACGTATTTAGAGAGGTATAGTAAAGGTTCTTATGTTTATGTGCGGGAAATATTAACACTGATTTATGATGTGTCGCGGATGCTGGAAATTAAAGAGATTTTTGTACTTATGTACGTATTTTGCAGTAGAGGACGGTTTAACACATTAAGTTTTTAGAGATAAAAATTGTTTGTACATCTAAACTTCTAAACTAATATTTTAAGATGAAACATTTGTATTTTTGTAATGTTTTCACACAAAAACTACATGACCGATTGCAATGAAACTTAGTATGTAGATAGCTGTATTAACGCATAGGCTACTTTTTATCCCGACGTTCCCACGGGATCGGGACTTTGGCGGGTGAACACAAAAAAGGAAAATGTTATTAGTTGTGTATAGCTAGTGACGAAAATAACAATATTTAAGATTTACCGCTAGTGACTTACGTGGGAGAGCCATGCTTCGGCACGTATCGACCGGCTCGAATCTGCTCGATACCACGGCCTCACAGAGAACCGGTAGTAAAGCGATGCTTGCATTGCGTTTCGCCGCGTGAGTTAGGTTACCGGATGCCCTAACCCTTCCCTCTCGCCTATTCCCGTGCTTCCCCTCTCCCCCTCTTCCCCCCGTCCCCCTTTTCTCCTACTCCCACCTTAAGGGCGGCAACGCACTTGTGACTCTTGAGCTACAGGTGCCCATGGGCGGCGGTAGTCATTTACCATCAGGTGACCCGTCAAAAAGTGATGATTTTCTTTTCTGATAGCCCTAAAGTTTCTCCTCCATAAAATATAGCAAACCTCCGAAGTAGCAATATCTACCTATACAACAAAATACTCTACTAGGTATTCAAGAGTTAAACATTGTAATATTGTGAAGGTAAAAGTATGTACTTATCCTTAGACATTGATAAATAATTTACGTCACGGTCAGTACAACACGACACATAATTGATTATAGTCTAGCAGCTAGGGTGTAAGGAGATACTTCAGATTTTTCAAAAAGGGCACGTCGTATCGACCATGTATATGAGTAAAATATGTTGTTATTATAAGTCTTAAAATGCCTGGAGGGCGTTAAAGTTAACAGCAAGCACACGTCTACAGAGAGTTGAATCAAAGAGTTTAATGTTAAAGCACCATCTTCTCGACGCGATTGCAAATGGATAAGGTGCTGGATATCGTGTAGATTTTGACCCAATGTGCTTTTAGTGAGTTAAAATACCATAGTCGAGAAAGATGGGAACTTAACGGCGTCAGTCGGTGACGTATAAATTTTGTACTTTATTTTCACGTTTTTACCATTTATTTTAATACTTAAGTATAAGAAAGAAATATTGTGGTTAGCACCTTGTCCCGTGAGTATGTCCCATGTATATTTAAGCTCGAAATGTGTTTTTTGGAATTCATCTATCCTGTACAGCCAGCCGGACACCCGACAGGTTTGTTTCCAATTTCTCTCCTCCAATTCTACCTCGTGGAGACCGAACCTATTCGATCTCAATCGTAATGCAGCACCCTATGTTTATGTTAGCAACAAAAATTCAAGCGACCTTCTCTGATGTAATTCTAACGCATCAGGTGTCTTTCTTACGGACGAGTCTTTCCCTAGAGCCTTACCCTCATAATGCGTAAGACTCTTAGTGAAATCCAGAAAAACCACAAGGACGAAATTAGTCACTTGGATGTGCCACAAAAATAATAGTCAAAAATTGAAAGTTTTTGGGTACTTCGTCTGTACTAACTGGTTACTTGAACATGTCATATTACGAGCACACATTTACCGGAATTTTTGTAATTATGTAATAATAATTATACATAGATCACAATACCAATATTTGTTTCTTGTATTTCAATATTACTATAAATGGTAAAAACTTAACAATAAAGCACAAAATTTAAACTGTATGTGACTATCTGTTTTCTTAATAAAAAAAGGATAATAAAGTTTACCCAGTGTCCATTGATATATAATGAGAGCATTCACCTAACTGTAAGTCAGTTAAAAATCTAAAAAATTTTAAGTCACTTAGTTACGTTCGACCATTATACATTCGTATAACTGAAGTCATCATTCTTACTTACACATATTATAATAGCTGTACAATAAAAATGGAATAAAAGATAATTAAATGCGTCTATTTCGGTAGTGACTAACATATTTGTTCTGGTTAATAGTCTTATTTTATCTCACACAATATGAGGAATTTAATTAAGCTTTACTTGGCCGTAATCTATTGCGAAATTGCAAAAGAGAAAGGTAATCCACCAGAGAACCTACACAATAGATTAACCTCAAGGATGGCAAAAATGGTATATGGTACCTTCCACTCTTCATGAAGAATATACGGCTGGTTTTATTAGTAAAATTGTAATAAGTGTTCTGGAACCATATTCTGAGGATGCATAGATTAGTTTGACACGGGAGACTGACTTATACTAATTTTCGCGTCAAATTCTAGTAATTTCTAAGTCGAGTTCTAGAAATTTACAGATCCCTGGTTTGCGAGTATCTACAGGTGTTGGTAATCACTTGCTATCTTATTTTAGTTAGTTATATAAAATAATACACTCTTTTCGAAGAACGAACGAATCTCAGAATGAAGATATGTACTAAATTTAGATAATATTTAAAGAAAACGGGCGGATGTTGCCAGTGTGAAAACATATTCAACAAAAATCACAACTCTGCATTGGAATTAATAAACCGTCTACCAGCTGTATATTTCGTATTATAACATTATTTATTACATACACATATATTTAGTATTATAACAATATTAGACGTATGTGTGCATTTGGGAAAAAGTAATTATTACGAGGCCTTTTATCAGTTTGTAAAATGTATCATTTAGACTTCATATTCAGAAATTATTAAACACTAAACTAATATAATACCGTAGATTCTTACGACACCCTACTAGCTGGCTTGCAAAAAATATATATTTTAAATCTTGCACTGCAGCTCCCTGACTATATAATTTTGTTATTTAACAAACAATTTTGTTGATTGTGACGACCTTACAAAGGACGATGGAATTAAATGAATTTGTTTGGTTGGTGAAATTATGTTTGGAATATAAAGGATAAGACTGCTTACTGTTGATACATGTAAACAAAAAAAACATAATATCATAAAGTCTTATGTGCTACTAGCAATCCGCCCCCGGCTTCGCATGGGTCCAAATTATACACCTAAACCTTTCTCATAAATCATTATCTCTAGTAGTGAAAACCGCATAAAAATCCGTACAGTAGTTTTTCAGTTTATCGCGAACAGACAGACAGATGGACAAACGCGGTGGGGGACTTTGTTTTATAGTATTTAGTGATAATAATACTATATATAAATATATACAGTATAAATCTATTTATATATATATATATATATATATATATATATATATATATATATATATATATATATATATATATATATATATATATATATATATAAATATAAATATATATATATATATATATATATATATATATATATATATATATATATATATATATATATATATATATATATATATATATATATATATATATATATATATATATATATATATATATATATAAATAGATTTATACTGTATATATTTATATATAGTATTATTATCACTAAATACTATAAAACAAAGTCCCCCACCGCGTTTGTCCATCTGTCTGTCTGTTCGCGATAAACTGAAAAACTACTGTACGGATTTTTATGCGGTTTTCACTACTAGAGATAATGATTTATGAGAAAGGTTTAGGTGTATAATTTGGACCCATGCGAAGCCGGGGGCGGATTGCTAGTAGCACATAAGACTTTATGATATTATGTTTTTTTTGTTTACATGTATCAACAGTAAGCAGTCTTATCCTTTATATTCCAAACATAATTTCACCAACCAAACAAATTCATTTAATTCCATCGTCCTTTGTAAGGTCGTCACAATCAACAAAATTGTTTGTTAAATAACAAAATTATATAGTCAGGGAGCTGCAGTGCAAGATTTAAAATATATATTTTTTGCAAGCCAGCTAGTATATATATATATATATATATATATATATATATATATATATATATAAATCTTCAACTTGCGATTTATTTTTTGCGTACAGACTAGTGAAATACTTCCTTAGGACAGTACAACACAACAGTTGCTAGTAGTATGTAAGTTTAATCATCAATTAGCCATAGGGAGCAATAAAGGGTCATGAATGTATGAAATTGACTTGTGGTTTTGAACGTTTATGCAAAACAAAAAACAAAAACATAGAAAAGCAATATCAGTTTTTGTTAACGCGTAATCCTAGAAGCACTCGTGCTGTGATCCGTTCACCAAGATGGACGTAATGCACGGAAACACAAACATTATATTCGACGAAGGAAGGTTAAACTGTCTTAAACCCCACTAGTAATTTAATTATAAATTAGTTAGAGGAATCGGGGGTTGAAAAAGATATACAAATTATCAGTCCATAAGAAATAATTATGTATATATACGGGAATTAACGCGATCACGAAGTACGTAGTAGTATTAAATTCTTCACCTCGGAATTACCTGACGTTTCGACCAGGTTGCACTGGCCATGGTAACAGGCTGTCTGCCTGTTTCGTGATCGCTTTAATTCCCGAAAATAATTATATAATGGAAAACAAAAGATTAAAACTTAGACAGATAGCACTTAACCATAAAAATGAAATAGTTTTTTTTTTATAAAAGTCTATTAACCCTTGTTAGGAAATGATTCAGGAAGGAAAGATGATGATGTCTTTAATGATGATGATGATGATTTCTGTAAATACTTAGATTTTTATACAACAATTTTTGTAAAACAAGTAAAGTAACGCGAGTAACAGATCATCGTAGAATGGACATGTGACACGGATGGGGGGGCACAATGTAGTGTAGAGAGTTCTATGTGTGGAAGTGAACGGATACAAGACGATGAAATAAATATGGATGGACTGCGTGAAACAATATTTATCTAGTTTTATCCACAACCAAGTTATAGGGGGTCGAAAATGGCCTGAATTGCTTCGAGAAAAGTATAGTACGGCCGTGCGTTTTTTTGCTCGACTTGGCGGGGCACTGCCGTACCCCCAGATTTGTTTTAAAAGACAACTCCCGCATTAGGTATATTCCTGTGTCACGGGAGGCTTCACAAACATTTAAACAACGGACACAAAGAACACCCAGACTCGAGACAACTATTTGTGGATTACAAAATTTTTTGTCGCGTGTGGGATTCGAACCCACAGCACTCGGCGCGGCGTAGTGGCGAGGAGACCATTTAAACCATTACGCCATTGTGCATATATAGCTAGAGCAAGTAAGCTGTGAACTGATGAATGAAAGAGAAGAATAGAAGAAGAAAACACATTCCACAACACGCCGACCTGAAAATAAATTTGGAGAAATGACAAAAAGATGATGAAGTACTTGACTTAAAAGAAAATGAACCAGTTTGATTCTGAAGGGTTAGGACTAGAGCCAATATAAATTCTGTAAGCAATTCCTAGAAAGTAAGTTACGAAAGAAGAAGTTTCTTTCGGTGTTTCAGAGACTTATGTTGGAAGAGACTTCAAAATAAATACCGTAAAGTCGTAATACGTCAAATAATTTAACAGTAAACATGACATATCTAAAATACGATGTAGTAGAGGAATTTACGTACAATTTATCTTGCCTTAAATAAATTACTTTGCCGTCGGCTAATCCAATCAGATTGTTAGAATATAAATAAAATATCTTCTCAGCCTGAATTGCGGATAGGCTACTGAAAGATCTTTACTTAACCGATTCAATGTTTATGAACCTGACAATTTTTATGTTCATTAATAAAAGCTTACAAATTCCAAAAAAGCAACTGAAATTGGTATTACTTAGTTGGAGTTATATTTTAATTAAAATTTTAGATGAAATTCAAATTTGAATTGAGATTTCTAATGCTTTGTTAATTTCGAAAATAAACTAGCCTCAAATGATTAATTTAGATCTTAACAAACAGCTGAATTGAGTAGTTTCTTCGTATATGGACCTCACAAAATTAGGGTGGTAAAATGGAGGTCTGAAATATGCAACAAACTAGTCCTTCTAACATTAATACTTATTGAGGTAAAAGCAACGAAGAGTTATTATTGTACAGCCCAGAAACCCTCAACCAAACACATGGTAACATAAATTATCGTTAACTATGAAACAAGAACGGTATGCAACTTGGTTAGTCAAAGCTTGTTGACGAAAACTTTTCATGCAAAAACTCATGATCCGTAGTTTGCCTTAGAGAACTAGGTGAACATAAATTTCGGATTGGCGATACATAGCTTGCCTTAAATTAATCAATTTTAAAATCCTTACTAATATTTTAAATGCGAAAGTATCTCTGTCTGTCTGTCTATCGCCTTTTCACGCCAATACTACTGAACCGATTTAAATTAAATTTGGTACACCTCTACAGTCTAGTACAGTCTAGACCTTGAGAAAGGACATAGGCTACTGTTTAATGCGAAAAAGGGGTATAAGAGGTTGAAAGGTGGGGATGGAAAGTTATATGGAAGTATTGTCAATTAGCCTAAATAATTAAAAATTCTACCCAAAGACACTATTCCACGCGGACGAAGTCGCGGGCACAGCTAGTATTAATAAAAAGTGACCAGTTAAAAAAAATACATTTTGCAATTGAAAATGTTATGTAGTTTTTGTATTTAATATGGCTAAGATGACGACGTGACGTTGGTCGATTATAGCATTTATTAGTACCTCCTATAAATATTATTCCTAAATACAACGCGATATACTTACCCATTTTTTATTTTAGTGGTATATCTGACTCGAACTGACTAAATTGGGGTCCTAATCTCTAATGGTGACTCAGGCGTTCAGGGATTTCCTTTCCGTAGGAAATCTCTGTGAACGCCTGAATTCTGGCAGAACGCGATGTACCCTGCCGTGTACAATGAAATCGGTTCCAAGGGTTCCTAGACCTCTATGGGAAGGAGGAAAGGATTGACAATGCACGATCATTACCAATATTGTGAGTACTGACAGACAGGTAACCGCTTATACTAACTTTTAAACTTTCGCGGTCCATGATATAATATTATTTATGTATTTACGGGAATTAACGCGATCACGAAAAGGTATTATGGCGAAACTAGAAAAATATCAGAAAACCTCATACTTCTCTTGAACCTTCCGCAACTGTTTTCGGGTCTTAGGACTACTATTTTATGGCCTACCCATTTTACAGGTGTATCTGTAATTTTAATCAGCAGGCCACCGATTCATGAAAGCTGTTCATGATTACTCGTTGTGAAAGTCTTTGTTATATGTCTAGCCGTGGACGAACATGGCTATGATATTGAACATGATAATCATGGATTCTGGCCTGTTTACAGATCACGGTGCTTTATGCGGCTTTAATAGTGTTCTGCTATACAAATAGCAAGCAAGCAAAGGCTTTTGCCTATCTGCAGTACATACTGCTGTCCACTCTCAAGTTTTTTTTTTTTTTTATTTTCAATAAATCTCCATTCCCGTCACAAAGAAAAAAGTTTTCATTCAAGTTATTAAGCGGCAAAGCCACCCGAACAAGATCCTAAAACAAAAGTTCGTCACGTTCCTAAAAACCATTATTTAAATTCAAAATGTGTTCCAACCGCACCGTTAACATGTGCTAGTCACGTCTGACAATGAAAGGTAGTAATTTCAACATGTCGCGGGATCTGTTTTATACGTTCTGTGGTTGAAAGAGCAGACTAAGCGTAGCAGTTGCTTTAGGATATATGTTATAGCTGAACAGTATGAATATTGTTTACTTTGACAATTTAGATGTAAAGCCTATATTAATTTGTCTGTTAAAGTGACTTAGGTCATTATTGTTTTCACTAGCCAAACATGGCCGTGCAGTACTGTGGCTCAGTTTGCTTGTTTTTTATTTGTTGTTGCTCCATTCTGTTTTAATTTTATTACACGCCCGTATTGAAGTACAACATAGTATCAATATTTTCAATTAATCGATAGACTTATATTTCTAATTTTATGAGTAGGAATATACTCAGGTTGAAGCTTTATTATGTACATCGAAGATTATAAAAAATAATAAGGGCTTTGTTGCTATTCCGATCGCTTTTATATTAAAGATTTTCGACTGTTGTCTATATGTTTGAGCTTCACGCAAAAAGAAACAAAACGATACTGTTATTTCTAATGTCCATTAACTTATAAATCTAGAACTAAAAATCACGCTATTTGCTATAAAGATAAAGCATAATGTGTTTCAAACAATATGCGTTAACAATTGATGTTAAACTAATCTCTGGAAAAATTCTTAATATATCTACTTCCAACCTACTCCAATATCTACTTTACAAACATTATTTGCTTTTACAGGACAAACTGTATAATACACATTCAAGGAATTGATTTTTAAATTTGCCATTGCTTCGGTGAACGTTTAAAAAACCTTATCACGAACAATTTTATGGTACATAGGTATATTTTATTATATACATGTAATAAAATAAAACACTGCGCCAAAATAATTATTGGGTATGTGCCATTTTAACAGCCATATATTTACGCTGCCCAGGTAGGAATAAAATGGTGTTCACCTGCACTGTTATCGATCAAGACGACATCAAACTTTATGATGCAGAATTTATTAACACGCTTTTACTAGCTTGGTATGTATATATGCATGTATGTATCTATGTAACGGAATCTCTAAATATGATTTTCACCCACTTTAAAATGTCTGATTGAATTGAAACTTCGCACACTTATGACATTACAATATTAGACGAAAAAAACAAGTAAATAATAGTTTAAAAAACTATAAAACTCGCTTTTTTTAAATATTATATATTTAAATTATTGGATAACCAGCACCCCACGCATTTTACGATAAAATGTTTTTTTTTAACAATTCATTTTTTTTAACTTACAGAAAAAATATTTTCTTCTTTTTAGTTCAGCTGGTTACAAACGCGTGTTTTTCTTTAAGTTTTTTAAACTAATATTTATTCACAGAATTTTGTAGTGGAAGTTACCCTTCAGTGCCACTTGTCAAATTTGCCTAACGATGTGCCTGCAAAAAGAATTCTTGACTACTGAAGAACTCTAATGCATGTCGTTAGTGAGATAGTGCTTATAATCTGATAATAATGTGGCGACATCCAGACACAGCAAAAAGTTTATACGGCTAAACAGATTTTGAATTATAGCTGAAGAATAGTTGAAGAATAGTTTCGATCAAGTCACCTTCCAAACAAAAAGAAGCGATCCGTTTACTAGCTACGATGCCACAGACAGACACACAAATACACACGTTAATCTTATCACACCCCTCGATTCTGCGTCGGGGGTTAAAAACGTCCGCGTCATATAACCTGATGGTTATATCATATATCGCCGAACTACAAATCAACTACTACTAAGCCTACACTACGCAATGAATGCTCTCGCACAACATCAGCAGTTGGGCAGTGGTCAACAAGGAATGATCATCCAGACTAGTTAGATGAACGATTTACTTTCAATTTAAGAATGTACAGTTCCATAAAATGCATTTTCAGTCATGTCATTAGCTATTCGCAGAGGCACTAAAGGCTATGTGTGTCCGTCTCAGGATGAGTTGCATTTTACATACAAAATTGTACGTTGCTATGTCTCGCGTCACTTGTTCTAACTATTTCAACGTTAAGAGGAAAATTGCGAGCTTACGGTCAGTACGCTCGCAAATTTTTCTCAACGTTTTGTGAATAGTTAACGACTGTAACACTTTTTTAACTCGGCTCGTCTACAATCCTTCCTCATATTTACTTTCTAACCCCGGTCGTAAAACGGATGGGTGTTATAAGTTTACCATGTGAATCTGTGTCTGTCTGTGCCATCACAGTTCTTAAATTTGATCGAAGGTTTCTTTTTATCTATAAATGAAATCTGTTCAGCCGTTTAAAGATCATCAGGGTTGTTAATTTTTTTAATGTATGATTGTTTATATGGTTTTCTGCGTTATAGTTTATCTCATGAGAAGTTTTTTCATTCGAATGATGCACGAAACTTTTGGTAGGTACAAGTAGCCATCAACACAATAATATATATGTCGCACGCATTGAACCATAATTTATTTATAAGAAAAATATAGTCGTAGATGTTTCTCAATGTTATTAAACTTTAAAGACAAAATTAAATAAGAATTTAAAAAATGTCGAGTTTATTTGACTGGTTTTTTGGTCTAGTGGTTAGTGACAAATAATTATCTGATGAGCATGACCATTTGTTCTGTGTCTGGGTACAATATATCTGTAATATGTACGTATTTATATTTTATAGGTATGTTTATCAGCAGTCTGGTTACCATAGTACAGGCTCATGCCTAGTTTGAGATCAGACGGTCGTGTGTGAGATGTTTCAAGTTATTATTATTTTGCTATATTTATCGCAAGAATTCAATTTAATTTTTTTACCACTAATTTCGAAATATCATTCTGCATTATCATTTATATCAGTGTGCAAAATTTCAATAAAATCAGTTCCTTACTTTAGGAGTTCAGCACGAACAAATAACGTGACACGTAATTTTCAAATATACAGATGTACATAATGCTTGCAAAATCATGTTGTTTTCCTACGTGTGTGTACCAGAAACGGTTTGAACTCAACAACCGTAAAATACTGGTAATAACAGACATGCGAGGAGGTAAGAACTACTTACGAAAGAATAGTTTGCACAAATATAATATGAATACACTGAATGCTGTTTCTTTGAATTATGTTTGAAATGGTTTTGTCATTGGCTATATGTGCCGTATGTTAATTATTTATTTGATACTAGCAACACGCCCCGGCTTCCCACGGGTAGCAGATACATCTTCTACAATCATCATCATATTTCAACCAATTTACAGAAAATATTAACAAATTATACCCCTAAACCTTCCTCATGAATCACTCTGTCTATTAGTGAAAACCGCATGAAAATCCGTTCAGTAGTTTTTCAGTTTATCTTTATTTATAATTTTTTTAGTTTTTTTTTAAAACACACGGTTACTAAAAGCTCTACACGTCCAGTATATAATTATGTATGTTGACCTGTCATGAAATGGCAAGTCTATACAATGACAGTTCAACTTATATTGGTCATCAAATAAAACAAAACTTCGTGAACTACCATTGACCTTGATTGATAACGATTGATTGATGATGAATTATGATTGATTATGATTGACCACGAAGCGATCTCTAGTCTTGATAATCATTCGAAGAAAGAGAATTGCAGTTTAAAATGCACATTTGGATGTAGTCTCGAATAAAATGATGATTTACTAACTATTAATGATGATGATGATGATTGATGAACTAACTAGCCGTTCCCGGTAGTTTTACCAATGTATATAGTCACTGCCCCACCCCTAACGGTCGTAACATAGCCTATAAAGCCTATAACCTTCCTCAACGAATACTCTATTCAATACAAAAAGATTTTTTTAATTCCACTGTTTGTTCCAGACAAACAAACAAAAAAAAAACTCTTCAGCTTCATTGTATTAGGTTTTCTGTAAAAGATTACCAAATTTCATGAACAACAACAAAACGTTAGTAGTAGCCCAATTCCCAGTGGGATCCTCTAATTTGACCTGAAACTTGTCATGCTCTACCTATTGTTGACAAACTCTGTATTATGGGTTTTAATTAGCAAAACTTTATATTAAATGCATAACCATATAGATCGATTTATTTGCATGAACAGCAAACCAATCGAATCCTTTTGGTGTAATGAAACTATACACTAATATTTTGGAAACTATTATTTCTATCAGTTAAACCTGAATATCAAGCAATTAGATTAACCTCATAAATCTTTAGCGCACAAAACGCAGGCTCTTGAAGGTTTCTATTGGATAGGCATGTACCATCTTCGTCTTCATCATCACTTTTCATCAGGTGAGTTGGAATACAAACGCCTATTCCATTATCCAATAAAAAAGCATTTTAACAGCCTTTATTAGCTTCACTTCTATGTAAACAAATCTTGGAATTCAATTTCAACCCACTTGTAATAGTCGTTTCGGCATAAAACTTCTGACAATACCATAATATGGTGTCTTTGAGCTGACCTGACGCTAGAACCAGGCGATGGATAGTGGAACTCTTCAATGGCTCCTAGAAAACCCCTTAAGTTTTGGGTTCATATGATTCGTTTTGATGAGGCCAATAGATTGGGCTTAGTAACGAAGGTCTGATTATGATGCCAGAAAGTGGATATTTTTGAAAAGAAAATATATTAAATGGATTTTTATCGGCCATGAATTTTATGGTTCTAAAGGAATACTACACGTTTCTGTAAGAAATTATTCTACATAAAAATAATGAAGTTAAATTTAAAAATGACACCAAAATCTATACACTTATATCTATGTGCCCTAACCGAAACGAAATAACAATCTCTATACTAGAATAATTAGGCCTTATATAATTTTCCCTTTTGCTTGCAAAAATCTTGAAATTCCTATGACAAAAATAGCAATAGCAAGATTACATCAGATACAACGATTTAACACAATACTACAGATGCGTCCCAACACGAATACGCCATTTGCAATCCATCAAGAGTTTTTTCAGTTTCATTAAACAACTGACTCTCGTCAGTGATGGATGTGTCTCTAACGGATGCTCCGGTAAAGTTACTAATGTATCATTAATATGTCGGTGTTAATCTGTGTATTATAACATCCTAAAAATACTTTTCTTATTATCCCAAAATTTATTTTAAATGTTTAATAATGGCTTATGTTTTCGTTCACAATTTTGTGATGAAAAATCTCATATCAAATTGAAAATGAATGAAACATGAACTAGATTTAAAACATTGTAACATTCACAATAAAAACATCTTAAGTCACGATTACAGATGCAATACTTATTTATCATTTTGACCCTTAAATTAAAATACTTTATTTATATATTTATTAAAACTTTATGCACAAAAATGTACAATGGCGGCAGTCTACCCTAGGGTGGTGTAGAAATGGGTGAAGTAGGTGCACTAAATTTAGATTGTAAACTTTAGAATAAATGAAACCCAAATAAATATCAAAACAAAAAAGAAACGAGGAGCAAAATATGGGAATATATAAATATATACAGATATACATACACACATACATAAAAAGATACATACATGCATATTTACATACACATTATTATACATAGGCTGCACTAAAAGTATCGGGAATGGAATATTTCCACTGTTTCTGTCATATTAAAATCTTTTTAATTGAAAAACTCCTTGGTTTTAAAAATCGAATACCATTTATTTATTTAAAAAAAGATTCTCGGTCTTATCACAAGGTTTTGTCAAACTTGTTTAGTCGATGAGAAAATGGAATTGACTCGAGAAAATTCAAGAGCGATGATTTATTATGACTTTCGAAGTGGTTTAACGCAAAAAGAGTGTGTTGACCGGATGATTTCTGCATTTGGTGATGAAGCCCCATCCAAAACCACAATTTATCGCTGGTTTGCTGAATTACAACGTGGACGTGTCAAGCTCAGTGATGATCCCCGTCAAGGTCGTCCAAAAACTGCAGTCACCCAAGAAAACGTTGATGCTGTGCGTAAGCTGATTGAGGAAGATCGACATGTGACATACCGCGAAATTCAGGCAACTTTAGACATTGGCATGAGTCAAATACAAATAATCTTGCATGAACAATTAGGTGTAAAAAAGTTGTTTTCCCGATGGATACCGCATTCGCTCTGTGAAGAGCAAAAAGCGGCTCGCGTTACTTGGACAAATATAACTTTATATATACATTAATTATAATTTAACTCTCGAAAGATTCCACGCAGGATCCTCAAATGCTGTATACAACATCGTATCAAGTGACGAATCCTGGATATACGCGTACGAACCCGAAACAAAAAACAAGTCATGAGTTTGGGTGTTCGAAAATGAGTTAAAGCCAACAAAAATGGTTCGTTAACGGAGTGTTGCAAAAAAATGGTGGCCACGTTTGTCTCCAAAACCGGCCATGTTGCGAATATTTCTCTTGAGGACAAAAAACGGTTAATGCAGAATGGTATGCTAGCATTTGTTTGCCACAGGTCGTTTCTGAACTCCGTAAAGAGAACTGCAACTGCCGCATCATCCTCCATTACAACAATTCGAGTTCTCACACCGCGCAAAGAACAAAAGAGTTTTTAAAGCAAGAAAACATAGAATTATTAGACCATCCGCCGTACAGCCCCAACCTAAGCCCTAATGATTTCTATACTTTCCCTAAAATAAAGAATCGTGGTCAGAGATTTTCATCACCTGAAGAAGCTGTGGACGGCTACAAAACGGCCATTTTGGAGACCCCAACTTCCGAATGGAATGGTTGCTTCAATGATTGGTTCCATCGTATGGAAAAATGTGTCAAATTTTGCGGAGAATACTTCGAAAAGCAATCAATACATTTTTAAAAGTGTTATCTGTGAATGCCACATAGTAATGTTATGTCACTTCCTTGATTCCCGAAATTTGCAGTGCCTTGTATTTAAAGTATTAATGTTGTGATGTTCCAGATAAGTTTTGAGAGAGGAGAGCTCGGACCTTCGCCTTGAACGATAGGCGATTGGGTGCTATTCTGATTTTCTGAGGAAGAGCGTTCCAGAGGAGAACAGATTGTATGAAGAAGGAAGAATGAACTCATGCAGAAGTATGAGAGAGACGTAACAGTAACTTTATTGTTACCCAACAACTTTATTTTTCACAAAATTGTAACTAAACCTTCATATTTGGCTGCCATACTAAATTTTATGCTACATACGAGTATATACGGTATTGAAAACGTAAAAATACTTGTTTAAACAATTGCATTGAAATTCATTTCAAGATCTACTAACAGTTCATGGGGGTTGTTATAACTTACACCATTTTTAAAACACTGCAATAACATTTCGACTTTTGTAAGATCAAAATCATGAAAAATGTATTTCCAATTTTATAGGCTACAGCAAATCAAACGGTTTAAAACAGCTTGGAAAGCCGCTAAAACTAAATGTACGGCCGTACCAAAACTGTCTGGTCTGCAGGTACTCTAAAAGCTATAAAATAACTTAATATCCGATAACAGACTATTGACACTCCACACCGACCAGAAAATGGTTTAAAATCCAGATTCATAGCATTCGATTGTGGCGCAGAAGTTTTTGAAACTTTATGTTCGGGTTTTAAAACTTTGCCACTTGATTGTGTTCAAAGGAACTTTTCTTTGTTTACGTAGCCCTTTAAACTGTTTTATTGTTTAGTGTTCAAAGTTCGTTAACTACGATACGTAATCGATCTTTTGCAGAATTTACTTATACAGGGCGTTATAGAAGGTGTGGTCATGTTTTTTACGTGGGAGAGCCATGCTTCGGTACGTATCGGCCGGCTCGACTCCGCTCGATACCACGGCCTCACAGAAAACCGGCAGTGAATCAATGCTTACATTGCTTTTCACCGAGTGAGTGAGGTTACCGGAGGCCCTTACCCTTCCCTCTCCCCTTTTCCCGTCCTTCCCCTCTCCCCCTCTCCTCCCCTCTAACCCCCCTCTCCCGTCTTCCCGCTCTTCACCCTCTCCACCTCTTCCCCTATTCCCACCTTATAGGGCAGCAACAAGGTAAAGCGCTAACAATTTTTAGAAAATTCGTCACACAGGAATCTTTTGAAACTGAAAAATTTACTGATAAAGCTAATATTATGTCATATGGCGTAGGGCTGACATAAATGAAACTATAGGTATTTAATACAACGGATGGTAATGGAATACCCAGATTTTTTTAAAGCGTCTGCATAAAAAATTTAAAAACAAAATCTTTGAGATTGACATAAAAATTCATAATGTGTTGTTTAGAAATGTGCACAAATATTTGAAAAAGCATTTTCCTAAGAAAAAATATTTTTTCAAAATGATTCTTTTCAAGCTAAATCAACTATTTGTCGGCTACACATAACGCTCCTAAAATTGGACACACATTTCTGTAACACTCTGTATAATGAATAAGTATAATATGAATCACTGTACTAAAAGTTAAGCGGAAGGAAGTATGGGAGAATAGTTAGACAGGTTTAAAGTCAATACTCTGCGAGACCCAGCTAATACATAGCACAAGACTTTAATTTGGGTCACCATAGGAAACTCTATAAAATTAATAAATATATTTGATTGAATATTATTCTGTTTCTACATCATCTTGATTCATTGATTTGTGTTGGCTTCTACACTATTTACAACAAGCGCAGGCGTCCACATCCCGGCGGTCGTTACGACAAATGAATCGGTGGGATAGACAACAATCCAGTCTGGCACCTGCAACTGGCGCGGCAGGACGCCTCACCCCTTGATAAAGGGCCCCCGTCGGGTCCGAAACTAGTCGGGCATCCCCGAAATATACACGTGAGTAAAACCGTATAATTTAAATAATATTTACAACAAATCATCAACGCCATAGCTTTGATGTAGTTTTTAAATTTAATTTCTATTATTGTTGTTTAATTTCAAGACATGTATTTTTTTAACATATTATAATTAACCCGCAGCAGGACATTTCGTGTTTTTGATTTTTTTTTGAAAATCTGCCCCCCAGTCCCCCCTTTGGGGGAATATCCCCCATTTACGAACTTAACCTTCATTTTTGCCCTATTGATTTGTCGTCCAAGTTTGAAAGCAATCGGTACATAATTGCAACCTCTATCGTGCCGGTAACATTGAGGTACACATATATACACAAATAAACATATTTACATATATATATATAAACTTTTTAACTGGCCGTTGTTTTGGGGTCTAGGGTTCATAACTAGAACTCCTATAAAGATTTTTTTGGATAACTCGACAACTAGTACAAAACCAATAGGTAGAATTTCTTCGAAATCTACCTTAAAGCAAATAAGGTTATATAAGACAGTTTTAAATAAAACATTGCGAATGGCTGTACAGAAATCGTCAAACTATTCAGCTGCACAGAAACAAAATGTGCTTTTTGTTTCTTTCTGTTTCCGGTGTATTTACAGCCCTATCTATACGACACATGCTTCCCATGGACTTAGTTTAACACTACTCAGGAAGAGTAAAAATAGCAGTAGGTAGTTGTGTTGTTGTCTAATCGCGGTCTTCTGCAAATTTATGGTTAAACCATTCAGCTGAGTCCAATACGAGCAGCAATCGTATGTACCCCACGTCCTTTCTTATTTGAAAATCTAACACAACCTCCGTCTGCAAATACACATAATATACGTAATATCGAGTAGATTATTACATAAAAGAACAAAATGTATTTTTACCCGTCTTTATAATTAAAAAAGTTAACACATTCGAAACACTTGTAACTAGCGCCTTCATCGGACTTTTGTGTGGACGGCAAGTGGAAAGTCCACTAATTGGTCTCGTTCCGTCGTAGTTACAGCTCACGACGTTATTACGTTCAGCTAAGACGTTGTGTAAATGGCTAAAAGCTGTGACTCGTAATGTACAACAAAATTTCCAATAACTATGTTTTTTTTTTCTATATTTGTTGAACACTCGAACGTGACAAAGTATAGACACAGGCGGCGACGCTTGTCTATGTATTATTTTAATTCAATCTACAAACAGATATCGATCGAAATTAGTTTTGTTTATAAACTATCCCAGCTGTGGGCTTTAATCTCCTCTCATTATCATAAGGGTTAAGCTAGATCATGATCTTTAGCATAGTGCGGATAGAACTTTTTCAGAAATGCTTTTAGTTAATTTTATTTCAATTTTAATAACTTTCTTTCTAGTTTTTTTAATGCGCACATTTCCGAAATCCAAATGATCTAACTACGCTCTTATTATTTATTACATACTAGCAGCACCCCGCGGTTTCACCCGCGTTAGTCCCGATCCCGTAGGGATATTCTAATAAAAAGTAGCCTATGCGTTAACCTAGGTCTCCAGCTATCTACATACCAAGTTTCATCGCAATCGGTTCAGTGGTTTTTGCGTGAAAGAGTAACAAACATCCATCCATCCTTCCAAACTTTCACATTTATAATATTAGTGGGATGGTTTCAACAGTCACAAATTATACAACGGTCTTCTCTATTACGAAATATCAGCTTTATCGATAAATTATCGAGGGTATATTTTCAGTTTTAAAATAAGGCTTCTATATTAAAAATCACAATTTATCTTTAAATTTTTAGTGTTTTACGTTATTCACGTGGTCTACTATACGACCGTTAAATATGATCATATCTTTCTTTAAAAGATTGTGTATACAACTTAATACAAAATGCGATATCATACAGAATGAAAAATTATAGTAAAATTTTATAGAGGACACCTGTATAAAGTTAAAAGATATTTTCATCGAAATTCATGAACAAGCCGCGAAAGCGTTTTTTGAAATTCAAAAAAAAATTAGTAAGCTATTTCAAGATAACTTTCACAATTTCTTTCCCGCTTAGATATTCACACATCGAACACACATTAAAACGCAAAAGCACTTTCAACAAAGTCTAACACAAGAAGACACCTAATATTGTCAACCGACATCCATTTACCATCAAAGTTTTATTTCTCGAGTTACGGTCTACTTACTTGAAGATTTAGTGCTTGTGCTTTCTTTTTGTTCTAAGCTCTTACTTCTAATGTACTTTTTGTGTGGTTCAATGTTCAAAATACCACTTACGATTGATGTGTACTTTTCGTGAAATATTTGATGTCAACCACGTTTGGTTTGGTAGCTTTTTACTTAAGTTTGGAACTCCATTACGAAACGAAAGTAAAATGGTATTATTATTATTAATAAATTTAACTAAGCGGAAATCTAAATAACAGGAAACATATTATTTTGTAACCTAATCACACTTTGATTACTAGTAACTCTTGGATGATGAAATTTGACATGCGGATAGACTCTGTTATGGGAAAACACAACTAGGGTATTGTACTAGTTTTTAGTAGTATGAGAACAATTGAGCCTGGGTATTGGCAAACTCAACCTTTTCGTCCGTTATGCCGGTCCCATCATCGTCTAATTAAATGAGGCTTCTTCAGTTTCATTTCAATTTAATTTCACAACAAAACGTATTATGTAAAATCTTAGACTAATCTTTTTATCGCTCCACCGATCACAGACATTGTAATTAATCCAAAATAGTCAAATAATTAAACTTTTCACATTGAAAAAGTTAAAATAAATCAGTACCATTCTAACCTTTAGCCGGTAAGAATTTAATAGTTTTGGAAATTCATTACTTAAAGTCGTTTAAAGTTAACGACCGAAGGTTCTGACGCGCAAAGGTGACGTGATTCAAGCCGATTTGATCAATTATATCAACTGTAGAGGCAGTTGAAGCGGTTGAAAATATTTTTGAGTTTTATTGTAAAGATGAAAAATTTGAGCATTTTTCAGATCAATTACTTTTTTGTTTTGCATTTTCGGTACGGAGTTTATAACATTTCATATTTTTGAACTATAAACTACGTCGAATGAAAAAATAGTACTCGAAAATGTTATGATGGTTTGTAGATGTAGACGTTAGACGGTAGCACGATGTTCCGCTTACGCGTCACCGAATCTAAGAGAATTTAAGGCTACGATGTAACCGCCTGCTGTCCAAGAGGTGGGTTAGATCTACCATGGTTCACGGGGACTTCCTTCTAAGGTTATACCCATGTCCCTTGTAATAGACTCACTTGTGACGAAACTCCGAGAAGTTTTAGTCGGGTTGATTCCGATACACCCTAATACCGTAAGCTAAATTGATTTTGTCATAATAGCAGGTAACACAAGTGGGAACACAAGAATAAAAAGGGTGGTAGTCTAGAACGGTATAAGTAATGTCCTTTACAAATATCTGCTTAAACGACCTCTCCGGTATTACCTTTATCCTATCTCCCGTAATCATCTTTACAAGAACAAAATACTACACCAACTTCATCTACTTTGATAAAACAGTCTTGTTTCATCCATCAGTTCCTATCTCGTAAGATAAACACAGAAAAAAGCAACATTTTTCCATCGTTCAAAGTAATATACGTGGATACTGAAGGGGAGTATTGAAATGGATTCGGATAGATTCGAACATTTAGAGTGTCGGGTTTAGCGATTGAGCTCAGAGATTCAGCTTTACCTGATCTAGGTAAAGTGTTTGTTTAGTTTTTACTTTATTTGGTTAGACTGAAGTGTATCTGACGAGCTATGCATTTTCTTTCTATCTTCGAAAATTTATGTTTCTATCTAAGGAGTATTATTGTTATTGATTTTTTATATTTATTTTACCTTAGGTATTTTTAGATTGCCGTATAACATTTATTTTTCTAAAAATAATAAGGATTCACTTCATACACTGCAATATATAATAAATACTACCACATCGAAGATACGACTAAATATTGTTCATGTGTTCACTTTAGACTTATTGCCGGGTCGCCGGGATATGCGGTCTACAGGTAGTGAAGACAACAGTCCACCAAACATTGACAGAATCCTACTCCATCTGCCATCGGTCAAACATTGGTGGATGTTGTGCTTTGAAAGCCTCGTAATGTTTAAAAACGTATAGTAGGTAGGTAAAATCAAATTTATAATTTACGATTCAACGGTATAACATATTTTTTTCCATCTCATTAAGAAACCCTAAAACAATACGTAGCAATTGTTCATTGAGCTACAATTATTTAAATCTACAAAAACTAATTATGTCATTTTAATTTCGAACTTCAAATAAATGTTTTCAGTTAAATTCCAGCCTCAAAACTTCCAATAACGATCGATTGTCCCAAAAAACACAAAAGACAGAAGTTACAACTGCCGCTATATTTCCTCGCGCATTGAGCGTGCGAAGTTGCCGCGTAAATCACGCCGCCAGAGATTTATACATCAACTTTGTTTGTACCTGTTGGGCCGATGTGTTCTATTTGTACAAGCGTCTTTTTAAAACTTGTTGTATGGTGTTATTTTTTTAATTAGGAAATTGTAATAGCATTTATTTTCAATTAATCAAGTCTGAATGAAACAATTATCAGTAATAAACATTATTAAATAACCAAATAAAGTGATTACATAGGGTTCTTTACAGTGCATGTTCATGTCCCCACTAATGTGACCATACCTTATGGTCAGGCGTGTAAATAGCCCAACCAGGGTGTGATTGCTCAACAGTTAGCGTACGAGGTGTAGGGAAGTAAACCACTTCTATCGATCAAAACAATCATGCCAGCACTAACCTGCAACACCGACCAAGTCCCGATCCTCCAGAAGGCAGCGAGCAGCGGCGAGGTTTCTACGGTCTCTTGCAAGGTATTGACCGGCCGGTCACGATCGAAGACTAGAGCACTCCACATACACCTTGTAAAGGTTACAAGCGAGTCCAAACACTACACGGCTATAGGACTAACGGAAAATCAGCTTCTTTTCACGAGAAATATAACTGATGTCCGTGGCGGAACAAAATTTTTATATTAAAGGCGTCTTCTTCGCGAAAAGCGATGAGAGCAGGGTATGTCCGTTTTTTCTTGCACCAATCAGGTGCAGCGCGTTTACATTATTTGAAGACTGCTAACGCCATCTCTTGAGATCGTCGAGTACATTGGCAATATTACAGCAGTACCAGCACTAATTGCATTCGACAAACAGAATGTGGTTTACATAAAGACTATGAAATTAATAATATAACGAAATATATTATGGTGCGATTATGTATGCATTTTATAAATATATTGGCGCTCCACCATGCACCCCGCCTTGGAACATCACAAGATGTTTCAAAACACGCGAATTTTCTAACTGACCGAGAGTAACACATGCATTATGCGATTAAATAATAAATATGATAAATATAGCGGCCTAAACTAAAAAATAAGGTTGAAACTAAGTTGAATTTATTGTGTAGGAATAGGATATAATTTAGTTACAGCGCGTTTGTAAATTCCAGTTTGCGTTTTAACTATCGCCACGCGTACAACGTTATCAGAGCCTCTGAACACGTCCGTAATTACTCCTAACGGCCAATGCAACGGTGGAGAATTCTCCTGCTCAAGAAGAACAACAGTTCCGATTTCTACCGGTTTGTCGGGAGTAGCCCATTTTTGCCTAACTTGCAACGTGTGCAAATACTCTAAGTGCCATTTCTTCCAAAAGGATTGGACCATACTATCTAACAACTTTTTACGTTCTAACAGACTCAATCGTTGATCTGACAAATCAGCCGCGGGTAAATATTGCAACGGAGTAGACATCAAAAAATGCGCGGGAGTTAACACCTCAGGATAAGGGTCTTACGATAATACGCTCAATGGACGAGAGTTAAGAATACACTCTATCTGAGTAAGAACAGTTTGCAGTTCTTCGTATGTAAGTAACTGACTTCCTATTACTCTATATAAATGCGTTTTCATGCTCTTTATATTCCCTTCCCACATCCCACCAAAATTTGGTGATCTTGGGGGAATCATCTTCCACTCGATGCGTCGAGAGAGAAACTCATTCGACAGCGCGTTTTTGAAGCTAGAGTTCAATAAAAAACTATACAGCTCATTTAAATGTGCCTTCGCACCGATGAAAGTAGATCCATTATCGGAATAGAGACATGAAACTGGTCCTCGACGGGAAATAAAGCGTTTAAAAGCGGCTAGAAAGTTTTCAGTAGTTAAATCACTGGTCACTTCAATATGTAGACTACGTGTGACCATGCAAACAAAAAAAACGATGTACGCCTTTTGCGCATGTTGACCTCTGCGGCGAGAAAGGATTGTCCTTATCGGACCAGCGTAATCTACACCAGTGTGACAAAATGCCTTGGCCTCTGAAACACGGTAATCAGGAAGATCAGCCATTATAGGCGTTGGATGCGTTGGGTTGCATTTAAAGCAAGTGTTGCACTTTCGCAACTTAGACCTGATAACAGTCCTGGCATCCAAGATCCAGTAGCGTTGTCGTATAATAGACATAAGAAGTCCAGGTCCGGTGTGACAATTAACAACATGAAAATGCTGTATTATTAAGTCAACGACATGATCGCGTTTAGGGAGAAGAACCGGATGTTTAGCTTCGAAAGGAAGCATTGATCCAGAAAGTCTTCCTCCAATGCGTAAAATCCCTTGTTTGTCTAAGAAGACGAAGAGGCTTTGCAGCTTTTTTGAAGGTAATTTATCAGCCTTGATCAATTTGATATCTTCACAGAAGTGCACAGATTGAACGGCGAGAATTAACGCATTCTCAGCACTTGTCAACCCTGCTATAGAACGAGGTTCGACCTTAACTTTAGGTCTTGCGAATTTTAATACATATGCGGTGATACGTAGCAACTTTTTCCAAGAAGAAACACGTTGTGCTAACGTACACAGCAACGGCGGCTCTGTGTGAGTAATGGCAGCCAACACATTTGCCTTGAGTTCAGGCAAGACAGAGCAATTATTAAGCGAGAATGGCTGAATCCACGGAGGACCTTTCCACCACAAATCGTGGGTCAAAAGTTGCGATGGAAGCATACCACGCGAAAAACAATCACTTGGATTACTAGCTCCGGCAATATGATAAAAATGTTTAGAGTCCAAGTTTTCTTGGCACTGAGCGACGCGATTACCGACGAAAACTGACCAACGATGTGGTGAAGAATGAACCCATGATAAAGCAATAGTGGAATCAGAAAATGCGTATATCCCGGCAATGGTCATACGTGTTGCATATGTGTCTCGCACAGTTTTTATTAATTTTGACATAACTAAAATAGCGCATAATTCTAAGCGAGCGAGCGTAGTGATTTTTGTTGGCGAAACCTTTGATTTAGCGCAAAGAATGCGAGTTTGAATGCCAGACGGGTAGGTACAATGGGCATAAATGACACATCCCAGACCATTCATGCTAGCATCACAAAAAGCAACAAGACGTAATTCACAACCAACTTCGACGCCTACATGACGTGGAATCCTTAAAGTGTCAAGCATTTGAAGTTCTTGCGCAAGAGCGAAAAAACGGGTGCGTATGTGCTCCGGTGCAGGATCGTCCCAATCACACTTGCTGAGCCACAGTTCCTTAATTAACAACTTGGCATAGAGAATCACAGGCGCGACCAATCCGAGCACGTCAAATAGTCGTGCAACCATCGAGAGTATGTTTCTCTTGGTGCACTTTTCATTAATTGCGGCGCATGTGAAATGAAAATTATCTTCACATGGTTCCCATGAGAGACCTAAGACCTTAGAGACATTATTGTCAACATCAAAATCAAGCGACTTGCGGTGCGTGTCGGGAAGCGAGTCAAGTAGCACTGGTGAATTGCTAGACCACTTCACTAAGTCAAAGTCACCCGATTTGAAAAACTTAATCAAGTTGTGAGCTAATTGCGTGGCAGTATCCTCATTTGCAATAGAAAGAACCAAATCGTCCATATACAGACAGGTCTCTGCCACTTTCGCGGCATCAGGATAGAGCGGACTCATGTCAGTAGCCAGCTGTCGCACAGTGCGCATAGCTATGTAAGGGCTTGACTTGAGACCGAAAGGTTGCCTATTAAAGGCATAAGTTCGAATTTTTTCCGATTCGTTGAATCTAAATAAAATGCGTAGGTATTTATGTTGGTCTACTGGTACACCAATCCGTAAATAATATTGTTTTATATCAGCGTTCATTGCAATAGGAAATAATCTAAAACCTAACAATAATAAAAACAGATCGGCCTGTAAATTGGGTCCAATATGTAATATATCGTTAAGCGAAAGTCCTGTATGCGTTTTAGCACTCGCGTCCAATACGATGCGTGGCATCGGTTTATCAGGTCGGACTACTGCGTGATGCGTTATATAATAACCATCAGAGGACAGCTCAGATTCTTTAACAGGACTGAGGTAATTGTTATCAATATAATCCTGAATAACCTTGTTATAATTTTCGCGCACTATCGGTGCCTGACGGAGCTTACGCTCGAGTGAAACGAAACGGCGATAAGCGGTAGCGTGCGAATTACCTAATTCCGAAGGGTCCCTACAGAACGGTAATGCAACTGTATAACGACCTACGTCGTCACGGGTCACGGTAGCCGTGAAAATATTTTCGCAATCTGTCTCCTCTGGTGACAACAAGTGTTTCATGGGTACTTCTTCAAGTTCCCAGAACTTTTACACTATATCATTAAGCGCTAACGCAGAAAAAGACGCGGCAGTAGGTAAAATATGTTTACGCGGGTAATCTCCCATAAGTTCGTAACCAAATGTTGTAGATAAAGCACACGGTGCGCGCGGCCCACACTCGACCATATTTCCTAAGTATATAAATGGGAATAGCTGGGCACCTAACAATAAATCAATCTTGCCCGGAATATTCCAGCTTAAGTCAGCCAGCGGAAGGTTACGAAAATCTAGGTCGCGATCACAATCGATAAATTTCGAAGGCAATTGATCCGTAATGCATTCTACAACAAGCGCATGTATAGTGTATTTCTGATCCGGATAAATACGGGATTCAATGTCTAAATGAACATAACCGATTATCGGACTTGAAGCGGAACCAACACCTTTAACATAGGAATTATTCAACGGTATTATCGGTAAATTTAATAAACTAGAACAAGCAGATGTTATTAGATTATTCTGCGAGCCATTATCTATCAAACACCTAACTACAGATTTGATACCAGCGCTACCCTTAGAGCGCGCGTATACCTGAGCGGTTGACAAAAGTATATCACCCTTATGACAAGAAGTGTAAGACTGTGTATGTGTAACTGGTTCTGTAGCAAGCGGGGGCGCTCGAATGCATGACGAAGTCGTGTGAGCGCGATGAGAAGGCGCGAGCGAAGTAACGGTCGCTCGATGAGCGGGCGGCGGCGAGTACGCGACGGCGGTATTTACCATAGCCGCATGCGATTGCGAATTATTACTATCAAAATGCAATAACCTATGGTGTCTTTTATTACAGAAACAGACTGACGTACTCTTACAATCCGGAAGTTTATGTAAAGTGCTTAAACAATTAACGCAACCGTACTTCGATTTAATAAACTCATATCTAGCCCTTGCGTCTCGCATATTTTTAAACTGAGCGCAGTCATATAAATGTCGATGGTTACCACTACACAAACAACAATTCGCGGTAACTGCTGCGGGCGCCGAATATGTGAGAGTATTTGCATTATTAGCGGACTCACTGGCGACAAAAGATTTGGAGGTGTGAAGAACGCGCCGGTCGCGTGAGGGCGACGTAACAACAGCAGCGGGTTTCGTATATGACGAATTTCGCGGGTTTGAGCGCTCCAAAATCTTAGCCTGATCTTGTATAAAAGCGATAAGCTGTTGTGTCGTAGGCACTTCCACATCCCGAATCGAAAGTTCAAAGGCTTGGATGGTTTGAGGATCCATCCTTCTCAAAGCGCATTGAAGAAAAATAAAATCAGTTAGATCAGTTATGCCTAATTCTTTTAGAGCTGATATCGAAGCGGAGTATTTACTAACAAAGGTATCGAGCGCGTTCGCAGTGTGCGAGCAAGTTTTTAAGTCCAGTATATTATTGATATAATATGTACCTAATGAGCGTTTGTCGTGGTATTTCTTAACCAAACTATCCCACAGTATTTTATATGTTTCACCTGACGGAATAATACCGGAAGTGAATTTTAGTGCGTCGTGGGTGAGTTTAGAAATTAGATACTGTACACGTTGCGAGTCAGAAAGCTGTTGATTCAAATGAATATTAGCTTTAAAAGACTGATAAAAGGTATTCCAGTTTTCAGGGCGTCCGTCAAAACTCGAAATTACTAAAGGTTCTAATTTCACTACGGACTTGATCGAGCTACTGGTCTCGAGTGAACGCACCTTAGAAGTGGTTAATATTTTATTTCTAACGCGTTTAACTCTCGAGTATAAATCAAATGAATCGAGGCAAGAATACTCGGGATTGACCGTAATCTTTGATAACAAATTTATATTATTTATTTTATCAACAATGGACTCAAATTTATCGCGTAACTCATCTATCATCTCCGTTTCAGCCAGAAAATTCTCGTTAGCTCGCGTTGATGAATCGAAAGAAATTATACCTTTCGACGATGTGTACATACGATTAATACGTTGAAATAATAATTCTTTCTTTTGATTCAACATAACCAACATGACTTCGCGGCTTGATTCGCTTTCCGTCATGTTTATAAAATAATATCACAATACAACTACAAAGTGATAGGTATATCTACCTAGTTAGTGTAAAAACACAAGTTAAATTTAAATCCTAAAATGACTTAGCGTAAAGTACAGTGGTGGAGCGGTTAATAAGTGGGTAGGTATAAATAAGTTCAACTAAATTGAGTATAATGGATATTATTACCAATTAATACGTAATTCACCAAATCTAACAATTAATTATATTTAAATACGAGTCTACCAATAATTACGTAGTTCTCGTGCGTTTTAAACACAGAATTTACCAATTTTACGTAAATCTGTGAGCGAGGAAAAATGGCGGCAAGAATTCACTAGAATTACGTGAATCTTTTTTATGATATGAATAGAAAAGTAAATTCACCAATATTTACGTGAATCACTGGCCTATCCGTACTCGTAAGGACCAAATTATATGGTCAGGCGTGTAAATAGCCCGACCAGGGTGTGATTGCTCAACAGTTAGCGTACGAGGTGTAGGGAAGTAAACCACTTCTATCGATCAAAACAATCATGCCAGCACTAACCTGCAACACCGACCAAGTCCCGATCCTCCAGAAGGCAGCGAGCAGCGGCGAGGTTTCTACGGTCTCTTGCAAGGTATTGACCGGCCGGTCACGATCGAAGACTAGAGCACTCCACATACACCTTGTAAAGGTTACAAGCGAGTCCAAACACTACACGGCTATAGGACTAACGGAAAATCAGCTTCTTTTCACGAGAAATATAACTGATGTCCGTGGCGGAACAAAATTTTTATATTAAAGGCGTCTTCTTCGCGAAAAGCGATGAGTGCAGGGTATGTCCGTTTTTTCTTGCACCAATCAGGTGCAGCGCGTTTACATTATTTGAAGACTGCTAACGCCATCTCTTGAGATCGTCGAGTACATTGGCAATATTACAGCAGTACCAGCACTAATTGCATTCGACAAACAGAATCTGGTTTACATAAAGACTATGAAATTAATAATATAACGAAATATATTATGGTGCGATTATGTATGCATTTTATAAATATATTGGCGCTCCACCACCTTATGTCATACAATGGTGACTGTAGAGGAACAGGCGTGATGGGGTAATATCCACTGAGGATCTTCTGATCAGCGGTTGATTTTGAGAGGTTTTAGAGTATAATTATGTTGGCATTATACTCGTACTCCAAGCCAAAATCTTTGATGCACGATCAGCCGAATTACGTAGTAACTGACGACATTAGTTTACTGGATGACGTAGGTATATTTGCTGTGTCGTCATACCGACCCTCATCTCTTTCTTACACAGTTCTGGTTACCCTTCGCAAATATAAGAATATTACGCATGGAAGTGGTTTTTTTAAGCGATGTGTAGTCAATATTATGAAATAAAAACCGATTAAAACTGAATAACAGCTTCCAAACTTAGTTTTGAAGTCACTAAACACTTTATTTTCGCGACATTGACTTATGTTTTTTACAGTGAGTGTTCTACAAACATTATCGAGATTGAATTTATTCCATTTTAAAATTTAAACACCCCACCCCGAACCTTTTATAATAAAAGTTTAACGTTTGCCTTTCGCTAAATAATAAATGAAATCGTTCCAGCCCTTTAATATGTAAATACATTCTCACTATTCACAAATTTCTTGCATTTGCTAATGTTTTATAAAGATTTAAAAAGAACAAATTTTATTTGAAGGTTGGAGTAAAATTGCGAACAGGAAGTTTTTGTTTTGCAAGTTGCCAGCTGTGATAAAACTGTATTATTGAATTTTGCTAATCTCTTTTCAAAGTTACGTCTGTAGTCCTTAAGGCAGGCTCAGCGCCACTAACTTCTCTGTCCAATATTTTTGGATCCGCTGTCGGAATAAATTATTTTTCCCAACTTGTAAGCTCATTTGTTTCATTTTATTTTGGTTTTACATTTAAAAATACAGTATTCGAAATTTGAAATGTTTATAATAGGACGTTTTGTTCTGATATCGTAAGAAGTTTAGTCTTAAATATTCAAAAAAATTATCATGGCGGCCTTCTTGGTACGGTGATAAAAGTTTCCACTTATGATTGTGGGCGGAATGAAATATCTTTTAATTACATCTAGGGCATTGCTTTTATTCACCACGTTATAAGCCTTGGCAAGGATATTACGATACTTGTCGTTTCTACTACACATATTCGTATTATAAACATTATTGTCCGAATCCGTAATACCTACTCTGGCTCCGTTCTTATAGAAAAAGGGGATCGGATTTTTTTTCAAAAGTGTGAAAAATTCATCATTAAGCTTATTTGTAATTATGAAAAAAAAAGATTCAATTTTTTTACAGCTTTTTAAGCAAATTAAACAATGTTTAAAAATGCCGCGCAAACGATACATTTTGTCACTTCAATACGTGTGACGTAGAATGTGTTTAATGAGTACAACGTAACTCTGCCTCATCGTATTCGAGTTTAATTTTTCAAGTTTAGAGATCGTGGTGGAACGAAAAACTTATCATTGGTGTGTAGTACCTCAATGTGGGAAGACTTTCATATCTGTTCCAAATAAAATGTTCATTAACGTGCCAAGTAAAGCACAACAAATATGAAAAAAAATGGTTGGACCTAGCTATAAGAAAATCCGATGGAATATCTGTTACTTCCCCGATTTACTTTTGTGCAAATACATGATAATAATGTGTAAATAAAAAGTAGTAAGTAGATGTGGATGACTCTTTCAATATGGATAAATACGTAAACTAGCTTTTGGGTTTCAACAGATTACATTTCTATTGAACTTAGATTTGTTGAATATGTAAAAACCGTGGTCAGCCAAGACCCAACTTCCAGGTTCCAGTTGATCTAGAAAATCACAGTTTAAAGGGGACCGACTTCGTACCCTATCCGATAATAAAATAACTATCTAAATCGAACTACCCTGTAAAAAGTTATGAGTGGTCATACATAAAAAAAAACAAATATACGGGTTGATTTGAGAACCTCCTCCGATTTTTCGTCGGTTAATAAAAATATGCCATGTAAGGACTTTTAAATTAAGAAGCAGCTAATTTAAATTAAGTCTTACCACACTCAACTGTCACACAGTCATTACGATCTATTGTATCAAAGTGATGCCTGCCTTCCACATAGGCAGGTTTTATCATAACGGCAACAGATTAGCGTTGGATCGTAAAATTTTCATTTTGTCGACACAGACGAAGAGGCTCGAGATTAACCAGAAGCATCGCTGTTATGCTAATGAATGTGCTGATGAAAAAATAAAGTTCTTACCGACGCCCAGATACTCTCAAAATGGAGTTGTTAAGAAAAATATTGGATGTAAAAGAATTTTTAAGTTCAATTTCTTGCCTTTTTGTTTTGGCTGTAGTTCCCTTGAGTAAAGTAAGATGCTCCTCCTCTTACTGAAATAATGTATGATGAAAGTCATAACATAAACTGGAATAAGATAACATTAAATTTTGTTTTTTTTTTAGTTAATTTTTGCATCAATTGCATAAAGCAATGGATAAATTGAAAAACTTAATTTATTTCTATAAACAAGTAAAGCGGCGGTAGCGTAATGGCAGATACAGGTTCGAACCACACCAGTGCACATGCACAACCGACGTGAACCTACTTCTAACACAAGTATTTAGCTTAGCTGGAGAGGTTACCCAGAAAACTACTAATATGTGACCCACGTTACTGGTGTTCTTTAAAAAATAACCCGAAGCTTTTGACTAGGAGACTTCGTCAAACTGTAATTCAGGTTGCCGAAAAAATAGCTGTGAGTTCAATTTTGGTCACGCAGACATCCATTGTCAAGAGGTAACCTTTCGCGTTGGTGTAAAAATCTCACAGATTTTTGCCCAAGTCCATGCCCGTAATACACCCGTAAGTACCGTGTATCTTTTATAAATTAATTATCATAGCAGAGAAAACACAATTTGTCCGAGCTGAAAATCAAACCACACAACTACACAAGTAAACCGATAAAAGCAAACCTAATGTGCCACGGGATCAATGAGCTAGTTAAAAGTCAAGTACTAGCACAATAAGAAGACAGCACCATTCTTATAATGCTTGCTATCCTTTTCTCTTGCATTTTATCGGCGATGTCGTAACTCCCAGGCAGTAACTTTGCAGATTCTGCTCAGCATCTTAATTTTGGCAATTTGAATTGCATGTTCGTTCTTTTAAGTTACGACCCAGGTTTCATTGCAGTACATCAACACTGGAATTATTAGGTCTTGTAAATAAAGCCTTTTATTTTAACCGGTATCCTTTTATCGCATGTAACACAAGTTACTTTTTGCAATTTTAACCACGCTGAGGTCATTTGGTGTTGATAGTTGTTTACAATGTTCCCAGTGTATTTAAATTTAACTGCACCTGCCCTTCATAAATGTTACATTATAACATAGATGAATAAAACATTTATGATTTTGAATCTCTTCTAACTTTTATTTAAACATCGAACGTCTCCGACCGAACAGTTTACAACTCAAATAAATATTTAAGTGGTTTTTATTTAGAAGCGTTCAACGAGGGTGATGTAATACGTTGAATTTGGTCAAAGTTGGTACTCTATTTATGTAAAAAACAGTTTCACTTTATTTCAAAAATAAGATATCAAAAATACATTATCATTATCGTCGTTATCGTTGAGGCTCTATTATACCTTCACTAGGTACTCGTGCAGATTCTTGGTAATAGCTTGGTAATAGTAACTATAGTGATAGCACATCGATTGGCTTTTAGCCTTTATAAGGCACTCATGCCTTGTAGAGTAAGCCGAAGGTTGTCCCAAGGATACCTACGTCAGCGGGTAGGCTAAGCAAATATGTTACGTCTACAATACATCTACACCAAACTGTTTCTTAAATGTTTTAAATAATTTTTCAAAATTGAGTTGTAGCTTAAAGCAACTGTAGAACAGAAAACGTTACCTACTTAACGCAATAGTTGAAAGCTGTTAAGAGACAATCGTAGGGGTACGCAACAATCGTAGCCTCTCACATCAACTTGGTTTGGTACCCTTATGAATTACGTTTGACTAAAGTTGCCTTGCGTATTTATTATCTCTTCTGCCTTTATGTTAAAATATCGCTTTTTGATTTTCGAATGTAAATTTTTTTGTTACCCTTCCATGTTTAAAAGTATAACTTTTAATGTCTCGGTATTCATGTTTAATGACACAGAAAATGGCATCATAACATTTTATTTTGTTAAATTTTGGTAAACAATACCCAACGTTTTTATTTTGGGCCGGAATTAATTTTAATGACTATTCCTGAAGAGCCTGAAATTTAGAATACTTACAGTTTATATATAGAAAAAGAAGTGCAGAAAGTTAAAAAAAATAACAATATTTTACAAATTTAAAAATTATGGGAAAACGACAACATCAAGCTTCAACACGCGTCCAGATTATGTTGACCTGTGCGGAATGTCTAACCATGACAGTACAACTTTAAAATAATAGTTGAAAATAAGAAATGGTCGAGTTAACATAAATGCATTTACGCGTAACATGGTTTTAAAGTGTTTTGATACATGCTTCTGATGTACATACCGGTTCTTTTTTTATGGGATAAGGGGCCAACGAGCAGACGGGTCACCTGATGTTAAGTGACTACCACCGACGATGGGTATCTGCAACTTGAGAGCCACAAGTGTGTTGCCGGCTTAAGGTGGGAGTAAAGGGATGGGGGGAAGGAGGGAAGTGGGAAGTAGAGGCTGCTCAATCAACGAAAACATTGCTTTACTGCCGGTTTTCTGTGTCTAACACATCTCTCATGTGGAAAAGTATTTTTTGTTTAGCCAAAAAGGTTTGGTTGGTTAAAGTTTTGTATAACTCATAGCATTATTCCATGACATCTCAAGTCCTGATACTACATACCTAAGTTTTTGAAGGATCCTATTCAGTTAAATCAATAAGTAACATAACAGATGATTAAAATAAAAGCCACCATTCAAATCAATGGAAAATACTGAATATTAGAATGAGGGCCTTAGAAGTATTTATCAATGTCTATATTAAAGCCAACTGTGATAAATAGGACGTCGCGTCGTCAAATTTGGTGCCCTTTCAAATGTGTACCTATCGGACTGTGAAAATCATATTTCTGTAACTGCTGAGACTTGGGACATTTTCCGAGGCTTAAATTATTTTAGGACTCGTATTTCTTTTGGCAAAATAATATCTATTAAGGCATTCATGACGGGGTTCCAAACGAATTTAACGGAGTTCAAAGAAAGCCTGACTAAGCCAACATGTTTTGAGTTTAAGCTTACGTATTACAACATTCGATTTGAATGTTAAGTACTATATAAATATTTTCTTTCATTGTGTTCTATGCAAATTCTATGCAATATCTTATGTTCTATTGCAAAAAATAACTACTTAATAATGAATACTTAAATAACCTTAAAAACACACACAAAATACACACAGACTCCGATCAATTATATCTGGGAATCATACCAGTATGTATAGTTAGTGGGTGGCTAAACTACCCCCTTTTAGGGTGTGCCCGCGAGCCAGACCACCCTAACTATGGTTTAAATGTATTTAGTAAGATGTAAAAGTCACACGATAGTTAAAATATATTGTTGATGTGTAAAATAGAAGTCAGCTGAACTTCGGTCAGTGTTATTTGCGTCCGTTAATTATATGTTTTTTGAACGAACCTACAGTCTCCCGATTACAAGAATACTATAAAAATTAAAACACACTTGTCATGTTGCTGAAGATGCTACCGTTAAATGTCAAATTCATGCCTCCATCCGTGTGCAATTTTTTTCGGTGTCATCCTTGAAGCTAATTACGAAAAGTTCTTTTCTTGTAAGATGTCTTGTTTATTCAGATAGCTATTAACAAACCGCTATAAGCCAAAGCAGCAGCAGCGGAGTAATAATGAAGCAGAACTTCAATAGCAATAACGTACATGAAACTGTGTTGCATATGAGTACAAACGGTACACGGGTACACAACCTGCGAGCGTCATTTTAAAACGAGGATACGAACCCCAATATACTCTGCTAAGTATGGAAACAACATAAATTATAGAAGAGTGTAATAAAATAGAGACTTAAACGGTTCTTCTTACTCCGCTTCGCTTTTATCGTGAACCGACTATTAGGGTTGTCGCGCCTCGTATTTAAATTTGTACATGAATATTTTTTAATAAATTGCAAATCTGACGACTCGGTGTGGAGTTATTGAATTTAAGGCTTCCATTTTATGAATATCTTTTTTGTGCATCACTGGTTATGGTTTAATGGTTTTATTTTTTGAAAAGTGGTTTGTTAATACATAGTTATAAACCGATTTGGTATTATTTTACGATACTTAAAGAGTAGGCGGTTATTGAAGGCTATATATAAATATTTGCGAGAGCAGAGAAATTTATTTACTTGTACGTAACCAAGAAGATAGACTGGCGACCTGGAGAAAGTAGCAGGGATAGATTCCAATCTAACCCTGCAATGTTCTATTGTAAAAAAATACTTATATAATCTCTAATAATTAAAACTTAAATAACCTTAATAACACACACAAAATACACACAGACTCCGATCAATTATATCTGAGAATCATACAAATATGTATAGTTATGGATGCGCAAGGTAGAGGACCGGTTGCTGTGGCGCGCATTTGGAGATTCCTATGTCTAGCAGTGGACTGGCGATAGGCTGATTGATTGATTAATTAATTGATCTATTTAAATTACAATAATAATCACTGGTAACTATCTTATCAATAAATTACTTTTGACTTTTATTTATAGTATGGAAATTGCTGGTGGTGCTATGGTGGGCATTCCTCCTTATGAATCTTGTAAACCTTATTTTAGAAAATTTGAAATATTACCGTTGCCCTGTATGTACATCTTTGAAGTTAGTGTATTTGTTAAGAGTAATGCTTGTTTATTTAAGATGGCAAAAGACATATTCCCACGCAACACACGTGACAGTGAAAGATTAGTCCTGGACTTTGTTCCCAGAACTACATTATTTTGAATAAATTGTTATAATATGTGTATCAAAATATTTAATAAATGGCCACCAACCACAAAAATGTTGCCCTTACAGAAATTTAAAAGGAAATTGAAAATATGGCTCTTAGGAAAATGATATACTCTGTAAATGAATACTTAAATGACCAATAGTTACTATGATACGTGATGATAATTTATTGTATGATCTATTTTATATTAATAATATTATAAAGAATGAAAAAATTGACATTGCAATATTTAACATTATTTATAATTATTTGTTTATTGACATGAGCTAAGGACTATTAAATCAATGTTATTATAATATGCATGTACCTACTTCTATTTAAAAATTTGCATGTCAGAACAGACTGACGAAATATGTGATTCTTTTATAACTTACTGTTTGCAACCAAAGTATCGTATTTCTGCAAATAAAGTATCATTTCATTTCATTTCATTTCTGGACAACTTGGCTGTTACAAATTGATTTAAGTTTTGAAATGCTAACGCCCTGATACGAAACTTAAGGCAAATACGTCGTTCTCTTTACTGGCTGGTAGAAAAAAAAATCTATCAGTCGTAGGACTGCACGTCAGAAGTGAAAACATAACTTTCATACACACACAGAGAGAGAGAGAGACACACACACACACCCACCGACATCTCATCATCTCATCGTTTTCCCCTAACCAAAAGTGTCCAATGTGCCTAAAGAAGTTTTCACTTCAAAAAAAGTTTTTCATTTATTATACACTATCTCTACAAACTAATCATTTTCTCATACATTATTACATGTCAACTTGTTATCGTTCTTCTAGCTGTTTTATTAAAATATTTATCAGTACCTCTTGAGGTAGCCAAGTAATCAAATGTAATTCCACTCCATAGTAAAATCGCGGTTGATCAACATTCATTTAGTACATTTCTGATAGGGAGTCGGGTCACCAGAGTGCCATTTAAATAGAGTTGTAACCAATGAGATTCCTGATGTTTGTAGCGTTTTTAGACTATGATAACCATTTACCAATAGAACCACATGCATTTATTTACTATATTCGTACAAAACTTAACAAACCATCCATTTGCATCATCATCCAATTTACTGCTTCAATCCAATTTTCCGACCTCAAATGAAATATTTTCCAAAGTGCCAACCCTGTTAAGTTTAGCGACACCCCGCACAGTTTTATTTACGTAACACACGGTCCGTAGTACACAAGTAACTAGCCATCGTCGCTACAACACGCGAGCTTCCAACTACTAACTACCATATAAGTATATTATGTACCATGACTCGTTCAGCTTTCTAAATAGAATCACTTAGTATCTTTTGTTGCAGAACTTGACGAGTTTTTAACCCACTTAAAAAGAAGGAGGTTCTGAAAACGTGATGTGAACCCATTACAATCATAATTAAGGTTGTTTCCATTTAAATTTGAAGAAAATAATCCACCTCTGAGCATGGAAAATACAATTTATCATCCCTAAAGAGTACCTGACATTGTGCTACGTGTCAACACACATCTCATACACACGTGAGTACGTCTGTCTATTTTTAGGTGTATATTTTTATTCATTAGGTACTGATACAGACAACAGATCAAGATAATATATAAAGAATGGCCTTAATAATAAACAGTTAGCAACCTGAAGTGCAGTTAAAACTGTACACAACTTTGAAAACAAACAATACTTCGTTTTCAATATAGGTTAAGGTTGGATTTAAATGTAAATTTGTAAAGAATCAATTATAAGTGAAATATGGAGAAAAAACAACTAAAATTTAAAAAAAAAACTTAAATTAACTATAAAGGTCACATAAGGTTGTAATGTAAAGTAGAAGGAAAGATTACAAAGCACTAAATTTGTCGTGAAATAAATTGAACAATTTGCAATTTTATATAGGGTGCACAACCCATATTTTGAATACAGAGTGCTAATAAATCACCTTATATTCAAAGAAAACATAAAGTTACATATTGTATTAAATTTTTTATATAAAAATTCGGGGTTATATATGTCCCATGGATCGTAAATAAAACGTACATACTATAGAATTATTTTATATAGTACTTTATATCTTAAAAGGTCTTAGAGAAAAATATATTCGTAAGAACAAAAGCACGACTAGTGACAAGTGTCAAGTTTTTAAAAGATAAATACCAAGGAGTTTATTGCTACACATAATTATACACAACCTACCTAATTTTAACACTCCCCTCAATAAATGCCTTGGATAAAACTGTTAAACAAGTCCTAGGCTTTCGCGGCATTTCACAAATTTTGCTCTTGGCAGCGCTTTTGTAAGGACGTCTGCTGGCATGTCTTCTGTCTTCATGTATGCTACTTCTATTAACCCTTTCTCAGTCACATCTCGAATATAATGCTGCTTAATATCTATGTGTTTTGATTTCGAGCTGATAATAGGATTAGTTGCCAATTTCTGCGCTGCTTGGTTATCGTTGTAGATGATAACTCTGTCTTGTTTATCTCCAATAGTGTTAAGTAGTTTTTGTAAATGGATAGCTTCTTTAGCACAGTCTGTAAGGGCCATATACTCAGCTTCAGCTGTGAATAGAGCATCTGCTTTCTGTTTGCGTGATTTCCAGCTTATTGCGGCTCCATTTTTTATGTGACAATGTTCTGTATAAGATTTCCTGCATTTAAAATATTTATTTGTGAAATTTTTATTTGTAACAAGACAGACAGACACTCGACTGTACAGAAATTCAATTCATTGGCACAACATTTAAGTTTTAGAAAAAACGTCTCTTCGCCTTCCTGGGCCCCGGCCTTGGAAGATGGTTTTCAATCTTTCATAGAAGACAAAATAAAAAATTTTGGTGATTTTTCGGATCGTTTACTTAAAATTAATGTCCATTCGGCTTTTACTATACTCCGTTTTTGTCTTTTCGTACCCAAATTTACTCACGCGCTTCGACCATCGCAACTTTGGAAACATTTAACACTTTTAGAAAAAATTGACAAAATTATTCAAAACACCCTTAGCAAAATTTTAAATGTGGCTTTGGACGACCGAGGCTGGCTCCAAGCATCCCTACCGGTTCGTTTGGGTGGTCTTGGCGTTCGCAAAATTTCAGATTTCAGCCTTCCAGCATTTTTGTCTTCGGTCCACGGCACAGAAGAGTTAACCAGGAAAATTCTAACAAACACATTGGTTAATTCTGAAGTGTGCTTGGCAGATAGTTTGTCCCAATACTCTTTTACCTGTTAATCCATTCTCTCAGAGGCAATGGGACGCGCCGTTGTGCACTTTAAGAAGGGATTTTTTAATTAACACGTCATCCAATGTTGCAGAGCGCGCTCGTTTGTTGGCTGTGGGAGAATGGGAATCAGGCCTATGGATTCAGGCACTTCCATCGCCCAACATAGGCACCTTGTTGGACGATAACACATTCCGGCTTGCCACTTGCCTTCGTTTAGGAGCTCCTTGTGTGTGTGACGGTCTCGGACATCATGGCCTTTCTTGTAGCAGAAGCGCAGGCCGTATATCTCGTCATGCCAATGCATATGTCGTGCTCTTGTTACCGCCGGCGTGCCAGCAGTACGTGAACCCAATGGTCTGATACGAGACGATGGGAAGAGACCAGATGGTATCTTGCACAGAGAATTAGCATTGCCATTCAACGTGGCAATGCTGCCAGCCTTCTGGGAACACTGTCAGTAGGCAACGATGCGGAGGAATTTTATGACGCATGCGTGTAAATAGCTTATATATAGAAATAGATAAAATTAATGTATAAACTGTGTATATATTATAATAACATTGATTTAATAGTCCTTAGCTCATGTCAATAAACAATTATAAATAGTTAATTAACAAATAGTATAAATTTTATGTTAAAAAAAATGTTTTACATGAATGTATTGTCCAATATTAGCCGGGATTGCAAATATCTGGAGATTTAATGGGCGATATTTAGTTTAATTTTATTCTCTAAGTTTTTTTTTACAAATTTGAACAAATAAAAAAAACTGAACCCTTATACATATAAGGGTTCAGTTTTGTTCAGGATCACTCGTGGGTCGGTCTGTACCTCTGTCACAACCAATTTTGCTCCGAATGTACTGGACTGATTAAGTTAAAATTATACTACACATATAAATGTACAACAATACCTGTGACCCAAAACACAGACGTGCATGATAGGGCTAGTTGTGAGGGTCTCAAATATATATTTTTATAAGATTAATTGAAATTGAGAAATTGACACTCCAAAAAAATACATAAAATACTATAGTCTAAAGTGTTAAAGTAACATGGTGTATTTCTCAACTGCAATTCATCGTACGGAACCCTCTCCACGCGAGTTCAACTCGCAATTGGCCTGGTTTAGTAGCAGAGACATCTTCAATAATCATCAAGATAGTAGGATAAGTATTAACTGAATTCATGTTTATGAACGTACTGTTGGCCTTTTGAGTGCTGTATATTTCTATGAGTCTTTTAATAAGGGTAATTATCTTTAATATCCTATTAAATTCGGTCATCATTAGACTTTATACCAAAGTTCTGAATGTTATTTTTTGTTTGTAACAAACTTTGCTATAAGGTAAAAAATCAATGTTTTTTCAGCTACATTTTATGATATTTTCTAGTGAGTTGGCAAAAAAAAAAAAAAAACACTTTGCAACTATATAAAGAAGTGCTGAGTTTTGTAAACTTCTTACATATGTATCTTATATAAGTATGATCTTACTAGTACTACTCATTCCATGGAAAGTATTAAGAAAAAAATATAGTATTTAAAGCTAAAGACACCTTGTAAGCTATATTTTCCATCTTCCTTTTATTAATAAAGTGGTAAAATATAATTCAAATAATAAGCGTGTAAGAGACAGGGGACTGACATCCGACATAATATTTTATTATTAAGGTTCTCTGGTTTTGATTACTGCGTAAGAAATGAATGCGGAAATATTTTGTTTGCGTCCTTCAGAAGTCCTTTGAAGAAAAGTAATTTCTCTGGATATAAATATTAAAACTCAAGCATTGGGCTTGCATTTCCTGTAAGACTTAGTTGAAAGTACAACCAACATCTTACATTTAATCTTCTTCGAATTATTTTTTCTTCTTAACTCTTATAATCTCAATTAATAAAAATGGGAGCAAGATTTACTAATCGATTACCTATCAAGAACTGAAAACTTAAATTACCCATTACCAGTAATCTGGTTATTCTCTCCTTCTGAGCTATTTCTATTTACACACTTCTTTGGTAAACAGCTAAGGGGCATGTTTGGTGAGAACTTGGTAAAAATATCTAAAAATAAATCGTGCACAGCGGAGCTGTCAACATTACAATTAAAAGTTACTATTCAGATTAGCTTACATTATGTAGTAAAAGAACCAGCTCAGAAAATAATAATAGTAATACTTTATTTTCCATAATGAGTATTCTTAATTTTTTTATTGCAAAACCTTGTTTCTGTAAATGACCAACCAACGACGACGATGCGATGCTTCACACTCTGATAAAATAGAAATTGTAAAATAATAACTATTTATATGACTCTTGTGTCATTATGTCTACTGTATTGGGGGTCATCTAATTATAGGGTCGATATAAATGAATCCAGCTGCAGGGCAGAGTTAATTGGATAACAATTCCGAAGCAATTTGTTGAAAAGTTTTATGATACTATTATGAATAAATTTTAGAATGTATTTACATAGAAAATAAGTCTGTCACTTATCAATCTAATCATTCATCTCTTCTATATTTCACATATATTCGTAGAATCAAATAAACTGACATTTAATAATACATACTCCATTTCAATTAGACTTAGTACTTAAACTAACTGGATCTAACTTGAATATGTTAATTATTTGGTTTGCTAAAGTCGTATACAATTTTGTCACCGAATCCAATTTGACGCGGAGTACACGTAAATTTTTCTTAGTTATATAAATGTAACATGCACCGCACTTCCATCTTCGAGTTGCTTTGCATGCGTTTTTGAAAACTTCTTATCTGCCAGACATATGAAGACCTGATCAATATAATATTGTAGTAATGACATTATAAGGTAGGTTCATGTGGTTCATGTTTAAAGATGTTTTTTCTTATAAAAACGAATACATACATACATGTCACTTAACACACTTGTGATCAATTTTAAGCTGTTAATAGGGTGATTGATAACATATCCTTCTTACTATTACATTTAGAGTGCTTACAGCAAATATGTATTTTTAAAAGACTTCAAACAGGAGGTTTATTGTCCCATTTTCAAGTTTTTTTTTAGTTTGATGCGGAATAGTTGCCACTTAGTCCCATAAAAATTTAACATAGTTTGGCCTAGTAGTTTTAATTTTATGAACATTTTTGTTTACGTGGATAATATTAGAGTGCTAAAGGAATATAATAATAACAACTTAAGACATCTCACACTGCACACACGGCTATCTATGTCCAAACTACGCAGAACCTGTGCTATGGTAATCAAACTGCTGATAAATATACTTATATATTACTATATACATACATATTACAGATTGATTATTGATTTGGATACTTTTGCTAATAAAATACACATTCATTGAAATAAAATAAATTTATCCAATTCCACATCGAAATCAACCGTCGCGTCGTTACTTGAACTGTGTAACATAAAAGACAGACTTTACAACACAATACATAAAGTGTTCTAAGGAATCTGTTTGATTCCTTGTAATAAAGTTGAAGTTATGGTCGACTATAATACAGATGTTCAACATGAATGCTGACTGTACCACAAGTTTATGATTGGGAACGTAGATATCGAACTGATAGACAACACACACACAAACAACAACATAAACACTATATAGACTGTGATACAGACATTATTAGATAGATGATCAGTATAGATTGTCTTTGATGTCAGACATGAACGATATGGACACGCGAAAGTAAAGGCAGTCAAAAATATTATTTACATTATAATCTGAATTTAAAACACAAATGTTACTGAATGGGTCGAAGGGGCTTTTACTTTAAAGTTACCATAATAGTCCCCCATGATACGGATTGTGATTATTGATGACGTATTCAATACTTTGAAGTACGATACTAGTAGGTATATAAACTTTATGTTAAAAAAAATACTAAATCGTTGGAATTGTTTTCGAGATACACGAATATTTATGTATTTTAATACATATGTATTCGCCGGCCTT
Source organism: Callimorpha dominula (assembly GCA_949752705.1). Taxonomy (NCBI): domain Eukaryota; kingdom Metazoa; phylum Arthropoda; class Insecta; order Lepidoptera; family Erebidae; genus Callimorpha; species Callimorpha dominula. The sequence goes on along the minus strand of OX457004.1, from coordinate 21,381,842 downwards.
TAGGGTTTGAGTACGGGAAGGTGGAAGTAGGGGAAGGGGAGTAGAGGGGATGGGAGGGAAGAGAGGGAAGGGTTAGGTATTATGGTATAGGGGGCAAACCTTGATTGTACATAGTGTATTGAGGGTGAGGGTATGGGAGTAAAGCCACTTCGTGGTAGAGTTGAGGCGTTTTTGTGCGGTTGTCTGAAGCTCTGACCACGTGGTTGCATAAAAGGTGATTGCAGTATCATTTAGCGTTAGATAGGTTAAGATTGCACAGCTCGTTCATGAAAATAAGGAATAGGGTGGGTCCTAAAATGCTACCCTAAGGCACGCCGTTTTCGATCGATAGATCGTCGCTACAGTGATTGTCAATAGTCACAAATTGAGTGCGATTTGTGAGATAGTTTTAAAAAAGTTCTAGCTGGGATCCCCTGACACCCATATTCTCAAACTTAAGAAAAAGTGTGGGGACGGGAACGGTATCGAATGCTTTCGCAAGGTCTAAGAAAACGGTTAAAACTTTCTTTTTCGAAGTAAAAAATTCCACTATGAAGTTAGTTAGGTTTAATACAGAATAATTGGTGGATTTGTTCTTGCGCAAGCCGAATTGTTGAGGTGACAATAGATTGAAGTGTTCCAGGTTGTTTACTAGTCTAATATAGTTTCATCTTTCTAGTGTACGCGATTCGATACAAAACAGAGGTCATTATTGATTGATTGATTGATTGATTTGTTTTCATTATACTAAATGCGAAGTAAACGGAAGATAGGACGCCTCCCAGCCAGATGGACTGAAGACCTGACCTAACGGCATCCAATCTATCCCAGCCACCCTGAGAAAGATTGGATGCGGAAAGCACCGGGTGTTATGGCGCACGTAGGGAGAGCCCTATGTCCAACAGGGGATTGCAATAGGCTAATGGAATGGAATTGCAAAATATCTGAAGTTAAATGTTATTATTATTGAAATAACAACATCAATGCCTTATCCAGGAAGATCCTAACTTAAAGTAATATTTCGCAAGGATACTTTTTTTACGCAATGATAGGAAAACAATCTGAAAAGTCAGACTTGTCAAACGAACGCAGCAGATTGCGGTACAAATTTCGACAAAAGTGACGAGTTTATGTGTATTGTTTGTTTTATAGTTCCAAGGAAAGGTGTGTATTGGAACGGATATGAATTTTTGTTCAATAAACACATCTGTTACAACTACGTGAGTCTCAGCTTAGTCGTGTCTCAAATTTCATTACAGCGTCATAAACCAAACAAAAATATATAACATTAAAGCAATCTACTTGTAAATAAAATTATACCATATCGAACTACTATTACATAGTAAGAAGCGTGTGAAAAATTCGTATTATTCTTTTTGTTTATATTAAACATATGCATCTCTCTCACTCAATCGTAACTGCGTGACGTGTGGACAAGCATTTTCTTCCACTCACATTGTACAAACGTTTTACTAGCATCCCCTTCCCACTAAACTCGATGATCCACTGACAGGTTTTAGACAAATTCCTAACATAAGCAAATAGTTATAGTGACATTATTTATATGAACGATTTATTAAGAAAAGCAAACGAAAAATCTCGTAGCTTTTGTCAGTCGCAGATCCAAACAAAATTCTATATTGGTGACGAGTAACCGCCTAATTCTTGCAATCGCAATTAAATTTGCATCACGATTACAGTTGTATCCCAGTTATTGAACTGAGTCAACTATACAATAAACTCTATTTCCATCTACAGCAACAGGTTGCTATGAAAAAACCGCTTTAACATTCAGCGAACCATAGTTTTAGAGTATAAAGAGTGTTACACAAAGACGTGGCGTATTTTGTGGTTGTATAGTACAACACGTGAATAACGTAAAGCGATGAAAATCTTAGAAACATTCGTGGTTTTTAATACATTAATCTTATAATTCGAACTTCAAACTTGATCCATAAAGAAAGTAATTTCGTAAGAGAGAGGCCTGACATGAAAAAAAATATAGGTTTTAATTACAAAGGATGTTGATGGGATTTCCGGATTTTTCCGATATGTCTGTAAAATAAAAAAAAAACTAAATCATTGAAATTGACATGAAGATTCATAATTTACTATTTAAAAATTTGCACCTACACAGAAAAAAAGCATTTTACGCAGAAACATTTATCACCTACACATAACGCTACTAAAGTTTGGCAACACCTTTCTGTAACAGTCTGTAATGAAATACAGGCTTTTATATATATATATATTGAAAATTATTAACTTGATTTAAATGTAATTTTCATTCATTGTTTAAACTGCAGTGAACTAGAATTGAGATCGCGACTGTACTGACTCGTGACGTAGCAGCCGTTGTATCGTATGTTGATTCGTCTGCTACATCACGAGTCAGTACAGCGCGAGTCGGTACAGTCGCGTTCTCAATTCCAGCTCGATGCAAATATCGTTTGAATCAATAATACCTATTGATTTTTAAATGTTTTTAGAACACATAGTACAAGCTATACGTAGTTTGGGTTTAGATAACGTGTAAGAATGTCTCTAAAAAATATTTATAAAAAAATTACCACGCAGACCATTTTTGTTATACTATACACATAGCTAACAAAGCTGATAACACCACATTCCTGAACTAAATGTAGGTGCCTACCATTAGTTTCAGTTAAATATTATTCAACATGGAAACGTATAATATAAAGCTGTGACATATATAACGTAATTAAACTTCAGATTTATCTCTAAGTCAACTTAAAAGCCTGACTTTGTAGGAATTAGTAATCAGCGAGACTACGAAGTGGCATTAGTATGAATACAAAACGACTAAAGATTTCGAGGTTAAAACACGAATATTTTGGCATACAAAATATTTGTTATACTCTGTCATTACTCTAAGTTTAAAATTGAATTTAAACATTTTGATGTTGTTTATTTCAAATACAACTAACTATTCATAACTATAGACAAAAGGCTTTTCATACTGAATTAAAAATAGTAACAATAAATTTATAAATATGCAGTAGAAACATTTGTTCTATTCCGTAAAACAAAAATAATTTATTTGGAAACAAAAAACTACGTAACATAATTATATAGTATCATAATGTCTACGAGTGGTAATAAATAGTTGTTCATAATAAAATAGATAACAAATTTGTTATAACTGCGTGTTTTAGAGTTCAATTTTACAATCTCTGGCACAGTGACGTTCTCAAGCGACTGTCAAAAAGAAAATAAACGAATGGACAGAATATAAGAGAAAAAAAATCTTTAATTTTAAGTTACTCTTAATAATAAGAAACCTTTGTGACTGGTGTAGGTCATGAGGTTCTTGCAATACCGTAACTTGAATCTCTTAATTTACCTGGAACAATATAATATATAAATGATTAATTATGTTTTAAAGATAAATGTAATATTAAAACAGCAATTCTAAATTAAAGGCGCCAAGAGTTTACATATCCAAATAAATGAATATAATAATCATTGTGAATTGTTATGTATGTAGGCACATACATAACAATTCGCAATAAATTTAAAATACCTATGTCTGCGACATTCTAACTCACATTCCAATATATTTAACCAAAAAGTCAATGTGGGTTTATTTCAGGTATCTCTCGAGCAGTTCTAGGCAACCTATGTCCTTCTCATGGTGATCGTTTAAGTAGTTAAGGAGTTTCTTGCCTGTTCTTCTCCACTGGATCTACGAATTGGAACAGGCAACTAGCTTCACGACTGACTTAGTCTGACTGACTACTACTCCTGACAATTCAAAAATACCCATAATGGTTTAATTGAAATAAATGATTTTGTTTTTTTTTTTGATCTTGATTTTGAGTGAAAAAGACAAACAAACTCACTACTTGCTCTTACAATAAGTCAGAATTTAATGAATAAAAAAAAATAGAATGGTTCCCGTATAAGATATTTATATAATTAACTAGTTGCGCCCCGCGCTTTCACCCGGGTAAGTCAAGGTGCCGTGGGAATATCGGGATAAAAAGTAATCTACATAAAGCTATCTACATACTAAGTTTCATCCCAATCGATTCAGTAGTTTTTGCGTGAAAGGGTAACAAACATCCATACATCCATACATCCATACATCCACACATCCATATATCCTCACAAATGATCACGTTTATAATATTAATAGGATTGATTATGTCTACAAAACGTTGTTAATTAAGAAACAAAATTCTACCTCAAAGATTAAAAAGTATGAAAAATTGTTTTCTTCCTGTCTTTTAAGTAGCGTAGCGTCTAAGGCATCGGACAGGATCAAGTGGTTCGGTATCCTTTATTTAAAATGGGTAATAAAATATTATAAAACATAGTCCCTCGTCGCGTCTGTCTGTCTGAACGCGACAAGCTTAAAAATTACCTAACAGATTTGCATACTACCAAAAGACGGAGTAATTCATGAGGAAAGTTTACATGTATAATTAATTCATTAAGGTTTTCTTTGTAAATTGCCTCAATTAAACCGTTGATTGGTAAAGATTTATTTGTTTATGTATCTATTATTTACTTTTTTTTAATATTCGCAGATATATCTATACTTATAATAAATCTGCAGCGGGATGAATTCTGTACATTGAATATAAAAAAAAAAACGACCGAGGGGGACTTAAGATATCGATACAGAACAATTTTTGTCTGTCTGTCTTTCTGTCTGTCTGTTTGTATGTTCACGATAAACTCAGAAGTCACTCAAGGGATATGCTTGAAACTTAGTACGATAATAGTTTGAATGCCTGCGCAGGTTATAGGGTACTTTTTATCCCAGGTTAAACTTGGGTTCCCACAGGAAAATCAATGCAAGCTGTAATAACATTGTAACGTCAGTAGAATGTATATACTTATTTCGAACTACATTCCAGCAAGCGTTTAGCTTATCTGGTGTAGAGTGCGATTTCTACTAGATTGGGTGCCAGATCGAATTCCTCTTTGATGTTTTTTTTCTTTTTTTTGCATTTTTTTTTATATAAAAACTAATTTACTTTTTTTAATTTTATTAGGTATCGTTTTTAATCGACGAAAAAAAAGAGGTTCTCAATTCGACCGTTTATATACATATTTCTTTTTTTTTTATGTAGGTATGTTCATCTATACTTATCTATATCTATACTTATAATAAATCTGTAGCGGGATGAATTCTGTACATTGAATATATTTAAAAAAAAACGACTGAGGGGTATTAAGATATCGATACTGATGCCGAATATGCGATTCAAACAATTTTTGTCTGTCTGTCTGTCTGTCCCTCTTTCTGTCTGTCTGTTTGTATGTTCACGATAAACTCAGAAGTTACTGAAGGGATATGCTTGAAACTTAGTATAATAGTTTCAGTGCCTCCGCAGGTTATAGAGAATGTATCTTTTCAATCGTAGGATATCATCGTGCTTTTCTGTGGTGATTGCTGAAGCAGCAAGATTTTTTTTTTCTTTGTTTGGTGATCCAATAGTAATCGATAGCTGGTTCTTGACTATGCCAACGAGCTATTTTGGCTCTCGCAGCCATTAAATTCATAAATATGTTTCAGGGCATTAATAATAATTACAACTTCACACACCTCATACACGGCCGTCTGATCCTAAACTAGGCAGAGCCTGTATTATGGTAACCAGACTGCTGATAAATATACTTATATATTTCTAAATACATACATATTATAAATAAATTACACCTAGACAGAGAATAGTTTGTCCTGGGTGGAAATCGAACACACGACCTCTGGCTCAGCAGTCAGGGTCACTAACCACTAGACCATCAGGCCAGTCCAGTAAATATACATATATTTATAAATAGAGTTATAGAAAAAGAAGATCCAAACTTTTAAACTTTTGCGTTCCATAATAATATAATGATGTTAACGGGAATTCACGCGATCACGTATTTAAAAAGTATTACAGTACCTACAGGCCTGTGATCACGACCATGACCACGGCAAAGCAAAGGTTTTAAATATGTGATCGCGTTGATTCCCGTGAACATGATTATATTAGAATAGAATAGAATTTTTATTTAAAGCATGTAATATATGACTTACAAAAAAAAAAGGTTGTTAGTTTAACTTAACACTTTGTTAGTATTACAGTATTTTACTATATTAAATGCATGGCAGACACTATCGCCAAAAAAATTACAACTAAGCTGAAATATTGACATGTAACCCGTGAAGTTTTTTTTACACTTTCAGACCATATATTTTCTGTTCGGTTACAGTAGTGTGAAATCTTATGTTACACCGTGACTAAACAAAGCTCAGAAGCAAACACTGACTACAGCAAGAGTCTCCCAATTGGTCGGACGAATCGAGATGTTAGGTCGTCACAGTTGTTTCATGACGATTTTCTGCGAGGAGAACATCTCGCGCAAGGAGGAGGTGACTATGTGGATTCGGTAGAAAAACTTCCAGGTGGAACCTTTTCACTCACGCTCTCATGCGCACGCTAAGAGTGGCCGTGGGTGTATGAGACGAGTTTTATGTTCTTCACCCGAAGCAGAGTCTCCCGTTAAGAGGTGTCTGGACATCGCCCAGTTGTCCGCTAGCCAGCGCTGGGTGGATCATTGGAGGCAAAACGTCGCCGTACCGACGGTCAACTCATAAACGGTGCTGTGAGGCACACCGTGTGGTTTTAGTTGGTTTAAGCCTGATATTCGGCCTCACCAATAGCCCGGTGAGGTGAGCTTCCACACGAAAAACAAATGAGTAATGTTACCACGGCCAAATTATGTCGTTATTTCACGTGTAAGCAACCAAAACAACCTTGTTTGTACGCTCCAGGTTGTTTCACCGCCAATACAGTATAAAAAATCCTGCCTGGAGAAAGAGGCACTATGCAATAAGGGACAAATTGCTGTTTTCCGAAAAAAACGCGAACGAAGTCGCGGGCTCAGCTAGTTGGAAATAAATTCATAAATAATACTCCAAAGTAGGATGACCATTAGCTATATTTTCATCTTAACCACATGCTTCAACAGGCTGACAACGACACCGTGAGGGAAAAAAATGCTCTAGTATAGTGCTAAGTAAGTACAGGAGGGTTGCTAGTACATTATAGAAATACCTAATGATAAATACTTAAGGCGATAGTTGTCGCTAACGTTGCGAGTTACGTGGTACGGGGTAAAGGTGAAGAACGTGCGTTCGACTAATACAATTATCCCTGAGGTAAACAAAATTAACAAAAACGATAAGACGAACTAAACACTACATAAAACATGTAAGTAATAAAACTTCTGTGAAGTTAATTCTTTTACTCCATTTAGGCTATATGTTCATAAACCGATTTTTCCCATTGGTGGGTTAAGAAGAAACGTCGTCATAGGCCAATATAAATTGGATAACCATGACTCTGTTGGTCTGATGGTTAATAATTCTGACTGCTAAACCAGAGGTAATAGGTTCAATTCCCACCCAGGACAAATAATTATTGGACAAATATTATGTCCTGGATGGGAATTGATACAAAATAAATGATCATGCTCAACACACAATTGTGTGGTGAGCATTATTAATCTGAGCAGCTGATTATTTTTTATAACTCCCGTAGCGTCTGGATGATCAGCAGTAATCAAACGAAACTCGTGGCAGTCATGGACATAACCATGTCCCTTTAGATACCCTTAAGTAGATAGGTATGGAGAGTGCTTCAAAGGGGATTTAATTTTTTATAAGGTTTAGATTGAAGCTGGGTACGAGCGAATTAAATCTCTGCTTTATACTGGTTTCCATGGGAAATTGTCCTATAACAGGGGTACGTTGGCACGACGGAGTCCAGCCGACTCCTACTTAATCAGCACACAGTGAGCTTACCGACAGGTTCTGGAAAGGATAAGTTTTGTTCAGGGTTGATATCCTGTAAATTTAACCTCATGTGTCTATTGCTTACTATCAAGCTGAGTAGATGTATCACTTTGATAAATTAGAATTTGAACCACCATATTATCTGCTTAATATAAATCACATTATACAAATGATGTTGAAACAACGGAACACTTCCATCAACGTATTCAGTACCTACGCAGTAGTGGAACGCTTCGCTACATTCAATGACAATAGAAATTTGTCGCTGAGCGTTCCACGCGACTGCGCTTACTCGCTTTGTTTCACATCGTAACGTCACGACGACACATGACACATCATATGTGTGTATGAATGAATGAAGGGTTGATATACTGTGCAAATTGGGTGTAGGATTTTGTGAGTCAGTTATGTTATGCGTGAGAATATAAGGCCGTAGCGCGTGATATTATATTCATTCTTACATATTGTGTCTGCAATGTTGCTTAAACTAATTGTAATACTATTCTCTTTACGTGTGTACACGAGGGGATGAACACATTGCTCCGGTATCTCTCTGAAATACAGCCACATGTCTCCTCAATAGTTCCTGTAAGTTCTCATCGCTCGGCAACTTGCGTTTCTTTAATTGTCCTCTTATATACGAAAATAGTGCAAAGTCAAATGGCGCTAAATCTGGACTATGAGGAGGGTGTTCTAGCAAATTGATTCCAGCTTGGTGAAAATAGTACGTAGTCCACCTCGATGTACAGGGGTGATATCTTGATGCCAAAGCCAGGTGTCGAGTCTTTCTTCTCGTTTGGTCGCTCATTTTAAGGCTTCTAATACTTGAGGTAAACATTGCTTTGTATTCCATGCAGCGGTAACAGTCTCCTTTTTATTAAGCTCAACCGTAGCCAATATTCCTCTCTTGTAAAAAATACAGCACCCATTATTGTTTTTACTGATCGGAACATTTTCACAGACGTCGGCGTTAGTTCGTCTTCAAACACCCACACTTTACTCTGGGAGTCAATACCAACGTCAAATAATTCAGCCAGGTTTCATGACATGTAACAATAGGATTCATGTAGTTAGATTGGAGGTCTACAATTTTTTGAAACATATTACGAGACCAAGTCACACGTTCCTCCCTCAGCGCATCAGTCACCAAGTGCGGTACCACGAGTAAACAAAGTTTCCGTACTTTCAAATTGTTGTAGAGAATCCGATGAACAGTTGGTGCACTTAACTTAAGAGTTTCTTAGATCTGACGATATGCCACACGTCGTCATCCATCAATATTTTTTGTACAGTCTCAATATTCGTATCGGTTATCGGCTTTCCGGACGTTGCATCATCCTCCAAGTTAAAATTGCCGTGATTGAATCAAATATATCACCGATATATGGTTCTTAGAGATGTACAAGTTTCCCTCAGTGCACCATAGCATATATAAACACATTATAACTATAAAGATGAAATTGACGTGTAAAAGTGTCTAAAACGACCTATTTACAAAATAAACTCATTTATAGAATGGAATAGAATAATCTTAATTATACACCAACGATACATTGCTTAAAATAAATACGTGGATATGGAAAAATGCTTACCGCTAGTTGATTTATTTTATTCACGCCATCTGTGGATTCTTCGCGATAGTACTGTAGTTTGATGTTGGTTGCATTTTAATCATCCATATTTAGTTCGGACAACTTTAATTTTAACTTTTTACAATATTTACTATCTTTTGATACAATTTATTCAATCCATATAGGTATATTTATATATAGCGAAGGAACCTTCGTTCCGACCTGGTTTCCCTCACGCGTTTTTTCATTTATTTATTATTACTTGAAATTTTGGACACATAATATTGAATCAATAGGAACCGCTCCCCTCTGATCGTTGTAAGATTGCAAGCAGTGGAATAGCAATTACATCTCAAGAATGAAATAGGAACTTAAGCGAATAATATTAAGAAAACTCCCAGAATGAGAAGAAAACATTCAGGGTGTGCACAGTTTCGGTTAGATATACCATAAAACTTTCATAAACATGTGTGTATATTATATATATAAAAGGCAAAAGTGATTGACTAATGTATCAACGCACAGGCCAAACCCTTAAGGCTATAAAATTTAAATTTCGCACACGTACTCCTCATATGACGAAAGCATCCACTGAGGAAGGATTTTTCTAAGGTGAAATAGGGGATACAAGTTTGTGTGAAACTTTTTATTCCTTGGACATATTTGCATGAAATTTGGAGCAGCATGATGCTGCATATTAAAATAAAACGATCACAAACTTTGGTATATCATAATTCATAGGCAAGGTCACCTGCTTACTTCTCACTAATATTGTAAAGGTGACAGTTTGCCAGGAATTCAGGATGGATGGCTGGATGTTTGATACTCTTTCACGCAAAAACGGTTAAATTAATATGAATGAAGTTTGGCACAGAGATATAGTCTGTAATGGCACATAGGCTACTTTTTATCCGGAGAAAATGTACGGTTCCCGTGGGATAGATTTTACCAAAATAAATATAAAATATAAAAAGTCGCGGAACAGCTAATGTGTATATAAAGTATAAAAAGAACAGAATCAGAAATACACTCTAATGCCAATTTATAGATCTTTTTACTTAATCGTTAAAAATAAATACTATGCTGAAATTTTCCCAATTTCCTTACAGTAAACGGCACATCTAATGATTATTAATTAATTTCTTCTTTAGCAAAGTTTCCTCCGTTCTCTCTTTTTCTTACAATTCTTTGAGCAATTTCTCACAAAACGTCTCTCATAAGCTTCTGTAATTTACAAATTAAATGTTCGGTACTTTATTTCTTTCTTATTGGTTGATTTTCTGAGCTTTTCATTTTAATTTCCTTCGATGTAATAAAGACATTAAATTACGGGGGCAAAATCAATTTTTCGATATATCTTATTTCTTAAAGCTCAAGAACTCACTAAAGTATCTAAAACCTTTAATCCCAGTAGTCCCTAGCCCATGGAGGCAGGTACTTTGTCTAGCCATGCTTGGCCTGATTTGAATGTTGCGCGATTTTGTTTTTTATCCATACCTACCTCACGGGCTCGTCCTGAATGGCTGATTATATTATGGTCAAACAAGTGCTTTAAAGTATTTAAGGAAACTATAAGGAAACTACTAACTTATGTGGGAGAGCCATGCTTCGGCACGTATGGCCGGCCCATCAGCCACTCCGCTCGATACCACGGCCTCACAGAAAACCGGTAGTGAAGCAATGCTTGCATTGCATTTTGCAGCGTGAGTGAGGTTACCGGAGGCCCTAACCCTTCCCTCTCCCCTATTCTCGTCCTTCCCTTCTCCCCTTTCCCCCCTCCCCCTCTTCTCCTACTCTCACCTTGAAGGGCGGCAACGCACTTGTGACTCTTTGAGTTACAGGTGCCCATGGGCGGCGGTAGTCATTTACCATCAGGTGACCCGTCTGCTCGTTTGCCCCCTATACCATGAAAAAAAAAAACTAACTGTCGAAATTGAGATGGGAATGGCAGCAGAATATTTTACATTTTTCTATTGTTTAAATTTGATGTAAAGAGCCGTCCGATTTTGATGATTTTCAAATAGCAAAGCGAAAGCGAACTTAGGAACGAAGTGACCAATTAAGACTATTTTTTTCAGATAAAAACATATCATACATAGAAACACTCAGACTAATGCAAATAAAGCAATGCATGAGCGGGACATTCATTAAGCGGGAATCAAACCCACAAACACCAACATAACAAATAAATGCAGTGGCCAGTCAGATCGTCACGTGTATTGACATTCCTTGTTGAAATAATACAAAGATCAAAATAGAAATGGCTCAAAAATATGATCCCAACTGCTGAGCAGAAACATTTATCCAAAATTATCTCATGAAAAAATGAAGAGTCTGTAAAAATTACAGGCTGTTACGTCAGGTTCAAAGGCTGTAGCACGCAAGCACCGAACCCGCACTAATGTGCTAATCGATGAGCCACATTTCCTGCTCCAAGAGTGCCTCCGACCTATCTCTAATACACTTTATTTTACAAAGATATATTTTTGCACTAGATGTGCCTCCGAGTCTAAGCCGTATTTTAACTTACTTTTTTTTAATGGTATAGGGGCAAACAAGCAGACGGGTCACCTGATGGTAAATGACTACCGCCGCCCGCTCAAAAGTCACAAGTGCGTTGCCACCCTTTAATTAAGGTGGAAATTGGGGAAGAGGGGGAGTGGGAGGAAGAGCGGGAAGACGGGAGGGGGATTAGAGAGGAGGAGAGGGGAAGGACGAGAATAGGAGAGGGAAGGGTAAGGGCATCTGGTAACCTCACTCACGCGGCGAAAAGCAATGCAATCATTGTTTCACTGCCGGTTTTCTGTGAGGCCGTGGTATCGAGCGGAGTCGAGCCGGCCCATACGTGCCGAAGCATGGCTCTCTCACGTAAGTCGCTTTTAATTTCCCTAATTCAAGTGAACCGTTCCTATTGAGTATTATTTTCATAGAGTAAACTCTAAATCCATAGTTATAATATAATAAAGCTAATGAGTTTTTTGCTTGTTTGTTTAGAAACGCTAATCTCTGAAACCATCTGCTGTCAGATTGTTTTTTGTATCGTTTAGAGGCTAACATCATGCTACGATCCTTAGGATGTGAGGCAGGATGTAAGATTTAAATGCGGGTCAAACTGCGTTGAACGGCTAGTGATTTATAAATATTTGTAGGAAACATAGTGACAGTTAACATTGTGAAATATAATTATTCTTATTATATAGTCGATTCCGACATACCACTTCACTGGCAGCTCCAGCGAGGTGATGACCCGAAAAAAAAAGGTATAATTTGGTATAAACAATATTTTGTTACATGTAGAATAGAATATTCTTTATTGTACACCATAATACATTAAACTACAATGATTGATCTTAATATTAATGTTATGTACAATGGGCGGTCTTATCGCTAAGAGCAATCTCTACCAGACAACCTTAGGATAGATTTAGTGGCAGAATTAAGTAGTAGTTGTCGGTGAACTACATATATATACATACATATACCTAGTCTTATACATAAGCATACAATATACATATATAAATATACAAATATATATCCACAACAAATATATATACATATATTTTCATATATACCGAAGCAATAACATGAATAATAAAATTAAATACTGAGAAAATACATACCAATATTCTGCATGTACTATGTACTTATAATTGTTCTAATAAACTCACTCGCTTCATGGTAAGACCGTCTCGGACACATCTAGTGACAGCAAGCGGCATGATCCTGTGTTATGCCCTGCTGTCTACTCCCTTCTATAATTATGTATGCGGGAATTAATGCACACCATAGGCATGATATGCCTTTGAATTGCCTAACGTTTCGACTAGATTGCACTAGCCGTGGTCACAGGCTGACTGGCTCAGTTATGTACGCCCCCCGTCATCAAATCCGTGAGGTACAAGGTTGTTCATCCACCCGCACATTTTCGATATTTTTGGTATTTTCCTTACGCCATCTGTGTGACGGTACATAGCGAAACGAAGGAGGGCGTGCCCTACTGGGCTCAGTGAGACTGACTGGCTAGTCAACTTGTGACCACGGCCAGTACCACCTAGTCAAAACTTCAGGCAATTCAAAGGTATGTAATAATTGATTGCATAATATATGTAATTATATGTCATGGAACGTGAAAGTTTATAGTTATAAAAAAATGTATAGTTTTCATTTCAGTTTCATAAACAACGTAAATTAAAAATACCGCCGACTTAAAAATCCTAATAACAAATAGAAAAGAGCTGATGATCTTGGAACGGCTGAACAGATTTGCTTGAATTATATCTAAGGACACTCTCGTTCAAATCACCAGTTTCCAACAAAAAAAAAAACAGTTACACTCGTTAACCTTATAACACCCTCGTTTTTACGTCGGAAGTTTAAAAAGAGAATAAAAAAAGACATCAGAATCACTTCCAGTATCTGAAACTCTTTACCGCCTGTTCCATTTCACCTAACCAATCTAATGTGTACCATATTGCTTTATATTAAGATCTAAATAAGGTGCTGCCAAAGTTATTAGACGAAGTTCCAACGAAATACCGAGAGACGTGTTCTAGCGTTGAAATGTTCTACATGTTAGTAATGTTAGTCTAGGAATGAGTATACTATAGGTAGTTGGTCCCTGTTGCTCAAATTTCTAGCGCAGCTAAATACCTACTAGATAGATTTTAGTATTAATTTTATTAACATTTGCGCTGTGACCGACGAACGACAATATATATATATATATATATATATATATATATATGAACAATTAGCTACCCAGCCGGGCGGTATCTTTATTTGCAAATTTAGTTGTATAAACAAAATGTATGGGGTTCGTGACCCCAAGTTTGAGAAATGCTGGTGCTGATATATATAGTACAATTACGTTGGCAGTATCGTCATTGTCCTTACGGTGTGTTCTATTATTAGAAAGTAGTTGGGGAATCTAACACAATACGCGTATTAATGCCGACGGAAACCATATTTTGTTAGCAGTTTATATTATTTCGGTACAACACATATATATGCCTTAGAGATAGATGCGTAGCTCATTATCTACTAAAAAAAAGTTCTTAAATGTGGATATATATATACTTAGATATACGTAGATGTATTAAGTTCAATCAACACGTTTACGTTCAGACCAATTAGCATTGAAAAGTTGAAGCTCAAGGACGTTCAAGAACATGATACCTTCGGTAGGTTATCCTGCTTTGCAGTTACGTAGCATAGGTTCAATAGCATTTATCAAAGAACGCCGATTTGTCAGTTAAATTTACCACAATGATGGCACACAAAAGTCTTAAAAAAGTGTGACCAATCTGTTATGACTTATTCTGTCGAGACCTGGACTATAACGGTGTTACTAGTCCATAAGATCTCTTTGAAAAGTTTTTCTGAAAGATGTAATGAATTAGTTATAGGACCGGCATAGAAGTCAAAAATTCTAAATAGCTCAATGAATAAGCATACTCAAGCGGCAGTGGGATGGCCATATCTGCTGCTGCTTAAATAGCTGGAGTAACGAGCGGGAACATTTAAACGTAAGATATGACATCATGCAGCGTGGTTGCCCAACAACATAAAGAAGATAACTGGAGTAGATTGAATTCGAAAGCTGTGGAACCGGGTGTTAGTGGCAGAGGCCTAAGTCTGGCAGAGAACTAAAATTGGTTGAATTATTGATTTTATCGAATACATATTATTATGCAGGCAGTTGTATACTGCCATTACTGCGATAGTGTTCTAACTTGTGCCAAATGTGACCGCACATTCCTCACCAAGATTAAATACATCAGCCACTTGCGAGCACATGAAAGGACAGACCGTGAAACTTGAGCTCCATAAAATGGCGACGATAACCGAAACCGGTAAGGAGGAAATAAAAATATTATATTTGGAACAATAAACCAAAATTAATATTTCTTTCTAAGTAGTGTCTCGTAAACGTAAGCAACAAAACAATTAACCGACGTAAACAAAACAATTAACCGACGTAAACAAAACAAAATCTCAAAACATTGATTAATTTCGGTGCTTAGTCATTACATTAGGTTTGACTAATGTTTCGGTTAACAAGTTTTATTAATAACTAGCTGTCCCCGCAGTTTCACCTACGTTTATGATCACTACTCCGCTCCTATAAGTCGTAGCATGTTGTTATATAACCTATAGCCTTCTTCAAAAAATGTGGTATTCAACACTAAAAGAATTTTTCAATTAGAACCAGTAGTACCTGAGATTGGCGTGTTCAAGCAATCAAACAAACAAACTCTTCAGCTTTATAATATTAGTATAGATAATAATAGTCGCTACATCAGAACTACACGTATACCAAATTATGCAACATAACAAAAACAATAATGAATCACTTTTTAACCGAACCAAACATTTTGTGTTTCCCAAACTTGAATGGAAAAGTCAATCCTTTATTTTTCTACCTTTACATTTTCTATTTGAATTTTAAATGGGACTAGCACTGAACTGCAGCCATCCATTATCATCAAAAGAATCTTTCAAAATCGGACATCTCTCTAAAAATATATGTCTGGTCATACATAAATAAACCTATTGAATGGAGAACTAGCTTTTGTTTTTCGATTACATAAACAACTCATTTAGTAATTATGAATAAGTAAAAATATGTTTGTGATAAAAATTGTAATATTGATGTGAAAATAATAGGAGCTGCAATCTCTTCGGTGATTTATTACTACTTTAATACTTAGTTTCTGACACCTTACACATTCATTTGTATTTTAATATAATACTATTTTTTATGGTATAGGGGGCAAACGAGCAGACGGGTCACCTGATGGTAAATGACTACCGCCGCCCATGGCCACAACTCAAGAGTCACAAGTGCGTTGCCGCCCTTTAAGGTGGGAATAGAAGGAGAGGGGGGAAGAGCGGGAATACGGGAGAGGGGGATTAGAGAGGAAGAGAGGGGAAGGATGTCAATAGGGGAGAGGGAAGGGTTAGGGCCTCCGGTGACCTCACTCACGCAGCGAAAAGCAATGCAAGCATTGTTTCACTGCCGGTTTTCTGTGAGGCCGTGGTGTCGAGTGGAGTCGAGCCGGCCCTTACGTGCCGAAGCATGGCTCTCCCACGTAAATATATACTATAAGGGGAACGTCGTAGAATAATCTATTGGTTAATTCCATACGACCTTGGGCTAGTCGTTAAATAAGTTCTGAAAGTACATTAATAGATACTGAAATTGAAACTTACAAATGAAGGTTTTGCAAATCCAATAATGATTTAAAAACAAAATATTTAGGTCTCAGTTATTAAGATCGTTTCAAATTGTCGATGGTTAATGTCATACGAGAAAAAAACCTGGGTTCCTACCAAGATTTTCTATAAATCTTTAATATTAACAGATCTTGCTTCACCCGATAAACGAAAACATCTCATTTTGAGGATACACAATCTACATAACATGTATTCATTTCCACATAAACTTCCCAAAATGGCCTGGAATCAATATTGGTCGGGAATGGGGTACATTCAGTCCATAGGGATTTATAATATAATATCATTCAATAAGGACCGGACCACGGGTGCGGATATTTTTTCGATGCGTCTCCCGACACGTCATTATCCTCATGTTATAGATGGAAGTATTTTGTTAGGATAAGTGTTGAGTAACTTAAAAAGTAAAGTAATTTTTCACGTACAAGCTGTCACTAGTGCTGTGTTTTACTAGTAATGGTTTTACTAGTAATGGTTTTACTAGTAATGGTTTTACTAGTAATGGTTTTACTAGTAATGGTTTTGAAGTTAAATGATAATTAATTACATTTGATATTCATTGTTAAAATTAGGATTAGGTATGTGGGTTATTGTATTTTGTACACTTCTACATGCTTTTTCTGGACCATAACCATAAATTTAAAACACTCCCGACTCGAAAATCCGTTCAACGAACGGCTGAACAGGTTTTCTTGAATTAAATCTAAGAACGCTGTCGATCAAGACACCTTTCAATAAAAAAATCGGTCTATTCGTTTGGGAGATACGATGAAACAGACAGACACACAGACTCACAGACACAGACACGTCAAACTTATAACACCCCTCTCTTTAAATCGGGGGTTAATAAAGCGTGGTCTTCTCTAACTTTTATGTTGGAATACCATTTACAAACTCGTAATGGCTGGTCGTAAAAACGACATTAGAATTTAAACAAAAAATAACTTTTGAGACTGCTAGTCCATATCATATACTACTTGAGCAAATATAGCATCAGATTCAAGACACGCACAGTTCATTTCGCTTTAAAAGCTTTTCCCGAAAGTTCATTATAGCAACCTCCGAGATATACAGAATGTTACAAAAAGGAGAGGTCAAATTTTAAAAGTGTTAAGTGTAGTCGACAAATAGTTAATTTGGCTTGAAAAAAATTTGATAGGTATTGAAAAAAATATTTAAAAAATCTGAATATTTTATCAACATCCTTGGTATTAAAACCCATAGTTTCATTCTCTTATACGAAATATCAGATTTATCGGTCAAATTTCTAGTTAAATTTGTAGACTTCTAAAAATCACGAATTGTTCTCGCTTTGTGTTATTTACAGAGTCTACGACCAAAAATATGACCACACGGTCATACTTTTTCTATGTAACACTCTTTATACTGCACGGTTGAATGTCTGATAACCATGCCAATGTAAATGTCATGTAAACCTGTAGTGTGACAGTGGTATCAAATTCTTAAAAAAATAATCAATAAGTTATAAAAAATATAACATCTTTTGCAGAGGTTGAACTTTTTTTAACTCAGACACTAGATCCAAGAATCATATCAATATAAGTGGTAGTATGCGTTGAGTATGGCGAATACGCGAGGCAAAAATTATTGTTCCGTATACATTGCCCGCGAGCAATAATATACCATATGACATGAAAAAGAGACATTATTTATTTGTCTTCAAAGAGTAAACTTCCTGTAGTACACTTTTATCTATTCTGTGCTCTACGTTTTATAACAATAATATCATTTTGGAACTAAAGTATCAAAACTTGATGTATGATTCTTCCTAATTATTGTAATGTTGTATGTTTTATTAGTTATCTATTTATCTCTTTATTGTACACCTTTAAAGTGAAAAACAATATATAAACATTTAGGTATATCAATCGGCGGTCTTATCGCTCACGGCGATTTCTTCCAGACAATCTTTGTACGGATGTTATCAAATATAATTTATAATAACTGGCCTGTTGGGCTAGTGGTTAGTAATCCTGACTGCTGAGCCAAAGGTAACGGCTTAGATTCTCACCCAGGAGAAATAATTGTTTGATGAGCATGATCATTTTGTTATGTATCTGGATGTAATTTATCTGTAATATTTATGTATTTAGAAATATAGAAGTACATTTATTAGCAGTCTTGTTACATTATTACAGGCCTTGCCTAACTTTGGATCAGGCGGCCGTGAATGTGATGTGTCAAATTAATATTATTATTGTAGCGCCAGTGGATAAAAAGTTGAGGAGCAACAGATTATCGTGGTGATTTGAGCGACAGATAGTTCTAAGCTCTTTAAACTATACCAAGACATACTTGGTATAATTTGTATGTATTAATTGTGTTTTTGTAAAGTCTCCGATGACGTGACATGTCCTCACGTCGCGGGATTATACAAAAGTAAAATGTAATTATAATTTAAAAACCAACAGCAAAATATTGTAACGGAGTCAGAGGGTTGGTCTCGTGCTAGACACGTGGTCGATCCGGTAATTAAATTATTGAGGAAAATCATACACGTTATCTCAAGGTTTCACAGTTTATAATTAAACTTGGTAGATCTATTACAAACAAATTTAGGTGTAAACAGAGTTAGGTTCAAGGCGTGAGGGTCTTCAGAGGATTTGATTGTTGGCTATCCGGTGATGGAAGGAAGTACTGAACTCGCTGTGCAGGCTGGGGCGTAAGAGGCGCGGTGTACGGAAGGTATTTAACGGAAGGTAATTGTGTTAAAAAAAAAATACGTAAATACTAATAAATCTTCCTTTGTAGTTTGATAACTCTGTGACCGTGTTAAAGTAAATAAATATATTATTATATAATTAAAATTAAGTAGCAGTATTCCCCTGTATATTTGTGACATATACTCTCATAATTCATAAGAATCATAAGTCACAAAGATACACAAGACATGGAACACAGTGAAAAGGAAATTAAGACAAATAATGTGTCAAGACGCTTATATTCATTTGAAAGAAAAAAAGAACATCTGTATATGAAAATCCCAGTCATAACTTGAGGTCCGCCTCGCATGAAACTTCCCATTCAGGGAAAATCAAATATCATAGCGGTACATCAACATTTTTTTGATACCCTACTGCGTTTCGCCCTCCACATATATTCGTATTATTACCGTGTACTTTACGCTAAATTGCGTTGAGTATGCGCAGATTGTTTCCTTGATGTGATGTGAATGAAAAAACTGATACCATTGTCACGGTTGATTTAATGCTGCACAGTTCATTTGATTTAACCCAAGCACCAACTTATCTAGAGTTAGTAGAAGCTGATACTCTGTCATACAGATCTAGCTAATACAGATACTTGGCCAAACAACAAACAATGACACTTAATTGTAAATTCTAACACCTAATTTACAGAAAATAAATTATATCAGTCTCTCGCACTACCTCTTGACATTAATTATAGTTGCTAAGCTTAAGATCCGATTTGTAATAAGTGAGCAGAATTCTTTGTACTAATTTTTTTAGCAAACGCGCACAGACAGGAATGTAAAATTTGGAATATATTTAAAGTTTAGATGTAGAAGAAGAAGTGCAGTCTATACAATGACAGATCAAGTTATACTGGTCATAAACAAGACAAGGCATTCAAAAACGGTTGAAATCCGATCACCAGGCGATCTCTAGTTTAAATATATGATTTTATTTGATTGATTAGAATGCCGAGGATCGATTTCAAACATAAAACTTCGGAAATAAACCACCTACCTAATTACATTAACTGTGGGAGAGCCATGCTTCGGCACGTATGGGTCGGCTCGACCGGAGTGATACCACGGCCTCACAGAAAACCGGCAGTAAAGCAATGATTGCATTGCTTTTCACCGAGTGAGTAAGGTTACCACAGGCCCTAACCCTTCCTTCTCTCCCCCTCTTCTCACCCTACCCACACTCTCCCTCCTCCCCTCTTCTCCTCCTACCCGCACTCTCCCTCTTCCCTCCCTTCCCCTACTCCCAACTTAAAGGCCGGCAACGCACTTGTGACTCTTGAGGTGCAGGTATAGGCAGGTGCCCATGGGCGGCGATAGTCACTTACCATTAGGTGACCCGTCTGCTCGTTTGCCCCCTACCTGTGCCATAAAAAAAAATACATACCTAACTACTTACCTAATAACATACTAAATAACAAGTGTATCTGTGATATACAAAAACAGTAGTATTATACAAACAAATTGACACATAACCACTGTCTTATGGTAAACGATTACCAGCACCTTGAAACGCTCAGAACAATAACAATGTATATCGTGTGCCGTTAGCCCTACCTCCTCTTGATGGAGCTCTTACCTCATCGTCAAATAAACATTACGCTATTTTTTTTGGTTGAAAGTGCGGTGACAAGAAATCGAGATTTAAAAAAAAATGAAATCTACAAATTTTATGTTTTTTAGGGTTCCGTTCCTCAAAAGAAAAAAATAACCCTTATAGGATCAATTTGTCGTCTCTTTGTCTCCCTGTCTGTCAATACCCCTTTTCTCAGGAATCTGGCAGGCTGGAGGTATCAAGTTGAAATTAACATCAAATAGATACTCATGTATGCGGTCACTTTAAACTGTAAAAAAATTAAGCTCTAAGTCAACGCAATCAAAAGTTACGGCCATTTAAACCTTAGATTTTAACTAATGTAAATTAAAACCTACCTAGAATCATGAAATTTGGCATGAAGCAAGGTCTCACAGTACAAGTAAAGGGAAAAATCTGAAAGTCGTTTGCGATTACAAACTTATATTTTGCGGCTGAAATACTAACTTTTAAGTATATCGATGTAAGAGAGAGTGTTTTTAGAACTGCAAAGTTAAGGTTGTCTTTCGGGAAAAACCGGTAACAAGTTACTAATTAAAAACTGCTAAGAACCTAACTACACTTTTTTATATCTAGCCTATACAACATACTATGTATATTATAATATGAAATATAAAGAAATAATATTAATAGATGAAGTACTGTTGTAACAATAAAAATACGTTTAAGCAAATAACAATTATTATTATTATCTTAAACATGGATACAGTTTTATCTTTAGATGTTACTTCTATTTTTTGACACAACATTATTGGTGGTTTTTAATATACTTTACAGCACATACATAATAAGCTAGGGGTATATATTCCACTAAACAACTCTCATCATCATCATCTCAACTATAGAAGTTTCACTGCTGATCACATAGCCTTTCGCTAAAGCCTCTCATTCCCAATATTAAAGTTAAAGTGATTTATTTCTGTATCAATAAAAGAAGACAAACAAGTTATTTCTCCGTCAGTTGAGGCACTGATCCGTTGTGGAGATAAGACTGCAGATAAGAAATAAGAGTCTTTAAACGAACTTTTGTACGGACGTCTACTTTTACGGATACTTCGTTACATGCTATATAGAACTGCGAGTGAAGCTGTACATCATTTAGATGTAAAAGGTCATTCTTGGTTGTAGCTCCTAGAGCCTTTACCTCACACTATATTTAAATACTAACGATAGAAAAGCATCAAATGAATACAGCTTAATTTAAATTTGCACAGGTTCTTGAAAAATGTAAAAGAAAGTCAGACATTATGTTAAGAAGTTAATTACATATTTAAGCAGAAAAAAAAATGGGCAAAATTAAGAAACCTTTGATTTGAAGTCGGTTTAAAATGAACAGCAGCCTGTCACGAATAAGAACTCAGATTCTATATTTGTAAAAGAATATGTAGTACGCTTTTACGATATAATTTAATTTCTAATTTTAGACAAGGAACATTTACACCTGTAAATCTATTTCAGTGAAGAAAATGTTAAAAACGGATTGAAAAATTACCACGAGAGCTTGATTGATGATTCCAGATATAGTCTGTAACATAGGCTTCGGTTTCTGCTGTTATCCGTTTGATTATCGTTTTAGGGGAAGTGGCGGATGAGTAACTCAAAATCTACAAGCAATCTTTCAACAGCATTGTGATTTATTTTATCTTAAGCTTTGAAAAATAAGAAAGAAAGAAAATAAAATTTCTGAGTTTTAGCAAATTATTAAGAATCATTTTTTTGGGTATTTTAAACTTTAAAATGACCGGAGATTTTTGTTTTGTAACCATGTTTTGTAACAATGTCGATGATTTTTGAATGTGAATTGAACTACCCTCAATGAATTCGTGCATTCCCTGCTACTCACTCTCTGAATTCTTACTGAACATTTTATCGGTTGCGTCAATTGTATATATTATTCTATAGATAGGTGTAACCGAGTGTGTTTGAAAATGATTTACATTAACGTAGTGAGAGAGCAGAATGGGATGAATGTTGGCAATAGAAACGTGATTCACGTGGGTAAAATCTATAATATTACAAATGGAAAAGTTTGTAAAGACGTTTGTTACTCAGTAATACTCTTACTTAAGGCTAATAGAATGAGGATAGAATTTTGTAGACAGATATAATGTGTCCTGTAATAACATATAGATATACGGAAATTGATATTAACGTGGGTGAAAAAAAAAATATACTAGTTTAAACAAGGATTTCTACAAAAGCCTTACACACGTAACAGTGAACAGAAAGTAAAAAGAAGGCGTTACCTTGCAGTTTGATACGTTTACTTTATACCACACAATAGTATTACTGATACAACTTACACACGTAAACTTAAATGACTAAGCAAATCCTCTTTGATCTACAAAAATAAGGACAGAATGTATAAACAAAACTAGCACTTTGAAGTTTTAATTCAAACCTTGCAGTTTACACATTCAATATAAAAACGTTAGTATATTAAGTTTATTATGTAAAATGAGTAGTGTATCTTCTATTGTTTCATTTGTGATTTTTTTATCGACAATTTCCGTGGAGGATTGTTTAATTTTTACCAAGCATGAAAACTGTAATTTATTTGTGATTATGTATTCATAATGAATATCAGATGTAGATTGTATTTCTTTCTGTAAAGAATTTTACCTGTAGTAGTGATTTCACTTGCAAAAAAATTTTTTTCTAGCCCTCGGTAGAACGTATGTTGTTCTGTACCCCTGATGACGTGCGAAAGAAAATATGCCGATGATCGGTTAAGGGTTAAAGGGTGAAAGCGTGACAAAGAAACTAACAAACCAACTCACATTCGCATTTAAGATATAAGATATAGGATAATTGTAGCTGTAGAAATGATATCTATCCTTCGTAAATTATAGAAAGTAATGGATCAAGTAGTTAGTGATACAGTTTACGCGCCTAAGTTGGAGTGAACTTTGAGATTATCAGATCTAATAATAACCTTGGAATATTTTGTTCCAGTAAAAGCTTAAGGGGTACTGTCATGTGTGGGAACTCTTGTGCTAACCCATCATCTACATAATCCTGACTAATATTACAAATGTAAGAATGAGTTTATATGTTGCGCCTCATGAAGACGTAACAAACAAACAAACTTAACTACTGAACCGATCTTCATGAAACTTTCCGTGAAGCCTTCGGGTGATATTGGAAGGTTTCCACGCGTTAAAATAAGGGGCATGGGTACTTGTTCAAAGCCCGGGAGTGACACGTCTAAAAGACGATTTAATGTGCATCTCGCCGTACCTTCTAAATAATCATTATTTCTGAAGAGTTTATTCTGTTGCTACTCCACGGGATGGGCAATTAATTGCTCAAAGGTGAGCTGTGTGCTTAGTTAAATTGAATACCTTAT
Organism: Callimorpha dominula; assembly: GCA_949752705.1. Lineage (NCBI taxonomy): Eukaryota > Metazoa > Arthropoda > Insecta > Lepidoptera > Erebidae > Callimorpha > Callimorpha dominula. The sequence goes on along the minus strand of OX457004.1, from coordinate 21,357,566 downwards.
TAAGAGGTAGTACCACCAGCTGAATCTTTGTGCAACTGCACAAAGATTCAACTGCTGGTATTGGTTGAATCTTTGTGCAGTTGCACAAAGATTCAATTAAACTACAGATTTTCAAACATTTACATTTACTGTACTAATAACCATACAATAATATTGTAGAACGTGCTGTAATACTCGAACGGGTTATGAAAATTAAAGCAATTTAGAAGCGCAGTCGCGGCTAAGAGCTTATTAAATACAAAGTTAAGTACTGGCGCAAGATTAGTATTATATTGTAATGTTTTTCAGTAGAAAAGTACGACTAATCAGAGTTAGTTAAACGTAAAATGATGATGTAAGTATTTCACTTCTGCTTAATGAGAAGAATCCGGACCAACTTTTTAGTGAAAAGGATTTATTTTTTTATTTAAAAGATATTATTAGGTATTAAGAACTCACCTGTCTCGAGCTGCTATATGTGGAATTGTATAAATATTAATTTTTGTATATGATGCAATTTTTATCCATGTCCATCCATTTCCAATTAATAACATAGGCTGAACGCATTATCAATGTTAACGTAAAGAAGCGAAGGTAAAAAAGAGAAACGTTGTTAGTAAAGTTAGCCAAGTTTAAAATCAACCCGAGTACAATGTGTTTCCTCGCAAATACAAAAAAGTAAAGAAACGCAATCTATTGATCGTTGACATTAGATTACGACACATCGACTAGACACAAAGATACATAGATTTTAATATAGGATGTAGTTCTCATACATTAAAATAAATTATCATACTTATGTCCAAAAGTTACTAACTATCGCATTAAGCATTCCTGTGTATTCCTTGTTACTTTATGTAAAACAATGTTACACAGACTAGATAATAGTACTTCCACAGTACCACGAACGTGGTGTCTGAAGTTTCAGACATTTTCCAGCGCAGTGGACAAGACAATGCTATTCGTTTGATATAGTTCCTGATGAGGGTCGACATGTTAGTCTAAACTTGTATTTCAGCACAGATTTATATGTAAACTAGTTTTTCGTATACATAGAAAAGTTAGTTTGATGAAAATTATGTGTAATAAAAATACTAAAAGACAAATGTATGTTAAGTATTAGATAAATTTCAAATACGTTCCCATTTCCCCCAGCTCGCTGTCGAAGTAAACTTCTATTTCACAAAAGTATTTAATTTACATGAAGAAGTTTACAAGAAACTCGCGTAGTCATTTTATTTGCCTTGAATTAAACTATGTTACTTAGTTTGGCCGTCAATCAAGCAAGTATGCACATCTCTCTGTTTAAGGCATTCGGTTGGCATTCCCTATCTGTGGAAATTCAATGATGTATATCTCGTCAGAGTTTACAAACCGAGGGTGTATGATAGATTTAATTAATTTTTAATGACGAATTTTCGCCAATAAACGCATAATTCAATCAGATTTACAAACAAAGGTATGGAACCATTTCCAAACAATTACTAGCATCTAGAAAATTTGTACTTAAGTACAAGTCCGAGTCAAATCTTTTTTGTTACAATAAAAACTTTCGTGAGTGGTATTCATATTTATTAAAAACTATAATATTAATATAATATTAAAGCGTCCTGCCGCGACGGTGTCAGGCGTCACACTGTGTGATGCCGATGCCGAGTGTGACACCTGACACCGTCGCGGCAGGACGCTTTACTCCTTGAGAAAGGGCCCCCGTCGGGTCCGAAACTAGTCGGGCATCCCCGAAATACAAACGTGAGTAAAACCGTATAGTTTTTAATAAATCTTTTTTGGCCAACTTATGCCAAAATATTTAAATTTATACCTACACGTATTCAGCAAAGCTTAATAAACCTTTCTATTATAGACGCAAAAAACAAATCAGCTTGATCTCAAAGTCAATCGTAAGGATCCATAATCCAATACCGGTTAACCAAACCTCTTGAAGTACATGAAAAGTATCAAAGGCTAAGCCGAGATCACTAGCCACTGGAACGATTTACAGCGTACCTTTCACCTAAAAAGTTATTGGTTAGTTTGCGGTGTAATACCAGATTGTCAGAAACGGCTTAAAACTCTCTGAAGTTTATTTCAGGCATATTTACCGTTAGCTGAAGTCTATGTCAAACTGTTGAACTTGAATAGTTTTGAGTATTTCCGGGTTTTGGAGTATATGACGTATCGTATGTTGTAGAAATGCAATCTTAAATAGTATATAATTATCTATTACGAGAATTACATAGGTACCGTGTTAAGCTTTATCAACTTGACGTATAAAACTATTAGATATTCAAATCAAAATCAAACCTTATTTATTTCATTTAAACCCATTGTAGGAATCTTTGAATTGTCAAGAATAGTCAGTCAGTATAAGTCAGTCGTGAAGCTAGTTGCCTGTTCCAAAACGTAGATCCTATGGAGAAGAACAGGCAAGAAACTCCAAGGATACTCTTTTTCACATGTTTTTTTTTTACAAAGTTTTTTAAGCTTTTATGGAAAGTAAAACAATTAATATATATCATGTTTCAGATAGCCGAGATCGCTATCTGCCAGTGTCAATCTATAACCGCCCAGTTTTAAATAGTTGAGACTTGTGAGAAGAAATCGGGCAAATAAACTCAACGCCATTCTTTTAAATCACCAGATACTATAACAATATTTAGTGAAATGTGATACAGTACTTCAACCAAACTTGTATCACATAGATCCAAAACTATGAAGCTGAACGAAAACATTATATCAGATTAAAACCCTTACCGATAAATAAAGTTCCAAATTAGAACTTACCTCAAAGTTTGAGATTGGATAGCTTGTTTCAAAACTAGTCATATTAGGACTTAGGGTCTAGTCAAGGATTTCTCGTGTCTTAATACTAGAAGAATTAAATCAAGCCTTATTATGTGTAATGTTGGATTTATTCATTTAATAAATTATTGTTCCAACTCCAACTTATGCGTCAATAAAAGTTTCCAATATTTTGAGTTACTCAATTTTCGGTTACTGGCTATTCCTTATGATTTCACCTGCTTTAAATTTGAATTAAGTACATATTAAAAGGTTCTTGTGAGATTTAAACACTTGATTAGCGAGATGTGTACGTGGTATTTCTCACCGAAATATATCGCGTGCGATTGTACGACATCTTTGTAAGTAAAAATTTCACTTTTCATATCATTTATGCTCCGTGCTCCTGTATCTATACCATTAAATACAATTCCCGTCAAAAATACCCTAATACTTTTACGTTATCTTTGCAACACTGTCTTAATAATATAATATAATCACGAGCCTTAAGAAATTTATTGTAATTAGCTTATTTGTGTCACCACCAGGCACGGAGAACACAATGCCCTAGTTATGAAATGATCATATTACTCTGCTCTCTAAAGCTTCTCTAACAAAGACACTAACCCTTTCTTATCATATCTCATTATTTATTTTACAACCTCTCATTGTATGCTTACCATTACACAAGTCACATATGTTGTAAATATACGTACCTTGACCGATATAACATGTTAATTATAATTCTAGGGTTGGGTGATGTATGAGTATAAATTACTAAGCAAAAACAGCCTTGTACAAGTGTAAATTTGAATATAGTTAGCTATGTGTTATGTTGGATGTCGTGTAAATGGCAACAGTGAGCTTTTAATATATGTTTCTTAAATGAATATCTGTTATAATGATACAGTTAGGTATTCGATAGCGGACTTCAATTGTTAAATTCTCAGTTACTTAAAACAATTTACTTAGACGAAGACATATCTATTTCAGATCGACAGATAGATAACTCGTATCATTTTATATATACACATAATAAAAAATTTCTAAAAGACGTTGCAAATTTGATTGATGTAATCCTCCTCTTCCCTCTATTTTATTACGTGTAAACCCTAAATCATCATCTCACCGGAGCTAACGGTGAAGTGCCTATTATGTCGGAATCAAACTGACTAAAACTACAAGGTGTCCCGTCACTAGGTACTTGCTAGTTTCTGCTCCCCTTAGAACTCACAACTAGGTTATTGTAACTTAACATTTTTACGTTAATTTTTCTTGCAGGACAAGAACTTTCATTGCGCGGTATAGAATCAGTAGTTGCTCTGTAGTTTGATTTGCCTTTACCAGATGGCACTGAAGTATGTTAATTTGCTAAATGTGGATGTCGCCGCAAAGTCCTTTTAGACCCACTTGTTTGAAAGTCTCTAGGAGAGTTCTGTTTTGTGTTGGGTGACAAGGTCGCAGGAAAAATGTACCTTAGTGAAATGGTAACTTTTTGCATAGATAGATTATGAAGAATCACAAATCCAATCCCATAATATTACACTCTGGTGCAGAAGTGACTTTAACAAAGTCACTTAATATCGTAAGAGTTTAATATGCTCATCTTATCCCGCTTCTTATTACTTTTACAGAGGTCCCGTACTCTGTTATCACATAATTATTAAAATAACATTATGCTTTAAGACGTCGACACGTGCCTTGTTTTACGGTTTCATATGCAATAAACTTTTACCGTCATCTTTTGGGTTTTACTCTCTATATTTTAGTGCAGTATTCTTGTATAACGTTTTGGGGTTAATATTTTCATGCTGTTTATTTTATAGCACGATGTATGCTTTGCTCGCGGTGATGTACTATGCACTATGTTCTGCTATATCGATGAAGATTTATCACAATCACTAAAACGCACTCCAGTATAGAAATATTATTAAGAATTTATAGAATATGGTGATTGTGGGTGATTTTGCTTATTTTTTTAACGCATGTAAAACTGCCGGTTAAATGCTCTAACGGCAAGTGAACATAAGAAAACAAAACACCGAAAACCGGCGAGCTCATTAAAAGGTTTGGTAAATGTAGAATAGGAAAAACTGTATATCAGGATCATGCAAAATCGGGCTTTATCATCTCTTTCTACCGGAGACGAAAACAGTAGTGCGTCTATGTATTTACGAATGGAAAATATAAGAATTTTAGATGATTAAAAAAATTACCTAAATTACTAGGGTAACTTAGATAGGATAGATAGGTAGGTTAGATACACAGATAATCCCATACTTAAAATATTTATAGCAGTTTATTTAATAAAGACAAACTAAATTAAGACCTTAACTTAATTAACTAAAATGTACATACGTGTACAAGCGATGTGTTCAAAAACTAATATCGTCCCGTTCTGCACAAACGTATGACTATTTTAAATAAATTCGCTGCTTAATTTAAAAAAAAACTTTGAAAGTAAATATAATTATAGTAAGTATGTGTATAGAAATTAATGTTTCAAATAAACAGACAGTGATGAAACAGACAGACAGTGAATGAAAGCGTAACTAAAGTCATTTTATTAAAAAGATTCCGACAAATAGAGAACCTCCTCCTTTTTTGAAGTCGGTTAAAAATGGTTCCTTTTTAACAAAACTACAATTTGCGACATTTCCAATACCTTTTTAATCCTCTTCTGATAGAGACATAAGGCCTACCTTATTTCATTAAAATACCCTCATACTATGTGCTGTAGTGTCTCGCAGTAGATATAATAACAACAAAATGTGGCTAACTTGTTCTATTACATAAAGCTGAAAACCCAGTCAACTATCCGTTTTCCACGGTACTAAAGACTTTGTTGGCAAGTTTGATCACCAATCCTCCAACTTTCAATCCCAACTTGTTTGTTACTTAATCACTAGTGATCAGTTTCCTTTATTTCTTATTAAAAAAAGTATTATACAAGTCCAACTCAGCTACTACTAAGTTATGAAGAAATAATAAGTAATGTATAAAACATAAATAGTGATTATAAAATCTTATTATAAGTATGTGTAAGTGTGTTTTTGACTACTCGACGTTTCGACCGAATTTCACCAATCGTGGTCACGGATAATCTACCCGTCACCCCCATTTATCTTGCTTAAACAGAGATATTTGGGACAATAATATCTTGCTTTGAATAGTTGAAAAAACTACTACTACATATTATTATACTCTTTCTAGGTATCCAATTTTTCGTCTTCAATAATGAGTATTGGTCTATTTAAAAATGTTAGAAAATTGTTGCATTTTCACAATAATTAAAGATAAGCTTCCTCAGCGAAGCGCTTACGGTTTTAAAGTTAGAAAGTTGAATTAAAATTAGTAATAAACTTTTAAAACACACATCTAAACTAATATTATAAAGAGGAAACGTTTGTGTGTATGTTTGTAATATTTTCACACAAAAACTACTGAACCAATTGCCATGAAACTTGGTATGTAGATAGCTGGAGACGTGGATTAACGCATAGGCTACTTTTTATCCCGACATTAACACGGGATTAGGACTTACGCGGGTGAAACCTAGAGGCGCTGCTAGTTATCTATAATGTTAAACAATATTATGATAGCCTTGTAATCGCAATTTAATTAAGTAGGTGTATTAGACCTACGTGTATTAGATAAATACATTTTGAACTGTAAATATACATTGCCAGTCTTAGCTGCATTATATTATTATGTGTTGTCTTATGTTCGTTAGTTCATCAAAAACGTTAACACCCTCAACGCAGTAGAATGTTGCACACTCACTGCTTCAGTAAAGTTAAATATAAACAATCATAACTTTAAAATTTAAAACCCCTGACTCGATAATCCCTTCAACGGTTAGAAAAGAGCTGGTGGTCTTCGAACGGCTGAACAGTTTTTCTTGAATTATATCTAAGAACACTCTCAAACAAGTCACCTTTAAAAAAAAACGCACTTAAATCGGTCCATTCGTTTGGGAGCTACGATGCCACAGACAAACACACAGAAACAAAGATACACAGACACAGAGACACCTCAAAATTATAACACCCCTCTTTTTGCGTCGGGGGTTAAATATATCGAACAGCTAAAGGTTTTACGTGAAGAAGAAAAATACTGAAATAACAAGTTGCTCGTCTTGTTGTGAGCGTAGTGAGTTGTGAGCGTAGTGAGTTGCGAGCGTAGTGAGTTGCGAGCGTAGTGAGTTGCGAGCGTAGTGAGTTGCGAGCGTAGTCAGTGAGACTTGTACAGTTACACATAACACAATATGAGAGATATCTCATATATTGTGTCACTCGTTACAAGTCTACTTTTATATCACAAAAACTTTTAAATGATTTTACATTTCAATACAAAAAAAAGTTATTTTTGTTTATCCTTCGGGAACAGGAATTTTTTTCGGGATAAAAAGTATTCTATGTCCTCTTTTGCATGTCAACGTGAACGCAAAATTTAATGATGATCGGTGCAATAGTTACAGCGTGAAAGCGTAACAAACAAACAGTTTTATTTCGTATTTATCATATTATTAATATAGATATTATGTAGGTACTGAAGATTGCCTGGTGGTTAAAATTCAACCATAAATTCATACATTTAGAAGAAAGAAAAAGCAAATTATTTATTCTATAAAACATAACATACATAAATTAAAAGATAATAACATATACAAAAGAAAATTAAAAACATTTAAAATTTTAATAATAAGTAACATTTCTCAATGTGTCAATGTTACTTAACACTGACGATTCACATAACACGTCAATGTGCCACGTATCCGACCACGTTTCTGTGAAATGTTACTTATTACAACAAAATACTTTTTATGTTAATAAAAAAAGTAAATAGGAGGAAAATCAGTGCCACCTCAGTACTGATTTTCAGTGCCCAACATAGTTGTCGACTTGGCGCTGACAGCCGTAATTACCATGTGGTAATGAAGTATACAAGTGTAGCACTCCTGCTAGGTATGGATCTATTTGTTACCTCTTAATTTCCAGTAAAAGTTGCAGTTTCTTTGTTAGACTTTCCATACCATGACAAGGAGAGAGGATGATGAGGTCAAAATATATAGGGACGCGTGTAGCTTGATGAAGCCGTTTTTACGTGATTTTAAAATTTGTTTTTTTATTTATTTTTTATTAGAACAAAAGAAAAACATTAACATTAATTACAAAAATCGTCAACCTGTGGCACAGTTTGTTGGCGATAATGGCACTCGTTTTTATAACAAATATTTACATAATCATATTTGAGTAACGTGTACACAGTAGTTTCTCTTTACATTGGTAGGTATTTTTTATATATACCTTACCTAGTTATCTTATATACTAGTAGTTTCTAAAAAAAATACTTTTCAGTCTTTTCTTTAATGTTAATCTAATTTCGTTGCTTTTATCTCTTATAAAATCTATTTTGTTAAATATTAATGGAGTCGGGTATTGCCTGATTCTCATACCATAAAAATTTCTTATTGACGGTATCACATATTTGCCCTGTTGTTTGATATTTAACATACATTGCAATGTTTAACATACATTGCAATGTTTAACATACATTGCAATGTTTAACATACATTGCAATGTTTAACATACATTGCAATGTTTAACATACATTGCAATGTTTAACATACATTGCAATGTTTAACATACATTGCAATGTTTAATTTCAGCTTACTGCCCTACTTCTATGTATAAACAGAACTTTACGTATTCTTCATTTCACGCTCCTCCACGTACTCGTATGGTAGGATTCAGGATGACAAGGAAAAATCTAATTATTCTCACTTATATTCAAAGTATGAATATTTTCAGTAGTCTGAATTCCTGTACCTCTGTTCTAAACGTGTATTTGAACCATTCATTTGATTTATTCTCGTTTTTCCTCATGCCATTTTTTTCTGCAATTTCCTCTTTCAATAAATTACCTGTTTTATCCACACTTAACATCGTGAATGTAAACGTAAGTTTTTTGTTGCCCCTCAATCCACTAAACGGCTCTTAGGAGCCAGCATCAATATTTTCGAAACATATTTATATTTACTAAGCCATCATCATAGACTGCCGCTATTCATTAGGGTCGGTCGGTAAAATGTGTAACATTGGAAAGTTGGTTTCTATTATGGCCGGCCATCAGCCTGATGCCAACCCTCCTTGGGAATGTAGTAATTTTAAGATGGAAAAGAACGTAAATTTGTATAAGAAAAATGGGTAGAGAGAGGAACGCAAGTCTCGGATGGAGAACGGGACTGAGTCTGCAACAGCTCGCAGAGGCCGTGGTCACGCACCCGAATGTCCCGTATTTCTTGTGACTGGAGAGGAACAAGAATACCATCACAATCTAGAGAGGAACAGGAACCCCTAGTTTATATGTCATATAAATAACCAACATAGTGAAGAGATATCATATACTGTAAACAGTAATTCTCTACCGGTCAACCATTGGGTGATGCAGAGAAAATAGGAAGTAGGTGCGTTTTAACTAAAATTAGTTTAAGAAACAAAATATTATCTATTCACACTAAATATACGATGTAAAATGTTACCACTTACATAAATACTATACATTTATATACCACATACATATACACACATACATACATATACACATATATATACTTATAACAACGATAGATCACTAATTATGGGCAAGTTGATTTGCCAATTGTTTGAAGAGATACTCCTTTACTTTTACTTTAAATGAGTAATTGTTGGTGGTTATCCTGATCTCAAGAGGAAGCTCATTCCAAAAAAGAACGGATTGAACGAAAAAAGATGATTATCTTATCTCTCTCAAAATAAACCATCTATTTGATAGACTCAGTCCTACGAATATTTTTGTTAAAACATTTCTGATTCAGATATTTTTAATGTCTGTTTTATAGCGTTCGTGGAACATTTTACTCAGTTAACGTAAAACGTGTCAACACCCTCAAAATTTTCCTTAACAATGCATTATACTCACAAAAAAATCGAAAGCACATGATTTTCGTATACTAAAGTTTATGTGCTTATATTTATAAAGATCTGTGTATATTATTACTCAGATTCTATTTATTTTTAGTTACTATTAATCCTGCATCGCGCAATGAAAGTTTTAACGCTGATTAGCGTGTATATAACTTCTCTACTTCAACTATAAGGTCTCGGTCTACCTTGCGCGATCACCTAGATATTTTACAAGTGTCTTCAATGTATACTGCGTTACGGGTTTATTACACATATCGATTAGTAACTGAAAAACATCTAGGTATGTCAGATAAAGATTAATATGTTTAGAAAAAAAGGCATCAGGGTGCTTTTAAGTTTCCCAAAAGAAAGGAACAAAAAAACAACTTTTTTTCCGAAAATGTTTTTTTTTTCTTTTCTGATTTTTATATTGCAGTCGTACATATACGCACTGCTGTTACGAGACTGTATTAACTCAAAATAGGGTGAATTTCAGATTATTCATTTTTCATACGTAAATATCAATTCCCTACGCGTCAATAAATATAAAATAATAATAATAAATTGTAATAAGCCAAATTTTTCAACAAAACAACTAAAAATAATTCTTTTTTTTTTATTTGTTCAGACAATAGAGTATTAACTAAAAAATTGGAAATAACTTGATAACCTGCAATCTTTTAGATAATAGATAATTAATACATAAATCCCTAAATTTTATCAATAATCTATATACAGTGTTCACTTTTTATAATCTTTAACAGGAAGCGAGTAATCAGTTTTCTTTCGTTTCTAAAAAAAGCTTCATTTTGAGTTGTCTCTTGTAATAGCAGTGCGATATATAACCGCTCCTTTAAAAATCTAATCTTTCGAAATATTTAATTAACATATAGGCTGTACACCCTGCGACGTCCGTATCGTATGCAACGGGAAGATAATATATACTTTCTACAGAGAAATGTTAAAAAACCCATGAAATTAAATATAATCCTACTAATATTATAAATGTGAAAGTTTGGATGGATGGATGTTTGTTACTCTTTCACGACAAAACTCCTAAACTGATTGCGATGAAACTTAGTATGTACATAGCTGGAGACCTGGATTGACATATAGGCTACATTTTATACCGACATTCCTACGGGATCTGGACTTACGCGGGTGAAACCGCGGGGCGCTGCTAGTATTATAAATATAAAAGTTTGGATGGATGGATGGATGTTTGTTACACTTTCCCGCAAAAACCACTGAACCGATTGCGATGAAACTTAGTATGTAGATAGCTGGACACCTGGATTAACGCATAGGCTACTTTTTATCCCGATATTCCTACGGGATCGGGAGTTTTATTGCTTTCAAGGCTGCAAATCTAGTATAGGATTTTATTGGAAGAAATTCTAGCTCATTGTCAAGTCGATCAGAGATATTTGGTTTTTAATTCTACAGCGGACAGATGGGTGTTGTTGGAGTAATTATTATGTAAGTACATGTTATGTTTATAACGTTCCTAAAGAGCGTGATCGCAACTAGCAAACTTAGACGGCTCAGCAGTCCGTGAGCGTGAACCTAAACCCTCTGACCGGCAAATTTCAATCTTTGTCCACATACCAACTTGGCCGACAATTAAAAGTTTGGAGCCAAAACGTATTGACGTAAAAACGGTAGGGTTGAATGTATAAATTTGCGAATATGTTACAGTTTAGTGGTTAAGTGACATTTGAGTTGAAAAAGACAAATAGACTACTGGAATTTAATTAAGCCAATTATCCTGGTGATGGGGATGAAAGTTTTGTCACGTTAAACGATGGCGAAACGTTAGAGGTTCGTATAAAAATGATTTAATCCTCTAAGTACATGTATTGTTACATGTGTTTGATATAGATTAATTATTTATTATTTTTAGAAGAAATTTATTACAACCGTCAACGTGCAATCATATTCGGTTACGTGGAAAAAAAAATGTAATCATACTACGACTAACATTTTCTTTCCTAAGACAAGAACTGTCCTACGTTCAAACTTACAAATTACTTTAGCCGTATTTATATTTTAGCATTTATTTGACAAAGTTAATTTCAATTTCCTTAAAGAGGATAAGTGAATGTAACAAATGTTGAGATTTATGAGCAAATCGACATCTGCGTAAATATAAAAGGAAAAGCTACGGCTATCTTGTTTCAAAGATCAGCATCTTGATAAAATGTTGCGTCAGCTGCGTTGCGTAGTTGACTTGGCATAGTGAATGTAGCGACTTCTACACACAACAAAACGTACATATATAAGGTATATATAGAACTTCCATGATCCGCATGATCACCTAGCCTAGTCGGTGAATCCCCCCTTTGTTTTAGAGGGACATTTCATCCGTTCCTCCACATATAAATTCCGATTCAGGAAGCGACCTCTTGCATGGGTCGCTGGTAATCTATATTAATAATTCGGTCAAGGGGAACGGTAGACTCGATTGCAACCTCCCTGAATAATAAAACATAAAAAAATAATGTTTTCGAGTCGACAAAATACTCGACAATCCGAATTTTGCGGATATATGATCCGCAAAATTCGGATTGTCGAGTATTTTGGTAAATTCTAACGGTGCAAATGGCAGTCGCCATATTGGCCACTGGGATGCCATCTTGAGTTCGTTAAGGCCGATTCACACGTATATCTTGAGTTCGTTAAGGCCGATTCACACATATATCTACCTACAATTTGTAAAAGATTGTGTATTATGAGTCACATTTCACCCGAGCGAAGCCGGGTTTTCATCTAGTAGTTACTTATTCTTGAAATAACATAGTAATTTGAAGTGTTTGTACATGTACACACAGTGGCATAACACAAATGTATCTTCTTTGCAGATGACGTATCTATTATCTTGACATGCAAAAATGATATAGCAATTAACTATACAATTGACAATTTAATTAAATGGCTGCATGACAACAACCTGCCTGCAAATCTAACCAAAACACTATACAGACAATTTCAAACGTATCAATCAATAGTAAATCCTAGAACACTTGCTCATGGTAACACATCAATTAAAGAAACAACACATACCAATTTTTTTTGGAATTGTAATATACAGATATTGCAAACGGAAAAAGCAAACTGATGGAGTGTGCAATTAAGTAAATAGCTTCGTTTACTTGCTAAATAGACTTAAAACTACATCCACCATGGATATGCAAGTGCCGTACTAAGGTACGGTCTAATATTGTGGGGGAATTCTACTGATGCCCACTGATGCCCAAAGAGTGTTTCTGTCTCAAAAAACGTTCAAGTCTTGTGAGGTTACCTCAAAGAAATAAACATATTGCCTTTACTGGGATTGTATATTTTTGAAATTTGCGTATTTGTTAAAACTAATTCTCATATTCTTTTGAAAACAAGAGATGTCTATTCTCGTAACTCACGAAGTGGAGAGTGACTCGCAGTAGAATTTGTTCTTAAAACTATGTTGTTTCAAAGGAATTGCTATGTTATGTGTGTAAAAATATTTAATAAAGTACCATCAGCCATCCAAGAGCTTTCTATTTCTATATTCAAAAGAAGGCTAAAATTGCTACTGCTTAAAAAATGATTTATTCAGTTAATTGAATCCAGAACATTGTAATTATATTACAGTGTTGATTATTGTAATGCATACGTTATATGTTAGGTTTGACATTGTATTATTACTGGCCTGTTGGTCTAGTGGTTAGTGACCCTGACTGCTAAGCCAGAGGTCGTGGGTTCGATTCCCACCCAGGACAAATAATTGTGTGATGAGCACGATCATTTGTTCTGTGTCTGGGTGTAATTTATTTATAATATGTATGTATTTAAAAATATATAAGTATGTTTATCAGCAGTCTGGTTACCATAGTACAGGCTCTGCCTAGTTTGGGATCAGACGGCCGTGTGTGAGATGTGTGGAGTTATTATTATTATTATTATTCCTCTTTATTCAACTTAATACTTATAAATTACATTTTTGAATATGTACAAAACAATATATGTATTTAAAAATATAAAAAATAGGAGACTACCGACATCGGGTACAAGGACCGGTGGTTAGGGCTTCAAAGACAGGAACCTCCTCACTATACGGGCCGTGTCGAGAAGAACTGCCTTCTGCATCAGTCCCTTGATCCAGCCCTCTAACGCGAGCCTCTTAAGGTGTTGATCGAGGCTCTTGGCTATTAATCCATGAGCAGATATAACAATCGGAACAATGATCGCCGAATCGACATTCCACATATCGACAATCTCGTGAGACAAATCCAAATATTTTATTTGTTTTTCTTTTTCAACTTTCACGAGGTTCTCGTCATGAGGAATAGCGATATCGACAATCATTGCGCGGCGCTCTAATCGGTCTATCAGTACTAAATCAGGTTTTCCTGAAACAGAGACACTAATCGAACACGGTACGCAGTAAGCTTAGTTCCCAACTATGTAGACCGACAATTTTCCCCCCATGACGTTTTCATTCATTGGATAAGTCCATTTCATGCGGCGCACATCACCACCGGCAGCGGGGGCCCTATTCGAGGTCAGTGGTCCTCGGGGTCCTAATTATTATTATTATTACTATTATAAGTCCCGATCCCGCGGGAATATCGGGATAAAAAGTATCCTATGCGTTAATCCAGGTCTCCAGCTACCATACCAAGTTTCATCGCAATAGGTTCAGTGGTTTTTGCGTGAAAGAGTAATAAACACCCATCCAAACTTTCACATTTATAATATTAATGGGATATGTAGATTTCCGATTCAAATTTCTAAAAACACCTCATTAACAACAATATAGATGTACCTCAAAAATACTAAATACTTCTTAACAGCCCTTAGTAAGGAAGCAGATGCTACAGCTATCCCCTAACGGCATACCATTGTTGAAGTTTGATATATAGCTCAAACTGATTGAAATTTGATACAGCCTGTGGGCTGGACTTTGTAATTGGCTTTACTGATTCAAGGCCGGACTCACCCGGAATACATTATGTATAAGTAATTCCAGTAATTCTTTAACAAGGAGGTAAAGAGAAAATACATTACACATTTGACTGCATGTGTGCCGCAATTAACCAATAACCATAAAAATACATATACACCTATAAAAATTGATGTACGTATGATATTTATTCTGGTTTCAAGAAAAATTTAAATCTACACTTTTTGGCCTCCTGCTGATCAAGAAGTGACCAAGGTGTGTAGGGAGTTTCTCGGAGATTTCCCTCTTGGGAAATACCTGGGTCCCTCGCAATAGACAAAGTTGTTAGAGTACGACGTGTGCTTTTAGTCGGTTGGATTCTGAGAGGATATTTTATCGTTAGCTCAATTAAAAAATTACATTAAAGTAAGAACACTCTCAAAGAAAATACTTAAAATATAGTTAAAGCGTTTTCTTTTTTCCGACAGTTAAATTGTGATAGCTTTTTTTAATTGTCACTAAAGCAATCTAACACTTTTCAATAAAACTATTTTGTTACTTCGGTGCCCAGGATTAGGTCTAATCCGCAATTCATTTATTTGATAGAATTGTATCCAAAAACCAACTTTTTATCCATCGTGACGAAGGTTCACCGGCTACAAAATTTATCGCTTGAAATTGTCTATTATATAAATTACCAAAACAGTCTTTTGGAGACAAAGGAAAAGTTGTAAGTAAGATTTGTGAAGATTTGAGCTTTCACTTGTAAATCTTTTAGGAATTAGAATATTTTACTTCACACAGTTATATTTTATATTACAATACTTTATTTCTATTAAGCCGATGATTAACGATTGAAAACTAACGCTATTATGGCTACATTAATTTCATGACAAAAAGTAATCGAAATGTTCGGCAGTTTGAAGTTGTAATACACAAACCATATTTTATTGCCGTTAACTGAAGTCATGGTGTTTTAGTTTCTGTAGTTTAATTTTAAATAAGAATACGGCCTTTATTAGTTTTTGCGCTGCTTAGCGCTGCTCATACTCATGAATTACAGATCTCAGTAATACGGAAGACATTTTAAAATATAACTTACGGCTAATTAAATAAGTAAATATTATTTGAATCACATTGTTACGAGCCGGGATTCTGGATTAGAAAGGTACACCAATTTATTACTAAAATAGACACAATTTATTTTATTAATTCGCAATTCACACAATTAACAGCATTATCAAGGGTCTTTGCTATTATCACACTTGTTCACAAACTGATCGCAAAACTAGGACTGAATGAATGTCCATTCCGCTTTGCAATGACTTTATATAGTTTCACTACTGGAACGCTGTGTCGCCATCACAAAGTTAGGATCCTCCGACCGGGCCAGACGATTGTACCTGCAGATCGCTATTCAAAGGTTAATTGGAAGTTGTGTATGTACTAATCAGTGCAAGAACCTTAATTCTCTCTGCGTGATTCAAGAGATAGTCCGGCTTGTCTCAGCTAGATCACGCTAAAGTAATTTTTTTTTTTTAGATTTTATGTAGATGTCGATACCGTTTCACATAATATTATAGTGATAGACTTAGTACAATAGTACTTAGTATTAGAAACAAACTGTATTTAAGCATTTTAAGGACTCAACAACACCCACGCTTTGATCTTTTCATGTAATTTTTATCTCTTCAGGGACAATACCAAGTTGCCAACAATTCCAGTTTAAGCAGCTCAAATAAATCCGAGTCGGCAAAAAATTCTTTTTTACAGAAACAAAATGGTGGTACAATGTCTGATGTTATTAGGCACTGAACAAACAAGATAATACATGTCAGATATTCGACCCTAGAGTTCCGCTTTCGTCGACTCCCAGATTTAAATGGATTAACCCCATATAATACATTATTTGTATGCAAAATAGGCTGTGGAAAGGTTTCTTTTACTTTTTTAGCATACTAGGCACGTGTATAGGTTAGTGGGGATGTTTCAGGTAAGTAGTAGACTGTTAACCGATGCAAAAACAGAAGAGGTTTTCAAGTGAACCCGTATATTTATATTTATTTTTTATGTATGACTACGGATAACTTTTTACAAGGTAATCTAATTTCGATATTTTTTCTTTTATTGGATAGGGTATAGTTCGAAGTTGGTCCCATTTAAAATTTAAATAAAAAATTCAACCCTAAGAAACGTAGAAAAACAGGGATGAATGATTGTTCACCCATTGAATTAACACCTGTGAACCGGTTTTGTTGAAACTTCTAATGACAGTTCACTACTGACACTAGTTCTAATAATACTAGTACATGATGGAGACCTGTAGTTGATTTGATGATGGATGCGGAATCCAGTTGAAGGAACCCCTCAACGGTTTACACCACTTATTTTGTGTTTTTGTTCTTATTGATTTATCTTAATGAGAACTTTAAACCTAAAAAAATATTGTTGAATATCTGTTTTAAAAATATTTATAACAAATAACAAAACAAAAAATGAAATTCGAAAACACTCCGGCAAAAAGCCGCGTCGCGTCGCCGCTGCCATCAATCACTTCATCACGTATTCATTTTATTGTTTGTTCCTATGTTTGGCGCCAACTCATAATTATTTAGGTATTAACATTAGTGTAGGAGTTAACTAGGTTCGCGAATGGCGGAGGCCGCTCGCCGAGCCACCATGGCTCGTTGGTCGTCCCGGCTGGAGGCTCCACGTGCTGGCTTTGCCGCCGTGGAGGCGCTCCAGCCGGTCATCGTCGAGTCGGCAGGGCGGCAGCACGGGACCCTTTCCTTCCGACTGACGCAGGTTCTTTCCGGGCACGGCTGCTTCGGGAAGTACCTGCACTCGGTCGCTAGGAGGGAATTGAGTCCCGCCTGTCACCACTGCGACTGCAGTGAGGACTCGGCTCAACACACGCTGGCGGTTTGCTCCGCCTGGGCGACGCAGCGTCGGGCCCTCACTGCAGTCATCGGAGGGGATCTCTCGCTAGCGGCCGTCATACGCTCCATGGCCGGTAGCGACAGGAATTTTACCGTGGTCGCTACCTTCTGTGAGGACGTCATCTTGCAGAAGGAGGCGGCGGAACGGGTCCGGGAGGACGATCTCCACTCGGACTTAATTCGCCGCCGGCGAAACGGGCAGCGGAGGCGCGCTTTCCAGCGTCTCATGCCGCCCTGAGTGTGGCCGCGGGTGGTCGGGACGGGTTTTCCCTTCCACCCGCTATAGTGGCACCCCGCGAGGAGGCGGCGGCCGCGTGTGCCTGGACGTCGCCTAATTGGGAGGTTGTTACCCGAAGGTGGTGCCCGCGCCTTTGCGGGCATTCGCTAGAGGGGTCCGGATGTCTTAATAAAAGCTGTTCTCGGATCCCTCCTAATTTAGGTGCAGTACGGCACACCGTGCGGTTTTAGTCGGTTTGATTACGACACACCACCCCACCGAAAACCCCGGTGGGGTGACGGCCCGAGGGGGTTTCCACACGCATAAAAAAAAAAAGGTTAACTAGTTTATTTTTCGCTTTTCAATTCCAGTTTTCTTTCGTTTTTATTTTTTTGTTAAAAGTTTTTTGTTACTAAACCTATTCTATTACTGGCCCCTTATTCGTTTTATGTACGTGGGTTTTTAAATCATATGTTTCAATTGATCTTCGTACCCTAGGTTTTCGATTTATCTATTTGCTGCTGATTTCTATATGAAGATCCAGACTGGTGTACCTTATTAATTGTCGCTTTATAATTCAATCAAATGTTGTACACAATTGTCATAGATTACGATTTATAAGGAAGTAACCCTTTATTTCGGTTTTTAAAGAGGTTAACTTTCTCACTATTCCAAGAGCAAACTTTCTCTACATTTGCCAATCAAGGTTAAGGCTAGGTAGTCACAAGGGTACAGCTAGAAACAGATCTTTCTGTAATGGTTGCCTATTCAAAATTTTATTCTCAAGCAAAGACACATGTGTAGGTAGGTAGCAAGGACACATAAGTAGCCAATCCTTTTTTTAATTAAAAAATAATGAACTACAAATTAAATTAATAAACGAATTAATTCATCTAAAACCAATAAAATGTCTACTGTGTAAAAAGTACCTACACATTAACTTATATCTTAAATTCTGATAAAACCCTTAATGTTTGAACCTACCAACTAATTCAGCATATCCAAGTGCTCCGAACCGAAGCACATAACTTCAAAAAAAGTGGTCGCATTTGTCGATCAGTCAGGTCATGCAAAATGTAAGGAGGGCCTCAAGATTTGGTTTTGGGTCACGAGTTGGGCAATAATCTACTAGTGTATAAATCGGTGAAAAAATATATCGAAGGCTGACCTCTGGGGAAATACGGCAGATCTTGTCTACTTCTTTATGAGTTTGGAATATTTCGGAATTAGGAGCACCGAATATTTAACGGGTAATGTAATTTGTGAGCTTATAGTTTATGGTTAGTACTTACTTGGATTTTGGCAAGTAAAAGTATTTGATAACAAGGTAAAAGCCTTTCCATAATTTAGTCAGTTGGTATTGATGGGTCATGTTACAGAAATAGGATAAGATCAATAATAAAAATGAAATTGAATAAGTATTGGTAAGCGGATCATTGCCTTATATTATACATTACTAAAGTAAGTACCTACAGAATATTTTATTTGTTACGATGAACTTACTTCTGTAATATATTTAAAAATATTTATTTATATTGGGATATTTAATCGTGGGAGCTCGACCGGAGTGATACCACTGCCTCATAGAAAACTGGCAGTGAAACAATGCTTGCATTGCTTTTCGCCGAGTGATTGAGGTTACCGGAGGCTCTAAAACTTCCCTCCCCCCTATCCCCTCTTCCACCCTTCGCCCCTTAACCTACTCCCACCTTAAAGGCCGGCAACGCACTTGTGACTCTTGAGTTGCAAGTGCCCATGGGCGGTAGTAGTCACTTACCATCAGGTGACCAGTCTGCTCGTTTGCCCCCTATACCATAAAAACAAAAAAAAAAGGGTTTGCTAACAAATGTAACAATAATACAATCACATTAATATCATTGCATAACAGTTATTACTACAAAAGTTACATCAAATTACAAGCAAATACTGCATGCATAATAATATAGTTTGGATACACAAAAAAAAAACAAGTTTACCAAAAAGTTACTCACATAAAAGAAAATTACAAAGTGTTAGTATTTTTAAAACTTTACGAAAGCGAGTTATAGAATTTACAAACACGCCTACAGAAACACTACAGTGGCTTAGTAACTTCTATAACATAGGGATAAGAAGCAGAGCCAAAAACTGTTCTTCTGGGTAGTGGGTAAAGAGGAGTAATGCGTGCACGAGGATATTTATAAGGCACTCTAAAATTTATTTTTGAGACCAACTAAGGATAGTTTATTTTATTTTGAATGAGCTTGTACATGAAAAATAGATCTAGATGTGTTGTTATTGTGTCAAGTGAATTCATTTTGAAATGATTAAGTCTGTCTTTATAGGAGGTTGTTTTTTTTCCCATAAACTCGAGTTAAGTGCCATAAAAATTTCTTTTTGAAAGAAAGAAAGAAAGAAAATATATTTATATTCTTTCTCTCTTATATATGGTATATGATATTTTGTATTTCTTTTATCCTTAGTATATGAACAGATTGAACAGCATAATGCGGTCGCCAAACTACACTAAAATATTCCAGAATACTTCTTACAAAACTATTGTATTACCAAATTTTAGTTCTTGCGTTGCAAAAAACTCTTCCATTCCTTATAATAAAGAGATCCAAATCCAGAGCTCCTGATACTTTTTAATTATCATTTCGAAATGGAGAAAAATGACACCTAGATCCCTAACACAGTCCACTTCTTTCAATGGCATGTTGTTTATCTTATACCCTGATGCTATTTCATTTAGTTTACGGGTAAATTTTATATATTACATTTAGATGGATTTAACAACATCCCGTTATTTTGACACCATTTCGATAACGAGTCCAAATCCTTTTGGATTAGGTTGTCATCCTGATCTGATATTACAGTCATAAAAAATTGAAGGTCATCTGCGAATAGAAGTGGAATATCATGATTAAAAATAAACAAATATAAAAATAATAAAGCATTATGATGACTGCACGGATGGCGCAATTGTTTAAGTGGTCGCCTCGCCAGTACGCCGCGTCGAGTGTTGTGGGTTCAAATCCCACACGGGAAAAACATTTGTGTGAATCCACAAATAGTTGTCCCGAATCTGGGTGTTCTTTGTGTCCGTTTTTTAATGTTTCTGAAGCACAGGAATATGCCTAAGAGGGGAGTTGTTGGGATACAACTGTTTTGCATGAATTTAATAATAATAATAATTTGATACATCTCACACACGGCCGTCTGATCCCAAACTAGGCAGAGCCTGTACTATGGTAACCAGACTGCTGATAAACATACTTATATATTTCTAAATACATACATATTATAGATAAATTACATTACACCCAGACACAGAACAAATTATCGCAGATTAAAGCAAAATATCATTTATAAATTCAACAAAAATGTAGCTGTAATTCGAAGCATTAATTTCAGTGTGACTTTAAAACGTTGCAAAACTATTTAGGGAATTTGTGCAAAATGTTAAACTTAAAGTCGATTCTTTGAAATAAGGTTTACACGAATTAGTTTAAGTTTGATCTAAGTTGTTTTGAATTCTTACTGTCTGATAATTTCGCTATTATCTGAGTTGGAGGCGGTCATCGTTATCAAGCCAAAATCTTATTGAGTATTACCTGGCATGACAGACGCTCTTGTTATCTTAGGATACTATAAAGAACTAGCTGCGCCCCGCGTTTTCACCCACGTAAGGCCCGGTGCCGTTTGAATATCGGGATAAAAAGTAGCCTATGTGTTAATCCAGGTTTCCAGCTATCTACATAGCAAGTTTCATCGCAATCGGTTCAGTAGTTTTTGCGTGAAAGAGTAACAAACATCCATACATCCATACATCCACACATCCATACATCCACACATCCATACATCCTCACAAATTTTCGCGTTTATAATATTATTAGGATTATCGTTCCTGTTTTTTATATTTTAAAGATATATCCCTTACAAAAGTTAACTTTTATGTTGGATCCCTGAAACTAATAAAGAAAAACAATTTGTCATTAGCAGTACAGCAACGTTTGGTCATAAACTAGAGGTAGGTACGTCATTAAAACAAAATGCATTCTAATCCTGCCTTATATTAAACGTGCGATAATAAAATCAAAATCGTCCAACATAAAGCTCACGTAGAATTGACAGTTTGAGCTAATTAAGCGCTTTAATCTACATAAAGTACTGTAATAAACATGTAACGCTGGTGTATTAGCGCTTTATTAATGGTACTTATATATGAACGGTGTACGTAAATATTTTTTGAAGGAAATTAGGCCACTTTTTTTATGGTCTCTTTTCCTCAGGTGTACATAATGCTATTTATGTGGGATTACAATATTTTTGCCATCTTTTACTTTAATATATTATTTTCAATACAGATTTCTGCGTAGCTGTTATTTGATGTATCATAATTTTGTGACAACAAAATTTTATTTAGTACTAAAATAATGTACAACGAGCACGATGGTATTTTTTCACTTGCCTTTTACCAGCCATGCTTTTACAATTATTAGAATAAAAACTTTCGTGAGAGGTATTCATATTTATTAAAGACTAGCTACGCCCCGCGGTTTCACTCGCAATCAGTTCAGTAGTTTTTGCGTGAAAGAGTTACAAACATAATCATAATCATTTATATCGTGAAAACATAGGTAATAAAAGGTCTTGAAATATGACATGAACTGCTATGCTCCGCCTATGGGCATACGAAAAAATACAATCATGTAAAAACTTACATGCTACATAAGATTCTATTAAATAATACATCTGTCAAATTACACTAATAATAAATACAATCAAAAAAATAAAGTAATCAAAATATAAATAAATCGAGATATCAATGAATTTTGAATGTCAGCGCTTGAAGTTATTTAGTCATTTAAGAAATCATTAATCGTATAATAAGTTTTGTCAAGTAGGAAATCATAAAGGCTGCGCTTATATCCATTGATGTCCGAACAGCATCATCAAAATTCATACATCCATACATCCTCACAAACTTTCACATTTATATATTTGTAGGATATACATCCGCTGCGGCAGGATGCTTCACTCCTTAATGGAAGGCCTCCGCCAGGTCCGAAACTATTTGCTCATCCACAAATCCATCGACTGGACTGTTGATCTAGTGGTCAGTGACCCTGACTGCTAAGCCAGAGGTCGTGGGTTCGGTTCCCAACCAAGACAAATTTTTGTATGATGAGCACGATAATTTGCTCTGTGTCTGGGTGTAATTTATCAATAACATGTATGTACTTAGAAATATTTAAGTATGTTTATAAGCAGTCTAGTTACAGGCTACAGGGTACAGGATCTGTCTAGTTTGGAATCAAACGGCCGTGTGTGAGATGTGTAAAGTTATTAAAATACACACATAGTAAATTATGTCAAAATTATATCTAAACATATATCTATATATATATATATTATTATACAGCATAAACGTCAGGCAATTCAGAGGTATGTAATACCTTTTCTTGATCGCGTTAATTCCCGTAAATACGTAGATAATATTATATACAGCATAAGTTTAGAAAATGTGGAAATTTCATCCGAAAAATTATATTTTGCAAGAAGGGAAGACGACATGAATGAAACGGTTCCCTATTTATTCGCATAAAAGTATATGTCATAAAAAAAAAAAAAAAAAAAACTAGCGGACCCGACGGACGTTGTCCTGCCGGAACGTAAAAAATATTATTACTGTCACCCTAGCAGCGCCATCTACCGGGTTCAATTGTAAATCTAAACCATTCTCGAATCCACCTGAAGCTGCACAAAAAAATTATTGAAATCGGTCCAGCCGTTTAGGAGGAGTTCAGTGACATACACACGTACAGAAGAAATATATATATATATAGATTTAACATGGCATAGTTTTACTTATACTAGTAATAGCTACGCACAATATTAATTTGGCATAACTGTTTTATCACATTTTTTTAAGCAATTACTATAAGCATAATAATTGATAAGCATACTATGCACAAAGCATAAATTTGTTTACGCATAATGATATTTTAGCATAATATTTATAGGCATAATAATTAGATTCGTTTGTCGTAATTCGGTTCTGGCACTCGCCAGCCGCTGCCGTGGCAGCGCTCGCTCGCTCACTCGCTCGCTCGCTACGCTTGCTCGGCTCGTGCCTAATGGCCACAGTTCAAACCTACCCGTTTATGTTCAATTGACCTTCCTTACTAATGTTAAGTCGTCTCCAACTTAATGTTCTATTAGACGTATAAACTATACTATATACTATGTAAATAACCTTACTACACTATCTACTACTTATCTATCTACTATCTACCACTATCTACTACTTACTACTACCTTACTAAACTATATAAATATACCTTATAACTTTATGCCAATCCAAATTAGGGCAAAAAACATTAGCCTAAATGATAATTATGCCTACTGAAATAGTATTCCAAAAAACCAATTATGTCAAAGTATTATTATGACAAAAAAAATGCCTAACTCGTTATGCCAAATTAAATTAGCACAAAAAATAGTCGAAACAAAGGAGTCCCGAATGTCTAGAATTTATTTTTTTGAATTCCAAAATTTTCGAACTGGCTTTTCTTTGACTTCAAATATTCGATTTCAAAATATTATTACCCCTTTCTGTAATACGGCGTATACTGAACGCATCAGCACCAGGGTGTTACACGCTGGAAGCATGTTTCATTGAACCGTGCAATTGCTAACAAAGACGAGCGTCTGATTGACATGTCGCGTGACTGGAGAGCTGGCATTTTCTTTGCACAGGAACTACAAAGTTCTCTTTAAAAAAGGATAGCTATTGCTATCCTCTCTCTCTCTGACTATGAGTCATATAGAGACTACAGTTCATTTTTTTTAAATTGTACCTTTTAATATTCGATTTCCATTTAAACCAAACATGTTCTAGTTTCTTTACAGTTCTACAAGCCAACTTTGCGAAATGCTGCGAAATGGCTAAAGTGTTGGACATGTGATCGAGTGGTTGTGGATTCGAAACCCACCCAGTGTACCTACACTACAATTGAACCTCTGTAGGTTAAATTTTTTCTTTATCGAAACACCAAAAAGTCGCATTAAACGCTTTGACAGCTCCTCTTTGGTTATAGTCGCTAAGATCTGGAATGAATTGCCTGCGTCTATTTTTCCAGACATATAAAATACTGGAACCTTCAAGAGTAGATACCACAAGCGTTTAGCTTAGTTGTAATATAAAAATAGTTATAAATCATAAAAATAAAACAACTAAAGAGAGAGAGTTACATAACAGGAGACAGTTCTTTGAATATATGTAAATATTATGCCGCATTCTATTTTCAAAGCGGTCTCAAGTCGCGAGTTTATCAAACGTCGCCCACAACGCCGTTTGAAGATATCATCTATATCCAAACAGCTATTACTTTACCGTTATAAAAATAATGTCTAAAACCAAAAGAAAGAAGGTCCATAGAATCTATTCCTACTCATAATATACATAGGCATATTAGCCTGCAAAGAATTTAGATCTTTGCTACCCACAATTTTAAGGCCTACATGATTTTTTTGAGTGGTATATCGGAATCGAACCGACAAAAATCACACGATCTTCCATCACAAATGAGTCTATTGCAAGCACTTTTTAGTATTTAAGTGTAAACATCTTAGTCATTAAGTATTCCCTCTAAAATATGGGATCATGGAATGTGAGCGTGATAATTTCTACAAAATTTTATTATTTTTTTTATGTTATGGTGTTCTGGTTTCAATATTACATTTAAATTTTCTTATATATGTAACTAAAATAACTTCGAAACAAATGATAACTAAAAAGTTACCATTAATTTTGACAAAACAATCTTTTCACATCTTATCACCTTATCTTATCTTATAATTTTGGCCTTTGGTATAGTTGTAGTAGTTGGGGGTTTGCAGAGGTCCATAGATGATAGTTACTGATTTGCCTAAGTCTTTTTCAAAGGCTCTAACAGTATTTATAGTTGAACGAAAGTGCAACAGTCAACAACAGATTTTGGAAGTGGACCAAAAAAGAATCAATGCTATGTTCTCTCACTAACTCTGCAAAAAAACTATTTTGACCAAATTTTTTGTAATAAAGATTTTGGCCAACCGCAACATCCAACCAATCTGTTAAGTATCGGCTCGTATAGCTGTCTCGCTTTAGCGTGGTTTATTTGAAGCGGTTCCCCTCATGTGGAAAATCAAAGCGTGGCCTATTGGATCGTGAAGCCTAGCGGGGCATGCCGGTTGCACCCCGAACCTCGCAAGATGGGTACCGAGTGGACGTTATGCGTTTTCCATGACAGTATTGACAGTATTTTTAGATCATTTAAAAAGGTGAATAATGAAAATACACAACTGTTAAATTGACTCAGATTTTTTCAACAAGCAGCTATTTATCAAGAACGCAATAAAATATTCCAACTAATTGTTCATCATCTTCTAGATGTCATACCTGGTACTTCGATGGAGCAGTACATTTTTTTACTTTTAATTTTTTTTTTGAGCAGTACAATTTACCGTATTTATCTTTATTTTTTTAATCATCTTCAAACTTATTTTAAAAGAGGTTTTGGAACAACATTGAAAGGGACACATTTGTTACATTAAGTAATGATGATAATTGATTTGTATCTGTTAACAAAAAAAAAAACAATTCTTGTATTCCGTTTTTATTTTCATAGACCATAGTTTCAGCATGGTATGTCTGGTATGGTATGTCATGGTCATGGTATAGTATGTCACGATGAGTTCTTGAACAAGTAGGTATTTTTTTAATACATTTCATTTTATTAAGAAACGTCTAGCTAGACCACATAAATGCACATTATTTGCTCTGACCGAAATACCAACCCACGACACCTCATGTTGCATTCAAATGCTCGACCACCGCACCACATATGTAATCAAAAGTTAAATTAGACTTATCTATGATGTTCTTTGTACCAAAAATACTACTGACGTAATGACCATCATTACTCTTTATACTATATAAACCTCATTACATCACAGAGTACATAAACAAACAAAAATAACCTCTATGTTATGTGCAAACATAAAAAAAATTAAGGTACAAGTAACAATTTAACAAATTGCTCCTGGCATTCACTCTAACCGCCGCCTGTTAATCGCTTGTCTTTAATCATCCTTGTATAATCTCAACTCAACAAAAACTGTATTTAGACTAAACAAAGAAGGCCAGTGGGACCTTAATGCTTTAGACACAATGGGCACGGACAAAACCGTACCCAAAGTGGTAGTGAATGGACTGTTTTCTGGAGATACGAACTAATCTAGAAAGGCTCAGAAACTAGATTTGTATATAAAGGCCTGGTTTCAAAGCTAGATGAATAGGCGAATTGAAAGGACAATGTATTTCCCAAGAATTATTTTTACTTTGACAAAACAATAGGATGAAATCGTTTTTTTAACGAAGTTCAAGGAGATATAAATTAAAAAGGGGGGGTTCATTTCTGTTCTCAAATTTGATGTTGTCGGAATGAGAAAAGTCTTCAGGTCACGGATAATGACACCATACTGTGCCCGACTAGGGATTAAAATAATTCAGCACTATCGGTATAATTTTACGCCCTAGGCGGTATGAGGTTGTCTGGTGTAGGTGGTTGGTAAGAACTGGACATTATCGAAAACATTTACTCACTATTCAATTAGAAGCATAGGAATCGCAATGGCTAAGTATCGGACTTACGATCAAGTGGTTTGAACTTCACCAATCATTCAGCTTAATTACAGGGGTAACAAAAATACTACTAATGTGTGAACCGTGTTACAAGTAGTCTTTTCAAAAAGAATCCAGACAATCCGAGTCCTGAGTAAAACCGTCCGTACAGCTTTAGAATTGCCGTTCGACTTGCCGGTGTGAGACTTCTATTTCAGTGTTTTTTAGAAAATCGATCGTTTCGAACCCTCTCAGATTCCAATGACACTCCACGGAGTGCTCAGGAGGCTACATGTGGGGTTCGCTAATAAACCCACACCTACTTTCCGACTTTATCACGGAGAAAGTTTTCTGCTTGATAAAATATCATATTATGACGATGTTCTTTAAGTCATTATCAAACATTAAAGGCCCTGATCACAGACAGAAAAGATACATAGAAATGCCACATATTTATAATTTTACATTAACCATTTAGTAATGGAATAAGTTCTTAAGTTAGCACTATTGCTACTTTTGAAGTTTCAAGAAAATATACTGTACGATGAGAAATTGCGTGTGTTTTTTACGTTACATTGTAACATTGTCTAGTTTTCGGCAAACATGAAATTACACGTCATAACCTTAACTAAACTGCTTTTTTGACATCAAAACTAGCCTTTCCCCGCTGTGTCACCCACATTTAAGGCTACTGCACTGTTCCTGAGAATCATAGCGTGATGTCAAATAGCCTTTAGCCTTCCTCTAGAATTGGCTAACAAATTCCAACTTGTAATTCCAGAGATAAGCATGTCCAACCGGAAAAACTCTTCACCTTTACTATATTAGTAGTGATCATCATCATTTCATCCATAGAATGAATTCCAAGTAGACCGATTGGAAGCGACCTGTCCTATGCTACGTCTATATTATTAGTATACAGGGTATAATAGACAAAGGAACACTTACGTAAATCACTGAAACATGCAGTTATAAAAAGGTTTTTAGAAAAAAAATATCCTTTTACAAGGTATGACTGTTTGAATTTCAAGGTATTATAACCTCTCATAAAAAACAGGTGGAATGTGTAATGTTAAAGATTTTAAACAGTACATATTTTTTATTTTGAAACTATTCACTCAATAATTGAGAAAATCAACAAAAATATAATTAATTATTAACTATTCTATTATGAATATTCACCAGATGTTATCAAAAT
The DNA here is from genome assembly GCA_949752705.1 of Callimorpha dominula. NCBI lineage: Eukaryota > Metazoa > Arthropoda > Insecta > Lepidoptera > Erebidae > Callimorpha > Callimorpha dominula. Next base: position 21,328,932 of record OX457004.1, on the reverse strand, counting down.
TGTGAAAATATATTAGCATTATGCATTTTAAATATTTAAAAGGGTCTAAATTATGCCTAAGTGGATTGTACGAGTCCATCAAATGAAAGTCAGTGGAGACCAACATATTATTATTTACATACAGTACATGTATGTTGGTCTCCAGTGATTTTCATTTATTCGGTTCTAATGTATTTCGGACTAGCAGCGCCCCGCAGTTTAACCCGCGTAAGTCCCGATCCCGTTTGAATGTCGGAATAAAAAAAGCAGTCTACAAAAGTAGCCTATGCGTTAATCCAGGTTTCCAGCTATCTACAGCGCTCCAGTAGTTTTTGTGTGAAAACATTACAAACATACATACAAAAACACAAATGTTTCCTCTTTATAATATTAGTTTAGATATCAGGTTTAATTACTTTGATATTTAGTAGTGGTTGAATAAGGTCACGAGACCGACGACTTATGGTGACTGAGGAACTTGCCATTATCATTATCATAAATCTCGAATTTCGTCATAATCCATTAAGTTTTATTTTATTTAACTCACCAGTATAACTTGAACTGTCATTCTATAGACTTTATTTACCATGATAGATCAATATATATTCGGGATATATATACGGGATAATAATATTTAATTCGTACTCAATACGTAGTAAATATTTTAAAAAGTAGTTAGTGGTGTAATTTAGTGGGTTTCTGTCTAAACCATTTTTATAAATATTATAAAAATAGTTTAAGCAGAAAAATTCTTTCACCACAGGTTTTATGTAAACGGAAGAAGATAGTGGTCTGTGCAATCCGATTTCACATGTCGTCCTTAACGAATATTTGACTGAGTTAATCCATTCAGAATGAATGATATAAAGTTATGGAATACTTACTATTTAGCAAAATTTTAATATTATCTTTAAGTTTGAGGTGGTGTTGGCATGTAATTTTTATCAGGTATTTAAACCGGAAACTTGAAAAGTGTGTATGACATAGAAACAAAACGAATATCACGCTGCTAGAATTAACTTACATCCTTAACTCTTCGATTAGCATAGTGTGGACTAGCTTCTTCTTCTCGCGCGACTGTAGTCTTTACCAGTCAATTTAGGTATCCCCCGAGAATAATACTTTTTTTTCTGGATGTAAGGTACTCTATGCACTTTTCTGTATCCTTAACAATGTGTATGCAAATTTTCATTATGATCTTTTAAGTAGTTAAGGCGTGAAAGCGTCACAAACAAACGAACTCACACTCATAGTTGGTTCGATTCCCATCCAGGACAAATAACTGTGTGATGAGCATGATCATATTTTGTTCTGTGTCTGGGTGTAATTTTTGTATAATATGAATGTATTTAGTAATATACCCGTACCGTCACCGTAGTGCAGCCTGTGCCTAGTTTAGTGATGAGACGGCCGTGTGTTAGATGTATCAAGTTAAGTAACAATTAGCTCTCAAGTATTTTTTTTTAATTAAAGAAACTAGCAACGTTGGTCTACGTTGGTCAACGTTACTAGTATTCTTGTTAACCCCTTCAGCTAAGCTAAAATGCTTGTGTAAGGAGTGGGTTCACGTCGGTAGTGTATTGGGTGGGATTCGAACCCGCAACCACTCGATCGCAAGTCCGACGCCTTAGCCATTACGCTACTGAAACTTACTACTGATACTACATATTCATGCATACACATGTTTGTATCGAACCCGCGATCCCCGACGTGGCAGCCAACTAACATTGTTATGTAACTAACAGAACCAACGCATAAAACTTCTGGAAAATGCAAATGACTGGCCTGTTGGTCTAGTGGTTAGTGACCCTGACTGCTGAGCAAGAGGTCGTGGGTTCGATTCCCACCTGAGTCTGGGTGTTCTTTGTGTCCGTTATTTCTATGTTTGTAAAGTCCCCCGCGACACAGGAGTAATTCCTAATGCGGGAGTTGTATTTTTATAAAAAACAAAAAATTAGAATAAAATCCACACAAAAAATTACAGCGGCCATCATCCAACTAGCAGATTAGAAGAAAGCCACACATTAATTACAGCGGTCTATCACCAAACTAGCAGATTATAAAAAAGCCACACATTAATTACAGCGGCCTATCATTCAACTAGCAGATTAGAAGAAAGCCACGCATTAACTACAGCGGCCTATCATTCAACTAGCAGATTAGACTGGCCTGTTGGTCTAGTGGTTAGTGACACTGACTGCTGAGCCAGAGGTCGTGGGTTCGATTCCCACCCTAGTCTGGGTGTTCTATGTGTCCGTTGTTTGTATGTTTGTAAAGTCCCCCGCGACACAGGAGTAGTTCCTAATGCGGGAGTTGTCTTTTAAAAAAAAAAAAAAAAGGTTAGAAGAAAGCCACACATTTATTACAGTGGCCTATCATCCAAGTAGCAAATTAGAAGAAATCCACACATTAATTACAGCGGCCTATCACCAAACCAGCAGATTAGAAGAAAGCCACACATTAATTACAGCGGCCTATCACCAAACTAGCAGATTAGAAGAAAGCCACACATTAATTACAGCGGCCTATCACCAAACTAGCAGATTAGAAGAAAGCCACACATTAATTACAGCGGCCTATCACCAAACTAGCAGATTAGAAGAAAGCCACACATTAATTACAGCGGCCTATCACCAAACTAGCAGATGAGAAAAAAGCCACACACAAAATAAAAAGAATTACATATCCAAAGACAAACTTAATATAAAAGGTATAAATATAAAGGAGTAAGCCTCTTTCATCGCATAAACCCATTATTTAAACCAGATTATTGGAATATCGGTCCAATACAGCTTTAATTAAGCGCGATTATAGGAACCAACAATTATGATATTGCGGTACCGGTATTTCTTACCGACATATTAAAGTATGTAAATATGTTTAGTTAAATGTCTTACTAGCTTTTGATTAGTTTTGATCAGTATATTTTCCAGAATATAAAGTTGAGAGAAAAGTGAAATTTTAAAAGTGTCATGCAACCTTTGATGATGATCCGTTAAGTAAAGGCCTAAAAACGTAACAAACATACAAACTGAAATTCGGATTTCTAATATTAGTTAGGATAGTATATATTTTAGAACACCGACAGATGGCGTTTACTTCTTACCCAATTTGCATCCAAAGGTTGTCTGATAGAGATCTTTTTTAGCGATAAAAACGGTCATTGTACCTAGCTTTAGAATAAATTGAATTGCTTTAGAATAACTGTAATTCTGTATAGTGTATTAAAGAATATTCTATGATATTCTAGACTAAAGAAAGCATGTACTATAACTAGATAATGTGTTTTTGAAGTGGATACTTCTTTAGGCACATTGGGCACTTTTGGTATGGGAAAAACGCGTGAAACGTGACCGTCACGCTCAGATACAATGAAGAATGATGTGTGTGTTTTCACTATTTTTCCCTGTTAAAAAGTTGACCAATTTTTTTGGCATATTTAATTTGTCGCAGTTGCCGCACTGAGGAAGATGGTAGTTCCCATTGATAGTCCAGCATCAACCCTATTTCGTCCCTTACTTAGGCTCCAATATTTATAAGGGTGGGTTCTTAAATCAAGGATTCAGTGCTATGCATAGCCAATGCCCTATCTTTCATACGGGATGAACCCTGACTTAGATATTTTCTTTTACTATTCTACGCTAGGTTTGATGGTATTCGATAGACCTTGGCTTGAACATCAAAACTTGATATCATATTTATCTTTTTGTTCAAATGACATAAAACACGATTTTTAATTTAAAGACACTTGCTTGGGTAGTATTTAAAAAGTAATAAAAAAAGTGGTTACATAAACGGGTATTATAAGTGATGGTTTGGGTATGTACATATATTTGAAGTAATTTGATCTGCCTGACCAGTGACCATGGATAGTGTAACCTGGTTGAAAGGTTAGGCAGTTCAATGGTATGTACATAGCTAAAACGACATGTCAAGACAGGATCAGCAGCACATAGCAGGTCAGAGTAACGTCAAGATTAAACAGTGTCAGTGAGACTGAGAATTTTCCAACCCGGAGGCTAAATCTAGTACCTTACAATTAATTACACGCTGACTTCGACGAAATCTTATTTTAAGTGTTAACTAGGCTGTTTAGAAATAATAACTCAATTTGGTATCAAAAACCCTATATTTTCTAGGATATGAAAATCGCTGTAATTATTGTCCCGAAGTAAAACACGAACGTATTCTGTCAATTATAGTGCTATGCTATAACGCAACTTCAAATGCTGAGTAGTAGATGCATCATGTGTACTGTACAAACAGTTCGTATTAAAACTTCAAGGGAAACAGATTCAACAGTAAATCGAGCGTATTTTAGCTGAAACAATAGGCTTCAAGCGTCGGATGGAAGCACCGGGTGATAAGGCACAAATATACGCCTTTGTCTTCGGTGGAAGACCTAACTTATTTAAATGAATGTTGCTTTCAACTGACTACTAGTTCCTCAACAAAGTTGCGAAGAAAAGTAATCGAATCTTGTGAATAAATGTTCTTGAATAAAGTCATCAGCGACGCGATGCTTTGTAGGTATTTCCTGAGAATATTTTTTGTTGATAATTTTAATTTTTACATGAAGCAAATAACTATATCAATTGAGGAAGACCTGGTAAGACGTTTATAGGTTTTGATTTCTCTCTGAAGTGTTTTAATTGGTTAATATAAAAAGCTTTAATGTCGGTATTTTTTAATTGCGTTGACTTTGAAGCTTGCTTTTTGTTTTTGCTTCAAGGGAACGCAGAAATAAGTAATTAATGTTAATTTCAACTTGATACCTCCACGCTTTCAACGACAGACGTAGACAACGACACTTCGTTCACCTATAAGGGTGCCTTTTCCCTTTTGAGAAACAGAAACCTAAGAGTTAAAGAACAAATATCAAAGGTATTTATTCAGTTATTATTATTGATTACTTGCCTATGTTATTTTCTAACTAAGTAATTACCGTCAGCTACGTCAGCTGTTTGACGCAGTATTTTAACAACCTGTTTGTCGCTAGTATGATAAAATATGTATTGAAAATCAAATAAGAAACGTAATACTCAATAAACAAGACTACTTTCTTTGATTAATGTCCGGTTCCTATAATCAAGAAACGATTCGTTTTGCTTACGGACGGTAAATTTTTGTTGAAAATTAAACGAAATTATACCGTCCGTAAGCAAAACGAATCGTTTCTTGATTATAGAAACCGGTCATTAGTAAGTTAAATGGTACAGTTAGCAAGTCTTAGGTACCTACTGCTAAACGAATTACATAAAGGTGTAGGTATATATTTAGTTTTATTTTTTATTCAGAAGGTTTTTGAATCTGAAAATCTGACCTCCAAAACTTACCGATAAAACTAATATTCCTTAAGGCCGACTTAAATGAAAATGTACCATTCAGTGTACAAAAGAATCATTTCAGTTGTGAGTTGACTAGTCACGACACACTGTAGACTAGATAAACCTCGGAACACAACCACATGTTAGGCAGCTCCACGAGTCCAACCGGGCTGCCACCGTAGACACACATTTAAGAAGGCCAACAAAATACTCAAAACTGCCAAAAATGTTAATTATCAGACTAACTCAACTATTTACATAATGGTCCTAAAATATGACTACAGCGAGACTACAACGAACATCTTTTATTCATCTCTGAAAATGATTGACACTTCTAGATAATTTTCTTTGAAGTGTAAGATTAGCTTTTCAAAAATATTTAGCTTTCACCACTAATTTACTTAATCGTTATTGTTATATTCTACACGTAGTGTGTTCAAAATTTTCTTGTAGCAAATATTGTACACAACAATAAGTAGTTTAATACCGATTTTACCGTATTTTGTAACAAGAGTTACCCGTATTTTGATACTACTGATGAATATGCTAATATTCAGGAACATGACCAGTACGTAGATATGTATATACCAAATGGAATTTTCTCTTTGTGCTCTGTATGAGTAAGGGTAAAGTTTCACTAGCACGATGTTAAGAAGTAAACATGTTTTTAACAAAGCTTATTGTAACTTTGGAGCCGGTGTTGCTGCTGGTTATAGTTAGCTAAACACTGCTGTCAGCTTCTCATGGAAACAGTACCTACGAGTATATCAGAGTTACAATAATACCTTCACAATGTACATTAGTTTTAAAAACATTTGTCACTTTTTCTCTTCTCTTTCTCTGCAATAAAATGTATTTCATTGTGTCATTAGTAATGACACAATGAAAGTAATTATCCAAGGGTTTTTTGTAAGGCAATATAAATAATGAAAAGTAAAATCAGGCTAAGGCTAAGTATTAATAGCATTTATACTCATACAAACTTCGTAATTTATCACATTATCTGGTCATTATAAATATTGCAACATAACAGGACAATGTGATAATTAGGGTAGGTACATCAAGCAAGCAAGGACCAAGAAGACACATACATAATATATATGGAAGGGCTATGATTATTTACCAACACGCGCTGCTACAGATCGCAGTTGTGTTCTATTCAGTTCAGAATTAAGAGGTAATAAAGGCGGATCGTTTATATTATTTATATCTCGAAATAAAAACAAATAGGTTTTAGGTTAGGTCACCTATGTATATGTTTGTTAAAGTGCGTAGTATTTAGCAATTCCTAAAAAAAAACTTGTATCTGAATAGAATAAAATATATAATCTTTATTTTACATCTGTTGATGTAAAATAAAGATTATATATTTCAAGTTCGTGTATTTATTTTAAGCGCTATACTATTGTATAGCGCTTAAAACTTGATATGTCATTGTGCAAAAGGTGCAAAAGTATGTTAACGTGGTGTCAGTAGAAAGAGGTCTTAAGTAGGTACAGTCAATGTGGTTTTAAAGGTGGTGTATATCTGGCAAATAAGATTATTGCCTTAAAAAAAACTGCAAACCAAAATACCATTAGTGATAATGACGTGTCATCACTTCACTGGGGCTAATGGCACGATGCAATGCTCCGTAACAAGTAGGTTTCGCTTGTTAAACAGAAGTCTGACTAAGCTTATAAAACGAATAAGTTTTATTAATTATTTTCATAAATAGTATTGGTGGGTACCAATACTATTTATGAAAACGTGGTCGGTGGGTAATGATCATGTTGATTTTATAATAATAAAGTATGTCATCATTAAATAATAAAAAAGACATTTATTTATTACTATGCCTAATAGGTGGGGGGGGGACGTTCATTATTGTTTTTCAACCGTTTTCATCATATTTCCCACCCTTACTGGGTATTTTTAAAACTGTTTGGACAGTATGAATAATACCCTAATTATCACTTGGTCCATAACATATTATACCGCTATATGTTGTAGCATGTATGCATGCGTTGCATATGCATGAGCAGACTCGAACTCCCGGCGTTATCATTAACGCCGGGAGTTCGATTCCCACTGAACAGAAATATTTTTATGCATGAAAAAGTCCATGTGCATAGATCTGGGTGTTTCTATGTTTAATTTGTATGTATTTACAAAAAAAAAAAATCTAACCGAACGCATTGCATATTCTAACCATCTGCTTAGTTTGAATGTAGAATGCTGTGTGTATGTTATTATTACATAGTTATTATACTATTATTATTATGGTTATTTTGAATATTGACTATTTTAACATTGGTACAAGAAATTGTGCTGACACACAGACACGTCAAACTTATAACACCTCTCTTTTGCGTTGGGGGTTAAAAAACGAACAGCAAAAATGGCTAATTTAGAAGAGGTATTTAGAAATCTATTTTTAAATATATTTCAGGTCTTAATTACACAAACAATTTTTAATACCGGTTTCGAACGCCGTATGCAAAACATAATTTTTCTTAGCCAAACAAAATGGATAATTTCCAATTTAAAAAGGTTCTTAATTAAAAAAATTCTGTTCTGTTGACATATTCAACAGAACAGAATTTTTGTTGATGGATTTTTTTTCTAATTATAAACCCTTTTTAACCTTTAACCCTCAATACCACACGATGCTTATTATAAAGGCGTACTACACAGGTTCTAACAACTACATAACACGCTTATTCTGGTTAAGAACAAAATATAAAAGTTAAGTCCACCCGTGACCACGGTCGGTACAATTTAATCGAAACGCCGGGTAACAAAAAGGTACCTTGTAATTATTATCGCGATTAAGTTCCGATTTGCATGTCTAATATGCATAGTCTCAAAACAGTCGTACTAAACAAATGGTTAAAAAGTAGTGCATAGACCTTGTGACGGAACACCGTGTGGTTTTTGTCGGTTCGATTCCAACATACCACTCCACCGTTAGCTCCGGTGAGGTGATGACCCGAGAGAGACACGTTAAAAAAAACGTATTAAAAACTATACAAATGTAGTCTTATAAAATTGTACAACGTCGGCTTTAGTGTTCAAGTACTGATGAGATTATCATTTTCTCATGATGATACGAAACGTTAAAAATAATTTGTGTACCAGTGGGTGAGCATTCGACTGCCTGACTGACTTTGGGGATTGTGGTTTTAACTTCCGATCACTGCAAATATTTGTGTACACGAATATTTTAATTTGAGTAGGTCTGGGTTTTTCTATGAGTAATATGAAGATTGGCTTAAGGGCAATCAGTCACTGAACGATGTTAATAATAATGATGTATTACTAAAATGTAAGGGGAAGATATTATAGAGTTACTTCAGACTTCATTATAAGATACCTGGTTCAGGAATGGCAGATTCTCATTTTCATTAATATGATTATCTAGAAGATTTCGAACTGAACAATACAGAACTGCCTATTGTACCATGACTTACCCAAACAAATTGTATATCGGAGTAGAGGTTTTGAAACGACCTGGTGTAATAAATTCCGACTCCCAATTCTAATCTAGTTAGAGGGAGTGGCATTCCAGAAAGTTTATAATAAACCTTCGTATAAACCAGGTAATTGGTATGTTGAGTAATTAAAACGATAAATTGAATTTTTTAAGTTGTTATTTTGGTAATTAAAGGTCAGGCCCTTATTACGTCCCAGTGGCTTATATACATTTGCAAACGTACATCGGCAAACATAATGTCATATTACAGGTACTAGAGATCACCCGGTGGTCAAAGTTCGACCTTAATTCATATATTTTTATCAATACTTTTCCAGTATAAGTTGAACTATCATTTTGTAGACTACGTATGACAGGTCAACATATAAATCTAAATTTTACGTTCCTCTGATACGTACAAAGAGTTCTCTTCACGCATTATTATAGAGATAACTAGCAACTTGCCCCGACATCGCACGGGTAGCAGAGACACCTTCAACAGTCATTATCATATTTCAATCAATTTACACAACATTTTAACAAATTATACACGTAAACCTTCCTCATGAATCACTCTGTCTATTAGAGAAAACCGCATAAAAATCCGTTCAGTAGCTTTTCAGTTTATCTCTAACAGACAGACAGACAAACGTGGCGGGCGACTTTGTTTTATAATATGTAGTGATTTGTTAGTTGAATCAATCTACAAATCTATTTTTAACTGACGAAAAAAAAAAGGAGGTTCTCAATTCGACCGTATAATATATATATATATATATTTTTTATGTCTGTTTGTTTAGCCCTCACTCCGTTATTTATGAACCGATTTTGATTATTCTTTTTTGTTAGATAGGGTATACCTCAAGGGTGGTCCCATGTCAAGGAAGTCAGGATCTGATGATGGGATCCTGAAAAAATTGAGAGAAACCCTCGAAAATTGTAGGAACGAATAGTGTTTCTGCTTACTTTTCATTACTTTATCAGGTATTGCGTTTAGAAATCATCATCGTGCCGAAGCATGGCTCTCCCACGTAAAATATGTGCTATAACATTAAAAATTATGCAAAAACCGGTAACATAAAGCAATGGGGGTCTAGTATATATTTTGTCGTTGCATAAAAGCCTGTACAATGACAGTTCTAGTTATACTGGAAATGAAACAAAACAAGACATTCAAAACGATCGCAATTCTAACGCCAGCCGATGTCTAGCAAATAAAAACAGAATTTCATATTACGGGGTCACATTTATTTATTTCTTTAGTTCTGACTACTGATATTATGTGTTATGTAATAAGTACAGTATTAGATTTGTATTACGGCTCTAATGTATTGCAGTGATATGAGGTTAGGTATCCGAGAAAGATAAAAAAAAACCGGCCAAGTGCGAATTGGACTCGCACATGAAGGGTTCCGCACCATCGTACAAGATATATATTAATACAAACTCTGTGAGCATTTCAAACGTCTACTTGTTACGATTAAGATCGAGCAAAAAAACAAAAAAACAATCTAAAAAAAACATTCACATTTCTAGTAGGGGAAAACCCTTTAATTTTAAAATTTATTTTTATCATTTGTTGTTATAGCGGTAACAGAAATACATCTCCTGTGAAAATTTCAACTGTCTAGCTATCACGGTTCATGAGATAAAGCCTGGTGACAGACAGACAGACGGACAGTGGAGCATTAGTAATAGGGTCCCATTTTTACCCTTTGGGTACGGAACCCAAAAAAGCACCAAATACTAAATAAAATATATTACATATTAGATTTAAGATCGTGATGAATCGATTGTAAACATGGAGAAAAATATGGTGGAGCTATCGTCAATGGTTTTGCGTTCTGAGGAGCAATTAAACCCCCGCAGTGTAGGAAAGTTGAAAATTTAATTTCGCTGAAACAATTTCGTTTCTCATCGTGTTTCGGATACGCTAGAGATTTATTCGCCAACTTTGCGCGTATTGGGTTTAGCGTATGTTTTGGTTAAGAATCTTTTGTTGGTATTTTATTAATCATTGGAATATTGAGTTGAAAACTTCTTTGTGTTGTTACCAAAGAGAGACTGAGACAATATTCTTTTGCCATCTAATTATGCTTTACAACAACTTTTCACGACGAAAAAAAAAAAAAAAAATTTTTTTTTAATATTATACATAATTAGTAGACACTGGTAACATCTGTTTCTTTTTACTTTTATCTAATTTTAATCAAGGACTACAAAATATTCCTAGTTGAGGATAATTGTCTATAAGATTTTATTATAAATTAAACGTTTGTTACACAGTAAACGTCTACATAGTTAATTTCTTATCGATCTTTACTTTAATCGTAATTTACTTAAATTTCACCTTGTTAAATATTATCAAATGTATGAAAGCTTGTTACCGATATGAACAAGCTATGTGGATTGTGGTCAAACTTTTTAGCTCTATCACTTTGACAAGATGACAAGTGCTCACCACACAGCACTACTACTTTTAAAATAATTGTCGCTAAAATCCCAAAGATTGATGATCTGATGCTCTATAAAAAGAAATTTTTGTAAACACGCTCTTAAATCTGTAGAAAACAAATCATTTTCACAACATTGTAAACATTACTAACGAAAAAAAAAATTGTGAGTAACATAATCAACTCCTAACCCTTTAATCTAGGTAGCACACAAGTGATCGTTTCATATAAAATTTATAAGCACTAAAAACATATAAAATGTTCCAAAGTACTCGTAAATGAAATACAATGCCAATGGCGCATTCCGCGTTCCGACCCGCAGAGCAGGATAAGTTTCAAATATTTATGCTTGTTGAGGCTCAAATTTTGCCAATTAATGAAATTAGTTAGACCCAATCGCCGTCGGAGATCTTGCCAACTCCAGTGTTTAATCAAATTAAATGTTTGCTAGAAAAAGACATATTCTGCAAAATGAAATCAGCTTTGTTGCTGATTGGTTTCTGAACAATTATTCAGAAATCTTGCGGGATTTTGCTAAAATCTACAGAATTTTCAATGAACATTATTCTCCTCGACTTTTGCTGCTTGTCGGGTAATTTCAGCACTCGTAGTCAAAACCATTTATTTAGACCACATTAAAATTATTCGTACACAGGAATAAATTAGAGACTAGAGAGATAAATTCGTAATGAACCATGTACCGAAATATGAATACTCAACCGGTTTGATATTTTCTGAGCGAAACTAGCTGCCTTGCCTGGTGATGATGGATTCATTTAAATCGGTGATTTTTCTGTGAGGCACACACAGTTGGTAACAGGCAGAAACGATGGTCCTACCGGATTGCTAGAAAATTAAAATAGCCGGACGGCATCGTTGACGGGGAAAGGTCTGTGCATTACTCGATCACTGACGCATAAAAGAGAAAAACGCTTTGTTCTCCTCCCAGTGGCTAAAAATATCTGGTTACTATTCGTCGACGGTTCGGTAATAGTTTAAAACAGGATAGTGATCTAAAATATGATGTTAAAAAATAGGAGTATGCAATCGTGATGAAAGGTGGATAGTCAAATTATTCAATTGTTTGTTAAAAGCATTTGCCCTATGCTTTGGCCATATTAACCCAATGTCAATCCTTACCTTTGGTGACAAGGTTCCAATATTACCCTAGTCCATATCCTATAGAACGTGGTCATAGAAACTTGGATCAGCAAGGCATGTGGTTTGTCTCAGATTTAAAGGTTTTTATACTACTTAGATGTCCTACGACTAATTGTGCTGTGCTTTTAAAATAGATACGCAATAAAAAGATATGATATAAAAAGGTTTGAGGTGGTTTTATGTCAGTCTAATCCGTCTGCTACTGAGGTAAAACCGCATGTATCAATTGCGTCGTGTTTTAGCGGCTCACTGCTACTTAAAATCAGTACAGTCGCTTTCCCGTTCCCGAGTTTGGGTCCCGAAAATTGACTAAATATTTGGTCATCGATGCCAAAAGTATCGTCTGGGCGATGGGTCTAAATTTGGTTGTTCATCTGACAACAGAGAAAGCAAGATAATCAAGCATTAATCTTTATGAAGTTCTGAAGACAACAAAAGAAATACAACACAAAGTTTATTTTTGCCGCGATATACTGCTTTTAAAACGTGTCCTAGATCTATGGCATCACCAACACCTTGTCCATTTAAACCTGTCATTTTACTGTCATTTTTCTGATCTTGCTGCGGGATTGCGCCTACTTGGAGGAAGAGGTAATTGATATCTTATAAACACAAACAAATTAAGATCGATCGAGCATCAAATTTAAAACGGCATTAGACAAAGCAAAAATAGCTATCAAGCCTTGGAAAAAAAAGCAACAAATTTCAAGAAAAATGTATTTTCTTTTATTTACACACTTCTAATGTAATATCCGCATGCTACCAAACCGTATTATAACCAAAATGTAATACGTATTTTTATGTAAACTGCGCATCGAGTCTACTATCCATGCATACACGTTTTGTATCGATACTCGAATGTCAAACGGGATATTGGAATCGATTTTGAACACCGTCCTGATATACCGATCGGTTTTATATTGTTGATTGAGTTTTGTTGGCAAATCTTTTTGAATTATGTAAAGATGTAGGGAATGATATAGTCGTTCTGTAATTAAGTTAGAAGGTCTGCAACATTTTTTAACGTTCTTGGAATAACTTTAATTGTATTTCTTAAAGTAATACTTGTTGTACTTCGATTTCTTGTATCATTTTGATGGTATCAAGCGCAGTATTTTTTGTAGCAATCAGTTACGGTAGGCTTCTCATTTCAGTCATAGTATGGCACACCGCGTGGTTTCACCTCGCGGTTTAAACGTGGAAAAAAAAGGCTATAGACGTTTGCAACGCCATGGGAATCACTCCTGTATTGCTGCTTCTTCTTATGCCTTTTTTGAACATCCACACGATTTAAACCCACATTTCGAGAGTCCAGAGTCTTGCTAAATTATATTTCAGATATAATTTCTATTGTTTATACGTAAGTACAAAAGAAACCAACTTGAAGTTTCAAATAAATAATTACTTTCAATATTCAAACCCGAGGCGTTTACAAATCGATTAGTATTTAACAAGATTCCACTTGTTAAATGCTTCCTGTTGTTAAATTTACTGAAGAATTTACAAATTAATAGCTTTAAAATGTAACACCAGTGATATCTTACCCTCCCTATCCGAATGTAATTTCTCATTTAATTATATAGATTTCGAGGTGTAACACCCATGTGACAATGTGTAGAAAAGCTTCAGTAGACAAATTTATTATAACTTATATTTGATAGGGAAGTTTATCGTGACTAGTAGTTTTGAAGCTTTTTGATAGAGTTATTGTTTAACTTTTTTGTAAAGTACCTTTGTCGCATAAGCCGTAAGCCAACGTCGGCATGCCATCACTGCTGAGGCTGTCGCAAGGATACTGCACTCGACACTCTAGTGTAGTGCTCAGCATGGACGCAACAGCGCCACGACCTCGCGGCGGCTACTGGGAAAGCCTAAGTCTGAAGCCTCTCGCTGGAGACCATGGTTCTGTTCATGGTCCAAAGTGAGAATGCATGGGAATTCGCCTCTTCTTTTTGTGAGAAATTGATGTCCGCTAAAGAGGTGGCGGAATGAGAACGATAAAGGGCTAGTAATACGTCCCGAAGAACTCCATGGCCAACTCCAACTCTCCGGGCTCCATGAGGCCTGGCCTGGGGGCCCACGGGTGAGGCTGCCCGTTACCCTAGGGCCTAGTGGAAACAAGCCTGAGATGGTGTGGCGCGACGTGTTAAGAGCAAGCTTCTCTAAACCAGAACCCCCTTCCGGCAAGGCAATTGGCGCATTGTGCGGGCGGTTCAAGAGTCGGCCAAGGTCTGCCGGTATTCTTGGGGACTTGCTTCCTAGGTTATACCCGAGCCGGTATAAATAATCGGTATAAATTTATCACTTCATGCACGTTGGCTTAATCTCGAAGCACTAATGTACCTTAAATAGTAGAAATGCTTTTTGCTTGGAACCTATTCTACGTAAAATAACTTGCACAATGTAAGTTATTTGTCATCGCGTAACGTTTACGTAAGCAACTTAGATGAGTATTTGTCAAGTAATTTAGCTGGAAGTGTCTCGAGCTCAAACACATCCCCCTTTTCCGTTACACACTGATATTATTCAGGCCGCAACGTGTTAATAACGTGACAGGGTGGGGTCTCATTGGCAGAGATTCCGGACGTGTATAAAATTATGACACACTTTAAGCTTCAGCTAATCTTATGATAGAGTTTGTTATACATATGAAGTCCTTTATTTAATACATAATATTAATAACTTGTACTGACAAAGCTTTGCAAAGTTCTTAAATTAAATAATGTATAGAGGATAGAAAATAAATATGAGTAAGATACCATTTTTTCGTTACGGACGTAATGGACGGTTTTATCGCCATAGGTTACATTATATATGTACATTCGGTTGGGGAGTAAGGTAATTCAGTTATAAGAAGCGGTATTTTAGCTAGTGATGAATTCGTGTTTGAGAGGTCTGGTGTAAAGAACCTTCAAACCTAAAGACCCACAACACAATATTCAACAGCAAAGGGCGAATATTAAAAAAACTATAGATTTCCACTCTAATTAAATCCTTCAACTAAGGTACCGCCTTATAGGCATGTATTAATAAGGTAAGCCACATGCGTTGGCTTATATTGTCGCAAATGGTTACAAGCAACTTGGTTGAATAAAATTCTAATTATTAACTTTAACGGTTTAAATCAATACTAAATGAAAACCGCTCCGTGCTCCGCTACCGTTTTCGCTCACACTACCGCCACACAAAACAAACATCATACATTTAATTCATTTATGTCAGTACATTTCACAATTGACACCAGGAGCAACTAACTATACGAGTTCACTTTGATTCATTACTGATGAAATTGTTTATTGAACATTATTGTTAAATTATTATTCATTTGTCACGAATTTTGTTACGAAATTAATTATTCAGTAAACAATCGAATTTACAGTACACGAAAATAACGCACCTTGTTTTAAAGATATTTCTTTTCTGTTTTATAAAATTATTTTGACAAAAAGCGTTATGTATGTACGTACAATCAGCGAGAATACTCTTATGCGGAGAGTACAAGCAGGCTAGGCCCACTCCCGTCAGAAGGTATGAAGTTACAGGTACACCAAGCAGCGGCGACGAGTCGAGCGAAATTCAGTGGGCTGCGACGCGCCGGCCGGGTAGCGCGTTACTTCGATACTCACTCACGCGCTACGTCGCTTCGTCCGTTCGTCGCTTACGAATTACGTTTCCCGTATTTACGTAGTTAGATTATATTATTAATGATAATCAGTATAGTTAGATATTTGCAAGTTCTGTTTACAAGGTCAAGTTTAGCTATGATAAGTATATTTATTTATTAGGACCACAACAACTGATACACATCTTCTATCTATACTCTATAGAAATAAATAAAATTGGAGTGTCTGTTTGTAATATTAAAATAACCGCTTATTACTAAGTGCATTTGGATGTATATACGGTACATATACCAAAACAACATGTTTTACAATTTTTGTCTGTCTGTCTGTCTGTTTGTTTCGGCTAATCCCCGGAACAGGTGGACCGATTTCCACGGGACTTTCACTGTCAGATAGCTGATGTTAAAAGGAGTAACT
Organism: Callimorpha dominula; assembly: GCA_949752705.1. NCBI lineage: Eukaryota > Metazoa > Arthropoda > Insecta > Lepidoptera > Erebidae > Callimorpha > Callimorpha dominula. Next base: position 21,312,518 of record OX457004.1, on the reverse strand, counting down.
TATGCTACTGTGATTTTGAAAAAAGGATTAAGGTTCCGCGCAAAATATATAAATATGTACACGTACACGCGAGCGAAGCCGCGCGGGAACTGCTAGTAAATAAATAAATTTGAAGTGTCCGTTTGTAATGACATAATGACAGTTTTTTACTAATTGCATCTGAATGTTTACACGGTACTTATACCAAAAAAATATTTTTTACATTTTTGTCTGTCTGTCTGTTTGTTCCGGCTAATCTACTGAACGGGTATACCGATTTCCACGGGACTCTTACTGACAGATAGCTGGTGTTATAAGGAGTAACTTAGTCAAGTTTAGCTTTGATAAGTTTAGGACTACAACAATTTTGTCTGTCTGTCTGTCTATTTGTTCGGCTAATCTCCGCAACGGGTGGACCGATTTCCATATGACTTTCACTGGCAAATAGCTGGTGTTATAAGGAATAGGGTTCCGCGATTTGATTTGCATATACCTACCTAGTTAAACACCTAAAAGAGATCGTTTCATTCCAAGGTACACACCAACGTTATGACAAATGCCTATCTTCTTAGAAATTAAAGTATCAATGCAGAGATTGTGAAATAATTTTTTTCTTTAATATAAGTTACATCTACGTAGGTACTACTAAGTAGGTAAATACCTAGTATAGGTTTATTTAAAACTTCATTTGTTCACAGAAGTAAAGTAATAGGCACATAACTGGTTATTAAATATTTAGATTAATTCTTCTTACAGAAGACAACCTTAACGGCATCAGAACAGATAAGAGTTATGCGATAGAAAGAGAGGCAAGTTTTAGATTAATATAACGCGTTTGGAATTAGCGGTGTGCGATCTGAATTGCACCTTATTGAGTCGAAGCAAGAGTCGCTATTTATTTAAATGGTATTGCGAAGAGGTCCTTCTGTACTAGTACTATCATGTATTCTGTGGTACAAGCTAAATTTATTATCATACTAGCGGACTCGACGGACGCTAGCCTGTCAGAACGTAATTATAAATCACTCAATTATGAATTTTCTTCTTGGTGTCTTCTTGTGATAAGGGATTTTGACAAAAAAAAAACGATTATGCTGAAATGCAAATAATCATAATAAATTGGTAACTTTTAATAATAAAATATAAAAAAAAACTACCGTTAAAACTTCATCAATAAAAATTCAATTGCAAAAATCTACTGGATAAAATATGTTAATCCAAACCATCCTGGGACTCACTCAAACACGTACACAAAAATAAAATTGTCAATAAATTAAATAAAAATCCTACAAACTGATTGCAGGGCCACCTACCGGGCCCAATCGTGAATCTACACCATCCAGGTACCCACTGAAACAGACACAAGCTTGTGTCAGTGCAGAATTCTCAAGCTGGGCCGCCTTTAGATGTTTTAAAGATTTGTCATATAAAAAAAAAACCAATCCAAATTTTCAAAATTTCAAAATTTCAGCCGTTTTGAAGTGATGGGCTTACATGAAGTCACCAATTGATTTTTATTTAAAGCTAAGGCGTCGGACTTCTGACCAAGGTTGCGGGTTTGAACCCCACCCAGTGCACTACCGATGTGAATTTACTTTTAACACAAGCCTTTAGCTCAGCTCGAGGCTGACGTTAACAATAATACTAGTAATGTGTGACGCACTTATATATTTTTAAATACATACAAATAATAGATAAATTACATCCAAACACAGAACTAAGGATCTTGCTCATCACACAATTATTTGTTCTGGGTGGGCATCAAATCCACGACCTCTGGCTTAGCAGTAAGGATCACTAACCACTAGACCAACAGACAGGCCAGTCAAGTATGTCTTAGATTTGACCAAATTTGAACATTTCGCATGTAAATCGAAACCTATAGGGTACTTCCCATATACCTAGAATCATGTAATTTGGTAAGAAGCAAGGTCTCACAGCACAAGTAAAGCCAAAAATATGAAAGTCGTTAATTTGTTGTTACATCACATAGGAAAAAGTAAGTTTTTTTGTGATTGCAAACCTATATTTTGCGTTTGGAAGGTTGAATTTGTTGTAAATCGATTACGATACGTTAACTAGTGATACTACTTATATTATTTATACACAATAACTACTGATATTCCATGGCGGATACTTAAATTTTAACGTGGACACATTTTGAAAGGAACAGAACTGTTTGTGACTCAAAAATAAAAAAATACATAAAGTTGCGTTTCAATGTATGCCAAGTCACTCAAGATACAGGCACTAGCTTCTAGAAAGCTAGCTTCTTCTAGCTTGTACAAAGTTTAGGCTTAATAAATTGGAATAATAATGTATTCAAAATAACAAAAAGCAAATAGAGCCAATATCAAATAAAATACCCCTAACAACCGTATAATGTGTCTAATACAATGAGGGCAAAACACAATATCGTAGATGTTTGGGCAAAATGTTCAAGCCATCTTTTTAACCCTTTTATACCAAAATCCCAATACATTATGCAATCTTTTTAGACGACAATATCAGAGAAATAGTCTGAAAAGCCTCTTGCATAAGTAATCGGCGAGTGCTCGTTCGAGTCCTGTTTCAAACAACGATTCGATACATAATAGATGGCGCCCTTGTCTTTCACGTACAGTCGATTAGTATGTATCGAATACCACATTTGAAATTGTATTTTGATAGGTTTATTTTACGAAGTTCAAGGTTCTAGAACATTTAGTTCATAGTTAGTGCCTTTGTGCCAGTAGTTCATAGTGTATATTACCTGTATTTTATAATGACAATATCTTGAACTAGAATATTCGATAATAACAGATAAAAACGAGAAAAAGAACATGATGAGAGAAACAAACAGCAAAGGCAGTCTTTTAATAACATGGATAAAATACTCGTAAATCATTGTAGGAAGTCTCCGGGAACAAATCATTGTAGGCCTGACATTTCTAAGTTTTCTAAAGTTTTGTGGCGTGTAGATAACACTTTTAGTGTATAACTAGGCAGCAGATATTACTATTATATTTTTCCACAGAACGTTTCCGAAAATATTAATACTTTAAAAGTAATAGAAATAAGTATTTAGATAATATTCACGTATTATTATGGATTTAAACTTCTAAGTATGTTCATGAGAAGTCGTAATTTTTACTTTAGTCTTTATGAAATCACTGTCAGTCTGTGGTTTGGACGAAAGTGAATTTAAAATTTATTTCTAAAAAATTGTACTCAACGAACGTAATATATAATGTATCTATGCTGATATTATAAAGAGGAAAAATTCGTTTTCTTATGTATCCGATAACCTCTGAAACTACTGAACTGACTTCAATAATTATTTCAACATTAAAAAGTTATTGTATCCAGAATTAACGTAAGCTATAGTTTATTGTAGTAATTATTAGTCAGTGATTAAAAAATGGTGAAAACAAACTAAATTTACTCGTATGCAACCTACATATCTACAAATAGGTTTCTTAGAGTCAGGATATAATAGAATATGCTAAGATCGTATCCTTTTGCGTGTAGCTGAACTACTGTTTAGCTAGATAAACATAAAATTGAATATACATTTTTGATCCAACAAGGTGTATTGCCAAGATTACCTACAGGTTTACATGACAAGATTTTATCCTTAAGTAAGTGAGCAAAATGTTTAGGTCGCAATACCTATTACAAAGATAACAGTTTTTAATATGAAAAATCAATATGTGTAGGAGAAGATAGGTACATAGCAGATGTCTGTACGATTCATACATTTTCATAGCGATTGGGTTTGTGTATGAAAGTGCTATTCGGGATAGTAATTTTAAGCGTTAACTTCGGCCTTCCCAAACGTCTGATTGCAGTGACGAACAGCTCCTTAAGATGTGGTTGAGTTCCGTGATAACCGACTTATCCAGTCTACTAGCTGACTATGTTATTTCCTAGCCTTAAGAAAAAAGCTGAAACAAACTCAAGGATTCTACATAAATTCAAAATGTACAAGTGCCATGCAGGCACTTTTGAATTTATATAGATTTAGATCCTTGAGTTTGTTTCAGCGTTTGTGTCGAAAAGTGTCTGAAACGATCTATTTGCAAAATAAATTCTTTTATCATTCAAAGACAGCCATCAAACTACCATAATACAAAAGACTACGGTAGAATAACACTATTAATATTGTATTATGTTCCAGCTGAATAAGTTTCCCAAACCTAGGTCTAGAGTTAGAGGTTGGTGTTCTCTATGACTGTTGGAGAGAAATAGGGGTGAACAATGCCTGAGTTACATTGGAGTTATGAGTTTTAAATAGGCATCTATAGTCACTTAAACACGTGACTCATGGGCCTTTTATAATAAGTAGTACCTCTATAGGTCTAGACCGACTCAGGAGTCTGCAGCGGCTGATGGCCATACGGGTCGCACGGGGCTACCGCACGATCCCGCACGATCTCGGTCTGGTCCTGGCGCGGTCTCCGCCCTTCGACATTCTGGCCGACATGGACACGTTGGTCTACGACCAAATTCGTTCTCTCGGTCAGAGTGACGAAGGGGCAGCGCCGGATCTCGAGCCCGGAATGCTACGGCGGAACGCACACACGCAAGCCCTGCAGGCTTGGCGAGCACGGCTCGAAATCCAGGTCTGTGCCAGCCATCGCGCTGTTGGAGCCGATCTGCTGAACTTCGAAGCTTGGGTAGGAAGGACCGACTGTGTCACCTACCGATTAACTCAGGTGCTCACCGGGCACGGTTGCTTCGGTGAGTACCTGAACAGGTTTGGACGTGAGGCTACGGCACAATGCCACCACTGCGGATCCGACCGGGACTCCGCCCAGTACACGCTGGAGGACTGCCCTGCGTGGGAGTCCGAGCGTCGAGTCCTGGTCGGACAAATCGGACGAAACCTTTCACCGCCAGCATTGCCGCAATCAATGCTGGCGAGTAGTGAGAGTTGGGAAGCCGCGGTCTCCTTCTGTGAGGACGTTATGCTCCAGAAGGAGTCCGCACAGCGGGATCGGGAAAGGGCCGATCCCGCTCGAAGAAGACGACGAAGGGGACGCGGTAGAGGCCGCTAGCTCCCCAATCGTCGCCTAAGGGTTGTTTGTGGCCACATCTGGGGAAGATGTGACCGCTGTAGGCAACCCGAGAACGGTGACACCCCAGTGCGGCCGGGGGGTGTCGTCCAAGGCGGGTCAGTTTTCCGCGTCTTACTGCGTAAAGCGGTGAGGGGCGTGACACCGACCTGCCACGAGGGTGACTCTGGTCACCCCGGGATGTACCTCAGTCGTGAGGTACGGCAGGGGGGACTCCAGAAGCCGCCGATGCGTTCCTGGAGCTCCTTCCGACTGCTGAGGTAGGCCGCCGCGGTGGTTTAGTGGGTAGACTGGTTCGCCGGGAGTCCCACACACGCCTTTCGTATCCCCGACGGAGGGTATGGTGCAAAAAACATTCCCCGCGTAAAAAAAGAAAAAAAAAGGTCTAGACCGACTCATTCTTGAAGTTTATTGCATTGTTATTTTTCCGATTATCTTAGCCTTAGATCACTTCGACTCTCTTTAACCGCTACTAATTGTTATGTATATGTAAGTAAATATGAAGTTGTTCTATCGTTGTTAATAAATTAATAAATTTGTGTTATTGTTTAGAAATTAAATGTTTTTTATTTAGTAGTTGTTGTGCCTTTTAATCTGCCATTTGCCTATGTCCATCCATAGGTTATCTGTAAGAACTCACCCTATCTCTACTCCCCTAGAGCTATTGTACTATTACTGTATATTTATATACTACTGAAGGGCAGATAAACAATTATACGCCAGTAACCATAATTAATTAACAGCAATCTTCTGTGCAATTAAAATAAACTTCTTCGTATATTCTTTCTCGCATGTCCAATGCGACCAGAAATTAAAATCTTCCAAATGATAGTTGTAACTAATAAAACCAACACTTGACCATATAATGGTAGTTTACGAATAAGAATGGTAATATTTGCAAATACCTGCTAACATAACACTTTTACACAACCCTGGTAAAGGCCCAGCCTAAATAAACTTAGCAGAGACTGGCCTTTTGATATTAAAATGTAAAACAGACTTTGAATATTCTCGTGCAGAATAAATACGTTCAACTTGGCCCCTATTATTTTAACGCTTTAAAATTTAAGACGCTTTATGCTCGTATGTGGAAATATGCTGATAATTTAAATGTCTGTTGTTATTCCTTTGACTTTAAATCACAACAATGCACTTGTATACAAAGGTTGAATTGTATCTCAAGAGCTTTCGTAGGTCAAAAGATTTAATTTAAGACCTTTGGACATAGCTTTATAATAGGTTCAGCTTTTAGCTTTCTTCAAATATTTGGGCCCTCCTCGTGTAAGGTATTGTGTGGATATAATGTGGAGTTGAGAACCAGATTCACAAAGAAATTATTTAGAAGCGAATACAACAATTGAGAACAACTGTTGCCATGACTTTTGTATAAAAGTGTGTTTATGCTGATGTAGAAAGTTATATATTTATGAGTACCTACATTTTGGGTAGGACTTTGTAGTATTTGTGGAGATCCTGCTATAGGAAACTATAATTATAGAGAAAAACCCAATTTATGTCGGGTGTATCTAATAATGCGACACTAGTTGTGGAGATCCTGCCATAGGAAACTATAATTATAGAGAAAATCCCAATTTATGCCGGGTGTATCTAATAATGCGACACTAGTTGTGGAGATCCTGCTATAGGAAACTATAATTATAGAGAAAATCTCAATTTATGCCGGGTGTATCTAATAATGCGACACTAGTTTAAATCACTAAAAGGTACTGTCTCCTCCGCTTCTCATAAAAGCAGGTGGAATGTGTATACTTAAAGATTTCAAATCCAAATCCCAATAATATTATAAATGTGAAAGTTTGGATGGATAGATGGATGGAGGCATGGATGTTTGTTACTCTTTCACGCCAAAACTACTGAACCGATTGCCATGAAACTTGGTGTGTAGATAGCTGGAGATCTAGATTAACTTTGGCTAGCTTTGGATGGCTACTTTTTTCCTCCTCAATGATGGAGAAAATCTAATATCCATAGTATTTATGGATTTTCATATTTCAACCTGCTATTATAAGAAATGGGTTTGATAATACCTGGAAATGGAACTTTTATACGGGTAAGTAGTTTTTTTTAATTCTTTTTAACCAATACACGCGGACAATGTACCGGTATATCTGCCGGATGTTAAAGAAGTAACGGACAAAGTTGAAACAGTATTAAAGAAGTACTATATTAGGACTGTTTATAGTCCTGCAGTGTGAGTGCGCTCAAAGATATCAAATTCCTTAAGAACACCGGAGGATTTTACTCCTCTACAGACACCAGTAGTTCGTACACAGGACAAACCAACCGTATGATGGCAAAAAGGGTCTTTACGTGGGAAAGCCATGCTTCGGCACGTATGGGCCGTCTCGACTCCGGTCGATACCACGGCCTCACAGAAAAGCGGCAGTGAAACAATGATTGCATTGCTTTTCGCCGCGTGAGTGAGGTTACCGAAGGCCCTAACCCTTCCCTCTCCCCTATTCCTGTCCTTCTCTTCTACCCCCTCTCCTCCTCTCTAATCCCCCTCCCCCATTTACCATCAGGTGACCCGTCTGCTCGTTTGCCCCCAATACCATATGTATCGAAGTTCCGACAGTACGAAAAAAATAAAAATAATGAAGACCAAGTGTCGGTAGTTGCTGAAACTCGCACTTCACGGAGGCGTCAGCTTCACTGAGCTCTTACCAGTCCACCCGTGACCATGATCGGTGCAATTCTATCGAAACGTCGGGTAACAAAATGGTATTGTACCTTATAAATATTATCCCGATTAAGTCCCAAGTTACACATCTAATATGAAAAGATTTTGATGTAGCTTTTCAATTTGCTTAACTATAGCTTATATATGTAAATATTTGTAATACAGAATCTAAAACTTATTACAAATGCTTTAATTATAACCACAATTCACCTAAAGTACGGTTCCAGTTACTCTGCGGTTATAGCTAGCATCATCATCATCACTTCAGCCATTGGACGTCCACTGTATATATATCCGAGTACTAGCCGAGACAGAAACAATGTAATAAATTCAGGATAAAATCACTTAAAGTTTTTTTTTCCGAATTTCCCCACTTTCTGGAAAACTTTTTCAAGTTCTCTTTTCCTAAAAACCTTATTTGCGTTATTAATATATAAAAGAGAAAATAGTCAAATCGGTAGAGCCGTTCTCAAGTGATGCGCTTACGTTGGTAAGCTTATAAGATAATTTTAATTTTATTTATATAGATGTACTAGTAGTATTAATAATAATTTATCCAAGCTTTCATCAATCTCTATTAAATAGATAATTTCAAAAATAAAAAATATTGGTATCTACGCATAAATAAGTAAATAGCATACTTAGCTTAAAAAAATTATGCATTTTTTATTTATACATCTTTTGTGGTTTTGATACTCTTGAGCACGCCATAAATACGCCTAAGCCTAAAATATTTTTTTTTTCTAAATGTTCACTGTTTATTTGTGTCATCACCTTACCGCGGTTAATGGCAAGGCTGTGTTAGGCTCGAACCGACTCTAGAGGAGCGTACCGTCATGTACGAGGACCGAGATGGAGTTTTGAGTCGTCGGCCCATGTCGTGCGGTGTTCCACAGGGGTCTGTCCTTGGACCACTCCTGTGGAACATGGGGTACGACTGGGCCCTCCGAGGTGACTTCCCCCCCGGGCTCGGCGTAATTTGTTACGCCGATGACACGTTGGTCACAGCCCGGGGGGCGAACTTTCAGGAGGCGGCGCGCCTGGCCACCAGGGGAGTCTCTCTGGTGGTCGGGCGCATAGAGGCGCTGGGTTTGCGGGTGGCCCTGGATAAGACGGAGGCCCTATTATTTCATGGGCCCCGTCGTGGTCCACCCCCTGGCGCCTCTATTGAGGTCAACTCGGTCCTCGTACCGGTTCAGGCTCACATCAAGTATCTGGGCCTGATCCTTGACGGAAGGTGGCGCTTCGACGAGCACTTCCTGCAGCTTGCTCCAAAGCTGGTCGGCGCTGCGTCCGCCCTTGGGCGACTCTTGCCCAATTTGGGTGGGCCCAGCGTCGCTACGAGACGGCTGTACACGGGGGTTGTCCGGTCAATGGCACTTTACGGTGCACCGGTGTGGGCGGAGGCTCTGACCGCCCAGAATAGGGCGCGCCTCTGGCGCCCTCAGAGGGTTATGGCGGTTAGAGCCATACGCGGCTACCGCACCGTGTCGACGGAGGCGGCGTGCGCGTTGGCCGGAACTCCCCCGTGGGATTTGGAGGCGGAAGTGCTCGCCAAAGTTTATCGGCGGACGACTGAGTTCCGGGCGGGAAGCGGCAGTCGGCCCCCGCCCGAAGAGGTACGCGAGTGGCGTGAGGCCGCTCGCCGAGCCACGATGGCTCGTTGGTCGTCCCGGCTGGGGGCTCCACGTGCTGGCTTTGCCGCCGTGGAGGCGCTCCAGCCGGTCATCGTCGAGTGGGCAGGGCGGCAGCACGGGACCCTTTCCTTCCGACTGACGCAGGTTCTTTCCGGGCACGGCTGCTTCGGGAAGTACCTGCACTCGGTCGCTAGGAGGGAATTGAGTCCCGCCTGTCACCACTGCGACTGCAGTGAGGACTCGGCTCAGCACACGCTGGCGGTTTGCCCCAGTTGGGCGGCGCAGCGTCGGGCCCTCACTGCAGTCATCGGAGTGGATCTGTCGCTACCGGCTGTCATACGCTCCATGGCCGGTAGCGACAGGAATTTTACCGCGGTCGCTACCTTCTGTGAGGAAGTCATCTCGCAGAAGGAGGCGGCGGAAAGGGTCCGGGAGGACGACCTCCACTCGGACTTAATTCGCCGCCGGCGAACCGGGCGGCGGAGGCGCGCTTACCAGCGCCTCATGCCGCCCTGAGTGTGGCCGCGGGTGGACGGGACGGGTTTTTCCCCTCCACCCGCTATAGTGGCCCCCCGCGAGGAGGCGGCGTCCGCGTGTGCCTGGACGTCGCCTAATTGAGAGGTTCTTCACCCGAAGGTGGTGCCCGCGCTTGAGCGGGCAGGCGCTAGGGGGGGTCCGGATGTCTTAATAAAAGCTGTTCCCGGATCCCTCCTACTTAAGGCGCAGTACGGCACACCGTGTGGTTTTAGTCGGTTCGATTCCGACACACCGCCCCACCGAAAACCCCGGTGGGGTGACGGCCCGAGGGGGTTTCCACACGCACAAAAAAAAAAAAAAAAAAAAAGGCTCGAACCGACTAAAACAACCAACGTCACCTCCTCGTAAAATGAAACCGTCGTAAAAAAGACAGACCCACTGTCCAGTCTTCACTGAGCGGCTTTTCCACAAGGAGTAGTCCACTTGCTACTTTCAGTGCCTTTCCTTGAGCTTGGTTTATTATCATCGCGAAATCTACTATCAGGGGAAATTCTACTCTCTTAATTTAGAAGGGCAAGTTGTTGGGGAAAAAATAGAAGTTATTATTTATTTCTCACCAAAAAACATAGGTATGTCGAATTATTAATAATTCTATACCAAAGTTCATTAAATATGTTTCAGCGGTTTAAGTATGAAAGCGTAACTCTCGCATTTATAATGTTAGTATGGATATAGAATAGAAGAAACTATACCAGATGGAAAACTATAGATTTTCAATTCCACAAAATCAGTACAAGAACAGTAAATACCAAAGAAAGGGATTTCGCAAAATACCATGTTAAAAGTACCCTTTATTCTTTACCTAAGGGCTCGTACAACTGATTACCATAAAAGTATAAAGCGATTTTGGGTTCTGCAGGAATTAACAATCAAAGGGCTTCGATCTTGGGGTCCGTGTATTTCCGGATACTGAACCCTTTTTCTCTCAGATTTACATATACAAGAAATGTTATTAGGTGACCCCAAAATGAAATCTTCGAAAAGAAACGCTTTGCCGGGCCATAGTTGAGAAAGACAACTTAGTGATCTCCAAATTATTGGTTGATAGAGACGAATGACGAAGAGAAAGTTTTTGTTACATTATTTACCAATGAGACCTTTTTTGGGTTTCAGATACAGAAATGTAATTGGAGAAAAATAATATCAATTTATAAATCACCATATTTTATAACTAAATAACATGTTTTGGTCCAACGCTTTTTGGTATTAATTTCCCTTATCACAATAATATGCATGAAATATCTATAATATAAAGATCAAATGCTACCGTGCGTATTTAAGCGCATCATTTGAGTAACTTGATTTGAAAAATGTACAAAATTTGGAAAATCTAAAAGGAAAAAAAAAACAAATTTATTGGTAATCGACAGCACATCGTCTTTTAGCAAAACTAGGAAATAATAAAAAAAAACGTGTGCGTCTCGGGACGTCCGACAGAAGTGATAACTTAAACGCCAGACAGACTGGCACCGTAACGTGTTACGTAACGAAGCAATTTACCCTCCCAGAAGAAGTTATCACTTCAATAAATAAAACAACTGTTACATTTAATCATTTTCTTTAATGCGAATTTAGTAATTGCGTAACATCATACATCGCAATTAATGTATTTTATTGCTTCTTTAATATTTCACATTACATTATATTTATTCATAGTTACACACGTACATGTGAAAACTATGTAATAATAGTGTTTACTTCTACAGAGACTCGCAAGCAAATACACTCTAAAAATATTAAAATAAAATGATATTTTATACTCTCAAGTTTCCCAACACCTATACCAGTATTTCAGCTGTCATCTAGCTAAGTGGATGCTACGAGCCAACAAGGCTTTCCAATTTATCCAACAATGTTACATGAGGCAAATTATGTTCTGTAAATTAATAGTCATTTAAAGAAAGTGTTTGAACAAATAAAATAATATGACACATTATACAGCGCCATCTAGACCCAAACCAAGCAGAACTTGTACTTTGCGTTGTAGAATATGCATTAATATATCATTACAAATAAATAAAGGTGTCTGTTTGTAATGTCCAAATAATGTTAGTTTTTTAAGCTTATACAATTATTTGCACGATACCTATGCCTAAACATCACTTATTAAAATTTTTGACTGTCTGTCTGTCTGTCTGTCTGCTTATGCCGGCTAATCTCCTTAACAGGTGGATCGATTTCCACGGGTCTTTCAGCTGGTGTTATAAGGAGTAATTTAGGGTACTTTTATTTTTTTTAAATAATAAGGGGTTTGGTGAAAAATATATAAATTTGTACACGCAAGCGAAGCCGGCCGCGCGGGAACTACTAAATACACATAAAGCGGCAGTAGGGTAGTGGCTAAGTAGTCAGACTTGCGATCAAGTAGGTCCTAACACAGGCATTTAGGTTAGGTAGAGGAGTTAACAAGTATAATACTATTTAAAATATACGGTTTTACCGGTGAGGCGTCCTGCCGCGCCGGTTGTTTGGCACCTGCAACCGGCGCGGCAGGACGCCTCACCCCTTGATAAAGGGCCCCCGTCGGGTCCGAAACTAGTCGGGCATCCCCGAAATATACACGTGAGTAAAACCGTATATTTTAAATAATATGAATACCACTAACGAAAGTTTTTATTCAAGTATAATACTACTATACTACTAGTATTGTGTAACCCAAATAAATTAAAATTATTTACTTGCTTGAATGGTAGACACAGGTTTTACAAACAGTCACGCGCATCATGTTTCGCCTGTCTTACGGCATTCAAATTTGAATCACTATAAGAAAATAAATAATTAATAATATAAAACATTACAATTATTACAAATGAATAATTAAATAATGAATCTCAATATAATGTAAAATTTCAACGAATTTGAAAAAAAAAATATATATATATATATATATATATATTATATATTTTATATAATATATATAAATCTCGTGTCACAATGTTTGTCCTCAATGGACTCCTAAACCACTTAACCGATTATAATAAAATTCGCACACCATGTGCAGTTCGATCCAACTTGAGAGATAGGATAGTTTAAATCTCAAATTATAGTCGCAATTTTAATTTATTGCTAATTATTTGTCTGTTATTATTTGACAGTCACAATTATCTGTTAACTCCAAATGATTCTAACAGATGTCGATACCTTTCGACTGGGTTGAGTAAGTAATCAATAGATGGCGCTGCTATGGTAAATCTACGAACGTGTCATATAAGCTACATTTTAACAGCATAATTACCACGTGTTGTTGACGCTATAAAATTAATTAAATTTATTTTGTAGTGAACGAAATACCGTATAATTCAGCTAATTATTTGTCTGTTATTTGTGATTTAACATCTGATGGACGAGTCATTTTGTACAACAATATGAATTTTTCAATTGAGTACTTTAGTTTTATTTTCAATTTAGCTAATTAGATTTTACCGGAAGGGTTTTATTTCCTTAGTTGCGATTAGAGAAATAAAATATGGCGGTACGAAGTTCGCCGGGTCAGCTAGTGTTCTATAAAATTAACAATGTCAATAATAATAATCAAAATATCAGTAAATCTAATCGTCAGATAAGAAACAAGACGAGTACCTACTCATTGACAGTCTGACTGTGGAATGTGTGTGTGTGTGTAAATTGGTTGGTGAATTCTACAGAAAAGTGAAGGAAAATGACATAAGTTATATTAATTTTTTATACACAATTTCAAAACTATATATTTTTTTTGTATTTATAGTCAAACGTATAATATAGGTTCAATTCACATTAACTCCTCAAAGGACAAGGGCCTCGCAAAGATCTATCGCCCCAGGTCTCGCTATGCCTAAGCCCGCCCCTGTACAACACCTTACTTCCAGACACATTTGTATAGACAAACATTCTAACTGGATAATTGGAAAAGTCTGGTCGTGAGTTTTATTACTTTATTTTACTCAGAGATTAGACCTCGCTGAACGTCGAGGTATTAACGATGGGCATTAATCTGCCTTAATATAATAAAGGCGAAGAGTTTTTTTGTTTGATTGCTTGTTTAAACGCACTAATCTCTAGAACTATGAGACGGATTTGAATAATTCTTTATGTATTGGATAGAGTATTTATTGAGGATGGTTATAAGCTATGGAACTGCTAGTAAATAATATAAATTGACGTGTAATAATTACAGTGTTATTTTATTTGTATATATAAATATATTATGATGAAAATAAAAATAAAAGTCGTGTTAATATTGCAGAAGTATTTATAGACATTTTATTTTATTGTGGAAGCCAGCAATATATATATATATATATATACAATTTATCTAACTTTTATTTTACTATCAAACGTTTACCAATATGAAAAAATCCAATTTAAAAAATATGTAGACTTCAAAAAATGAGTAGTCTATCAAATAGTCCAAATTTTTTTAAATGTATGTTCCACGAACATTCAAAGACGGCTGAACGAATTTAAAAGATATCGTTTTGTTGGAAGGGTATACATTCTATTTGGTCCCATTGTCTTCGGGTCAGGTTCTGATGATGGAATCCTCGAGAAATCGAGGAAACTCTTCAATTGTTACAGGCACACCTACAGCGATTTGGGTACAGTTACTCTTGGGATGTTCCAACCGTAAAGGGGAACTGATACTGAACTCCACATTTTATATCTCTATAAAACCAATCAAAATTAAAAGGAAAGGATGATGTATCGGGTTGTTTGAATTCATCATGAAGTCATGATTAATTAAAAATATTAGCATCAAAGTTGAGTATATTTTTTTCAAAAGATAATGATAATAACACAAGGTTTTTGTTACCTATTATAACTTACCTATTTCCTATCGTCATTAGTAATTGTTTTATTATTATATATAAAATGTTTAATAGTGAAAGCTTAATTATGGTTATTTAATAAGCTCCGAAATTGTGTTTTTTTTTGGAATAATTAACTAAAGTCTATAAGTAAAGCACTATATTGTATCTAATGATAAAATACAAAATATGAATCCCTCTAATATTATAAATATGAAAGTTTGGATGGGTAGATGGATGTTTGTTACTTTTTTACGCCAAAACTACTGAACCGATTGCGATGAAACTTTGTATGTAGGTAGCTAGAGACCTGGATTAACTTATAGGCTAATTTGTATCCCGATATTCCCACGGGATCGGGACTTATGCTGGTGAAACCGCGTGGCGCTGATAGTAACTAATAAAAATGCCGCAGATGCCACAACAACTACAGAAGTGACTTTGAGACGATTTTATATCTAGAAAATATTTGTAAGCGTAATATTTTTGAGAAAATATTTGTAAGCGTAATATGTTTGAGAAAATATTTGTAAGCGTAATATGTTTGAGAAAATATTTGTAAGGAAGTATCGTCAAGAAGTCGATTTAAAGCCTAGTCTTCTATAGTAAATTTATTTTGATGTTATCAAATAATTTGTTGAGAAAAACACAAAATCTGCGACACACAAATTGCTATTGGGCTTATTTAACTTACATTGGCTTCCAACAACAAATTCTACAACCCTATGTATCTCTGACGGTATCTTACATTCAAGGTGACTACGAAATTACCCGGAGGAATAACACAGCTATTGAGTTATCCCTTTTATAGCCGGAACGGCGAGTTAAGCATTGTTGTGGTGCGCCCTCTCTAGAGAGGAGGGCTTCTGTGCCGTTATTATCAACATCCGTAAATTAAGACTTGGGAAGCAAAGAGCGCATTTAAAATTACTTGTGAAATACTAACAATAATATGGTGACCCAAAATACCAGTGGTATGTAATTTGTTTTTATTTTATACTACTACGTAAACGAAGCCATCTAGAATTAAAACATTAGTGACTATTATTTATATTACCTGTTACAGATATACGTTTTTACTCAGGTGTGTAATTCCGGGATGCCCGACTAGTCTTAGACCCAACTAGAACTTTTTATCAAGGGGTGAAGCAACCTACGGCGACAGTGTCAGGCCACAATATGGTGAGACTTACCATAGTGTGGTCTGACTGACTTGGCCATAGGCAAGGTTAGCCTGATGGTATTCATTGATTATAATCAGACAGGCTTTGGAAATGTATCTGAAAGAACTCGGAGAACACTGATTCCTGGTAGGAATGCCTTGATCCCAGCTAGAAACCAAAACCCACATAATGAAGAATGTAAGTGATCTAAACACACAAGTGACGATCATTTTACCTTCCAAAAAAAATCTGGCAATAAAAAAACTACACTGTTCCAACACATGTAAAATAGTAACATGAGAAGGAACAATGTACTGAACAAGGTAATAAAACATTTAACGGTAAACTTCCACTGTAAATTTACACTTTTTAATAGCAGTAAATCGCATGTGAACAATTTATAGGCCATTTTTGTTCGGAAAGTCGAATGGAACAAAATAGATGGTAGATATTCTCATTTAGGTACGAAGAGAGTGTTACAGTTATAGAGTGTAAATTTTGATAATATGTAAACATGTTAGAATATTTTCGGCTAAAAACAATAAACAATGTTTTCTAAACATTGTTTTTTTTTACGAGCGTATAACAACTCGCTGGTGCTTTGTGATGATTAATATGCTTGAGATGGTAGTTCTAAATATTTTTTAACGCTTTACCGATTACCACCAGCATTACTTATCACATCACTCAGACTTACTTAACAATCAGACTCAGTGATTCACTTCTATACTGCGCAGTTTCAAAGAAAACGTTTTTATCTGTGTAGTATGATTTTATACAGCAGATAGTATTCTTAGTCTACCCATAGTTCTTTAAAAAGGTGAATATACTGTGTCTTTCAGGTATGGCATTGGTAAGAATTACAGGGTATTCGAACATAGGGTATCCGGATAACATTAAAGCCAAGATACCACAAAAGCTGTGTGACCTTATCTTGGACTGCGGAGGAGTGGGTAATCCTTTTTAATTCAAAAAAGCGCGCGTAAAACTAACTTTATTGTTCTGTGTAACTGAAATGGGTCCATACCTGTTTTGCTTCGTGGTGCCTCTATTACACGGAGGGACTGGCATAATAATTTTGAAACATAAGGAATATTGATATTATACACTTAGTTATGATAATGTATGCTTCAAAATCAATCTAACAATAAATGGTATTCGTGATAGCGGAGTCTGAATCCGATGTATCTTCTTGTAATCAATGTATAACTTGACTTTTATTTTAATTTGGCAGACAAATGTCGCTGAACCGATTTCGATAGGCAAATCTATTTATTTGGTGCTCTCGCTGAAACTGAAAAATCTGCCGTGTACTGTCCTGCGGGTTAAGAGCAAAATCCGTCTATAGATTTTTCAACAGCAGCAAATTGCTCAAAACCTCATGGCTTACTTCGTAAGTTCGCCATCGCATCATGTCCTCGACATGGCACAATGGCAAACTTAACGCGAAGTGTCCTGTTTATGTTATTCTCTAAAATAATATGTTCCTATTAAATATTGTCCAGTCCAGACAAGAGGTAATGTGTGTTCAGGGAGGAGCACTTTTACAGCAAGTCCTCAACAAGGATGTTTCTATACTAGTAGAAAAAAAGCAAATACTTTAACACTAACATTTGAAACTATTAGTTAGGGTTACAATCCTAACTAATGAGTCATTATATGAAGTGTTGGATGACTTTTCATTTTCTTTAAATAAAATTGGTTACTACGCTATATTTAAAAACAATCGTTTTGCCCTGAAGCTTCGTCCGTGTTGAGCTTGGTTCCCATGATGGCATTGTCTAGCTCATAAACTTAGCATACTTTAGTATACTAAGTTTATGGTCTAGGTATAAAATGTGAATTTGAAAGCAACATTGTGTCAATGTTTGAATAACTAAAACAAAACAAAATTTCAGACTGATCTTAGATAGATTAAAGTCTGGCAATTCCACCTTTATTTATATACGTAGATAGATAAAGGAGGACAGTAGTAATGAATTAAGTATAACCAAGGAAAAAGATACAACAAAACTGACACTAGACATTTTTTTTTCATGTATGAATTCTATTCAGAAATACTTTGTAATATTCTAAAATGGCCTATGGTAGCAGCGTTCGCAATTTAACTGCCATTATCAAGACAATACCCAGATTATCATTGTAACATGATTAAAACCTCTTTGTAGTACGCTTCTACGAGTTATTTTTTAATTTACATCCCCTTTTTAATTTTGGCTGAATTCGTCTTTATTTGTTTTCCATGGTTATTACGACAGTGGAATAATGGGGTTGAATGTTTGGACACGAGTCCGTAAAATTCGTTTAATAAATGCATTGTTGACATGGCTCCATTAAAAATTTAATTGAAAGTATACACGGTAGCTTCTGTTTATAAATATTCAATAAGCAATCATAAACGTGGTGAGAATTAAAATGTTCATAGACACAAAGTTAGGGGGGTAGTCAATCGGTAATGTGTTTATCAATTTTCATTAATTCTCTTTGGGAATGATGTTACTCAGTGCAGATTCTGTTATTTCCAAATCGAGATTGAACCACGTTTTTTGGACGCCTTACTTGTAGACATGATCTGGTAGTATTGTATCTGGTCAACGTGTCATCCTAACCAGACAAGTGCGAGTCTAACTCGCTCACCGAGAGGTCCGTAAACAACCAAACTTGTATGTTCAAGACTGTTCGTCTACCTCGGGGATTTATTCTCGAAGATATCTTCCCGTTTTTTCCGAAAGATATCCCCATTAATTTGTTGTTATAACACCATAGGTTTTGATTTACATGCGAAATGTTCTAATTATTATATAGCCGTATCTTTTGATTGCGTTGACTTAGAAGCTTGTTTTTTTACAGCTTCAAAGGGACTTTTAATGTAATTTTTAAGCGAGTATATGATGTAAATTTCAACTTGATACCTCCATGAGTTCCTGAGCATATAGGTCTTCACAGACCGATGGAACATTAGACGTATCATTTCGTTCTTACATCCACATTTAACAGTCACTTTACAGGAATTCTACTAGCACTATGTAGATATGGAAGGTGTGTAGTAGTGTGTGTAAATAACAAAAAACAAAATTGGATGACACATAAGGAAAGTACCCACTTATATATAATATTGTAACTGTTCATATTTACATAAGAATATTGTATATTTGGAAACATGTCATATTAATATCTTATTTCGGGTAACATTTGTTTCAGTACCCGAAGTATTTAAATGTATCTCATAGCCATAAGTATAACCAAAAGGTCTGCTCCTAATCAAGTTCTGAACGTTAAACTGCACACATGTGAGTCTGCCAAGCATCCAACTTCTTTGCAATGCCAATGTCCGACTATTGAACAAGTTTCGTGCATAAAATACTTGGGTATAACGATCGACGAACACCTCTCGTGGAAATCGCATATTGATGCAGCTACGAAAAGTGTAAGGAAGCTAGCTCACATATTTAAAAAAATTAAGTCTATAGCAGAACCGCGACTTATCCGAGCCGTTTATTTCTGTCTCTGTCAATCCATTTTGAGTTACTGTGTAATTGCTTGGGGGGCTTCGAAAAAAACATATCTTCTTAAGCTCGAACGCGCTCAGCGAGCTATTTTAAAAATAGCGTTTAACAAACCCTGGCGTTATTCTACTAATGCTCTGTACTCAGAATGTAATCTCCTTCGCGTGAGACAGCTTTACATTACCTCGACACTCCTCCGATTTCATAAACATGCGAAGACCATAGCGCGTTCCTCTCACAGAACTCTTAAGTGGGACATACCAAGAGCTCGTTCTGCTTTCGCTCGTCAAGCTACAAGCTTTATGGGACCCCTTCTATACAATAAATTGTTTAAAACTAACAAAACTATAATAAACCAGACTCCATTTCGCCTTAAAACCACCAGCCGGGGATGGCTACTCTCTTTTTCTTTAAACTATTATAAAACTTACGGAAGGGACTGGACCCCACGACACAGGGTACCCTAGTGTGGGGGCCAGAGATACAATTTTCTAAGTCTAATTAATGTAATAAGTGTAATAAATGTATATGTATTGTACTAATGTTTGAACAAATAAAGATTATTATTATTATTATTATTATTATTATTATTTTAACCTTATTTATTAAATATTATATAACAGCTAACCCGTCAGATGTCATTCTATCGATTTTTTATAAGTTTCTCCTAATTTTTTTAATTTTTCGGGAGACCTTTTCAATGTTTCTTTGTCTTAAAACCTAATTCATACTATTTTAGTTTTAGAACTTTTACACAAATTTAGAACAATCCATCCAATCCTTGTCAATAAATGCGCTTACCAAAACAGCATTTCATTTTTATTATTTAGATTTTAATTTTTATATTTGTAAGATTTTTATATTTGTAAGATATAGTTTAGAAGGATGTTGAAAAATGTTATTCTGGATGCGGAAGGCGGAGGACCGGGTGCTGTCGCGCAAATTGGGAGAGGCCCGTGTCCAGCAGTGGACTATGATAGGCTGATTAATTGATTGATTCAAGATATGGTTTTTGTGTCATTAACTAGTATTCGCTTCGAAATGTATAAATAATTTGTGTCATTTCTAACTTTTCAAATACATTTCCACCCCTTACTTATTTGAACATTGCGAAAAGATTAGAGTAATATCTATCTTTAAAAACAGTTTCAGGGAACACATTGGTTACACTTGATTCTCCCAAGTTTCTGATCTTGAAAGTAACTTGCTATACTAAGTTTTATTTCGCCGATTTATTCCTAACTTTCATTTCATCACGGACGTATTTATCCTACTCTTCCTTCGTTATACCTGCTAATCTTTTTATGAATCCATTGTCCTCTCCTATATTTAACTATTTATGCTTTGTATATTTATGCTATTTATGCGAAGTATTAATAGTATTCTATTAACTTCCTGGCAATAGTCAGTTCGAGTGACAGGTATGCGACCCTGACCTTCTCGAGTTTTGCTTACACTCACCAATTCATCCATATAAGCAATATCCCTTTCCTTGCATTGCCTTCCCTTCTTAACTACCCTCCGTTCAATATACTCTCATATTTCCCCTCTTTAATTCCCAAAGTTCCTGGTTGACGGCAATAGGCGCCTATGGCTTGCCCCTATTACGTGAATGCGGCCAAGTTATTGTTGGCAAAATGTGGATGCTTAATTCACGTCTGCCTACTTCTTCGGGAATATATACATGTAAATACTAGCTGTGCCCGCGACTTCGTCCGCGTGGAATAGTGTCTTTGGGTAAAAAAAAATATTATTTAGACTATTTGACAATACTTCAATACAACTTTTCATCCCCGCCTTTCAACCCCTTACACCATTTTTTTCGCATTAAAAAGTAGCCTATGTCGTTTCGGTCCTTCAAATCGGTTCAGTAGTTTTGGCGTGAAAAGGCGACAGACAGACAGACAGACAAAGTTACTTTCGCACTTATTTAGTTATATTTCCTATGTTGCTTGGCAGTTCTGAGTATGTCATGCTCGCCTAGAAGTCCTGCCTATGGTAGCGTATATGTCGGGTCGTTCGGTTCACTTCAATATGGTTGATCTGTACGATGGCTGGCGTGTGCGTCATGCTCGTGAACGGGTGCCGTTGGTCGGGGCTGGTCATCTCCGGACTGTTATTACTTAAATATGTATAGTAGTAATTAGCGCGTCTATTTATATTTTAGAATAATAGGTATGTTACATTGTCCTCACATTTCATTTACGCTTATAAGCAATGTAACCAGAAATTTGTAAAAAACATTTTGAAAAAGAGTGTCCTTGGAGTTTCTTGTCTGTTCTTCTCCATAGGATCTACGTATTGGAACAGGCAACTAGCTTCACGACTGACTTAGTCTGACTGACTTCTACTCCTGACAATTCAAAAATACCTATTATTGGTTTAATTGAAATAAATGATTTTGATTTGATTTGGTTTATAATATTATATGAGTAAGGATTATTAATACTAGATACTTGTTGCATCTGCCAAATTATGAATGGTGTAAATCATCGTTAGGACTTAACCACCTTTCATTGCTTAATATAATTTACAAGATCTGTTGAAAAGATAGGCCATATTTTTCACCATAGTAACGTGAAGTTGTTTGCTAAAAATAGCTATAGACCTATCGTATCGTAACAATTTTGTTCGTGGGAGAGCCATGCTTCGGCACGTATGGGCCGGCTCGACCGGAGTGATACCACGGCCTCACAGGAAACCGGCAGTGAAGCAAAGATTTCATTACTTTTCACCGAGTAAGTGAGGTTACCGGTGCTCGTTTGCCCACTATCTCATAAAAAAAAAACAAGTTTCTCTTATAATTCTAGTTTTAGTGATTTTATACGTTTCTGCTTTTCATTTTATTGTTATGGTTCTCAAGATGACATAAGTAGAACATATTATAGGCGACTTGTTGCTTTATCCTATGCTTACATTTGTGTGAGTAGGGGGATATGCTTTGTGTTCTTCGTTAATATATACTCTTCATCATCTTACGCACCTCCTCCTTTAGTCTAAAATTTTGTGACATTGCTCTTCTATTAAGTATTCTATCTATTATATTATCTCTATCTTCTATTAGCCTTTTATCAGGTCGGTTATGGAGTACATCTCTTTCTGTTGTAAAATTTAAAAGATATTTTCTATTTTACCGTTATTAATTAAGTGCGACGTATTTTGTTTTACCCCTCTTAAAGCCTTGTATATTCTTATGCCTATAACATATTGATGATAAATCCAGCAGACTTCAATTCTGGAGAACAAACTCTTGAAATGTAGATAATTTTAATTTCACGGCTATAACTTACAATCATCATCATCATCATCATCAGCCTATCGCCGTCCACTGCTTGACAATGTCTCTGAAATATCTTTATTTTTTTTTGTTATCCTCTATTCGCTTCAAACTATCGAAATTAATTTGACTTTCGAGTTAACATTATTTTCTTTTTAAGTAGAATCTCTGTTAAAATTTTACGATGTGGTGTTTTTATGATTTGCATTAAAATCTTTTCATCAGGTACCCTTTTCTTGGCCTGACTTTCATAATAAGTAGGGATATTATTATTCTGTAACATTGTAGTAAAAGTTTCTTCTAGAATTTTTAACAGTTTCATTATTATGCTGCCAGTGGAATCTCATCAACGAAACGGTGTCTGTATATTTAATGATTTGATAATGGGTGACTTTGATTATTCCAAGAGTTTAAAACACTGTAGAGCATATATACGCACTTTTTTAATTAAACTGTTGTTGTAAGTACAAATTAATTAAGGACATACGGTTTTACTCACGTGCGCCTGCAACTGACGCGGAAGGACGCCTCACCCCTTGAAAAAGGGGTTTGAAACTAGTCGCGCATCCCCAAAATATACACGTGATTAAAAACGTATATCTTTAATTAATATGAATACCACTCACGAACGTTTTTATTATTCTAAGACTTCTGTAAATATATTGACCTACAAATATCGTTCTCCATGTGTAGGTACCTACATTTTAACAAGATTCTATTTACTGTTAAAAATGCAAGAGTTTAGATTTGCAATGCTTATTTGTCATAAAGATATTGTATTAGTCTAGCTATATAATACATATAATATATAGGATAATAATCGAGTTATTGTCAAATGTTTTATATAAAAAATGAAGAACTAATCATTTACGAAATACTCGTAATGAGTACCCACAATAATGAAAAAATCTAACAAAAATATTATGTGAGTATATGGTTAATGTATAATCTGCTATCCGACTAATTTAGTATGTTTACAAATGTTGTTATCAAATTAAAGCGCCGCGTCGGTAGCGTAATGGCTAAGGCGTCGGACTTGCGATCAAGTGGATGCGGGTTCGAACCCCACCCAGTGCACTACTGACGTGAACCCACTCCTAACAGAAGCATTTAGCTTAGCTGGAGGGGTTAACAAGAATACTAGTAATATGTGTGTGAAATAATTAAATTTCAATAAAATAATAATCGTTACTATTTAAATATCTTATGAAACATATTTTATCTAGAATTGTTTGAATAAATTTAACAATTACTTTACTTAAATGTGTACACTTGCGACATTTTTTATTTCATTATCATAATTAATTTTAATTCAACTCCATTTTTTATCATACATTCCAAAATATATTTTTCATAGGTGTAAAAAAATTAAAAAACAAGATAGTCTCAATTTTGCAACCAGTCATAGCATATTAATATAGAATTAGTAACATTTATTTGAATATATACTAATTTGGCTATGTTATAATTAAGTTAAGAGTAATATTAAATGAAGAATAATAATACATATATTTTTTTTAATTTTTATTTATCATATTTTACATTAGACAAGGGAATAATTTAACAATAAATCACAATTTTTCACACAATTAATTTCGAAGGCCATTGAAGTTACAAAACTGGTTTTGATTAATATTATGTCGATTAAATCCATTTACAGAGTAATCTTTGCGAGCATTTAGGTTTCAGTAATTAAGTCACACAGCCCATTTTATTTATAATAAACGATATTGCGTGGACATATTAACGCGCCCTACATCAAACGGTCTCTAAACATACCCCGCGTCAGCCTTCGTCAAATTAATACCATTATCATTATTAATATTATGAACAAATCGTGATTAAAAAAAATACTTTACTGTTTTTTCTCACCAATGCAAATACACAAAATTGAAAAAAGAAGTTGTAAGTATTTTTTTTTTTAAATTTTGTGTATTTGCATTTGTCTGAGTTTTTCTATGTATAATAAAAAGGTGTAAAAAAGTAGGTTTTTAATTATGTTTATCGGGGTTCAAAATCTACAGTACAAGCATTGCTTAATTTAGGTTTAGATAGCGGGTGATAAGTAATATGTTCCAAAATATTATAATCTAATTTTATTAATACCTAAATGTATTAAAATGGTAATAATTTAAATTAATATTTTATTACGTAGATGTTAAAATTTATCAAAATTAATTAGGCTCATAATTTTCAAGGGTTAAGAAAAAAGAAAAGGAAAAATTAAGATAAGAACCACCTCGAAATATCAAACCACCCTTCATTCAACCACATCGACTCATCATCTTCTAAAAAGTACTATTAGAACATAAAAATAAAATGAAACAATGATCACTTACCTTTATCACACATCACATTGCAAACACAATCAACATCATCACATGAATAGAATAAAACACGTCACTACGAATGTTTACGATTGATACGCGGCGTACCGGCTCGGTACGGGATACGGGGGTGATACGCGGCGACGGTACGATAACTGAATCGCCATACAACACGCGGCGGGCCCAAGTTTTGGCGCATGCGTATCATAAGAAACGTCAGGTGTTTTATAACTATTTCGTTCCTTGAAAGTCCTTTAGTTGGTGAACTGAAGATGTTTTGACGCTCGGGTTCCAATTTTATTCAGAGGTTGTATTATGTATGGGTTTTACAGGAATCGCTTCATTAGTTGTGAGGAAGATGTAGATTTCGTAGTATGATGCGGTTTGTATGGGGTTGTTTGAATGGAATTAGTATTTTAGGCATGTTGTTATTGAGACTACAGTAGTGGCCTGTTGACATTATTCAAAAACAGTAAGGAGTAGTGGTTTGACTGCCTACTATGACTTAACATGTAATATCTAGTTTTGCGATTGTTTTTGGAATAAAACTTACTAAGTACGAACATTCATCATAATTATTCCCACGACTTCGTGAAAGATTTGAAAAAATTGACCTTCACCAAGAGGATGAATTGTTGACTTCAATTTACTTTTACTACGGATCTGAATATATGTATTGGATATATGTAATATCGATTATCTTGACATGAACCTATAATATCATAACTTAACTTTATTTAACTATCGTACTAATAGAGTACGAGGCAAGCTACTGAAACCATTTGGTTCATTATTTAATATCTACCACTAAACACAATAGTCTCATTTACCTGGTTATTATAATTTTCATACTTGGCCCTTATTAATAATTGCTCTAGCCTACACTGAAATAGTCTGTTGAATTATATCGTAACGCTGAAGTTACACTCTAATGAGTCGCTTGGGAATCGGAATGCTTCTGTTGTAAAAATGGTTTTTGAAAACATTTGCATGTTTCATAATTCATATGGTTTAGCATATAAATTGTTTTAGTGCTAGGGTCGCATGCTACACATTTGTTTCCTTAATTTTTAAGATTAGAAATTAAAAAAACTTGACCAGCCAATCGTTTCTTCACTACTTAGCCTTCGATACCTGTCAACATAATTATATAAGATTACATTAAATTACGGTAAATTTAGTTTAGTTTAGTTTAGTTAAAACG
Source organism: Callimorpha dominula (assembly GCA_949752705.1). NCBI lineage: Eukaryota > Metazoa > Arthropoda > Insecta > Lepidoptera > Erebidae > Callimorpha > Callimorpha dominula. The sequence continues at coordinate 21,286,346 of OX457004.1, read as the reverse complement.
AATATCTGTTTGGCCGAATACCGGATAATAGATATCTTGCTAACTTTGAAGCCGGATAGCCGGTTATCCGGCCACCGAATATCCAGCCGAACATTGTCGATTCTCTGTCCTGCGTGATCGGAAATCAACCCACACATTTAAATAAAGATGAACCTGAGCAAAGAACGTCGGATGAACCACACATGAGGGCTTTGTTAAAAGCTGAATTTAGGAAAGGAAATTTGAGAATTTGGAAAGGATTTTAAACTACTGTCCAAGTAGTTTTAACTCATTTAGTCAGTCTAAATACTCGACTCAAGATTTATGACAAACTACGTTGGGTTGTTGAAGCTCAAAGAGGTCGATAGACGATTCGATTTTTTTAAATTTTGCAACGATTCCTCTAGTAACAGTTAACCTTCAACACCGGCTAATAATCATAAATTTAAAATACTTAAGTAACCTTTAAAAAAAAAACGCACTTGAATCCGTCCATTCGTTTGAGAGTTACGATGCTACAGGCAGACACACAGACACGTCAAACTTATAACACCCCTTCTTTTTGGTTTGGGGGTTAAAAAAGTAAAGATGAAGAGACAGAGTCTCGCGAAGACCAATCAGTCTCACGGTCAAGAAAAATAACAAGCTTATTTAAACTAGTAGTAGAACATAGTTGTTTTATTATGTAAATTATTATTATTTCTTTATTTTGTAAATTATTATTATGTAAATTATTATTATGTAAATTATTATTATTTCTTTATTCTGAGTTCATTTCAGTATAGCAAGGTGTTGTTGTTCAAGCTTATAAGTAATTTAAGAAAAAAAGTACAAATGTCATGTCAATAGACAGATGTCATCTTTGACAGCTGCCACTCGCTCTCTTGCCGCTCCTACTGATAGGCACCACTTCTTTGTCTGTAAGATAATGTTAATCCTACTACTAATATTATAATGTATGGATGTTTGTTACTCTTCACGCAAAAACTACTGACCCGATTATGATGAAACTTGGTATGTAGATAGCTTGAGACCTCGATAATTGCCTATGCATTAATCGAGGTCTCAAGCTTTTTATCCCGATATTCAAACGGGATCGGGACGGGTGAAACCGCGTGTCGCTGCTAGTCCTACTAATATTATAAACGTGAAAGTTTGTGAGGATGTATGGATGTATGGATGTTTGTTACTCTTTCACGCAAAAACTACTGTTTGGATTTTAATGAAACTTTACTATAATATAGCTTAAATTTGAGAATAGCACATAGGCTGTAATTTATGAAAATATTGTGTATATTGGCCTAAATATAACGATAAGTGTTAAGTAAGTCGGAAAAAAATCTGTCATCTGCGAGCTATTCTGGCGTGCGGTGGGAAAACTGTAAGAGTTACATGAATATAATGTACGGTAGGATTGTTTCTCCAAAATAGTTCTACAAAAAAGTCCGCGACAGTATATATCTATATTTTATGTGGAAGCCATTATTAACAAAATAGTGAACCATAAATACAATAAAATTTGATTTTTTATATCCAATTCTTATTTTAGCAGTAACAAAGTGATTCTTATCAAAATAAATACTTTCATCGCTTCTGATATTCAAAGTAGATAAACTTTGCCTTTTAAAGTACGTACTTTAGTCAAATAGTTTAAAAGTTACGACTAGGTATATAAAATTGTATACGCCTTCGCCGGAATGCACATATTCTTTCGCTTTTATATAGCATTCTATTTAATCCCCTAACTCCTATTTACCTTAAAAAAACGGTTTAGCTTCTTACACGACACTCATTCCCGATCTTTGAGATCGTCGGAGAACCTGATATTAAAACTACCTGGACATTCTACGAAATTCGTCGACAATTCCTTCTCTGTCCAAGCCGTTCGTTTATGGAATAACCTACCTTTGACAGTAAGACGTGCACAGTCACTGCCTGCTCTTAAGAAACTGGTAAAAGAACATTACCTGGGTGATATCAACTTATTATAATTGCCTAGTTATCTTCTTATTTGACTTAATGTAGTATAGTCCTATATTTGTATGTTTTATTCGATTTATATGTAAATCTTTATACCTATGTTTGCTTATGTATTTATTTGTTTGTTGCTCTCTTGTATGTATATTCTTACACTATATGTAAGATACGTCATCTTTATTTAACTCATATTATATACCTACTGAGCGTACACCATACTGCCCTAAAATCAATATCCTATGTTCGCTCCATCCCATGGTTGCCTGTAAGAGATTGCCTCAGTGCGATAAGGCCGCCAATTGTATCTACCACAAAACATTGCTGTGCTTCTACTCTTCAAAATCATTTTGGTGTACAATAAAGAGATATATTATTATTATTATTATTATTGTGCGGTGCGGTGAAGGGGGGGGGGGGACATACATCGCTCATCGCCGCGTGGCGTGAGTACATTTATATAATATTAGCAACCCGCACCGGCTTCGCACGGGTACAAATTATACACCCAAACCTTCCTCATGAATCACTCTGTCTATTAGTGAAAACCGCATGAAAATCCGTTCGGTAGTTTTTTAGTTTATCGCAAACAGACAGAGAAACGCGACGGGGGACTTTCTTTATATTTTATAATATGTAGTGAAGATATTGAATAGAAAAAAGTTTGTGAGGAGGTTTGGATGTTTGTTACTCTTTCACACAAAACTACTAAACCGATTGCGATGATACTTCGTATAGATAGCTGGAGACCTGGATTAACACGTAGGGTACTTTTTATCTCGATATTCCCATGGCATCTGAGTTAATCGGGTGAAACTGCGGGGCACAGCTAGTTTTCAATAAATCTAAAAGTATTTCCCTGAATAATACTTTTTTACTTCAAGTGTAAAACAGTAGTGGTAAAATAGATATTTTTATTATACATTTTCTGAAAGCCGGGTAACTATAAAACAAACCCAAGCTTTCAATATATTATACAGAGCTATTTGAACCCTAACTAAGAATAGCTTGCGAAATGGACTTTAGTTTGAACATATCATACAAATACGTACACTGAACGAGAATCAAAATCGCTACCCTTGAGGTTGCAGTGGAATGCACTACCACCGCGCCATTAATACATTTACCTTTCATTCATCTCCATAAAGCGGCGGTAGCGTAATGGCTAAGGCATCGGACTTGCAATCAAGTGGTTGCGGGTTCGAATTTGAACCCCACCCAGTGCACTAACGGCGTAAACCCACTCCTAACACAAGCGTTAAGCTTAGCTGGAGGGGTTAGCAACAATACTAGTAATGTGAGACCCACGTTACGAGTAATCTTTTAATAAAAATAAATATTCCTCAACATTAGTAGTTTCAACTATTTCAAAATAATTATGTACTGATAATAATTAGATTTATATTCTTACATATCTTTTCTTCTTCCTCGCTCATACCCACTTAATAATAATAATAATAATAATAACTCCACACATCTCACACACGGCCGTCTGATCCCAAACTAGGCAGAGCCTGTACTATGGCAACCAGACTGCTGATAAACATACTTATATATTTCTAAATACATACATATTATAGATAAATTACACCCAGACACAGAACAAATTATCGTGCTCATTACACAATTATTTGTCCTGGATGGGAATCGAACCCACGACCTTTGGTTTAGCAGTCAGGGTCACTAACCACTAGACCAACAGGCCAGTTAATGTGGGGTCGGCTCTCCTACTTTCGTGGCACCTGAACAATCTGTACTGGGTTGACGGGTCTTTCTCTGATAAGGATAAGAGTTTCGTCATACTGGTCCACCACATGGCAGGAGGTCGTCCTGTACCTCCTTTGTGTTCTGCTAATGTTTCTTTTCATTACATCACACTCGTATATAAACATCATATATTAATATAAAAGTTAAAAATAAAATACATACCATATTTTATTATCGTATACGTTCATAATTTTGATGGGACGGTGTATTAGTTTCTTTTGTGAAGTTCTCGATTACACGAAAGAATGTTATCTGCCGAAGTTATTGTTGTCGCGGAAAAGTTTTTAGATAATAAAAGATTATATTGTGAGGAAAATTGTTAGGTAATAGAGTTTATATTCAGGTATTGTACGGTGTTGTGGCAAATTTAAGGTGAAGAGGCCATACGACAAATTGAAAAAAGTTACTGCAGAGTTTAGATCTTTACACGCTTTATTGCGTCTATTCAAATAAATGAGCGATTAGAATAGTAAGCACACCACGGCGACAACCACATATAGCGATACACATACTTCGATGTAATCTAACGAAGGCACATCGAACTAGAACGGAGAAAAGAGTAATTACTAATCCTGTATCGCGCTTTAAAAGTTCTTGCGCCGATTTACGGTCCGCCAGGCATGATCACCTTGCCTGGTCGGAGGATCCTCCCTTTGTGTTGGAGGAACATCACACTCGTTCCTCCCCAATACAAAACTGAAAAAAAAAAAAATTTTCATTTAGTTTCAACCACATCGTACAAAGTCTTCATTCATATTAAAAAGTAATTGTAATGAATATTAAAGAAATTGCTTGATATTATAAGATTCGTAATGTAAATAAAAGCTTCTAAAGGAAATATAGTACTCTTAGTAAGAAAACTATATTTACCACTTGCATTGGGTTGTGTGGAATGATTCCCTTTTTATGATATTTTAAATGAGGATGATAAAGTATTAATCTTAAGTATCAAAGCAGTCCACTTATTGAAGTAGCAAATGATGGCATGCAGTTGATTCTTACGTAGGCAAAACCCTAGCCTCAATATTCGTTGTAATGTTATAAAAAAATTCAAAATTTCTAGCGATAAATTTTAAGTTGATTTTCAACCTAAAATATACGATATGAGTGTATTTATTCGATTACAGGTAATAACCGATTTAAACTCAAATGGCGGTAGCGTAATGGCCAAGGCGTCGGACTTGTGATCAAGTGGTTGCGGGTTCGAACTCCACCCAGTGCACTACTGACATGAATCCACTAATAATAACAAGAATACTAGCCATGTGTGAACGACGATCCTATTAGAATTCTAAAAAAAATACGATTTGTAAATATGTTCTAAAATTGCACTAAAACTAGGCCCATTAGCCTAGTTTAGCTAAGCCAATAATGACATAATGTTTTTTAATACTTTGTGTCAATAAAGGTAACTTCTTATAACTAGGTTCATATTTTTATATAAAACAATATTGGCTTATACATACTGCATTGTAATCACATGGTTACAATGCTTTTTTAATCGTATAGAATATATACCCTGAAAAAAATACATTTACATAACAGACTGTAAAACATAATCACCATACAATTTAACTTTGTTACCTCTGATAACAAATAATTCTAATTCTGATATCAAACTGAAGCCCCAAGCTCAGTAGTAAGACTTACAAAACATGATTTATTAGGCACTCCTCAGGTTCTACAGATGAAAACAGACCCTAACATGTTTACTACAATTTCGAAAAATGGGGTCAAACTTACTGGGGTTAAATTAAATTTTAATAGTATGGGCTACGTTTTAATGACATTAGGTTCGGCTATCTTTAAATTTTACAATACTTACCTAACATATTTCAGTGGCCTCTAATACGTGACATATTGTTTTTAATGAAATATAAAGGGCCTTTAATTACAGCACTAGACACTAGATGAAATATACATTATGTTACAAAAAGGTGTGGTCATATTTTAGGGTCATATGGTAGACCTTATAATATGACAAAACTAACAGTTTTAGCAAAGATTTGGATTTTTTTAATAAAAACCTTATTTTGGCAATATGAACTTGGTGATTTACAAAAATAAATCATGTAGACAAGACTCTTACGAATAAAAGTAAAGGTAAAATATATTAAGAAGGCTGATACTATAGCAGAATTCATTCAGAAAAGTCCGAAAAAGTAATTAAAAAAAAATCAGACAGACTCCATTATTTATAACAATAACTACTTTTCTGTAACATTTTGTCTAATCAGGAATTTTAGAAGCTGTCTACATTTCATATCATTATTTTTTACAACGCTATATCTCATTCCCAGTTTTTTATAGTTGGTTCAAAATAAACGTAAAAAGAACTCAGTACAGATATATATGTCCATCCATTTCACTATGACTGTGATCTCAAGGCTGCGACTTCAATTTCCGGTACACAAACAATATCTCGCATAATTCTCTTGTCTTAAATTAAGATGATGACACACAACCCAATCGAATTCCGATACTTGCCGAAGAATAAATTTCATTCCGGATATGACATCGGCAGCTCATACGAGTTGTAGAGGTTTACATCAGTCGTTAGCAAATTATATAAGGTACATGCATTGGCTAAAAGCTGATATTTAAAACAAACCTTTTAGAATGTTATGTGTACTCGTATTTGTGGCGGTAAGACCCATCATGGGAAATTGGCTCAAGAGGCAGCACGGCAGCCTCTCCTACCCGCTGACGCAGGTGCTGACCGGCCATTTCGGAAAGTATCTGTGTCGCATAGGCCGGGAGCCAACGTCTGCGTGCCATCACTGCGGAGGCTGTCGCGAGCATACTGCACTCTACACTTTAGTGGAGTGCTCTGCGTGGACGCAACAACGCCGTGACCTCGCGGCGGCTATTGGAGTGGGAAGTCTTTCACTGGAGACCATGGTTCTGTCCATGGTCCAAAGTGAGAGGACGTGGGAATCCGTTGTCTCTTTTTGTGAGGAAGTAATGTCCACTAAAGAGGCGGCGGAAAGGGAACGGGAGAGGGCTAGTACTTTCCCGTCCCGAAGGAGAGGCACCAGGCACCGGAGAGCACAGAATGATCTCCGGCCTCCATGAACGCTGGCCTAGGGGTAACGAGTGAGGCTGTCCGTTACTCTAGCAGAAGCAGGCCTGAGACGGTGACGCGTCGTGTTCCGCGCGCGCCTCTTTAAACCGGAAGGGGGCAAGGCCCTCCGCATGCAAGGGCGTGGCTGCCTTTTGTTTAAGAGGTGGCCAAGATCTGCCGGGGTTCTCGGGGACTTCCTTCCTAGGGTATACCCGAGATCCTGGCAATACTAAATTCCTGGTAAAACTCATTTATGACGGAACACCGTGTGGTTTTAGTCGGTTCGATTCCGACATACCACTTCACTGGCAGCCCCGGTAAAGTGATGACCCGAGGGGGTTTTCGTATAAAAAAATTAATTATCTTGAATAATTACTAAGAAAACCACGTCGTATTTTATTTAATAATATACTAGACCAAAACTAAGCATGGCTTGTACTAGTTGCTTTACAACACGATTGAATATACTTGACGGCGCACCGATTATTTCAGTTGGCAACATTATTAATAAAGTGTCAGAAGTTAATACACTGACGCAACACCGAGCGCTGGCGCGTGACGGATGACAGTTACGGTTTGGATAGGCCGCTGGAAAGGCAGAATCGATTTGCATCTCGTAGGTGCCCCACGTGTTCTGTGGAGTGTCGTGATTTAAAGCTTGATTGAAGATGTCTAATGATTATACAGAGTATATTTCTGTCTTTTAATAAGTGTAGTAAAATTACTGTGTGACCATCACGTTTTCATTCTCCTTGCCCGCCAACTCACGTCTACCGCAACATTAAACATGAACACGCAAGATGTTTCCGATAGACGAGGAGGAGTTTATACATACTTATATACATATATTTTGATGTGAATAGGGACAAATACCCAAACCAATTCAAATATAAATCGTTGGGAATGGAACCCTCGAATCCTAACGTTGCAGTAAAATTCTCTTTTATATAAAGAGAATTTTACTGCAATTTTTTTTTATATCTTGTTTGAAGTCGAGTAGTGTTTTATCTCATGAGAGAGATCATGCGTTGTAGTTACATAAATACACGTAAATATTTTCTATACGTACAGTGTGTATCATCGGATTATTGACTTGCCATAGTTGTAGTTGTAGTGTGTTACTTACTACCGCTAATGCAGATGTGCAAGAGTCAAAGCCTTGAGAGTATAGGTGAGATTAGTTCTATAAAAACCGGCCAAGCGCGAGTCGGACTCACGCACCGAGGGTTCCGTAAAATATTTTTTTTATGTGATGTAACTAAAAATTTACGGTTTTTGCAATTTTTCCTTTATCTGTGCTATAAGACGTTGCTTCGTACTAAATTTCAAGATTCTAAGTTCACGGGAAGTACCCTGTAAGTTTTGATTCCCTTGCGAGTGTCGAAAATTTGCGGAAATTAGCGGCATAAACGGCTGTATCTTTTGATTGCGTTGGCCTAGAAGTTTGATTTTTTCACAGCTTTAAGGAACCGTAGACTTGAGTATTTGATATAAATTTCAGCTTAATACGTCTTGACAAAGGGTCTTGACAGACAAACAGACCTTCAGACGGACGGACAACAAAGTGATCCTATAAGTGTTCTGTTTTTTCCTTTCGAGGTATGGAACTCTAAAAAAGTGATGCTGTTTGATTACGTCAAATAGATTAACTCTGCAATCGGATGTTCAAAAAACCAATCGAAAAATTCAAATTAAACAGTTTGATAAGCATAGAGTAAATATAAACATGCAACCTCATATAAAAGACGAGGTAGAAAAGTAAATGTTACCGTTTTAATCAAGTCAGTAACGGGACCTGATGGTACCGAACCGGATCGGAAATCGAATGTCTGCAATCGGCTTTATTTCGTTTATATACTAGTACAACTATAATTTACTGAGATCTCTGATGGAGTGTAAAGCTATCTTGTTATTTTGTTTGTTATAAGTTGTACAGTTCATTGGTCGAGAAGCTATGATAGTGAATTGGTATTGTTAAGTGGATCAAGTGGTTTTCGTTACAAGTTTTATATTTGTTTGAATACCAGCGAATAAACAATGGTGGAGATGGATGGATATTGTCTATCTAGGATATCCTACAGAAGTCCGCTGTACACAGTAGTAATTCTTTGTACCGGTTCGTAGGGTCGCCAGATATCCATGGTAGTCAGTTAAGTGGTAGGGAACGCATAAGCAATAGTAGCGGATGCAAGTTTATTAAAAGAATACACCTACTTTTATTACTTACAGAGGCCCGACGGAGGGCCCTTAACAAGGAATGAAGCGATCGGTCGCCCCCTTGACGGAGGACCTTTGACGGGCCCTAAGCGGTCACATGATAACAACCATTTATTTTTAATAACTATGAATTCACACGGCAGTTATTATTCTAATTTTACGTGGGAGAGCCATGCTTCGGCACGTATTGGCCGGCTTGACTCCCCGCTCGATACCACGGCCTCACAGAAAACCGGCAGTGAAACAATGATTGCATTGCTTTTCACCGCGTAAGATTACCGGAGGCCCTAACCCCTATTTCCGTCCTTCCCCTCTCCCCCTCTCCTCCCCTCTAAACCCCTTCTCCCGTCTTTCCGATCTTTCCCCCTGTCCCCCTCTTCCCCTATTCTCACCTTAAAAGGCGGCAACGCACTTGTGCAGCGGTAGTCATTTAATATCAGGTAACCCGTATGCTCGTTTGTTATACCATAAAAAAAAAACAAATATGGAGCTCTGACAGTCCTAACTGACAGCAGAAACAGTATTCTGATCAAGTTCGTTCTCAATTTAAAATTAACACAATTAGCCTTATACCAAACATAGCCATACAAAATAACTTGGTTTAAACCACTTTTTCTCATTGTTTTGGTTTAAACTTTTAGTATTCCACGTTTTGTAATAAGGCGGTAATAGTCACATAAATTTGCTCCATACTTACATAATTGTATTTAGCTCACGTTTTTACTCAAAGCCACTCCAGCTTATTGAGCTAAAATAGCTTGTAGAAAGCTATAGCCTTGCCCATAACAGCTGGTCCAGCAGAATTGCATCTTTTTATTCATGAGAACTGTCTGTCGCATTTCAAGACACTACGTATGATGATATTATTGGGTTGAAACTTTAGAATTGTGTTTATGTCTGAAACCGTTGATTTGAAACATATTTTCAGACGACGGCATAAGACTTATAATAGAAGTTTTACACTGTTAATACGTATCAGCATTTGCTTGTTAAAAGCAAATGATATTGCATTAAAAACAAAAGAAGAAGCCTTTAAAAAAGAAAACCTCTAGGACTTGTTAACAGCTTCTTATTAGTTCGATTCTCGTTGTCCCCGCAAACTAAGCGATTGTTTGGTTCCCATTGGTAGGATACCGCGTGGATAACTTTTGCATTTCCAACGAAGTCTTACACTTTAGTCATGACGCTGCTTTGCTTTAAGATGGTGCCCTTGCTTAAAAGAGGTCACTAAAGCCTGTGAATGTTCTGCGAGCATCGGATGTATGCCAACACGCGAGCGAGTAACATCTGTCTGTCACTGCTGCGCGTGTCCAAAGCTCTGCTGACCCATGCAGAACCGGCCATCCATTGGCATCCTTCCCCACAATACCTAACCAGTATTCTCTACCATTCTTAAACCCTTCATAAAAGTTCACCTGTTCAAAATGTTCCTGACCTGCGGATTTATCAGGAATACAACACCATCTTAGTACTTCTGTTATCTGTCTTCTTTTTTGCCACCCTGTATAGTGAAAGAAACATTTAAATTCTATTGAACAAGAATTTCCATTTTGCCCTTTCAATCAGTTACGACTGACCTTTAACTAATAATACTGTTAGTCTTTTAAAACTCAACTGCAAGAGTTAATTGACATTGAGCTTTAAAATCAAGGAGTCCCAATAGGTCCAGGCTCTTAAAATGATCCCAATCTTCAAGGGAATACCGTGAACTTAAACACTGTTCGACAGTTCCTCCATGAATATTCAAGATGACTTGACTGCGTTCAAGGCAGTCAAGAAAATTCATCACTTTTCCAACCGTTAAATGCTCTTTCTTTTCATAGTGTAGAGTAAGTTAAGGAAAGGTTATTATTTCTGTGACATATTAAATTTATAAATAAACTAGCAGCGCCCCGCGGTTTCATCCGCGTAAGTCCCGATCCCGTGGGAATATCGGGATAGAAAGTAGCCTATATGTTAATCCAGGTCTCCAGCTATCTACATACCAAGTTTCATCGCAATCGGTTCAGTGGTTTTGGCGTGAAAGAGTAACAAACATCTACCGATCCATCCATCCATCCATCCAAACTTTCATATTTATAATATTAGTGGGATTGACTTAATATTGTGTGCTTTGAACATGTTGCAGAAACAAGTTCTTTTTTGTTTTTGTTCGGGATTTTCAGACAAATCTGGACATTCAATTAACATCTATGGTATTGATTACTTTGAGTTTTGTTCATGTCAGTCTTCTCTTAAATATTAGCTTTATCAGTGAGTTTCAAAATCAGGTTTCTGTAAAAACTGAGGACCAACCGTCATAGTTTGAATGAATGCCGTGGTACATTGGAGTATACCTACATTATACAATTATGTACCAAATTTAAGAATGAAAAATGATAATTACATAATAGTATGGAAAGATTTGCAAGGCACTAATTGAGAAAATTTTCTCACATCAATTTATTTACCGGCTTATAATAGTTAGTCAATGCTTTTAATACTTATGTACTTAGTAATGGAAGAATAAAGTATCTCTAGTCTCAATTTCATTAAGATACCTTAAGTAGGCTTATCTAACTTTTAACGTACTTTCAAGGTATTTGGAAAGACTTCTAAAGAGCATTTTCTTAACAAGTTTCAACTAATAGTAACATTATTTATCAGTATTAGAACAAGCATGTCATAAAATTTACATATCTAGTCAGTTTACATTGGATCTAATCATCTGCAAGTGCAGCTTACGCTTACCATGAATGCAAAAAATGAAAACAATTTTTTTTATTAGAAACCAAAAAACATTGCATAGATCTTGCAAAAATTATGGCAAGGTTTATGCGTCAATACTGGTTTAGAAGATTTTTTTTATAAAACAAGTAGTTTTTTAAATATACTCACTATTTACTTTTTGTCAGGCGCTCAAAGTCAAATTTTGAGATTAAAAAAAAAACCCCACTAGAAATATCAATACGGGGGTTCTACTAGATACTTTTTCAAATGATGAAATCCTTCAATGTTTTAAAAAGAAACTACATGCAACAAAAATGAGGTTTATACGACTCTGTGCCCGGCAGACAAAAAACATTCACATTACGATCGCAAATTTTTTATTATTATGTCGTAATAAGACTAACCTACTACCATCTACCTGGGCACGTTTCAAAGCTCCATGATTTTATTATATTGAGTTATAAATAACGGGGAACGATAATTTGCCTAACCCCAGAATCGAACCCAGTGCGACAAGAGACAATGTTTTTTGCTTTCTTGATTTTTTGAGTCCTGTTTTAGTTTTTTCTACTAAGTTACATTTGATTTTAACACGAAATAAATTTTGGTATATTACATCAATATCAAAATTTAACAAGAGCGAATTCAAACGTCGCGTCGTCGTAAATGCGCCCGTAATAAAACAAGTACAACTTCAGTATTGCCATGTATCAAGTCAAATAATACGCTTGAATATGCCCCTTTTTATTAGCATCTTCTCCAAACAGAAAATTTCAATAAACTGTTACTGAGTTGTAAGTAAAGCAAAATTAATATTATAATAATAATCGAATGATTTGTGCCTTCAGAAATGCTGAATTGAAGACTTCCTGAATTGACTCGGTTGTTGGTGAGATGCCACTTACAAGAGTACTTCAGATAAAAAACCAGGTGAACCTAAGGATTGTATGTAATATTCAGATTTCAATCAGTTGATTTTAACATAAGTTACGCAACAACCTACTTCAATACTTCCCACTATTTGTGCAACGGACAATATAACCGCTATTCTTACAGTGGTACTAGTTACTAGTCTACACCATTATTTATACACTAGCAGCGCCCCGCGGTTTCACCCGCATAAGTCCCGATCCCGTAGGAATATCGGGGTAAAAAGTAGCCTATATGATAATCCAGGTCTCCAGCTATCTACATACCATATTTCATCGCAATCGATTCAGTAGTTTTGGTGTGAAAGAGTAACAAATATCCATACATCCATACTTTCATACATCCTCACAAACTTTCACGTTTATAATATTAGTAGGATTTGGCGATTTATATCTTGGAATAGGACGGAACTGAATTGAACTGAACAAATTCCAGTACCATAGTTAGTAAATTTATTCATCCAGCCAAATTGCAACTAACTTAAGAACGCTTAAAACAGAACGCATGGCCACATTCTACTTGAAATTTTTGAAATGCAACCATTGAGAACAAATTTTACTATAATTTAACTAAAATTTAGGCTGAATATATTTTAATGGTATATTTATTATAATATTTAAATAATTCAGCACAAGAACACGAAATATTTTAGAATTAATATTTAAAAAATCCACATTTTATTACTAAGCCTATAGTTGAATAAAAACTTCATTAAGATGTATTCATATTATAATAAATTATGTTTTCACGGGAATTAACTTAATCATATTATGGAACGCGAAAGTTTAAAAGTTAGTATGTGTTCATATTTATTAAAGATTAGCTGTTGCCTGCAACTTCGTTCGCTTGGAAATTCAAATTTATCCCACGGGAAGCGTACTTTTTCTTTCCCAGGATATACATAATCTATCTCCTTGCCAAATGTTATTACAATTCGTTCAGGCTATAGACGTGAAAAGAAAACAAATAGAGCTACTTTCGCATTTATAATATTAGAATGGATAGCGTCCTGCTGCGATAGTGTCAGGCGTCATACTGCATTGGAGGTAAGATAAGCCGTCGCCGCGTCGTCCGAACTTCAACAGAGACAGTGGCTGGGCACTGTCTCCTGGCTGTCGACCGGCCTTGAAACTTACGCCCTACGAGGCATATCAGTTCTAAAAAATGATACAATCATCTCGGTGTGTACCACGGTGCCTGTCAATAGCAAACCCGCAATACACAAATCCCCCGTCAAATCTGTAACTAGACGGGCATCCTGAAATACACACGTGAGTAAAATAAAGCCTATAGTAGCCAATTGTATCGATTGTTCTCTAAAGCTGCTGCAGCCTATAGTAGCCAATTGTATCGATTGTTCTCTAAAGCTGCTGCAGCCTATAGTAGCCAATTGTATCGATTGTTCTCTAAAGCTGCTGCAGCCTATAGTAGCCAATTGTATCGATTGTTCTCTAAAGCTGCTGCAGCCTATAGTAGCCAATTGTATCGATTGTTCTCTAAAGCTGCTGCAGCCTATAGTAGCCAATTGTATCGATTGTTCTCTAAAGCTGCTGCAGCCTATAGTAGCCAATTGTATCGATTGTTCTCTAAAGCTGCTGCAGCCTATAGTAGCCAATTGTATCGATTGTTCTCTAAAGCTGCTGCAGCCTATAGTAGCCAATTGTATCGATTGTTCTCTAAAGCTGCTGCAGCCTATAGTAGCCAATTGTATCGATTGTTCTCTAAAGCTGCTGCAGCCTATAGTAGCCAATTGTATCGATTGTTCTCTAAAGCTGCTGCAGCCTATAGTAGCCAATTGTATCGATTGTTCTCTAAAGCTGCTGCAGCCTATAGTAGCCAATTGTATCGATTGTTCTCTAAAGCTGCTGCAGCCTATAGTAGCCAATTGTATCGATTGTTCTCTAAAGCTGCTGCAGCCTATAGTAGCCAATTGTATCGATTGTTCTCTAAAGCTGCTGCAGCCTATAGTAGCCAATTGTATCGATTGTTCTCTAAAGCTGCTGCAGCCTATAGTAGCCAATTGTATCGATTGTTCTCTAAAGCTGCTGCAGCCTATAGTAGCCAATTGTATCGATTGTTCTCTAAAGCTGCTGCAGCCTATAGTAGCCAATTGTATCGATTGTTCTCTAAAGCTGCTGCAGCCTATAGTAGCCAATTGTATCGATTGTTCTCTAAAGCTGCTGCAGCCTATAGTAGCCAATTGTATCGATTGTTCTCTAAAGCTGCTGCAGCCTATAGTAGCCAATTGTATCGATTGTTCTCTAAAGCTGCTGCAGCCTATAGTAGCCAATTGTATCGATTGTTCTCTAAAGCTGCTGCAGCCTATAGTAGCCAATTGTATCGATTGTTCTCTAAAGCTGCTGCAGCCTATAGTAGCCAATTGTATCGATTGTTCTCTAAAGCTGCTGCAGCCTATAGTAGCCAATTGTATCGATTGTTCTCTAAAGCTGCTGCAAAAGAATTTGCAATCAAAGAGTCACAATTTCGCTGATCTTTTCGTTGATGCCAAAGTACACGAATTAAACACCAGTGGAAGGGTTTTAGATTAAATTTAAATTCTAATGATATTAATTTTAAAAGCCCTCATAGCAGAGTAATATTTATCAAAAGACTAAAAAGGCAAGAGGCAGTATTACCATAAAACAATTTACTACACATAATTTTCCGCTTATTAACGCGTCGAAAGCAATTTTAATGAAGATACAGGTGAACCTTAAATAATTATCTCATATTTAACGAGGTATTCGACCGCGTTATTAACTTTCAATGTTCTTTATTACTTAAAGTCTACCATTTTATGCAGGAGCAGCCACAACAGTTTGTATAGTAAAACCACTGATTAATTAATAGTGTAACAGACGGCCTAGTTTAGTAAGTCATATAAATGAACTAATAAAATTGTATACTGATACAAACGGTAGACGTAAAGTAAGTGTGCTGTCTTACTAAGTGAGTTGGTAATATCTCTCGATATTATTCGATTTTTAAAGAGCTTTATATTTATTATTAGCTTCACTTGTAACTAACTTGCTGACTAATACCGCTTTCCAATAAACAAAAAACGATTCGTATTGCTTACGGACGGTAAAATTCCGTTCGTTTCAACGAAAATTTTACCGTGCGTAAGCAAAACGAAGCGTTTTTTGTTTATTGCAACGCGGCATTAGTGAACAAATCTTATGCAGCTACTTTGAATTTTCAACAAAAATATTACCGTCCGTAAGCAAAACGAATCGTTTCTTGAATATTGGAACGCGGCATAAGTAAATTTTAACGTAGGTACTTCTAATAATTGTTGTATTGAAATGAAACTGTAAGTATGTTTTAGCCATGAGGTAGACAGTGGAACTCTGTTTTTTTTTTTTTAATTTGCCTTGCTATTATTAAAGCGTGTTCTTATAGGTTTTTTATATTAACTACTAACTGTAAAGATTTATACTCTTTTTTTCTTCTTCTTTATGGTGTTGGGGACAAATGAGCAGACGGGTCACCTGATGGTAAATGACTATCGCCGCAGCACTCAAGAGTCACAAGTGCGTTGCCAGCCTTTAAGGGGAGGGTAACCTCACTCACTCGGCGAAAAGCAATGCAAGCATTACTTCACTGCCAGTTTTCTGTGAGGCCGTGGTATCACCCCCAGGAATAGACTAGAATAGATTAAACTATAATTTACAATTATTAAAAAAAAAAATATGCACATTCAATGTTCTTTTTCGATGGGGAAGTCTTGCTTGTACCAAATCTTGCCTTCACCAAACCACCGATTATTATTTTGCTATTAACGTAACAAAGAGTTATGTTGGAATCGAACTGGCTAAGACCACACGATAAGACAAGTCATCCATCGCATGGCACTATCTACGGAGCAGAGATTCAGCTTCCACAAAAAAAAAATATTTTTGATCGGTTGTCCCAAATGCAACACGACGAGGCCTTGTGGGGACCAAGGCTACGGCCATTTTGCCCATTTTGGTTTGGCCGTTATTGTTATTCAGATGTATTCTTGTCGCTCTGTTATAAAATTACTGATAAATTCCTTTTGTCATGCCGTCTGTTGATAGTAATTATTAACATTAATTACCTTTTTTAAATATAGATGTCACCACACGTTTCTTAAATACTGTTTTAAAAATAATAGAAATTTATAGTTGTTATTAATTTTTAAGAGACTATTATTTTTGATTTTTTCTGTTAACCATTTAATCAACGTTCTCTGGGTCTGATTGCAATAACTTTTCATCTTACAGGAGCTACAAATAAGAGATCTATACATAATGGAAGATAATGTCAGGTGGGTGTATGTATATGTTGTTAATGTGTATAGGTATACATGTATTTAGTTACTTCTCTCTCATTGAGCCTTTACTACATTACATTTTTGGAAGAGCGTAGCTCATTCAATAACCATATAAAAAGTAGTATTTTCAAACTGTTAAAATCGCGTAATATTAAAAATCGAATATGCTTTTTTATGGCATAAGAACAGACGGGTCACCTGATGGTAAATGACTACCGCCGCCCATGGGCACCTCAAGAGTCACAAGTGCGTTGCCGCCCTTTAATTTTTGAATTGGGGAAGAGGGGGAGAGGGGGGAAGAGCAGGAAGACGGGAAAGGGGGATTAGAGGGGAGGAGAGGTTTTGCCAAATTCATTAGCATAGTCTCATCAGGATTTTATTTGCATGTATTTATTAGGATTGAATGTAAAGATATATCAAAAACTATTATAAATTTCCAGGAGAATAATGTCATTACGTACATGTACTGCTGTGCTACGTGTAAAGCTGAAGCCACACAAGTCCCAGAGGCTTCGAGGTGCAAATTGCATGCAGATCCAATGTGAAGAGGATATTCCTTAGATAGTTCTGCCTGTGTGCTTATACAGAATTGAAAATTATGAAATGTTGTATAGTCACGAAAATAGACATTGAAAAATAAATAGTTTGTTATTATTTTTTTAACTGCCAAGCAGAACATGAAAAGTTAATGAGTTGACAATAGCAACCTATGACGTCACAAGTTGTTATTTGACATAACCTTTACATAACCATATACATAACCTTTCCTTTGACGTTTCATAAAATGAAATAGATTTGATTTGACCATCAACTACAGTTTCCGGTTGCGCAACTATCTCTGATAAGTTGCTCACCTTGTAACAAATATTTCACAAGAATAGAATAATGAGCGATTCCCAAAAGATTAAAGAAGTAACTGGATTGTTGGATTGTGGATTAAAGAAATGGTCCTTCGTACCAAGTCTGGTGGTCCCAACAAACGATTGAACGTCAGACCGGATGATTTTAAATGCAGTTCGACTTAATAGCACGGTTTTATATTTTTGGATACTTCAAACCGATAACCACGCTATACAGAAAAACATTGACGGACTATTTATAGCCTTATTCATGTTTTTCATAAAAACATAATTAAAAGTATATATTATTAACGGACACAAATTATATTTGAAGTAAAAACATACTGTCGAACTGTAGTGGGAATCTTTTCTGAGGGTGCCTTGAGTAGAGCGGAACACATATAAGTATCACTTAGTGTCAGTTTTCACAAAAAAAAAAACTATTGCCATATCCGTTATCATATATCCATTGAGTCGACAAACCGAGGCTGTGTTGTGGTAAAACCAAATATTTACGCCAATTAATTATAAATTCAATTTCCTATCTTAATTATTGAACTCCTAAATTGGGACTGATTCAAATGCAGTCAACTGCATTTGAATCAGTCTCAATTTACTCCACACACACTCCTTAAACTAAAATCACAAATTCTAAATTAATAAACAAACACCTACCAATATCTCAATTTAAATATATATAAACGTGTACTTGTAGCAATTATACAACAATTTCAAAGAATATTCTAACAATTCAGAAACGGCCATGATGAGTGTTATTATCTCCCATGTCTCTAAAACCTAATTAATTTAACCACAAATTGCTTAGCCATTTCAGCCCATAGCATTATGCTAAAGATCTTCATCTTTATCAACCTACCCTCACTATTAAGAAAAGTAAGTCGATAATATCCTCGAGAGACTTGGTCTGAGCTCCGAGGGCATCGGAAGCCACAAGAATGCGATGTCAAAGCTCACTGCACGGAACTTGGGATTTAAGCCTCAAAGTAATGCTCGTCGGAGGTTCAAAGATAATACTAAAATTCTGAATGAAAATTTGAATAAAAATCGAATACGTAAAAAATCCCGTTATCTACAATTTTACAGATTACAAAATACTTTTTGAGATATACAGAAAGGAGTGGTCAAATTTTAGAAGCGTTATTCGTAGCTGATACATAGTTGATTTAGCTTGAAAAAAAAGTAGAATTAGAAAAAAAAAATAAAGATTATTTATTAAGTAATTTTTTAGTAAAACTGCGTGGCGCTGCTAGTATTTAATAATTGGCAAAGACTTTTATTTATTATCCATGTTTAAAAAAACGTAACGTCAAGTAAATTAGTCAGTCTGATTCAAGTATAATTAACTTTTAAAAAAAGTATCACCGCTTCAATGCGCCTATATCATGATAAGCTGTACACTTCATCCCTTAATTTTCTATTTTCAACCAACTACCTTATGTGAAACTGCTTCTTGAAGTCGGTTAAATATAAATATTCAATCTATATTCAAAAAGTTTGAATGAATGGAGTGCTATTGAATGCAAGTTTGTATGAATGGAGTGCTATTGAATGCAAGTTTGTATGAATGGAGTGCTATTGAATGCAAGTTTGTATGAATGGAGTGCTACTAGAATGCAAGTTTGTACAAATGGAGCGCTCACATCTTCGCAACAGTTAAATTCTTGAAAATTCTACCTATTTGTTTCGTAAATTTATGCTGCGGACTTTACTAGCTACCTCATAAATTCCAGCACGTAGTATTTCACGGTGGAGCTTCGATAATTTTCCTAGCGCTCACTTTACCTATTGGTTCAGATAACTTTCATGGTACGCACCTACAAACAAGTTTACAATAACTTACTACATTCTTAAAAAGTTTTTCGTAAGTGTAGCTTAAGAAGAGACCTAAAATATAACGGTTCATATAGTTAATTGCAGATGGATAGAATGGAATAGTTCTAAATTTAATGCAGATATATTACTACTCATTGTGTTTTTTAACATTAAATGTAATCGTACTTCAAAATTTTCACATACCACCCTCAGGTTAATGAGAAAATCTGTTATATGAGACAACTGAGACCAATTGTACTTCATTTATGTGAAATAAACTTTCATTTATTTTTATAACATATGCTGAAAACGAGGATAGCTGAGTTCATAGGCTACCATCAGCAAGGAATTTTGTTTGGAGATCAGGACATTAACATATTAATCAACATTCACAATTAGCTTTTTGACCAAACTCGAAAAAAATGTGTTTTCACTGAACACATAATTGTTCAGTGAAACACATTTTTTTCGGTGTCGTGATTTAGATTTTATGTGGTTAACTGTTGGACATGTCACCCTATATATTTAGTAATCTATAATATTGTCAGCAGTCACGTTACCATAGTACAGGCTCTGCCTAGTTTGGGTTCAGATGGCCGCGTGTGAGGTGTCTCAAGTTATTATTATTTTCATAAAATTCCCTCTATTTTTCTTTCGTGTATGTAGAAAAAAAAACTGATGTCAGCAAAATTTGATAGTTTATGTAAATAAGGTCAATACTTAAGACTTAAAGTTTATTTATTTTTTGCTTTTTAGTTCTTGTCGTCAGTTTAATTTTTTTTTTTTAAGATTTTTATATTTCATTTCTTTTCGAGCGTTTCAAATTTCTTTCCACGGCAGAAAAGAGTTAACCAGTATCATTCTAGTCCCAATTGTCTTTAAACTGTTAATGCCATTGTGCACACTAAAAGGGGTTATTTTAATTAATACATATATTCCAATGTTGCAGAGCACTCGTTTGTTGGCTGTGCGAGAATGGGACTCAGACCTATGGATTCAGGCACTTCCATTGTCTAACATCGGTATTAAATTGGATGATACCACAATCCGCTTTTCCATTTGCCTTCGTCTAGGAGCTCCTTGTGTTTCATTGTATCTCTAATGGTCTGATATAAGACGACGAAAAGGAACCATGGTATGTCTTTACTGCCATGGAAGGTGAGTACTGTCGCGCTAGAAGATGTGATGATCTTCCAAACACAGTTGATTGTACCGACCCTACTGCTGCATCCGCGGAAAACCCCAAACATCGTAAAAATAATTATTTAGTAAATCATTATGATTTTGTATCCTTAGGGTCATGGGCGGACCTCAGTGGTCGTTCTGTTAATATAAGGAACTAATAGCTAAACATGTCATCGACGCTTTCTTGACTTCTGGAAACGTTACGTTGCGTCGTCGGCGATGTTGCAGAGGAGTTTAAGACTCGTTATTAATCCACATTTTAACTATTTATTCTTGGTCTAGGCGTATGTAAATATTTTCAGTCTCAAATCAAATCAAAATCATTTATTTCAATTAAACCCATATAGGTATTTTTGAATTGTCAGGAGTAGTAGTCAGTCAGACTAAGTCAGTCCTGAAGCTAGTTGCCTGTTCCAATTCGTAGATCCAGTGGAGAAGAACAGGCAAGAAACTGCAAGGACACTCTTTTTCAACATGTTTTATACAAATCTCTGGTTACATTGCTTATATGCGCAAGTTAAATGTGAGGACAATGTAACGTATTGTTCTAAACTATAAACAGTCGCGCAAACTACTACTATGTAACTAAAAGTAGTAATAGTCTATTATTGTAAAACACTACACAAATTATTTCTGCCAAATGTTAACAATGTCTTTATAATAAGCTATGCATGAGCGTAACCAGGGGGTGGTAGGGGAGGACATCTGCCCCGCCCCCTTGGCTTTATACATAAGTATTAAGTTTAATAATTTAAAAAATTAATATACTCAAAACTGGTTACGCTCATGATGATAATGTACCTCTAATTTACAGATAATTTTAATCAGTGTGTGGTATTATCTACCTATATTTTCGACATTTAAATGAATAGTCCTGAAAGTTTTACTTGTCAAACTAAATGATCAAACCTTGCATTACCGGTAAGTTCTTATTGACAAGACAACGTGTAATATAAACATTAATTAACATAAATAATAATACATGCAGTTAAGTACATTACGTGATCTCGATAAAGGGAATATTAGTAAACAGACCTAAATCAATAAAGTTGTTGACTGTGCGTGATCATACCTCGGCTAAGGGGTTACGATGGAGCCCCCTGAAGTTTGTGAAATGTTTGCTTCTCTGTCTGTCAAATAACGGCTATTTATATCTACAGATATTCCAATCCACGTCTTCGTATCTCAAATTTGAAAATGTATTTATTATAAACGGACAACTTTTATTATTTGTAATTGTAATGGATATTCGACACATTAATATGTGAACCTTCGCGTTCTATCTTTATTACATGTATATTTGTTAATTAAAATTTAAATAACAATAATTACCTTTACAAAGTGATAATGTGAAACGTTTGAACGCACTGATATCATAAATGGAAAGGTTAAAAAAGTATATAATTACCATAAAAAAATTAAGTATTTAAATACTAAAAAATCTTTAAAAACCCTGATCCACCATGATTGGTGGCAAACAAGCATACAGCCCATCTTATGGTAAGCGATTACCGTAGCCTATAGACGTTTTGCAATTCCCGAGGAATCGCATGCGCGTTGCCGACCCTTTAAAAACCTATATTTCAAGAGGGTTAGTAACCCCATATTGTAGTCCTTCGGGAAAACCTCGGCAGGAAGCTCATTCCACAGCACAGCCGGAGCGTTTGCGGGAGGAAATTCCTTTGGAACCGCACCGTGCGCGACCATTTAGGTTCTAATGTGTGAGGATGAATGTCCTGTACTGTTACTGATAGCGAGATTCTTTTACCGATATCTGTTTTAATCTCAAAATTACACGAAAATACTGCTTATGTTAAATATCTGTAATCCTACTAATATTATAAACGTGAAAGTTTCTGAGGATCTCTTTCACGCAAAAACTACTTAACCGATTACGATGAAACTTAGTATGTAGATAGCTGGAGACCTAGATTAACACATAGGCTACTTTTTATCCCGATATTCAAACGGCACCGGGACTTACGCGGGTGAAACCGCGGGACGCAGATAGTCATTAATAAATCTGTGTATCACATACATTTCTCAAATATCACTTTCACTCATAACTTTTGCTTTACAATAAGAAAGAAACATAGCCTTGACAATTTTTAATAATAACGCCCAATAAGCATTTATAACAAAAATACGTATTTGGAACTAAGTCAACAATGACAAAATACTTTTACACACCTGAAGTATATTTACAAAGACCAGATGTTTTCACTTTAGACAAATAAAGTTATCTATTATTATACACACGTAGTATAATATTGATCATAAGCTAACGCAGTAGTTAAAGTGAAAACTGCCACTGCTCAGACTGTAATGGGTTCAATCCACAACCGTAAATATAAAAAAGTGCGATACAAAAATAGATAATAATAGTCTTATTATTATTATCTGTTTTAGTAGTGCATATATAAACAACTAGCAGCACCCCACGGTTTCACCCGCGTAAGTCCCGATCCCGTGGGAATATCGGGATACATAGTAGCCTATGCGTTAATCCAGGTCTCCAGCTATCTACATACCAAGTTTCATCGCAATCGGTTCGGTGGTGTTTGCGTGAAAGAGTAACCAACATCCATCCATCCATATTTGTGTATATGTATATATTATGTAGTACATTATCTATCAATGACAGATACTAAACTTTGCACCTATGTAACAGTGTGTTTTTTGTTTATGCACTTAATGTGTATATTTAGTTCATGGTTTGCTTTATCTATCCAAATTATTATAAGACTTTTAAATTCGTATCTTGGAATATTATATCTCTCTCTCTCTCTCTCTCTCTTTCTCTCTCTCTCTCTCTCTCTCTCTCTTTTGTCGATTTTCTCTCTATAACATGTCTTTTGCACCTACCACTTTTATTTCTGCATCACCTCAAGGTTGACTGGCAGAGAATGCCTTATGCATTAAGTCCGCCTTTGTACAATCTGAGCATAAAGCATTAATAAATAAATAAATAATACATATATGCGTATATTTCTTGTATCTTGGAAACTGCTCTAAAGACTTGGATAAATTTTTGTATTTAGATAAGGTTTTGCTTTTAAGGTTTAAATTAACAAAAAGGTTAGACTGTGTTTAGATGACGGGAACGTTGCGTTATAGTATCGTACCTTGATTGAGCATAGATTTAAACGATTAATAGGGTGGATTTCAGTTTCACAAATTGACATAAAGCACATTTCGCTATTATTCTGGCCGGATGCGAAATAATCTTTTCAGATATTTAAAATAATAAAAAGATAAATAATTTAACGGAAAGACAGAGAAGAAGAAGAAGAATACTGACATCAAAAAACCTCATTGAGTACCTATCCGGTTTCAAGAAAAAGGGACAATGTGCTTCCCTTTTTAACCCCCGATGCAAAAATTGGGTATTATAAGTTTGACGAGTCTGTGTGTCTGTGCGGCTGTGTGTCTGTCTGTGGCATCGTAGCTCCCAAACCGAATTTACGATTTATGTGCCTTTTTTTTTGGTTTGAAAGGTGACTTGATCGAGAGTGTTATTAGATATTATTCAAGAAAATGTGTTCAGCCGTTCGAAGACCATCAGCTCTTTTCTAAGCGTCAAACGGGGGTATCCAGTTGGGGGTTTTAATTTTAAAATCTATTATATCATTATATGCTAAAAGTAACTGAAAAGTAAATAAAATTGTAATAAATAAACAGATTTCTTTACACTTTGCTTTATAGCAGCTTTATATGAACCCATATAAAACTGGACACTAATAGTTTTATGATATTTAGAAGAACATTTATAATATTTAAAATACAATGTGTGTGACACAGTTCTTTGGTTGAACTGTAAATAATGAATGAGTCAACTATCTTCAAATCAGTGAAAAGAGTTGTCCGATTAATTGACATTATTATATAATTAGTGATTGTTTATCTTAAGTTACAACTGTTCTGATTGAACTTATAATAATAAATGGAACCTTACCATACACAAATATAAACGTCAGGTTATCGAGTTTAATTTTGCTGCGAAATGTGCAATATTTAATCAACTAAGTACATACTTGTTTTTTTCTGTCATTAAGCGTAAGGAGAGTAATTAAAAATACAGTAATTTTATAGACACATACACAAAGTACCTACACTTCAGTCATAGCGCGCTTTCACAGGAAGAAATCAGCTGAAATGGAAAGGCTGTCACCCCGGCTCCGCAGTCGATAACGTAGTTACGTAGTATATTTGAAACAGGACTAATCTAACCAATTGATTTAGACGTTACAGGACGGCAATCTATTGAAATATAATAATTAAAAACTTACCTTGTAAATTACCTTAGTTTGTGAATCCCAAACAACAGAACAACCTCACAAACTTGCTACTGACGAGGTAGGCAAATAAAACTACAACAACAAAAAGTAAATCTTCAACAACCTATTTTTCCTACAAAAGCGTGCCATTAGCGCCTGTTCCATTTATCCCTACTGGTAGGGATAAATGGAATTTTTTTATCTACGAATATTCCATGTATCCCTAAATATATATCTCTTCTGGTGAATAGTGAATCTCCTTATAAAAAAGTGTGAAAAAATTGTTGAGATAAAAATTTTGATATTTTTATTTTATGCATAGTTTTCATGCTGTTATGGTTTTTTTCCTCCCAAAAATTATTTGCACAGTTCTAATATTTATATTTAAAAAAATACACTTTAATTTTAATGTCTAAGTGGTCTAATATGAAGCACATCGCCATCTACCGGTGCATAGTGGAACAACAAAGAAAAACAGTTTTGTCATAAAATGTATAGAGGGCACTTTTGTATGAACCACATAAATTTGGTAAAAAATACTTTGTTTCAATTACTTAAATATGTGTATGTTATGAAATATTGTTATGCCGTTAAAATTTCATAAGTGGTTCAATAATATGTAGATAAACGATTTCATCAACGTACCACACAACCATGACTAATGTTTTATGATTTAATTGAAAACAGAATCTTTAGCGACAGTAATACCTACACATCACCAGTGGTAAAGAATAATTATTTTTTTTTGGAATAATTAATGTTTGAAAAAAGAATCAAATAAAATTAAACTTAAACAGTTTATATACTCGAATATAGTTTCCCAGATAGCTTATATTTTAGGCGCAGTATGGTACCGTGTGGTTTTAGTCGGTTCGATTCCGACCCCACCGAAAACCCCATTGGGGTGACCCGAGAGGATTCCCAAATACAAAAAAAAGGTACAAATAAATCTTACAGTTCAAACACCGACCTATAGCGAGGCTTTTTTTTTATCGTGTGGACCCCCACGGCTCATCACCTCACCGGGGCTGGCGGTGAAGTGGTATGACGGAATCGAACCGACACAATTACGTCTATTGCAAGAGACTCGCGTATTCTCTAGGAAGGAAGTCCCCGAGACATTTAATGGCTTGCAAAAATACATTTGTGTTGAATTATATTTACGTCCTATACACATCATATTTAAGTAGGTAATTAACATTTCATCACCACTTTGGAGCAATAGATGTCACTGTGCGGTGTTTATAACTTATAACTTTGCATTATTTTTTCTATGGGTAGAGTGGACCTATTGTGATCAATCAAATACTAAATGTTACACCGAGTTATACACAATACTTGTGCATAATACGTTTCCTGAATTATTATGTACTTTTTACGTGAAAAGCCTCGTGGCTAAGTGGAAAAATACTTAGAATATTATTATTTTATAAAGTCACATTTGCACGAGCATTTTTAATTCATACCTATTATATTATATACACAAAAATTGTTAGTGTCTTCACGGTAGATAAAATTAAATAACTATTAATGGTTCTCTGGGTTTCCTAATTACCATAGCTAATTAATGCTTCAGTAATCGTAATCACTAAACATAAAGTACGATAAATGTTATATGCGCAATAAATACAACAATTAATATAAAACTAATTGATTCCCGAGATAGACGTACTATACTTTTACAAATGTAATTTACAAAAATTCTTAAATATTAGTAGCTTTTCAATTATTAACAAAATCTGAATGTCTTTTTTTTTCATCTCATTTTGTTAATAACAAAAGCATTTTGATATGTGCTAATAAATGTTGTAATATTATTATAGATGTGCTAATAAAATGCTCGAGTTAATTTTTTTTAGGCGTCAATCCCAATCGATTAATCTAGCACATATTTTTAAGACCGGGAACAAGAATTAACACGTTTTTTACCTTGTTGACTGGATTACACAGACGGCGGAAGCGACTTTGTTTTATACTATGTAGAGATAAATTGTGCTTTAGTAACCACATATGACATGTAGGTAGGTGGGTCACTCACTGTCCAGAAACCCGTTCCTTTCACTTTAACTGTACGTGAGAGTACCAACTAAAGAAGTTTTTTCTTAAGCATAGCTTAGCGTAGCTTAGCTTAAGAGTGTCACTCACAACTAGGAATGGGCGGCGGGAAAATACCCGTTTTATTAATACCCGGGTAAATTCCCAGTAGGTCTGAGGTAATACAAGCTTAGCTTAGTATCCATTTTTAGCTGACTTCGAATGCCTGTAAACTACATGTCTGCCAATTACCAGTTTTTTTAAATGAAAACTTCTTTAGGCATGTTGGACACTTTTGTTATGGGGAAAATGTGACCTCGTGACGCTCAGGTGATTTATGTATACAGATGTGTGTATGTGTTTTTACTTTTGACGTGCAGTCCTACGATTGACAGCTTTATTTATTTAAAAAATCAACTCAGTAATCGAAATAAATAAATATCTTTTGACCACCTCTAACCTATTTATTTTATATTGTAAACCAAACTAACCAAACCTATATGACTGGACTGTTGGTCTGGTGGTTAGTGCAGAGGTCATGGGTTCGATTCCTATCTAAGACAAATAATTGTGTGATGAGCACGATCATTTGTTCTTTGTCTCGCTGTCAGTTATCTATAATAATATCGCCTTGTGAGAACGAAAGTGACTCAACTCAAAATTTATGTTTTTCGGCAAATAAAGGAAATGTGTCTGGGCAATACACATTTTTGTGTTCTTTATCAAATATTTTTTTACTGACAGAAGGTAACGCCTCAGTTGCTTTATTATTTGATATTTTATCTATTCGCCTTTAGAAAACAAAAATTGATTTACCAAATTCTTTTTATATTTAATTTTTTTGAACCGATACAAAAAAATCTTCCTCAAGAAGGTCACTTTAATATTAATGAAATGATTTGTTTGATGTACTACTTTGACAAAGGTCCATTTCATATTAATGTTTTAAACATAATAACTATCTTATTATGTTTTAAGACAGTTTTCTTCATAAATCTAGGAGAAATTCTTTGAGAAATGTCAAATAAAATAATGCAAATGATTATTTTTGTATTTATTTTAGTACGGCACATAATTAATTATGTATGGGTACAGTATTAAAAAAAAATATCTCAGAATCACATAATCTGTAGGTTGTATTATCCTTACAATTCTAAAAACACAGTGTTCCTGTGATTATGGCACTAAGTGTGTACTACCTTTAGGTACATAAAACATAAAAAATAGGTATTCTCTTCTAAAATGTACTTATACACGTATATTATAACATCTATCTAATTCTTAAACATACATTTTTGTCAGCCTTTTGTTTATATGTAAGACTCATTTTTGTAAATTAATATAAAATTAAAACTTAACATGGCCGTTAATGGCTACAAAATCTAACTTTGGTTCTTCTACCCGTTAAATGTTCATTACAAATATAATATCAATGTCTTATCTATGTAGCAGTAAAATATACTAATCACAGCCAAATCAATAATCACAAACATCTTCATTAGGTATAATTATAGTCTTCTAACTTATAACATTTCGTAGTATGTAGAGTAAGAAACTGGTATTAAGTTTTTCCTTGCTAACTCCTTGAGATCTTTCTTCTTGTTCTCTTTCAGTCCAAGAGGGTTCTCATACAAGGGTCTAAGAACAATTTCTTCATAGGGTAACATTTTTTTTCTTTTAGGGCGCATATTAATAAGAGAAAATTCTTCATCTGCGTAAGATAATTTATAGTAAAAGCAAAACTTTTCTTCCTTGATGAATTTTAAAACCTTTATATCATTCCACAAAATCATCTCTTTGTTGCTGTTTTCATTGAAATTGTAAGCCCACTGTTCTTGCAGATGTTTTAGGTCCAAAAAGAATTTGTAGCTCAGTTCATTTACCATGAAAGGCATCCCAGATTTTCTAGCACTTTTGATGAGCGTAGCAAATTGGAGTGGTATGTATATAGGTCCAGCCTTTTCATTTTTTTTTATTTCTTTCTCAATTAAACTATGTACGTTGTCGGCTTCATTATGCGTATGGCCTTTTATTAAATATTTGTGGGTAATGCTCTCAATATTATTAAAATGTGTTACTGCATGAGAGTAAAGACATGCAATCATTTTATTTTTGTTCTGCCCTGTGCAGTTATCTGAGTAAAACGTTACATGCAATTTCTTGTCCAAGTTCTTTTTGCTTAGTTTTTCTAGATAATCATAAATACAAGAACCTATTTCATTAGCCCCCCTTTGGGCTTGAGTCTCGTCCCAGAAATAACAGTAAACGTCTCCGTACGATTTCCCATCATCTTCTCCAGTTTTTAATTCTGTTACAGTAAGATTAAGACAATTTATTTTAGAGCAGTAATAAAAATAGCTAGGACTAGGGCACAACATGACAGACTGTAAATCAAACACTGCACAAATATGGGTTTCATCGACCATTAGACGGTCACTCTTTTTTTCTTTTCGACACAGATCTTTTTCTTTAATATGTTTGTCGTAGTTAGTCTCAAGTAGGGTTTTCGTGTTATCGGGGGCCAGTTGGTAAGCTACACAGGTATCGCATCTATCCTTTTTTGGTATGAAGAAACCTATGTCATATTCAGTGTTGAAAGTTTTAAGGTACAGCCAGTACTCCGCCTGTAAGAGATTTTTCTCTTTCTGAATATTATTGAAATCGTTACATAGATCTTTAATAGTTTTGCTGTCAGTTATGTATTCTCGATTCGTAGTAGCTCTCAAGTAATGCGATTCAATTCGCGGTATCGATTCTATATGTTTTTTTATTTGCTCGATAAGCCGTGGGTCCACGGTTTTCTTGCTTTGATGCTTACCGCGCTTTTCAGGCTCTAAGAAACCCTGACTATTGGTTTTTTTCTTCACAGTCCTGAGCTGTCTATCCGATATGTCCAGGGTATTTATAAAAAACAATTTACACACCCTGATCCTATTTCCATTAATAGTGAAATAAAAGGCGTTATTAGGCAAACGTGGTCTTTGCGCATTTGTATACCTGTATCTTGGCTCAACTACTACCATACATGACCTGATATAAGCACGCTGCAAGTCTAGATTTGCAAGCTTCCAATAATTGTTGAACAGTTCCTTTCTTTCGTGTTCATTTACGTTGTCTGAACACTTTAGACGGCATTTACTAGTGCAGGAATCTTTCATGCAACGAGCTGGGACATTTTTTTTTGTTTTAGATACAGATTCATAAGCTTTACCGGAGTTACGTAAAATTTTCGCTTTATTTTGCTTCCACGTACCTGGGTTCTTTTTGCGTTTTCTGGTTTTTTTCTTTTCTTCTACATCGGGCCTAGCAGATGACGTATCTGAGGACGAAGAGCTGCTACTGACGATACGTACACCTCTTTTTGCAGTATTGTTATATGTTGGATCTGTATCACTCAAGTCCACATCACTTTCATCTGTGTTAACTGGTGATATATTGTAACATGGTCTGTCAGATATCTTTCGCAAATTGCTTGTGCTTGGTCCTGGGATGGTTAACGTTTCAGATGTTTTGGAATCATAAGAACTACGTGAAGACGAGCTACTACTACTTGAGGTTGATGACGAGCTTGAACTCGAGCTCCTTGTAATTGAACGTCTGTTAGAATTCACTTCTAAAGCAGGTTGATGGGGGATGGTTATCGGACTTGTATTAATTAATCCAACATATTCTTTGTCCTGAAAAGTAATTAAGTAATTTAAGAATAGATACAAGCTAAATGAATGAATATAAATACGAATAATTGAAAAAAAAGTTACATTAAGAGAGTCGGTTTGTGTGCTTTGCTTTAAAATCTGCAGTTGCTTTTTAGTGGTAGACTGCGGCGGCGTATTTTCTGTCACAGAGGGACTTGCTGATACATTCTCTTTATCTATTTCCGTCATAGGGGGAGTACTTGGTGCTGCTTCTTTATCGATCTCCATAGATTTCTAAAAAGAATGGCATATATTATTATTTACTTCATTCTATACCGTAATCTCTGCTTACTCCTCTGGGCAACAAAGCGTGGTACCTATTCGAGTGCATCAAGATAAAGCTTTTACCTCATTTTTATTCTGTTCTTCCAATAACTTGAGAATTAATGCACCCCTGTTATTCATTTCGTTGTTAAAAATAAAGTGACCCACCGTGGTTGATTATAAACTGAAAAAGAAGTAAAGTGAATAGATAATAATTCGGTCATTTGTAAAACACAAACAAAAAGTATTATAAAGACGTTTAACGAGATTATCCGCCTCGAAATGTTTCCTTTTAGAACAATATAGACGTAATATGAGTTGTGACAAAAAAATATTCATCACACTTAATATGAAAATGACCAAATTCAATTTCGGTCATCTAGTTTCCATGCTCAAAAACTATTAAAGTGACTTAAATACAAAATCGGTCACTTTATGACTAAATAATGTTAAACGGAACTTACCTCGATTGTTAGAAGAGTAGAGACACAAAGCATAATAGGGCACTAAAGTAATAACACTGTCACGTGCTTTTGCAATCACTGTCGGCGCATTACTAAATTCGTCACTTTCACAAAAGCGAGAGGGGCGCGAGGATAGAATAAAGATAGTGACGCAAATAAGCTTCTGTCCCTTTCTAACAATAAAACGGCAGTGTTTTAACATTCAGTGGGTAGAATACGTTGTTTAAAGCCACTATATAATTGTAATTAAATTTTCAAAAATTTTGAGTTCGGTCAGTTTAGTTGTCACCGTGCGATATGTATGTATTTAGTAATATTCAAGTATGTTAAGCAGTTTGGTTACCATAGTACAGGCTCTGCCTAGTTTAAGATCAGATCAGAGATAATATTGTTAACATTAATAGTAGTTAAAACCAAAAATATTTACATAAAGTTGTAAAAGCTCTTCCTTAACCTTAAATCCTTTCTTAGCTGACGTGCTGCCTATTAACTATCTTCCTGTCAAATTTCATGTTCTAAGTACACAAAGCCCAGGACTTTCATATAAATTTTCGAGAGCCCTTAGACACCCGGCCCTTTCCTGAAATTTATTCTCAGCTGAAGTGTACCATACCTACCCTTCTCTATACCCTATACTATACCTATAAAATACCTTCCCACCAAATTTTAGGTCTATAGTACAAAAAACCAAGGACTTTAATTAAGCATTCTTAATGCGGCTCTGTCACAAAATCCATTCTTAGTATTCTATACACAAACTACCTCCTTCTAAAATCTCACGTCTTCAGAAAAAGACAAAGGACTTTCATATAAATTTGCGAGAGCCCTTAGACCTTCTTAATCCGGCTCTGTCATAAAATTTGTTATTAGTTCACGTGTTCTAACTATAAACTACTTGCCTGCCAAATTTCAGATCTCTAGTAGAAAAAAACTACGAACTTTCGTATAAAGCAAAGCCATTAGACTTATTAAACCATTACCTTAATCCGACCCTGCCTCAAACTTGAACGTGTGCTACCTATAACTTACCAAATCTAAATTGACGTGTGTTAACTATAAACTGCCTTCCTGTCAAATATCAGGTCCCCAATACAAACAACCAAGGACTTTCATACAAACTTGCGAAGGCCCTTAGACCCCCTAAATCCGGTTCTGTGGTAAAATCCTTTTATAGCTGACGTCTCATAAACTACTTTTCGTCACATTTCATCTTCATAGTTTAAGTAGCTTTCCAAATTTCGTGATCAGTCAGTAGATGAGTGAGTTGTTATCCTTTCGCTTTTATTTATATAAATTATGATGTGATGTGTGGTGTTTATGGGTGGGATGGATTGTGATAATGATACGAGTGTAGTACATTAATGTAAATATATAATTAGCTAAATTGTTTTCATTATTATCTATAAAAAAGTGTTTTAGTTATAAAAGCAATTAAGAGTCGTTTGAAGAATATTTCTCCGTGATTTGGGTATTTTCCTGCGTTTTTACCCCATATTTACCCGACAGGGATTTTCCCGGGTATTTACCGGGTATATGCCCATCTTTACTCAGAACACAAATGTTTTTTTTAAGGGAATACTAGTAACTAACACAGGTCACACATTACTTCTATTCATGCGAGTATTCAAATTCAATTAAAGTTCAAATTCAAGTAATTTATTTACGAGAACATGATATAATAATGTTCTACAATTAAACATTAGTGTTCGCACAATATTCTACATTGTTACAGCGTGCTAATTGATGTATTTTCGTCAAATAGTCAACAGAAGGGGGAAATGGTTGGCCACCTGATAAGGCACGACAACTTCTTAAAAACAATATTGGGATTAAAAATAGAGGGAAAGAGAAGACGAGGAAGGCAAAGAAGAAGTTTCATACAACAAGTGAAAGAGATAGTGGGAGTCAAGACGTATGAAGAGGTCAAAAAGATAGCATAGGATAGAGAAGAGCGGCGATTGTTCCACGGACAAGAGCGTAACTCTTAAATTTGAAGAAGAAGAGAAGATTTCCAAGGCAATGGCAAGATTTTAAGCTTCTAAGGTGGCGCGCAAATATTTTTGGTTAATATAAATTACAGTAGCACAATTACTATTTTAGTTTACTATTATTAGTATAATAACTACCTTATTAATTCATTTTATTAGAGAACACAGCGTATACGCCCTAATTATCTCGCTCGTATATTATAATACCTTTTTCTTTAATAAAACCGGATTGAGAGCCGCGGAAGTGGACCCGCCAAAGCGAATTATCTTTATATTATGCTTGTAATTGTAAGTTATTCGGCTGATAACTGTCTTGGGTTATACTATATATGTATACGTCCCGTTACAAAGCTTAATTTGGTCACACAGCCAATCCCTGGAAAAAATTGTCGCCTGCGGTATTTCCGGACCGATACGACCTTCAAACCTTCAAGAAAAGAGCGTACTCCTATCTCAAAGGCCGGCAACGCACTTGTGACTCTTGATTTGCAGGTGTCTATGGGCGACGGTAGTCACTTACCATCAGGTGACCCGCCTGCTCGTTTGCCCCCTATAATATATAAAATAAAATATATTGGCCGCATTTTATAATCTCTACCGTATTATTTGCGAAGTTGTAATACACAATTCATTGTTCACCGGTGCGACTTGGCGCTTTTTTTACATGTAATGTTTTTGGATAGATGTACTTTTCGTAAGGCAATCAGTGAGCTCCAAGATATCATACATTGCAGTCATGAGTGATCGCATCACGTTTAAGGTCAACGGAGTCCAGCACTCAGGTCAGATATTGTTGCTATTTATTTATAAAATAAATATCTTAAATATTTTAGTAGTGTTGTGCTAAATGGATACTTTGCAAATTTTAATTATATTTTGGATGCGATTACTTGTTTAATGACCACCACCTATCTATGACTTTTTCGTTCGTGGAATATAATAATATGTATCTGTATCATATTCACTTCGACAACTGTGTCTGTCTGTGTGTTTGAGTGAATGGTAATTAATATTTGAGATGTGTTTCTTTGTGATCAATCCATAGTGACCTATAGTGCTGTACGCGCAAATAAAAATTGACTTGAAATTGAAATTATATACTTAACGCTAATGGATTTATGTTGTTGGTAAGGAATTTGAATCTTTTTCTTTAAGAAAAATAGCATTATTTGACGTTTGTTAGTAGATGTTATTTAATAAATGTGATAGATAACGTTGAACGGTAGTTTGTGTTTTGATATTTCAGTGTTAAGTTGCCTAGGCGTATGTCATATAGTTTCCTAGTACCCGTTTGTACATAGGTATTTCCCTACCATTTTACACGAAGTCTAATACAAAATTGATATTTAAATCGTGCTAATAATAATCTCCAAGTATAGAAGATGATCGAAACCAAGTAGTGAATTTTACTTAACATCATATATTTTAAAGTTTTATAGCAAACTTCAAAGAATTCTGGCAATTGGGTAAAGTCTGGAATGCTATTGACGTATATACCAACCAACAATATATTCTTAATTTATAAATGTCTAATCTTATTTGATTCCCAACTTTGGGCAAATATAATCAAGCGCTATCTTTCTATTTGTTCATTTTTATCTCGTATACTTATAAAAACAAACACATATCGTTTTTTTTTTATCCTCTCAAACAATGCGTATTATATTTATAATGTTAACAATGTGTATGTTATTATTTTCATCATATCTTTTACTAATTTAAGTCTTTTATATCATATTAGTGTTGCATCTTTTTCATATTTTTGGTAATAAATGTTTGTTATATGGAAAAACGTTACAGCAAATGAAGTAAATTAATCATGAATTTGACTTGTGACATGCATGGCAAGTCTTCGAATTATTTTCTACTAGCTACCCGCCCCGGCTTCGCACGGGTACAGATTATACACTTAAACCTTCCTCATGAATCACTCTGTCTATCAGTGAAAACGGCATAAAAATCCGTTCAGTAGTTTTTTAGTTTATCGCCAACAGACAGACAGACAGATGCGGTGGGGGACTTTGTTTTATAATATGTAATGATGATGCATCCGTCGACACATTAACTGTCGGTGTTTAGTTTCATTTATTGTTTAAATATAACATTCTATCTATTTTACCGGTGTTCCAGTTTGGTGCAGACTGGTTTTTCAACTCGTACAAAATCGCTAGCAGTGTAGGTAGTCGTTTGTTATTTGGTAATTTCTTGGGCTCTGTCTGATTTTTTTTTCTTACCGACATTCTGGTTCGTCAGCAAATTGTTCTCCGAAATGTTATTAATACTTCACTTCTGTTTTTTTACAAACTTAATTTTCATCATAACCCTAATCTGAGGCGTGATTTACACAAGGACTAACAAACAGGTATAATATTTTCATTTTTGAAGTCGAGTCGAATATTTATGAGATACAAACAAAATTAAAAATCTAATGTTATTTGTTATCAGTCTTACCGTAATTTATGCAAACAACGGCTCTACATTTTGATAAATTCGTCAAATAGAATGATTGTGATGCTTTTGTAGCATCCGCATAGCATCGTATTTACCCAGACTTGTTCTATTCTTATCCACACTAAACCTATCCATAATAATGTTATGCTGGATTAGTAAATGCAAACGATTTGCAATCATCTGCATATTGACTTTGCTGCTTATGTTTCACAGTTGGAAGATGGAAGACTTTCTTGAGTAAAAATACTAAAATACTTCTTATCCGTTTTAACGGCATAGTACTGGATTCGTACAAATCTGTCCGCAAACTTGTGCGAAACGGCCCTTTTAAAAATTAATAATTTTTTTTGTGGTCGATTCTCACAAACTGAATTTGTTAGTGTGCGAATTGACACCTCTAGAAAAATGGTGTATGTTTTAAAAAAAAATCTTATGACATGAAACACGTATGACAAAGAAAGAAAATAAAAGTATATATATTACACAGTGGGACCGGGGAGCCTTCACTGTTGGTTCTTCTGCTGACCTTGGCTCTGCCCCAATTGGTTCCTGGGACCATTGCCTGATCCGGAATACGGTGACACTCACATGCTCGCCTCGGCTGCGAGTTGCAGGCTGCCGCCGTGTGTGGCACTATAGGTCAGCAGACTGGGACGGGATGCGAACTTTCTTTGCGTCCTACCCTTGGAGGCAGGTCTGCTTGCCAATTCTGTCGCTGATGTGGTGCTTCAGGGAATGGAGCTTTTCGTTCCATGCTCTCTGATTCCCATTGGTGGCAAATCCCAACCTTAGTTTGGTTGATCCTGCTAAACGACGTCCCGCCGAAAGCTGGAATGTTACCAAGCTTGGGCAAATGTAGCGGCAGTACGAGATGTAAAGATACATACATTATTCGCTTTCAATAGCATAGTTTCTTTTAAATTATATTAATGTACAACTAAATCCTACTAATATTATAAACGTAAAAGTTTGTGAGGATGTATGGATGGATTTTTGTTACTTTTTCACGCCAAAACTACTAAACCGATTGCGATGAAACTTGGTATGTAGATATCTGGAGACCTGGATTAACATATAACATATATCCCGATATTCCCACGGGATCGGGACTTACGCGGGTGAAACCGCGGGGCGCAGCAAGTGTAAAATAAATTAAGATTAATCTATAGACGTAGGAAGACCTATATCACACTTTCCATCGTAAGCGTAAGTAAGAATTTTTAACGAATATATTTGACAAAATAACATAGCGATTTAGTTTTATTTACCTAAACTAATAACTAATAAAGATTCTTTATAGAAAAGCAACTAGTCATGAGTGTAAATGGTTTTGATTCAACAGTCCCCCGCTTTTCGTTGAAAGTTGGGCGCCTCAATATTACCGGTTTAAAAGCAAGCATTATAAATATTATCAGTATAATCTGACCGCGATTTATTAGGTAAACATTATTATAAACTGTGCCATGATCTATAAGTTGAACGAAACCTTCTAATACATGCTGGATAACAGTATAATAAGAAAGAAAGAGTATAAAAAGGAAATAGAAAGTAATAAAACAATTTCAAACTGTAAAATACGAGAATTATAATTTTTTTTCTAGTCTCTGTCTATCTGAGCTTTATTCATAAAATATAAACTACTTTACCAGTTACCAGGTTAATTTCGAGACATAACTTTATAATGCATTACAGTGGTATATAACATCTAGGTAGGTCTACACTGTTCAAAACTAACAGTACTTTTGACTTGCAGCTTACAAAAGGAATTTAGTAGGCGGACAACCTAATTAGGCAAGCTAGCTCAGAGAAACGATTAGTTTTCAAAGTTGGCCAGGAAATGATCTCCAGCATATTTGATAAACACTGAATTATAACAATATATTTATCCTAATAAGTAGTATTTCATTGAACATTCATATTGATATGTAAATCGAGATAATCTGTTGAATTTCCGCGGCGCATGACATTCGATGAGACAGCGAGTACAAAGAAGAGAATGCAAGGATCGGTTTTGGGTTCGAAACTAATCATTTAATGTTCAATAGATTCAGTTTACAACAATTTTTAACATCGTGTGTATTACAAAATTATGTGATTTTTTTGTTTGTCCTCAACTAAGACATCGTAAATCTATAAAATGATATTCTGTATCCTCAGAAAAAAAAACCTTTTTGGACATGGAATAGTTCATCTAGTGAATATGTACAAAGGGCGGTCTTATCGCTAAAAGCAATCTCTTACAGGCAAACTTTGGATGGACAAAGACGACAATAAATAGATGCAGAAAGCATGGGTAGTTTTGGTGTAAAAAAAAAAGAATAAAAAAATACTTCTAAAGCATACAGCATTTAAAATAATTTAAAAAGTTATCTTAGTGTTAGATAACCCATTTATTGAGAAAGGCTATAGGCTATATAACATCACTCTACAACCAATAGGAGCGAAGCATCAATGGAAATTTGGTCGCGGACGAAGTTGCGCGGGTCAGCTAGTATTTTATTTCTTCCGAAGAGCTACCAATCTACCAGCTCTGTCTATGTCAAAACTTCGAGTCTTCTTTTTGTTTTTCTACGATTCTATCAATTGTTTGTATACAATTGAAATAAATCCAAAAGGGATTCATCTATCCTGATTCCTGTCACATGCCAGTATGTCATTAATGCCGAAGAGTTCGGTATGCACCAGTACATACTTTTTGACTTGGAAGGGTAGCGTATTCTTTCCATTTCCCTTCCTAGGTTCAAGGCAGTAGGGCAAATTCAAATTCAAATTCATATTATATAATAATTAAATTATTGGGTGAGATTCGAACCTAAAACCTCCTGATAATAAGTCCGATGCCTTAGACATTAGGTTCATAGTCACTCAATTGAAAAAATAAAGCAATTAGGCAGTGGTTACTTCATAAAAATCGAATTACTTATCTTTATGTCTCTATATGTATAGCAATTTCAAATACAAAAGAATATGATCTAATGTATTTTTTATTTCAATACGGTCAATGGCATGCATGTCAGTCATATATTATAATTATCAAGTCATCAAAAATCAGACACATTTACCGACTTCTGTAATGATAACTCTAAGAAAACATTAATTTCTTAACAAGCGTCTAATGTCCTTGTCGTCATAAATAATAATAATAACTTTAGCTATGTGACGCGGCCGTCTTATCCCAAACTAGGCAGAGTCTGTACTATGGTAATCAGACTGCTGATAGACATACTTATATTTTACTAAATACATACCTACCTAGATATTATAAAATCTGTTTTGTATCAGGTTAGGACGTTATCGCATCATATTTTGGTTTATTGAACTTTTTTGCCGAGTAGACTCGGCAAAAAAGTTTTTTACAAAAAAGGAATCCTTTAAAGAATCATGTAGATCTTTATTTATTAAAATCTTTAAAACTTCAATATATGTCGCAGTAGGATGATTACACCTATGATCTATATCATTGATATCTATATCCGTAGCTATATACCGTAATATGTGTATGTGAAAGCGGCTCTATCTTACTAGGAATATAACTATCCTACGGGCACGATCTAGTAATATTATCTTCCTAGAGTTAGGTAGTTATCTATATAACTATATCACGGCTATAACCACCTTACTGAACACTGTCTCATTGAACAATACAAGGCATAGAATATCATATTGCCAGTTTGTACGAAAAATGGAGCAAAAGCATTAGCAATGGCGTTAGCAATGTCATTAGCAATGGCATTAGCAATGGCATTAGCAATGGCCTTAGCAATGGCATTAGCAATGGCCTTAGTAATAGCATTAGCGTAATAGTTAAAACGTTAAAATTACTATGAAGTGGTGGCGGATTCGAATTCCAGTCTGTAAACTACTGGTGTGAGCCCACTTCTAATAAGGATTGTGTGTGATTTCGCGGATTAACAATCATCTTTAAGAAAAGTACCTTTAAAGCGTTCAACCAAGCCCCAGGTAGAAATGCTGCTATATGTTTACACATCTGTTAGTATACCTGTATCAAGCTACAATCAACAAATCAATAATCGTCCATTTTGTTTTATTAAGTCAATTTTTATTTTTCAAAAGTTACAACGGAACAAAATTAAATACTAAGAATTATATTTTAATTAGCGACTTAATGCAGTATGCAATAAAACTTCTAATTGCAAAACCTTATGAGTTACAAAAAAAAAGATAAACATGTTGAATTGCCAGTCTTCTCCATTTTGTTTTTGTCCGAAAAAATTTGTACTTTACGCTAGTATACTAAGGTCATGGTAAAAACCAACGGGTACACTTTAAATGTCATAAGTGACGCGTTGTTTAAAACAGATTTCACCTTGAGTTTTAAAACAGGGTCATGGAGATACAATTTCTCTTCAATATAAAAAAGTGTTTTGAGTGCATTTAAAGAATACACTTATAAGAAATTTTAAAACATTCGCGACATGCAAATATTAACTTAGAGGTGTAAAACGGGACTTCATCGCGATAATATTTGTGAGGTACAATACCTTTTTGAATTTTCGAACCAAACCAATTCAACCAAATTGCACTTATTTATAAACAAGTTTTACACCTCTAATAAGTTTAATATTGAATTAAATTCAATTTGCTTATTTGTAAGAACAGGTTGGGACAAATGTGTTAAAATGCAAAGTTTCTTCATCTTCCACATATTACGGTATGCAAATTTATATTAACAATAGTATATCATGTGTAATGCATAGAGATCGGATATTCGGATGCATATTTACCTAAAGTTGAGATGTTGGGTATTATGGAAAGCACTTTTTTATCGAAAGAATCCCGCGACTCCGGGAAATTCAAATTTAAGTGTACCTATACTCCGTGAGATGTAATAAACCCCAATTTGACACAAACTACACTTGCTCTGTTACAACGTATAATGGTTGCTTTTCCCTACTTTTATTGCCAGTGATTTTTGACGAAGCAAAAACTACCTTATTACGTTGTAACAAGTGTCAAATCCGGCCTATCAAACCCCAGGAAATGTAAGCATTTTGTAAGAGTGCGAGTGAGACGGCAAATTATACTTGCTTGTGCGCAAGTAGCGACGCGACAATACAACTGCATTCGTCGCTGTGCTTGCTATGCGTTCGGGTGTGTTTCTCAAGTTTTTCTCATTTCTACGATTACTTACTTGGCTATTGAATAACGGTTTCTGATTTGCATGGTGATTTGGATTTTTGTTTTACTTGAAACGACGACTTTTGTGCCATGAACCCTGGATTTACCTGCTCTGCGGCTTGGGCCTCTTATTTTTTTTTTTAACAAGGTAAGAATTATTTCTTTTTACTAAATTATTTAAAAACATTGTACCTATTTGTATATAGCTGGAAAACAGATTTTGACTATAGAAATATGTATAATATAATAAATAACTCGTAGTAAAGTCAAATGTACCTGAGTAATGGTAGTTTCGCCAGATAGTAACATGTTCTGCTCTCTGATTGGTCTACTGTTGTATTAAGGGACTATTGTTTAAACAGATTTGCTGTATATCAGGTAGTTTTAAAACAATGCGCTGTGTTGTGTGGTTATCTGATACTGTATTTCGACTATAGATATAAAACAACCGATATAAAACGTTTTAAATAAAATGTTGCCGTTCTAAACCCCAAATAAATCGTTTTAAACGGTTGAAAACTCGCCTACAAAAATAAAAGAACTGTGTTTTACACTTCATTGTGTGCAATTTCTGGTCACCTGGCGTCATGTTTTGTTTTAATTAGTTTATAGAAAATCAATAGAAAGTACCTACGTACATTACCTACTACACGAAAACTTAAGTATGTAGGTATACCTACCTGTACTTATTTATTATATTACACACACTAGACTAGAAGAGACATCATTAACACAATGCCGTCCGTTTTACTTGCGCATGAAAGAGACAACGTTATGCTTTCAAGGCCTTCGTGACGACGTCAACGAGAGTGCGAGATTGTGAGTTTGGTTTTAAACCAAATCAAATTGATTATATTTATATCGTTTGAAAACACAGAAAAAAATGTTTATTTACTAACACAGAGTTTTTAACTTATCAATAGAGTTATTATAACTTAGGCAGGTAATACCTACGTTTGGTCGGACGGACCAACTAGAACTAAACACGCTAAGTATATCATTTATCACACATATAAAAAATCTTTACATAGTTTATAGATACTCCGTCATATCCCTACCTCGCCTCGGTAAAATTAAGAAAATATACTTATAATTAAGAAAAACATATTCATCAACACCAACTGTTTCAAATGATAAAGAAAAATGGTTTATTTCTTTTTTAAACGGTTTTTTTCGTTTTAAACGGATTGGTTTAATTGGTTTTAAACCGGCCTTATATCTATAATTTTGACTCACCTCTTCATACCATCAAATTATGATATGTTTTACTTCACAGGTATTATTCGCTACCATGATGGCGGATTTAACTCAAAGAGAAGACATTGCTCAGTCCTGGCTACGAAATCACCCTAAGATGTTTTACGACCCATCAACTGGAACTATAAGCTGTACGAAATGTGAAACAAAATTAAGAGCGAAGAAAACCATTTTGAATCGGCATCTAAAATCACAAAAACATCGAGGAATTCAGGCAGCACTCATTATGTGCAACATACCGTGGTCAAAAGTTGAAAACCCCCATTTTCGTGGGTTTTTTTTTTAAAATACATGTGTAACTGTAAAAATCAAGATAGAACCATTCCAAGTGAGTTTTTGTTAAGGAAGAAATACTTGGGCCATGTTTATGAAGATAAAATGAAATTTATCCACAGTGAAGTACAAAACAATAAGATATGGATATCTTTAGACGAAACCACTGACTTTCTGGGACGAAATGTTGTAAAGTTTTTAGTCAAACCATTAAATAAAAACTCATCGGAACGAATTTACTTGTTAAATTGTCAAACTTTAGAAGTGGTTAACGGTCGTACTGTATCCGAGTTTGTGATTAAATGTCTAAAAAACTTATGGGGGACCAATTCAACAATAAAGTGCAAGACGTCTTAATGTTGTGGAGCGACAGCGTAGCATATATGTTACTGGCTGGGAAAATATTTAAAAATACATTTCCCAATATAAAACATTTTATGTGTTTGGCTCACGCCCTGCACAGATTAACAGAGACAATACGTTTAAGCTGCGGCGGTGTAGACACTCTAGTTAATAATGTCAAAAAAATATTTTTAAAAGCTCCCAACAGAGTACGAATTTTAAACGAACAACATCCAAATTTACCTTTGCCTCCAGAGCCAGTTATCACTAGGTGGGGAACATGGTTAGAGACGGCATTTTACTATGCCAAACATTTGAACAAAATATGGAGTGTTGTAGCTTTTCTGGATAGCAACGAAGCCATATCTATTAGAAATGCTAGGGAAGTACTAACTAAACCTAATTTGAAGATTGACTTAGAGTATATATATGAGTATTTCGAAATTTTACGTATTGCAATAGTAAAATTAGAAAAATGTGACCTGTCGATAATAGAAACATTCGAAATATTTAACGACGTAAGATTCATTTTAAACCAGACATCAAACAATACGTTTATCAACAAAATGGAGCAACTTATGGATAGAAACCCTGATTTTGATGTTCTTAGGGAAACAAGTGAAACATGTAATAAAGAAATTGACTCTAGTATTTACAAATTTGCGCCACTTACTTCTGTAGACGTGGAGAGATCCTTTCAACCTACAAGTGGATCCTTAATAAAGAAATAACTAATGATATAATGAATAATAACTAACAAATGATAACCTCGAGAAAATTATTATCGTACACTACAATTCTCTGAATAATCCTAAATTAAGAACTTTTGAACAGTCAGTAAAACCAGACGTAACACCATCATGTTCAACGCAAACAGATACAGAAATGACAGATTTCAGTGACCGAACCATAGTCATAGATAGTGATTAAAGATATTGTCATAGGGGTAATCTTTCTTCTTCAATATTTAGCCACCCAATGCTGAGCATATATATAGGCCTCTTTCAAATCTCTCCACATTTATCTCGCTGCCACTTTAAAAGTGAAATATAAAATGTGCTAGTTTTAACTTTTTATTTTCTTCATATTAGCTATGTAAGAAGTGCATGTCATGGCTACTTGTAAAGAAAACAACACAATAACTTGAGCAACATTAACCTTTTACACGAACGCATTTTTTTTTGGTAAAGTACGTGACGTGCTTTCAAATTCGCGCTAACGACTTTTATTGGTATAACACCTCAAAAAAACAATGATTACATAATATCGCATAAAGTTAGCGACATTAACCATACCTCATTCTAATGCTGGTTACATGGGCTACTAGAATAATCTATCCATAATATTTATAATTACATACCAGTTGGAGAAACAATCCAATATATTTTATTATTAACTTTTTTAAAACGACACCACTCATATTTTTACATATAAAAACCAAACTAATATCACATTCACTCTGATATTACCATAACTTCTTAGATTACAT
Organism: Callimorpha dominula; assembly: GCA_949752705.1. Taxonomy (NCBI): domain Eukaryota; kingdom Metazoa; phylum Arthropoda; class Insecta; order Lepidoptera; family Erebidae; genus Callimorpha; species Callimorpha dominula. The sequence goes on along the minus strand of OX457004.1, from coordinate 21,241,879 downwards.
ATAAACACACACACAACGGGCACTATTTAACTTTCAAACTCATTGTTGACACAAAATAAACAATTTACAATCGCGCCGATAATACCGGGCAGCCATTACACTGCATTACAGCGCGCGCGTTCTGACCTTGCGAAAAAGAGCGGGACGGAGCGCGTCGGTAACGCTGGTGACGTAGAAAAGTACAGGCGACTGCATAAATTAGGTATCTTATTATTATGCTACAATATTATAGTAATATAATATTATGTAAGTTTATTTGAGTATAAACTATACATTTATTTATTAATTCTATATTGTACACCATTAAAATGAAATACAATATAAGCACATTATAATTGTTTGTGTATATTATTTGGGTATAACAATCGGCGGTCTTATCGCTTACGGCGATTTTTTACAGGCAACCTTTGTACGGAAATTAATTTAGGGTAGTCCGTGGTGTACTTCTTGAGGTTAATATAGAACATAATATATATACCTACTTAGCTTTTATTACGATAATCATACTGCATAAACATATATAATATAATTTAATTTATAATATAAAAAATACGGTCGTATTTCCTACCGTCTCATACCGTAATTACCATATCGTTTCCTATCGGTGGTATTTCCTACCAAATCATACCTTGCGTAATCTGCTGAACATTATATTCCAAAAAATCCTAATTAAAATATGCCTCAAACAGTTTTCGACAGATTCGCTTGCTCAATCGCTACTTTCAAAGTGTAAGCCAATTTAGATCTTATGAGTACAGCAATAAACTTGATAATTTAACAAATACGCTTGCTAAATTCAGACAACTTGTAGCTCGCAGAGGCTGGGCTCGCGTACCCGAATATACTGTTTTTCCTGCGATTGAAGAGGCCATTGGGACAGGAACACCATAATAATAGTACCTAATATACTTTTGTTTCTAGTATTCATAGTAATAAGGTAGCAAAACAAGAACACGGTCTACCTGATGCTAAGAAGTTAAATCAATACACAACTCGCTGAATTATAACTGGTTATCGTTAGCCTACAAGCGCAGAAGCTTCAAATTGTAGGGACATCACAGACTTATTGTTAAAACCTAGAAACGTATACAGGGAGCTCCTTTCCTGTTGTTAGTAACATGTAGAAAATGTCTTCTTCACTTTTAAGCACGTTCTCTTGTCATATCTTTTTACATAATTTGTTCGTCTTAGCTAATTATGAAACAATGTATATTGTATACCTACTACATACTGTTTCGGTATTGCACTCATGTTCTTGTGTGAATTGTATTCCATATTGTCGTCAGTTTTCACATCTCCCGTTTTGAATATATTTACCAAACACTGCAGTAAATTAAAAGGAACAACCTGAAAAGAGCTTTGGATACATCTGTTTTATCGAGGCCCTTTTCTGTTTGAACCAGGATTCTAACGTGACGTTCACTATATATTTCCCCAATGCAATTAAAATTCGCCTAGATGGTGTACTGGCTATACTTAAATGCTCTTTGGAGTAATATGTTCAAAGACTGCACGGATGGCGCAATGGTTAAAATAAAATAAAGGTCACAAAAAAATTTAATTTTAGTTATCACTTTGTGTAACCTAGTTATGTCTTTGTTAGAGTACCCAGTCCATATTGTGACAGTACATGTTTGTTTTGTGGTCTAAATATAAAACCATCGTTTCTTAGAACAAACGCTTTTAACAGGCCAATTGAAGTATATAATATGCATGTATTTAGTAATATATAAGTATATTTATCAGCAGTCTGGTTACCGTAGTACAGGCTCTGTCTAGTTTGGGACCAGATGGACGTGTGTGAGGTGTCTCAAGTTATTAATATTCTGTGTTGTTGTTGTATTGTGGTTTCGTTATGTTGCATGGAAACTAAGATGTGCCCTGATCCTCAATCTAGGATGCTCTGTTTTTTGAGGATCAACGGTTCCCCGATACAGTATCCCCAAATAGCCAATAAAATAGCCTATAATATTCCTCAAGAATTGGGCTGTTGAATACAATTTTTTTTTTAACTGACGGGTACTTCCAGAGATTAACGCTTTCGATTAACAGATTTTATTCCTACGGCCCTTGACTGGGGATTTCTCAACACAGACTTCAAATGTCTACAGATAGTTTAATACCAGTCGGAAACTTAGACAGATATCTTAATGTCTTATCTACAATGTTCAGAATATGGGCGTCCGATACGCAATTTCATTACATATCTTAATAAAGTGCCAACTTTGTACCGTATTTTGTTTAGCACCGTCCGGCCGTTTTATCTAACGAAATAATCTTTTTAATAAGTGACGGGAACCTTAATCTATATATAATAAGTTCACATGTTTTGCTTGTAATTGCTACGGGGTTGAGTTTTTCGTTCATATTTTATGGTACTGTGAATTGTGCATGGTCCAAGTTATTAGATAACATGTGTCAAGATCAGGATGACTAAATAACCTTTTAGAGCTGACCTCTTAACCGCCCGAAAAGTGTCACGTGGTCAATAACCCGAACGGTCATCCGGCCACTACAATCGCGCGATTAGAGAGCGCAGTACAGAGTTCGGATTTTATTCAATCTTTTCAAAAAAATGTATGACCCGTCATTTACCTAGCGGTTTTATTTGATAGATGGATAACCAATGTACCTTGTAACACTACACACTAACATATTTTATTGCTAAAATACATGTTATCATTTAAATATTTACAGACAATCGAACCAAATGGCAACCTACGCACCTTTTGTAGGAAGAAAGAGACTTTCAATATATTTTTCAAATTATTTTCGTTTTTAATTATGATTTCCCTAAACTTCATAAGGCTATCTGATGATATAAGAAACACCATGTTTTTACATAAAATTTACTCAAAAATACTGTTGTGAAAATCACATAACACTACAAAATATTCGCCATTTTGCTCACTTGCCAACCAAACTTTTGCTTCACTTTAAACACCACCTATTTAGATAGTATTTGATGTAAGCAAAGGTTTTGTTAGTTCAATATTGTTATATTCTATTAATTTAGTGCAAAACATACAGGAATTATCATGAAAATAACCTATTTTCGAATCTATAAACAAAAGAGTACACGATTTGTTAGGCCAGTTTTTATTTACAGTTTTCAAGTACTAAAAATTCTCAATACTCTATGGGAATGATTGAATGACAAAGAGAACAAACCGAGTTCTCGATTGCGGGACTAACTTATGGCAAGCGCAATACAAAGTATTTTTAAAAAAGATAAACAAAAGCCACTTGAGGTTCGTTAGAATTGTGTACATGTGTGCGTGAGCTGTCATGTCGTATCCTGCCGAAGCACTGATCAGTGCTCTAGCGGACCAATATACAGGTGTTACTTTTGGGGTAAAAGAATAATGATTCGGTATTTCTTAGTTTTTTTATTGGTGGTTGTAATAAAAACCTTGTTATATCAGATTAATTTATTTATACATGTTGATACACATATTTCGATAGTACGAAAGCAAATAGAAGTATTTATTTATGATTTTTGGTGATTGAATAAAAACCTGACAGATAGATAAAAATTTAATAAACCGATTTTTAGGCTTAGGATCACGCAAATAACTGTATGAGCTTAAAAAATCTATTATTTTGACATTACAAACATACACTTCAATATTATTTATTTGTATCGATTACCTACGTATCCATACTGTATTTCATTATAATATAGGTAAACTTCATTCGTTAATATTTTTATTCTCTCTACAGCATTCGTCAAATGTCGTTTATACACACGGTACATAATTATAAAAAACAACATGCTTTGTAACAGTAATGACGTCTGCCTATACGTATACATCACGTCGGCCATGTTGCTCTTTGTATGTGTGCGTTCGAAATACGATCAGGGCACAAAAAAGTGTTTGCTAAACAAAGACCGTTTAGAAAATAAAGTTGTATTGCAATCTAAACTCTCAACAACATGTTCATTAGAACTATAATAATACATAAACGAAAATGTAAGAGTAAATGTATGAAATTCTTCAAAATAATAGTGCATTGTAACGGTTACTTTGCACCATAACTTTTTGACGAAAGATTATTCAAATTTGAATACGATTGATATACGTATTGATTCATATTAGTAATACATTTAAAAACAATAAAAAGTATCAATAACTTACCTGTATGTATAATTATTCATAAATAAACAACTATTTGTAGCACTAAAAATTTTTGATGCTCCGTTGATAAGGTTCAAATTTCAAACGGTCGTTAGAAATATATTATAAGCTTCAGTCAATGAGTGAAATTTTGTAGAGTTCATTTAACAGGGATCAATAAAAAATCAATTTAGACTTTGTGTAACAGTATTTTCATATCAAAATCGAACAAAAACCGACGCGGGTGACCTGAGCACTGATCAGTGCTTAGGCAGTTTACGTCAAAATACGAAAAACGGCCAGAGCACTGATCAGTGCTCGGGGCAGTGAAGAGGTTAAATAATTACTATTTAAAAAAAAGGACGTCTATCCTTAAAACCAGTGATTCCTGAGATGAGCGCGTTCAACCAAACAAACAAACACTTCAGCTTTATAATATTAGTTTATATTATAATCACCATAATATTCCGTAAAAATTATTTCCTTTCTTTCCAAACATTAAACCATGTATAATGTATTATTTGACATAATTATTAGTCTACTACTACTACTAATAGTCATATAAATTAACAAATATAATAAGACGCTATTGCGTGCAATACTAATTTGCATAGTCATTTGAAAATTAAATTGTAAATGACTGTACTTATGTGACGTCACATAATGGCGTCCCGCGCCGTCGGCACTGCGACCGTCGAAATTTGAAGAACATGATATTGGAAACAAAATTACGATTTATATAAGCGTACACACATTTAACTACTTATCAAAATATATTTGTATTTTCATTATCAAAAAACTTATTTATATTTTAGATACCTTTGACTTTATTTTCCAATATAAAACAGTAAAAATATTCGCATTTGAAGAAGATTTTTTTTTGTTTTCAAAAGTATATCACTTTTTTCAGGTTGTTATTTATAATTATACATAATGATGTAGTTTTACAATTATTCTTCATATATTTATCAGTAATTATAAATAAGAATAAAGTAAAAACACTTACTGTTTCCTGCTTTAAAATACTTTTCAAACTACACGAAATTTTAGCTGACGACGCAAAAATGGCGGACTGTTAAAAAAATCAATAAATACTTTTATTTTATATTTATTTCAAGGGTACCATACAAAAAAAAATTTAAAATGCGTAGACAGACATACCACCATTATATTAAAAAATATTTCAAAAAGAAATACCTTACGTTACTTACATACTACTTACATAAATCGTCACAAAGTTCACTTGTTCACCCTATGTACACGTGACACGTAGTGCACTTGCAATCGATGCACATGGGTCTGTTAACGAAACACGCAACGGGTTAATTCTGGAATGACAATTATTTATGTATATTTCCCAAAGCGCCCATGTACAACTTTTCTATCTTTCATTTCTCTTCTATGTAGTTTCTGTGTGTACAACATAAAAATACTATGTGATGTAATGAATAAATAGGTTTATATTAATTAATGTTTTCTTATTTACCACACCACCATTTCTCTTACACCTTACATACGTACATACTCGAATGGGAAACACCTTAACTTAAAAATAATTAACTTAATGTAAATATACATCCGATTAGTAATGCGATCCCGGAATCCCGGGATTTTATTTTAAATACAAATATACTTAGAAGCCGCTTCCATAATTTGTTATCCAAAAAATAACTTTAGGTAAATATGCATCCGATTATCCGATCTCTCATGCAGTAAACAAATTGTTTCATAAATCCAATAAGAAAAAAAAAAAGAGTACAAAATAAATTAAAATAAAAAAACCACAATTAAAATGTGGTCAAAATTAAAACACACTCAAAAACAACTAAGAAATAATTATATATCATGCTTAAATTGTGTAAACTATTTATAATTTAATTAAAATTATAAATTAATTGCAAATGAATATTCTTATCATCTAAATATTCTTTAACAGTATAGTACGCCTCGTGAGTCAATATATTTTAGTTTTTGCTTAAATAAATCAATTTTTTTTCTATTTTACAAAGCTAACTTATCATAATATATATTCTTGATAATATACAATAAACTTGGCGGCACGGATGGCGCAATGGTTTAAGTGGTCACTTCGCCACTACGCTGCGCCGAATGTTCTGGGTTCAAATCCCACACGGGACAAAAATTTGTGTGATCCACAAATAGCCGTCCTGAGTCTGGGTGTTCTTTGTGTCCGTTGTTTGAATGTTTGTGCAGCCCCCCGCGACACAGGAATATTCCTAATGCGGGAGTTGTCCTCAAAAAAATAAATAATAATAAACACTTTTATTTAAGGGTTTAATTTTTTTGGGTATTATTTTTATTTTTACGAAAGTAGCCACTTCTTTATGCTTGACAAGGTGAGCAGCTTTAAGTGTTTGAAATGTGGCTTACATCTGTCTGTTCTTTTAAGCCATAATCTTGCTCGTATGCATTACGTTTGACCTTTATAAACAGTCTCCTAGTCGATAGAACTGCTCCGGAATATTACGTCACATCGAAGTGATGATTCCTCATAAGCGTAGTATGCAGATAGCACTGTCATAATATCAACAGTTTTATATAATGAATACAAAGCATAGGAACTTTTATTTGTTTTGTGCAAGTATGTTCTATATGTGCGATTCAAACTTAAATTGCAGTCTACATGCAAACCCAAAAACTTTGCAGCCTCAATTTATCCTTTTACCTGTGTGCCGAAGTATTCTATTTCACAATTTAATTTTATTTATTTTTTTCTCCGCACAGATTTTAAAATTTGATTTACAGTTTACCAGTTTACTACTAAGTGTTTTTATAGGCGAAAGGCAAATATCTATCATCCATAAAGTTATATTACACTAATAAGTACTATACAATGTTTGAAAGTGAAGAAAATATTTAATTTTTTAATGATAAAACTTTATTTTAATATATATACATCACAATAATTATCATTCAATGTCAAACAAATAACCCACCCAAGGTCGCTCCCGGCGCAAAGATGCCCACGACGCTTGCTGCGTTCCCACGAACGACTCTGAGCGGGAGTCGCTACTCACTTCGTACATATAATAGTTATAATAATTCTACACTATTCTAGAGCGTATTGCTTTAGAATTTTGGATAGTGTAAGAAGAATCGATATCCTTACTAATATTATAAATGCGAAAGTAACGTCTGTCTGTCTGTCTGTCGCCTTTTCACGCCAAAACTACTAAACCGATTTAAATGAAATTTGGTACACACATAGCCTAGAGCCTGAGAAACGACATAGGCTACTTTTAATGCGAAAAAGGGGGTGTAAGGGGTTGAAAGGTGGGGATCAAAAGTTGTATGGAAGTATTGTCAATTAGCCTAAATAATTAAAAATTCTACCCAAAGACACTAAGTTATTCTACGCCGATGAAGTCGCGGGCACAGATAGTTGGTCTGTAATTATTGACACAATCCCTGTTTCCACTCTTATGAATAGGGATAACTCGCAACTTCTTGTTAGCCCTTGGAAAGACACCGGTCAAGAGTGACAGATTACAGAAATATGTTATCTTTATAATATCAGTATATAAAACCATTAGGTAAGTGTCTGATGCAAATCCTAAATACCATTATACCATATATTTTATTTAAGTTTATTACTGTTGCATACTGTATAACGGCCAAATATGTGGAACCTCATTGTATTGTAACACCTATCTATAATACCATATTTGACGCTATAATGATAATTATTATTATTATAGGTTTTTAAACTTTCGCATTCCATATTGTAATGTTATTTATGTATTCTGGAGCGAGAGCTGGATCATGTTCAGGAGGTACTTAAAAGTAATATCAGGTGAATTGAACACGGAAGCAACCGACAATGAGACGCAAGCATCCGGAGGTGAACAGACAACCAGCCTACATGCCATATGTCAAAGGAGTAACGGATAAGATAGGCTCTGTATTAAAGAAATACTCCATTCCGACAGTGTACACACCAGACATAAAGGTTCAAAACATCGTTGGTATAGCTCTATAGCTATAAGTACATAGCATATATCTATATATATGCTATGTACTTATTCTGTGGCGATAGTATTGTACATCTAGCGCCCTCTCTGTTGCTATGATTTAAATCAAATTGAGAAGGCAGTAACCTTAGAATCACTCGTACTAATAGCGAGATTTCATACAAATTCAAAATTTCTATGTCGGAAAAGTCAAACTTAATATGAGTGAGATCGGTACGCACAACTAACACACCACTGAGTCACGAGAACTCTAATAATCTTCTTGAAATTAATTACCTATTTTAACGCACAAGTATGAGTTTATCTTTTGATAGATTCCGTTATCACTCATTACTTCGATATTTTTTCATGCATTCCTAACACTTTGTTCTGTATTGTTGGTCATAAATTCATAATGTATGCACTTAAAAACGTTATGTTTTGCACTGAATACGCACTTAGTTATCGCTGTCCATTAATTTCACTGTTCATTACTGTCTTCTATCAAAACTACATTTGCGTTAATTTTCAACACTGTTTGTATATAATATAGTTTATATTACGTGCACAAATGTCACTGTTTGTCTTGATATTGCTTAGGTATTTATTCCTGCCTTAAATATTGAATTCCAACACTTTTCTGTCATTATTCGTCATAAAACAATTTTTATTTATTAAAATAACACAGAGATATCTATCTATTGCGTCTACACTAGACAGCATCATCTACCGTTTATGTTTAAAACATTTGTTTTGAATGTCTTGTATTAAAAGAAACAACTTTGTATTTATGTATTAAAATCGTAAAGTTCAATAATACTCATCTTATTAAGGAATCGAACTTCTGAGTTTGAAGTTGCTGTGTTGACGATCTGACGTGCGAAGACTAACCTGCAAAAAAGTAATAATATAATGATATCTTGCAATACAAGCTTACAAATAATTTTGAAGTGAAAACTTCTTTTAGCGTACCGCACACACATTTTTTAGTAGTAAGTTAGGCTGATCCGTCACGCTCTGAGGTGAAAGGCTCGATCGGGTAAACTCGGGACTGCCGAGAGTACCCGAGTGAGAAAGATACAGTCAGCTGCTCTTCGCTGTTGTGTCGCTGTGTTTAGTATATTCAATAAATACGTAATAATTGTCATTATTAATTTAATAGTTAGATTAAAATAAATTAAAATATAAAAAAAATAATATTACGTACCAATGTACGTAATAATAATTATTTTAACAATTATTTGGTTTACATTGTGAGGTTAGTGTGTGTAGTTAGTGGTTTATTGTGCTAATATTAGAGTTATGAAGTTCATACTGAATTGTTATTGAAAACTTCTTTAGCCGCATTGAGCATTTTTTGGTAGGGGCAAAAGTTATGGGTTCGCGTCACGGTCATACTGTGATACGTCGTTTTAAGTTTTCATTTCTGTCGGCAGTCCCATGACTGCATATTTTAACTTTTTTTTATCTGTATGTTTATATTGCATTTTCCAAGATTTACGTATCGTGTTTGTCATCTGTAATACCTTTTTAAATTTGCAGCAACTCGCGCTTGTTAACGGAAATAACTTTAAAGAAACGTGTTTTCCTGGAATGGTAGTTGCTAAGTATAATGTATGTGCTCTCTCTCCCATAATGATAGACCTTTTTATGGTAGTATAGATAACATTATATCATATTATACATGAGTTTTCATAGTTAAAAAGACGTCGAAAAGCATATTAAAATGATTTAATTTGCTTTCGTCAAGTTTTATTAACTACTAGGAGTTTTATTAAATATTAAGAAAGTTGTCCGGTTCAATGTTCAATAATTAGTTTGTAATCGCCAACCAACTCTGTATAACTAAATATCATAAAGAAAAACATATTATATGACGACAAAAATCTATAATCACATACCAAATCAGTACTACGGAATGATTTGAATACAGAAATTACCTTCGTTACGTTTTAAATGTGTCTTGAACCTTATGTTTCTATCCAATTACCATAGTTTTCATTAACAATCTGTGAATTACTGCATTTTTTTCTAAATTAGAATTAGTGATAATAATAAATTGTATTAATATAGCTACATTTTCCCATATATTAAAACTCTGCTTTTTTTTAAGGTTCAATATCATCAATAGATTTGTATTGATTTTGCTTTAAAGCATTTAGTACTAAAAGTTGCGCCGTGGACCATGACCTTGGCTTATTTCTTAATACTTTCTCAGAATTTTAAATTTTAATTGTAGCGGGAGACACTTCTCTTATTACATAAGCCGTTACTTTTTAATTTTTTTAAAGAACAGTAAAATATTTTTATCTGCAGTTGGGTCCGAGGTGAGCTCCGACATAATGCTTGTCGATTACCTCCGCCACACATTGGAGCTACGCGGCACTAAGTACATGTGCCGCGAGGGTGGTTGCGGCGCTTGCACCGTTAACGTCTACACTAAGCCTGGCACCGCTTGCAAAGTTGTAAACTCCGTAAGTGATCTTCTTGTAAATAATAATAATTTGTTTTTCAGAAGTATTGTCTTGCTGTCTTGTCAGAAGAAGTTCTATATAGTATCTGGCTATACGTTTATAACATGAAACTAAAAAATGTAGTAATATCTTTAGATCGTTATGTATTGTCGATAAATAGTTGAGATGACGCAAGTGAAACATTTTTGTTTGATTTTTGTCTTCAGATTATACTTTTCTCATTCATGTATGTATGTATGTTCTTTATTTCTTTTTATAAGGATTTGTTCCATCTTGTGGATATTCCACCAACATCCTTAGTTTAAAAAAATAAGTTTCTGTATTAAAAACTAATAAAAGGGTCTATCGACTACATGACCCTAAAAGATAATCTTTCTGTTACACGTTGGCAAGTGACAAACTATGATGATTAATTGTTAAAAAAAATTGTTTCTTAATTTTCTCTTTCTCCAGTGTATGGTATCTGTGACATCTTGCCAAGACTGGGAGATCACAACAATAGAAGGTTTGGGTAACAAGCACGACGGCTATCATCCATTGCAGACGTCATTAGCTGAACATCACGGGACACAGTGCGGGTATTGTACTCCTGGGTGGGTCATGAGCATGAATGGGTATGTACATGTTGTTTTTCTTTTATTTTTCTGGGTGCTAAACCTCGGGTTTATTTATTATCTCGTCGAAAAACCCGATAAAAGTGGTTTGTCAGAAAGTCCTGGCCAATATTTCTGCCTACAAGTAACATTTTAAAATTAACTTTATTCGTTAGAAAAGATAAAAATAAATTAGGCAACATTATTTAGACTTCATTTTCTAGAGTACTACTAAGATAAAAATTTCAGGCTTTTAGAATCTACAAACAGAAATGTCACTATGTTAGAAGTTGAACAAGCATTTGGCAGTAACATTTGTCGATGTACAGGATATAGGCCTATAGCCGAATGCTTTAAAAAGTTTGCAAGAGATGCTCCAAAAGAACACAGAATTGAGGATATTGAAAATTTGTCTCTTTGTAAAAGGACAGGGAAACCTTGTAATACAAATAAAAATGATTGCACCGATGAAGACGAGTGGTGTATTGTAAACGGTGACGATATATCGGAAGAACCAATAAAGAGAATAAGGTTAAAAGATGGCAAAGTATGGTACAGACCTAACTGTCTTCACGAAGTTTTAGGCATATTACAGACTGAATGCAGTGGATCCGATTACATGCTGGTGGCTGGAAATACTGCTAAAGGTAAAAAAAAAAAAATCTTAGAAAACTTGTAAAAGTTTTATATCACCATCATCACATCCAGCAAACTAATATAACCTAAGGCCCTTTATTTTTAATATTGTATTTATTTTTGATTTCAGGTGCTTTTCCTATAGATGAATACCCATCTCTTCTTATAGATATCAGCCACATCCCGGAACTAAAATCTAATTACTTTGACCAAAACCTCGTGGTTGGCGCTGGATTAACTCTTACAGAATTTTTGGGTATTTTGAAGGCTAGCTCAACTCTAGAATACTTCAGTTACTTAGAGAAGTTATATGAACATATTATGTTGGTAGCTCACATTCCTGTAAGAAATGTACGTATTTTCCATTTTAATCTTTTGCACAAATAAAAATAGGTTTACCACACAAACTTGTTAAAGTTATTTAGCTATGAGTACCGTGTTCTATACTAACAATGTTCAAACTAGATTCCAAGTCTGAAGTCAATATAGTTTACTTATGTCAATATGTTTTTAGCAATCTTTGCAAGAATAAAAAAATAAAACGATGGCACACAAACATCAATAAGTATTTTTTTACGTGTTACATCTTCAGTTAACAGAGTTTTAAATAAATTCATATACGTATAGGTATGTGTACACATTTCGTTGTATTAAACACGACAAATATGTATAAATTTATTTAAGTTTATGTTTCCTAATGTAAATGTAGATTTGCATCAAGTTGTTTGCATTTGTTGTGTCAATTCCAACATCTAATTCATTTACCATTTTAAGGTGGGTACTATAGCTGGGAACCTGATGATCAAACACAAGTACAACGTTTTTCAATCCGACATATTCTTGCTCTTGGAGACCGTTGGAGCCCAACTGAACATCAGTATGTACTATTTTTATGAACCCGATAGTGACATATTAATTTAATAAGTAACATACTACGTTATTTACACTAACCAAATCTAAATAACGTTTTTGAATTATCTGATTTTAAAACTAATTTGACTTCAAAAAAATGTTTTATTGTTATATTATAATTTCATTCAAATTCAATTTTATTTTATTTTTATTTCTTTTCCTAGGTTGATATACATTTAGAAGGCTTTCTGATCTAATTAGTAATTACTTTTTTAGTTGATTGCCATGGTTTTAACGAAACGCATACTATGCGGAGCTTCCTGAGAGTGAACATGAATCAAAAGATAATTTTGAACGTGCTACTGCCGCCGTTGTCTAACGAATATAAGTTGATCACATTTAAAGTATGACCATTTATCTAAATATTCGTATTATGGTAGTTATTATGTATTTCTTTTCACTTGATACCTAGATCATTTCATTTATAAATTATAATTTTTTTATTAGTACAACTGTGACAATTATGTACATGCTAATCGTTTTATTCTTGGTTGGGGAAGTTGGGGAGACTTAATTTACAGACAATTATAACCCCTTTATTTTCAATTTCAGATTATGCCTAGAGCCCAGAGCGCCCACGCCATTGTCAACGCTGGCTTCCTATATAAGATAGACAAATATACAAACATAGTTAAACAAGCAAGGATTGTGTATGGGGCTTTATCACCTAAGTTCATAAGGGCCTCTGCCACTGAAGCCTTCTTAGTTGGAAAGCCATTATTTACCAACCAAACTCTTCAGGCTGCTTTAGGAGTGCTGGATGGAGAATTAATAGTTGAAGACAATCCTCCTGAGCCATCAGTAGCATATAGAAGACATTTGGCAAAGGCTGTATTCTATAAGGCTTTGCTCACTATTTGTCCACCAAACATCCGTACCTCGCGCTTTAACTCTGGTACTTTAAAACTACACGAATCTAGAGGTCTATCAGATGGTAAACAAATTTTTACCACGGATCCTACTAAATGGCCATTGACCCAGCCTATTCAGAAAGTCGAAGCATTGGTAAGTGTTTGTTTATATATTTCAATAAGGTTTTAAATAGTTTATTTGAACATTTTGCAGTCATTATAAAGTGGCTACTATTGTCAAAACAATTTTGAACCAGTAATTTATCCGTGAGAAAGTATTTTTACATACTTTTTTCTTTTTTAGCATCAATGTGCAGGAGAAGCGGTATACACAGAAGATATACCAACATTCCCTAATGAAGTCTTTGGTGCTTTCGTGCTCAGCACTGTAGCCCTGGGTACCATTGTCAATATAGACGCTACAAATGCACTGGTAAGTCTATAACGATAATATATTAACTTTAAAAGTTGTTTACATAAGAATACTAGTGCTTCCAAAACTGTTGAGTAATACATTGAATCAAACAAATTCCATAATGTTGTGGAATGTTAAATTATATGAAAAATGTACAGGCAATAGCCAATTAGAATTCGATTGTTCCAAAGACGAATTAAATGTTAAATTACTACCAACACTTAATAGCTTACTTTCATTAACATAAAATGAAAAATATTTTCTTCTCATTTATTATAGACAATTAAAGGTGTTGTTGCTTTTTACACCGCTAAAGACATCCCTGGATTGAACTCCTTTACACCAGCAGATAGCTTATTATACACCTCCAATGAAGAAGTGCTTGCTGAAGGCACAGTAAAGTACTATCATCAGCCTATTGGTATAATTGTAGCAGAAGACCAGCATATTGCCAACAGAGCGGCGAAACTTGTCCAAGTGACGTACAGCAATGTGAAAAAACCGGTAATAGACGTAAAAAAAGCAAAAGAAGATAGCACAAGGAATACCCTGTTTTTTTCTGCCGATGCTACTAACCGTGGAACCGATATACATAAAGTTATTACTGGAAATACTACGTTTTATGGACAGTATCATTTTACTATGGAAACTTTAGTTACTGTAGCAAAACCTACAGAAGAAGGTTTAGAAGTTCATAGCGCGACCCAATGGTTAGATGGATCACATGTTATGATATCAAGAGCGTTAGGTATTGATCAGAATAGGTAAGTATATTTTAAACAAACTTACACTAGCAAATTCACAATAACAGTCAGCACGTAGACTATACATAAAAAGCTAAAATAAGTTTTGTATTATAATGTTATTAGGTCTATTCCATTTTCCATGAACTTCTTGTTTGATTTTATTTTTATTTGTAGTAGTAGTAGTAATAACTATAATAAAATTATCTAGAAGAGGCTAATCAACGTTGGTTTGATTTTTGTATAAATTCTCAAAACTTAAATCATAAATTACACAAATATAAAATTCTCTTTAACATAAGTTAAAGAGAATTGTATCCCAAATACTTCCGTAGTTTCTTAAGCATCACATTAAAACACATATAAAATACAAACATGTACTATTTATTTGTCAGAATTGACATGTATGTTCGTCGTGTCGGGGGTGCTTACGGCATGAAGATCTCTCGCAGTATCCAGTCAGCTATCGCTTGCAGCTTAGTTTGCCATAAGTTGAATCGCCCATGCCGATTTATTCAACCACTGACCACAAATATGGAAGCCGTTGGCAAGAGACTACCATTCACAAACGATTATGAAGTACGTTACCTTGATACCATTGTTTTTGCTTACCGTGACACTTATAGATTAAAATATTATATAATTGGGATTCTCTGATGCAGCATCAGAGAGTCCCAATTATATAATATTTTGGCACCGATCTGCCAATACACATGGGATGCTGTTGGCGCAACCGCATTGAAGCGCACCGCTGCTCATAACCACAGCAAAGTATTCCACCGTAACCTCGGCAAATATGCCTGAGGCACTACAAAATCGAGGCCACCCCATCAGCACCCTAAATGCATTATTGTAATATTTAATAAAAGCGCTTCCACAAATATAGAGAGATAATAAAAATTAAACTAAACAATACGATACTGATCAGGCTGGACCGCTCTGTTCGCCATTCGATGAAAAAAAACACTAGCTGAACCTCTGTAGTTATTTATGACCCAATATTGGTTGATGTGTGAACTTACTCGTATTTTTTTCAGTTACTGTCATCTAACACTATAATAAATGTATAAAAAAAAAGTTGACGAGTTTTAACATCTTTCGGTGACATCAATAACGTTAATTGTTACTGTAATTAATTTCAGATAGCAGTCAATAAGTCAGGGGTTATACAGTATATAAACCACACAATTTATGAGGATAACGGATATAAAACTAATGAAACTCTTACCGCTCTTGGAGTTGATGTATATTACAATTGCTATGATGTAACTAAGTTTAACTATAAAGCATATGATACGATCACTGACACTCCTAAAAATACGTGGTGTAGATCACCGGGTACGTAGAAGTTATGTAATGTATTTGTTTTTGATTTAAACTATTAAAGGAAAGTATACTATTAAATAAGAAAGAAGCAAGTGACAATAATTCTTCACATAATTTTACCGTCTCGTCTGACAGATCCATGTATCCACTAATCCTTTGCATATGTTGCTATATCAAAATTAAAATTAACATTTTAACAGTTTTTATGCAACTGCATTTAATGTGTTGTAAAGTTTCAACTTCTCCTGTAAAAAAACTGATAATTTCTGTACCGCAGGTACACTAGAAGCCATTGCCGCCTGTGAATATGTAATGGAAAGGATTGCTTATGAACTCTCTCTAGATCCAATAGCAGTACGTCTAGCTAATTTAGACACAGCAAAATATAATGATATATCAGAAATGATTCAACAATTTAAAATTGACACTGAATATACCACTAGAAGAGCAGCCGTAGATTCGTTCAACACACAAAACCGATGGAAAAAACGTGGTTTAAGATTTTCCTTCGCAAGGTGGTACCCAATAGGAGCACAGCGCTTTGATGTAAATATGTCAGTATTTCATGGAGATGGTTCAATAGTAATCACACATGCGGGTGTTGAAATGGGACAAGGCATAAATACTAAAGCCATCCAAACGGCTGCATATTTATTAAAGGTTCCAACTAATAAAATTCAAATCAAAGGTAATAATACAACTATCACACCAAACAGTTTTATATCTGGTGGGAGTCTTACAACGCAGAGTGTCATCATTGGTTTGAGGAGGTGTTGTGAGCAACTGCTTGCCAGACTGGAACCTATCAGGGCTACTTTGACTAACCCAACATGGGAGGCATTAATAAAAGCAGCTTTTAACGCTGATGTGGATCTTCAAGCCCATGGTTACTCCGCTCTGAATGATAGACAAGTATACAATGTATACGGTATTGCATTGTCTGAAGTGGAAATTGATTGCTTGACTGGAGAAAATGAAATACTAAGAGTGGATTTATTACAAGATGTCGGTTTAAGTATCAGCCCGGAAATTGATGTTGGACAAGTAAGTATGAACATTATATTATGTACATATATTATATATAATTTTATTATTATTTTATTAAAAGCGACCAATGGAGCTCATTTTGACAAGCTTTCTGGTCTCTTGCCAAGTCGGTTGAGTTTAACTTCTGCCACCCTTCGCTCCCATTTCTGCATAAATCCATTGGTTCTCTGGCCCAAGCCGCTCAGGAGGAAACAGATCTATTTGCTAATCTCTTCGCAGAATATTCTCATCTAGGCAGCAAAAGTAAATGTCCACCTCAGTTACCTCCGTTCGGCCCCAAAATGAGAACCGTTCAAATCTGCCAAAAAGAGGTACTTAAATGTATGCTGCATCTAGACACAAATAAGGCCAGTGGACCCGATTTGTCTGTTGTTCTGACACGCCTCTATTGACTCTTAACAGAAACTGGCAAGATCCCCAGTTCCTGGAAGCTTCCTAAAATTCAACCTGTACTCAAAAGGGAAAGCTGTGCAGACCCAGTCAATTATCACCCATTGCAATCACCTCCATAATACATGTATGTAAGATTACGGAGCGTGTATTGACGATCTCCTGGTATACGTTGAAACCAACGAGCTCTTCAATGGCAGAATGGCAGCGAAAACGGTTTTCTCAGAGTCTACCATCCACCTATAGAACGAAGCCTTGGACGGTCAAAGCGACTTCCTTAGACTCTTTCCAGTAAGCTTGCGTATGGCATACTAACGGAAGTCTGATATATTTGATTTCCTAAGGGAACCGTCGGTTTGAGTCGTCTCAGATGGCTCATCTTCCGACCTAATAGCAATTAATGCCAGGGTACCTCAGGGATCTGTTCTCTATCTCTTAACACCTGGCATTCTTGACAGCACCTTTGTATAGAAATAAATATCCAATGCGTGTGTCCGTTTGGGGTGACGCCAATCTTGTCAATTTTAACCCTCCCAAAACACAGGCGTGTCTTTTCTCTGCGGAATAGAGTACAATTTCGAACTTACACCCACTTCCAAAGTGTATCCTTACTGATAACTGAGCATCTAGGACTTTTGGCTACACCGTCAAGTCGCTTAACTTCGGTCAACAAATCTAGCTCATCACACAGACAGCTTCCAAGAAATTGGGAGTCATTTGAAGGTCCAGCGGTACTTCAGCTCTAAACAGTTGCTTCACTTCTATCCAGCCCGAGTTCGATTTTGCATTTCCCTGAGCCACCCCAAAAATGACTCAGTGGCTCATCTAAATACCAACTAGAAGCTCTGAACTTAGTTGACCGAAGAGCTTGCAGGATTATATATGGTGATGTGCTTACGAATAGGGAACTACATAGCCCTGAGGATCGTCGTAAAGTCGCCTGCTTAGCGGTATTTTATAGGATTCACTCTAAAGTTCTTTTCGAATTAAATAAACCCTCACCATTCCTTTTTTGGACTACTAAATGCACACAGAAGTTCCATCTTTAAAGTTCTATCAAAACACCAAAAATTTGAACTAAACGCTTTGACAACTCCTTTTCGGTTCAAGTCGCCAAAGTGTAGAATGAACTGCCTGCGTGTATTTTTCCACTCAATTATAATCCTGGGACGTTCAAGTGTAGAGTGAAGAGGCTTTTTTTAGATAACCATCTTCGTCTTCATAGTCAATTTTACACCAAGTGAGTTGGAAGCCTGTTGTCACAATAAAACAGTTTAACACTCCTGCAAGTTTTCCTGTTTCTTAACCTAATTTTCTTTCAAGGTCGAAGGAGGTTTCATTATGGCAATGGGTTACTGGACATGCGAAAAGTTAGTGCACGACCCTGCCACGGGTCAATTATTAACAAATCGTACATGGGATTACCACGTGCCTGAAATGAGGGATATCCCTCAAAGTTTCAATGTTTACTTTAGAAAAAGTTCCTACAGCACAGACCTTATCTTGGGATCCAAAGGTACATATATATCTTAGGTTTCGTATTTTATGTGAAAATGCTTATTATTTTAAGAAATCGAGGAGATACATCTGCTTATATTGTCAGTGATATGCATATTTATATTTTCGGAATTGCACGTGGAGCATTTCTTTTTAATACTTACAACAACAGTATTACTTTTTACCAGGTGATAAGTAGATTTTTTCATCGTGGAAGATTCGTGCTTCGGCACTAGGGTGGAGCGTCAATGTATAGGGAAAAAAAAAATCACCAAATCGATTTCGAATACCTAAGAAAAGTTGCATTTGGCTAAATTATATGTAAATATATTTTTGTTTATTTTTTTGGACATATTATTATGTTTTAGCCCTCTACCTTAGCTCAAAAATACAAAAATTATACAAAATTTGGTAGGTATAACTTTAAACCATTACGGAATTTTCTAAAATTGAATTTCCTATATGTTTTAGCGTACAAGTAATACTGAAACACTTATTTTATAGACTTAAACCTTTATCAAAGAAAACATAACAATTTTGACATTTTATTTACAGCCAAAATATGATAAAATCATTAGAAATTCCAGGAATGGTTCAGTTTTTTTTTGTGTACTTTAAAATTCATTTACCATACAAATTATGCCATAATTGCCCACAATTTAACTATAAAAAGAATAAATCGACATCGAGCTTTTACCAGCCATAGTAATAGATGCTTCACTGACCACCTTTAGACGTCGCTCTACTGCTTCTGTAGCTCTAACATAATATGAGAGTTGGTTGCAACCAAGTTTTTCAATTCATTGTGACGCTTG
This sequence comes from Callimorpha dominula, assembly GCA_949752705.1. Lineage (NCBI taxonomy): Eukaryota > Metazoa > Arthropoda > Insecta > Lepidoptera > Erebidae > Callimorpha > Callimorpha dominula. Next base: position 21,222,091 of record OX457004.1, on the reverse strand, counting down.
TCCTTTCGCACGGGAAGACACGTAACTTGTGACTCGATCCACACAATCATTAGGTATTCAGATTGGAACTTCAGATTTAGGAGTTTTTCTTGTTGCAACTATTCGCCTTCATCTCATTTAATTTATATATATAATCAGTTATCTTATAGCATTGCAATTATTAGGTATTCAGGTTGTATAAAAATCTTTCTGTCTATAACTGGATCAATAATATAATCTTGGTGTGAATCTGAATGTTGGTTATGAAGCATATAAAATCACCGACAATCATAACAAAAAAGATGGCATAGTTGTATAACTACACAAACTGTGACATTGAATGTACCGTGGAAGAACCACCTCTATCTGAAGCTATTGCTTAACAATCAAAATAAAGAATTACACTGTATTAATCACCATTTACAGACCTCCTAGTTTTAAATCTTTACACGGCTTACTACAGAGTATCACATCATTTAAGAACATCATCATAGTTGGTTACATATAGACATAATAGGAACTACTTGACCGAGAAAGATTAAAATCAAAATGACTTACTACCCGTTCACGCTAAGTTTGCCGCTGGCGATGCGACGTCACACACACACACAACGATACGAGATACATTGTCAACGATACTGAGAGGGCTACTCAGCGGTGCGGTAGGCGGTCGGGGGAGGGGACGCGCATTCCACGGACCGGCAAACTTACCGCGAACGGGTAGTACTTAAAAATCACAAAAGTTATCTTCAAACAAATTTGAACACTGCCACTAACAACTTCATTAATATATTACAACAACGAAATGCAAATAACTCAATAAAACGTTTGATATTTAACCAAACCTTGGATTACTATTTGTATCCTCCGCTGTATTTGGACAAGAGACAGAATGCATAATAAAAGAAAATCAGATAAGGATATAATATTGAAAATAACACATTTAAGATACCGAAATCACTGTAACAATATAAAAAATATTTTAGTGATAAGCTTATGACACCAAAAAACAGTACGGAAAGCTATGGTCAATTATCAAAACCATTACCAATTACAATATTACAAAACTACCACTTCAACTATTAACTGAAAAAGATCCAAAATCCTCAATCAACAAAATCAATGAATATTTCTCAAAGGTTGGTAAACGATGGCTTTTTTTTTTTTAATCATCAAAGTCATCACCTCACCGGGGCCAGGCGGGGAGGTGGTATGTCTCACTCGAACCGACTAAAACCACACAGTGTTCCGTCACCGGGTCTTATAGCCGGGGCCTCAGGTGTACCCTAGAAAGGAAATCCCTGTGAACCCCAGCAGACTTGGTCGCCTGTTAAACCAGGCGACCCCACTATGAGGTGCAGATGGTTCTGTCCCCTCTAGTTTAGAGAGGCGCGCGCGGAACACGTCGCGCCACCGTCTTTAAACGCGGTAAACGATGGCTTAGTTGAGACTCCAGATCTCCAACAAATTACAAATTAAGCTGGACTTTTTGTCAACTTAGATGTTAAGACTTGTGTAATTTGTGGAGATAAATAAAAACATATTATTATCATAATCTATTTAACGTCGGATCGTTATTAGATGTTCTTTAAACAAAGTATAAAATAATATGTTTTAGTATATCGGTTACTGTTGGAAGCACTGATGTTTTAATCCAGTGATGCCTAAAAGGGATGGTATTTACGGATATTACTTATCGTGTAACTAAGTACATAGGTATTTTCGATATTATCTCGATATAATCCTCCTATAATCCTAAACTCTCTGAAAATTAATTACTCTTACAAGTAATCAAATAAGTTATTATAAATTTGATTCTTTGAAGATAGAAGTTAAATTACAAATAAAAAGATAACAACGCCAATTATCCGTAATTTTCGTTAATTTTCATCACATTGATGACATATTCCTTCGAAGTTGTATTACGTATTATATTTAACTTTTTATTCAAGTTATGGATATTTAGAGTATTTTAAGTAAAAATAATAATAAAATAAATGTTTATCTTATATATACGAAGTTTTATGTATAGGCCATTTTGATGATTTTTCATAAACTTCAAGCGACAGTATAGGGCTAAAAGTAGGTAATAATTTTCGTTTTATTTTTTATGTTATTTAAAATGCAACACATCATAGAACAGATCGAGAATACAAAAAAAAAGTTTGACGCTCCACCCTATTCGGCACCTATGAGCCGGCTCGACCGTGAGATTATCGGATTATCGGACTTTAGAGTGTGAACAGGGAATAATCAGAAGATGCACCACAAAATACCGGTACTGATTTTAGACTAGATCTTCTCTAGGCCTGTGTAATAACAGTAGAATATATGTTGTCCCCTTTTTCCAAAGAATATTAACGCAGAAGGTAGATCAAATTGTTAATCATTCTATAAAACAAAATTTGCAGAATACTAATATTATTTACACTCATTAAAATTTGATATTTCATTTTAAAGAATACAAATTTATTTAAATTATTGGCGTTTAAAATCCACTAGATGTAAACAACACAAACATTATAGTCTTATCAAATAAGTTATATTATATGTGCAGTTATCAAACACAGGTCATAGTTTTCAAAAGTTCATAGATGGCTCTAATGTTTGTTTAAGCCACATAATAAACAACACGACTGATTGATGTACTTTAATATCTCGACTTTCGCTGGTCATGGTGACTTGACACAATATAATCAAATAATTTTTGACAGCTACTGGGGAGCCATCTTCGTGTGCTGCTGTAGGTGTCACATTTGCACTCAGAGAGGCAATTGCTTTAGCTCGCCAAGAAACTGGAATACCCACCACTCAATGGTTTCAGATCGGTATGTTTTACGAATTACTTCTATCTCTCTTCTTCTATCTATCTCTCTTCTAATCAATATCGTGTTTCAAACTTGCGTCTTTATAACACGACTGCCCAAAATGTTTGAGAATGTTGAATGTTTTCAGGATTCATGTATGTGTGTGAGTTTCTTTATTCCACCTGAACTTCTAAATACCTTAACAGATTTGAATGTATGGGATTGTATAATAATAATAACTCCAAACATCTCACACACGGCCATCTGATCCCAAACTATTCAGATCCTGTACTATGGTAACCAGACTGCTGATAAACATACTTATATATTTCTAAATACATTATAGATAAATTACATATAAGTATAATATTGTAACCTATTTGTTTGTGTACAAAACGCTATTTTTTTCAGAAGGTTTGTAAAATTTCAGATGGACCTTTCTCTACTGAAGCTGTTTACATGGCTGCTAACACCAAAACCGAAGACTTTAAATTTTAATAAATAAGTAGATTATATTCTTCTATTTTGATACGTGCCAATAATTTGCTTATTCTATTTTACAAAGGAAGAGAAAAGAAAACATAACATCGATAAAGATTTTGTTGTCAAGCTCATTTAAATTACCTATTTTGACTTAAAGGTTCTGGTAACAAGATTATAAAGTTCCCAAAAAATACTTTTTTAGTTTCGAGATTTCTGTTCTGGTGTCAAAATAAACTTTAGACTATAGTAAGACGATATTAAGTTTTAGTTTCACGTTCAAACCGCCGATTTTTGACTTTCGAGGCTTACAACGAAATACCAACAACACAATTGCAGAATAATTAAAGTGTTAAACCTCGTTTATTTTTACGTTCTCTGAATAAGAAACACCATTTGATAGGACTAACTAAACGTTTATAATTTTTTAATATATTTTGAGAGTATTGTAACAACAGTCTGCACTATTGTCTTTTTTATTAGTTGTGCCTATTACACTACTATTATGACTATTTTCTCTATTCATAAGTAGGCATACTGCCCTTTCGTCTCTTGACTTGTTTCTTTAATGATTATCGGCATCTCAAACCTAGCTATTAATAAACGATTTTAGTTTCTTTATGTGCATATCGCCATCGTTACCTAAATAAGAACCACCTAATCGATATGCTTAAGAAACCTACAAGGTAGGTGACCAGCCAAGTCGTACTTCAAGATATATGTATACTTGACAGGAGTTCCAATAAAAACTAGTCCTGGATTATGTTTCAGTGTTGTCAGAAAACACCACTATATTGCTAAGTATTGCTTTTTATAAATTATTTAAAAACAAGTTTGTTACTATTGTTTTATTTTTAAAATAAAGAACATAGTTACTCATAGAGAATAATGTTACCATGTTATTGAAATAAATTATTTTTTTCTATATTTTGTTTTCTCTTTCTTACTTTTCATAATTTTAACCTTATCTCTTATGTAAGTAAATACAACTTTTTGTATTAATCGTGTTTTTTTTATTTTTGTGTATTTTACTGTATTCTATTTATAATTCTTGAATATATTTCATTGCCGATATAAACGTAAGTAAAACTGTTCAAGGTTTATCTTTGGAGTTTTATTATAAACTCAGGAATTATGTAATTATTGTGTTTTAATGAAAAACCTCTGTCTCTAAATTAAACGTAATGCTACTAATTATCATCACTATTTGTAGCCTCACAATGCTCATATTCCAATATTAAAAACAGATTACTTATCTGAATGTTATCTAGCAAAGACAAACCAAACAACTCTGAGGAAACTCGACCCGATTCGCATTTCGAATGCAGGCTCTATTGCTCAAAGTGAGACATCGATCATCCTAATTCTACCTAGTCCTATCTAATAAGGCTAAGGCGTCGTACTTGCCATCAAGTGGTTGCGGGTTCGAACCACACCAAATGCACTACCGTCGTGAGCCAACTCCTAACACAAGCGTTAAGCTTAGTTGGAGAGGTTAACAAGAATAATAGTAATGTGTGTCCCACGTTGCTAGTATTCTTTATTAAAAAAAAAACAACCCGAATGTTAATTTGTTTTTTAAGATATACGGTTTTACTTACGTGTATATTTCGGGGATGCCCGACTAGTTTCGGACCCGACGCTTTATGAAGTTGTGAGGCGTCCTGCCGCACCGGTTGTCTGAGAGTCTGGCATCCCCGAAATATACACATGAGTAAAACCGTATATTATCTTAACTAATATGAATACCACTAACGAAAGTTTTTATTCGAGTGTAAATTTGTTTGTTTTTTTTTGTTTGTTTGTTTTGCACTTTAACGGGTTAATTACTCAAGCGATATATGGTGGTATGGATAAAACCATAGGGTGTTAGGCCCTACTGTGCCTGAAATGACTGGACAGTCGTCGGTGCTACGACGGTATGTCCTCAACGGTCAACCCAGCATAGCCCGTGGGCAAGTAGGCCGTCTAATACCCCACACCGTCAGGCTGTCATAGCTGCGCAAGCATGATGCTCCGTTTGTAATGGACTAACATCAGATCCTGTTGATTCGTTACAATCGGCCTGAGGAGTAAGTAAACTAATCTTAAGAAGTTTTAATACCCATCAAATTTCAATTGATTCTAATCAAATACTAAGTCGGAAACCTCCACAACTCGAAAAAATGTTTGGTCTCTTTCCTTCCAGTTCCAAAATCTCCATTGCTTGAAATCTAAACCAATTATAAGTGGAAAAAAGTTGAAAAAATCAGAAGGTCCAAGGAAACTACAATCCATTTCATTACTTATTTGCCCTCCATAACTGGAATAAATAAATCTAACCTCTGATAGAACAAACTTTACACCAATAGTTTAAAATTACTTCTACAACTGGAAGAAAAATAAAGTAGGTTGTCGTCTTTTCTTACCTACAAAATGATAAAGTAAATTATCGCTGACGTTAAAAATTATTCATCATATAACATCATAGATTTCATAGAGGTCTCTTGTAGGGTACAAAAAATTAATGAATATGGACTAGACTCCCTTTTCAGGTGAATCCTGCAATACAGCGGTGGCTACAATGAGCAATAGACGTTAGGGTCATAAGAGGATACTGCACTAAGCCACTAAAACCCTTTCGTCGTTATACTAATGGCCAGATAGGCCAGTTCCACTTGACATGCATATCAGTTCCGCAAGGTCCTAATAGCGTAGCTATCATACTACATACGTACATACGTGTGTACTTACACACAATCATGTGTAAGGTAGAACCGGGCAAAGGTCCCCCATGCTCAATGGTGTAGAATTCTGATTTTCAAGATGCGGTTAATGTATAGGTCAGTCGGGATTTTTAGGGCTTCCTTCTTAGGATATCATCAATCAGTCTATTGTGGTCCACTGCGTGGACATACGCCTCTCTTGTAATAGACTCACTGCTTATGGTTCCGCCTTGTGGTTTTAATCAGTTCGTTTCCGATCACCTCATCATGGGGAAGATACCACTTTCTCTTTAGGTGATGATGCAGCATGGGACATGGGAGTGTAAACGATAAAAAAGGATTAAATAAAATAAGGATGAATATTACACATTTAATTCAACAAATCACAGCAAACCTTAACAAACCAATGTTTAGGAAAACTATAAAAAGTAATAAATTTATAACAGAAAATGATTAAAATCGTTAAAAACAAAATAAAGTAGCAGCTATTATGAAAACAAAATAAAATTTAAATAGATCAAGAATTGAACCCAAATCCCAACAACAAACAAGTATGATTAAGGTATGAGGCTAAAGTCATTATACTGTTATTTGTTAAGCTTCTGCAAGCAGCTGAAGAGAAGCCTACTTTAAACTGGCAGGATTACCGCTAAGAGAAAAGTATAAAGTATATTATAAAAACAGGACAACTTCTTGCATCCGGAAAAGTAGCTAGCCTAAAGACATACATTTACTAACATAAACTTCAGCTAACATTTTTTTGCAAAAACAATCAACTAACATGATTGGATTGGATGCTTGTTTGCTTAAGCTGACGTTATAAGATACTTCAGTTCTGCCAGCGATGTCAAAGAGTTTTGATTTTAATCGTTACTCTCCAATATTAATGTCTAGCCCAGTCAAGGAACTAAAATACGTAAATTTATGATTACCACTCATTTTTATTTTTGGATAAATAGTAAAAAAATGCGCAGATTAAAAATTCGATACCCACAGTCTGGAAAAGTAGGGCGTTTTTTATATTTTGTGTGATATCTCGTTCCCAGAACGTTTTTTGTCATATGTGCCCTGTGTCATATATGAAATGTTGAAAAAAATGCTCTTTTTTAACTTTGATCTTAATTTGCTGTTAAACAAAAGTATTTAGCGACTTTGAACAGGTCTTATTTTGGAGGTAATTTAATGGAGAACAAAAAAGGTTTGGGCACATTTATGACGAAAACAAGATATCACACGAAATGTAAAAAAAAGTTTTTTCTTTCGTTAAATTGTAAAAAAAAAATAACGCCCCACTTGTTGCCCTGATCAAGAACTTCGATACCAGCAGTCAGGATTGCAGGTATCGAAATTCTTGATCAGGGCAATTTTTTTACTATTTATCTAAAAATAAAAATGCGTGGTAATCAAAATGTCTATTTTTGATCATAAAACAACTAGGTTGACTGGGCTAATCAGCAATATCTAAAGTGTAGGCTTGATGAAAAAAAAACATTATTACTTCATATTTATATAAGATGTGTAGCCAGAAGGAAAACAACAGAATCTTAGCAATCAATGTTAAAAATAAATTAATTAAATTTGAAATCTTTAACGCTGGTGTTCGTCGACATGCAAACTTCTTTAGTTGTAAACGGTCCGTCTGAAAACAGGAAAAAAATATTAAATGTGCGATTCATCTTCTGCACTTCTTATAATAAAACATCGTCAACTAAACACAAACGAAAATCGGTTGACAAACAAAGAAGACACCGGCACTGAACTGTTTTATCGTGACCTATTTGTATATAGTAGAAGAGGAGCCCACGATGCTAAATGTGTATTTACTTCAGCGTCGTTGGGACCTATTGGATTTTGAAGATTAGATGGTAGAAAGAAAAGCTTCTATAGCCTTTCAAAGATGTAAAAAAAAAAATAGTAAAATTGACTTACTCTAGCGTGTCAGATATTAATAGTGTAGATACCCCACATGTCTCTGATAATGGGGGTAGGTTAATCTGCCCATTTGCATGGTGGGGGTGGCCGTATGAAAGGGTAGAAAATGGGAAAAAAAAAATTTATTCGAGCGCGTAAGATATTAAGAGGGGATGTTAAGTACACCCGAAAGAAACCCCATTAAATAATCTGACGATTAGGAAGTGACGCACGCTCGCAGCGGCTTTTTGAAAATACAAAAAAACATCGCCGTTTTGACCAAGTCGAGCGTCTCAAGATTTTTATACAGATGGTTCAGCTTAATGTCCTAGACAAGCTGACCAATAATCTGACGATTATTTGGTGGGATTCTCTTAATCTGACGATTTGAAAAAGAAAAAACATGTGTTTTTATCATCAAATGTGTCAAATGTGCACGGAAAATAGCATGCAAATACAAATAGACTTAACTATTTATATACATATATAAAAGCGAAAAGATACTCACTCACTCATCTACTGACCAATCACGAAGGTAGGGAGGTAGTTTATAAGTAAGAGAAGTCAGCTAAGGAATGATTCTAAGCTAAAAACTATTTTGTTAATTTACAAATACCATTTAAATTCCAAATTTCTTGAAAAACATATTCCAAAGTGAATTGTTTAGATAAATCAACATATTAAGCGTATAAAATTGCGGGCAAAAAAAAAAAATAGTCGTATAGTAGCAGGTACAAGTTGTTTTTATTACGTGTGTGAAAGAATGTCTACCGCTTTTTTTTTACAGAACTGATCTGTGTTTCGATAAAGGTAAAGTAGGTTTTCATAAATAAGCTACAGTCAGGATGTTTATTTCTTTATATTTCTGCCCGAGTGAATCACAACTACCTGAGTTATATAAATATACAAATTGCTCGGATAGTCTTCTTCTGCAGCACGAATATAGTTTTATACGTCATTATACTATGAAAATAACTAAAATAGACTAATCTGACTGTTTCAATATCAGTTAGTTCACGAATTTTTCTAAATGCGTATGCTGCTGAGCCGAGTCCATTCGATAATATTTATTTATTTTAATTAATAATAATTTCATGGTATCAACTAGTTTCAATTCGTCTTATTTAACCATTATAGTGTTTTCCACCTGTTTAGCGTTTGGAAAATGGAAATGAATTGGATATTCACATCTTCAAAGTTTGTGCTCATACGTTTTAGTCTAAATAAGAGTAAATTATCATCCACAAACAACACTATCTCGTATATTAACAAGATGAGGTAAGTAAATAATCGAAATCGGGGGATGGTATATGAGAGAGTGAGAGATAGAGAGAATGTAAAAAGGATGGAGAGGCGTGGAGTGGGAAATACATGCTTCACTGCAGCTGCATGCACTTAACTTTCTATACGATTTTTGTAACTTCGGCTTGTGGAAATGGGCAGATTATATGTTTTCTGTTCTCCTTTTTTTTTTTATGGTACAAAGGGCAAACGAACAGACGGGTCACCTGATGGTAAATGACTACCGTCGCCTATGGGCACCTGTAACTCAAGAGTCACAAGTGCGTTGCCGCCCTTTAAGGTGGGAGTAGGGGAAGAGGGGGAGAGGGGGGAAAAGCGGGAAAACAGGAGAGGGGAATTAGAGGGGAGGAGAGTGGGGAGAGGGCAAGGATGGGAATAGGGGAGAGGGAAGGGTTAGGGCGTCCGGTAACCTCACTCACGCAGCGAAAAGCAATGCAAGCATTGTTTCACTGCCGGTTTTCTGTGAGGCCGTGGTATCGAGCGGAGTCGAGCCGGCCCATACGTGCCGAACCATGGCTCTCCCACGTAAAATTTAATTATTTCCTTCAAAATAAAAAAAAAATCGACGATTTTTTTAAACCCACCCACTGCTTTGCGTCACGCTCAAATTGTCAGATTATCAAAATGTACACTTGTCAGTATGTAATTAACCCACCTTATCTTAATCTGACGCGCTCGACAATGTCAAATGATCATATTTTTTTTGCAAGTTTGTAAGCCACCCACTGCCTTGCGTCACGCTCAAATCGTCAGAATTTCAAAATGTACACTTGACAGTATGTAATTAACCCACCGTATCTTAATCTGACGCGCTCGACAATGTCAAATGATCGAAAAAAATTTTGAAAGTTTGTAAGCCACCCACTGCCTTGCGTCACGCTCAAATCGTCAGATTATCAAAATGTCCACTTGTCAGCATGTAATTAACCCTCTGCCGCGCAGGAGTAAATCCAAAAAATCCCTTAATGGGCTCCCCTAATAGGTTTATTTTAATTTAAAAAGCCCTGGATTTTGAAGTATTTCTTGTAATTATTATTTTTGCATTTGTTTGAGATCATCAGTCAAAGGAGCAGAATGTTTTTTGCGAAAATGTCAAGTAGCTAAATTAAGAGATTGACGAACAAAGCACATGTGAATGCTAAGGAAACTTAAATATTAATATATTTCAAATCGCGTCATTTTTATTGCATTTTATGACAGACTTACCGATTTGGAACCATTCCGTGGTGGGTATTCCAGCTTCTTGTCGGGCCAAAGCAATTGCTTCTCTAAGCGCAAAAGTTATGCCGACTGCAACACATGCGGATGGCTCTCCAGTCCCTTTTAAAAAATGTGAAACATAAAACATTAATACTCTACTTACTAAATAAAGACTAATTGAAGCGGTTTATCACCAACATTATTTCAGCCATAGGATGTCCAGTGCAAGAGATAGATCTTCCTCAATTACTTCCAAGAAGACAGGTTATCAATGGATAAAATTTTGCAACATAAATGATGATATTTGTCTTGCCAACCCTCTAATGCAGATTAAGCGACCGATTAAGCGAATTGCTAAACAGTGTTACAATAATATTTTTCCACCAACCGCGGTCTTCTGCAGAGTGTAAGTTTTTACCCAGGGAGGCGGCCGTAATACGAGTAAAATAGAAATATGATATTGGTCTGCCGTACCTTTGGATCCAAAAATAACTTCGTTACTGTAAGATTTTTCCTTTAAATACACATTGAACTGTTGTGGAATGTCTCTTGCTTCGGGTAGATGGTAGTACCAGGAACGATCGGTGATTATTTTTCCAGTTTCAGGGTCGTACACTAATTTCTCACAAGTCCAGTATCCCAAGGCCATTATGAAGCCACCTTCAACCTGAAATATCATATTATACGGTCTATTTTTCGAGTATTTTTCAAAATACAAAGTAACAAAAATATAATATGTGTGTACGTGCACACCAGTACCACTAACTACAACAGTAAAACTAAAAACATTTAAATATACCCATTGGTCGATCATTATAAGGCACAGAAAGAAGCACACAGCACGCCTAACTTTTCGTTACCAACTGTTATATTCTAATAACTTTAAACGGGTAATTCTCTATATATAAACTAACTACACCCGGCATGGAGTAGGAGGATGAAAAATACTTTACGACCTGATATTTTTTTTTGTATTTGGTAAGTATGAAAATTCATACCTACCAAATATTTCGCAGTCTGCGACCTCTGCAATTACGAGTATATACTAGCTTCCATTCTTATAAGTAGTAGTATTTAATTTAGCATAATAACTTTCAGGAGAGTTATTAGCGATATACAAAACTTGATGGTGAGATTATATTGAATATAGTTTTTTGCTGGATGGTTATAGGATATAGGTTAAATTCTTTGTTTATAAATAAAAAGCGAAAAGATATTTGCAATACTTACTTGTCCAATATCAATGTCAGGGTTAATAGACAATCCTACATCTTGATACAGATCAACTCTTAATATTTCAAATTCTCCAGTCAAGCAATCAATTTCCACTTCAGATAATGCTACACCAAATACATCATAATGTTGTATATCGCCAGTATTAACAAACCCGTGGGCTTGAAGATTTACATCAGAGTTATAAGCTGCCTTAACTAATTCTTCCCATGTGGGGTTAGTTAAAGTATCCCTGATAGGTTTCAGTCTCTCGAGTAACTCAGAGCAGCATCTTCTTAATGCAATAATAACGTTTCCATGTGTCAAACTTCCTCCAGTTAAGAAACTGTTTGGTGCAATTGTTGTATCGTTAGTTTTAATTTGAATTTTGCTCACTGGTACACCTAATAAGTAAGCTGCTACTTGAGCAGCTTTCGTGTTAATTCCTTGTCCCATTTCAACAGCTCCGTGTGTGATTGCAATAGAACCATCACCATGAAATACTGAGAGGTTTATATTAAGGCGTTGACCTCCTGCTGGGGACCATCTTGCGAAAGAAAACCTTAACCCACGTTTTTTCCACCTGTTTTGCGTATTAAAACTATTAACTGCAGCTCTCCTAGAGGTATATTCAGCATCGGATTTGAGTTTTGTAACCATTTGTGTAAATTCATCGTATTTGGTTTTATCCAAGTTACTTAGCCGTACGTCCACTGGATCCAAGGACAGTTCATAAGAAATTCTTTCCATTACATATTCACTGGCAGCAATAGCTTCAAGTGTTCCTGTAAAATGTAAGATTAAGATACAATCGTTATCAGTCAGCCATTTCCTACACCATCAGAAATTGAATTTTTTGTGTAGTAAGTACATTACAAATTCAGACTTTTATTTACCTGGCGATCTGCAAAATGTATTTTTAGCCGTATCAGTAACTGAGTCATAGATCTTGTAATTGATTTTAGACAGATTGTAACAGTTGTTATATACATCAACTCCGAGTGGGCTCACGGTTTCGTTTAATTTATATCCATTATCTTCATACATTGTGGTGTTTAGATATTGAATGACTCCTGAGCTATTGGTGGCAACCTAGCATCAGAATAACTAGATTAGTCAATCGTAAAAATAACATTTAATACTTCTATAGCCTCAAATTATGAAAAGCGAATCAAATATGATTTCTTTTTGCTTCCTAGTGACATTAATGATTTACGTACTTCATATTCATTAGAGCAAGGCATTCTCTTGCCGACTGCTTGCATATTAGTAGTCAATGGTTGGATGAACCGGCATGGACGTTGCAATTTCTGACAAACCAAGCTACAAGCGACAGCGCTTTGAATGCTGCGGGAGAGTTTTATACCAAAACCACCGCCAATGCGACGAACACGAACGTCTATCCTGATGACAAAATTTGATTATTTAGTTTCCATTTTCTTGTACGTAAGAAGAAAATTGATAGTTATTTTTTAAATTTTAAACAATTAATAACAATATGTACTTAATTTAATTGTGTTTTAATCGACTAAGAGAAGGTTCTCAATTTCACTGAATATTGCTTTTTTTGTGTATGTTACGCGATATCGTCGGTAATTGTTAACGGATTTCAATAAAAAAAAATTTATTGAATCGTTTTTACTCAAGGTTGGTCCATTTAAAATTGAAGAAAATACTCCACCTCTAAGGGTGAAAAATTAAGGGATAAAAAAGCAGTTTATAACATTTTATCATTTAGGCGCATTGAAGTCGGTGACATATTTTTTTAAAGTTAATTATTAATTTAATCATAACCATTGTTGATAATATTGTTTAAAATACATATTAAAATATTAAGCTATAGCCTAATATGTTAGAGTATTCCAAAAGTGCCATTGTTAATTAAGTTTTAGAATCTGCTTGGTTTGACATATGTTTTACCAGCAAACCAAACTTTTAGAAGAGTAAGATATGTTGACCTTACAATATAAAAACAGTAACTTACATATAAAATAAAGAAGACTAGTTGATTAGCCAAATATAAGATAACTAGCAACTCGCGTCGGCTTCGCACGGGTAAGCAGAGACATCTTCAACAATCATTATCATATTTCAATCAATTTACACAAAACCTTAACAAATTGTACGCCAGAGCTATATATATTTAACATTTACTAACTTGTTTTGGGCAATACCCAATGCCCTTGATATCATAAGCTGTGTCCCGTCCAAGAACTGCGACGATGAATGTACTTCCAAACCTTCCTCCGTAGGTTTTGCAACAGTCACTAAAGTTTCCATGGAAAAGTGGTACTGTCCATAGAATGTATTATCTCCAGTGATTACTTTATGAATATCAGTTCCAACATCAGTAGCTTCAGCAGCAAAGACTAAAGTATTTCTTGCATCATCTTTTTTTGCGTCTTTGATGTCAATCACTGGTGTGATAATATTAGTGTATGTCACTTTGACAAATTTGGTTGCTTTGTTGGCCATATGCTGAGTTTCTGCTACGATAATTCCAAGAGGCTGATGGTAGTATTTAGCGATGCCATCAGCAAGCACTTCTTCGTTTGAGCTATAGAACATCATATCTGCCGGTGTGAAGGAATTAAGACCGGGAATATCCTTGGCTGTATAGAAGGCCACTACGCCATCTAGTTTCTGCGAGACGATAAGAAAAATGTATAAGCTTTTCATAATTAGATTATTTATTTTGAAGTGAAATAACAACGTTAGAAGCATAACCCAAATATATTTGTGCCTGTGGTTTGAGTTATGATTTTAGTACATAACCATACATAAACTTTAACAGATTACTTTATGATCAAGATTATCAGAATCTCATCATTCCATACTAAAATTTTAACAAAATTTATATTTCGATGTCAACAGGATTTTACATTGATTTTGTAAATGACCTGTTTAATTAACACAATAATAAGAGTCTTACCAATGCTTCCGAAGCATCAATTTTGACAATAGTTCCTATTGCAGTACTAAGAACAAATGCACCGAAAACTTCATCATTCATTTTAGGAAGATCTTCCGTATACATAGCTTCACCTGAACATTGATGCTGAAAAGAAGGAAAAGGTAAAATTTATACTGATCGGTACTTTTTAAATTAAAAAATTACATCTTCTTTTGAAATAAACTGCTGAATAGCATTATAGGGGGAAGAGACTTAGCAACGGGACTCTATTTAAGAGAAAAACTCAGTAACAACTAAGAATCTAAAATCGCTGTTGGATTTCATTTCTTTTTAATTATTATTAGTTTCTCTTGTATGTACGAATACAAATACTGAATATCAATATTAACCTAGTTCTGAATGTCGTGTCTATTGCAATCTTTGTAAATATATTTAGTGCAGATGAAATAAAAAAATATAAGATACCATCAAACGGGTATGATAATGAAGGTAGAAGCTGGATTAAATGCAAATCTATTAAACTTCTCCAGTTTAAATTTCTGTGCTTCAAAAGTCAATATATTAATGATTTATAATTTTGTTGTGATATAGGAGATATAACAAGATGGTTTTTGTATGAACAATGTGGTTTTAGTATGGTAGTGGTCACTGTCTGATGTCGTGGCCAGACCATAAAATTTATAAATTCATGATGTGGGCGACCATTTCATGAAATGGCCAACTAAAACTGAGCGTATCGTTAAAACGTCAACGTTTGAGGATATGACCACCCGCGTTTGGCAAACTCACTAATGTAGGGTCTCTATGATAAAGGTTTAATAAAAATTCTAAAGAAGGTTTTTATATACTAGTCATTAAAGTTGTCGTGACGATATTTTCACAGCTTTTTTTCTTCCGTTTGCACGTTATTTTTAGGTTGTAAAACCTGCAGGCTTAGACAAGTGTCAATCGTTTCTTAGCGTTTACATTTCTAAAAACGTTGACACCCTTACAAAAACGATAATAGGTTGCTAGACAAGTGTACTTTGATCTAGCGAACCCTAATCTCATCAAAAGGTAGGAGATCGAAAAATTATAATTGTATCACTTCACGTAATAATAACTTTCGAAGTTGGGAAGGCGAGTTTTCTTATTATTTTTAGTTTATTGTAAGCCTAATTCCTCGTTATGAGCAGCCTACAAAAATTGCAACGAGTGCAACGGTAACTCAGCCGTTCGCCGATATAAATCCCACGGGGGTGTTAAGGCCACGCGCGTTCGATATCCGCGTATGGCTCTAACCGCCATAACCGGTGCACCGTATAGTGCCATTGACCGGACAACCGCCATGTATAGCCATCGCGTAGCGAGCAGTTCACCCCCCGGGCTGTGACCAACGTGTCATCAGCGTAACAGATTACGCCGAGCCCGGGGGGGAAGTCACCTCGAAGGGCTCAGTCGTACCCCATGTTCCACAGGAGTGGTCCAAAGACAGACCCCCGCGGAACATCGCACGACATGGACCGACGACTCAAATTTCCGTCTCGGTCCTCGTACATGACGGTACGCTCCTCTAAATGTGGTCACAGATCTCATCTAAATCTAGCCATTTCTGTATAATTGACTTACCCTACTAATGACTGAACTTTTTTGTCAAATGAAAGGACACTTTTAAAACCAAATAAATATCCGCCGCCATGATGACAAAAACAAGATGATATTAATGCCTCTAACTATGGATAATGTAACTATTTTACGATATGATCACTAATGTTTGACCAAATCATAAAGTAGTCGTGTGTTTAGCTGTTCATATCGTCAAACGCTGATTAATCATTGATCTGGCCAGACTATATCATGATGTGACCGACCATTTCATGAAATGGTCGACCACATCATGAAATCAACAATTCTATGGTCTGGCCAAGACATCTACATGTTCAGTATTCAGTGCAACCTGGTCGAAACGTCAAGCAGTTCCAAGTTAAGTATATACACAAACCATCGCATTACTAACCGCTAATATAATCGTACACACATTATACTTGTTAGTTTTCGTTTACTATTAATATTATATACTGTAATATTAAATTGATAGAACAACTCACCAAAGCCTCAAGTTTCTGTATTGTCTCGTATACTGGAGTCACGTCATGATCAATCGCGTAGTTTTGTGTAGATTTTGATAATCCTCTAGATTCATGAATCTTGACGATTCCCGACTCGAATCGTGGAGATAGGATTGATGATGGACAAATAGTCAGCAAACCCTGAATTATTATAAAAATAAGGAGCCTTTATATTTCATATAACAACTTGAGCAGCGGTCAATTCCATGTTGAATGAAAGATAACAACATGTCCCATGTCATCATCAAACACTGTCATCGGAGTACAACAGTTGAGATTAATTATAGCGAAACGTCGAAACGTCAGGCAATTCAGATGAGTGTAATACCTACTTCGTGCTCGCGCCAATTCTCGTATTTATACATAATTATACTATGGAATGATATACACAATATACTTTAAATACCTTATAAAATAGTGCCTTTGCCACGTGTCTTCTGTATTCTACTGAGGGTGCTGGTGGATCTTCTTCAACTACCAATTCCCCATCGAGTACGTTTATTGCAGCTTGCAGAATTTCATTTGTAAAAATTTTCTTGCCAACTAAGTATGCTTCCGTAGCTGTGGCTCTCACAAATTCAGCTGCTAAAGCCCCAAATACAATCCTGGCTTCTTTTACTATATTACATTTATTGAGTTTGTACAAGAAACCGGCGTTTACGACGGCATGCGCACTTTGGGCACGTGGCATTAACTGAAATGAATAAATAGCTTATGTTACGTACTTATTACATAATATAATTATGAAGGTGGCAAAAAATACACACATCTAACAAATTATGTGTCTACTTTACCTTGAACGTAACCAGCTTATATTCATCACTTAATGGCGCTAAAAGCACGTTGAAAATTATCTTCCCATTCATATCCAATTTTAAAAAGTCTTGCATTGTATACGCCTTGGTAGAACCATCCTTGTCCACTAGAAATCAAATTATCATGAGTAAAGTTTTAAGAACAATTTCTCAATATTTTACAAGCTTTTGTTTAACTTGCAATGTTTTTATGTATATTTGTTCGGGTCAAATCTTGCAACTAAATTTTAAAGCAGTTATCCTCAACCGATTATGTTAAAATTTTGCATACACGTTTAGTTTGGTTGACAATAAATAATAAAATATAAAAATAGTTGAAAAACACTTTTTAAAAGGTTGTGTGTAAAAATTTTTTTTTATTACTATTAATTTATATCTATCAATACGTTCAAGAAAAAGTTGTGAGAGTGCGAGTAGTTTGGAATATCAAGGTAATTAAAAAGTGTACTGGTAAAAACTAAGTGTAGTAGTTCCTTAAACAAATATATGATATTTATTACCCTTTTCCAAAAACAATAAATAATTTACGGAATGGTAAGCTTTATCGGTCTTTGACTGTACTATTGTAAATTTAGCGGTTAGTGTGGCTTAGATCCCGCTAAATTAAAAAAAAAAAAATCTTGAGACACCTGCAATGCTTTTTTATGATAATTTCGCAATATTGCACAAAAATTAATAAATAGTAATAATGTACGATTTTAGCTAAGTTGCTACTTAACTAAAGTCATACACCTGTTAACTGCCCTATACATAATTCCATTGCATCTGTTCATCTAAAGGTTGTCTGTAAGAAATCGCAGCTAGCGATAAGACCGCCGTTTGTACCATTTTTTTTTGTCCTTTGAAATGTTTGAAATGTTCCTCATGGTGTACAATAAAGAGTATTGTATTGTATTGTAAATCCACAAGTAGTTTCAATCAATTTAATAAAACAGGGTGTATTAAAATAACTTATTTTTTATTGTAATCTCGCAGGAGAAGTTCAATGGCTTAAAGGATGGCTGGCCATAGAATAATAAATACTAGAGATTGCCTCTTAATCTTTAAAAGTTTAGAGTTACATCATTGACCAGTATAACTTGAACTGTCATTGTAAACACTTTCACAGGTCAACATATACTAGACGTTGTAGCTTCTTGTTTCTTCTTTTGAACTTATAACATACATTGATTAAAAATTTTCACTTTCTATGATAAACTTTAAATTTTCTAACTTTAACATTTCTAAGTGAGCAAAATTTGCTTAAAAATGCGTACATGCTATGACCAGGGTCGCCACTCTTAAATATTTGCACATTTCAACATGAAGGATCAATTGAGTCAACCAAGAAGAGTGTAGAACGTATATATATTATTATGAATAGTACAGAGTTTCAACTAAATGCTGAACCATATACATGTGAGTAATAAAAAAAATAATTAAAACATTTTAACATACGTATAGTCAGCTGAGCTCCAACAGTCTCTAAAATTAGAAATATGTCAGACTGGAAGCTGTTGTATTTATGCTTGATCATTAAGTTGCCTGCTATGGTACCCACCTGAAATTAAACTTATTTGTTTAGCATCTATAAGATTCTAACAAGACACTTAGAACAAATTCGTGGAAAACAACACCTAATTTCTAATTATATACCTCGGATGAATAAATTTATTTAAACACAAAATAAAGCGAGTTCAACAAAATTAATTGCGATTTTTTGCGTTCAAATTATACTACACCTACTAGTTTACTAATGTACTCGTATGTTGAAACGCCATGATAGGTAAATAAGAATTGTTTCTATTTGCGGTAATATATGTCACAATACTGACATATAAAAAGGTTGTTAATTGTACTTACATTTCTAACAGGAATATGAGCAACTAACAACACATGGTCATATAACTTTTGCAGGTAACTGAAATACTCTTTAGTGGAGTATTCCTTCAAGGCATCTAAGAACTGTGTCAGAGTCAATCCAGCACCAAGTATGAGATTCTGATCATAGTTAATAGCTTTCAGTTCCGTAAGGTGAAGAATGTCTACTAAATGGGTCGGATAATCGGTCATGGGAGCAACACCTGAAAAAGCATAAATATTATAAATAGGTATTTTTATAGTAAAAACTCAATAAAATCCTATCTAATATTATAAATGCGAATTTGAAACTGTTTGTTTATTTATAAGTACTAGTTGTAGTAGTAGTCTTAAAATTTTGCACACTCGTTGCCAGGAGTAAATAAAAGGACAAATGGGTCCTTTTATCCAGAAAAGTAAACGACCAAATTTAAATTCAAAAATAAACAGATATAGAACTGACATTAGCATTAACTGAATTGAATGTTCAGATATAGATGTATATCTTTTTTTACCTTTAGCAGTATTTCCAGCCACCAACATATAATCCGATCCATATAACTCATCCCTCAATAACTGCTGTACTTCTTCAAGCGTGTTCGTTCTATACCAAGTTTTACCATCCTTCAGCTTTATCTTCTTAATATTACCTTCAGAAACAGAGTTGTTGCGTACGACACACCAGTCACTATCAACAGTACAGCTATTTCTACCACAGGCCTTAGCGTTCTTCTTACAAATAGATAGGTTTTCAATATCCTTTATCCTGAGTTCTTTAGGAGCATCTTTGCCGAATTTCTTGAAGCACTCCACAATAGGCCTGTATCCTGTGCATCGACAAAGATTGCTACCAAAGGCGGTTTCTATGTCCAGCATTGTGATGTCGTGGTTATTGGTTTCTAGAAGTCTAAATAAAAGTCAGAAATAAAGAGTTATTTTTTCTGTAAGAGTAGAAGGGGGGTCAAATTTAAGGCGCCAGATGATCATAGGAATAATCTACTAATATTTTTGTTTTTTTTTTTTTTTTGAAACCAATATGCATCGGCTATCGGAACGTTTTTTTTTGTAATTTTGTTTACAGTGTAATTTTTTAGACCTATTGATATAAAAAAAATACAGAAATATAAAAATTAAAAGAAAAAGTCCCAGACTTAAGAGTGAAAGGGAACTAGTTACTACTTTAAATAAATTTTCCACTATTTTTTTATTAAAATATTTTTTATACACTAACGTGCAGCACACAAACTGCTATGACAATAACAAATCTACGTCACTTACCTTGTCTATACAACAAACCGATTGGAAAAATCACGTAACATTTATTAAGTATTTAACTCACCCATTCATGGCCATAATCCATCCAGGGGTGCAGTACCCACACTGGGTACCATGGCCATCAGCCAGTGACTGCTGTATTGTGTGGTACCCGTCCTTCCTGTTGCCTAAACCCTCGATCGTTGTAATATCCCAATCTTGGCAAGATGTCACGGATATCAGGCACTGTAGATGAAATCATAATGTACTTTTCTATTCTTTAATTAAAAATTCACATTTAAAAAATATTTATTGACAGATATTGAGGAATTAGTCCAGCAGTGGACGGCGATTCGCTGATGATGATGATGATGATTGGTAAAAGTAGAGTCATTATGAAAATATCTTAAAAAGCACCTGAAGTTTGTAAAGTTGTCATAAGAGGTCATTTGGTTGCAAATAACGTCCTCTACATCCCCTTAATGGATTGCCGACATATTGCCTATGACCCTGTGTATATGTGCTATCACATATTATATTTATTCAATATGTCGACACTGAGGTTTAAATAAAATAAATGTAAAAAAAAATTTAAATTCTAATAACACCTCATATTATGTTTTTGGACACGAATGATTTCTAATGAATATTTCACATTTGCGTAAATATTTTTTGCTTTCCGTCTTTTTCATAAAATGGGCCTGTGGTAATCTGACATGTCTCTTCGTTTCACCACAACTCTATGGGAGAGAAATCCGTTATTAAAGCTCCATGACAAAATTATGTAGATTGTGTTTGTTTGCGTAAGCATGACAGCTCAATATTTTGTTAATACAAGTGTATCTGATTATGTTAATAATTGTGTTCCAAGGAACACTGACATCTGTGCCAATACGAATGCGCTTGCGCTTATGTTATTCATTACCGAATGTGGTGATAGTTTGGAGACTTCCAAACTAAACCGTAATCTGTTTGTACTCTTTTATCACCGTGTACACAAACTTTAAGTATAATATGGAGTTGACGAACATACATCAAAATGAATTGTTTAAAACAACAAGAATTTAAATTTGTAGAAATAATATATCAATTAGAGCAGAACCTTTTTTTGGTAGTTAAACCGTTCCCGTTTTTAGTGACCTAAATACAAACTAGTGCTATCTGAAAAGGTCATTACGTCAAATACAGGCTGTGTTTGACGTTATGAGCTTTAGTGGGGAAACAGATCCAAAACAAAATTTACCCTTGAGGTTGACCCATAGACGGCAAAGGGCGTGTTGATTCTTTAACACGAGTTTTGTCTTCAACCGATGCATTTTACACCTAATTCCATTAGCATGATGTCGTAAATAATATTATAGATACCAGGTTTATTACCGGAACCAATTTAGTTATACTCCAAAAGTTAGAACAGCTAAAAGAAAACGAATAACTACAGTTTTCCACTCACTCATTCATTCATCGATTCATTCATCAAAACGTGCAGATCTACATTCACGCTAATATGTCAACTGACTTCTTCACTTGTATTTCTATGACAGTTATTCTAATACGTTTGATATAAATCCTGTCAACACTACAGTGGTAATAGAAACACAAATAATGATTTTCCTGTTTTTCAATACAAATTTTTACACGACTACGGGGACTGAACCTCAATTCAGTTACGTGAGATTTGTTTATTGTTTACTAAAACTTCAGTAGAAAATACCTTTAAATCATAATAATAATACTTTGAGACAACTCACACACGGCCGTCTGATCCCAAACTAGGCATAGCCTGTACTATGTTTATCAGACTGCTTGTAAACATACTTATGTATTACATATTATAGATAAATTACACCCAGACACAGAACAAATGATCGTGCTCATCACACAATAAATTGTCCTGGGTGAGAATCGGCCCACGACCTCTGGCTCAGCAGTCAGGATCAGTAACCATTAGACCAAGAGGCCCGTCAAGTAAACTTTTTAAAATAAAGGCATCTGGCAGAAAAAGTGTTTATTAACACAATTAGTTATCACTTCTAAATGTCTATGAGATGCAATTTACTTACAGAATTGACTGCTTTGGAGGGCTCTCCAGGTGAAATGGAAGCGTTGACAGTACAAGCACCGCAGCCACCCTCACGACACATGTACTTAGTACCACGTAACTCTAACGTATTGCGAAGGTAGTCTATGAGCATTTCGTTGGAGCTGACCTCACTCCCAACTGTGGAAAAAAACTTATCTAATAATCATAGATATATGTGTGTATTTAACCATTTCGGTATCAGGTACTTCACACTTATTCACAAGAAGAGAAATTATCATAACTTTACTGTAAATGGTAAAAAATGGACAAAGGGAAGAGTTCGTTTACGTTAGTTTAGAAAGAAATATACGTGAATAATAACATCCTTGTAGGCCTCACTTTAGTTTTACATGTTTAATGTCTGATCAGAACACTGCGTACCTTGCAGTCTCTGTACCTCTTCTGCTAGATCATTAGGCTGTTAAAACACTTCAGCAGTACTATAGCAGTAGAAATAATATTTCGATATAAATATATTATTATGTATATAATGTAGTGGGAAAATACGCGTCAACTTCTAATTATTTTCATGCTGCCCGCCCCGTCTTCGCACGGGTACAAATTATACACCTAAACCTTTCTCATGAATCACTCTGTCTATTAGTGAAAAACGCATGAAAATCCGTTCAGTACTTTTTCAGTTTATCGCGAACAGACTGTTTTTGGTGAGTGATCGAAAGAACATGTAATCTATTTCACAATATTAATGAGCCAAGTAAATCACACAAATAGTATTCTTCTGAAAAATCGAACTATGAATTAGACATAAGAATAACTTGTAGCACAAAGATTTTAGGGTGTAATAAAAAATATTAAAAGTATTTCTTAAAAATACATCCTTGATATTTAGCATCCAAAAACAACAACTTTCAACCATATAAAAAAAAAGTATTTAGACAACCTTAGCCACATGCTTCATTTTTAATCTTATTCTGTAATTAAAACTATATAAATTACCTGTACACTCGACTCCATTAACTTTAAAGGTGATAACATCACTCATGATAGTAGTGGCTTGAGACTCGTCCCTGACTACACTGACTTTAGGAAATAGGTTACAGTTTATTATAAATAGGAAAGCGCTTCAGAAAAACAGCTGTGTCCTTATTTGTTTTCATTTTCTCAATATTAAATTTTGTCGAGCAAAAATGCTGAATCATGTGACATTGTTGCAATAGTCACATTTTAATTTAGTGTAATTATACAAAACAAGCAACTGTATAATCCACCACAGGTCCTCACTTCACAACAACACTGGGATGGTTGGTATGTTAGAAAAGAAGTAACTGAAACGGTGTTCCATTACAGGATTATGTCTTTCCTTGGGAAGTAATCCTTAAAAGAAAATCGCTGGTAAACTTGCAATCTTTTGGCCACCTGTTGAACAGCAGCGGACTTCGTCATGGAGTGAGAAAGGCCTTATCTTGGCCAGTAGCAAAAAGTGGGGAACACGTCGCTATAGCGTCTTGGGCTTACTTTGTCCAGACAACAGACAAGAGTTAATAGAGTTCGGAGCTAGTTTTGCACTCTCGGGAAAGTACTTTTGTTTTTTTTTAATGTGTGGAAACCCCCGCGGGTCATCACATCACCGGGGTCAGGCGGCGAGGTGGTATGTCTTACTCGAACCGACTAAAACCATACAGTGTTCCGTCACCGGGTCTTATAGCCGGGGCCTCAGGCCTAGAAAGAAAATCCCTGTGAACCAGGCGACCCCACTTTGAGGTGCAAGTGGTTCTGTCCCCTCTAGTTTAGAGAGGCGCGCGCGGAACACGTCGCGCCACCGTCTCGGGCCTGCTTCTGCTAGGGCGACAGATAGCCCCTTCCGTCATCCCCAGGCAAGCGCTCATGGAGGCCGGAGATCGTTTTGCACTCTCCGGCGCCTAGTCTTCTTTACTTTTCTTCTACTAGTCCGCTTTTTTATGTTTATCACCTCCTCGAAAAAGGGGAATCATATTCATAAATATCATCATAGGAAATAAATTAGATAGAGCGGTTCAGCTAGAGGTATTAAATTTATATTGCTGTGGACAATATTAATTACTTTGTAGTCAGCCGGTGTTTTAACATAGATACGTAGATACTTGTTTAATTGTAAATAATTAAGGGTAATAGTTTATTAATGGTTTCACTTAAATAATTATGTTTTGTGTTAGTTTGTGTAAATAAGTTAGATTTAAAACTTGTTAAAAAATATTCGCTTATGTACACAAATGTTTACAATAAAATGGTTAGAAATAAACATCCATAATAGCGTTTTTTTGCTGTATGCACCAAATCGGTCAGCATTTCTGAGTCAGCATTGAATAACGAAACGTGTTACAAAATACCTAATTTTCAAGTACTTTTTTTTTCAAATGACGTGCTTATGTAATACGCTCCCGTAAGTTTCTATATTGTTAACAGTAGCCTATTAGTCGTGTTACTGCAGTACTGCATTTATTGTTTGTTCGACGGTGACATGGACCGAGTTACTTTTAAGGTCAACGGTGTTGAGTATTCGGGTGAGTAAAATTTTAAGTGGCTCTTATTATTAGGATTCTGTCTTGTTGTCAAATAGATTTGAAAACTATCATTGGCTAATATTATTGACTTATTTTTGCTTTCTAATGTTATTATTAAGCATACAGCCTGCCTGATGGTTAGCGGTTATCTGAGCCTACGGACGTTTGCTACACCAGGGATGTCACGAACGCCTTGATGTCTATTTATTTATCTGTCTATTAACTTTTATTCGTTAGAAGTAATTATGTAATTGATTGACTAGCGTTAAGCAATGCCTCTAAAGCCATATTCTTGGCAAATTGTTGCGTAGTTTTGAATTGAAAGTAAACTGTTTCAGTTGGAAGCGAAGTGAGCTCGATCGTGATGCTCTTGGACTATGTCCGTGAGAGTCTGGAGTTGCGCGGAACCAAATACCTGTGTCGGCAAGCAGGCTGCGGGGCGTGCATCGTCAGCGTTCGGAGACCAAATAGTCAACCTTACGCCGTTAATGCGGTACTAATTGCCTTATGTTTACACTTTATAGAGTTATAGGTCGTAGCATAGTAGACATATCTTATACCAAAATTATTACTTCCTTTCTCAAGAAGAAAAACGAACCCTTATAGGATCACTTTGTTGTCCGTCTATCTGTCTGTCTCGACAGACGTCAAGACCTTTTTTCTCAGGAACTTTGGAAATTTGAAATTACGTTTGCGATTTTTTGAAGCTGTAAAGAAATCAATCTTCTATGACAAGGTAGTCAAAAGATACGGCTATTTAAACCTTCTATTTCTCCAAATTTACACACACAAAACCTATAGTTTACTTCACATTGACTTACGAAATTTGGCGAGGAGCAAGTCTTACAACACAAGTAAAGAAAAAAACCGAAAATCGTTCCTAGTTTTTTTTTTGTGATTACAATTTTATTTTTTGCGCTTGGAAAACTCACTGTGGCGCATACCGGTGTATGTTTTCCAATTTTTATAATTCACTACTTACTAACACTCATATATTTTCGAAGTTTATCAAAAGTAAAAAATCTTTTCTTTTTTTTACACAGTGCATGTTACCGATTACCGCATGTCATGGTTTGGAGATAACTACGATTGAAGAGGTTGGTAACAGGCGCAAGGGTTACCATCTTATACAAAAGACCCTCGCAGACAACAATGGCTCCCAATGCGGATACTGCTCCCCTGGGTGGATTATGGCTCTATATAGGTATATTTATCAGTTTGTAAAAGTGAATCATTTACAAGTACGATAAATTGATAACTGATATTATGTTATCTTATTTTCAGTCTCCTCCACAGTAAAAAGAATCTTACAACGCTAGAAATAGAACAGTCATTTGCAAGTAACATATGTAGATGTACCGGCTATAGATCTATCCTAGATGCTTTCAAAAGGTTTGCTACAGACGCTCCTAACAAAATTACACTTGTCGATATAGAAGATTTGACAACATGTATGAAAAATTGTGGATCTTGTGACAAATTATGTGAGACTGATGAGAATGATTGGTGTTTGCTGTCTGCAAAAGATTTAGAATACAGAATGCTTAAAATAAATTTGACAGATGACAAAACATGGTACCGAGCTACCACTGTGAACGATATTTTCTCTGTCTTAAAAACAGAAGGATATAACTCATACAAACTGATTTGCGGAAATACAGCTAAAGGTAAATATTCTCACGCTTATTCTTACGCTTTTTAGTATGTACTTTGAAATGCTTTATTTTATGGGATATTTATGATAGGTATCCTGCGGTATTTAAATTGGTTCGGAAAGCTTAGATAACGTTTTGTGCAAATACAAAATCTTACGTGGTTGTAAATAGGTTTAAGTCTGATCCCCAAATCAGATCCAACACTAATTTTAATTATTATTTTTTTATTCCTAACCGATTTACTGTATAATTTACAATTCCGAATGGATCCTCAAAAAATATTTGCAGGTAAGTACAGTCAAGCAAAAGAGATTTTACCCACTTATTATACTACCATTACAACAATAGAAATATGTGCATTATTTATAAAAGTGAACGGCGCGACCTCTTAAAAAAAAGAAAAAAGAAGGCTTTTACTAGTTAGAAACTAGTGGAGCCTCCTCAAAACACACGTTAGCAGAAACCATTATCTTTAATAAATAGTGAACTTTACTTACTGAAGTTATTGTTCTAATTATGTACATACTTAGGATGCTAACAATTTCTAGGTAACTTATTCTGTCTCATGTGCCAAGCAAAAGCCTGGCGCTTAATAAATAACCATAACAGACAATAAATTAAATTATTACCCGACTGCGCCAGAAGGAGGGTTATTAGTATTTTTCAATTATCTCTGTATAACTCGTAACAGTGCATTAGTATGGTAGTTTGTACGTATATTATCGGAAACCCAACAATTTTTACACATAAAGTTTTACATTGTGACTGTTTCATTCTAGATTAAACTTAATTTAAATTACAGAATTATTTGGATTAAAGCTATCCAGCTTTCATTGTTCTTCCAAAAGGTATTGCCGTAAATGCTTTTTGAATGTAGTAACCGACTTAAGTAATCGTAACGGTGGTGATAAATTGTTCCAAACTTTGAAATCCGCATATCGAAAGCTACCCTTGAATGCAGCTGATCTGTGCAGTTGTATCGAGAGCTGCTGTGAACAGTACCTTCTGGCACATTCCCTTCTATTAGCAACCCAACCGAGCTTAGTGTATAAATATTGTGGCTCTGCGTATTTAGTGATACCGAATAGAAGGCATGCCAAACGCGTTTTCCATCTTGATTTTATTTTAAGTATCAAATGCTCACTGAGAAATGGAGTGACCTCTAGGCGGTATCGTGAAACAAAAGCGCGCACAAGCATTTGAAACACGCTGAATGAGTCTGTCGGTCAGTGCTAACAAATGCGAGCCAAAGACGACATCTGCGTAATTAAGTTTCGATAACACTAGCGTGTGGTGTGGTGGACATGGTGACATGGACCCCGGTGATGTGATGACCCGCGGGGGTTTCCACATGTGGTCTCATTTTAAACAGAACTTTCAGCCGGTAAAAACAGTTCTGAACCGATACTGCTAAATGTTGTTCAAATCTCAGACCAGGATCGACATACAGCCCTAGACTACGAGCTTACGAGCTCCGTTCATTCTATCAATGGGCTGTCCTATGAGAGTGAGATTTAGATGGGTGGGAACTCTACTGATCTATATACATACATATAGATACATCGATTAGAGTGGTAGCTGTGCCGCGCCTTTTTCTAAAACCAGCCTGCAGCTCTGGTAATATGTGATTTTTTTCCAAATAGCAAGCTGTTTACACATTACCTTTTCTAGAATTTTCGATAAGCAGGGTGAAATACTAGTTGATCTGAGATCTTTAAGAGCAGTGGGATTAGCTACTTTAGGTATGGGCCAAAGGATAGCTATTTTCCACAAATCAGGTAATGTAGATGTTTCAATGGAACGGTTGATTATAACTGTGATGTACGATAGCGTGTATGACAGTGTTAAGAGGAGTATGTTTAATGATATGGCATCGTAGTCTACATCATCTGATTTCAATTTAATGATGATCTGGGATATGGTGTTTTGAGATGCAGGCATGATAGTGAAATTAGCATTGACTTGTTTATGAAACTCGAAGAAAACTACGAGGTACGTCCAGGAAATAATTATTTATAAGTGTATTGTCGGTAAAGTACGATGGAAGCTCTTTATTTGGTTTAATTTATAAATTGTATTTTTTAAATTGCGCCAGAGTAATTTGGAATTATGGACGTAACTGTTTATATGGTATTCAAAATAAGCCGCTTTTGATTTATTTAAGGACGTAACTACTAAGGATTTCTTGAATTGTTTGTAGTACTCTTTTTTTTAATCGAACTTAGTGCTACGGTATTTCGATAATACCTCGTCACGTACTTTCATCATGAATCTGATGTCAGTGATCCATGGGTACGATGGTTCTTTAATAAGACAAGTCCTAAGCGGTGCATGCACATCTAGAATAGTCACAATATTTCTATTTAGCGTATCAACCATGGTATTCACAGAGCTAAATGTATCATTTAAGTCACTCCAATCTAGTGTTCATAAATCAGAAGTAAAACTTTCCTGACACATCCTTCAAACGTCTGAATTGAACATAGAAAGGTTTTATATTTTTCTCTTTTTAATTTGAAGTCACACGTAATAACAGAATGACCATTCATTTCTCTGAATAGTTCAATAAACATGTGTCTTACGCGGGGATCGGTACAAACTAAATCTATAAGTGTCTCACTAGTGTAAGTGAAGTGAATGGCGGTCGTGACAAATTGTTTAAGACTGAGAATATTCAAAACTCCATCACCCGATTGGATTTGTCGTTCTTCACCAACAAGTAAGCAGAAGGTAATGATCGCACTGCCCTAGGGTATCAGTTATGGTATCCAGGAATAATTGTAAATTTTGTCTAGGCGTACATTAAGCCAATACTTAACATAGAAACCGACTCCTCCTCCTCGGCCGTTGCACACACTAGTCAGCCGTGGTGTGTGACACAATCGGTACCCAGGTAGGACCGGTGCTCGGGCTTCTTCGCCCGGGCGCAGCCATGTCTCATTAAAGGCCATGATTTCCACGCGAAGTCCATCAAACAGGACTATAAAGTCGTCATGATGCGTACCCAATGAGCCAATGTTATGGAAACCTACTTTTAAAAATTTATCAGTCATCATCGTGAATCTTCAAAATTAATTATATTCAACACAGTAATAATACGCACACAATATAAAACAATTATCACGATACACATACAAATAGCACAATACTAATACACACATATGAAACAATCATACAACTGCCGAATGCACACAAACTTCCTATTATCGAAACATCTGATTGCTGTCCAACTGTGTTTCTACTACATTACAAAAGTTTACCAATTTAACGCAATCACTACAA
This sequence comes from Callimorpha dominula, assembly GCA_949752705.1. Lineage (NCBI taxonomy): Eukaryota > Metazoa > Arthropoda > Insecta > Lepidoptera > Erebidae > Callimorpha > Callimorpha dominula. The sequence continues at coordinate 21,192,047 of OX457004.1, read as the reverse complement.
AATTCAGTTTTACTAGTTACATCAGAAAAGGCAATGAGAAACATAAAAATCGTTTTAACAAAAATTAAACCGACGAAAAGAACTAAAAAGCAAAAAATAAATAAACCTTTTAAGTTTTAAGTATTGAGCTTATTTCCATAAACTATCAAATTTTATATAAAACTTATTTTGAGTCGACGCCAAACAACAAACTGATTAATTATCTAAATTTTATAAGTACCTGCGTAGAAATGGACATGGCTCTACGTAGGTAATTAATCATTTTATTATTTGGCGCGAGACTCAAAATAAGTTTATATAAAATTTAATAGTTTATGTAAATACTCTGCTCAATACTGAGCTGATGCTAACGTCACGCTGTCATTGTATGTTTAATATATCATGAGACCATGTCACACGCTGCTCCCTTAGTGCATCAGTCATCAAGTGCAGTACCATGAGGAAACAAAGTTTCCGTACTTTCAAATGGTTGTGAAGAACTGGTTCCTTAATCAGAAATGTCGAGCTAGATGCTCATGAAGAACACATTTATACTGACATTTTATTACATATATATATATATATATATATATATGTATATACATATTGCAGCTATATGTATAGTGATCTTAAATAATATTAGTTAGCTTTTAGGTAATGTTACATTATGTTATAAAAATAAAATTCTAAAAGTGTTAAATCATTTCACGATGTATTTTTTTACAGGCGTTTATCCAAATGATGATGTGATCGACAATCCTCGAGTTTTGATTGATATAAGTGGTGTACTAGAATTAAAAGGTCACAGTTTCGATCAAAACCTGATCGTAGGCGCGGGTAATACCTTGACTGAAGTGTTAGAGAAATTTGAAATCATCTCCAAAGAAGAATATTTCAGTTATTTAAAGATATTAAATAATCACATGAGATTAGTCGCCCACATTGCAGTAAGAAATGTAAGATATTTATTCGTATAACATTTTTACACTGCACTTTTAATGCCCGGTTGCTATAATCATGAAACGGTTCGTTTTGCTTACGGATGGTAAAATTTCGTTGAAAATTTAACGAAGTTTTACCGTTCGTAAGCAAAACGAATCGTTTTTTGATTATAGAAACCGGGCATTGATCTGAAACAGTCACCGCTTTGATTGTTAAATTTAAACCTCATATGACACATTGAAATGATTCTTAAATAATTCTCATCTCTCTCTCATCCACAATATTCATTCTAATTTAATCATTTAGTACTAAGTTTGTAGATATAATTGAAGTAACACATACTTGAGATTACACAGTAACAATTAATTTTCAGATAGGTTCAATAGCAGGCAACTTGATGATTAAACATAGACACAATGAATTTCAGTCTGATATATTTCTACTGCTTGAAACAGTTGGAGCACAGTTAACTATAGGTAAGACATTTATTTTGTTACATCATCTTTTGCTGATTAGGCCGAACAGAACATAATGTAAATAAAAAGAAACTTAATGCATCAATGTGCGTGTCTTAAATAGAGTATATTATAATATTTTAAATTCCATGTAAAGATATCAAGTTAAGAGATGGAAGACCACGACTGGTCTAAGACACTCGAAAGCCTTTTTAAAGGGCTATGATAACAAAATGGTATCAAAAGAACTTTTGGAGCTCAAAAGATACAAAATCTGTGCAGTTACAAGAGTCCTCACCGGACACAGCAAACTGAACAAACATAATTATGTTCACCCTAAAGTTGGGCGAGAACACAATATGCAGATTCTGTCAAGAGGCAGAAGAAACTGCAATGCATATTCTATGCTCTTGTGGCTCACTAATGCGGCACCGAAGTATTAACCTAGGGTTACACATCATGCAACCGCAGGAAATACAAACAATCACTGCTGAAAAGATCTGGAGGTTTCTTGAAGCCATAAGTCTGAGCAGTGAACTGTAGTAACTGTGGCAGTAAGCACTTCAACAATAATAATAAAAAAAAGCAGATGTCAACCGGGACGTACGCTTCCTTGCCAACTTCTTTGTCTAATAATAATTAGTTTAGCATGCCAAATTATAGTATTGTCATACAACCCACATTTAAATACATAGTTTTTGCATAGTTTCATTTTGATAAGACAATTAGAAATAGGTTTAAATTGACTTCCAAGAACGTTGTTAGTAGTAAACGGATTTACATAGCTAATAAAAGCGTCTGAAAAAATGTTGTCGCCACATCAAAAACTCTTAAATATTTAATTAAAAATAGGGCCAAACTATAATAGATAATAACACAGTTCACTAATTAATAAAAATAAGTTAATAGAAATTATTTTGACTGGTTGTACCGGTATTGGTATTGGTATTGGTATTGGTATAGGGCTCTGTTTCCGCATTTAGACTCATAAGCGGTCCATTATGCGTACAGGTGGGCTGACTAGTTGAGCCAGCCTAGCTCCTTCCAGAAGCGCAGAAGCCTCCTGGGGCATTCACAGGCTTCTAGGAGCGACCTCGCTCCCGCGAGGATACTTGCCCGTTGTGTGGCCACTCCCTCGCACTCCAGGATAACGTGGGCGGCCGTTTCCTCCGCGTTGAGACAGCCTCTACATAGAGGACTGTTTGTCACATTGATGGTGAATAGGTGTCGGTTTAGGGCCAAATGGCCCGTAATAGTTCCTATCACTATTCTGATGTCAGGTCGGTTGAGACTGAGCAATCTGCAAGTCAAACGAGGTGAGACCTTCGTCAGCACCAGTTTGGATTGTCTACAGCCGGGTGTGTCGGCCCAGCGGTTGTTATGTGTTTCCCGAGTCCGTTGTCTTACCCATGAGCGAAGTTGACTAAAGGGAAGTGGCAACAGTGTAGTTGGACCTGCTACTGTCGTTGCAGATCCCCTCCTTGCCAGCTCATCGGCGACATCGTTCCCGAGTGAGTCACTATGCCCCTTGATCCATTGGAGGATTAGCCCGTTGTCGGAGGCTAGACGTTCCAGTGTCTGGTGGCATTCGTATATAAGACCGGAGTTCATGGTGTTGCCCTCCAGGGCTTTTAGAACGGCCATACTGTCTGACAGTATACGGATGTTATACTCCTTTATACATCTTGACATGACCGCAGTAGCGGCGTAGATTATCGCAACGCACTCGCATTGAAATATGGAACTGTGCTGCCCTAACGCCAGTGATATTGTTATGTTCAGGTCTTGTGAGAAAATTCCGGCTCCAGTCCCTGTCCCCATCTTAGAACCGTCCGTGTATATACGGACTTCATTTATGCCAGATTGATCTCGGTCGTTTTCATATAGCTGTATTCGGTATCTCCTTTCGAAGATGTGTTGTTTGGGGATCCTATCGCATGGGGCAGCTATCAGTGGTTGATAGTCCACTAATTCATTCCATAGTCTGGAATGGGAACCCTCTCGGTTGTACCACAGACCCAGGTGTTTGAGTCTGATGGCTGCCACAGCTGCTTCCTGCTGTATAAATAGGTCTAGTGGTGCTAGGTCTAGAGCTACTTCCAAGGCAGCTGTGGGAGTCGTGCGCATGCATCCAATAGCGGCAGCACATGCGAGTCTCTGGAATTGCTGCAACTTGTTACTGACGGTGCTGAGTTCTGTTCTCTGCCACCAGGCAATAGCACCGTACGTGATGATAGGCCGTATGACCGTTTTGTACAGCCATAGGGTGATTTTTGGTGATAAGCCCCAGCTTTTGCCGAGGAGTCGCTTGCATTGGCAGAAAATAATGCTCGCTTTGTTCAGTTTCATGTCCAGGTGCCTGTTCCATAGGAGTTTGCTGTCAAGTATCACTCCTAGATACTTGACCTCCTTGGTAAGGACTAGGCGGGTGTCGAATAGTTTAGGTAGTCTTAATTCTCCTAAACTACGTTTATTTGTGAACATAATCAGTTCCGTCTTTGCCGGGTTCACTGTTAAGTCGTGTTTCTCACACCACTGTTCGACGACCTTCAGTGCGGTTCTCATTAGGTCGCATACCACCCCCTCAAAGGGGCCACTGATGAGTATGGTCAGGTCGCCTGCATAGCCTACTGTGAGGAACTTGTGGTCATTGAGCTGAGTAATGAGCTCATTGATCACAATGTTCCACAGGAGAGGTGAGAGAACTCCGCCTTGCGGACACCCTCTGGCCACCACCCCTCTCGTTGTATTATTCACAGTAAATTGTATGGCCCTGTGTCTGAGCATGCTGTCGATCCACCCGGCAATTGTGGGATCGACCCCATGTCTTGACAGAGCCTGGCTGATGCTGGTGAAGTTAGTTTTGTCGAAGGCACCCTCGATATCGATGAAGGTTCCTAAGGTAGACAACTTGTTTTTTAGATTGCCCTCTATGTATGAAACTACTTGATGAAGGGCAGATTCTGTTGATTTGCCCATTGAATAAGCATGTTGGTTGGGGTTCAGAGGGTAGTTGACTAGTGCAGTACTCCTGATTTCCCTGTCTATTAGTCTCTCCAGTACTTTAAGTAGGAATGATGTGAGACTGATGGGTCTAAATGATTTCGGTTGTGTGTAATCTCCTTTGCCGGGTTTGGGGATGAAGACTACTTTGACCTCTCTCCATTTTAGGGGGACATAGCGATGTGCCAGGCAGCCTTCGTAGATGATCCGAAGATGATCTATGAGTGCCCCATCACACCATTTTAGCAGGCCTGGGAAAATGCCATCTAGTCCTGCCGCTTTGTATGGAAGAAAGCTGTTGATCGCCCAATGCACTTTAGCATGATCAACGATTTTGCGGGCAGTTAACCAGTCAGAATCGGCTGGTGTATAACCCTCGTTAACCTCCCATGTGTCTTCCATATTTGATAAGCGACATCCTGGGAAGTGAGTTGTCATTAACAGTTCTCTGAATCTGTTTTTGTGTAAGTCCCATCTGGTTGTACCGGTAAAGCAATACTATTGGTCGTTTGATAAATATTAACGAATAGTGGGATTATAAAAGGATAGAAATAAGTGAAAATTGATTGACAACTGGCAGTTACTGTTAGTTAGTAATTTTCATAGTTTATATCAGTGGTTCTGAGACTTTATCTTACAAAAAAATTATCAGATTCTAAATTTTAATGAACAAAACATTCGCGTAATAAGATTATTGTAACTGTATAAAAACATCATCTAATTCCATAAGTGTAAGATGGTCAGCTTCTGTCCGCTTATTTGGCTTTCTATTTTACAGATTTAGAGCACATTGTTCTTTGTTAGCCAAACATGTTTTTTTTTGTTTTTCAGTAAATTCGTCTGGAGTGAAATGCATTGTTACGATGCAGAAATTTCTTCAACTCAATATGAAAGGAAAAATAATTTTGAATGTTATGTTGCCTCCACTAAGCAGCCAGTATAAAGTAGTCACTTTTAAGGCAAGTGTATATTGAATATAGACCGATCAAACATTCCTTAATAAACTCATAATAGTCTACATTTACATTTTTACACTACTTACATTATTTCTATAATGCCACAGGTAATGCCACGGTCTCAAAACGCACATGCAATAGTTAACGCAGGTTTCTTATACAAGTTAAACCAGAACATCGTACAGCAAGCTAGAATAGTTTTTGGTGGCCTGTCTGCAAAATTTGTAAGAGCATCAGCAGCGGAAAATTATTTACAAGGCAAATTATTATTTACAAATCATACGTTGCAAGGAGCGCTTAATAGTTTGAAGTCTGAATTGATTGTAACTGAAAACCCACCAGAACCTCAAGTAGCTTACAGGAAAAAATTGGCCTTGGGATTATTTTTTAAGGTAAGGTATCCGATTTTTAATCATATTCTGTAACCTAGAACCAAAATAACTAATGCAAGGGATGTAACAATTTTGCAATAGAATAAATTTGCGTCTATAATAAACTAGCAGCGCTCCGCGGTTTCACCCGCGTAAGTCCCGATCCCGTAGGAATATCGAGATAAAAAGTAGCCTATATGTTAATCCAGGTCTCCAGCTATCTACATAGCAAGTTTCATCGCAATCGGTTCAGTGGTTTTTGCGTGAAAGAGTAACAAACATCCATCCATACATCCTCACAAACTTTCACGTTTATAATATTAGTAGGATTTACCAACTAAAAACTAGTTTTTATTAAATCCAAGCTCACCTACTAGAAGGCGGAGCCTTACTAATTTGACAAACAAGCACAAGATTGTAATCAGTTACTCGTGCTCATAAGTGCCGGTACTCTATCATCACCCCCGTGATAGTCTAATAACCGCAGCAACCTAATCAGCAGAAAAGAATATAGAAGAAGAACAGAAGAAGAAGAAAAGAAGAAGAAGAAAAGAAGAAGAAGAAAAGACGAAGAAGAAAAGGAAATACATTTATTTTGACAGAAAAAAGACACGACACATACTGCAGAAAACGCACAATAAATAATAATTAAACAAAAGTAGGTAATGTTGGGAAACAGAGAATGATGAGAAAAATCCATAATATTACAATGACAATAAAAAATATAAATATTAATTATTAAATATACCGATTAATAACATTGTTAAATATACAGACTATTGTTTTAATTATGTGGTATTCTTTATTAAAGGAATGTGTGGAAGACGCATATCTTAGAATACTGGATGGAAATTTAAGCAGCAACATCTAGAAAGAAAATAATACCTTATTGACAATGATATAGCATTGCCTTGTTTTCTTTCTAGGGTTTACTAAAACTCTGTCCTGAAAAAAATATTCATCCACGTTTTAAGTCCGGGTCAATCAATCTTCACGAAGTTCGACCCGTCTCTAAAGGTCGCCAAACATTTGACACTGACCCTACAGCGTGGCCTCTCAACCAACCGATACCGAAGAGAGAAGGTTTAGTAAGTTCAAGTTTACTTACTTTTTATTGAAATTATGCCCATAGTGCAGTTGTCAGAGTTGCTCTAAATTTTTTGAATTTAATGAAACTGCCTATAGTGTATAATATAATCGAGTGCAAAGAGAAATTAGATATATGGTAAAAACGCTTAATAAAATAAAACATAGTTTAGGGGGTTAAAACTTCCTACTATATATTTTTTTAATGCAATTTAGAGACTACATCCTCTAAAAGCGTACTGGGCTAACTACTAGACCATCAGACAGACCACTTTCTACATGGCCAGAATTTGGAACGGGATGGACCAAGTCCGCTCTTTCTTTCGTTTTTATCAATAAAAATAATTACGATACAATCATTTATTTTCAGATCCAATGTGCTGGAGAAGCAATGTATACTGATGATATTCCAACATTTCCAAAAGAAGTCTATGCTGCCTTTGTACTCAGTACTATTGGAAAAGGTCGCATATCAACGATCGATCCTACTGATGCTTTAGTAAGAACACAATATATTTTAATGACCATTTGATTTTTATACTGATAAGCAGCAATTTAAACATGAGCTTTGAATATTTTCAGAAATATCCTGGAGTGATTGCATTTTACACTGCAAAAGATATACCTGGTCTTAATTCCTTTACTCCTACGGATGACATGATGTATAGTTTGAATGAAGAAGTATTCTGCAGTGGTGATGTAAAGTATTATAATCAACCCTTAGCACTTGTTGTTGCTGCTACTCAAGACACAGCAAACAAAGCAACTAAACTTGTCAAAATTCAATATACGAATATTTTAATGCCTGTTATTGATATAAAACAAGCCAAAATGGATCCAAAGAGAAAAATCTTATATAAAGAAATGAAAGCCACTGATAAGGGGACTGATGTAGCCAAAATTATAATAGGAGGTAACACGGTATACGGACAACAACACTTTTCAATAGAAACACTAGTATGTGTTACAAAACCTATTGAGGAAGGCTTGGTAGTGTATGCAACGTCACAGTGGTTAAGCGCAATGCAGCGGATGATATCACGTGCTTTGAAATTAGATCAAAGTAGGTAAGTAATCTACAACTATCATAAGCACATTTTTGTATACAGCATGTTAATCATTCGTTAGCGGGTTCGGACTTACCGGCAACGGCTAGTTCGAGTTACAGGTAAGCAACCCTGACCTGTTCGAACTATTGCTTAGACTCCCTAATCCACCCGTATAAGTAATATCTCTGTACTTCTATTGCCTTCCCTTCTTACCTAACTTTCTCTTTTAATATACTCACGATTTGCCCAGTTGACCACGTACTGAATAGGGAGCAACCCTATTAGGTACGTTGAACCAAATAATAGCTAGTAAAATTATGTCGATAGGAGTTCACGCGATCACGTATTCAATAGGTATTACATACCTTTTATTTGCCTGACGTTTCGGCCAAGTTACACCGTCCGTGGTCACAGGCTGACTGTCATGTCATGTCAACCTTTTGTAATACATATTACCTTTTTATTGTTGCATAAAATTAGTCGAAGATTAAGAATATGAAAAACAAAAGAGAAGAGAACATGAATATTCTGTGCAAGTAATTTCCATGGATTTTTAGGATCGTTAAGTTAACCTTATGTTAAAGATTCTGAACATTATTGAAAATATTTCTACCAATTTCAGAGGACAGAGTCAATCCTACTGTATTTCTACAGAATTTAATTAAAATTTTCAAAACGAAACTTGTAAAAGCTCTTGAAAACTAACTTGTATCTGAGGATCAGAGCTCTTCTTCTCTTTTTTTTCAGTTTTTTATATCATAAGATACACAAAGAACTATATGTATGTCAGGCGTCGGCGCGCCCCACACCCACACTTATATATTGGAATTGTCTATAGTAGTGTGTCTTTTCGTTATAATCTACATTGTAAATTTATCGGTTCTGTAGAAATACAGTGCGGATGACTTTGTCCTCTCAAATTGGTAGAAGTATTTTAAATAATGTTCTAAATCTTTACCATAACATTAAATTCACGATCTTCAAAATCCATGAAAATTACTTGCACAGAATATTCATGTTCTCTTCTCTTTCGTTATTCATATACTTAATCTTGGGCTGAATTTATGTTACAATACTCAATATAAGTTCTTACATCATTCCAATTATGATCTTAATTTATTTCATTAAAAATCTAACCTAGAAAAAAACATTAATAGAAATTATTCTTATAGGGTTGACGTCCATGTCCGTCGCCTAGGTGGTGCATACGGTTTCAAGGTATCTCGGAGCATTCAAGTTTCGGTGGCTGCTAGCCTGGTCGCAATGAAACTAAATCGTCCATGTCGTATTGTAATGAATCTCCATACAAGTACCAGGTCACAGGGAAAGAGATTCCCATGTTCGACTGATTATGAGGTATGTGTAAATTCGAAATTCAAAAGACATTTTTAACGGCTTACTCTTTGACTTGTGTCATTAGAATGCCTTAATCAAAAGACTTGTACTATCTTTTTATTTATAATAAGCTTTTGTCCACGGTTTTGCTTACTTTTTTGTAAATTTTGTCAATCAATTCAGGTTAACGACCGTCTAAAAATATGTTTTTTCCGTCGAGAGAGAAGTATTTCTTCTCTGGAAGACTCTGTTCTTTTCAATACCCCTGACAACGTACATTTCATATAGATAGGTTGTGAAGTTAAAGGGTGAAAGCGTCACAGACAAAGAACAACTCACATTCACATTTATCATAATAATTTGGATATCTTCAACGAACAATTCACTGAAAGCACTGTCGTAGTATAAAAAATAAAAAGTTTTTGTAGATAGGTGTCAACAAATCAGGTGCTTTTCAATATGTAAACTATACTGTATATGAAGATAATGGATACGCTATTAACGAGAATTTGACTGAGCTTGGTACTAAAGTTTATAACAATTGTTACAACGCTTCAACTTGGAACTATAAGTGTTATAACATTCTCACTGATACAGCAAAGAATACTTGGTTCAGATCACCAGGTAAGTAACTTCAAACTAATCTATTTTTTGCGTAGTCGTATTAAATGCCCACATTTGTTATGCTGCTCTTGACAGCTCACTAACACAAAATCCAATGAGAAACATGACTGACTTCAGACTTCACAATCAAATCAAAAATACACGCAAACTCGTGCTAGGACAAAACTTAAAACCATCAAATTAAAAACAGGAGGATATAGAGGTTAATTTACAAAATATGTAAAGGTGATTCCTTTATACATACTTGCTAGATTAATATATATTTTTTTTAATTATCAAATAAATATTAGATAGATGTATATTAAATATCAAACAAATTATAGGTACTCTGGAGAATATAGCCATGGCTGAAATGCTGATGGAGCAGATATCATATTCACTATCAATAGACCCATTAGAACTACGCTTGACAAATTTAGACCCACAGTACAAAGACTTAAAAGAAATGGTTGAAACGTTGAAAATTAATTCTGAGTTCACACCCAGGAGAATGGTAGTTGACAAATACAATTCTGAAAACAGATGGAAGAAAAGAGGTATAAGATTCGTATTTCTGAGATGGCAAGTCATTAACTACTCAACTTTCGACGTAAACCTTGCAGTATTCCAAGGTGATGGAACTGTTATAATATCTCACGGCGGTGTTGAGATCGGACAAGGAATAAACACAAAAGCATCTCAAGTTGCTGCTTATATACTAAATATACCTCTAGAAAAAGTAATAGTAAAAGAAAACAATACTACGACATCACCGAATTCTTCTGTCACTGGTGGAAGCATGACTACACAGAATACAATAATTGCAGTAGAAAAGTGTTGTAATGAACTATTAGCTAGACTGGAACCAATAAGGCGTCAATTTAATAATCCACCTTGGGAAGTATTGATTCAAAAGAGTTTCGAAATGTCGATAGATCTTCAAGCACATGGTTTTGTAGGTCAGAATGACATGCAGATTTATCAGGTATATGGAGTCACGGTAGCTGAAGTGGAAATAGATATACTGACTGGAGAGCATGAAATATTGCGAGTCGATATTTTGCAAGATGTTGGTAGAAGTATAAATCCAGATCTTGATATTGGTCAAGTAAGTTTTTTTTTTTTTGTGAATACTAATAATGTCTCATCGGTGAGATATGATACAATATTGTTCTTAAAAATCTACCCTAAATATTTCTAAATATTTCTGTAGTGGACTGGGTCTACCTTAGCAATTACGGTAAAACGTTATAATATTCTTCTTATGCATCTTCGAAATCGTAAATAATCGTACCTCTCAATTTTAAAAACAATAATAATTATTCCAAACTAGCCAGAACCTGTACAATGGCAACCAGACTGCTGATAAACATACTATATTTCTAAATACATACATATTACAGATAAATTACACCCAGATACAGAAAAAATCATCATGCTCATCACACAATTATTTGTTTCGGGTGGGAATCGACCCCAAGACCTCTGGCACAGCAGTAACAATCACTAACAACTAGACCAATAGCTTAATTGGTTATTAAAATGACAAAGAATATGTATGCTGTCCATTCGAAACATGTTTCGAATGGTTTTCTGTTAGAAACAGAAGGTCTTTATATGACCGGCAGCGCAAAACCAAAATTTAACTCTTTAGGCCGCAATAAGTATGTTTACAGTTATAAATTGAAGCTTTTGGGTTCTTAGTCCAAGAAACTGTCGCACGGGTGTCAAAGGATAGAACTTTTTTGCACACCAAAAACAAGATAAACAAAGAATACGTTTAATTGATATTGAGTTACAATAACAATCTATTCTAGCCTAAGGTTGTTTCGAATTTTAAAGGTGGAAGGTGCATTTGTAATGGGCCTTGGTTACTGGACGTGTGAAAAGCTGGTCTATGACAAAAAGACTGGAGAACTGCTCACCGATCGTACCTGGAACTACTATGTACCACAAGCCAGGGACATACCTCAAGATTTTAGAGTTTATTTGAGAAAGAATTCCTATTCTACTAAAGTTCTGTTTGGATCTAAAGGTAATGTTAAGTACAGTAATTTACTTTTTGGCAAGTACGCCATTTTACTTTGGGCAATAGTTTTGTCATATTATCGTAGCACACGTCAGTGTGAAAAACTATCATACAAAAAAAAATAGTAAAATTTGTACCTATATGTCTAAGTAAAATTTATAAATTCATGTGATATATATTTCATTAAAAAACATTTAAATATGGTTACATAATATTGTTACCGAAGCCGAAATTGACTCGCGGGTGCCGTCTATGAACGAGTAGAGGAAATCATAGATGGTTCCGAGTACCTAAATTGAGACGCACGCCATCTTTTGACGAATAACCGAACCAAACGGTTCTAAAAGTATCAACAGTGGGCGAGTCAAATAGATAGTACGAGATGTTTCAGGAAAGTTCACGAACTTTCTATGAGAAGTTTTTTTAGTATTAAGGAAGTTGCATTGCGCTAAGGACATTCAGTTCTAGTTGAGCGATACTAAGAGTTAACAAGAGCGAAGTATAGCGAATAGTACACAAGTGAATAGTGAGAATTACTGTAACTGTGACTTGTGTTAATTGCTAAGTATTTAGATAAGTTATGTGTATTTCCTTATAAATTGGTGGATATCCTAATACCAAACGCCGGCTCGTAAATATATATTTAAAATGTAACAATAAATTTGTTCGCAGCATGCAGCGAGCCTCCAATATGCATGACGGTGTCAATACCAATAGCGATCAGAGAAGCAATTGTATCTGCGAGGCAAGAAATTGGTATACCCAGCACAGAATGGTTTAACATTGGTTAGCATAATTATTTATAGGACAATACGAGTCTATGTTCAAACCTTTTTTAGACAATGATAAAATCACAAGCTTATAACAGTGATATAGAATAGGTACTTTATTAAAAAACTGATCTGATTGTAAAAAGTGTAAAAAGTGGCAGTTTAAAGAGTTAATATTTTTGATGTGGTATTGGTCTTTCTCTTTTGTTTTATATACTGCTACTGCTTGATTGGAGAAACACAGCAAAGGTTACGTCACGAGTTGAGCCATTGCGTCATAACGAATGTCTGTTTTAGATCTATCTACTGGCTATCCAGGTCGCTAAATATCAAGTGAAATATTGTAGTAGCATTTTAGCATTTAAAATAATGTCAGAGTTGCATAGCTTGGCACGTCTGTAATCGGACATTTCTTTCACATTTTTTTTACTAGCGTTTTTTAATTAGTTTTAACTTAATTAGTAATTAGTGCAAATGTAAACTGCACGTGGATTTACCATCCGTGAAGGAGAATAAACGTATTTTGCTGTACAGCAAAACGTTTTCTATCTTATTGTGAAGGTACGTTTACTTGAAGATAGTACTGAAAATATATAACAAGAAAATGATAGCTTGAAAAAATAGTTTTCATTTCTTGAATTCAGTAGGGCTTGTGTAGTTTTTCGTCTTTCTAATTTCTACATTACTACATTATTACAAATACTAATTATCGTGGGAGAGCCATGCTTCGGCACGTATGGGCCGGCTCGACCGGAGTGACACCACGGCCTCACTGAAACCGGCAGTGAAGCAAAATTTGCTTTTCGCCGAGTGAGTGAGGTTAACCCTTCCCACTCTTCCAACCTTCCCTCCACCCCTCCCCCATTCCCCTACTCCCACCTTAAAGGCCGGCAACGCACTTGTGACTCTTGGGTTGCAGGTGTCCATGGGCGACGGTAGTCATTTACCGTCAGGTGACCCATCTGCTCGTTTGCCCCCTATGCTATAAAAAAAAGTATCGGTCTTCAGGAAGAGACAACCCTGACTTTTACTTTAGCAATAGGAGTGTAACTCCCTTGACAATTGGTCAAGGGAGTAACGCTCCTGTTGATACTACGTAATAAACTTACTATAGTTTTAAGCTGGATTTTTACATTATATTATAATACTGACTGGCCTGTTGGTCTAGTGGTTAGTGACCCTGACTGCTATGCCCATAGGTCGTGGGTTCGCTTCCCACCCCAGCCTGGGTGTTCTTTGCGTCCGTTGTTTGTATGTTTGTAAAGTCCCCCGCGACACAGGAGTAATTCCTAATGCGGGAGTTGTCTTTAAAAAAAAAAATAAGTACTGTTGAAATGTTCTTAAAGCAAAATAATGAAATTTTACGAATGTACTACTGTCGTTTTTGTTCCAGATGGCCCTTACACAACTGAAGAGATATGTCTGGCATGTAAAACAAGAAGTGAAGACCTTAGGTTTCATTAGATTAAAAAACCCTATTTTTCCAAACGAACATCAAAGAGCTTCTCAATAAGAGGCTCTTTAATTATGTGCCTATGTAACAGCAAAATAATTGAAACTGAACTTATGCATAATCTTGTAGCTATAACAATATGCTGGTTAGCAAAATTAACTAATTGACTTTTTTTTAAACTATTGAAAATAATGTTTAAGGTAATAAATGTTCATAATATCTACGTAATTATTTGTTTTATTTTACACGTCAAATCAAATCAAATCAAAATCATGATTTTAATTAAACCATTATGGGTATTTTTGAATTGTCAGGAGTAGTAGTCAGTTAGACTAAGTCAGTCGTGAAGCTAGTTGCCTGTTCCAATTCGTAGATCCAGTGGAGAAGAACAGGTAAGAAACTCCGTAACGTAAATAAATGATTAGTAGTAGTAGTAGTAGAGTAGTAGAGGCGCATAATGACTCTTTGCAGATCACTATAGACTTTTTAACACGCTTTTATTAGCTTTGTATGTGTGTACGAGTATGTTTGTGACGGAATCTCTGAACGTTGTTTTCACCCCTCCAAAATGTCAGATTATTTTAATCTTTGCACATTTATCCAGGACCAGTGACAATACAATAATTAAAATAGTTTGTTCCATTATCCTGACCAGGATCTTCGATTTTTTATATCCGAAGACACGGATTTGTTTTGCACCAAGTACGCGTTTAAAATAAATATTCCGTAGAGGGAGCCTGAGAAACGGCGACAAAATCCGAGGAAGGCGCAGGCGCACAATTACCCACTCCCATCACAAGGAGGTAGTTACAACCTTAATAAATTATAATTGAATTAATTAAAAACCACGCGTTAATGATAAATTGAACTAAAAAGTGAAAAATAAACAATCATTAATACTAAACGAAAAACACGCTTTAATAGAAAACCAAACTAAAAAAATATTAATTTATTTATTGAAAATTATTTTCTACTTTTTAGTTTAATCACAGTATACGTATATACAGTATTGTGACTCGGCCCTTTCCTTGAAATAATTACCTACAGCCGGACGGTACGTAAACACGCGATAGGGCTGCCCATAATTTCATTTACCTACTTGAGTTTCTTTCTAGGTTTGTAATTGTAAATATTATATTTTATTGTTTTATTAAAAAATATGAAAATTCGTTGTAAATGAAATGAGTAGTAAGTAGATACCTACCATTTTTTACTTTCATAATCATTTCACAATAATATTTTGTCTAATTCAATAATATATGTATGTAGCTAAATACATAAGTAAATAGATAGCTTAGCCTAGGAACTACCTACTAGTTTTTTTATCGCGAGCTTGGGTAAGTCACTCGTGTGTCACTTTTGTCACCCTATCTACTTATTAATGCAGGTATTTTACTCGGTGGAAAAAGCGAAATACGTACCTATTAAAAAGAAACAAATTACGTACTAGTAGGTACATAAACATTTTTTTTAGTCTTATCTTTTAGAGTTTCCAGGTAACTTAAAAAATGTTATCTCTGGGTGCGTTTTTGAAGAATTCAAGCAACCAAAAACAGCACAATATAGTCTATAATTTCTATTTGCCATATAAAGTACTTAAGTAATATTTTATTTCAATGAAATATACTAACTTACTTACTGCTTAAAAAACGATCACACCGTTCATTCGTCACTGCGGAGCATTCGCGACTGTTTGCGAACCGAGTGTTAACCGAACGCAAGGCGTGTAGGTATGTCTCGCGATCCGACCGTTTGTATGAAGATACAATACTGTGACAGTGTCAGATACATATTATTGTTAAACGACATGCAAATATTAAATTAGTTTTAAATATCAAATGTGATTAAGTAATAGATAAGCAAAGTTTTTTTCATTTGAATAAATTTTATACTGAGTATAGTTTTTCTCACCCAGAAAAAGATTTTAATTGTTTTAAGTATCACGAATAGTATGAGTATTATTAAGTCCACACTTAATATTAGATAAAACAAATTAATACTTATAATAATATGTAATAAATCTTTGGTCTTATTGACTCAACACAAAACTGTCTGTCTGTAGTTCGGATGACGCGGTTCCTATAATTTGGCATCTTGAAGCTGATCTGATGATGAAGCCAGGAGGTGGATAATGGAACTATTCAGTGGCTTCTAATAAACGCCTTGAGCTTGGACTCATATGGTTCATTTTAACGAGTCAAACGAGTGAAACGTTATCAAGAGTTATATTTAATTTCCTTCCTAATCAGAATGCTAAGAAGATTAGGGAACGTATCATCACTTCATCATGGCGAAAATGTGATGAAGATATTACAGTTTCAGCAGATCACCAGGGAATATCAGCACAAGAAGAGGGTTATAAACGAAGAGATGACAAGGGGCGTCTGTGATCATGTCATATCATTTTCAAAGCAAGGTCCAGAGTTCCAAAATACGTTTACGGGTAAGAGTTAGGAGTTTTTTCTTTAAATATGTTTCAGTACTGTATATGCCATATTTTATTCATGAACAACTTTATTAAAGAAAAAAAAAGTAGATTTTTACTATTTTGTTAGATTCTTTTAAATACTTGGTTTACGGCCTAAAGTTTTTTTTTTTAACAGAACGGACGGGTCACCTGTTGGTAAGTGACTAACGCCTGCCATGGGCACCTGCAACACAAAAGTCACAAGTGCGTTGCCAGCCTTTAAAGTGGAAGTAGGGAAAGAGGGGGAAGGGGCGGGAGAGGGAAGGGCTAAGGTTTAATTTTCGATATCCGTTCCCCGTAGTTTCACTCACGTTGATGGTTACTGATCCGCTCCTAAGAGTCGCAGCGATGTTACATAGGCCTTCTTCAATTAATACTAGATTCCACACAAAAAGACTTTTTAGAATTCAACTAGTAGCTCCAGAGATTAGATTTAAACAAACAAACAATCAAACCAAAAAATCAACAAATTAAAATCAAAATTATTTATTTCAAATAAACCCATTGTAGGTATTTTTGAATTATCAGGAGTAGGAGGCAGTCAGTATAAATCAGTAACTGAATAAATTAATTAATAAATAAGAAAGTCCAAGGACACCCTTGTTTAACATGTTTTTTACAAGGCAAAAAAAATCTTCAGCTTTATTATATTTGTATGTCACCGTAAGGTTGTGAACATCGTTAAATACTGTAATCACTCACTCGGCGAAAACATTGCGTCACTGTCGGTTTTCTGTGAGGCTGTGGTAACAGTCCGGTCGAGCCGGCCCATACGTGCCGAAGCATGGCTCTCCCACAGTTATACACTAAATACGGCTGTGAGCCGGCTTTAGAGCATTGGGTCATATTTTTCATGTGGTAGCAGCAGTATTAGGTGGTGATCGCCTGACACGAATTCTTCCGTTTTATTATTTTATTTACAGTGAGCGCAAAGTTGAACTTTCCAATATAATCCAAATACCTACCTACCGTGTTATCGTGTTGTAAGCGCACTAGACCGACAAGTAATTCATTGTGAATTAATTAAAAAACACTTACGTAGTATTATTGGTATCTGCTACGGATAACTTTTATTTTTTAGGATGTATGGATGTGTGGATGTATGGATGTGTGGATGTGTGGATGTGTGGATGTATGGATGTGTGGATGTATGGATGTATGGATGTATGGATGTTTGTTACTCTTTCACACAAAAAGTACTGAACCGATTGCGATAAAACTTGATATGTAGATAGCTGGAGATCTGGATTAACACATAGGCTACTTTTTATATTAACACGGCATTGGGAGTTACGCGGGTAAAACCGCGGGGCGCAGCTAGTGTACAATATATTTAATGCTTCCATTCCTAACCAAATGAGACATCCTTCTAACAATAAACGGTATCCAGCTTGTTTCACTAGTGAGATAGTAAAAGATATTAAGAAAAAAGCCAAGCTCCATAAACAATGGTAACTATCAAAATATCAAAGTACATATGAGGAATTTTATTTATTACGCTCGGAATTAAAAGTCAGAATCCAAACAGCTCACAAATCTTACTCTAATGGTTCAAAATAATATAAAAAATAGTCCATAACAATTTTGGCAGCACATATCTATGAGATCGAAAGGTGGCTTCGAACCAAGTGTCACATACAACGGAGAATCTCGTTTAGGTGTCAAAGCGGCTCAGGCATTCGCACAATATTTTGCTAGTGTATTCTAGCCGGATGTACCCAAATTAAATTCAAATTATGTGAACGTGAATTACGAAAGAGTTAATATACGTTATTCCCCATTATACCCCTATCCCCCTCTTCCCCCCCTCTTCCCCCCTCTTCCCCCCTCTTCCCCCCTCTTCCCCCCTCTTCCCCTATTACCACCTTAAAGGGCGGCAACGCACTTGTGACTCTTAAGTTACAGGCGGTAGTCATTTACCATCAGGTGACCCGTCTGCTCGTTTGCCCCTTATAGCACAAAAAAAAAGCTATATTAGGTCCTTAGTCCTGAGGAGATACCCTCAGGACGTGAATTGGGCTATTGACAAACTTAAAGCCAGTATCTCGATCGGTCCTGATAACATACCTGCTTATACATATTCATTAGATGAACTATTCCTTGTAAAATAATTATTTTGGTGTACAATAAAGTTTATTCTATTCTATATACTCAACGGATGCAAGGCCACTGTCATAATTCCCTTGTGTCATTTTTTCAACGTATCTGTCTCATCAGGTGTATATCCTAGACAATGTAAATTTCCGTGGATAGCCACAGACAGTATTGCTAAAGTTTTTTGAGCATATTCTCCACACTGTAATTTATAATAGCTACAGCTGCCAGCCGCTAAATGGTTAATGGTTCATGTTACTGTATGCAGGCCCAGATCGCGAATTCAGACTAGTAGATTTGAAATGCAAGGATTCCCTGTTAAAATGACCTATATTAAATTATTGTTTCAGTTGGAAGCGAAGTGAGTTCAAGCGTGACGCTCTTGGATTATGTTCGTGACAGTCTGCAGTTGCGCGGTACCAAATACTTGTGTCGGCAGGCAGGCTGCGGGGCTTGCATCGTCAGCGCTCGCCGACCAAACGGACAACTTTATGCTATCAATTCGGTAAAAATGAACCTTTATCTAAATAATTTATTAAACAATACGAACCATGACCACGTCAATGTATACCTGGGTCGTTCATTCACTAACACTAACTTATTAACTGGATTAATATTGACCTAAAATATTCAGATTATCTTTTTACCTTTTTTTGTTAAACAAGAACCGGTAGCATTTCATAGAATATATATATATAATAGTAATATGCCTTAAAAATGAAATAAAGACGAAATTTGCGTTTTCTGAAATAACAAATTTACTTTTATTCATAAAACAATTAAATATAAAGTTTTAACATAATTTTCACATTCTAAACAGAGTAACTTACCTGAAATAACAAAAAACAACATTTAAAGCCTTTACTTCTAGTTCAGTTAATCTATTTACTTTTATTTAAATAGGAAACTATTTGACACCGCCATCTACTTATTACTCGAGATCTATAGATAATAAAACCATAAAGAAAAGGAACGACACTAGTGTAGTGATATTCTTTACATCTCCCACCCTCGGAGAGAACAAATCAAATTGATTGTTCGATTAGAGCCAACCCTCACTGGAGATAACTTTGTAACGTGGTAGAAGTTTGACTCTGCCTTCTTATGTCCAGCATCAACTTCATAGATTGAATTTGAAATCTTTCTTAGGATTTTGTATGGTCCAATCCTTAATTCATCCATTTTCTTCCTATTTAGTCGGTTTCCGTTTTCTACATATACTCTATCACCTACTTCGAATTTATATTCTTCTCTATGAAGATCATATATTTTTTTATTATAGTTGTGAGATTTTATTGAATTTTCAAATGCTAGTTCTCTGTCTCTTTTGAGATCTTCTATTGTGCATCTTGATTTCAATTCCTGTGGCAAAATATCCATTTTTTCCCCTTCCAACAGATATTTTGGAGTAAACTTAGTGACTGTATGTTCTGTTTCGTTATATTTTTCTACACATTTTTGTGCTATAGTGGTCCATGCTGTTTTCTTGTCCCCTTCGTTTATTTTGCACCTTATCCTATTAACTAAAGTTTGGTTTAACCTTTCATTAAGTCCATTTGAAAAAGGTGCGTCAACAGCAGTGAAAACCAGTGTTATATTTTTCTTTTTTAGGAAGTCTTTAAATTCTTTGGAATTTATGCCAGGGTATTGGTCTGTTAATACCATATCAATGCTGTTGCTTTGCGTCACATTTTTTATCAACTTGATAAAATCATTGGAGTTTTGATTTTTTTGACGTCAAAATATAAGCATATCGTGTGAAATGATCGACCAGGAGATGTAAGTATTTTTTTGTAGACCGTGATCCTCCAAACCCTCCAATTGTATCAATTGATATAATTTCAAATGGGCGTGTTGCTGGGCCTAAATGTGACATCAAACCAAATTTTGGATTCCTTCTTGATTTGTTTTTTATACAAATGTCACATTCATCACAAATTTTCTCAATATTTGTGATGATATTCTTTGCTGTATAGAAAGGGGTTATTTTATTTATCATCTGGGTTCTCCCAATATGGCAGTAAGTATTGTGGACATCTCTAATTAGTGTTTTGCTAAATGCTTCTGATAGTATAATTTTTTTACTTCTTTTATTCGTTTTGTAATAAATGTTATTCTCCAGTATAAACTTTGATTTTCCATCTTGTAAGTTTAGATTTAAGTCTTGGTCCTTTTTTATATCTTCTATATTTATTAAGTTTACAACTTTTAAAAAATCTTCAGTATTGTCATGAGGTTCTAAGACTGGATTTCTGCTTAAGCAGTCTGCTTCTTGATTTGACTGTCCCGGGTTATATTTTACCTTAAAATTGTATTGGGATAAATAATATGTCAAATCACCTAGTTCCTCATCAGTTCTAGACTTGATATTTAGATTCTCTAATGGTTTATGATCTGAGTATACTATAAACTCTTTATTCATAAGCCAGTGTTGCCAATATTTTACAGCTTCCTTAATTGCCAGACATTCTAAATATATTGCCTTCTTTTTCTTTTGAGTGTCTGTCAATTTTTTTTAAAAATAAAATACAGGTTTATTTTCTCCGTTTTCATCTTCCTGTTTTAACACAGCTCCCACTCCTTTAATACTGGCATCAGTGTAAATTTTTATTGGTTGTTCTGGGTCAAATATTTTTAGAATTGGTTTCGAGCATAGTAATTCCTTTATTTTATCAAATGACTTCTGGCATTCTTTGGTCCATATAAATTTCACATCTTTCCGTAATAAATTGTGTAGTGGTTCAAGGATAATTGCATTGTGTGGTACAAATTTATGATAAAAGTTTACTTTCCCAAGGAACTGGCGTATATTTTTCTTTGTTTCTGGAATGGGGAAGTTCCTGACAGCTGTTAAATAATCTTTGAGAGGTCTAACTGAATTATTTTCTATTATGTGTCCCAAATACTTGGCATGATTGTTTGCAAAAGTGCATTTCGAGAATTTCAGTCTAAATCCTTCTGTTTGTATTGCCTCAAGTAGTTTTGATACATGTATTATGTGTTCCTCGAAACTTTTAGAGAACACTAAAATATCGTCGATGAAATTCACTGCAAAATCTGAGAGTTTATATTTTCTTATTATATTTCTCAGTATTCTTTGGAAAATAGCCGGAGCTGTCTTTAAACCAAATGGGAGGCATGTCCACTGGAAATGGCCTTCTTGCGTGACAAATGCCGTCTTATATCTATCTTGAATTTTCAACGGAATGGCCCAAAACGCTGAATTTATATCAAAAGTGGAGTAATACTCACAGTTTACAGTCTTTACCATCAAGTCTTCAATCAAGGGGAATGGCTGTGATTGAGGTATAACAATTTTGTTCAATTCCCGGAAATCTATACACAGTCTTGATCTTTTTCCATCTTCTTTCTTATACGCCAGGGTAACCGGAGCAGCAAAAGGGCTATATGATTCCTCAATTAAGTTGTTCTTTAATAGTTTTGATATTTGATTTTCAATTTCTTTTCTATCATCGGCTGTGCATCTGTATGGGCGCTTGCAGCAATATTTATCTACCATCAAGTCTATGTGAGCTTCATAATCTCGTACCGTGCCAACGTCGTATTTGTCCTTAGCAAAGACTGGTTTGTATTTTTTAATTAATTCATCAATTTCAGTTTGTTTACATAAATCTAGGTGGTTCATTGAAATTTCGAATTCACTGAAGTCAATATGTTCATTGAAATTTACTTCACATCTGTTTATATGGTTTATTTCTTGTTTCCGTACCCCAGGGTATAGAGAAACATCTTGTTCATTTTTGTCACCTAGTACATCAGGAATTTCGACATTCATTAATTCTTTAATAAAGTTTTTATTTTTTTTATCCTCTTCATTGTCGACTTTATTCTCTTTTTGTTGATTATTACATTGTATTATATTCAACTCTTCATTTTGTGTTAATTTAAATTTTTTTATACAATCCAAACCAATGAGAAAATCATAGTGAAAATTCTCATTATCTATAACAAAAATATTCATTTCTCTTTCTATGTTGTATATTTTTATTTTCAATGTTACCATACCTTTTGTTTTCTTTTCACCATTAATAGTTTTCAGATTAGCTGTTTGTTTATTAAGTGTGTCTTCTTTTTTTTCATGTATTTTCAATAATTTTGCATTAATTAACGACACATTCGAACCAGAATCATAAATTGCGGTAACTTTTAATGTGTCATTTAATAATAACTTTACTTTTATTAATGGTGGTACTTCTAGTTTTTTTGGATTCTCCTTATTTAATTCAATTTCTAATTCAGAGTTATTCACACTTTTCATAACTGATTTCTGATTTTTCCCATTAAACCAGCAGGTTTCCTCAGGATGAAAATGTTTCCCTTTTTTCTCAGTGATACAAATTTGGCATGGTTTTTTTTCTTTATTTTTTTTTGTTTTTATGTCAGAGTATGTGTAGTTCTTTTTTTCATATTTGTTTCTCCCAACAAAATGTTCTAATTTTCCTATCTCATTATAGAGATCTTCGGTTTCTTGTAACGTCTCTCGGTCAATTTTATCACTTAGATAGTTAGGCAGGCCTGCGGCTATAAGATCTATAAGAGTACCAGTATCAATCGTCTTTCTAACCTCTAATAACAATTTTTCTTTTTTCAAAGCATACTCAAGCAAAGAACCTGTTTGATATTTAAAACCAAGAGCATATCTGATCGGCGACCAACCTTTGTTTCCAAACGTTTCACAGAAGTTTTTTTCCCATTTAATCCACTCTGATTCTACTGTAAATTTCATTAACATACAACTGTACCAATTCACACTTGAATATTCTAAAAATTGTTTTAATATTTCAATTTTTTTTCTGTCTTCATCAATATGAGAACGTTCACATTCTTTGTTGAAATCTTTAATCCATTGGTGAGCATTTGCATTTCTACCAGTAAATTTTTCAATCACAAAATCTTTTGAAATTTTCCCTAAATTTTGAGTTTCAGATTTTTTTTGTTTTTCTTCGAGTAATTTCTCTAATAATTTCTCCAATGTTTCATTTGAGCTTGTAGGTAAAGATTTTTGATCATTGATGTTTTCCATAATCTCTTCAAGGTAAAAATCATTAAACTGTATATTTTGTTCTCCATCTAAATATGTCTTTGATATGTCATCAGTTAAAGTTATCCATATTTTCCTTGTCTGATGTCTTTTATTCAATGTTTTTCTTATCTTGGCATAGTTAGATGTATTGGTTATTAATTGATGTAAATTTGCAGGTTGATATTCGGCCGGTATGGCAAAAGTTTGACCATCAGGTGTTCCAATTGAGGTTATGCAAATAATGTTTGATTTTCCATCTGATGCTGTTTTCACTCAGAAATCAAATCTTAACTTCTCCATACTTCATGAAATATTTGCAGAAAATGTTGTTTTATAATAGTAATATGCCTTAAAAATGAAATAAAGACGAAATTTGCGTTTTCTGAAATAACAAATTTACTTTTATTCATAAAACAATTAAATATAAAGTTTTAACATAATTTTCACATTCTAAACAGAGTAACTTACCTGAAATAACAAAAAACAACATTTAAAGCCTTTACTTCTAGTTCAGTTAATCTATTTACTTTTATTTAAATAGGAAACTATTTGACACCGCCATCTACTTATTACTCGAGATCTATAGATAATAAAACCATAAAGAAAAGGAACGACACTAGTGTAGTGATATTCTTTACATATATTTTTTCCGAAATCATCTTACTCAACATTACTACAGTGCCACTGAGGTTACAAAATGCTATCTTGCAAAAATTGTGTAATTTAACTGCACGAAAAGCGCAATGGTTTAAGTGGTCGCCTTGCCATTTGTGTGATACACAAATAGTTGTTCCAAGTCTGGGTCTTCTTTGTTTCCATTTTTCAAATTAATGTTTGTGAAGGAACAGTGAATGAGCGACACAGGAATATTCCAAATGCGGGAGTAAAGTTTTATATAAAAAACATATAACTACTTAAACTAAAACAAAGATTGTATTTTGTTTTTTAAATATACTTAATAAAGATAAATATGTTAAGATACTTATCTTCATGGTTAAAGAAAAAAAAAGTGTGAAAAAGTGTGTGTAAAAAAAAAAAGTTAAAGAAAAAAAAAAAAAAAAAGTGCACCGATAAACACTGAAGTGTTTACCGGTGCACTTCACACACCTAGGTTCCTTTGAACAATATTTATGGGTATGGCCATATGCTTGGCACCTTTTGCACTGTGGGATTAACTGGTGAACCAAGGACTGCACAAAGTCAATAGCAACAAAGCCTAAATGTGTTCACTGTGGCGAACCAAACCCGGCTAATTATAGAGGGTGTATAGTAGCTAAAGAACTACAAAACTTAAAAAATAAAGCCTCCCAGAAAAAGGAGCTTCACCTAACATCCTAGCCACTGGTGCTGAGAGACAACCGTTACGTCCTACTCATAGAAAGGTAACAAATAATGTGTCTTATGCGCAAATGACAAAAGCACCGCAGCAACAGCCACAGCCATCGGAGCCCCCGAAGTCTGGAAATACTACTACAGATAAAAATATAAATAAAATTCTAAACATGTTAACCTCCTTTGACCAAAGGTTGAGAAACATAGAAAGTATACAACTACCTATTCGTCCAAAACAAAAATGACAAACACACTAAAAATTATGACATAGAACGCAAATGGACTCCTAAAGCACCGGAACGAGTTGCAGGCAGTCTTATCAACAGAACAAATTGATGTGTGCCTAATATCGGAATCTCATTTTACAAGAGAATCCTTTATTCACATAAAAGGCTATAAAGTATATCATGCACTTCATCCCAACAACAAAGCGAGCGGAGGAAGTGCCATCATTATTAAAGAGAGCATCTACCATTACTTAGAACACAAATGCGAAGAACAGTTCGTACAAACTATAGCCGTTGTAGTCAAAACCAAACTTCATGATATTACCATAGCAGCTGCATACATTCCACCTAAGTATGCGCTGAAAACAGAGCAGTAGGTACAGGAATCTATTGAAAGTTCTTGGTAACACATTCATATTAGGAGGTGACTTCAATGTAAAGAACACACATTGGGGGTCCAGACTAACTAACACCAAGGGTAAGGAATTGCTATGTGCTATCAGAGAAATCAAGTGCAATGTAATTTCAACAGGGAAGCCCACCTATTGGCCTACTGATATAAGAAAAAAACCAGATCTGATTGACTTCTTCATTTACAAGAATCTGTCAGATACATACCTTAACATAGAAGAAGGGTATGATATGCATTCCGATCATTCGCCTATTATATTAACTCTAAGCAAGACAATTATACAAAAAGAAAGCAACCCAAGTCTAGTAAACAAAAACACTGACAGGGAGAGCTTTCAATTTGATTTAGATTACAGTATAGACCTCAAAGTACCACTCAAAAACAAACAGCAAGTAGATAAACAAGTAGCAAAATTTGTTACCGACATCCAACGCTGCGCCTGGCAAAATACACCTGTCATGAAAACAAGAGTTGTAACCCACAGATATCCAGTAGAAATAAGAAATCTTATAGCCATAAAGCGAGTCCAGAGACAAAAGTAGCAAAGATTTAGATATCCGCCTGACAAAACACTGCTCAATAAACTCACAAAAAGATTAAGCAGAGCAATTCAGGAGTTTCATGATAATACTACAAATGATTACCTTAGCCAACTATCAAGTAATGGAACATCATATTACTCACTGTGGAAAGCCACTAAAAGCTTAAAAAAGCCTACCATTCACGTTTCACCTATTAAAATAGATGGGAAATGGGCCATAAGTAATGAACAGAAAGCGACTGTATTTGCAGAGCATTTAGAGCAAATTTTTCAAACGAACAGTGAGGAAAGCTTTGAAAACATAGCAAAAAATTGACTAAAAAGAAATCGCCGGGATACGACCTTATCACTGGAGAACTTCTCCAAAATCTTGCACGTAAAGCCATAGTAAAACTTACAACCCTCATCAATGCCACATTTCGACTAATACATGTGCCTAGTATGTGGAAAGTTGTCGAAGTTATCATGATCCCTAAACCAGGTAAACCACCGTGTGAAGTAACATCATACAGACCCATATCGCTTTTACCAATCATATCAAAATTATTTGAAAAATTACTACTCAGGCGTTTGAAACCACCAACCAATTCGGTTTTAAAGAGAAACATTCCACAATAGACCAAATACACAGAATTACCAATGTTATTGAAAAAACATTAGAAGAAAAGAAAGTTTGTTCTACAGTATTTCTGGATGTAGCTTAGGCGTTTGATAAAGTGTGGCATAGAGGTCCTATATACAAATTAGGTAAAATGCTTCCAAAACAGTTTGTGGACATTTTAGAATCTTACTTAATAGAGAGGACATTTAGAGTGAGACATGAGGATGCTTATTCAGATATCAAATAAATAAAAGCTGGGGTACCAGAGGGAAGTGTTCTTAGACCTACCCTGTACCTATTGTATACCTGCGATATCCCTGAAACAAAAAACAGTACCATTGCTACCTTTGCAGATGACACGGCTATCATGGCTACAGGCGTCACTCACAAAGAAGCAGTGGAGAAGGTACAAACTGCCGTCAATGCCATCACCGATTGGACAAAAAAATGGTGAATCAAATTAAATGAGTCAAAATCAACTCATTTAGATTTTACAAACCAACGATCTAATCAAATACCGGTTTATATTAACAGTCGTGTAATACCATATGAAAATACGGCGAAATACTTGGGTATGACGCTAGACGCAAAACTTCGCTGGTAGGCTCATTTCAAAAAGCAACGCCAAGCCTTAGACCTACGCTACAAAAATATGTACTGGCTACTTGGTAGACATTCTACTTTGTCAGTTTATAACAAAGTAGTTTTATATAAGCAAGTACTCATGCCTGTATGGACATATGGCATTCAACTTTGGGGCTGCACAAAACGAACTAACGTTGAAATCATTCAAAGATTCCAAAATAAGGTACTTCGGAGTATAGTAAATGCTCCCTGGTACGTTAGAAATGATGACATCCACCGAGACCTAGGAGTAGATCTTATTAGTGAAGTTATAAAACAATACGCTGAAGCACATGAACAAAGGCTTCTTCAACATGTGAACGTTGAGGCTATCCAGCTCCTTGACACCACGGACATAGTCAGAAGACTAAAAAGAACTAAGCCCTTTGAGTTAGTTTAGTGAAGTTAGTGTTAAGTAGTGCAGTGAGTGTTACTCTTCGTTACTCTTAAAGAACACAAGACAAAATGTCTTTCCATGATAATAGAGACCATAAGAAAAGTGCCAATGGACACATTCTTAACTTTGTAAGTTTTTAGCAAATTAAGTAAAATTTAAATTACTTATTAGCCTCAAGGTCTAGATTGTAATTGTTATGAGTAACCGTTTATTATTACGAGTACATCATAATAATAAAAAAAACCGTACTTAGACACGATAGATATCACACGTTCCAAGTAATGATGATAAGTAAGGTAGATAGATAGATGTGCTGGATGAAGGAAAAAAAACGTGTCTGCGCATCGTCCGGGAGTGGATAAGTATTACCTCTGTCGAACATTTGGTCTGCTTGACCATTAACAAAGAAGAATATAAGGAGCTGACGGCCAACCTACAGGAATTAAAAGGCACTTAAAGAAGAAAAATTGATTTGTTAGTGGGGGTAATTCTTTCACATACACAAGACCCGATTACCGTTTTACGTTTTGAAATATGTGTGTGTGGGTATTTAATAGACCTCCACCTACCGCTTCGGGGATAAAAGCGTCAGTGTATGTACCTATGTGTACGTATGTGTCGATTTTTTATGAGATTGTTAATAGTTATATAATTTGTATGATGATTTGACAAGAATTAAAAAGTCCTCAATACAAGCTCCTATTTAGCTAAGAGTTTTCTGTAATAAATACCGAAAAATATTGTATTATTTTTCCACAGTGTATTATACCGATTACCGCATGCCATGGCATGGAGATAACGACGATAGAAGAAGTTGGCAACAGAAAAAAGGGTTATCACCCTACCCAAACGACACTTGCAAAATACAATGGCTCCCAATGTGGATACTGCTCGCCTGGGTGGATTATGGCAATGTACAGGTATCAAATAAGTAAAATAATAATAAGCCCACATTAACTTGGTCCCCGTAAATGTGGTCATAACCAGCCAAAGAGCTGATAAAAATAATAATAACTTAATACATCTCACACACGCCCATCCCAAACTAGGCAGAGCCTGTACTATGGTAACCAGACTGCTGATGCACATACTTATATATTTCTAAATATATACATATTAAAGACAGCCAACTACACCCAGACGCAGAAAAAAATATCATGCTCATAACACAATTATTTGTCCTGGGTGGGAATCGAACCCACAACCTCTGACTCAGCAGTCAGGATCACTAACCTCTAGACCATCAGGCCAGTCAATGTATTGGTATATTTACTATAGAATTTAATACTCAATGAAACGGAGACTAAATCATGTATACAGAAATTGTTGTGTTTTTCAGCTTGCTTCAGAGCAACAAGAACCTCACAATGGTAGAAATAGAAAAATCTTTTGCTAGCAACATATGTAGATGCACTGGCTACAGATCTATACTTAATGCTTTTAAAAGGTTTGCTACAGACGCTTCTGATAAAATTTCAATTACCGATATAGAAGATTTGACACAATGTACAAGCAATTGTCGGTCTTGTGACCAACTCTGTGAAAAAGATGATAATGATTGGTGTTTAGTGTCTGCAAAAGATTTAGATAACAGAATTCTTAAAATAAATTTGAAGGATGGGAAGACTTGGTACCGAGCTACTACAGTGTATGATATTTTCTCTGTCTTAAAGAGTGAAGGATGTGATTCATATAAACTGGTTTGTGGCAATACAGCTAAAGGTATTGTTAACTTATTATATTTTATATCAAAGACTCTAAGACTTTTAAACATATCCTAAAGTAGTTCTAAATAGTAAACTGCAAAATAATTGTCAATAATAAGAAGAAAATATTGATACTACTTTGGTTTTTTGTATGTAGGAGAGCTTTGGTAATAATGCGATATTTCTTTACAGGAGTTTATCCCAACGATGATGTGATTGATAATCCTCGTGTATTGATTGATGTGAGTGATGTACACGAACTAAAGGGTCACATTATTGATCAGAACCTGATTCTAGGCGCGGGTAATACCTTGACTGAAGTATTAGAGAAATTTGAAGTCATCTCCAAAGAAGAATATTTCAGTTATTTAAAGATATTGAATGATCACATTAGATTAGTTGCCCACATTGCAGTAAGAAATGTAAGCAACTTATTCCACTTATTTTAAAAATTTCATCAAATTAAAGTACTTAAATTTATTTGAAGTTAACAACTTTGAATGTTTAAGCATATAATTCAAAAAATGTGATAATGTGAGATATTTGCAGAGAGGTTCAATAGCAGGCAACTTGATGATCAAACATCGGCATAATGAATTTCAGTCTGACATATTTCTGTTGCTTGAAACAGTTGGAGCACAGTTGACTTTAGGTAAGATATCCATGGCTTAAAACGTCATTGTAATTTTTTATTGGTTCTCCTAACAATGTTGATGATATTATAAGCTGAAGCTTTTGACATTTATGTAACGACATTGGCGTAACTTTAACTTAAAAGTATGAGAAATAACTAAGTTATATCTAAATGTCTTTCTATTTTGCTGGTATAAAGTACTACTGCTACATTTGTAAATTATAAAAATAATGATTATGTTAAGACTTTACTCTGCGAGGGCTAAAACACCGAGAAAAAACGCCAGATATCTTATAGTGTTATGATAAAGCTGGCGATATCGTAATACGATGCTTTAGTATCATAAACGTAGAATGCTAAGTATTCTACGTCTACTTCCGCCGCAGATATGAGTAATTCAAGCCTAGATATTACATATATGCTTCTTTACTATACATATTATAAACTCCAACGGCCGGCATAACATTAAATGGTCAGAAATGAAAGTAAACGTTTCTATTTTTGATCATCCAATGAAATGCAAGACAACGCCCGCGGATTTCAATGTCATGACACGATGTCCTATTTGTGATACCATCTAGACGTCTTCGACACAACACCACATCGTGACCTGATGTTGCATCGTGGCAAAACGTCATGCCATATAAATGTTTTTTGACTTTTAGTTTATAATTAAATAAATTATAATGTTTATTGCCTTTGCAGTTCTTTCAACCGGAGTAACACATATCGTTACAATGCAGAAATTTCTTCAGCTCAATATGAAAGGAAGTATCGTTATGAATGTTATGCTACCTCCGTTAAACTGCAAGAATAAATTGATTACTTTAAAGGTAATGGACACTTTTCTTTACTGCTCTGGAAGGAAGGAGTGCGCTAGTCCAAAGTAGACCGTAGTAGTATTTTACTGCGGAGAAATTATTATTTTTTTTTAAATACTATTCCCGCATTAGGAATTACTCCTGTGTCGCGGGGGACTTTACAAACATACAAATGACGGACACAAAGAACATCCAGACTGGGGTGGGAATCGAACCCACGACCTATGACATAGCAGTCAGGGTCACTAACCACTAGGCCAAGAGGCCTAGTGGTTAGTGACCCTGACTGCAATTGCTTCTCTAAAAGCCTTAGCTTTATTGTGGAATACAATTTACACCTCTTGCCATTAGCATCAACATAGCCTACTGAGTACACAGAAGAACGATGAAGATTGTCAATGTGTGAAAACTTGCAACCTCCGAGTCTTAAAAAAGTTTTGGTTGATCTACCGTTAAATGACGATTATTCTGAACAATTATTGATTGTGATAATTCTTCCATTAAATTTTCTATCATTGCACCGTTTACAGGGCGTCTATTCATACATTTTAATACAGGAGCAGTCCTATACTATGCAGTTTAAAAAGGATTTCCTTTCACGGACAATCTAATTCTGCAACTGTCCTAACTATGTAAATAAATTATATGTTTTACTTCGATTATACCTACTACTTGTTTCTAGGAATTTACCGAAACATTATTTTCAAATATACATATACATATTGCGAAATACGGTGTAGGTAAGTTGCTTTTTCACATGTTCAATATTTTTACATCAATAGGAATAGTTTGTAAGACATAACAAATAACTGTCTGCATATCCCAAATAGGTAAGAAGAAAAATTGTATAACTGATAAATAAAAACTAACGGTATATTTTTACAGGTAATGCCACGCTCCCAAAACGCACACGCTATAGTTAACGCTGGTTTCCTTTACAAGTTAAACGATAAAAATATTGTGCAGCAAGCTAAAATAGTCTTTGGAGGCCTATCACCAAAATTTGTAAGAGCATCAGCAACGGAAATTTTTTTAGAAGGAAAATCATTATTTATAAATGACACTTTGCAAGGGGCGCTCAAAATTCTTAATTCTGAATTGATTGTAACTGCTGACCCACCTGAACCTTCAGAAGCTTACAGGAAGAAACTGGCATTGGGATTGTTTTATAAGGTAACAAGATTATTATTGTAGTTAATTTATTGTTATTATTATACTGTATTGTCTTGTATTTAATTTGGTACGAGTGAATAGTTGTGATCAAGTAAATTAAATGAAATTTATTTACTTGGACATGGTGTTAAATTTAGTTAATAGTCCTTGCGATACATCTATATATTTAATTGAATAATTAATTAATTATTACTCATGACTAACTTTTCATTTATACTTGCAACTTTTAGGGCTTACTTGAACTCTGTCCAAATAAAATCATTCATCCTCGTTTTAAGTCTGGATTGATCAGACTTCATGAAGTTCGAATGCTGTCTAAAGGTAGCCAAGTATATGACACGGATCCTAAAACCTGGCCTGTCAATCAACCAATACCGAGGAGGGAAGGTTTGGTAAGCAAAAGCTAATATGTTTCTTATCTTCCATCTCTCATGTTTTTCTTTTCTTCTTTTAAATTTTTTCCATAATTTTCAGTTTCCCTATTGTCATATTCTTTTTCTAGTTTATTCACTTTTAATTTTAAAAACATAATAGCACACAACAAAATGATGTGATATTTACTGAATATCGTTGAAACTGTCCTGTTTTTCTTTCTTAAAAGAGTGGCCCTAAGTTTGTTTGCCCGATTTCTTCTCACAAGGCTCAACCATTTGGAAACGGGCGGTTATAGATCGAAACAGGCAGATGTGATATTATGTTATCCATTTTTGTTTTCTTTAATCATTTTACATTTGACGAAGCTAACTATTGTTGCGGTGACTCTGTGTGTGTTGATCTATAATTTTTAATTATAATAATTATTTATTAAATCGACGATTTCGAATAATTAATGGTCAATTTTATGAAATAAAGATTTTTTTTTAATTGAATTTTGAATTTGAAATCAATACAGTTTTACAATTTTTACCCCAGATTATTCGAAACCAAATATTTTTCCAAATAAAACATTTTGGCATATCTCATACGTTATATGCGGTCATATATTAAAATCGTCTGTTTTTTAAAAAGAAAGAACAAAAAAAAAAAAACAGGAACTTTTGCTTAGACTGTAATGAGTTCACAAACTATCTAACTCTGACTTGTAAACAAGATAAATACCGACTGCTGTCACTTGACCATGCCATGACACAAATCTAATCCTAATTTATTTATATATATGTCGCAGCCAACTAGCTTAACTAGCCGTTCAATTAATAGCCTAGCCTCATCGGTATATGGCGCCGTTCAAATAGCGGCCTGAATGTTATTCAGTCATTTAATCAAACACCTGGGCAAGTGCCTAGCCTATTCATACAAAGTACTTCGTTTGTCATAGAATTCGGATCTGGCAATCCAAACCGAACACCCTCCACAGTAAGATATACTTGCCAGGCGTGGCAGGTAACTTTAAAGCCTTAATTGTAATCGTCCGTCAGATATCATAGATCGTAAAGTGTTTCATCTCTACACGAGGTATCCTCAGGAATATTCGACAGCAATGTAAAATATGTCTATGGCAATTTGTTGAGGTTTTTCCTAGGCTGTGGTCATCGTTGGGGTCTACAAACCAAGGATAAATGGGGTGTCTTCCTCAATTTAGTAATCACATCACAGTCATCTTAAAAATGTGAAATAAATAAGAAATAAAACTCAGGGTGAAAATAGATTGATGGGTATTTTTTTTAAAGAATGAGGTTTTTGACGTGACAACGTCTTATAATTCGATGGAGCCGGCTGCACGCACGAAAAAACATGACTCATGCGGCGTTTCCTCGCTCTGAGGCGTTCCATTTAATTTTCTTTTGAAAAATGCAACCATTCTATCAGTATTTTCTTATGAAGTTGTCACGTTCAACTATCGTCAGTAAACCGACTTTACAGATAACCGATTTTATTTTTCTATTAAACCTTATTTCTTTAGTACTCAGTAACAATAAATCTTCGTTGATTTGTTGTACCTACACTCTACGATAACTTATGTCGGCAAGAGCTAGTTTTTTTTTTATAAAATCAATGTTTGTTTATTTGTTCGTATTTTATGCACTGCCGCATGCCGTACCATTCATCTGATCATCGTGAAATTTTGCATATACTTTGCATGCAGAAAATGTGGCCAGAACATACACATGTTAATTTAAAACTATTTATACACGAGCGTAGCTACGTACAAAAGCTTGTATAACATAAATTGGAATATTACACTGATTAAAAAATACATTCTCGTTTAAAAAAAGGAATTTCACTATCGAACTTTTTTATTTAAGTTGAATATGATATTATGTGTATTAAATAAAATTAAAAAAGAATCATTTTTACGAGAAATGTATGTAGATGTTTCTATTTCAATACTTTCTTCTTTTGTCAGATTCAATGCGCTGGAGAAGCCATGTATACGGATGATATTCCGACCTTTCCAAAGGAGGTCTATGCGGCATTTGTGCTCAGTACCATTGGAAAGGGTCACATATCAAGCATCGATCCTACTGTTGCCTTGGTAAGAAACAAACATAACACGTTGTGTTAGTTACCAATGGAATTACCAATTGTGTATTTATTACCATGGTAATAAACACACAATTGGTAATAACCAAATGAATGAATAAGTTCTATTTGCATATCCAACTTATTGATTCATAAATAAGTCATTTAAAAAATGAAGTACAAATAATTTCAGAAATATCCAGGAGTGATAGCATGTTACACTGCAAAGGATATTCCTGGTCTAAACTCCTTTACTCCTATAGATGACCCTGCGTATAGTTTGAATGAAGAAGTATTCTGCAGTGGTGACGTTAAGTATTATAATCAACCCTTAGCACTTGTAGTAGCTGATACTCAAAGCACAGCTGATGAAGCGACGAAACTAGTAAAAATTGAGTATAAAAATATTCAGAATCCTGTGATTGATATAAAAGAAGCTATACTGGATCCGAAGAGAAATATTATTTACAAAGAAAGCAATGCCACGCAGCAAGGGGCTGAAGTGGATAAAGTAATAACAGGAGGTAATACGATATACGGGCAACAACACTTTTCAATAGAAACACTCGTATGTGTTACTAAGCCTATTGAAGAAGGTTTGGCTGTGTATGCAACATCACAATGGTTAAGCGCAATGCAACTAATGATTTCACGTGCTCTAAAGTTAGATCAAAACAGGTAAATTAATACCCGTGATTAATTAATTATAATTCGAACAAAAAGGAAAAAAAAGAAGAGTCTTTTCTCACTTTTCGAAGCTATATAATAATGAATAGACAAGTTGCACATCTAAAAAAATAACGATTTTATCATTGTTGATTTTCTTTAGACCTAATCATAGGTATATATCGGTCGGGGAAGTTTCTTCGTATTTTATATAGGTACAAATTCAAGAAAATTTTTTATGTGCCATTTTGTTTGAAAACTTGTTGCCAACTTGTAGGTAGTGACATAATGTCGTTGTTGTAGAACTCTTGGGATTTTTGATCAAAAAACTTGTTCTTGCTTTAGCCTCATTAGTTGTTGGCAGTAGAAATCTGAATCGATGGTTTTGCCCGACGGTAAAAGCTCAGAATGAACGATTCCCTTCCAATCCCACAATACACACAGCATCACCTTATTGCGTGTTAATCCGGGCTTCGCTACAGTCCAGTTTTGTGGTCAATCGGTCAAGTTCCTCGGCTATGTCGTAACTACTAATATGCCGATTTTCCTCCACTTTTTCAAAAATAGCATCGAAAGTACGTGGGCAACCAGAGCGAGCTGCATTTTCAACACCAAAGTTCCCGGACTGAAAACGCTTGAACCAATTTTACGTTACTCTCACCGTCACTGAATTAGGTCCATAAATGTAATGAAATATATATGTATTATTTATTATATATGTTTATGTGTGTATATGAATATATTAAATGTTACAAAGTGATTACACTTGTTTCCCTGCATTACCTATCTAATTATATTGTTTATGTTTATACTTATCATTTACTAGTTTTAAGCCTAACACGTTTTGATTCCCACACCATAACTACCCATTAAATTATTTTATTACTGGTCATTATTTTTCCATCCCAAGGTTGCCTGGAAGAAATTGCTTTTAGCGATAAGGCCGCCCTTTGTACATATCAAAATTGTAAAGTAACCTTAAGCAATATGTACTGGTGTACAATAAAGATTATTCTATTCCATTCTATTCTATTCTAAATGTCACAATTTTTTTTCGCAGCTTCAATAATTATCTCTTTTTTTAATAAAACTTCAGAATGAATTTGAATTGAATGTTTTCATTAGATTCACTCATTTTGGCGGACAGAAAAACAGTTGAAAAATGGCGGGAAACTGTTTTTTAATATTTATTTTATTTTACATAATGTCCTATATTTATTATTATTAAAACAAGCCAGATACAAACAGTACAACCAAAGAGATTTTTCATAAATTTTATACATAATACAAAATACAAAAAGACCGACCTATTATATATGCAGTACATTGTTCTTTTATGTTTTCTCGTAAATCTTCTACTATGTATTATTTATCTTCTTTACAGCTCTTATTTTTTAACATATTTAGAAAAAAATTACTGATAAAATTTTCATTTAACATTTTTCCATCTCGTTTGATGAGACACGGTTGGCATTAAAATTATATAGCTAAATCAAATGTATAAAAAACGCATGGTTTTTATTTTGACATAATATTTAGGTGTTACTTCAACAAAAGTTACTTAATAGTTAAAGAAAACTACGTTAAGGAATTTCTACAGTAAGAAATAACCAATTAATGTTGCAGGATAGATGTTCATGTCCGTCGTCTAGGTGGTTCATACGGAATTAAGATATCTCGGAGTATACAAACAGCAGTAGCTGCTAGCCTTGTCGCTATGAAACTAAACCGTCCGTGTCGTATTATAATGAATCTGGAGACAAATACCAGGTCACAGGGAAAAAGGTTCCCATGTTCTACGGATTATGAGGTAAAAGTAAATTAATATTAAGTAAACTTAAAGTTAGGTTTGATGAAAGTGTTTTAAAAAGATTTAGTTATTTCATTTGAGACTTGAGACAAATATTAAAATACTGTCAATTTATATAAAATGTTTTCCAATTTTTAAAACATTTACGCTATTCGGCCCAGCAATTTGCTAGGAATAATCCATACATACATTGCATATATTTACAAAACTGTGTTGAATTACAGAATAATTTTATGTTGAATACTGGTTTCTTCCTGCATAAACTATTATCATCAACAGTAGGTAGGAGCGTTATGGTACTTATTAAAATATTTTCTATCTATAGGTAGGCGTCAACAAATCCGGTTCCTTTCAATTCGTAAACTATAAATTATATGAAGACAATGGGTACGCGGTTAACGAAAATTTAGCAGAGTTTGGAACCAAAGTTTATAATAATTGTTACAACGCTTCAACTTGGAACTATAAATGCTATAACACTATCACTGATACGGCAAAGAATACTTGGTTTAGATCACCAGGTAAGAAGTACAAACCACTTAAAGAGTTATTATGATGAATGTTGATAGGTAAATGAAATTCCACAACTAGGTAAAGTACAATGGCAGATGTCCATACTAACAATTGTCTGATTAAAAGATGAGCGCACATAAACGAAAAATATGTCGAACGATTCAGCGTCACTTGTAGACTCCATAAGTGACGTCATTTGCCGTCGAGAAAGCCGGAAAATAAAGATATTGTGTTTTGATATTGTAGGTTATGTTGTCATAATTAGTCCCACCAAAATGTTGCACTTCAGCGACAGTGAAATATGACACCTATGACACTCAGGTAAGAGCTCACCATGTTGCACTTCAGCGACAGTGACGCTCTTCTATTTGTGAAGTGAAAAAAGCGCGAATGGTTATATTTTCGAGAAATACGCAACAGTTTTTGATGAAGTGCGAAAATGAGCTTTATAACAATCACATAAAGCTCACTTTCACACTTCATACAAAAAGCGCCGAGGCTTTCCTGCTCGTCAAGAGGTTGGCTGGCTCATGGCTATTAGATCGTTGATAATCTTTTAAAAACTAGATTTAACGCCGGCTTTTATTGGAACATTTAGATATTTATAAAATACCAAAATAAATAATAAATTACTTCGATATAAATAATATTTATGTGCATTTTATAATAATGAAACAAGTTTTTGCCATTGTACTTTCAGTATCGAATTGAAACTTAATAAAAGCTTAAAAAATTGTCACAGGTAATTTTAAACAATACATTTTTAATAAAATCAACTTTGAAAAATAAAATCTACAGAGCTTTGAATTTCAAGCTTTCAAAACAAGGTCTCACTGCACATATAAATGTTAAATCTGAAAATGTGTAGTAGTAAAATATTATTTTAATCATTTTCATCAATATTTCTAAACTCAAACCCATCTTTGTAAACCCCACACCTTTTTACGTTTGTTTTATTACGTATGGAAGCCTCTACGGATTGAAACCTTATCAGCGGCTGCGTTGAAGTATGTTGCAATCGAAACACCTAACATCATACGATATTCCGTCCTATTGATGGAAGCATTATGTATGCAAACTACCTGGGAACTCGGCAGACCTCAGGCACGTGACGAATATCTTGTTGACCGCTGTATTTTCTCAATGCACAACGAACGTCAACCAATCTACAATTCACATTAAATTCACAGATTTTCAGTGGATAAGTTCAACAGATTCTCGATTGCCGGAAAGGTTGAGCTATCAGTTTGCACTCTCACATTTTAAGTTTGATTATAATTTTGAGTCATTAAAATTACATAAACAAAACCTTCGTAATCCTATTGTATACCAACCACAAATGGTACCAAAGACTAATGATCACTAAATACTAAACATTATTACTACATAATTTCAGGCACCTTTGAAAGTATAGCTATGGTTGAAATGATGATGGAGCAACTATCATACACACTATCAATAGACCCAGTAGAACTTCGTTTAACAAATTTAGACCCCCAGCACATAGACCTAAAAGAGATGTTCGAAACGTTAAAAAATAATTCTGAATACACAAAAAGGAGGACAGATGTAAACAAGTATAATTCTCAAAACAGATGGAAAAAAAGAGGTATTAGATTCGTGTTTCTACGATGGCAACATATTTACTCACGATATTTCGATGTAAATCTTACAGTATTCCAAGGTGATGGAACTGTTATTATATCCCACGGCGGTGTTGAGATAGGACAAGGAATAAACACAAAAGTATCTCAAATAGCTGCTTATATGCTAAACATACCAATAGAGAAAATTATAGTAAAAGAAAACAATACTACAGTGTCTCCAAACTCATCTGTTACCGGTGGAAGCCTGACCACGCAGAATATAATAATTGCTGTAGAAAAGTGTTGCAAAGAACTATTAGCAAGGCTAGAACCGATTAGACGGAAATTAAACAACCCACCTTGGGAAGAACTAATTGCAAAGAGCTTTGAATTGTTTATAGATCTTCAAGTACATGGTTTTGTAAATAAGGATGATGTACAATCCTATCAGGTATATGGGGTCACGGTAGCTGAAGTGGAAATAGATGTACTGACTGGAGAACACGAAGTATTGAGAGTTGATATTTTGCAAGATGTTGGTAAAAGTATAAATCCAGATCTTGATGTTGGTCAAGTAAGATTATTGAAATTATTTAAACATACGTATATTTTATCTCTTTCTGCATTAGAAAATATCTACTTTTGGTTGAAATAATTTTATCTATCGCAACAGAACAAATGGTTTCCAAGATAAATTTCCATTATTACAGAATAATTGAGACTTCTTTGTTAACTGATCACATTCTATGTGTTCCATCGTAAGCAATGCGATTGATTTTATTATGTTTCTGTCTTTGTATAACGTTCTGCCGAAAGGTCATGTAGTTTTACCACACGTATATTCTGGATCTTAGGTATTTTTTTTCTTTAGTGTTTTAGTTTTCTTTACACTATATATACTAGCATTGAAATTTTGCATTTAACATCCGTAAATTTAGCATATGAACTCTGAACTTATTTTAGGTGGAAGGTGCATTTGTAATGGGCCTTGGTTACTGGACGTGTGAGAAGCTGGTCTATGACAAAAAGACAGGAGAACTGCTCACTGATCGAACTTGGAACTACTATGTACCCCAAGCGAGAGATATACCTCAAGATTTTAGAATATATTTGAGAAAGAGATCCTATTCTACAGAGGTTCTGTTTGGATCTAAAGGTATTTTGTTTTTAAATGGGTTAAAAATACATATTTTATGACATATTTAACCGACTTCAAACAACGACGTTAGCAATGCGATACCTATATGTGTAATATTATTGGAATTTGCAAAATTCACATAATATGATGAACTTTTAGGGCTTCACAACAAATATACAAAACTTTAAAGGGGTGTGTTGTACATATTTTTGTCCATGTTTTTTTTCCAAAAGTAGTAATCGGATATTGCCCATTCTTTGTTTTTTACTTAAATGACAGGCAAAAATCTTCAAGAATTAATTCCCGACGTGGACGACGATGGACGTATTATCTACATACAAGTTTGTTTGCTTACGGAACCCTCGGTGCGCGAGTTAGACTCGCACTTGTCCAGTTTTTTTATGTTGGGATTTACCTCATCTATGGCAAGGCCAAAGGTCTACACTCTACTTAAAGCTACAAAAGCTTGCCCCTTTGCGAATAGACTTTGGCTAAAATAACGGCACTTTCGAGCTTTATACATTGAAGCTTTAGTTAATCGCAAATCTTCTTAGAAACAGGTGTATGTACTGTTTTCATATAACCACTTATGATATACACTTAAATGCAGGTCCTACAGTACCTATCAAAGTATAAGTATAGTAAGAAAAGACTTATCGGTCGGAGTAACTAACCAATTGAAATTTAAAAAACATACATTTTTGGACAGTATGAACCTATTCCTGTTGCTAAATAAGGAATATTAAAAGTACTACAATATAGCTGTTCTTCCACTAAGACCAATTAAAACGGATCACCTATTTTTTTTTTCTCAACGATATAACTTTTTAGTTGGCCTGATTCCTGTCAGGCCAACTAAAAACCAACTAAAAGTTATATCACTTTATTAATTTTAATTTGTTCCCATCTACACAACATTAAACTAATTGAGTTTATTTTATCGCGTGATGTTAAACTTGTAGTAGGTATACTTTAATATAATGTCATTTCGTTCACAGCGTGCAGCGAACCACCAATATGCATGACGGTGTCAATACCAATCGCCATCAGAGAAGCGATTGTATCTGCGAGGCAAGAAGTCGGCATACCGAGTACAGAATGGTTTAATATTGGTAAGAAAAGCACTAATATTTGCCTAAGAATAAGCACTCATAAGTAGGTACTTACTACCTTAGGAAAGGTGTCTCAACTCCTGATCACAGTTCTTGAACGATAAAGCTACGGGTTCGGGAAGGCTTTTCCACCGTTATGGTGACGCAAATCCGAATCTTTTTCTAATGAATACTTGAAATTAACCCTTCTTGTTAATTAAATATTTATAATAAAGGAGTGAAAAATTATGTTTTTAATGTTGAAAATGTATTATTGTACATCTGTATGTTCTAAATCAAATAGTGTAAAATTATTTTACTTTCCTACGAATATATTAGTAGTTGTTTTTCTTCACATAACCATAGCATGTCATAGAAAGACAAAAAGCGAAAAACCAAGTAAAGAAATATACTTAAGTCTGTGTTGCAAAACCATTAAAAATGTCTAATAATGTTATTTCTAAATATAAGTTTTATCCTTACATAAAAACTTTCATCAAATAACTTGGATTCAGAAAATAAGAAAATTCTTATTTTTTTTACGACATGTTATACGTCACTTAAGACACAATTTAATCAACTATCTTTTAACCAACTATAGTTCGTGCACTTTTTGAAGCTAACTTCAAAACTAAAGCGGTAAGAATTTCAGAGCGAACATTTTAGAGTGGAATAAGATGATTAATTTTTTCAGATGGTCCTTATACTACACAAGAGATATGTATGGCATGTAACACGAGAACTGAAGACTTTAGATTTAACTAAAGTATCTGAAAATACAAGCTTGTTAAAAAAAAGAAGCATTCTTAATTACGCACGCAGCGCTTTAATCGTAATTATTTCGATAACTATGTAATTATTTACTACCTGTATACTAGCGTTTATATTAAATATTATTACTTCATTGTACGTACTTAATATATTTGTCTTACCTTCCTTCCTTTTCAGTAAATTATAACATAGGTACCTATAATTATCATTCACGACATCAATTCCTTAGTAGACCGTGGAAGTGTTTGATTATCTGGTTTACATTTAGTTTTGAGCCACAATTGAGTGCAATTTATGAGTGGCCTACAAGTGCACTAGATAGGTTTGCATTAATTTTTGCTGTCGGCGATAAAACCAGTATGTTAAAGTAATATTTATTTGTAAGTAACGAAATATTTACCATTGGAATCTTGTTTCTTAATCTCGAATGAGTTATTCATGGCTCTATTCGAGATAAATCCAGTATATCTTAGCAACGAGATGTTAGGATGTT
Source organism: Callimorpha dominula (assembly GCA_949752705.1). NCBI lineage: Eukaryota > Metazoa > Arthropoda > Insecta > Lepidoptera > Erebidae > Callimorpha > Callimorpha dominula. The sequence continues at coordinate 21,149,415 of OX457004.1, read as the reverse complement.
AGATACCAGAAAAATATCAAGATATTGATTAAATAAATTATTTCGAGTAAAAATGTTCCTTCCATTTTATAATTCAGCATATGGTTATTATGATCTCTGTAACAAAATGATCCATACTAACTAAACCCCGACGCAAAAAGAGGGGTGTAATAAGTATGTGTCTGTCTGTGACATCGTAGCTCCCAAACGGATGAACCGATTTGAGTGCGCTTTTTTTTGTTTGAAGGTGACTTTATCGAGAGTTTTCTTCGATGTAATCCAAGAAAATCTGTTCAGCTATTCGAACATATTACTGATATTATGTAAACAACTGTGTCATTAATAAATATCAATATATATTTTTGGTTTGAGAAGGTTATTTTACAACTTTCTGTACAGAGCCATATAGACGTGCTACATAATAAAGACGCTTCAAAAGAATAAGTAACACAATTGAGTTACTTCTTACATTCGATAACTGCATTCGGATCACATGATTTAGCTCAAGTGCATAACCCAAAAACCAGCGATCAAATTTATTTTATTTTATTTAAACAGTTTTTTTTTTATATTATAGGGGGCAAACGAGCAGACGGTAAGTGACTACCGTCGCCCATGGACACCTGCAACTCAAGAGTGACAAGTGCGTTGCCGGCCTTTGAGATAGGAGTACGCTCTTTTCTTGAAGGTTTGAAGGTCGTATCGGTCCGGAAATACCGCAGGCGACAATTTGTTCCAAAGATTGGTTGTGCGAGGCAAAAAAATTCTGAAAAACCGCACAGTGGTGGATTGCCAATTATCCAGGTGATGGGGATGAAAGTTATTGTCGCGTTGAACGATGGCGAAACGTTGCGGCCGTTAGAAGTCCGAACAATGCGGTAGAGAATGCAAAAACAGTCTTTCATAACTATCATATGAGTATAAAGTACATGACGGCATTGCAACACAGATTTTAACAAATGTAGCAAAATTATACACATAATATATCGCACTGCTATTACGAGACTGTATCAACTCAAAATAGCGTAAATTTGAGATAATTCATTTTTCATACGTAAATATCAATTCCCTACGCGTCAATAATTATAAAATAATAATAATAAATTGTAATAAGCCAAATTTTTCAACAAAACAACTAAAAATAATTCATATTTTTTTTAAATTTGTTGAGACAATAGAGTATTAACTCAAAAATTGGAAATAACTTGATAACCTGCAATCTTATAAACAATACATTAATGCAGAAATCCCTTAATTTTATCAATAATTTATATACAGTGTTCACTTTTTATAATCTTTAACAGGAAGCGAGTTATCAGTTTTCTGTCGTTTCTGAAAAAAGCTTCATTTTGAGTTGATACACTCTTGTAATAGCAGAGCGATATGTATACTTAACAAGAAAAAAGCTTCATTTTGAGTTGATACACTCTTGTAATAGCAGAGCGATATGTATACTTAACAAGAAAAAAGCTTCATTTTGAGTTGATACACTCTTGTAATAGCAGAGCGATATGTATAGTTAACAAGAAAAAAGCTTCATTTTGAGTTGATACACTCTTGTAATAGCAGAGCGATATGTATACTTAACAAGAAAAAATTTAACAGATTTTAGTATGGAGAGGTCCAACTGGGTCCAACACAAAAAAAGACTCAAGAAACCGACTCCAACCAGTGATTAGCAACCGCGTGTTTATGCCTGCATGGATTGGTATTAAATAAATCAAATTCAGGATAATTTGTCATTTTGTTGATGAAGTTAGTTGATCTGGGAAAAATTAATTGCTTCTATATTTGGCGGTACTACGCGGGACACGGAGAGGAACTGGTACTTTTACTGATCAAGTAGGGATTTTTAAGTGTATCATTGAGAGTAGATACGGCGAATCAACATTTGATTGTGCTATTTTTAAAAGAAGAACGACATCCGCAATTCTCTGTCCCATATGAAGAGGCAGTAAGTGGTGCCTCCTTCAGCTTGCCTCATAGCTCCCATCGAGTTTTCTGTACTTAAACTGAAGAAATTTTGTAATTTATGTTGTAATGATTCTAACCTGTTTATATGAACGTCATATTGTGGATTCCAAATTTGCGAGCAATATCCTAGAATGCTGCGAACATACGAGCAGTAAAGGATTTTAACAACTTTTAGATTCGTGTGAACATGATCTCATTACAAAACCCAGCATATTGTAGGCTCTCGTGGTGATGTTATCTATATGTTTCTCGTATGTAAGTTTTTAATCATGTATCACTCCTAAGTCAAATTTCGTAAACACACTTAAGTATAACACCTTTAAGCGCATAGATAAATTGCTGTATTTTTAGTTTAAGACTTAAGCTTATTGCATAACCATTCTGAAGCAACGTTGTACTTACAGTAGTTGTAATTGCAAAAAAAAAAAAAATAATGACATCAAAAATGTATTATTCTAAGGTATGTCTCTAAAATTAACATAATATTTAAAGAAAACAGTTTGCCTATTCCGGTGGACCTGTAGACTTTGCGTTAGAAGGCAAAGGCACGTCTTCGTGTTCAATCATTTGTTGGATCACATCTAATTCTCTCCTCATCAAGATTCCTGGTTCTTCCCTTTTATTTCTTTGAATATCATCGATATTCACTCCAAAGTCTTCAGAGTTAAACTTTGTAAATTTATTAGGACCTACTTCGGAATTTTCTTCTACCTTTGCATCAGTATATTTTTCACTTATTAGCCGATTATGCAATTTCTTATTCCAAGGTTTCTTGCGTTTATCGCTTGACTGAAAAGTGACGAATTTCTTTTTACAAGCTGGACACAAATTTTCCTCGTAAGACCTCTTACTTTTCTTGTCTTCTGGTATTGAGTCTACATGCACCCCGTTTTGGTTAAATTTTTCTTTGGGGGTTTTCTTTGAGCAATTGAAACAAAATAACTTTCTTTTTCTGGTTTTCTTTGGTTTTAAAGCCTCAGTTTTGTTATAACGCGAAAAAAATGGTAGCTTTAAATTTTTCAAGATGCTGGAACATATTAAAATCACTTTAAGAATATTGGTTCATTTTATATTTTAACAGATATTTAAAGTTGAATTATATCATCAATTAAGTTGCCAGTATACATGTTATTTTTAGTATGTAGTATGTCGAGACTCCTGGCTTACACCAAAATAATAATGTTTGGTTCAAATCTACTATATTGAGTGGTAACAAATGGTTACAAAATCAACCTGTCGTATATTTAGGGAACGTACTTACTAACATAATAATCGCCTCTCAAACTGGGCAAATAATTTACAGTTTACATATTTCCGGTAACATTCAACACAATCTCAATTTAAAAACACGTTTTTAGTAACCATAATACTCGTAATATTGTGAACAATTAATGTATTGCAATATGACATTCATGAACGAGATTTTGCTGATAACCATAAAAATGTATACGAAGTAGATAAAATACATGGAGCATCAGAATAAAGATGGGAATAAGTATGCAGTATCTACATATTATAATCGTTATATTTAAATAAAATAAGCTAAAATAAACCATAAATCATTTATTACAATGTAAAATAGCACTATTCTAAAATAATATAACATTAAACGAGACGACCTTTCATTGCGATGAAATCCTATTAAACTTAGGTATAGTCACTTTAACGCTATCAACCTTGCGCTGAATCTCTTCCAGTTGCTTTAGCTGTCTTTCTTGATCTATTTTTTCTAAGTCTTGCCTTTTTCTCCTATCAGTTTTAATGAGTTTTTGAGAATCATCGTAATAGTATTTTGTATTTCTATTTAAACCTTCCGTAACTTCTGACTGTTTCTGGTAGAACTGTCTACTATTATGTATAATTTTGTCTGGAGTTTTCTTGTATCTATTATTAGACCTTAAATTGGAAATATAGTGCTTTTTACAAGCTGGGCAGAATTTTACTTGGTAAGACCTTTTAATCTTATACTGATTTATGGGATTTGTTTCCATCTTGTCTTTACCAGAAATGGCTTCACTTTCACTTTTTTTAACGGAGTTGAAGCTAAATAGCCTTCGTTTCTTGTTTTTCTTTGGTTTTAAGGATTCCGTTTTGTTATGGGAAAAAAACGGGAACTTTATACTTTTGAAAACGCTGGAACATATCAAAGCGAGAATGTACTTTAAAAGGTAACAAAATAGTTTATTAAGGCTCCTCTTCACGATCGGTCATGTCTCCAAATATTATTTTTGATCATTATTGATTCGTTCACAGCGAATTTTTTTTTTGGTCTCTTATTTAGTCATTAGACATTTAATAAATAATATAAATGAGCTGGATACAGGAATATTGAAATTCATAATCAATGCATAGATTTTATTTGACTTTTTTCGTTTTTCGAGCTAGGACCGTTATTGTTTATTTTTGCCTTAATGCTTGAAAGAAAGGATTTGTGTAAAACTTATGAAAAATATATTTTTTGCTTCATTACTCCTAATTTATTTATTTCATGTCTGCTGATGCGTAATGTGAATGCGGAGGAAATAACATACACCAATGCTGTGTCACAACCTAATTCAAATAGTGTCATGATCATATTACAATTGTATATATGTATATCTGAGATTATATTAACTATATTTGATTTTTGGCTCAATATTTACTTGACTGTAGACAGCCATCATGACTGACCGTGAAGAGCTGCCTTTAAAGTTAAATTTCAAGGGTTTTAGAATTAAGTTCACAATATACATCGAAACAGAAGATTGGAGTATCACCGTAATCTAACTATGTAAACTGCTACATTATATGCCCAGCTAAGAAGAAATCAATTTATGTATCATTATAATAGTAAGTTTACAACACAGCAACAGTGAAATAACCTACTTATAAAATACCGACAAATATTTTATCATAGCTTAAATTCTTTGGGTACCATATGTAATTGTTTTTTACGTTGATTAGGAAAAGAAATCTATAGGTTTGCAATACATTTGTATAGTAGGAACAATGAAAACTAAAATGAAAAGATGTGAAGAAAAGGGCTGTAAGTGAATGTGCTTTACTGCATAATCATGACCACAAAGTAGACTTTCTGGACTTGGGTAACCATTGGTTAACACCCTGGACCCATCTCTTACAACAAAAGAGCCGCTCGGGCTAAGTGTATATAAAATAATAGTATTAACTTACCATTTCTTCTGTGGGTTATGCACAGGATTTAGTTCAGGTAGAACAATTGGATTGTTGAAATTCTCGTGACCATATTTAACATTTGATTCATCCACTGCATTCATTTTGAACTTCTTTATATTTAACGAATCTTTTAATAAGGGTGGACCCAGATCCAATAAGGTTGGATTGAGTTTCGCTGGCGAGTCTCCAAGGCCTAGGTAGTCCTGATTTGCGTGTCTACTGTTGCCGTCGTCCATGTTCAGTCCAAAAACAGAGTTGTAGTCATTGTTCTTTGAAATGCGTCGTCTGAAAGTGAAAATTTTCATGGTGCGTTTGATTTAGAGGTCAAAGGTAGGATAAAGTTTACTCTCATAAAAATTGACAGTCTACAAACGACATTTAATAATAATCAATGATTTCCCATTTCTACTTAACTACTTCTTGTAAATTTTGTTTTGGTAGTTTACTAGCCTTAAAAGATAAACTTATGACACATGATGAGGTCCAGATACCGTGACCAGTACAAAACCCATCCGTTTACTTTGAAGCCACTTTTTTGGACTGTGTGAGTGAACGCCTCTCGAGTGTCTACGTACAATATTTGTGCTTCTGTGTATCACGGTTGTACTACCAGCGCATAGAGGTTACCCCAAAATTTAGGGACTTTTTTATTAAACATATTTTATTTTTCGATATAATATTAAATAACGACATTTTAAATTTATTTTAATGTGTTACAAGTATTCGTTTATTTTTTATAAAGCTTAGTAGGGTAACGAATTATTCTTATTCTTCTATTATTATATTATTTTTGCATATAATAACATTTTTGCTGCATTTTGTAGATACTTCTTACGCATGAACTTATTCATAACACAACACTACTTAAATAACATTATTTATGAGCACTATACAATTAAGATGCAATAGAAAAATTAAGATAATCCCTTGAAAAATTGTGTCAATACTGTAATTATTTTAGAATATGGCAAAATGTACTTATGTACTAAAATTCAATTAATTTTATACAATAGGAAGCATATTTCTCGTCTTCCTATAAATAACAAGTTTGGCAAACAAAAATATACATAATGTTAGAATGTGTTATGGGTAAAAGGAATTCACGTCTTTGGCAACATCTCCAGTAACGGCGTCGCTATTTTTATTAACTTGAAATTTTGTTATATTGTTTATAAAGACATAAGCAAATAGAATATTTAGATATGAAATGTGATGTTCGGACACATATGACTTTTTTTAGTATAATTTTTACAGGACTTGACAGAACAACTAGGCATTTTTGAATATTATAAACAGCTGCTCGGTACTTACTTCAGCGATGAACGTTCTCTCGCGTGTGACGAGTGAGTCGCGTATATTTATATTAGACGCGTATATTTTTTGGCCTCAGTTTTGGGGCGTGGATTAAGAATCTGGACCTATATAATCTAAGCTCATGACATTTGGTATGACAGTACTAACATTTTTATTCTTGACACAGATTGACGAGTTTATAATCTTTTTATCTTTGGTTTTTTTAATAAATTCTAGGCCCCAAAAGTGAAACTGAAAACAGGGTTTCTACAGTTTATATATAAAGAACCTATATTTTGTTTTAAGCTATTTAAAGGCCATACCTTCTTTGATTTCGTCGCCTGACCTCTTCCTCATCTGCAATTGTTTCTTCATCGGGCTGGATGAAACTTGCTACATCGAATTCCACCGGATTCTTATCGTAACCATACTCCTGACGTATCGAATTCCTCCTATCTTTTCTTTTCCCTGACGTGCTTACTTTCCTTACATTCTTACCAAAGCTATGAAAAGCTCTACCCGGAGCATCATCTAAATATTCATATGAAAAAACTAATTTTATACATAGTAACAAAGATATTAAATAAAAATATTGAAACATGGTTTTGTGACATGACAGTTAGCCATTCATGACAACAAATATATTCTAACGTCAAATTCTGTTCCCTTTTGTTTAATGGCTGCAAAAAGTTTGTATACCCAAACATGGCTAAATAAATAAAGGCCACCTAAAAATAAAATATTTGTTGCAATATTGGTACAATAGCTAGCAGCGTCTTTGAGACATACGAGAAGTTTTAAACCAGCTGGTTGTTTTGATATATTATTTGCTATTGAATGAAGAGAGGCATGCTCTGAGTCATTGGGGACTTGTCACCTGGGAGCGGTTACGTTTACCAGTGCCTTCGTTTTTTTCTTTTTTTATGTGACATGGGGAAAACTTAGTATACTATCGTAAAGTATACTTAGTTTATAGGGCAAAGAAACAGACGGGTCAGCGATGGTAAGTGACTACCGTCCTCCATCGACACCTGCAACTCAAGAGTCACAAGTTTCTTTTTTTTTCTTTTTTTATAAAAAGACAACTCCCGCATTAGGAATTACTCCTGTGTCGCGGGGGACTTTACAAACATTCAAACAACGAACACAAAGAACACCCAGACTCGGGTGGGAATCGAACCTACGACCTCTGGCTCAGCAGTCAGGAACACTAACCACTAGACCAACAGGCCAGTCAGGCAAGTGCGTTGCCTGCCTTTAAGGTGGAAGTGATTGAGGGGGTTTAGGGCCTGTAGTAAGCTCTCTCTCGCGCTCTCTCGGCGAAACAAAACCCAAACATTGCTTCACGCCGGTTTTCTGTGAGGCCGTGCTATCACCACAGATTGTTACTGAGTAGTACGTAACAGATAAATCACTCCCTACAATAATATCGATATCTACCGTTTTAATCGGTTACTTTTCTACATATTTAAAAAAAAAAACAAATTGGTCTAAATTTTCGATTACTAGATTAGTAAACTGTATGGTGGAAAAATCTTACAAAAAGTTTTAAAAAATAATTTGAGGGAAACAAAAACAAAGTAGGGTTATAAGGTTTTTTTTTCTTAAATTTGCTGCTGTTATTTTCTTAGAGTTGCTGCTTGTGACGTGGTGGGGGAAGGCGAGTGGCGAACAAAATCAAAAAATGTTGTAGTAATTCGGATGCGAGCTACTGACTGACTCGCACATGACAGTAAGTCGTATGATACGGTGACACAATCCGAGTAGCTGCACCGCAGTAACTAACTAGAACTGTGTAACCTCGGCATAAGGTCCGCGGGCGGAGGAGCGGCCGGTAGGTAGTTATCGCGCGCAAGTACATCGATTGACACCTGCTATCACTCCGGTCGAGCCGTACATGTAAAAACATAACTCTGCCACGATTAGAAAATAAACTTTCTTCCGTAGTTATAAAATAAACTTTTTTCCGACATTGCTAGCTCTTGTACCATATATGTTACTAGCAGTGCCCCGCGGTTTCATCCGCGTAAGTCCCGATCCCTTACATTTTTGTCTGTATGAATATAAGCTGTCTGAATACAATCAAGAAGGAAAATAAGCAAAGAAGGGATACGATATATTACTTAACACATACTCAAGGGGTTTCCTAGTAGTTGCGGAAGAATTCCACTCTCCACCTCTTTCTTAGCTTTATCATCAGATCAGCTCCAAAATGCCAAATTATAGTATAGTCCGACGATCTACATATACATACAAGGTTTCATTTCGGTACGACAGTTAAAAGATTTGTTTACAATGTTAGTTAGAATGTTTACAAGTGAAGTTATAAAAGTGTTTTAAAAACTATTCATTAAAGTTTATAATTAGATCATAGCGACAGACAATTAACTAATGTCCCCAAAACCGAAAATAGCTATCCCCATTTCCAAGATATGTATATTATGTGGATCAGTTCGCCTTCCGCGGTGTTACTCGTATAATTTATTGTGACCGTTTGTCCATGCCATGAAAGGGTTTAGGGGATAAGTCTTACTTGAGGTATCGCCAAAGTTAAGTGCGAAGGGTAGGTATGATATATGTATTCCTGGATATTATTGCTGCAGTATTCATTCTAACGATTTGTAAATGAGTCATCATACAAATATGTGATGTGTCTACGACACTTTCATCGAACTTGTTCGATTCCATTCGCCATTCGTTTTTCATTCACTTTTATATTACATTATGTACAAGGCATATTCTCTCGCTAACTACTCATCGTTAAAACACGTTTTTCAAATTTGTAAATTTCCGTTTTTGAAGTATATCTAAATTCAAGAAACCTTTGTTTAATTTATCGTGAACAAAATTGGCGACCGTGACAGGACCTCAATCGTCGGATTGAAGCAAATATCTACTCCGAATGTTCCTGTGTCAAGGGTATTAGAAGGACATAATCGACACCAGACGAAAATCTTACCAGTACCAAGGGAAGGCTGTGCCTAATATTTTAATATCGCCGCGCTGCGTATACTGGAAACCTATTTACCTGGGTCAAACAACCATACCTTCGCCAATCTACTCTGGGAACGTTGCTGAGACTACGGAACTCCGATCAAGCGAAATCCACCATAAACCAGTCAAAAGAAGGACAAGGGGTCCTGCCTATTTACTTAAAAAGTGAGCCCGTTCCATCTTACTAATTTACCTATCTAAATCGTTCGATCTGTGCCTTTAGCGGGTTTTGTTTCTCGAGAGCAAGTGAAATTTTATTCTTTTCTATTTGTGTCTAGTCTGCCTAGTCACCAAAGAAGCCTATATTGAATTAGGCAAAGCACAAATGTAGTTAATTAATTTCACTTCAGTGTTCACTCACTCATCAATTAACTTACCCGCCATCTTAATTCATGCACTTATAATTTTCAACGTGACTAGTTCTTGTGATTACTTGTTCAACCAGGCACTATTTCAATAACTATAGCACTACAATAGCTTCCTTTAATAGTATATTATCTAATTCTCCCCATAAATATAATAAGGATACATATCTTCTCGATTAAACTTACAAGTTTTGCAAAATAACGTTTTTTCTCACGAGTTATTATTATTGGTAAACTTAGGCGTACGGAATTAATCTATTTCAGTGATACTTGTACACGGCATCGCTAGTGCATCGCTGCTACCTGACTACTGGCCGGCCCTACCTATATTGTAAACAACATAACGCAGACTACGAGGGCCGCTCGCGTGCATCAGTTTGATCGACAGAGGGAGGAGCGTATCGTATGCTGTTTTGTTATCTATTTATTACGCAATCATTCAAACATATTGTGGTAGCTCGTTGAGAGTTCAACTTATAAAATGTCGGAATCTTTAAAGTTAAAAGAGTTAATTAGTAAACGCGGTTCAATCAGAGGACGCGTAACAAAATTTAAATTAAGTCTCGATGTTTTGTCGTCTTTAGAAAATATTTCTGATTTAGAAGTGAGTAAACTCTCGATGAAGTTATCAAAATGTGAGGCGTTATTTATTGAATTTGACGAGGTGCAAAGTCTTATAGAAACCCTTAACCCCGATAGTCTAGATAGTGAGTTAGTTACGAGGGATTTAATTGAACAGGATTTCTACCATTGTATTGCATTTTCTCAAGATTTAATTAAGAAAAATACGTTAGATCAAATTCAAAATAAATCATCTATGGCTACGTGTTATCATAATGATCACAGTTGTAATGCACTAGGTTTTAAATTACCGGTGATTAAGATTCCAAATTTCGACGGTACCTATTTTAAGTGGTTGGAATTTAAAGAAACATTTGTTTCGTTAGTTCACGCTAACGAAAAAATTGAAAGTATTCACAAATATCATTATTTACAATCATATCTTGAGGGAGAAGCCGCTCGAGTGATTGCCAATTTGGAGGTTTCCCATAGCAACTATTCTGAAGCATGGAAACTATTATGCGACCGTTACGACAATAAGCGCCAATTGATAAACAACCATCTTAAGGCATTATTTAATATTAATGCAGTACAGGAAAATGATAAATCCTTAAGATTTATTATTGACCATGTCACAAAGAATTTACGCGCTCTTAATTCCCTAGGGCTCCCGACTGACAAATGGGATGTTCTTATCATATATATGATTGCAGGAAAATTAAATAGTAGCACATATTTTAAGTGGGAAGAACACCGAAATAATTTAAGCGACATACCTACACTCAACGATTTCTTCAGTTTTCTAAAAGCTCGCGCTGATGTGACAACACTTTTTCATCTAAATTACCAGAGTGTTTTTATTGTAAAAATAAGCATCGCCTTTATGAGTGTTCGTCCTTTAAGGCAAAGTCTCTTCAGGAAAAATTAGCCTTTGTTTCTTCTAACAAATTGTGTGAAAATTGTTTAAGACCCGGCCATATTGTTAAACGTTGTCGACTTCCAGGTACCTGTCGTCATTGCAAATTACGTCATAATTCTCTTCTTCACAAACCAGATGAAATCGAAAGTGCGAATTCAATTAATTCTGTCACTATGTCTTCTTCTATATACCCTTTTGAAGTACTCTTATGTACTGCTAGAGTAAAAGTTACCAACCTGGCCACCAACGAGTCTATAATAGTTCGAGCGCTACTCGACAGCGGGAGTCAGACGACTATCATCACCCAGGCTGTAAAACGCCACCTAAACCTGACTCCTCAGCCATCCGACGTTAGCATAATAGGCATTGGTAACAAAAAATTAAATTTTAACACAGAACGCTGTATTATACGCATCAATTCAGAAACTAGTAAATTTAATGTAATTGTTTCATGTTTAGTTTTACCTCAAATTTCAGGCCACCTACCTAAAGTATACTTCGATATTAAAAAATTAAATCTTAGTCAATTTCAGTTAGCAGATCCCTCTTTTAATGAACCATCCCCCGTAGATATTTTAATCGGTGCTGACTTATTCTGGGACATCATAGGTGCTCAGCAGCATTCGTTAGGACATAGTTGTCCTAAACTCCAAGCTTCGAAATTGGGATGGCTCGTCACGGGACCTTTGCCTAATTTTACTGAAAATAAAATTAAATCTATCACATGCAACTTTGTCTGTAATGATGATAGTTTGTCTAATATACACGACGAGTTAACTAGATTTTGGGAACTAGAGAGTTTCCCTCAGAAAAAACCCCTTAGTAACGAAGAAAAATTGTGCGAGCAGCATTTTCTCACCAACACTACTCGCACTAGTAACGGTCAATTTTGTGTAGGGTTGCCACTTCGTGACAACACGGATTGTTTAGGTGATTCCTATAATTTAGCGAAAAAGAGGTTTTTCAATTTAGAGGCTCGTTTTCGAAAACAACCAGAGTTAAAATTACAATATTGTCAATTTATTAATGAATATGAAGCATTATGTCACCTATCCGAATCCCCGGAGTCTAGACCTTTGAATGCTTATTTCTTGCCCCACCATCCAGTGATAAAGGAACAAAGCGAGTCAACTAAATTACGCGTTGTTTTTGACGCATCGTCTCGTACTACATCTGGGATTTCCGTCAACGATTTACAAATGGTTGGACCAGTAGTGCAAGAATCATTATTTAATATATTAGTTCGTTTTCGACAACATAAGTTTGTTTTGACAGGAGACATCGAGAAAATGTTTCGCTCTGTGCTCCTCAGGGATGCTGATCGCAATCTTCAACTCATTTTGTGGCGCGATAGTGAAGATAAGCCTATTAGGACCCTACGTTTAAACACAGTTACTTACGGATTTGCTAGTGCATCTTTCCTTACTACTCGCTCTCTTTGGCAGCTTGGTGAAGAGTGTGAAGATCACAAGATCAAAACTATAATCCAGGATGATCTATATTGCGATGATTTGCTTACCGGAGCGAGCACTGGGGAGGAATTACGTCATATCCGTCTCGCCGTCTCTTCTGAGTTAGCTAAAGGAGGCTTTCACTTACGTAAATATCGTTCGAACTTACCTGAGTTACTCGAAGACTCCGTTAACCTGGAACATGGTAACCTTATGATTAGTAATGCCACTAGTACACTAGGTGTGGGTTGGACGCCTTCTACCGACGAATTCCACTATCAGCACGATATTTCAACTTCCGAAAATGTAACAAAGAGGACTATACTTTCTTCTACCTTTAAAATATTCGATCCTCTTGGTCTTCTATCAATCTTCACAATTAAACCAAAAATTCTGTTACAAAAACTATGGAGTTACAAAATGGATTGGGACGAACCTGTTCCTTTAGAAATAAAGTCTTCTTGGTTACAGTTCTCAACAAAATCTTCAAATTTATCCTCTTTCAGAATTCCACGACTCATTTTAATTGATAATTATATTTCTGTAGAAATGCATTGCTTTTCCGACGATTCGCTATGCGCCTACGGTAGCTGTGTCTATTTGAGGTCAGTTTCTAGTACGGGCGCAATACAAGTTAGCCTGGTATGCGCCAAATCACGGGTTGCACCCATTAAGCCTACCACTATACCACGGCTCGAACTTTGCGCTGCCCTATTAGGGGCTCAACTGACTGCTACTGTCACAGCTGCATTACGCTGCCCTATAGAGCGTCAAGTATATTGGACAGATTCTAAGGTTGTTTTGGGTTGGATTAACTCTAATAAAACTAAAGTCTTTGTTGCCCACAGAGTAGCTGCTATAAATGAGCTGACAAATCCCACTGACTGGCGTTACGTACCCACCTCTCTTAATCCAGCAGACCTGGTCTCGCGTGGCGTCGATCCAGACCAGGCAGACATTTCTATATGGTGGAATGGTCCATCTTTTCTTTTAGAATCAGAAGTTTCCTGGCCGCCTGCTTATGATTTAGGCTCAATAGAATTACCAGAGCTAAAGTCCCATCATACTTTGGGTGGGGAGGAGGCAGTTTCTATGCCCGATTTGTCTGTAGTTTTTGCTACGTATTCTTCCTTAACTGCTGTTGTTAGAGTGTTAGCAAGACTTTTTAGATTTATAAATAATTGTAAAGCACACAATAAAGCAGATAGAATACAAGGTCCCCTCCTGGTTTCTGAGATAGAAAATGCTCACAAATTTTCTTTAAAGTTAGCTCAAGAAGACGCCTTCCCTATAGAGTTAGGATTACTACAAAAGGGCAAATCTCTAAATTCTAAAGCCGCGCTTACGTCTCTTAACCCATTTTTAGATGAGGATGGCATTATTCGAGTCGGCGGGCGCATCGATTCATCAGTTTACCAATATGACAAACGTCACCCTATTTTACTAAATTCCACTCATTACTTAACCAAGCTCCTATTCAAACAGGAGCATCTACGCTTGTTGCACGCTGGTCCGCAGCACCTCTTGGCATCTATTAGAGAACGCTACTGGCCTGTAGGAGGTAGAACTTTAGCTAGACGTGTAGCGCGCGATTGCGTAATCTGTCGTCGTTTTAATGCTCGAACTATGGATAACATTATGGGAAACTTACCTGCAGATCGCGTAGAACCTGACTTTCCTTTCAGCACAATAGGTACCGACTTTGCCGGTCCTTTTCTTATTACAGATCGCAAAGGACGCGGTGGCAAATTAACTAAAAGTTACCTGTGCATCTTTATTTGTTTTCGGTACAAGTGTGTCCATTTAGAGTTAGTTAGTGACTTAACAATGGGTGCATTTGTATTGACATTAAAAAGATTTATAGCCCGTAGAGGTAAACCTAAGGTCATATATTGCGACAATGGTAGAAATTTTGGTGCAGCAGCGAAAGAAATAAATTCATTTTTGCAGACTAACAGTGAGTCTATCATTGACTATGCATCTCGCGAAGGCATTGAATTTCGCTTCTCGCCAGCATACGCTCCTCACTTTGGTGGTCTCTGGGAGGCCGGGGTCAAGTCTGCGAAATTTCACTTAAATCGAACCATAAAAAATGTTCACTTGACTTTCGAGGAACTGAGTTCGTTGTTCGCTCAGATTGAGGCGATACTAAACAGCCGACCTTTATGTCCTTTAAGTCCTTCACCTCAAGACCTATCTCCCCTTACCCCGGGTCACTTTTTAATTGGTAGGCCTTTGACGTCATTGCCATCGCCGTACTTGCTAGACTATAGCACAAGTCGCCTTGACCGGTTTCAGCGTCTAGAACAAGCTCGTCAGCACTTTTGGAGGAGGTGGTCCACAGAGTACGTCTCGGAGCTCCAACAAAGGACAAAATGGAAGGTGCGATGCAGAGATCTGAAGGTTGATGACCTAGTCCTAATCAAGGAGGAAAGCTCCCCTCCTTTATGCTGGCGCCTCGGAAGAGTCTCAAAGTTATTTCCCGGCAGTGATGGTGTGCCTCGAGTTGCCGACGTAACTACCTCACAGGGCTCATTGCGAAGAGCTATTAACAGACTGTGTCTACTGCCCTCTCCGGATGAAGACCTAAATCACTGAAGTTGAAAGCTGCACCTACAGCTTTCAAGGCCCCCGAGGATGTCTACGACACTTTCATCGAACTTGTTCGATTCCATTCGCCATTCGTTTTTCATTCACTTTTATATTACATTATGTACAAGGCATATTCTCTCGCTAACTACTCATCGTTAAAACACGTTTTCAAATTTGTAAATTTCCGTTTTTGAAGTATATCTAAATTCAAGAAACCTTTGTTTAATTTATCGTGAACATGATGTATGATCAATAATTGATCAAGTAAAATAGCATTTTTTGTCAATTAAAATGAGATGGTGTGAAAATTATTTTACTATCAAAGGAAAAATAAAATTATGGCGTTTTATCGGCTATCGGTGTTGCTTATAATATCTTAGACTAAGAATTTGATTTGAGGAAGCAGGCAAGCAAACATTTGAATCGAAATTATTGAATAAAGTATCCTGCACTAAAATCCAAGTGAGACCTACGGCCTAGTTACTGTGCGGCGGCTTAAATTATATTCTAAAAGTTGTTCTTTTATCTGTAGAGCATTTCCAGCCTCTATTATCTCTTTTACAGTTATTAGACGTAATCACGTACATTATGTTTTCATAATTATTAAAGCCCTTCCACACGTCTGCTTACAACTATCGTAACCGTAATCAAAAGCACAGATCGAGCGGTTACGTCCAATAATAAGATCTTGTTGAGAATGTGACATGGACACGCCTCTGTTAATAAGATTCCGATCTTCTTTAATCAATACGATTAGGTGACGATACGACTTCGACTTGAGAGTTTTAATTTTAATCAAAATCATCTTGGGATTAATGAGGCTACCTTGGTATTAAAAAAGAAATAAGCTTTTATTATGGTTTGCAGTTTTTATAATTTTTTTCATACATTGTAGTAATGAAACAGATAATATCTGAATTTCACCAAACCCAACATTACATAATTGGGAAACATTAGATTTTGTTACTCATTTGCAATTTTTAAAACGATGTTCATGCAAAATAAACAAATATTTGAACACCTCTATTTCAATTACAGTTCACAGTTTAAACCATTTAAATCGCATATGCCGTTTGCCAGAACTATGCGTTCAGGAATGGGTGGCAAGTTGCCTTCTGGGGCGTTTACAGGCTTCAAGGAGCGACCTTGCATCCGCGAGGATTTTGCCCCGATGTGTGACCACTCTCTCGCTCTCCACTATAACATGGGTGACCGTTTCCTCTGCGTTGAGGCAACCACAGTACTCGTATCTCCTTCTCTTTGAAGTCGATAAAAAATAACTTGTAAGTCGTCCATCAAAATAAGCAGTCAAAACAAATTTTTCATTCCAGATACTTGACAGTCCTCATCGAATAGGTATAGGACAGTGAATCACATGTCTTAATTTATTTGCGACAAAAGCAAAATAACACCCATTTAGTTCCAGAGTATATTTAGTTAAATTGCCTATGTTGCTCGGCAGTTCAATGTATGTCATGCTCGCCTAGAAGTCGCCCTTCAATATGGTTGATCTGTCGATGGCTGGCGTGTGCGTTATGTTCATCATCCCCGGACTGCTATCACTTAAATATGTATAGTAGTAATTAGCTCGTCTGTTTATATTTTAGAAGAATATGTTACATTGTCCTCGCATTTCATTAACGCTTATAAGCAATGTAATCAGAAATTTTGTAAAAAAACATTTTGAAAAAGAGTTTCCTTGGAGTTTCTTGCCTGTTCTTCTAGATAGGATCTACGTATTGGAACAGGCAACTAGCTTCACAACGAACGTAGTCTGTCTGACTCCTACTCCTGACAATTCAAAAATACCTATTATTGGTTTGATTGGAATAAATGATTTTGATTTAACATTTGCGGTATTGCAAAAAAATCGTAACTTCTAAAAGTCTTGTTCAGTTATTAGGCGAGACTTTACCAATTAGATGAGGCAACTGTTCTAAGTCTTAAGCTTTATGTATGAAAGTAAACCGTAGTACGTAAAAGGGATCCATATTCATTACTACTACAACTTATGTAATTTTCGGGTGACTTTCAGTAGGTATTTGTAATGTTTTGGGTTATTTGAGACAAGTGATAAACTAGTACCTACATATATTTGGTAGTTTAGAATTTCTTTGCAACTTTTGGCTTTTTCAAATGCCATTGTAGTACTTAAATTAAAACTGTTAAAAAAGATGTTTGTCTCACTCCCTCTCCTAATATGACCAGATCTATCTGTAACATCTTGTATATAACACTATATTTATAATATAATAAAACACTATATAATAAATTGCACCGGGTCGGTCGCTAGTAATAATGGTTTGTGTTACGCTGGATAAGCAAGCAACAATTACGTTTTGTAACTTGCTGGTTTTGGTTAAAATAGGAACATATTTTGTACACGAAACAAGCCCTGCAAAATCATAGTAACTGACACGCTGCCAGTTACTATTAATATTATTGTTTGACTAACCAAAGTAGAAAAAATCTATACATATAAATAAGATTGAATTGTCTGTCTGGGATTTAGAAATATAAGTCTTTTCTTAAGCTCATATTATTTGCACTGTACCAACGCTGAAACAAGCCTGATTAATTACAACCAGACACAGAACAAATGGTCGTGCTCGTCACACTACAATTTGTCGTGGGTAGGAATCGTATCCACGACCTCTGGCTCACCAGTCAGGATCACTAACCACCAGACCAACAGGCCAATCGTTGGTTAAACAATGAATGTAATCTAAGTAATTTGGCAAAATTATTGCTGGAATTTTTTGCCGGAAAATTCATGATAATATTTTTTTTATTTTAAATTTTTTGCTTAAAAGTGATATCACAATGACTAAACAGAACTTTTTACCGAAAAAAAAATCAATAACCCCATACGGCCAAAAACTGCAATGTAATCAAATAAACACCATTTATATAATCAGCTGCTCCGAGGGCACCGAACGTCATTCACCGTACCGCACAAAAATTAAAAGTTGTGTGAACATTGCGTAGCTCTAAATCAAACTAATGACTGTAAATCCTTAATCTCGCATTTTAATGACGAACTGACTTTTGCATTGTCATAAGTATTCAACGAAAGCCGTTTTTATTAACTGACGAAAAAAAAGGAGGTTCTCAATTCGACCGTATTAAATTTTTTTTTTTTTATGTCTGTTCAGCCCTCACTCCGTAATTTATGAACCGATTTTGATTATTCTTTTTTTGCTAGATAGGGTATACCTCAAGGGTGGTCCCATGTCAAGGAAGTCAGGATCTGATGATGGGATCCTGATAAAATTGGCGCCAAATAATAAAATGATTAATTACTTACGTAGGTAAATATAACATTTTGATAATTAATCAGTTTGTTGTTTGGCGCCGACCCAAAATATGTTTGCATAAAATTAGATAGTTTATGTAAATAAGCTCAATACTTAAGACTTAAGGTTTATGAATTTTTTGCTTTTTAGTTCTTTTCGTCGGTTTCATTTTTTGTTAAAAAGATTTTTTTGTAAGTTCTTCGCGACGGTGATACTTGTACGCTGTATAATAAATTCTAGTTTAGAAAAACTTAATAAACATGCTTTAATAGAGCATCAAATTAGTAAAAAAGAGTTCCACCATAAATTTCCTGGCTCCATCATCAGACCATCGTTAATAAGCCTAATCTGTTTTACTCATCAAAATGAATCATTGAACCCAAACTCGAAGGGTTTACTAGTAGCCACTGAATACTTCCACTATTCCACCTCCTGGCTCCATTATCACATCAGCTCTAAGATGTCAAATTTTAGTTTTTTTTTTTTTTATGTGATAAGGGCAAACGAGCAGACGCGCGGGTCACCTGTTGGTGACTACCGCCGCCCATGGGCACCTGCAACTCGAGTCACAAGTACGTTGCCGACCTTGTAATGGAAGGGAGGTAAGAGAAGGCGAGAGGTCGAGAGGGAAGGGTTAGGGCTACCGGTAACCTCACTCACTAGGCAAAATACAATACAAGCATTGCTTTACTGCTGATTTTCTGTGAGGATGTGGTATCGTTATGGTCGAGCCGGCCCACACGTGCCATGCAAGCATGGGTCTTCCAATAGACTTGTCATTCAAACTACAAACTACATAGGTATACATACAATATTTCATTTCGATACCACAATTAGGTTAAAATTTACTTCTAAGATTTGTTTAGGTACATGGAGAAGATGATAAAAGCGTGTTAATAACGCTTGCACGTGAAATATTGCATTGTAATTTTTTTAAGACGCTGTAATAATTTCCGAGTTAACTGTTCGAAATCTAATTTTATCTTAATGTATTCGTCATCTGTTATAGATAAAAAAAAATAGTATTAACTAGATAAGACTGAAAAACAAAATATCAATGTCATAGACTTACCAGAACTAATTAAGTAGGTACCTGTTACATTGTTTTGTTTTTATTGTTTATGAAAAGACAACTCCCGCATTAGGAATTACTCCTGTGTCGCGGGGGACTTTACAAACATACAAACAACGGACAATTAGAACACCCAGACTAGGGTGGGAATCGAACTCACGACCTCTGGCTCAGCAGTCAGGGTCACTAACCACTAGACCAACAGGCCAGAGGACATAGGCCTCCCTGAATGACTTCCAAGAAGACCGGTTGGTCTGCGGTCTGCATCCACCGACGGCCTACGATCTTTATTAGGTCGCGATACCTACCGCGATAATGGACGTCCTACGCTGCGCTTTCCGGTCCGTGGCCTAAATTCTTAAAATATATATTTGCATACAGTACCAAACAAAAATTCCACTACCTATTTGGTTTCATTTCTTCTAATTATTACTATGATGCCCTTTTTAGATCCTTATTACTTCGCGACCATGATTTCCAATTGAAACACAAGACCCAATAACTAAGGACCTTTAATTGCGCCTTGTGCAAATTACACCGCAAAGTTTAACTATGTGAATTTGTTGAAAAATAAATAACCAATTGCTATTGCTACTATGATTTGTGCGGTTCATTCATTAGTGCATTCATTTGAGCCTAGATAATTGATCGATGCTAGTTTTAATCACATATAATGATTGATGATCGCTTTCAGAGTTGCGGCCCGTTTCGTTTTGACATAGATAAATCAATGATGCATTATCGATGTTAGTAACAAAACAGATAGATGTCATCATCTGAGATATGAAAAACAAGTATTAACAGCTATTGATATATTTTTCTAATTAATATTCATAGAACTATTTTAAAATATGCTTACACAATAATTTTATCCCTATGATATGATTTATTTTTATATTAATAGCCGTTTAAATCTAATTTCTAGGACACGGCGTACAACCCTCAGTAACATAAAAAAGTGTTTTGTTGTAAATAAGTAACATTCACTGAAACGTGGTCGGATACGTGACATTGACGTCATGTCAGGGTTATGTAACAATGACACAGAAATGTTACCTGTTATAAAAAATTTCTTTACATTTTAGTATTTATATTTTGTATGCTGTATTTTGTAAAATAAATAATTTTCTTTTTTTCTTTCTTTCTTAAAGTCATGAATACAAGACAGACTAGAATTCTAAAAAAATATTAATTAGTCCTGTGTTAAGCATTTTTAATATGTCGGCTTATTTTAAATTCATACCAATGTAACAAACCTGAACAGTTTTTTTTTCAGTATTTGTTAGTTTAAAGGCGCTAATCTCTGATACTACCGTGTTTATGGTCAGTGTTAATAGTCTCTGCTCAGCTTATAAGCGTTGTAGCGTGATATTTGTTCAGGTGCCTGAAAATATAATAACCGCAATGCAAACGATGTGCTAAATGTTGCATGTCTTCATTGTCATCGGTATACCAACGGTAGCTTTAAGTTAATTTTATATATATTTTTTGAAAAGACTACTAGCAACGCGGGTCACACATTACTAGTATTCTTGTTAACCCCTCCAGCTAAGCTAAATGCTTGTGTTAGGAGTGGGTTCACGATAGTAGTGCACTGGGTGGTTTCGAATCCCAATGGTACCTCTAAAGATTAGCGCGTTTAAACAAATAAACAATCAACCAAAATTTATTACATTAGCATAGACGATAAGTACAAACTAGATTGGTCAAATCTAATTTAAAACTAAAGTTGCTCCGATATTCCATGTGAAGCTGGCGAGTGGTGGTTCTATTGGTAATATTGTGCCAGTAAGCCTGTCCTAATTTCCCAACGGACGCATTCGATTTATTTAACCACTGTCAATGCCCTGTTCTCAATGTCAATATTTACGAAATAGATTTGATATTGTATTGCTACGTAAAAGGTTGGCTAGATACTCTAATAGTTTCCTTGTTTTTCGAAAGTAATCTGCTTGGTAAGAAGCTTGTTGATTTTTTCCTCTATCTGTTTCTTTGAAATATACCTACTTGTGTTTGCTTTGTACTTTACTTTGTATATTTAGTCCCCTAGTTTTATTAACAATTTCAAGAAACTTCGAAATCAACGTTAAATTTAATCACTTAGTTATCTGATGCCCAAAGATTTGATTATATTCTTTGACATTGTCGTTTCTTAAAAGTGAATTTTTATTTAATACTTTTGTAATTAAAATTGCTTTTGTATCTAATATAGGCGCATTTAGTAGCATAATATATGGCTTTATATACCAGTCAACCTTAGGGGGATTCAGTGAGGAATATGGCAGGTTAATAAGAAAGAAGTTACGAACCGATATTACAATATATAAATCATCTCATTCTCCACGCCTTTTCCCAACTAAGTTGGGAACGGCTTTCAATCTAACTACGATACGGCCGAACTTTGATATTTTACGTGAAGCGACTGCCATCAGACCTCCACAACCCAAGTACTAGGCGATATCGAAGTTCTGTAGTTAGACCAGGTTGTCGGACTTTTTGGGGTGCTGTCTAGAAAACCACTGCGGCACCTGCGGACCCCCCGGTCGGGCTTAAATCTTCGCTTGCATGGGTATTGGGGATCTCTGCCCGG
Organism: Callimorpha dominula; assembly: GCA_949752705.1. Lineage (NCBI taxonomy): Eukaryota > Metazoa > Arthropoda > Insecta > Lepidoptera > Erebidae > Callimorpha > Callimorpha dominula. The sequence continues at coordinate 21,127,155 of OX457004.1, read as the reverse complement.
GTCGACCTTTATTTCTCCCCATCTCGTGGGTTATATTATGGAAAATCAAATATCATTAACAGAAAACAAAACGGACGAAAAAAAGACGGAGAAGAGAAGGAGGAGCAAGAGGTTGGCGGGAGAAGTCCCGTCGACCGACGATGAAGTGTCTTGTGAGACGACTTGTGAGACGACTTGTTCGGTGGAGCTCCCAGAAGTCAATTTGACTCCTGGGAGCAGAAAAATGTCGGTGCGATCTAGGACTGCTAGTTCGACGGCCGACTCAGCCTAAGAGATGGAGCTGGAGGTCCGCGACACTGAGAGTCGCAAGCGCGGACGATCCAGAGATGAGGATTTAGACACGTCGCAAGACATGTTGCCACCGAAAGTGGCTAGCAGCCTGAGAGGGAGGTCGAGGTCGCGCACGCCGATCCCAGCTCCAGCAGGTTCCGCCTTCTGCCGGTCGGGCGCTTACACCCGTGCCAGGGCGGAGGGTGAAATTGTGGCGGAGGAGAAGATTGTGGATCTCCTGCAGAAGATCCGGGAGCCGGTGGAAGGGGGTTCTGTCCCTCAAACACCGGTAACCATACAGGAGAGAGCGGACGCGGTGGCCATAATTCACAAAGTGGCCACCAAGTCCGCAAACCTTAAGGGTTCTTTCGTAAAGGCCCTTAAGGACTCCTCCTCCGCGGTCTCTGGGGCCGTTAAGACCTTAATTGGTGATGTGGCGCGCCTCCAAGCGGCGAACGATGTTTTGACGGGGCAGGTGGCTGAGCTCGGCGCTCAGTTCGCCCAATTTCGGGAGCGCTCGAATTGTGCTGGGGCATCGAGCCCAGTTACGGCACAGCCTGCGTCAAGTCATTGACGCAGTGTGGAGGATGATGGACGGGCGCCTTGCAGGCCTTGAGGCAAGGCTTCCTCCGGCCCCCATCGTTCGGCCGCCACTCGCGGGTGATAAGCCCAAGGCCGCATTGGGTCCAACACCACTTCCCGTCTCAGGTGGCCGCGTCACGGTGTCGTATGCGGCGGTGACATCAGCGCCAGTCCCTACAGCTGTGCCGAAGGCCGGGCGACCGGTTAAGGCCGAAGCAAAAGCGGTGGCATCGAAAGCCGGGCAAGCCGCTAAGGCCTCGGCTGCAGCAACGGCGAAGTTTCCTCCGCTTTCCAATCCGGCACCTAAAGGAACGACAGTTCCTTCTGGTGCCAAAATTGTGTCTGGCCCCTCCGCATCTGGCCAACCCGCATCTGGCCCCTCCGCGTCTGGCCCCTCGACGTCTGCCCCCTCTAGCGACGGGTGGCAGAAAGTCGAGGGAGGCAAAAGGTCCCGAAAGTGGAACAAGAAGGCTGCCAAGAAAGCAGCCTCTGCACAGCAGTCGCCATCGGTGGCAGTGGCCACTGGATGACTCCGTGACGACTAAGGATGTCCGGGTTGTGGTTTTGGAGAAAACGGGATGCACCCCGGACAGCATCAGGGTTGGCACCATCCGCCCCGGTCCAGGAGGCCTTGGCGCGGTGTGGGTGAGGTGTCCTGTAGCGTCGGCCAAAATCTTGGGTGACGCTGGCAAGGTCCTCATCGGTTTCGTCAACGCCAGAGTCACAATTCTGGAGGCGTGACCGATGAGGTGTTTTAAGTGCCTGTCCACGGGACACACCCGCGTCAAATGCGCAATCTGCTTTGACTGCAGCGGACTTTGTTTCCGCTGCGGCCGACTGGGGCACAAGGCGGCGGAATGTTCCGCCGCCCCTCACTGCCCTGCGTGTGCGGCGGGCAATCTGCCCGCCAACCATCAGATGGGGCAGGGTGGCTGCAAGCCGCTCCGCACTTCTCGTCAAACTTCGGGGGCTATCCAGTAGACCCAGGCTGCCACCGTTGTCATTCCGGCGTCGTCGCCGTCGCCCATGGAGAAGGTTGTAGAGACGGCCCAATAAATGGACCAAGTCTCTAGCCTCCTTGTCCAGACGAACCTTAACCACTCTGCCGGTGCGCAGGATCTTTTCCTGCAAACCATGGTGGAGTGGTCGATCGGTGTGGCCGTAGCCTCGGAGCCCTACTACGTTCCTCCCCGTCCAAACTGGATGGGTGACCGGGACGGCTCCGTGGCAGTCATCAGCTCCACGGCGGCTCATTCCCCGCCCTTGTCGCTAAGAGACAAGGGTACCGGATATGTTGCTGCCGAGTGGGGGGGTATCACCATATATGGTGTCTACTTTTCCCCTAACCGGAGTCTGAGCGACTTCGAGGTTTTCCTCAACAACTTGGAGACCTCGATGCGGCGACTAGCGTCTGGGCACGTCCTAGTGCTGGGGGACTTCAACGCAAAGTCCGTTGCGTGGGGTTCCCCCAGGACGGACGCACGGGGCGATGCCGTGGAGGAGTTGGCGGCATCGGTGGGCCTCTGTCTCCTAAACAGAGGCTCCACCAACACGTGCGTGCGACAGCAGGGGGGGTCGATAGTGGACCTTTCGTTCGCTACCCCTGCTCTCGCCGCACGAGTAAGGAACTGGCGTGTCCTGGAAGAGGTTGAGACGCTCTCGGATCACCTCTATATCCGATTCGAGCTCTCCCGGATCCAGGACCCCAGAAGGGGTCACACGGCGCGGCGTTCTTCCCGCTTCCCGCGGTGGGCTGTTACAAAAGTGGATAGGGACCTACTGGAGGAGGCAGCCATTGGCTGTCTCCGCGGCCTCAGACTGAGGAGGCAGACATGGGGGCGGGCCGCTTTCGCGATGCGATGGCGCAAATTTGCGATGCGGCCATGCCCCGCGTCCGAGGTCGTCGGCCTCCAAGGAAGGAGGTCTACTGGTGGTCCCAGGAGTTGGCGGACCTCCGTGCGGCCTGTACTCGTGCCCGGAGGTCCTACACTTGCAGCCGGCGGCGTCACCGCGAAGAGGGGGAGGAGGACCAGCTTCATGAGGAGTACCGAGGGCGCGGAAAACTCTGAAGCTGGCCATTAGCCGCGCCAAAGAGGACAAAAGAAAGGAGATGCTGGAGGTTCTCAATGGTGACCCCTGGGGACGCCCTTATCGCGCGGCGCAACAAAAGCTCCGCTTACGGAGACTCTCCAGCCCAGCTTCCTGCAGGAAGTGGTTGAGGGCCTTTTCCCGCAACGGGTGGAGCACGTACCCCCGTCGATGGCCCCCTTGGCCAGAGACGACGGGGAGAACGAGGAGGATGGTGTTCCGCCCGTCACGGAGGCGGAGGTAGGGGTGGTTGTTCTACGGATCCGTTCCAAGAACACGGCCCCCGGGCCAGACGGGGTCCCTGCCCGAGTGTTGGCCCTCGCCCTCGACCACATGTCCGACCGCCTCAGGGAGGTGTTCGACGCTTGCTTGGCGTCCGGGCGCTTCCCTGACTGCTGGAAGAGCGGGAAGCTGGACCTTTCAAGGAAGCCGGGACGGCCTACCGACTCGGTTGCGGCCTACAGGCCCATCGTGTTGCTGGACGAGGCGGGTAAATTGTTTGAGAGGGTGGTCGAGGTCGGCCCCGATTTGTCGGACGCCCAATTCGGTTTTCGAGCGGGGCGTTCGACGCTCGGTGCGTGCTGTTGGCGGTGTCGCTGGACATCGCCAACGCGTTCAACAGTCTGCCATTTAGCTGCATCAGGGAAGCACTCCACTATCACGGAGTGCCAGGGTGCCTGAGGCGGCTAGTGGCACACTATTTAGAGGAGCGTACCATCATGTACGAGGACCGAGATGGAGTTTTGAGTTGTCGGTCCATGTCGTGCGGTGTTCCGCAGGGGTCGAGTGGGCAGGGCGGCAGCACGGGACCCTTTCCTTCCGACTGACGCAGGTTCTTTCCGGGCACGGCTGCTTCGGGAAGTACCTGCACTCGGTCGCTAGGAGGGAATTGAGTCCCGCCTGTCACCACTGCGACTGCAGTGAGGACTCGGCTCAGCACACCCTGGCGGTTTGCCCCAGTTGGGCGACGCAGCGTCGGGCCCTCACTGCAGTCATCGGAGTGGATCTGTCGCTACCGGCTGTCATTCGCTCCATGGCCGGTAGCGACAGGAATTTTACCGCGGTCGCAACCTTCTGTCAGGAAGTCATCTCGCAGAAGGAGGCGGCGGAAAGGGTCCGGGAGGACGACCTTCACTCGGACGGCGGAGGCGCGCTTACCAGCGCCTCATGCCGCTCTGAGTGTGGCCGCGGGTGGACGGGACGGGTTGTCCCCTTCACCCGCTATAGTGGCCCCTCGCGAGGAGGCGGCGTCCGCGTGTGCCTGGACGTCGCCTAAATGAGAGGTTTTTACCCGATGGTGGTGCCCGCGCTTTGCGGGCAGGCGCTAGGAGGGTTCCGGATGTCTTAATAAAAGCTGTTCCCGGATCCCTCCTATTTAAGGCGCAGTACGGCACACCGTGTGGTTTTAGTTGGTTGGATTCCGACACACCGCCCCATCGTAAACCCTGGTGGGGTGACGGCCCGAGGGGGTTTCCACACGCACAAAAAAAAAAAGATTGTCGGACTTTTTAGGGCTGCAACTACCCGTAACGAATGCCATAGATGTTTGTATGGCACCCGGGACCGACGGTTAAACGTGCTCTCAGAGGCACGGAGGGGTCTCAATGTGTTAAGAATGGTCACCCATCCTAGACTGACCTGGCTAGCATTACTTAACTTTGTAATGTGTTAACCTACTCGGTTACCACTTAGCAACGAGCCCATCTTTTATTTTTTTACACTATATAAATATACACCTATAAATACAAATAGAATTGTAAACTCATGAAACTGGTAGCTACCAGTTTCATGAGTTTATAATTCGAGAGATCTCAATTCGGTTAACGGAAGGTAGGATGCCCCCAGCCAGATGAACTAACGACCTGAGAAACGTAGCTGGGATAAACTGGATGCGGAAGGTGAAGGATCGGGTGCTATTGTTATTGCTATAGCACACATTGGGCGAGGCATTTGTTCAGCAGTGGACTACAAATTGATTAATCGATTGATTGAAAACAAAAACCAAACACGCTTTAATGAGTTCCAGACAATAGTTACAGAGCCCAATTTGTTGGACTCGTCAAAATGAATCAAATGATCCCAACCCAGAGCGTTTACTAGTAGCACCTGAAGTGTTCCGCTACCATCCTCCTGGCCCTATTATTAGATCAGCTCCAAGATGCTAAATTATAATGTTGTCATCCGAACTATTTACACATACAAAGTTTGATTTAGGTACAACAATTATTAGAAGTAGGTTAAAATTGCCGTTTACGTTGCTAGTTGGTTACAAGTGAAGCATAAAAAAAGCTTGTTAAAAAAGGAAATTGTAGATGTGAAGTGTGATAAGATAACAAAGGGTAGTAAAGGTTTTCAGAAGAGTAAATATCTGAGTCAAAGCACGTAGGCTGTGTCTCTAACGAATTGATAAACATGAATTGAGTTTTGTACCAACCAGTTTGTGTCGTGAATCAATGTTCATTTTACACATTATTCTTTTAAAATGCCGTATGCGATGTTTCGTATTATTCCATGTATTTCAGCTTCACGTGCAAAAAGAAGTATGTCGTCTACTAATTGCCTTTATGTTTTTTGTACACATTTAAACGTTCGACATTACTCTGCCAGTAATACAGGTCTTCATACATGTAATCATGTAATTGAATTGGTTTATTCCTTCTTTGATCCTTAGAGATGGACAAGTTTCTCTCAGTGCACTACTCATTTCCTTGAAATGTTTTTGTTTGGTTAAGGCACTCTTAAAGTTTTCCATAATACTTACACGAATGTCATAACGAGAGAAGCCCGCCATTTTCATTTAGAAAATTATTAAAAATCGAACAAAAGATTCCTGCTCGCCAAATATTACTTAGCACAGTTAATAGTTTATGGATATGACTTCAAATCACATTATTATAATATCTAGTTTGCATACGATAAAACTCATGTAACGCCCGACGTATTGTATAAAATATCTAACTTCAAGTTTAATAACTTCACCTTCTCACATTAACAAGCCACAACAGCCTAGCGGGCGTCCTTTATAAACTTTGGCACGAGTTGAGAACTATCGCGATGTGTGATGCAAAGATTACTTACACCTCAGCTGGTTTTAATTTAATTTGGATTAATTCGGATGCACTTGCAGAAGAAAGTTGGCACGTTTGTTCGAGGTTTTGGAAGTTACTTCGTAGGAGTACTTGTAGATTGGATATGGCTGGAATCGTAACCGTCCGACTGAAGAAGTACATTCTGAAGTTAAGTGCTGAGTGCTGTTTTTGGCGGATGAGTCTATGTATTATATTATATATATATATTATATTATTGATACTTTGTACCCCTTTTTAAGTAAATTTCGAGGAGGAATGCGAAATTTAAAATACTTACAGTTTATAGAGAAGAAGTTTAAAAGGATAACACGTTTCAATAATATCCTACATATCCTACTATTATAACAAACGTGAAAGTTTGTAAGGAAGTGTGGATGTATGGATGTTTGTTACTCTTTGAAAAAAAAAAACGGAACCGATTGCTATGAAACTTGGTATATGGATAGCTAGAGACATGGATTAACACATAGGCTACTTTTTATCCCGACATTCCCACGGGATCGGGACTTACGCGGGTAAAACCGCGGAGCGCTACTAGTATTATAAACGTGAAAGTTTGTGAGGATGTATGGATGTTTGTTACACTTTCACGCAAAAATTACTAAACAGATTGCGATGGAACTTGGTATGTAGATTGCTAGAGACCTGGATTAACACATGGCTACTTTTTATCCGACATTCACATGGCATCGGGACTTACGGGTGAAACCACAGGGTGCAGCTAGTGTTTTATAAATTAAAAAAAAACGGACAAGTGCGTTTTGTTCGTCAACCACAGGGTTCTGTACAAAAATTGCATATAGATTGCTCGTGTATCTCAATTCGAATCGATTTTCGAAGATTGGCGATTGAAGCATAACTTTGCTGATATAACAACAAATAAACAGTTTTTTTCTTTACTTGTGCTTTATGACCTTGCTTCTTACCATTTTTTATGATTCTAGGTCAATGGGAAGTAACTTATAGGTTTTGATTTCCATGGTAAGTGTTAATCTTTTAGTTCGTCGTTAGCTAATTTGATGAAATCTATGATGATTATATGTAATATAACTAGCTGACCCGGCACACGTTGTTTTGCCATATTAATTATTTCTAATGAATATTTTGGTAGTCAAAAAATAACTAACTTATTGTGGGATGGGGTCTATGACTATAAAAATAACAAAACACCAACCATTAATTTTCTTATTTCAAAGTACTTCATTAACTAAACTGACATATTTAAAGTTTAACAGTGGGAGAGCAATGCTTCGGCACGTATGGGCCGGCTCGATCGGCATATCGATAAAGCAATGCTTACGTTGTATTTCGCCGAGCGAGTGAGGTTATCGGTGGCCCTAACCCTTCCCTCTCTCCATCTTCCCCCCATCTCTCCATCTCCCCTCCTCTCCTACTCCTACTACCTTAAAGGCCGGCAAGGCACTTGTGACTCTCGAGTTGCAGGTGCCCATGGGCGGCGGTAGTCACTTACCATCAGGTGACCCGTCTGCTCGTTAACCCCCTATTCCATAAAAAAAGTTTGACATCGACTTGATGGCAATCGATTATAACAATCGCACTTTCTATTTTCACTGGGTTAAATACTTTAAAAAAATTGTACCAATGAAAGTAAAAATACTAATATCGCTATTAAAAAACAGGGGTTGATCGTAGAGGGTTGAAAATTCAGGGTTGTATGTATTTTCTAATGCTGTATCATAAAAAAATAATAATTTATCTAAAATTAAAAAAAAAGAAATTGGTGTGGACTACCCCTAAGATTTATGAGGATGAAAAGTAGATGTTGTCTTATTCTCAGACCTACCCAATATGCACACAAAATTTTATGAGAATTGGTCAAGCCGTTTCGGAGGAGTTTAATTACAAACACCGCGACACGAGAATTTTATATATTAGATATAGAATATTTATGATGAAATGAATATGATGAAATGAATAAGGCTTAAATGGTCGTATCTTTCAATTGCGTTAACTTAAAACCTTGATTTTTTTACAGGTTCAAGGGACCGCAGACATAAGTATTTGATGGTAATTTCAACTTGATACCTAAAGAAATAATAACTCGTTAAATCATTTTCGTATCGACAGACATACAGACAGACGGACAACGAAGTATCCTATAAGGGTTCCCTTTCTTCCTTCTCAGGAACGGAACCCTAAAAACGAGTTATCAATGCGCAAGAGACAAATTTGCGAGTGTTTCTATAGAGTGCCTAAATTGATCCGAGTATGAGGTCGCGTTGGCAACCTTCAAGAACCTTATAAAGGATCTAAGAACTCTAAGAAAATACTTTTTTGTTCACGCGTCACTACAAGATACATACTAAAGCGTCTGAAGCTGTGTTTGAATTGGAAGCCTTCCATAAGAAAGACAAGAAATTGATAATTGCCTAATTGCAATTGTTGTTAGATGTAATAAGAGTACCTACATGATGTTTGTTAAACTTGAAAAGTTCTTGAGGAGTTAGATATTTTACCAACCTTAGCATTGATTTTTCTTTTTACATTTAATATTTATTTTGCATTTTTACATACAGTTTAATTAAAAACTCCTCCTTTTTGAAGTCCGCTACACATGTGCCAGTAGCTAGATAAATTCATTCAAGATATAGTCTACTTGTATATCAAATTTTATGCAAATCCATCACAGTTTAATGGGTATGATTGAGTTATATATAAACACCTTCACTTGTACAGAAATTACATGTACTTTTTGTCGAATGTTAGAATTTTTATCTGTAGTTTTATTCATTTATCATTCAATGAAAACCTCATTCCGACCCTTACAAAATAGGCAAAATCGGTGAAGAATAATTTTAAATACATAAGATTATTGTATAGAATACCTACTATTACTTGTCTTATTTTTTGCTATAAGTAAAATCCGGATTCTAAAGCTCAACACACACTATACCTTCACGGCTCCACCCCAGCAATTAAATTGTCATTCAAATCTGAGCTTTACAATGTGGTCGTATAATACATTTTATAATGTCAATACGCGCTTACTGTCCGCCGTCGGCTTTTTCATATTGATATTATGAAAATAATATTATAAGAACACGTTTTAATGCTCAGATTTGAATGACAACTTTATTGCTGGGTTGGAGCCGTGCCGGTACCGTGACGGTATAGTGTGTAATGACCTTAACGAGTATTTATCCTTTAACAACTCATAAATCATTCTCCAACTAGATTTATACAAATTGTTCCTGGGCTAAACGTTTTCAAAGGGCATGGAAATCGTTAATTGGTGCAATTACCTACATTGTGTTTGTAAGTAGGTAGTGGAGTAAGGTCATAAGTCAAGTCCAAGGCATATAATGCTTTTATAAAGAATGTTACAGGAAGGTGTGGTCAAATTTTAGGAGCGTCATGTATAGCCAACAAATAAGTGGTTTTAGCTTTAAACAAAATGGATTTTGATTTTAATTTTTGTCAGTTCACAGTTCTAAACAACACATTATGAATTTTTATGTCAATTTCAATGATTTTGTCTTTTTATGCAGACATTTCCTGAAAAATCTGAACATTCCATCAACATCCTTGTATACATACCCATAGTTTCGTTCATGTCAGCCCTCTCACATACGAAATATTTGTTTTTTCGGTAAATTTTCAAGGAAATTTTTTAGGTTTCAAAATAAAATTTCTCTATTAAATATCAGGAATTTTCAAAAACTAGTTAGCGCTTTACATAATTTTTTTTTTTTTTTTTTTTTTTTTTCATTTTACAAAAAGTATTACTTCTGCCAAACTGTAAAACAGTTTGTTGGCAGATGTAGCTCCCATATACACTTTTATATTTATATCCTTAACTACTTGTACTTTTTATCCATAAAAGGTACTTACATTAAACATTACATAAAATTACACAAACACATTTGAATCTATGCATTTTTGTTTATGAAATTTTGACAAAATATGTTAAAAAGGTATCTCCCTACTTTATTTTTAAAAGACATTATTGTGGTACAGCTACTTTCTAGATCGTATGGCATATCATTAAAAATTGTTGGAACTAAACATTTCCTGCATCTTTGTCCATAATAGTTATTACAGGTGGGTACTACATATCTTCTCACGCATTTTATCCTTTGAGCCCTTAAGTGTACCGTGTCTATTTTAAACTCGTCATTGCAATAATTTTCTATAGCTAGTAACATCACTACCTTTCGGTGGACTGGCAATATCTTACACTCTTTGAATAGTTCTTCGTAATTACTACTTTTACAGCGGTTTTTTGTGTTTTTATCAACTAATAGTTTCATAAATCTGATTTGTAATGATTCTATTTTATCCAAATATGTTTTAAATGTATTACCATAGCATGCCAGTCCATATGAAAGTAGTGAGTCCACCAGTGCATAGTAGACCGTGTACATAGTGGCCCTATCTAGTACAAAACTAAGGTGGTGGAACTTTACAAGCACTAATCTGAGTTTGTCACATAGGTGTGTTATGTGTGTTTTCCACGAGAAGCTGTTATCTATAACTAAACCCAAGTACTTGTATTCCTCCACAACCTCAATATCTGTACACGCACAATTCGTCGCGTTGCCATTGTGCAGGCACTGATAGCTATGCCCCACCACGCGCAGCGGACGTTGACAGTTTTTGAGATAAGGAGACCGTATTCGCATACACTTAGTTTTATTAATGTTGATTATGATTCCATTATCATGGGCCCATTTAATTATATTAGTGAGATCCTCCTGAACGTTCCTTTCAATTACATCTAATTCTCTATCTGCATACACTAAACAAGTATCATCAGCATACATGTATATGCGACAATTTCGAACTACATTGCACAAGCTGTTGACATGCATGATGTATCCAACGGGGCCAAACACGGAACCGGTTGGCACACCACATGTGATGTAACTGGGCTCTCCAACGACGCCGTCAATGACGGTTCGCAGTGCTCGGTCTGTAAGGTAGGCACGGAACCACCTGTTAAGAGGTCCCGCAACGCCACATTCCTCCATGGCTTGAAGCAGCTGGTGATGTTCAAGGGTGTCAAATGCTTTTTTGAAGTCAATGTAGACCACCACCACCTGCTTCTTTTGATCCAAACACTCATTGACGTCGTCCGCGAACTGTGCCAGAGCCGTTGCCGTGCTCCGTCCACGCCGGAATCCATGTTGTGCACTTGACAATATATTGTTATTTTCCAGGAAAACACTAACTTGGTTCATAATGAATTTTTCCACAATTTTATTTATTACAGACAGTATAGCTATTGGCCTATAATTTGAGTAATCACTGTGCACACCTTGTTTAAATATAGGTCTTATTAATGCTGTTTTCAACTGATCGGGATATAAGCCATTTTCAACACATAAGTTAATGAATAATGCTATTACAGGGCTCAACATAGATTTAAACAGTTTTACCTCCCTTACTCTAATTTTATCTATACCTTCAGACTTATCACTACTTAGAATATTTATTATTTTATCTACATCTTTTGGGTGAGCTTTTTGAAACCGTATCGATATGATACTACTATTGACATAGTTAGACCTGTCTAGAAACTTATGACTACAGACATGTTTTATGTCTATTATTTCTTTAGTAAATGTTTTAGAGAAATTATTACATATATTAGTTGTACTTTCAGTCCTTCCTAGGTATTTTAAGATAACAGAATCTACACTCCTTTTCTCTCTTCCTATCCATGAGTTTATTCTAGCCCAAATTTTCCTAATATTTTTGTTACACTTTTTTATTTCTTCTTGACGGTATTTATTTTTCGCTTTATTAATACATTTATTTACCCTGTTTCTGTATCTAGTATATTCGATCCTCAAGTTCATATCTTTCGGTTTACTTTTCCAATGTCTGAACAGCTTGTCCCTGGTACTAATCATATTTTTAAGGTTTTTTGTAATCCAAGGTTTGCTTTTTCTCTTTTTACATACAGATACTTGGATTTTAGCATAATTATAAACATCAGAGAATATTGAACACAATCTGTTATATAGGTCAACTGGGCATTTACAATTTAAAAGCTCTGTCCATGAAACATTTTTAAACTTCTCTAATACCTTATTATCACATATAATAGTTCTATGAGATTGCCTACCGCTTGACTGATGACTGTTCGATCCCGAGTTAGTAGCAATGCACACACCTATAACATAATGATCAGACAACTTACATGTTAACACATACGCAGATATCATACGGTGAGTTCGAACCCACACATGGTCGATGCACGTCCGTGTCACTTTGTCTCCGTATACCTCCTCCCGCGTTACGTCACGTATGGCACATTCCATGCCAATCTCGTTCATATTGTTTGTGTATTGACTTATCACACTGGAACCGGTTTTGCTCAATAGATCTATGTTTGTATCACCTATCATTATTACCTCACAGCCCGCTGGAATCTCGGATAATAGTTTGTGTACTTCTTTAATAAACCCCTGTTTATTTGTCATTGGTGGCCTGTAGATAGCTAAAATATGAGTTATTTTCCTTCCATCTTGGAAAAGCTGCCCATGTATCAACTCATAATAATTAGATTTGACTATGTTTGCAGTGAAGTTTAGTTTATTGTTTACATATAACAAAATCCCCCCTCCTCTTTTAGTTTCCCTTGTATTTATGTATGTGTCGTATCCTTCTATATTGTATAAAGATAATTCCTGTTTCCTAATATTTATCTCTGTTAGTGCTATTATATCCAGTTTCTCCTTGCAGTTATTTATCAATACAAGTAGTTCATTGTAATTTTTTCTAAGTGATCTTATGTTTATATGAATAATACTCACATTGTTATCTGAATTTAATAATTATTTTTGCCAGCTATCGATACATATGTATTTATTGTATTTAATATTAGAGTTGACGTATGATGCATGATCGTTGAACTTTAATTTTTTAAGTATTCAGTATTTAATAGCACTGTGTATTACATACGTCATTTGTTAACTGCGTGTATGTTTATATCGGTTAATGTTCGAATTGATCTTATTTTTGCATCATTTGGATCATCTTTTTTTAATAGCACCCTACCATTCTGTACCCAAATATATTTAAATGTTGGTTTTAGCTCATTTTTTGCAGTCCATAATAGATTGCGAGTGTGCTTAGTAAGATCTTCATTAACATAAATGCGTTGTTTATTTCCGCTTGCAAATATATCATCATTGGTTAGCTGGTGGGTTTTACGTGTAGCTATCCATTTATCGCGAGCGGTTCGCGTAGCCAGAGTAATAACAATCGGCCTCGGTTTTTTCTCACGCTGTTTATCTGCTTTCATTTCTTCACCCACCCTCCTTGCCTCACATATCGTGACATCGGCTACACCTAGCTTGCTTGCTATAATTTTAACTGTATTTTCTAACTTCTCGTTTTGCTGCTCCTCCAAACCAAATATTTCCACATTTTTTTCTTTCTCGCGTATTTCCAGATAAGCTATCCTTTCTTCCAGAGCTTTGTTACAGGTCTCCAAATGCACGTTCTTATGTTCTAAGGCTTTAATCTTTTTATCTGTTTTTTCCTTCTCTTCTATTAACTCTTGGTATTTTTCAGCATAGAAACTTATGTCATCAGACATTGCCTCCAGAGTCTTTTTCATGTTAAAGACTATTGCAAGCTTTTCGTTAACTTCAGCTAACAGTTTCTCCGGCGTCGTCTTCGACATGTCTACTACTATCGGTGATTGTCGGCGGGTCTGGGCGACTTGGCATTCATCACAAAGTTATTTACGGGGTCTACTAGGTATACGTCAATAAAATATGACCATACCTTGCAGTAACACGTTTGACGCGCTGGAGAACGTTTTAAATTGTTTTTGAAAAACATTCGACAAAGTAACTTATAATTTGTATCTCAATCAATTAAAGTGTTAATACAAATCTCCGTCACCTTATATAAATGCTAAATGATTTTATTTTGCAAATAGATTGTTTCCAACACTTTCACGTGTGGATTTCTTCTTAAAAGCTAGATGGTTACTACGACTAGCCTTGAGAAGAAACGCTGAAACAAACTCAAGGATCCAAGTCTACATAACTCACACTGTGCAAGTGCCGTGTAGGCATCCAGAGTGGTATTTATACGAAAGAACTATTACAGTTTTGAGCTGACCAGTCACGACACCCTGTAGACTTGATAAGACGGTAATCACTGAGCTCAACGACATTTTAAGGTAATCCACGACTTCAACCGATCTGCCACAGTTAGACATTTGGGAAGGCCAATGAAATACTTTAAACTACCAGATTCTTGGAAAAAGACATGTTATCTGTGTCCCGTTAGGAATTGCAAGGTACAAGAAAAGCCAGGACCGATAGATGCATTAGGCCGGGAGCCAACCTCATAGTGGGGTCGCCTGGTTTAACAGGCGACCAAGTATGCTGGGGTTCACAGGGATTTCCTTTCTAGGGTACACCTGAGGCCCCGGCTATAAGACCCGGTGACGGAACACTGTATGGTTTTAGTCGGTTCGAGTTCGCCATACCACCTCGCCGCCTGGCCCCGGTGAGGTGATGACCCGTGGGGGTTTCCACACATAAAAAAAAAGAAAAAAAAAGGACCGATAGATGCATGAGCCCCTTTTCTTCTATATGAGAAGAAGAAGATTCCAGAAGAAGAGAGATTTACACATTTGTATAGCAAGATGTTAAAATGAAAAATTCAAAATGATCTTATAAAGTATTATCACGGTTTGATAATATCAGATAATACCCACTGTTTAGTATTTGGAGGCACGATGCTATTCTATATTGTCCCTAACAATGCACAGCGTTCAATAGAAACGCGGCAAATGTCGAATTTACAATGAGATTTCTATAATAAGGGCACGAATTTGTGAAATAATCTTTTCAGGAAATATTCAGAAATTGAATAAGTTGCTTTTTAAACATATTTTGTACATTTTTAGTAGGAATTTTGTACTGATCATGCTATACGTCAACTTTCTTTGATGTTTCATTATTTATCAACCTTTGTCGTCATTTATGTTTTACCAGTATTGAGTAGCTGCAGGATCTTTATTAAATTTACTACAGATTATATACCTACGGGTATTTCCTTCCGAGAAGAGTTATTTCTTAAGAAGTAGAGCATGAAAGGCTAAGAACAACAGAAGTTGTTTCTTCTAAAGATGGATGAATGCAATGATCAAAGGAAATGACATCTCTTGGTAACTTCTTAGTCAAGCTATTGAGGTTAATTTGAAGTTTATTTTTTTTGCTAAAAAAATGACTTATTAAATACGTCCATATATTTATTTACTGTTCCTGAGGGCGAACCACCACCTTATCTATTATATAGCCTCTGCACCGCTTCTAAGGAACGTAGTGTGATGTTACATAGCCCATAACCTTAATCAAATAATACTTTATCCAATATAAAATAAAAGTTGGAATCCGGCTTGTAGTTCTAGAGATTAGCGCGTCTAAACAAACAAACAACAAAGTTTTCAGCTTTGTTTTATTAGCTCTTCCATATATCCTTAGACCGAATATTAACTAAATATAACAATTGAGGTATACCTACTGTTTCTGGTTAACAAAGCAACATTGTTATTTAAACTAACATTTTCCTAGGAGTGTCTCTAAGCTTGCTATATCGAACATTAAGTATTTGTACTCCATGAGTTAAAAGTCAGTAACAATGAGTTATAAACTACGGACTACTATTAACTGCAATCCTTCGTATTCCCTTTGTTTTAAAAGATCAGAGTGCAGTGGAGCGATATATTGAAATGGTACACTGACCCTATAGTTACGTGACCCTATGATTATAGGCGCGGCAAATTGATAGCTATCGACGCTACTTACTCGTAACTATCTACAATATTGTATCATAATTCAGAACTAATAATAATGAATGCGAATAACTGTTTATTTGTTTCTTTGTTTGTTAAGAATTCAGCCCTTTATTATCTTTTTCTGTTATCTTTATTACCTTCCTGCCCTGGGTCGGCGCAATGTGTAGGTAATATTACTCCATTATATTATTTTATATTTAAATTATTATACTATTATTTCAATTGATGAATTTCGGCGTTCGTAAGTTTTTTTTTTATGATATGGGGGCAAACGAGACGGGTCACCTGATAGTAAATGACTACCGCCTCCCATGGATACCTGCAATTCAAGAGTCGCGAGTGAGTTGCCAGCCTTTAAGGTGCGAGTAGGAGAAGGGGGGGGGGAAGGGTTAGGCCTCTTGTAACCTCACTCACTCGGCGAAAAACAATGTAATCACTGCCGGTTTTCTGTGAGGCCGTGGTATCGAGCGGAGTCGAGCCGGCCCATACGTGCCGAAGCATGGCTCTCCCACGAACCCACAAGTCTTAGATGGTTAAATGGGACCGAGACTGGTAGCAAAGAGGCCGGGGTCGCGCATCCGTATGTCCGTCCTGTGATTGGAGCCGCCACTTACTCTACTCAACCAGTCATCTTGCATACACGTTGAAAATGACACAGGATACTTTCCATCCAGAAAAACAGTACCGTTCCCAAGGGATTTAACGTGAGTGAAGCCACGGGCTGCAGCTACTCTATAATAGACGTCGTCTGTGTAATTTTTACTGTAACTTCAAATAAGGAGGAGGTTCTATGTTCTACTGTATATATTTTTTTTATGTATGTTCAGCGAATACTCAAAGACGCTTGGACCGATTTAGAAAATTCTTCTTTTGTTTGAAAGGGTATAAGGGTTCTTTCCAGGTGAGCCCATGGTCATCAGGTCAGGATCTAATGATGGGATCCTTTAGAAATCGAGGGAACCCTTTTAATTTTATAGGCACACTTGAAGTGATTTGGGTATTTTTAGGCGCATTGAAGTCGGTGATACTTTCTTAAAAGATAATTTAAGATACAACGTGAAAAAAGAGCTAAAAAGAGAGCCTCTGCTCTAGCAGGAGATACATTCTGCACATTTTAGTATAGGAAAGATGGTTCTCACACTTCTTACATCGACAATGCAGTGCTGTGTTTCTACTTGTTGGTTATTGCTTCAGTATTAAGTAAAGTTAAACAAAAAAAACAAAGGTATTTGTACCTTGCATATATTTCTCTGTATTTATGTGTGTATATATATGTATGTATATGTGTATGCATATATGTATATATGTTATTGTTTTAGTAAGTAAGATTAATGTGCACCACAAGTTACCTATTACTATACATACAGTATAGTATATCAAAGGTTGTCTGTAAGAGATCGCAGTCTGCGATAAGACCCCCCACTGTACTGCTACTTGTTTCGCCACATTAAAAACTCTTATTTATTTTATTAAAAATAGGGACAA
This sequence comes from Callimorpha dominula, assembly GCA_949752705.1. NCBI lineage: Eukaryota > Metazoa > Arthropoda > Insecta > Lepidoptera > Erebidae > Callimorpha > Callimorpha dominula. Next base: position 21,109,851 of record OX457004.1, on the reverse strand, counting down.
ACTATAATAGATGATAAGTATGATAACACAGTTCACTATTTGATAAAAATAAGTTAATAGATATTATTTTGACTGGTTATACCGGTAACGCAATACTATTGGTCGATGGGTAAATATTAACAAATTGTGGGATTATAAAAGGGTAGGAATATGTTTAGAACGATTGACTTGAGTGCAAACAGAGGTACGAACAACTTGGCAGTTGCTGTTAGTTAGTGATTTTCATAGTTTATATCAGTGGTTTTGAGACTGTTTCTAACATACTTAATATTGTATTTATCGTATGTACCCTATTTTTTGGTGTACAATGAAGTATACTTTCTCTATCTACCTTTTTCGAATTAACTAAGAAAACAATCATAATCTTCTACCGCTATATGTGTTGATTAGAAATTGCCTTTTATTCTTTGAACATTTATCAAAAGTAATTTATTTTCAAGCAAGTCACGGAACATAGCGATGAAATTTTTCCTTCTTTATATGACACTTTGAACAATATACCGATTCCATTAAAATTTAAGAGAACATTAACAATAGAAGCGAAGGTTTTCCAATCCTTTGTCTTTATTAATAGCAAATTTTCCGCCTGATTCACGACACAAAATATAGTGAATGCTATTCAAAAATAACTTTTAATTAAAAGAAATCAAATTGTTTGCCAGTTCTTTTAACTGTTTTTATAGGTCAACGCAAAATAGCTAACAAAGTAATTTCTGGTTCAAATAGTTTTAGAATTGAAAAGCTAATTACTTTTCATTCTTACGCGCGTGTAATACACGCTAACCAATAATAATGCATTTATGCAAGTGGCATTAAAAATAGATATGAAGGTTTTTCTATAAACCACGTCGGTGGCAAGCAAGCATACGGTCCGCCCGATGGTAAGCAGTTACCGTAGCCTATGGACGCTTGCAATTCCAGAGGACTCGCATGCGCGTTGCCAACCCTTTAAAAACATAAACACTCTTTGCTTGAAGGACCCCATACTTTAATTCTTCGGAAAAACCTTTGCAGGGAGCTGATTTCACAGCAAGAGCGTTCGCGAGAGCCACACAGAAATAACACACAGTTATTTGCATGATACCTACCTATGCCTAAAAATCAGTTTTTGAAATTGTTGTCTGTGTGTCGGTTTGTTTGGGCTAATCTCCGGAACGGGTGGATCGATTTCCACGGGACTTTCACTGGCAGATAGCTGGTGTTATAAGGAGTAATATAGGCTACTTTTATTTTGGAAAAAGAATAAGGGTGGTGCCCAAAACGACTACAGATCGGGTGGTCGACCATAATTCTCTAAATTTATTGAACTTTTTATGTTTTGTTTTATTTCAATGATAAACATAATTTGAACTGTCATTGTATATAGTTAGATACATCCCATGACAGATGACCGGTGACCGGTGACAAGTGACTGGACACGTGTATTTTTTTCCCTGTTTACATTATTTTTAAGTTTATAACACATATCGCCTATAAATTTTAGCTTCCTGCATTTCTTGGACATATAAACTTTAAGTATTTCAAATTTCACATTCTTCTGTTCGCGAAATTTGCTTTAAAGGGAATGATGTCTCACTTTTGTTGTAAACATTTTTTTTCATTTATATACCTCTACAATTAAAAGGCATAGGTTTTTATTAATGCTGAATTCTCGACCACTGTTATTGATTTATAGGTACATATAGAACTAACAGTAATCTGTTGTTCAAAAGTCTTAAGATACTTGTCCTTGACATTAAACAATATCTCACATTCTAAAGCTTCTAACCGGCAAATGAGTCAATTTTGCCAATGCGATAACATCTACTAATAATTTTTATAATGTTCTCTATAATACTCTGTAATATATATTTCATTACTACGAATGCGAAGTATCCTTAATAATACTTGTAGCAAGTCTTACAGTTACGAAATGCTTTCATTACATATTAGGACCCAGCAGTATTTGAATCTGCGTCAGCAATGCTTTTGCTAGGCGTAGTATTTATAAGAAGACAAATAAAATTACAATCAATCCAGTTTAGTGAAATTAAAGAAACACGCGTTAATAGTCATAAAGTTACAAGTTAAGCCAGTAACCTTCTGTACTGTAGTCTTATCTGTGTAGGCAGAACATAAATGAATGTTATTTTAATTTTTTTTTCTTATCTATATTTATATTTAGACTATAGATACGTAGTAGGTACACTGATTAAGTGATTACGAATGTAATTAAGTTTTTATCATATTAAACTCAACAATGTAGTTTTCTAGTAGTAGCAGGCCGGTGCCACTCCGCACTTTAGGAAATGAATCTATAATTACGCGGCGTTCTCGATTTGTCAGGCCACTTTTGAGGGCCGCCACCAGCCAGATTGCACCATTTAATTTGATATGTCACGCGCCGTGTCTTGTCAGATATTCGTTGCTGGAAATATAACGTAAATAAGATTAAGCCAAAAGCGTATTGTCATATAAGCATATTATTATTTAGGCAGGCGGATATGATTCGGCGGCTAAATAATAACAAAGTTCCTCGCTATATTATATTTTTCACACTTCTAAATTACATCGAAATGTAAAGAAAACACGTCAATGAGGTCCGGTAGGTAACCTACAAAATTTTACCTTCTATAATTCTTAGTTTTCTCACAGTTAGGCACTTACAAGTTTTGTTTACAAAGTCAGGTTTAGCTTTGACAGTTAGTATGAGTACATTACGTAGGTACCTGCCTATTTAAATTGTATTTTAGTATTTTTGTAAGGTTACTAAATATTACGTATGTAGTAGTTTGATTATGTAGACAAAAGGAGACAACCCTAACGTCTTCAGAAGTGATAAGAGCTATGTGTCAGAAAGAGAGGCAACTTCTGTGTAAATATAACTGTAAGTTATAAGCGCTGCGCGATCTGAATTGCAGTTTACTGAGCTGGAGCGAGAGTCGCTATTTATTTAAATGATTTACATCATCTTATTCATTGTCCCTCCTCTATGATCATATCTAATAGGCAACTAAAGAAAGCGAATTTAGCCAGAAACAGAAGGATTCCATAAAATACAATAAACATTTTTGCTATGAGCCAGATGCCTTCACAACTTTATCATTTAACTAAAAAACGGAATACAACAAAATACTCGAATAAATTGTTTTGAAAAATAAATCAAACTACTGCCTATAACTAACAAAATAAAAATAGTTAAAACAAACAGCAAACATACATCAAAAAGCTAGTTGAATGTAAAACGGGACAACTAAATAACAAATAAAACTTACAATATAAAATACCACAAAGCAAAGTTTGCCAAAACCATTTCCGATTGTCCATACCAATTTGTTCTCATTTCCTGCGTCCCTCTACTATGAAATATTCAACACCGCGTACACTGTTAATTGTGAATTTAATATTTATTCTCTTTATTTACTTAATATACATGTAAATTATATTTTTAAATATATTCACTATAAAAAAATAAAAACAAATATATTTAAAAATATAAAAAATAGTGTCCCACCGGTATCGGATACAGGGACCAAGCTACCGGTGGTTAGGGTTCCAGAGATAGAAACCTCCTCACAATGCGTGCCGTATCAAGGAGGACTGCCTTCTGCATCAGGCTCTTAATCCAGCTGCCTAACGTGAGCCTCTGAAGGTGTTGGTCGAGGCTCTTAGCAATTAACCCATGGGCCGAAATTACTATCGGCACAATGATTGCTGAATCCACATCCCACATGTCGACAATCTCGTGAGCTAGGTCCAAATATTTTATTTCTTTATCTTTTTCGGCTTTTAAGAGATTGTCGTCATGGGGAATGGTGATGTCAATAATCATTGCTCGGCGCTCTAATCGGTCTATCACCACTAAATCAGGCTTATTGGCAACAATAGTCCTATCAGTGATGATAGATCGATCCCAGTACAATGTTGCACGACCATTTTCGAGAACTGGGTCGGGCACATACCTGTAGTACGGTAACTCGACAGCCACAAGATTATATTTAACAGCAAGTTGCTGATGGACTATCCTGGCCACTTGGTTATGTCTATGCAAGTACTCGCCGTTGGCAAGACGAGAACAACCAGAAATTATATGCCTGAGGGTTTCTCCGGGACGATGACACGCCCGACAAATGTCAATTGTGCCGTCCTTCAATATTTATTATTATTATCATCTGTATTCATTTAAATATACATATTAATAACATTTTTAAATACATTCATATTATATTTAAGAAAATAAAAAATAATGTAACACCTGTATCGGGTACAGGGACCAAGCAAGCGGTGGTCAGGGTTCCAAAGACAGAAAGTTCCTCACTATGCGTGCCGTATCGAGGAGGACTGCCTTTTGCATTAGGCTTTTAATCCAGCTGCCATGGGCCGACATAACTATCAGCACAACGATTTTTGATTCCACATCCCACATGTCAATAATCTCGTGGGCTAAGTATAAATATTTTATTTATTTCTCACTTTTGGCCCTTAAGAGATTGACGTAATGGGAAATCGTGATGTCAACAATCATTGCTTGGCGCTCTAATCGGTCTATAAACACTATATCAGGTTTATGGGTAACAATAGTCCTGTCAGTGATGATAGATCGATCCCAGTATAATGTTGCACGAACATTTTCGATACTAATAATAACTATTATTATTATTATTAATCGGCTTGTCCCTTATAATGGGAGTGGAACCAAGTTATAGTTGGCAAAATATGGATGTTTAATATGCCTCTCTAATAGTGTGAGTGTATGTATGTATGTTTTTAACAAAAGTCTAATTTTACCATGAATACACTATTATTTACGTATGTGTAACCTAATATCACTTTCTTTAATATCAATTCTATATCATAGCGGAACAGGATGTAGTATAAGAAGAAGACATTCTTCTAATTTGTTAATTTCTTCATCTCCTTTTGTCGAAATCGAAATCTATTGAAGCCCTGTTTCTATCTGTTTTCTAGTAGAGATAGTGGTACTATTATGTATTCTGTGGTAGAGATTAGAAGCGTCACTTCCCCGAGAACATGGTAGGTACATTATATTATTATGAATGTTTGGCCTTGACTTTTTTTTTAATTTAACGACTTCCAATATTTCTTCAACTAAAACTAACTAACAGAGCCTACAAATCAGAATTGGTTTTTCTGCGCTCTGCTGATCCGTATCGACATATCATTACTACAAAATACAATAGTTAGGTGTAGATATGTGTGTATGCATTTATCATTACGATAAAAACGTTTAACACGTAACAGCGCGTGTGTCATTTCATTTATTTATTGTTATTGAAAAACTCACAGCTATGGAGATTTGGAATCTTTTAAAACTGGGCGGGAACGGGTAATGCTTATGTTACGAGAATTCTAGGGAAAAAAAAACTGTTTCGCCTTTGCCACAAGCCCACAACCTGCTTTTTTTTATAATCTCAGTTATATTACTGGTACTATTATGTATTCTGTGGTTATATTTAATCGACTTCAAAAAGAGGGCGGTTCTCAACTTCATTGAATATTATAACTTTTTTTTTGTTTATGTTACGCCATATCTTCGATATTTGTGAACCAATTTCAATAATTATTTTTTTAATTGAATCGATTGTACTAAAGGTTGGTCCCATTTTTGAAGAAAACATTGTATCTCTAGGGGCGGAAATTAAGGGACAAAGAATACAGGTGAAATTAGGTGCAGTTAAGTCGGTGATACATTTTTTAAGTTAATTATTTGTAATAAAATTTCTGGTAATCTGGTGCCATGAAAAAGTTTTGGGGTAGGTTTAAATTACGAAGAAACATAATAGAGAGTAATAGAGACTCTAACTAGTTATACTATTCACAACTTCCACCACTTTGAAATAAAAGTGTGGAGCCCACACTACCTCTACTAACTAACACTAAAATAAAACTAAGCTTATTAAACATATCAATCTAAAAACCAAGGTAAACAGAAGAAAAATAAAAGTACTCAGATTAAATGAAAAATTACTAAACTAACAGAAAACTTACGAAATAACATCAAACAAACAGGAGAGAATTTCGAAACAATGCTGTACAATCTAACCTAATTATGTAATGTGTGCCTAAACTTGAATGATATACTATTTGAAAACATTTTTTAAACGCTGGTATTTCAATTTTTATTTGGAAAGTTATTTGTATATCCATGTAGCCCTATTGCTCCTAGATAGGTCACAAAGTAACCTGTACTTAGAATAAAAATCTTTTTAACAAAAATTTAAACCGACGAAAAGAACTAAAAAGCAAAAAATAAATAAACCTTGAGCTTTTTTACATAAACTATCAAATTTTATATAAACTTATTTTGAGTCGGCGCCAAACAACAAACTGATTAATTATCCAAATTTTATATGTACCTATATAGAATTAGACATGGCTCTACTTAGGTAATTAATCATTTTATTATTTGGCGTCGACTCAAAATATATTTAATATTAACGTAATATTCTTTTCGTCGGTTTAAATTTTTGTTAAAAAGATTTTTATTTTATGATTTTTTTTCATCATCAGCTCAGCTACATGATGTGATGATTTGTAGATGCAAATACCTGATAAAGTAATGAAAAGTTAACAGAAACACTATTTGTTCTTACAAATTTCGAGGGTTTCTCTCGATTTTATCAGGATCTCATCATCAGATCCTGACTTCCTTGACATGGGTCCACCCTTGAGGTATACCCTATCTAACAAAAAAAGAATAATCAAAATCAGTTTATAAATAACGGAGTGAGGGCTGAACATACATAAAAAAAAAACAAATATATATACGGTCGAATTGAGAACCTCCTTTTTTTTCGTCGGTTAAAAAACCTCTTTGCTTTGATGGGTAATGTTTTTTGTTACATGTAGGTACCATCAAAATATTTAAGAAGTAATTTTTTTATTAAATTAAGTAAATATTGTACAAAAAAGGAAGACCAACCTTTTTATTTCTTAACTAATACATTTAAATTTAAAAAAAAAAAACATATTATTACAAAAAAAAATATTTATTAAAGTTTTCATGATATTTTATGGTCTGTATGTTTTGAAAAATCATAGGTAAACACTAAATTTTTAGTAGTTGCCACAGCTTCGAAGCCGATACTAAAAACGTATTATTGAACTGTTTACTACTACATAAGTCAAAATATAGGTGTGTATATAAATTGCCAAAGAGTATACAAACACTACGTTAGATAAAATTGCTTTAATGCATACGAAATGAGGTTTTGTTTGAAGCTAGCATGATTTATTATAATCATCCTTGGTTAATCTAATTTGACGCTAACGCCATCTATCGAAGTAACGTGAAAACTTGAACTAATTTTACATTTTCTTTCTTTTGACGAAATATTAAGGGTTCCCCTTAATATTTTCGAATTCCAAAGTAGCTTTGAAAAGTAGTAGTAGTTCTGAACGTAGCAGTAGTTTTGAAAAGGCCTGAATCTGCCATTAAAATTCCCGGCAAAATTGGTTCAGCCCTTAGAAAAACAAAAAAGTGTCGGCATGGGAATGTCTTGGAATTGAAAGTAATCATATACCTGTTTGCCACCGACGTGGTATAAAATAAGTACCGTAATCATGTACCTATATTCTTATGGATTTATTAGAAAGCTGCTATTACAAACAGACATTTTAATTGATTTATTTGTAAAGAAGATTATGATATTTTGAACAAAATCCTAATTATTTGTCTAAGAAAAAGTAGGCCAATTTACTTGTCATAACATCAGCTAATCCATCAAATCGGTCCACACATTTCGGAGATTCGCAGGAGATAACAAACCGACTGATAGACAGACAAATAAAAATTAAAATAAAGTTTTTATTTTATTTTAATGTAAGTATCGTGTAAGCAATCATAAATATAAAGTTGTTGTTTAGATATTACAAACAGACACTTTAATTTTATTTATTTGTGTAGGTATTAATTTTATATTTATATATTTAATATATCTTCTTTTCTATGCGTAATGATAATTATTATTGTATCTATTTAAATCATAGCAAGTTTCGTACAAACAATTGTTCAATTGTTATTGTGTCTGTAATTGATTATAATTATGTGTCTTGTGTTTTTGCTGTCTTTTTCATAGTTTTATTTATAAATAAATAAATAAGTTTTATTTCTTTTCACCTTTACTATTTTTTTTGTTTGGAATATTAATATCTCATCAAGTTTTTGTGTAAATAACTGCACAAAAATTAGTATTATTCTATAGTGCATAATTAATCTAAATAAATGATATTTTATATTACAGTTCTTTTTCTTTAACTGTAATTGTCTAATATCAAATGCTACAAGTTCTCTAGTGCACAATTTACATAAAAAACTAAAAAAAAAATGCATTCCATAAAATATAATAATAATAACACTTATAAAAATTGATGTCTTAATAATTTTACAACAGTTAATGAATTTTACTTGCTATCGCCAATCATGTAAGCTAATTGCCAACGAAACAAGGTATACAATGTCCTAAATTAATTTAATAAAATAAAATAATTTAATTATTAAAATAATCATACATATATTTATGTATCACGCCGACATTCATGTTGAACATTACACCAACAGGTAATATTAATAATCTACTTGCGCCTCGATAGATGGCGCTCGGATCGATTTAGATCACACTATGGTTTCGTTACCGCTGCCTGTACAAATATGCAGGAACGCGTTGTTATTGTTGCCATCAGGAGGGTCTTAACTGACTCGACTGAACAGTGAGTGATGATTTGGGAAATGATCCTCGTGATTACAACCCGCTCGCTCGTGTCTCAACTATCGCAGAGACGCAAGTCGAAGTACTGACGCTGTTTTTGGCCACTTTTAAAACACTTAACTAATATGCAATACGAACCGACGCACGCGACGTTAACATTTCATGTAGTTAAATGTGATGTGTTAATCGTCAATTTATTGTATGTGAAGTGATATCATTACACTTTTAGCAATGTAAGCTACTTTCATCTTTAACTTGTTACTACTAAGGTTGATTTTTGTATAATCACTCGATACTCAAATATTATAAAATTTTGGTGGTGGTTTCTTATTAATTATTATAAAGCGGGTCATAAGGATGGTAGTGTGTCACCTTAAACAATAAATTACTTAGAAATTATGTTCTTTTATCTTTATTACTTCTATCGACAAGTACAATTAACTAAATGACTATGATTATAAAAGCACTCTCAGTTACAAGGTCATATTATGTAGCAGGAAACGACAAAAAAACATTTAGGTTTCTACATTGTATAAAAACGAACAATTCACAATCAATAGAACCATTGATGTAGGTAATTCAACTGCACTTAGTTTTTACGTCACCAAATAAAAAATTGTTCAATTTACACGTAGTTTTTACAAATCATTCGGATAAAAAGATTGCGTCAATTAATTTCTTATAGTTTTGCTATTATCTTATCTGTGATATTTTTACAGTATCTTGTTCTTAACTAATTTAGTTCCCCATTAAACTAAAGTTATCGTCGATTTAATTACTAAATAGTTTTTGCTTTTTAGAGTGATTTTTGGTTAAAAATGTACATTTTTGGAGTGTTTTTTTTTTTGAGTATGGAGTCCCGAGTTACACATTTAATAAGGATTGTATTGATTTATTTAACCAATTTTATAAAATAATTGCAAAACACCTTGAAAATGAAGCCTTCAAAAATCTTCCAAAATAGAATTACTATTTACGAAAAAGTACTTACATACAAACCTTAACCGTTCATCAAGCGGTAAATAGATTCTTAACATTTCGAGACATTTTATCTACCGGACAAGGCTGCCTTCCGAAAGAGATTAAACAGGACACATCAAGATAAACAAGCAAAGACGTTATCCTCAACGAAAGAGTCATAAATAGGGCCATAGATACAGTATATTTAATATCACCATACTCATCAAATCGACGAAGCTTAGATGTCTCGAGTTAGTAGTTTTGACAAAGTCAGTGTTTAAAGTGGTAATTTCAGACGTAGGCTTATTAAATTAATATATAACTTAGTTTTCAACTTTCATGTAACCTTAATTTGTTTTACCTATTATCTGCGTTTTATTACATTAATTCTTGTTTTGACGATAAACGTTGTAATTCGTTATAATGTAGTGAGCATTCGATACTTGTAGTCAGTAATTGTGTACATCTGGTCGTAAAGATAAGGTGAAATGTTCAGAAGTTTTTCATAAAATATATCGTAATCTAAAACAAACAAATATTACTGTTGTGTGTGTTAACCCCTACATATATCCCAAATCTCATCAGATATCAAAATAAAATATTTTGTCAAGTCAGCAAAATTTCTATTTCTTTTGGTTTCTGTTGTCTCAACGATTTTCACATCCTTGCAAAAAAGCCTAGTATACTTTATAAGCAAAATAATAAATTAAAAATGTAACACAACCCCTTCTTAATCAAAATCGGTCTACCCGTTTAGGAACAACAATGCCACAGATAGGCACAAAAGTTTAATATGTGTGGTGTATCACCGATACACATATTAAACTTTTGGCGTCTGGGGTTAAAAAATATTAAACATCATCATTTTAAACGCGTAGCCCAACAAAATAATGATATTTTGGGATACTACTAAATTGGTAAATACCTACCGGTACCTGTCAACACTTGTATCAGGGGCTCAGGGACATCACGACTTTGTCCTGATAAATTTAATATTGCTTGTTTAAAGAATATATTATTTATGAAGCTTTTAATTCTATCTACAACATCATATTTATGTGATTACCTAGAGACCGTACAACCATTTTTTTTTATCTGTAAAGGATACAATCTTATTGAACGAACGGCGAATATTAGTGAATCAGAGCGTCGTGTTCATTGATGCGACTCGGTCACCATTACCCGTTTAATGCCAAGTTCACTGGCATTTTTTAGACAATCTATTATACAATATTATACTCGTAAAAGTTAAAGAAGGTAAAGAAAACGAAACCGTTACCTCTTCTGGAACGTAGGTACGTTCCAGAAGAGGTAACGGTTTCCTTGTGTGGATAGCCCATATATCGAGGAAGGCTATAGGCTGTATAACATCACGCTACGACCAATAGGAGCAAAGCAGTGACCATAAACGCAGGTGAAACTGCGGGGACTGCTAGTTCCCTAATATTTATTTAGCGGTTTAGGCGTGAATATGTAACAGACATACGACAGAGAAATACTGAGTTGCTTTCAAATTTATAATATTAGTATATATATATGTTACTGTGTGTGTCCGATATTAGTGAATGTTAAGATGTACCGGTGTATGTCGACAATCACCAATTGCGATGGTGTAAGTCCGAAATTATTTTATTTATTTATTTCAATTGAAAATACACCAGTTAATTTTAACATACACCAAGGCTACTCTATGAATTTTAGATTCAGGGATCTGGGGGCACGGTAGTGACCCCGCCAAGACGAGCCAAGCGAAGCGCAAGGGCACTTGCTACCTTTTCTCGAAATGCTTCATCGTTTTTTGAACTCTTATAACTTGGGTTTGGATGATACCAGATACACAAACTTCTCGGGATATGATGTCAATGGTGGACTTATTAAACATATAAAGTTTCAATTGCATAGCTGTTATACTTTAGATTTTATTGATACCTAAAAAACTTCGATTTCGTCACTGACTCACTGATGATCATCAAAATTCTTAGGGTACTTTCTTAAGGCCTAGAAAGCTGAAATTTCCTATGTAAGCTAGTATTAGTACACAACTTGGAACTTTTGCCCACCAACCTCTTAAACTAGAGGATGAAAGTTTGTATAAGACTTCCGCAGATTTTGATGCTAGAGGTATGAAAATTGAGGATATAGGTTGTTATAAATAATAAAATACATGTATTTGGATTTTTAGTAAATCACCCCAAACCCTGTAAAGAAAATAAAAAAAATATTCTCAGAAGCAACTAACAAAAAAAAGTGAAATCCCACGAAAACATTTTCATGTAAAATGTTGCCAAGATGAGACTATATGGCTTGTCAAAAAGTTATCAGATCTTACGTAGAGGCAAGCTTCTAACTCTACACGCCCTAATTCTACAAGCCCTAACTTCACAAACTCTACACCTTAGTGAAAATATGTAATCTGGCCGTTTCGTTACTACAAGAACCATTGTGTAACAGAAAAGTAATGAACAATGAATACATTTTTCACCTTACGCCCATGTCACGGAAAAAACAAAGGCACTGGGAAACGCAACCGCTCCCGTATCGTCCTGTCTATTTAACACCCTTTTATAAGCTACGCTTGTAGTAACGCTTTTTAACGTGGGAGAGCCATGATACGTCGACTCCGCCGATACCGGCGAAAACCGGCACTGAAGCAATGCTTGCATTGCATTTCGCCGCGTGAGTGAGGTTACCGGAGGCCCTAACCCTTCCCTCTCCCCTATTCCCGTCCTTCCCCTCTTCTCCTCTTCTCCTACTCATACCTTAAAGGGCGGCAACGCACTTGTGACTTTTGAGTTAGCAATTTTAACCTACTTCTAATTTATTGTGTATCGAAATTAAACTTTGTATGTATGTCACCGTAATATTGTGAACATCGTTAGTTTTTAAACAATGGTGGTGGTGCACAAATACTTAGTGCAAGTGAAGTGTTATTAACTTAGTTTTAAGTTTTATTTACTAAAACAGAAGGTTTTAATATGTATATTTTGACTAAGGTTTAACGTTAAAACCGTCGGTCCCGGGTGCCATACAAACATCTGTGGCATTCGTTACGGGTAGTTGGAGCCCTAAACAGTTCGCCAACTGGGTCTAACTACAGAACTTCGATATCGCCTATTACTTGGGTTGTGGAGGTCTGATGGCAGTCGCTTCACGTAAAATATCGTAGTTCGGCTGTGTAGTTAGACTGAAAGCCGACCCCAACTTAGTTGGGAAAAGGCGCGGAGGATGATGATGATCTATGAGCCTATGCAGTCTGAAACAAATGATTATTATTATATAAGTGTGGTATTATTCCGAAATCCTAAGTGATACTAAAAGTAATAATTTTTAATACCTAGAGCCACCATTCTAAACAAAATTTAAGAAGTAATGGACGACTTCAACAATGAGTCACACTATTTAATCATCTGCCAGATTGTATAAAGAAACTAGAAGGATCATTGTTCCGTAAGAAATTGTATGAAATCTTAAGTGCAAAAATTACTATAAGGTTAATGACTATTTGGAAGATAAAATAGTCTATGAAATCTAATTTTAATGCATTTTAATATGAAATAGTCTGATTTATTCGACATTGTAGTTGATTACCGACATTCATTTAATATTTAATATAATTTTGTTGACATCTTAATAGAATTAATTAATCTTGTGACATTTTTATGTTCATGTAGGACATCATAAATCTATGTACCGTATAATCGTTTAGTTATATTTCCACGCCATACATCGCAGAATATGTAGCACTTAACATTAATGGAAAACCTATTAATACCATACTCTTAAGGAAATAAAGACTGATTTGATTTGATTTGATTTGATTTGATTTGAGTAACAAACACTAAATGGGTATTATTATAAACTTACGTTGAATCACATCACTGTCGAAATTTCCGTCATAGTTCATCCAAGGCCACTAAAACTTAAAAATCATGCTGGACACGTAATCGTCATGCACCATCGGCTAAGCGCCAGACTTGTCGGCTGTCGCAAGGCCGACCATAACCTTCCTTATTACGTGTAAATATTAGAAAGAAAAAACATTTGTACTTACTTGAAGTATCAATGCCAACACAAAGGCAATGCGTGGCGTAGCGTGTGGTATGGTTTGTGAGAATTTTGATAAGTTTACGGTAAGTTTGAATTTGAGAACAATAAATATCACAGTTTGCAGCGGCTTGCTATCCGCATCATTGGGAGTCCTAAGATCACCAACACCCTTGAACCCTTGCAGTTGCGGAGGAACGTGGCCACGTTTCTACGCAACGGCAAGGGTTCAAGAGACTTCTTTCTCAGTATTCAGTGAGGTTGCCCCCCCGTACAGTGCAAACAATCCCAACTAGAACCAAACGGTTCAGCACCTCCTTTCTTTGCCGCATCATTAAAATGTGTAATTGTAACTATATTGTAATACGTGTTTCCTTCGACATATAGCCCCGGGTCCTTTAAGCGGGGCGTGAAAATCTCTCGAGCCCGTCAAACTCAGGACCGCCATGTTAGTATCATCCATATCTATAATGGTGGTCTTCAGTCTTTGGACCTCATTCTAGCTTCCCATCAGGCGGTTTGAGGTAATTCTGACGTGCTATTAAAAAAATAGATATTATTACTTTTCATTAGATAATTCGATTTATTTTTGTTTTGTTTATTACTTAGTAGCTAGTTAGTGTAACCAATAAAAAAAAAATCCCTACCTGCGACAGAGGACTATTGTTATCAATAATTTTATGAGTTACCATGACTTTGATTAAATGCAATTTTAAAGTACGGACAAATGATGTGATTTGGCGTTGAAATCGAAAATTATAGCTTTAAAGGTAATCTGTCATAGTGACATCAGTCCGTACAGAATACATTTTATCAATCAATAAAGAAGATACGGGACCAGATATACCTAGCTACTTATCAAGTAAACGTTTATTATCTATTGACCAAGGCATGCAGACTTAATACTCGTATACATAAATTTTTATCATTCATTTATATTGGGGCACCTGAGTGTTTCAGAGTATCAATCAATCAATCACCCTATCATAGTCCACCGTTGGACATAGGCTTCGCCGAATGCGCGCCACAGCACAAGGCCCTTCGCCTTCCGCATGAAGTCCATCCCTGCTACCTTCTTCAGGTCGTCGGTCAATAATAAAAATAACTTCACACATCTCACACAAGGTATATTTAATGTATTTATAGAAGGTATATATTATAACTAGGTAAGTTTATCAGTGTCCTAGAATTAATACTAAAAGCTATGGTTAGTCTGCATTTATACAAGGCTGTGTAATGATATACCAGAATCTTATTATTATTGAAGTAAATATGCTTTTTATAAAAGCTTCTGTATTCGATACCCTCATAGTATTTTATTTAGGTCTCTTTGAAAACAAGATAAGAATTATCATGCAAAATAATTTAAAATATATCAAAAGTGTGAATAAATAAATTCAGTCCCTTGTTGCAGGCTTGCAGATTTTGCAGGCAGGTGCTTGCATTTTAAGCACGAGCAT
Organism: Callimorpha dominula; assembly: GCA_949752705.1. Taxonomy (NCBI): domain Eukaryota; kingdom Metazoa; phylum Arthropoda; class Insecta; order Lepidoptera; family Erebidae; genus Callimorpha; species Callimorpha dominula. The sequence goes on along the minus strand of OX457004.1, from coordinate 21,094,679 downwards.
CGACCTATGGTTTTCATACACACTACACACACTACTCATCCTCATACCCACGCCTTTTCCCAAATAAGTTGGGGTCGGCTTACAGTCTAACTACGATACGGCCGAAGTTCGATATTTTACGTGAAGCGGCTGCCATCCATACCCCCCTATACTGCCCCCATAACCCAAGCAGGCGATATCGAAGTTCTGTAGTTATACCAGGTTGTCGGACTTTTTTGGGTTCCAACTACCACTAACTAACTAACCACTAGTATGATCTGACAAATACGTCAATTAAAGTAATTTTTTCAGAACTTAATCAGCAGACATCGTCCAAAGATTGTGGCTTGTGCCTCTGACTGGAACAACTGTTCAAGGTAATCTACCTACTTGATAATAACTTACTGGATTTCAAGCTGTTTACTAGCGACATTATCCTTTTGGTCGTAAATTGATCTGCTATTGAGCTGCTGATATTTAACTAGTAAAATTAATACTTCCAGTAGATTATCTTTTTTCACGTTTTAATCTAGCATAGCATAACTATGGAATTTCTCTAGGGTCCCGTCTCGCTCTATAGCAAAACTCTCCAATATTTGGTTAGCGGTTTAGGCGTGAACATGTAAAAGCCAGACAGACAGAAAGACTGAGTTAAAGAGAGAGTTTGTTTATAATTTTAGTATAGACATACTTAGCCTGTTCTGTTTTTGTAACAACGTTTGTGTTGTTATATAGGTATGGCGTTTTTGACAGTTTGAACATATCTTATCTTATTCCGGTATTGTACTTTAAGTTTGTCACTAACCAGAACTGCCAGGCATGTAATTTATCTTGTAAGGCGGCCAAATATGCCTACAAATGACTTCACACGGAGTCTTTGGATTATTTCTAAGTAGGTCGTCAAAAAAAATGCAAATCTATTCCGTCCAAATACAGATCAATCATTAATAACAAGTACTTGGATATAATTTACGATTTTCCCAGGCGTGTTTACCACACGACACTTCCACTACCTGCAATTAAATTAACATAACTACAGTGATCGAGTGAGTCACATAGAACTCATATTATTTAGGTAGGACTAATTTACTTATGCTAGTCATTATTGTCATGAGTTTTTAACGCTATGAGTAACGGGTAATAAAGGTGTTTAGTAACTTGTTGTCATATTGTGGGAAAATAATAGCCTTCTCTTACTAGCATTTCGTGAATTCTTAACCCTTAAATGCATCGTGTTGTAACTCTGCAACACTCAATTTTTTCATCGTATAAACTTGAGTAATATTTTTTTTTGTTTTTGAGTCTCCAAATATATTAGCAGAATATCAAATCAGCAAATTGGAAACACTATTTGAACATTTATTTGTCAAATAAATAGTTTCTGTGGGTAGTTTTGTTTAAACATACCAAGTCTCGATTCAGTGAAAGTTCAGTGGACAATATTTATATAAAACTTTAAGGTAAGTCTTTGAAATATAAATCATGCACATACGTTATATGTTCAATTTTGAAAATGTTTTATCTCTATGTGGAATATTTTTTTTTAAGTATCAAAAACTTGAACAAAATAGACTGTTGTAAATTTGCAACAATGCGCGTTTTTTGTAAATAAAAATGTGTTTATGTTCCAGGATGGACCGGTTATCTGCTATTCATATAGAAGCATATTTGAGGAGTTTAGAAGGAGGAAATGTGTCTGAAGATGATTAGGAGGAAAGTGGTAGTGAAAATAACCATGAAGAGAGATTTTATGAAAATACAGAATCCATTTTCAGGATGCTATTTTCGGTGAAGAGCAGCAGCTAGATGGCGATGCTGAAGATCCAGATCCACCTTTATTATTCATCATCCTCTGCGCCTTTTCGAAGTAGTCATCTCGCGGTCGCAACAAAATGGGAGCCAGTTCAGCTTTGTGCCAGGCACTGGTGGGTGCCTGACCCTGGTTTTCAACTGGGCCCTTTTAAATTTTTTTTTATTTGTGTATTTGCCAGTGTGAGTCATGGAAGTCTTAGGATGGTCACCCATCCTAAGACTGACCTGGCTAGTATTATTATATATTATTATTTAGTAAAATATAAGTATGTTTATAAGCAAACTGGTTATTTACTATAGGGGCTCTACTTAGTTTGAGATCAGACGGCCATTAGGCAATTCATATGGTTGCTATCAACTTAGGAGGTGTAAAAAGGATGGCATGTGTAAAAGTAACAAAACGCTTCCAAACAAGCGTCACCTTCAAACAACATATTGTGTTATAACAAAGTCGTTACCGACATGACACAGTGACTCAGTATGTAAACTAGGGCGTGAGATCGCTTGGTGTTAAGGTCGTTCTACACTGGGATCACTAACTGGGAATACACACGTTACGGGTAAATAACGTGTACCGTACGTAGTTATGAGGACCGCGATGCAACGCGACTTATACAGGGTGTCTCAGAAGTTGACGTCAAGCCAGAACAGAGTAACAGGCTAAGTTATAATAGTTATCAAAAATTTAAAAAAAAAATCTAAGTTACGTATTTTTAAAATTATAGACATTTCACAAAAATCAAGAAATCTACACCATGTGAGCCTTTTAAACCCTGTTACTACAGATATTTACTTTATAATTATTTTCTTTTTTGTTATGTAGTTCTGAATACTGCTTTTTCAAGCTCTGGCTAAAAATTTATAGTCAACTGCTCTAGCTTGGAAGTTGATATCACTTTTTGTCCAAACAAAAATTAATACTTAGCCTAGATTTAACTGACTGACTATTCAGAAAAAATGTACCAGACGAGTTTGGCAAGTAACCTTAAAAGTAGGAGCATGTATTAAAGATTCCAAAATGGTATGACACTTAATAATTTATTTCTTAAAGTGCGGATTTTCTTTTCTTTTTCAATAAAACCCAGTTAAAAAAAATCTTACTTACCTAAAAGTTATTCTAACCCGTGGATTTTCTCAAGGCCGTAACTTTTAAGATTTCAGTTCGAGTGAGACTGACAGAGTAATTTTACGAAGTGTGAACGAGGCAGATAATGACGCTAACGTGATAGAAACGGAGAGTGATTTTACAAAGTGTGAGCTGAAGAAAGGCAGTTAAAACATCTATTGTAATAAACTTAAAATTTGTTTTTTTTTTGTGATAAATGAGCATTACATTTAATATGCATCTGAATAGAACCAGTGCGATATACGCAATATTATTGCCCTCAATTTAAAGATTTCTCAATTACATTTTAGGCATAGTCACAGTACACAGTCTTGTCGTCTTGTCACGAAATCTTCCAAATTAATGTAAATAACAATACTCGTACCCCTCAATCAAATATATCATGTACGAAGCGTTCACCTAACAGTTTACGTTACACTCTAGTGCACAAGAACCTTAAAATTATTATAACATAACAACGAATACTTGGCACGTAAATATAATTATTTACGCGTGGAACACACCTACGCATGTATGTAGTTAATGTCTTATTACACGCCACAAATCATACAAATTATATTATATGATATGATTTACAGCCGAGTATTTAGTTTTTTTGTTTTGTTAATTGTCACCCAAAATATTTTTATATGGAATTGGTTTAGATTGCAAAAAAAGCTTTATCTGTTCTATGAGTGTTGACGGTACGAAACGAATACGATATTAAAGAGATAGGATAAACCTTCCTCTTGACCTATCTATTTATAAAAACCGCATTAAAATCCGTTGCGTAGTTTTAAAGATCTAACGTACAGACGACGACGGCGGGAATCGACTTTAGTTTTATACTATGTAGAGTTTTACACTAAGTATGTTTATCAGCAGTCTCAGGCTCTGCCTAGTTTGGGACGAGACGGCCGTGTGTAGGGTGTGTCAAGTTATTATTATTATTCTCTTTAATAAAATCTATAAAACATATAAATTAAATTTTTAAATACATTATAATATAAAAAAATATATATTTAAAAATATAAAAAATAATGTCCCACCGGTATCGGGTACAGGGACAAAGCTACCGGTGCCGGTGGTTAGGGTTCTAGAGACAGAAACCTCCTTACAATACGTGCCGTATCAAGAAGGAGCGCCTTCTGCATCAGGCCTAACAAAATCTGTTATGGTTTTTTTACAGCAAACATATTTATAACGGAATAAATAAATAGCCAATAGCACTCCGTGTTAATTCATCTTTATAATAGTTAAAGAATGTTCAGAATCGATTCAGTAATATAAGAGATAGCCACGTATATCCAAACTTACAAATTTTGGTGTAAATTTAACTGTTATTCGACAAATCACGTCACGGCTTTTCATAGTCCATCCTAGTTCCGAATCATAAGATTCTAAACATAAATCTAACTTTGCTACGTATCTTTTACCATAATCAACTGCAGTCTCGAACGAGATAGAACACCAAAGAAATATGTAAGGTAGGTGTTACAATAGCATTTGATTCATACACCTATATTGTGAGTACAACTTTAACAAGTTCGCTTTGTATCTCTTTGTTCTCTGTAATCACTAACCATGTAACCTTGACATACATACATACACTTACTTCTTGGGATATTTCTGGCTTATAATATGATGATAATTGGCGATAATTTGTGATAACCCGGACGTTTTAAGTAATGTTTTCACGCAAGTTAATGTAATACGCGTATCATTGGCGTGTAAAGATAAACATTTTAAATGTATTAATTTCCGTCTGGTATTAGCATACTCTTTACGTTTTTTTATGGTTCCGTTTCTCAAAAGGAAAAAAGCAACCCTTATAGGATAACTTTGTTGTCCGTCTGTCTACCTATCAAGATTCTTTTTTTCGGGAACCCGGTGAGTCATCAAGTTGAAATTTACATTAAATATCTGTGCCAGCGGTTCCTTGAAGTTGTAAAAAAATCAAGCTTCTACGTCAACGCAATCAAAAGATAAGGCCATTTAAGCCTTACAAATTTGAATATTTCGCAAGTAAATCAAAACCTATAGGGTACTTCTCGTGAGAAGTAAACTCCAACAACACAAGTAAAGAAAAAAATTCCGAAAGTCGTTAATTTATCGTTATGTCACACAAAAAATAATTTTTGCGATTATAAATTTACATTTTGCTTTTGAAAATTTGTTTAGGGCGTATATCAAAGTATATGAGGGTATTTTTAGAACGGAGAGGTTAAGTTTTTCACTGAAAAAAATAACAAAAATCTTTGAGAATCGATTCCCGAAATTGTACGAAACCCTCGGTGCGCGAGTCAGGCTCGCACTTGTCTGTTTTTTTTTGTATTTTCCTTTGGGAATGAAACTTGTTAGACATTTAAGTTAACAAGATTTAGCTTTCCTAAAAAATAAACTTAAATCCATAGGCTTAGAACTCAACTCTGACAAATGCAAAATTTTTATTTGTGACAAAACAGACAGACACTCGACTGTACAGAAATTCAATTCATTGGCACCTAACATTAAAGTTTTAGAAAAAACGTCTCTTCGCCTTCTTGGGTCCCCGGTCTTGGAAGATGGTTTTCAATCTTTCATAAAAGACAAAATAAAAAATTTTGGTGATTTTTCGGATCGTTTACTTAAAATTAATGTCCATTCGGCTTTTACTATACTCCGTTTTTGTTTTTCATACCCAAATTTACTCACGCGCTTCGATCATCGCAACTTTGGAAACATTTAACACTTTTAGAAAAAATTGACAAAATTATTCAAAACACCCTTAGCAACATTTTAAATGTGGCTTTGGACGATCGAGGTTGGCTCCAAGCATCCCTACCGGTTCGTTTGGGTGGTCTTGGCGTTCGCAAAATTTCAGATGTCAGCCTTCCAGCATTTTTGTCTTCGGTCCACGGCACAGAAGAGTTAACCAGGAAAATTCTAACAAACACACTGGTTAATTCTGAAGTGTGCTTGGCAGATAGCTTGTCCCAATACTCTTTTACCTGTTAATCCATTCTCTCAGAGGCAGTGGGACGCACCGTTGTGCACTTTAAGAAGGGATTTTTAATTAACACGTCATCCAATGTTGCAGAGCACGCTCGTTTGTTGGCTGTGGGAGAATGGAAATCAGGCCTATGGATTCAGGCACTTCCATCGCCCAACATAGGCACCTTGTTGGACGATAACACATTCCGCCTTGCCACTTGCCTTCGTTTAGGAGCTCCTTTTGTTTCTCCGCATCTTTGTCACTGTGGAGAAGCTGTCGACGGTCTCGGACATCATGGCCTTTCTTGTAGCAGAAGCGCAGGCCGTATATCTCGTCATGCCAATCTTAACGACATAATCCGTCGTGCTCTTGTTACCGCCGGCGTGCCAGTAGTACGTGAACCCAATGGTCTGGTACAAGACGATGGGAAGAGACCAGATGGTATGTCGTTACTGCCATGGAAGATGGGTAGGCCTTTGGTGTGGGACGCAACCTGCGTTGACACCCTCGCGCCATCACATCTTCCAAGTACAGCTAGTTGTGCTGGCGCTGCTGCTGCATCAGCAGAAAACCTCAAACGGCGTAAATACAATAATTTAATTGGTAACTATGTTTTTGAGCCGTTTGGAGTCTAAATGCTAGGGTATTTATAAGGAATTAGCTAAGCGACTGATCGACACTTCTAGTGACCAGAAGGCGGGCCTTTTTCTTGCACAGAGAATTAGCATTGCCATTCAACGTGGCAATGCTGCCGGCCTTCTTGGAACACTGCCAGTAGGCAACGATGCGGAGGAATTTTATGACGCATGCATGTAAATAGCTTATTTATAGAAATAAATAAAATTCATGTATAAACTGTGTATATATTATAATAGAATTATAATTCTTAGTCTTAATATGATTATTTATAATAAACTTATGACTGCACGGACGGTTCAATGTTTAAGTGGTCGCCTTGAAACTACGCTGCACCGAGTGTTGTGATTTCGTTTCCCTCATCTGACATTAATTTGTGTGAACCACAAATAGTTGTCCCTAGTCTGGGTGTTTTTTGTGTCCGTTGTTTGAATGTTTGTAGTTTCTAAGTCTCCCCCTAATGCGGGAGTTGTCTTTTATAAAAAGAAAGAAAAGTATTAATTGTCTAAGCGTTTAACTTTAGTGTCGCCAATTTGTGTGTATTTAGTAATATATAAGTAAGTTTATCAGCAGTCTGGTCACCATAGTACAGACTTTGTCTAGTTTAGGGTCAGACGGCCGTGTTTGGGGTCAAACGGCCGTGTGTGAGGTGCCTCAAGTTATTATTATTACTAGAAATTCGCCTTGCGGTCGAATTTCAACCGTTTTGAATGTCTTGTTTTATTTCATTATCACTTGACCTGCTTTCTATAAACTTTAATTTCATGACAGGTCAAAATATATACTATACCCCTATAGCTTTATGTAAGTATTTCAAATATCACATTATCAAATAGACACATATAGATTTTAAGGTTGTATTGACACCGGTAACCTTTTACCATATGAAAGGTTTGTGCTTCTATGTTTTTGGATTTCAGTTGTGAGGGTTCTCCCTCATGCTTGTGCATCAAGGTATCCCTTTGCTGAAGGACAAGCATGGTTTCGAAAGACTTGGAAATTTATAGGCCTTGAGCTGTACAACCTAAATTGGTTTAGTATATCAAGTATAAGATCGTTCGCAGTTCTCAAGGCTTCTATCAGTACCGAGAGAAAGACAAAGAAAGGGTTAAGTTCGTAGTGTCCAAGGTCTACTCTTCCTCCTTATGTTAGCCCCGAAATTGCATAAAAAAACTAATAGTGTTAACGTAACGTAAAAACCTAAGCTAATTCGACAATAACGTCAAATAATCCTGCTGAGAAAGACCATGTACTAGAACAAAAAACATTGTTTAATTACAGTGTTAAACAATCAGTTCCTCGACCTTTTAACGGAAAAACCTTTTTTTGTTTCCTCACTTGTTTTGATTTGAATAATTTATGAACAGGCTATGTAATGAATATTTTTTTTAGGAAAAACCATCATAAATCATTGTTATCATTTATTAAATAAATATTAATTGTAATTTGAGATATGTTTCTCAAGGTCTTTTAAAAAGGATTGAAATATATATAATGTAATATATCTTTGTCGTGGGAGAGCCATGCTTCGGCACGTACGGGCCGGCTCGACTGGAGTGATTCCACGGCCTCACAGAAAACCGGCAGTGAAGCAATGCTTTTATTGATCTTCGCTGAGTGAGTGAGGTTACCAGAGCAACTAACCCTTCCCTCTTCCCCTCTTCTTTCCTTCCCCTGCTCCCACCTTAAAGGCCGGCAACGCACTTGCGACTCTTGAGATGCAGGTGCTGATGGGCGGCGGTAGTAATTTAATTTGTCTGCTCGTTTGCCCGCTATATCATAAACTAAAAAGCTTATGTGCTACGAGGGCGGCACTGAAAATTTCGGGAATCAAGGAAGTGACACAACATTACTATTTAAAAATGTATTTATTGCTTTTCGAAGTATTCTCCGCGAAATTTGACACATTTTTCCATACGATGGAACCAATCATTGAAGCAACCATTTCATTCGGAAGTTGAGTCTCCAAAATGGCCGTTTTGTAGGCGTCCACAGCTTCTTCAGGTGATGAAAATCTCTGACCACGCAATTTATTCTTTATTTTAGGGAAAGTATAGAAATCATTAGGGCTTAGGTCGGGGCTGTACGGCGGATGGTCTAATAATTCTATGTTTTCTTGCTTTAAAAACTCTTTTGTTCTGTGCGTGGTGTGAGAACTCGCATTGTCATGATGGAGGATGATGCGGCCGTTGCAGTTCTCTTTGCGGAGTCCAGAAACGACCTGTGGCAAACAAGTGCTAGCATACCATTCTGAATCAACCGTTCTTTGTCCCTCAAGAGAAATAGTCGCAACATGGCCGGTTTTGGAGACAAACGTGGCCACCATTTTTTTTGCAACACTCCGTGGACGAACAATTTTTATTGGCTTTAAATCATTTTCGAACACCCGAACTCGTGACTGGTATTTTGTTTCGGGTTCGTACGCGTATATCCAGGATTCGTCACCTGATACGATGTTGTATACAGCATTTGAGGATCCTGCGTGGAATCTTTCGAGAGTTCTGACTCACCAAGTAACGCGAGCCTCTTTTTGCTCTTCACAAAAACAACTTTTGTACACCTAATTGTTCATGCAAGATTATTTGTATTTGACTAAAGTCTGTTTGTCTAAAGTTGCCTGAATTTCGCGGTATGTCACATGTCGATCTTCCTCAATCAGCTTACGCATAGCATCAACGTTTTCTTGGGTTACTGCAGTTTTTGGACGACCTTGAGGGGGATCATCACTGAGCTTGACACGTCCACGTTGAAATTCAGTCAACCAGCGATAAATTGTAGTTTTGGATGGGGCCTCATCACCAAATGCAGAAATCATCCGGTCAACACACTGTTTTTTCGTTAAACCACTTCGAAAGTCATAATAAATCATCGCTCTTGAATTTTCTCGAGTCAATTCCATTTTCTCAACGACTAAACAAGTTTGACAAAACCTTGTGACAAGACCGAGAATCTTTTTTCAAATAAATAAATGGTATTCGATTTTTAAAACCAAGGAGTTTTCAATTAAAAAGATTTTAATATGACAGAAACAGTGGAAATATTCCATTCCCGATACTTTTAGTGCAGCCTATGTATTCCAGACTATAATCAATCTCTGTATCAAATTTCATCCAGATCCGTTCATCCGTTCTGCTGGAAATTCAAACGGTCATAACTTGTAAACGGATAGTTTTTTTTTCAGACATACTTTTTGTAACTGCATGCGACAGTCATGCCCTCTAAATGTTTTAAGTAAGTGTTTATTTTTCAAATATATATATATCATACTGTTTATCCATTTAAACTTTCGCTTTGATAATAGTAATAAGATTGGCGCCAAAAATTGTATTTAATTGACATATTGAAGTGAAAACTTCTGTTGTCGCCACATTAAAAACTCTTATTTATTTTATTAAAAATAGGGACAAACTATAATAGATGATAACACAGTTCACTATTTAATAAAAATAAGTTAATAGACATTATTTTGACTGGTTATACCGGTAATGCAATACCATTGGTCGATGGATAAATATTAACAAATTGTGTTATTATAAAAGGGTAGGAATATGTTTAGAACGATTGACTTGAGTGTAAACAGAAGCACGAACAACTTGGCAGTTGCTGTTAGTTAGTGATTTTCATAGTTTATATCAGTGGTTTTGAGACTGTTTCTAACACTTCTTTAGATACGTAGGCACTTTTGGTAGGTATGGAAAAAGCATTGAACTCGCGTGACCGCCACGCTCAGATACATATATACAGATATGTGTGTTTTCACTTCTGACGTGCAGTCCTACGACTGACAGTTATTTTATTATATTCTGGGTTCACATCGATCGCGCAAATGTTAGAAGGTGTTCTAACATTTTCCTTCGGTTTTGCGACACTTTTACCAACAATCCTGCCTCCCAACTATCAGCATACAATTCGTTTTATAGTAAAAAGTAATATATCGACACCTCAGCTCTCAAAGGGCCAATAAAATATGTAATTTAATGTGATATACGCCTTTGGAGTCCTGAAGTATCCTATTTTATAAAGTGACTTTACACAACTTTCAGAAGCTGTTGTGAATAGTTGTAGAAATGACTTAGGTGCAATGAAAATACTAATGTGGCCACCAATCATTGTCATAATTCAGCAAATTAACAAAAAACAATATTAAACTATACATATAAACCTTCCCCTTGAATCACTCTCTCTATTGATGAAAACCGCATTAGAATCCGTTGAGGAGTTTAAAAGATTTAAGCGTACAGACGGCGGGAAGTCACTTTGTTTTATACTATGTAAGGTAAATAAAAAACAAAGTACGAGATATATGGCTAGAACTACTAGAGGGAGTAAACAGTGAAATGAAGAACGATAGAGCAGAATAGAAGGACAGAAGATATTCGTCGTATCGTATAATCTCAACTCTTACAGTCAAATGTCATCTTTGAGTCATAAGCATCTTTCAATAAGTGATCTTTCCAACTGTAAACAAACACAATACTAACAAATTTAGTTTTGTTAGAGGGACTACTTAAAATAGAAAAATATACGTCTTGAAAAAAAATACCAAACAAGTACAAGTCTGTCTCGAGCACCAAGGGTTCCGTAAGCAATCAACCTTGTATGTAGATAGTTCATTTATCTCTGGAATCGATTCTCGAAGATTTTCACCCGTTTTTCCAGAATATACTCTCCCATACATCGATGTACGTCACAATCAGTTTTGTGCTGTGAGACCTTGCTTCTTGCCATTTCATGATTCTAGTTCATACGGAAGTACCCCATAGGTTTGGATACACCTGCAAAATGTTCAAATTGGTTTAATTCTTAGGTTTGAATGGCCGTATCTTTTGATTGCGTTGAACCAGAAGCTTGATTTTTTACAACTTCAACTGACCGCAGACATATAATTAATTGATGTTAGTTTCAACTTAATATCTCCATCTCCAAGGGTTCCTGGAACTTGACAGACTCTAGACATATATACAGACAGACAACAAAGTTATTCTATAAGGGTTCCTTTTTTACTTTTGAGGGACGGAACCCTAAAAACAATGTACTAAGATCACATAACATTGTTTTAAATAATGTATTCATCATTGTAAAATAACTATTATCATAATGATATTAAGATAAACTTAATTAACTAATGAATAATTACAACTGTATAATGTTACCTTGAGGTAATTAGTCTCAGCTATTATACATACATACACTCACATACACTAACGTCTGTATCCTCAGAAAGGTCGGCAGATGAATTAAACAGCCTTAATTTGAAAATTAAATTATATTGATTTGATAATTAAATTTCGCCCCACTCTCGTAATAGGGGGCAAGCCCATTGTCGCCAAACGAGCACTTTAGGAAATGAGTAAAGATGGAAGTAGACAATAAGGGAAGGAAAAGGAAATTGAAGAAAAGAAAGAAAGAAAGTAAGTAATATTGCTGATGCGAATATGGATAGATTATGGAGGGTACGTAATAGCTCGAGAAGGTCAGGGTCGAATTATACTTTACAGTGTATTAACACTCATTAACTATTTTAGGATAAGGCTGCGTTTCTTCTCTTGCACACATCCCTCGCACACATCTCTCGCACACATCTCTCGCACACATCCCTCGCACCCATCCCTCGCTTGTTTTGTACGTACAAATGCAGCGCTGATGCGCTGAGCGAGGCTAGGTAAATACAGCGATTCTATTGGTTCTTAACAAAAACGTCTCTCGCTACGCCAGTAACTATTATCTTATCTGTGGCTACGCGTCCTCGCACATCTCTGGTGGAAACGCAGCATATTAGTAAATAAAGGCCCTAAGGCTATTGAATGCCAAGACCCGAAGTAGCTCAATCAATGTAATGTAGAACGGTGGAACGTACCAGAAAACCTAGAGGCAAGTAAACCACACCTAATTGTAATTATGCCTTTAGGTTCAAACATCTGCACTAAAAGGTTACGTTGTGGGTAAATGGGTTACATGGAGTTTAGATTAGTCCTGGCCTATCTATATTTGTACTTCACTTATTACAATTACTTCTTTGAAATATTATTTAATTAGATTATACAGTACAACAAACAGTACAGTAAAACAAAAAAATACGAATATATTTATTACCAACTTCTCTTCATAACACGCTTTTAAGAAACTATGTGAACAAATAATAATAATAATAATAGCTACACACATCTCACACAAGGCCGTCTGATCCCAAACTAGGCAGAGCCTGTACTATGGTAACCAGACTGCTGATAAACATACTTATATATTTCTAAATACATACATATTATAGATAAATTACACCCAGACACAGAACAAATGATCGTGCTCATCACACAATTATTTGTCCTGGGTGGGAATCGAACCCACGACCTCTGGCTTAGCAGTCAGGGTCACTAACCACTAGACCAACAGGCCAGTAAAACTTAGGATTTAATTTTAACCTACTTCTAATGTATGTATGGAAATGAAACTTTGTATGTATTTGTAGTTTGGATGACAATGGCATGATTTGATATCTTGGAGTTGACCTAATGATGGAGCTAGGAGGCGGATAGTAGAACTCTTCAGTAGCTGCTAGTAAACTCCTCAAGTTTGGGCTCATATGGTTTGTTTTCACGAGTCCTACAGACTGGGTTTGGTAACGATGGTCTGATGATGAAGCCAGGAAATGGAAACTAAGTAAAGCGTGTTTTTTAGGTCTCAGCTATAACTATGACTTTTGTGTCAAACCCTTTTGCACAAAGGGTTGTGTCACATAGTACAGGCTCTGCCTGGTTTGGGATCAGACGACCGTGTGTTAGATGTCCTTAGTTATTATTTTTTCAAAACCTATAGTAGAAATTAAGATAAAAGATAAAAGTCGTAATTATCGTGCAAAGTTATACTATTTGCCATTAACATTGGCGAACAAAATTAAACGCAAGTGCTCTATAAATCATGTTTCAGAGTCGATGTCAAGAATGTACTAACTGTGAATGAAGAATTTGCTAAATCTAATTAAGATTTGGATTAACGCACAATTTCCACAAAACATTATCATGAACGTATCATTCTAATTAGATAAGCAGAGATGTAACACGATGATTTATGGCTATTGCTACAAGGTTCATGATATTGTAAAATAACAGGCCTATTACTCTTTTGTAATTATGGTATAGGGGGCGAACGAGCAGACGGGTCACCTGGTATTAAATGACTACCGCCGTCCATGGGCACCTGTAACTCAAGAGTCATAAGTGCGGCCGCCCTTTAAGGTGGGAATAGGGAAAGAGGGGGAGAGGGGGGAAGAGCGATAAGACGGGAGAGGGGGATTACGGGGGAGGAGAGGGGGGAGAAGGGAAGGACGGGAATAGGGGGGAAGGGAAGGGTTAGGGCCTCCGGTAACCTCACTCACGCGGCGAAAAGCAATGTAATCATTGTTTCACAGCCGGTTTTCTGTGAGGCCGTGGTATCAAGCGGAGTCGAGCGGGCCCATACGTGCCGAAGCATGGCTCTCCCACATTACTCAGTAATGTTAATCGCATGTTCATTCCTTTGACTATAACATACGTACTCGTCGCACGAAAATTAAGTAAGAATAATGTATTAGAATACTAGCATCCCGCCCCAGCTTCGCACGGGTAGCTGAGACATCTTCAACAATCATCATCATTATTTCAACCAATTTACATAATATGTTAACAAATATACACCTAAAAATTCCTCATGAATCATTCTGTCTATTAGTGAAAACCGCATGAAAGTCCATTCAGTAGTTTTACAGTTTATCGCGAACAGAGATAGACAGACGCGGCTGGGGACTTCGTTTTATGTAGTGATGATTATCGTAAACAGCATCGTTGATACTCAGAGTGATAGCTACTGACAACAGCATTGTTGAAAATTCTGGTGCGAATCCCTTTTCACCAAACTCTTTAATAATTTCTCACGTACCTTCTAACACAAGTTATAAGTTTTTTTGTAACTTACTAAGACAATGGGTGTTTGTTGTCCGAAAGTAAATGTTCTAGAACATTCTTCTTACTTCTTCTTCGTTATTTCTACTTCCGGATCACTGTTAGCAATACAAAAATCTTCAGAAATTTAATTAACCTTTTAAAATAAACAGGACATATTGGCAAACGGGTCACCTGATTATATTTTATTTTTTATTCAATGCCCTAAATTTATGAGGAGAGTGGTGTGATGATTAGTACCTAGGACCTACCAAATTACTTTTTAGCTTTTAGTACATTATCTACATGATTATTATATTTATTTTTAATAAAACCGTTTGACTTAAAAAAAAACTATTTTTTTTTTAAATACACACATATTATACCTACATAGAAACACCCAGACGAATGCAAATAGACAAAAACATGCGAACAAATATTTGTTCTCAGCGGGTATCAAACCGGCGACCCCCAGTGTGGCATTTGAGTGCACTACCGCCGCACCGCAAAAGTCGTTAAAGGAGGAAATAAAAAAAAAATATAGGATTAAGTTTTAGTCAGCCTGTGGCCACGGCAAGTGAAAGTAGTCGAAAAAATACGTATTTCTTGAACGCGTAAATTCCCGAGTACCTAATTTCCCAAAATCCAATTCCTGCTACAGACAAGTTGAAGAGTACAGACCAGTCCCAAGCTAAGGCTGAAAGGAAGTAAGTATAAAGTGGACTTAGTATTTCATATCGAATTAGTATGAAAGATATTTCCATGACACCACGACGAACAAATTTAGATAAGTCTATGCCCAGGGGACTGGACTAACTTTAAAGTACACCCTTCTCAAGAACCCTATTCAAAAGAAACAGTGAAATGGGTTCATAATTACCAAATATATCCTGTAAAATACACAAAAAATACTTGAACTCTTAAAGGTGATTAAAAATTATCGAAGTTTTGGTTCACAAAGAAAAGCAGCAACAAAGCTTTTTACCAAAGACTCAATTTCTGTGTAAAAATGCAAAGGACGTTAAAAATAGCCATCGTGTGTTTAACGCGGAGCGGCAAAGATCGGATACCAAATCGCTCTGTTATAAAGGTAGTATTCACGGACCAGTAATACAGGTTCTCGATAGATCGAATCGGCTTTAGAACGTTGCGACCCTTTGTCACTGATTTACGACCGTGGAAGTCGTAAAGATCTACTAAAGTTTGCTTCAATGACTAGTTGACTTGTCAAAGACCTATCGTCACATCAGATTGTTTATTTTAAGAGCTACATCGATTTTCAGCCTAAAAGAGGGACACACGATGAATGATTGAGCTGAGAGAAATATCATGTAGATATAATAAAATCTTTTTAACAAAAAATTAAACCGACTAATTTTATATAAAATTATTTTGAGTCGGCGCCAAATAAAATTTTGATAATTAATCAGTTTGTTGTTTGGCGCCGACTCAAAATAAGTTTATATAAAATTAGATAGTTTATGTAAATAAACTCAATACTTAAGACTTAAGGTTTATTTATTTTTTGCTTTTTAGTTCTTTTCGTCGGTTTAATTTTTTGTTAAAAAGATTTTATTTTATGGTTTTTTTTCATCATCATAGTGATGATGTTAAAAAATGATGATGATTTCTAAACGCAATACCTGATAAAGTAATGAAAAGTAAACAGAAACACTATTCGTTCCTACAATTTTCGAGGGTTTCTCTCAATTTTTTCAGGATCCCATCATCAGATCCCGACTTCCTTGATATGGGACCACCCTTGAGGTATACCCTATCTAACAAAAAAAGAATAATCAAAATGGGTTCATAAATAACGGAGTGAGGGCTGAACAGACATAAAAAAAAAAATATATATTATACGGTCGAATTGAGAACCTCCTTTTTTTTCGTCGGTTAAAAACAGTAACACTCAATATTAAATCTGTCCGGCAAACATCCTAAATTCCTTATAATTATTGTCAATGCTTACCTAAAATTTATTGAATAAATGTTAGGGTAAGCATTGACTTGCGAAAAGATTAAGAAAAAATAGTCCATTACATGATTTCCATTGACTATCTTTAACATTCAGCTTTAAACGGTTTTTATACCTTGATTTCTACTATCTTAAGGTTAATCAAAGGCCCAAATCAACCAACGACCAACAAAGCTTTCATTACAATAACGTAATAATATTAAGTACGTTATATTTCCTGTACAGTGATTTTTTGGTGACAACAAATGGTAAAAGCATTCAGACACTTTCTAAGCGGCTGATATATCGGGCGATTGGAGGGAGGGGCTCTGACAAGGGGTTCAAGTGGAAATAACGATACTATCTTGAATAGCGTGCTTTTTGCACAGTCTTTGTCTTTTGTTTCTAGTATTATTATTCGTTTAAATGTGTTTATTACTTTAAAACTTTTGGAATCTTATAGGTACTCGTAGTAGCGGTTGAGTTTGAAATCGTTCAAAGTACGTTATTGGCTTCTGATATGGTAGCTTCTTGACCAATGTTCTGTTAGATTTGTTATTTTTTAAATATATTTACATAAATACATTTTAAAGTGCTTGTTTTTAGGGTTCCGTATCTCGAAAGGAAAAAACGGAACCTTTATAGGATCACTTTGTTGTCTGTCCGTCCGTCTGTCTGTCTGTCAAGACCCTTTTTCTCAGGAACGCGTGAAGGTATCAAGCTGGAATTAATATCAAATACTCAGGTCTACTGTCCCTTGGAGCTGTGAAAAAATCAAACTTCTAAGCCAACGCAATCAAGAGAGTTTATTTCCGCAAATTGTCGACACTCTCAAGGAAATCAAAACCTACAGGGTACTTCCCGTGAACTCAGAATCTTGAAATTTTGTACGAAGCAACGTCTTATAGCACAGATAAATGAAAAATTGCGGAAACCGTAAATTTTTAGTTACATCATATAATAAAAATATTTTACGGAACCCTCGGGGCGCGAGTCCGACTCGCACTTGGCCGGTTTTTTATATTAAGTAGTAGTTAGATTTAACTTTTCCGAGAGCATTGTTTCATTTCGTTACAATATCTTTACGAACCGAGCCGACAGGCAAATCGAAAACATCCAGACACTTTAATTTCATTGATCCTCACAATTACAAAGGAGTAACATCCCATAATACAAATCTCCCCTGTATCAAAGGAAGAAGTAGTGACCTATGACACTACGCATGCGCGAAACTTTAATCATAAACCGATTACAGTTTAATCAATCAGATAGTTTTTGTCCACATTATTGATGGACTGGTCGCCTGGACATGTTTTTATTTACACTGACACATAGAGGTTGTTGTAGGCGGACTAAAGGACTGGCAGACCGACTACACGCTCGCAGACGAGTATTTGTCATGTGAACAGCATTGAACAGCCTCTTCTTCTTTCAAATGCTTTATATTACTTAACGTGAAACTGACGGAAAACTGAATTTACAAAAGACCCAAATTGAAAGAAGACAGAAAAGTATTAAGAGTATCATTACCCCGTACATTCCATAGAGGCATGTTCCTTACCGAGAGGTCATAGAATTATTTGTCCGAGCAGAGAGGTTGTGCGCGTGGACATAATTATTCCAGTTAGTAGTTGTTGATAGGTTTTTATAAAGTTACTAGCACCGCCTCGCGGTTTCACCCGCGTAAGACCCGATCCCGTGGGAATGTCGGGATAAAAAGGAGCCAATGCGTAATACAGGTCTCCAGCTATCTACATACCAAGTTTCATCGCAATCGCAATCGGTCCAGTAGTTTTTATGTGAAAACATTACAAACATGCATACAAAAACATAAATGTTTCCACTTTACAATATTAGTTTTGATTTATAATATTAGTTTAGATAGTTAGATATACGAATTCATTATTATTTTGTTTTTGTAAACGCAGCAGTTAGATAGCAGCTATACGCTACGGTGATTGCAAATCATCCGATACACACATACTACACGTATACACAAGCTCAAAGGCACAAGAAGATAGTTTGTAAGTTCGAGGGCGACAGCTGGCTTTGTTACGGTTTAATTCTGATTTATCAGAATGAAGTTAAGTCACTCACAAAAGTGGTCTGGTTGGTGCAGTTGGTCTGCTTCTATAAGTTCACACGTTAAGGGCCGATTGATTGATTTACGCCGGCGATCAAGCCTTCACCACAGAATTTCGGGCCATGTACTTACCTATTTATAGAACTTTGGGTGCTTCGGTGATCCTAATTATCATTACTTTTTGCTCCTATCCTGAAATAAGTAAGAAATTTAGCTTTTGGTAAAATTAACATATAATAGTTTTAGTTGAGGTTGAGGTTTATATTTGACAGATTCCGGTCAAAAACCAATATTTTAAAAACAATAATAAGGTGAAGTGTTTAATTAAATAAAAGAGCCGATCTTTAGCAATTAATATAATAAACGCGTACATATGTAATTAGGCATTAAACTGCATTGAAACATGAGCTTGGAAGCCCGTTGGCATACTTAACTGTTCTTAAAATGCGAATTAATGGAGACGAAACTACGAAAGAACAATACGATCGGTAACTAATAACCGGTAGTTAACAAAAGTTGAAACTCACAGAGACGTTGCTGTGCTCTCATCAGCGTCCACCTGTGAACACAATCGATCCAATTCGAATCGTCGGGATATTTACCCGACGATTCGTTTTCCCTATTGTCGTTGACTTTGTTGTCTCTCTACTTTTTATTTTTAATTTATTATGTTACGTTTCGAATACTTCAACTTTCTATAAGTACTTACACACTTTGTTTAAAGTAGCTTTTATTTAATTACATACGGACTGACATATAGACCCGTTGGTCTAGTGGTTAGAGAACCTGACTGCGAAGACCAATAAGTAAATTATCGGCTCTCTGGTTACCATAGTACAGGCTCTGCCTCTTTTTCGAATCAGACGGCCATGTGTGAGATATCTCAAGTAAAAAAAATAAAGATATACGTATCGTCCAGTCATCATTTCACTACGTATTATAAAACAAAGTCCCCCACCGCGTCTGTCTCAAAAACTACTGAACGCGGTTTTCATGCGGTTTTCACTAATAGATAGAACGATTCATGAGGAAGGTTTAAGTATATCATTTATTAAGGTTTTGTGTAAATTGGTTGAAATATGATGATGATTGTTGAAGATGTCTCTGCTACCCGTGAAAAACTGGGACGGGCTGCTAGTGAAACAATGTGACAAGAAAACATTCAAGAAGTCAAACTTTTTTATTTTGCAATTACCATAAAATTATTAATGTGGGATTCCGGTTGGAGCTCAGCTCATTTCGTCAAATTCCTAGAATTTATTTATTTATTGATACGAAACTCAACAGCTTTTTTACATTATAAATGAATAATTTCGTTTACATTCAATTCTCAAGCCAATTACAGAGATACACGACATTTGCTATATAAAACTAGAAAATACCGAGTATTATAACTATTTATAACATTACAGTAAAATAAATAATCATCAAACATTTAAATTAATCAAATCAAATTGAATGAAATAGTATCTTATCTATTCACTATTGAGTATACGAGTCCTTAGTTAATTGAAATATAAATATCTATGCCCTCAAAGTTTCCGGAATAGATGCGAAGTTCAACCAAGGAGACCGAAGTTAGATCGCACTACCATTGTATTGTTTAAAGTTGATAAAGGTCAACAGAGCTCAATGAGAGTAAGGTCAATGGTTTTAACACACAAGTAATACCTGGACTGTTGCGGGTGTTTTAACCTAATTCTAATAGTTGCGAAGTTAAACTTTACTATAATTTGGCATCTTGGAGCTGATCTGTTTTTTTTTTTATATATTATAGGGGACAAACGAGCAGACGCGTCACCTGATGGTAAGTGACTACCGTCACCCATGGACACCTGCAACTCAAGAGTCACAAGTGTGTTGCCGGCCTTTGAGATAGGAGTACGCTCTTTTCTTGAAGGTTTGAAGGTCGTATTGGTCCGGAAATACCGCAGGCGACAATTTGTTCCAGAGGTTGGTTGTGCGAGGCAAATTTCTGGAAAACCGCACAGTGGTGGATTGCCAATTATCCAGGTGATGGGGATGAAAGTTTTGAACGATGGCGAAACGTTGCGGCCGGTATAAGTCTGATGATGGAGATAGGATGTGGATAGTGAAACTCTTCAGTGGCTACTAGTAAACCCCTCGAGTTTGGTCTCATGTGATTCGTTTCGACGAGTCCAAGAGATTGGTAACGATGATCTGACGATGAAGCCAGGAGATGGACAGTGGCATTATTTATACTTTTAATTCGGTTTGCCATTAAAGCGTGTTTTAGTATTGTTAAACTGAAAATATTCAGTTATAATATACCACGGCTGTGACAGTTCAGTAACCATATCAGGCGAATTGTATGCTTCTTTTTCTAAATTAGTTGTAGACAAAGTGAAACTTCTGTCTTTTTTCTTTCCTTCTAGATTCGTTGTGATTTGAAATTCGATGAAACAAAAAACTCACACTAACAAGATAAACATTCATAGATTTAGCCTGCGAGAGAATGAGATAGAATACAAGTATAGTGTTTCCTATAATCTTTGTCTTTGCGCCTGCGTACTACCAAGCCTTCAGATGCGTCAATGTCAATGTGGTGTCATTTTTGTGTATTTGCGTATTAACATTAGTTGTTTAATTAATTTATGTTAATTATTTTACACATCTGTGTTAATTTGACCAATAACTTTTATATAAATTACCTAAAATTAAATTTATTAACATTAATTATTTGTGTTAATTTTACTTTTCATTTCTCATTCTCTCGTAGGCTACTTTTCTGAAGTTTCATTTCTGCCGTGTGTAAATTGTACACATATTTTTTTCAGTTAAAATTTCCCCTGAAATATCGAGCCGAGTAAGCGTAACAACAAAATCCCATACAATTCATCAGACTTTGGCCGCAGATCAATCAGCGATCAAACTGGGGCTGGGTGTCGCCTTACACGTTGCTTGTCTAGAAAAAGTGGCACGGATTATTACGGTAAATCCTTCTACACATCACTGTTTAAAAAATTTCAAACCATTTTTTTTACCTAAATTCAGATCAACATTAAATAAAGCCATGTAGGTTTTTTACCCTTGCCACAAAATGTGAATCAATATTTTATTTAATTTCAATAATAAACAAAAAAGTATGTGTTTTAGCTAAGGGAAAGCGGTAACAGTAGTCAATGAATCGAAAGCGACTGTGCCTGTGTGCTATTTATTGAAAATATGGTCGTAAATGGAAATACTGATGTTTTAAAACCCTCATTATCATCAAAAATATAAAGCCCGGTCCATACTCTTCAGGAGGCAAGACGAGGCGACGCGAATGCGAGAGTGCAGTTAGTCGCCTCTACTTGTCTTACCTCGCCTCCCCGACACTTCATACAGTGTCTTTTTTTTGCTGGAGTCAATGGACCTGAGGTGCGAGGCAACTGAATAACTCGAGAGTTGGATGGCACTCTTGCAACATCCGCTTTTTACAAATCAACTTTACTTTTTCGAATGGAATGGAATCGATGAACCGCGTTCGCGAGAGTGCTTGTGTGCGTGTGTTAGTGTTAAAGATCCTTCACGACTTTATTGCATTATGTTTAAGGGTAATTTAATGTAATATATATTTGCATTGTATGAGGTTATTGTAGCCTTAACATTTTGGTACAGCTCCATATTGAGTATTCCCCAGAAACTGAATTTCGTAGAAAACAACTTTTGAACAGTGCAGTACATAGCTTTTCTGGATTGAAATATATAATGTGAGTTAGAGTGCTCGGTGCCAATGTGGGCTTAATACGTATCTGCATACTCCTTCAGGGGTACAGGCGTCAGTGTATGTATGTTTGTACTAACATAATAACTGAACTCCTTTTAATTCGTACCACACTTCAATAAAATATGAATCTTGGAATTCTTTTTGTTTTTTATATAGCGAATAACCAAGTACTCCAATGTATAAGACTTATATAAAAAAAGTTGAAATCTGTCAAGGAACTCAAGAACAATTTGAAAGCAATTGACACAATTTTGAGCATCGAAGACAATTTCCACCTTGAGTTATTATCCCTGGGATTACCTACTTACGGAACAAAGAATTGAAGAATACAAAAACTGTCAGATTTGGAATATTCACTGCACGGATGGTATCAGAAGTCTAGGTGTTTGTTCTTTGTGTCGGTGGACAACATTAAATGTTTGTAAAGTCCCCCGCGACACTCATTTCTAGTGCAGGAATTGTCTAAAATAGAAAACAATTCTGGGTTGTCAATTTTCACTACGTGAGAATTTATACACTAACTAACTGCGCCCCGCGGTTTTATCCCTGTAAGACCCGATACCGAGGGAACATCGGGATAAAAAGTAGCCTATGTGTTAATTCAGGTCTCCAGCTATCTACATACCAAGTTTTATCGCATTAGGTTCATTAGTTTTGCGTTTGCATGAAAAAGCAACAAACATCCTTAAATCCATACATCCTCACAAACTTTCACATTTATAATATTAGTAGTATATTTTTTACAAAAGCAATGAAGTGATTACTGTCAACCATGGTGGTGTTCAGTGTTTTTTTTCTATCAAAAGCAGCCAAGCCAAAAATCCAATCGTGGTGTCTATTCACCTTGGTCACCACACAAAAACTAACATGTTTGCGTTCTTGAAACCAAATTGGAGCGACCTCTGAGAGGACGGCTGCGCAACCTTTTGGTGGGAAACCTCCGACAATGGTAGTAATATCCCTCTCATATTGTCAACTATAATTAATTGTTTTTTTAACAATGACAAGTTCCAAAAATCACATCGCAACGATCTGGGATTTATAAAAATACATGTATTTATATACATATTGTTTTAATTACAATGTCTTAAAAAGTACTTTAGATGTACAAAAGATCTCAGTTTATATTACCTACTGTTGTGTTCAGGCCAGTAAGGTTACTATACTGTTAACGGTAATCATGATTGGCTACATTAACCTGTAGTAATATAAGAGGTATCTCTATCATTGTGGTGGCATACGTAAATTTTTATTATACTTATTTATTATTTACTGTAGAAATGAATCATCAACTTAACCTGTAGCTGAGGTTTTCTTCCAGCGACCTTTACAGTATAGTAAAAGAATAGAAGCTTCGTTATGTCTTAGTTAAAAGAAGTATAAGTAATGTATAAAACTAAATATATAAACAAAACTAGGTATTTAAAGAGCATCTACAATAATCTAAATGTATACCTACTACAAAAATACACAACACATATTACGCACTATAAGTATATGTATATTATTTGCATATTTATAATATAAAGATGATGATAATATAAATAATAGATATATATTACACATACACATGCATGTATATCTACTAACACTCTGATTATTGTTAAGAATAGTTATAATTGTTGTTAGAGTATATTTTGAGTCAGGCAGGGGCTCTTTATCTGGGTGAAGCTACCTGCCGCATGGGTGCCAAATGCCGTATTCAAATTATTGGCTCTTTTTGAGCCCAAGCCTAGTCGAGCATTGACAAGGTATACACACACGTGATTACAATCTTGTATATTCAAGGAACCATTCAAGGAATTTTTTAATCTAATCGCTGATTCTTATTTCTTAAGGATATACACTCACGTGTGTATTTGCGAGGATTCCAGACTAGTTTCGGATCCGACGGGCCCTTTGTCAACGAGTGAAGCGTCTTACAGGGTCGGTTGCAGCCACTACACTTTGTTTCGCGGCATCTCCAAAATACACACGTAAACATATATATATACTCGTATATATCTATTTATTTATTTAATACTTTATGCACAACATGTACAGAGGCGGACTTAATGCCAAAGGCATTTTCGGCCAGTCTACCTTAAGGTGGTGTAGAAAAAAATGAAGTAGGTGCATTGGGAGCATACGGATGAGTGTAATATCAGAAGAAATAAATATATATATATACGAAAAAGATATAAATAAATATTTACATAGATACATACATGAATATATAAATATAGTTATATAAATAATAGATACATAAACATTTTTTTTTTTTCTACTGTTCTGATGATTCTGCTAGTTTACTGAAGAGGAGAGCACGAACCTTTGTTTTAAATGATAGGCGACTAGGTGCCATCCTGATTTCCTGCGGTAGAGCGTTCCAGAGGAGGACAGACTGAATAATGAAAGAAGAGTTGACACACGCTGAAGAATGGCTGGGACATAATAGGAGAAGATTGTTTGAAGAGCGGAGATTTCTGTGATGATTAGAGCAAATATACTGGAGAATGGAGGTAAGATATGTAGGAGAGGTGGGAGAGTTGAGAATTGAAAACTGAGTGGTGAGGGCGCGCAGATGACGGCGCTGACGAATAGGAAGCCTTATCTCTATCTTATATATCCTTATTGTTTTATACCCACAAACGTTTTTATACAAACCCCTGATTTTCCTTCTTCAAAAAACTAAAGTAGATCTATATCTTATTAATGGGAGTGAGACTTCCAAAGGCGTACGGCAGGAACAGCCAATAAAAGTTTTTGAGAACTAATAACATCTAATAAATTCTCAGTTTACTTGTCTACGATGTTGTTTACACCATTTTTGGTTATTCTGTGAATTTCTTTGTACCGTTGCATACCGGGTATTTACTCTATTTTTATTAACAGACATCAAAAAAAAGAATTTTTTTATGTATGTTCACCTATTTTTCCGTCATCTATGGACCGATTTCAATAATTTTTTTTTTTGTTTGGAAGGGTATGCACCCCAGGTGGTCCCATTGTCACCAAGTTCTGATTTGATGATGGTATCTGATCGAAAACGAGGGAAACCCTCAGAAATTAATCATTGACGTTAAAAGTGATGAATGCTATTGTTATTAACCGACTTAAAAAAGTAAGGAGTTTCTACGTTGGGCTGTTGTTTTTTTTCAAGTACTAGGCGATATCGAAGTTTTGTAGTTAGACCAAGTTGTCGGACTATTTAGGGCTCCAACTACCTCTAATAAAAGCCACAGATATTCGTATAACACCCGGGACTTACGGTTTAAAGTGCTCTCCGAGGCACGGAGGGGTCTCAATGTGTTAAGAATCAACTATCCTAGACTGACCTGGCTAGTATTAACTTTGTAATGTGCTAACCTGCTCGACTACCACTTAGCCACGAGCCTCTCAAAATGAATATCAACACTTTAAAAAAAATAAACGGACTTCAAAAAGCACTAAGAAAGGGCAATGAAAAGTGAAAAATAATCGATTTCAAATTTAATTGAAAAGACTGCATACAATATGTTGTGACACTTTTAAAATAATAGATAACATTATAAAGGCACCTGGTATCTACTGCTGCTCTGTATGAAGTCAGTGCCAAGCTAAATAGGTACTTGATAGCTAGGCTACAAATATGATATAGGGATAGTCGGATAGACTATCGATTATTTTAATCTATCTATCTATCTTCTAATCTAACAAATAAACAAACAGACTCAATAGCGCAATTATAGTATTAGTTAGTATTTAACATTACGTCACAGTTTACAGTTGGTTTTATTCTGTGCAAGATTTTCTTAAAACTGAAGCATTGAAACTTAAAATAACAATGTTTTCGTCTTTATGTTGTGTTTTTTTAATTACATCAACTGTGCCATTGTAATAGTAATATGTCCATATACTTACTTGTAATTTGCATGTCTTACTTAGGTAGACTACAGTTTGTTCATTAATTTTGTTCGTGGGAGAGCCATGCTTCGGCACGTACGCCACGGGCCGGCTCGACCGGAGTCATACCATGGCCTCACAGAAAACCGTCAGTGGAGCAATACTTCCATTATTTTTCGACGAGTGATTGAGGTTACCGGAGGCCCTAACCTTTCCCTCTACCCCTCTACTACCATCCCCCTCCTCTCCTTCTCTTAAAGGCCGTCCACGAACTTGTGACTCTTGAGTTGCAGGTGCCCATGGGTGGTGGTAGTCATTTACCATCAGGTGACCCGTCTGCTCGTTTGCCCCCTATCCCATAAAAAGAAAGAACATACCATCCTAATAACTGATGACACCTGTATTCTATGCAAATAAATGTTTCTTTCTTTCGACGTCTAGGAGTGCAGCATCTTACTTAATAAAAGCGAAAGTTTGTGAGGATGGAAGGATGTATGTTAGTTTTTTTTTCACGCAAAAACGGCTGAGTGGAACTGGATGAGTTTTGGCTCAGAGATATATTTTATCTCCAAAATTTCCTCTAGAACGAATTTGCGGGCAATAGTGAGTTGACCATAAACGTGGGTAAAACTGCTGGGAACGACCTGTATTTTGTATGTATATATATATATATATATATAGTGTCTAATGGTCATATAAGTGTACTACTTATCTACGTGCCCGACCTCGCTAAGTAATGAAATTATTATTTTAAATTAACTCCTTGAGAAAATAAAATAATATACTGCATTTGTTTTTGTTAAGAGCTCGCTTAGATTTGTAAGTTAAATTGTGTGACTGTATTGCTTTTGTTCGTTTGGATTTAAGTATATAGTAATGTCCTGTCCTTGCTTTCATTAAGAATTGTTTTAAAAATATTTTAAGATGATAAAATTGTACAAAATATAGAGACACAAACATGTCGTTGAAAATGTGCACGGTACTCATTTCATTCTCTTTTTTTTACGTGTATTATGGAAACCGCCAGACGTTACTTCACCGGGGTTGTGTGCAAAGTAAACAATAGTCAGGGGTAATCGTCCTGAAGGAATCAATTATCAGTTTTCACGTCCTGAATTCAGCAATAGATGCACAGCAGCAGCGTTCTGTTTTAAATTGCTGTAACTGGACGGATATTTACTATTTATAAAAGTATAATAATATTTATAATATGCATACTTTTAACGAGGACTAGTTCACTGAAATTTTATATTATCTTGTATGCTTTGGTTTTATTTCGTAGAAAAGACAACTGCTCATGTAAAGTATTTTTAATTTATTAATTCCTTAAAATTAATAACATTATATTTTACCTATATCTTTTAGATCCTTTTATATATCTTTCTTTAGGAAAAAAAAATTGATGCTTGCAAAAAAAATCAAATTAAAAATAAAATTGTATGATGCTGCATGTAAATAAAACTCAAACACCAAAATAACATTCAAATTCATTGATTATATTGAAAAGGAAAATGCTTTTAGTTTGTTATTTCATTGATTGATCTAGATCTCTTTTCAAACATAAGTTTTTTTTTTATAATTGCTACATAGCCAAAGTCCGATAGGACCATTGCCAACTTCCTTAAAATATATATTTATTGAGGCAATTCCCACCAAGATGGCAGAGGCCGGCCGGAGTAACGCCTCAGTTACGCAGAATTAATTTATATATTCATATATAAAAAAAAACATTGCAACGAGTGACGCGCTTACACGATACTTTAAATATTGCGTAATTAAACCACTGCCATACCCGTATAAATAAAACTATCCAGTTAAGCTGTCCGTCCCATCAGAAGAGTTCGATTTCCAATTATGTACAGGATGAAAATGGGAATCGTTTAATTCCCGTGATGTGCCGTTGATTTGGAAGAGCTTGACATTGATTTATTCTTCTGCCACACGAGCTTCTACATACACCTCTCTCAAGACTTTTCCTTTAAAATCATTGTTATTTATTTTTAAACTATGAGCGACTACAAAACGAGAACTATGTTTTGTATTTGTCTATTTTTGGCTTCAAGTTATATCATTTCCTTTTGAATAATTAACCAATCAGACGGCGAATCGGTCAAGGCCTTACCAAATCAGCACCGAATCGCGTAATTCAAACAATTATATTACATTCCCTATAAATAGCATATTATATAATAAGATTTACTAGATTACATATTAAGTAAAATAAGAACCAAGAACTTAATTACCTACTTAAACATTTTTTTAGCGTAGAAGCCACTACAATTTGTTAAAAATGGCAATCTAGCTTTTTATAACACCTATGTTATAACTAGAGATCGGATAATCGGATGCATATTTACCTAAAGTTATTTTTTTGATAACAAATTATGGAAGCGGCTTCTAAGTATATTTTTATTTACGAATGCAGTTGTATTGTCGCGTCGCTACTTGCGCACAAGCAAGTATAATTTGCCGTCTCACTCGCACTCTTACAAAATGCTCACATTTCCTGGGGTTTAATAGGCCCGATTTGACACTTGTTACAACGTAATAAGGTTGTTTTGGCTTCGTCAAAAATCACTGACAATAAAAGTAGGGAAAAGCAACCATTATACGTTGTAACAGAGCAAGTGTCATTTGTGTCAAACTGGGGTTTAATACATCTCACGGAGTATAGGTACACTTAAATTTGAATTTCCTGGAATCGCGGGATTCTTTCGATAAAAAAGTGCTTTCCATAATAGCCAACATCTCAACTTTAGGTAAATATGCATCCGAATATCAGATCTCTAGTTATAACTGTATAAATTTCTATATATACGCCTTCATCGCACGTAGTTCAATAACAGGTTGGATACAATAAATGTATCGTAAGTCTAATATCTAGTCTTATTTATCAGAATCCAGAAACTTTCAGTATAAGTTAAGTATCAAAATATAAATCAAAGTATTTAAGGTTTGACTAAAATTACTATTTTTAACAAGTATTCAAATTCAAAATGTGTTTTAAAGGCAGTAATAATCCGACTGATAAATGACCTACATAATTGATTGGTGTTTATGCTCAGGCGAGCTCAGGTAAGCTAAATATATATATATAATACCATTATTAAATGATAAGGTTGGTATCAAGTTCTCGAGCGTGGGAAAATACATATATATTCTTGAGTATTCTTCTTGAATATTCTTGAGTTGCAGGTGCCCATGGGCGGCGGTAGTCATTTACCATCAGGTGACCCGTCTGCTCGTTTGCCATCTATTCCATAAAAAAAACCGACTTCAAAAAAGGACGAGGTTCTCAATTCGTCGGAATAATTTTTTGCTATATGAGATTTATTAACTGAAAAACAGTGATAAATCTTTTTAAGTAACTTACGATGCACGTATTGGACTATCAGACAGCTGCGACAGCTTAGAGTGTTATTAGAATGAAGTTTAAAATAAAAACAGCTCAGAATACCAATCTCTCAGTCTCTTACTCTTGGGTATGTTAATAACCACCGGTATCCTTAGCGAACCGAGTAGCAATAACAAAAAGAAAAGACTTGACTTATTCGTGGGAGAGCCTTGCTGCGGCACGTATGGGTCGGCTCGAGCGGAGTGATACCACGGTCTCACAGAAAACCAGTGAAGCAATAATTGCATTGTTTTTCGACGAGTATCGATGAATATACCGACCATGTTCATTTAGGTTTTACCTTGACGTAATTATATTATGAGACATAGTCTCTAGAATTAAAAACTTATGTTGTCAAAGCCTAGTTTTTTTCCTACTTAATAATATACATAAAAACCAAAGGAAGTGAATGTCGCCCCACATTTTAATTACATACACAATATTGTGTAAAACGTATTACTTACTTAAAGTATTAGTCACACTATAGCCGGTTTTATTACTTAAAAAACAAGCAGGCAGAAACTATGAACCATTAACATCCAAATTAAGCACATTTTGTACTATGAGCTCTAAAAACGGATAAACGTATATTTCAAATACAAATTCAATTTCAATATCTTTATTTAATTAAATTGGTCATCAATTTTTTAATTATTTTTTTATGGGAAAATGGCAAGTGAGCAGACGGGTCACCTGATGGTAAATGACTACCGCCGAACATGGGCACCTGCAACTCAAGAGTCATAAGTGCGTTGTCGGTCTTTAAGGTGCGAGTGCCTCTAGGCAGGGGGGAGGAAGAAGAGAGGGAAGGGTTAGGGCCTCCGGTAACCTCACTCACTCGGCGAAATACAATGCAATCATTGCTTCACTGCCGGTTTTCTGTGAGGCCGTGGTATCACTCTGGTCGAGCCGGCCCATACATGCCGAAGCATGGCTCTCCAATTTGAAAATCAGTCAATTATTCGAAATCGTCAATTTAAAAAGAACACCCAGACTCGGGACAACACAAACTTTTGTCCCGTGTAGAAATTGAACCCACAACGCTCAGCGCGGCGTAGTAGCGAGGTGCGGCATCCGTGCAGTCTCAATTATAAATAGTTATTTGATTTTTACAAGTGATTCAAGGTACATGGAGTTTCAGATTTACATATTTTAGGAAATTTTAGGAAAATTGTTTTTTGTTAACTACCAGTCCCGCGACAAAAATGAATTTTGTCAAACACTGAATAGTAAAAACAAAAGTAAGCGCCACCTATTGTTCACCTTATTTTCGTAATCATATATGTTTAAATCTTTTAAATTAGATCGAATAAATATAATAAATTAAATTAAATTTAAAAAATACAGTAAAATTTGAGTTAAAAAAAATCTTGACAATTGAATAGTTATTAGGTTATGAAATGGGTCGGTCTCCTATATATTGCTATACCCTATTAGGGTCATATGTGATCCTACATGTAATTATTAACATCTTAATGTGACATACATGATGCAATAAATGGTTGAGTATGAGTATGAATTTTGGTGTGTTTGGCAACCTTTCTCAATACCAATAATATAACGCTTACCATCAAGCATGCTTGTTTGCCACCGACATAGTATATATTTTTTTTTCATAAATAATTGGTATTTCTTGCTATTTTTTATCGTAATCTAAAATAACTCAGTCAACTGGCAGATTCATGAACAGTTGAAAATCATAATACGAGATATGCGAGGTTCTACGATGAAATGAGAGCAAATTTCATGCCTTATTTACCTCTATTATCTCGCTTAACAGTTTGCTTAAAATTTAGATGAAACCTTAACACCAAATATAGTATTATAACAAGGATAAAAGTCTACATTTGGAATAGAATATTACAAAACCAATCACAGCACACATTAAAGTGTATGCCTAAAGATGCTGAAATCATTTCAAGTCATGTCAAATCAAATCAAGTCATCGGAGATTATGCGTAAGTGTTTTTGTTATGTTAAAAACATTTACTAACGGTTGAAGTATATGTATAGGTATATGTATTGTACTAATTAAGATAGTGGACATCCAGAGATCAAAATTCGACGAAGGTAGGGAATATAATTGTTTACAATTTTATTTTTACTGGCAACTCTAAAACTATTCATCAGGTAACAGAAACGGGATTGACAAACAAAGTACAAAAATGCTGCGCCTATTTATGTATGGACTTGTAGAACAGTCGTGTTTTTTTCGCAGTATGTTCAATGTGGCATCCAAGACGTAGTTTATGAACATTTCAGAAAACTGCTACTCTTTTTTAATGACGTTTTTTAGCTTTACTTCACACATTCACAAAAATCTTAAATGTCAATTTAATCTAATTCTATGAATGTGATGTAGTTAACTTAGTATCTTGGAGCTGATCTGATAATGGAGCCAGGAGGTGAATAGTGGAACTCTTCAGTGGCTACTACTAAACCCTTCGAGTTTGGGCTCATATACTACGTTTTCTAGGAAATTTGTGTATTGCCTAGGTATTGTATGCAATTCCTCAATTAAACTAGGAAACATATTAAATTAACATTAAGCCATAGAATTAGTGGATGAAAAATAGAACGCAGTAGACTTAAAATAGAACTCAGTAGACTTAAAATAGAACGCAGTAGACTTAAAATAGAACGCAGTAGACTTAAAATCAAATCTCTTGCTCTATAAATAGTGCATATTTTTCTTTGAAAATATTTCATTATTTTTTATGATCAAAGGAGATTAATAGCAACAATAGAATCCTAATACAAGAATTTTAAGGTTTGAATTGCTGCAATTTAGAATTTTTAATGTAATTGTGCTGAAATATCAATGTCTGCGAGGTATGTGTTGAACGTGGCGAAGGGGAGCTCGTACACCAGCATTCGTTCTGCCCTTAACAGTGTAGAACAGCCGAGGCATGCGCCCCTCGCGCTGCAAAAGTAGGTAGCTACCACATAATTGATTAGAAATGCCGCTACCATCAATCCGACATCACTGACCAGAGTAGTTTATAACAGGTCGGGGAAAAAGTCTTATCGTATTTTGTATGTATAAAATTTAAGAAAATTCTCTTTAGTTGTACTGTTTGTATCTGGCTGGTTTTAATATCAATAAATATAAGACATTAAGAAGAAAAATAAAAAGTAAAAAACATTTTTCAATTGTTTTTGTGTCCGCCAAAATAAGTGAAGCTAAGGAAGAAATTCAATACGTTCTGAATTTTTATTACAAAAAAGGGTACATTACAACTCAAGCCGCAAAAAAAATTGTGACCTAATGCGGGGTCGGTAATGTGTAGCACAAAGTTGGTTCTGATTAACTATAATCATTCTTGCACAAGCACTTTTTCGAATTAATCAATCCTTGTTCGATTAATTAGATTCATGTTTACACTAACACGCGAATGACGTATTAGCCTCAACACCACACCCGCGCACTCACTGCGTTTACATCCTGATAACTCGAATTTAGCACATTTCCTAGGGCTATTTAGGAAATGTATAGAATTCCTAGAAAATGGCGATTATACAATTGATTCCACACACTTCCTGTAGATTTTAGGCATTCTACATAATTCCTAGATATTCTATATAATGACAGATTACGTAGATTTCCGATAACGCATTATATTTTTAAGAATAAAAACATTTGTACCTCCTCCTCTTATTGGTGGCATTGGTGCATTCAACTGAAATTTGAAAGATCGGACAGGTTTGATTTCCAATGCAAATATATGTATTTCTATGTATAATATGTATTGTATATTTAAGAAAAACGAAAGTATTCTAGAAGCCCTAGTACAAACTATGCTTAGGTCTAGATGCTATTGAGTAACAAGTTCTAGCATATTATTATTATTCTTAACCATCATTATGTAATTACTTAATCTTTATCTTCTTTCTCATTCTCATGTGATATTGTTACATTCGGTCAGCAGGGCATCATTGGTATCTATTTATTAACAAGTATATTGCATGATCTCATTAAAAATTTCAGAATCAAATTCACACGAGAATTAGCATCGTACGCGAACCGCTGTTATAGCGTGCGGTGAATTAGGGTTATTAAAAGTGAACTCATGATATATTTAAAAATAGTATCTGAATTGGTGAGGACACTTCAAGAGACTAGGTGATCATATCTGACGGATGACCGAACTTTCGGAGGTACTAATCAGCGCGAACTTGTATTGCGCGATTAAGTATCAGTAAAGTAACTTCGTAGTTTGGCTTGTCGTAACTAGATGGCGCTGAAATATGTTTGCCGTTTGTAGATATCGTCCGTAACATATTTTTGTCTTACATTGTTAATATATATTTTGAACTTCCTAGATAACTTTATTATACAATTAACAAGATAGGCTTTTCTTGTACAGAGAATTAGCATTACCAATATTGAAATTTAACGTAGCAAATGAGCAGTTATCTTGGAACGTTACAAGTCGATGATGATGGGGAGGTATTTTTGGCGTATAAGTTTGGTAAAATATTTCGTTGTGTTCAGAAATCTCTGTATTACCTATTATGTATTCTGTGGTATTACAAAAATTTTATCCATATTACTAAATATTTTTAAGTTGATAATGATATCCCCTCTATTTAACAACATTCTAATGCTGAAGCATTAGCAGACTTCTACACCCTTCAAGTATCTCCTGTGTGTAAAATTTTTTTAACCAATACCATCACAAGATGAAAATAGTGAATCATTTGACTAACAAAACTTTATTTCGCCAAAAAGTAAAACACCCTTTTCGTCATTAGCATACCTGTCGAATACTTCGGGCTGTTATTTAATATTATCACATGTCGAATAAATATCCTTCTTTCTATCTGTCTTTAATAAGCTGCAATAATAAGTTTATTCTCTGTAAAATCATGTTCAGCTACTTATTATAAGCAATTTATTTTGTAACATATATTTTATCGCGTAAATATGAGCAAATTACGTTATGGTAACCAATGTCCAAACTCGTCTAGGCGCCTCAAAAGACGTCATTATTTATAATAATCATTTATAACAGCCTTTTTTACGTGTTTATCAAATTAATAAAGTACTTAAACATGATATTTCATGTATAATTTTATTTTGCACGTGCACACGTACACACGTCCCTTCGACATAATATATAACCCCGGGTCCTTTAAGCTGGGCGTGAAAATGCATCTCTCGAGACCGTCAAACTGAGGACCACCAATTTAGTACCCATCATCCGTATCTACAATGGTGGTCTTCTGTCTTGGACTTTACTTTAGCTCATTCTGACGTGTTATTATAAAAAAAAATGAGTATAATA
This sequence comes from Callimorpha dominula, assembly GCA_949752705.1. Taxonomy (NCBI): domain Eukaryota; kingdom Metazoa; phylum Arthropoda; class Insecta; order Lepidoptera; family Erebidae; genus Callimorpha; species Callimorpha dominula. The sequence goes on along the minus strand of OX457004.1, from coordinate 21,059,944 downwards.
AGCTCCTGAGCTATTTTTTTATACCAAAAATACATGCCCAATAGTATTTTGTTTTTATATCAACTTTTAAATCACACGTCTTATTTCTTGGACCTATAAAGCACATATAGAATAATAGTTATTTCCTATGGGTCATTTACAAAAAACAACCTAAAATATTGCAACATTCGATGTTAAATAAAGCATTACAATACTAACTGAATATAATCTTTATATGCCTTTACCATTAAAGCAAGCAATAATTATTTTTTCTTCAAAAGTTAGAAGCGACCAGGAATCGACAGGAATACATTAGAATTCTTGTCCTACTGTCTGGTTAGACGATTAAGATTGATACAATATTATGTTTTTCTTCATCATACAAAAAATGTAATGTGCCTTTATCGCCGACTAAACACCCCCAGCTTTCCTCCATACAATACTTGTAGCAAAGTATAATAAGTTCTTTGTTTTAATTACAAAACGTGAGATGCAATTAGCTGATAGCCAGACTTATGGTTCGAATGTGTTGCGCTAATATTACGTCATGCGAGATGGTTTCATCCTACTCATGAGCTATGATCAATTTATTGAAGCAATACATTCTAGGGATTTTGTTTGAAATATGATCGGTTGTGCTGAAACTCTTAAAACGATTACATAATTTATACTGGTTATAAAGTTGCTTTTTGACCCCCGACGCAAAAAGAAAGGGTGTTATAAGTTTAACGTGTGTATCTGTGTGTCTTTCTGTGTCATCATAGCTTCTTAACACATGGACTGATTGTGATTTAGTTTTTTTTTGTTTGAAAGGTGACTTCAAGGAAATCTGTCCAGCCGTTCGAAGATTATGAGCTCTTTTATAATCGTTGAAGTGATTTTTGAGTCGAGGTATAGGAGTAAATTAAATTGTTAATTTATGCTTGCAAAATACATTTTTATACAACTAAGTTACACTAAGTCTAGTGCCTGCGCTATGGTATTAATGCTATCTATCCGCATTTACCTGCAGGGATGTATTTCCCAAGATGAAAGGCTCTAATTTAGGCAGACAATTACTGTTCTATTAACCTAAAGGTCTAAAGTTATCTAACGGCTAGACACAAACACGCGACACTAATGTGTGGAGTTAACTGGCTCGCCACCGCTAACCTTAGCAAGCGTGGATGCTCACTTGTCAACATTGTGGATCTGCACTGCTATGGCACAGTACTTGACGCGATAACATCCTTGTAGTCCATTAACTTCCAGTAATAATACACTAAAGGCGGAGAGAGATATCTTCCATTGCGATGTTTTAAGACAGTTACGCCTCGGTTCTAAGCTATGTGTTCCTGTCACTCTTGAAGGTTTATAAGATCAAATTCCAATGGACCTTTGTTGAAATATATTTTCTTATAGGTATTTCAAATATTCTTTAGATTCCAGACATTTTATTTTGTAATAGTTAAATTCAAGAGTAGCTTTAAAAAAAATGTGCTCTGTGAAGCATATCTTGTGAAGTATGGAGGCACCAATTAATAGCTAGTTAATTAAGGTGTACAAATGTCTTAACATTTGTAGTTTTTCAAGTTATTCTATATAAGTATGTAGAATATTTAGTTATCCATAATAATCTGAGAAAAAATAAACTCTGTTTGTTTGTTACCTTTTAACTTCTAAACGGCTGAACGGATCGTAATGACATTTGGCAACAAGATAAATTATATCCTGGGGAATATATAGGCTACTTTTTATCCGAGAAAAATTTACGGTTTCCGTGGGCTAAATTTGAATTTCCACGCGATCGAACTCGCGGGCATCACCTTGCTCTATATAAGTTGCTAGTGAAGACAGTGATATTGAGTATGTACTCAGTACCACTGTATTCACAAGCAACTTATTGTAAGGAATAAACGACAATATTTACAATTATAATATTATGTTCTACAACAGTAATATACGAGTAATTACACTGTTATACATACAAACAAAAATTTCTTGAAAAGACAGAAACAAAGAAAATACAAAATGTATGTTTATTTGATTTCAATTTATTACTTACCTAGACATTATTTACTTTGACTAACACAACATCAACAGATACACATATTTAAACTAAGTCTGTAAATATCAGGCTCCAGAAAAAAATTATAAAGCATTAGGCAAAATATACTAATACTTTCGCAGGCTCAAATTATAATACCAAAAAGAATATAATATTATCAAAAGCAAAGTATTTTACCACTGTATTTAATATTGAAAATAAAAGCATCCTGCCACTTACAGCATTTTATGATTTAGGACCAGAAAAACTGTCACTTAATATCTAAAAACTAGATCATAAACTATGGTTCCCGGAAGCTTCCTTCCTAGGGTATCCCGGGTCCCCTGCAATAGACTCACTTGTGACGGAACACCGTGTGGTTTTAGTCGGTTCGAGTCCGACATACCACTTCACCCTCGGTGAGGTGATGACCCGTGGGGGTTTCCACAGAATAAAAAAAAATAAATCATAAACTATATAGATAGATAGATAGATAACTCTTTATTTGTACACTATTTTTACAATACATTTACATAATAAAATTATATCAAGGATAATATAATGTACAAAGGGCGGCCTTATTGCTAGATGCAATCTCTTCCAGGCAACCTTAGGATAGATCAAAATGAATCGGAGAGACAGTGGTAGTTGATGGTGTATTTACAAAGAACAAAAAATAAAATATTTGTCATTACTAATAAATATTAAAATATACAGATATTCTACATTAACCTACTTAACCTACTATAAATACCAATACACATATAAATAACAAATATACATACATAAACCATAAACTATATTATATACAACACATACACATATAGTATTACTAAAGTGAAAGGTAATGTTCATAAAATATATTTATATATAAATTTATTTATATATAATATACTTATATATATTTATATAAAGAACAAAGTAATTTATGTACCCCCAAAACAAACAATAGCGGCAGTAAAGAACTATCTCAAATCTAAAAACAAATTCAACTTTGAACTCCTTTCACGGCCTCAACAGAAATCCTACAAAAACCCCTCACCTAAACACACTACGTGTGATCTAATATATCGTATTAGCGTTAGTAAGCCGTGTTAATAACACTATTTCATAATTTCCTTCATCCCTATCCTTGGTGAAGTAAAAAAATGTAAATAATTGAAGCAGCTGGTGCGAGAGCGTGTATATAAGACGGCTGCGCGTGAGTCGGTCATCAGTCGGTGCAAAGAACCATTGTGACCAACATGAAATTCCTGGTAAGGGACATTTGTTTTGTATCGGATGCATGTGGTGAATAACAATCTAAATTAAATATAGAAAAATAACAAAATTAAAGAATAATGTGTGGTATATTATGTTTGTGATTTTTACTTAAGCAATAATTTGCATTATATGGTGGACCTATTGTTATAGTTATCATGTACATACGTCTAAATATTTCACTTTCAGCTTGTGTAAAATCTAAGGCTTTTAAAAAATTGTTAGTAGTGTTTGTTTTGGAACCTGGAACTATAGCCCACGGCTAACCCTTTCAAGTTGTAGGGTAATCTAACTTATCTAATAAACCTCAATTAGAAAATCTTTACTGCTAATCACATTTAAGTAATTTTGCTTTACATTACTATAAAACCTCACATTGTTAACTTAATCATTTTCACATTGATATCAATCCAAATAAACGGTGGTCCTAGTGAAAATATGCTGGGCATACAAGCATGAATCAGCACTTACAAATCACAAAAGGTTATTGTAGACCTATTTAATTTTAAACATTGTCAATCTCACTTTTTGCTAATATGAGTACTTCCATTTTTATTTTATTAGTAGTACGATAGCATCAATACCAGACTTATGCTTAACAGCAAACGTATCTACACTTTTCTGACCAATATTCATATCTCTGTCTCTGCTATATTTATTTTCAAAAACTAATACTCTCGGCGTAGGAAGTTGCTCATCTAAATCACTAACACAAATTAATATCTTTGCTAAGAGCTGTAGGGTGTGATTTAAACATTGGTTTTGATATTTAGCGTCCTATGCAGTAAGGTGTATAAAATGTCGTATTTCATTGTCAATTTTTTGGTATGTTTACGCTTTTCAAACACTTATATGTTATACTTTGTATTCCTTATGACTTTTAGTTAGTTATTCTTTTATTACAAGATTTTGTGGAACAAAATTTTGTAATACTTGAATATCTGTGTGAAGTGTCTGTGTAATAAAACAATGAGGGTGGGGCTAGACGTTATTTATCCAAAATAATATTATCTTTGTTCATTTACCATAAAGTAACTATATCACTTACAGTTTTTTGCTCAACTGAATAATTAATTTGATTAAAAAAGACCTGAATATTCAACGTGTACTTAAAGTTACTGCTATTATTACAAACTCTTTAAATTACCTTATGTAAACTTTAAATTCTATACATGTTTTTATGTTGTACCTAATTAAAATTCTGAGTAATTCAATTTTAAAACCATTAGGTAGCTACATAGCTCTTAGCGTTTTTAAAAAGAGTAACAATAAAAATAATTTACACACCTATATTTCACTCGAATTGTAAACAGCTTAACCATACTTCTGCAGTTAAAGTAACTAACAGGCTACAAATAAATACAATAATCTTTACGAGCAAATTTCATGGTTTAACCGGCAATAAACATATGACTGGTCGATTAAAAGTGGAACCGCTTATTCATCACACCCTTACGTTGTAATTCACCCTTAGCCATTGTATTAACAGTAATTAGCTGCACGGTATGCACTTATCGTATTGATAGTTTCTGCTTTTTATATTTCAATGCATGCCTAATCTGTGGTCAGCTACTCAATTTGTATTATTTTTTAATTATGTTTTACGTCATACGTTGTTGTATTTATAATTAAATTGCCGTAACATTTTTTTGCAGGGAATTTACACTGATTATTATAAATGTGATAAAATGATTACTTAACATAAAAAAACAATTTATCATTAAATGTGTGCAAAAGTGGGATAAAGTTTATTTTCGTATACGGAAATAGTTTTAAGAAAATCTTTAATATCTTTAAGAAAATCTAAATATTTGACTTTGAATGTATTCCTCATTGAATTTTATTTATTGTAGCTATTGTCGCACTATTGTCGTAGTTATCTGATAATATTTTAATAATAGTGTTGTTATTATTTAATGCTATATGGTCAAATACTCTTAAATTACTTCCTTGAAATACTTATTTCAACACAGTTATAGTTACAGTTAAAAAAAAAAAATATAAACAGTAAACTTTTCAAATCGTATACATATTTTACAGTACAGATTTTTTTCTTGTTTTTTTAATAACAGTGTTTATAGCATATATCATTTCAATTTAGTACAATTACTCTTTTATACTTGTATCATGTTTTAATATTAAACTTAGAAATGATATCAGATAGTATTGATATAAGTATCAGAATACTAAAAGATTTAAATTTTCATTGAAAACACCCTGCTTTTTCGTACACCTAAATAATAGTACACTATGTCATAACGTATAAAAATTACTTTCAACACTGCTAATAAGATAAATATTATATAATATAAATGAAAATAGATAACTATTATAATAATGAAGGCACGGCCAAGGCCAAGGCCTAAATCAGTCAACGCTAAAATGTATTTAAACGCTGAATTACATGAAAGGCATGTTTGAACGTGCATGAATCACTACATATTATAAAACAAAGTCCCCGCCGCGTCTGTCTGTCTGTCTGTTCGCGATAAACTGAAAACCTCCTGAACGGATTTTCATGTGGTTTCCACTAATAGATAGAGTGATTCATGAGAAAGGTTTAGGTGTATAATTTGTATCCGTGCGAAGCCGGGGCGGGTTGCTAGTGTAATAATAATTAAGCTTCTTTTACGTAACAATTATTCCATTCTGTATATTACAATGGGCCGATAATAATTACACTCAAGAACAAACATAGGCTATAGACAACAAAGCAAATATTTCATAGTGTTGGATTTCCTGCTATTGATGTAAGAATTGTATCCGAGTAGATTACGAAATATCTGTGACTGAATAGTTTTGTATTCTTCTGTATGGAGAATTACCATATTAAAAAAATATATATATTGAACATTTTCACGAAAACTGTTAGAGAAAGGTCCAGGGGATACATTTAAAGTTTCAAGATGGGGCATCAATCAATTATCGTTAAATTTGAGTAAGTACTTTCAATGAAAAATTTATAAAAATATGCTAAAGTAAATATCATCATCTCAGTTATGTGATGCCTACTATTAAAGATAAGCATCTGTCTAATATTTTCAAAAAAAGCCCTGAGTGATTAAAGCAACTATAATTATTGTTTATTTTCTTTCCGAACCAAAACTTTTTCAAAGAATAAAATTATTATTGTGACGACATCCACATACAGCAAAACGACGAATTATTTGAACTACGTATTCAAATTCAAATTCAAAATCATTTATTCAATTAAGACACTAAGTGACATTTATGAACGTTAAATTGAAGCTAGAGTTAAAATCATAGATCGCCACAAACAGACGCCACAGCATATACTGGATTGTGAAGGTAAATTAGGTGAAAAACACCAAAATCTACTACCTGTTTGTGTCGATCTATAACTTCCAGTTTCCAAAATGCGTAGGGCCTTATGAGAAGAATACTGGCAAAGAAACTCATGGCCACTCCTTTTAAAAGTCAGATCTTCAGGTACAATAGTGTTAGTGTTACACGAGAGGTAAACAGGATGCAAGCTGATGCCACCTGAATTTCATTTTATTGAAATGCTCCAAAAGCTAACGTACTAAAAAATAAAAATCACTCAGTGATACCGTTGAAGGTTTGAACCTATTAAACATAGAAATCATTCAAGGTGCACATCTGCCTTCATTCAGTTGCAAAATCTACTGTTAAAAATAATTCGTGACTGGATTAAGAGGCTAGAGTTGCAGTTGATCGAACCAAAATAATAGTATAGGCTAAAGCATCGCTGACTAGGCCGACCAGTCACCCCAAGCAGCACCCGTTCACGAGTATGACGCATGGACCAGCCATCATCTCCTTCGCCATATCAGAGGGAAAGAAATGACCCGCCCCATGACGACGCCGCAAGCAATGACATTTTAGTGAGCATGACGAACCATAGTAGTGAGAAGATCTTGCATCGTGCAATTTTATTGCAGTCGTGGCTCAATAGGCATGATCACCTAGTCTGGTCGTAGGATCCTCCCTTTGTTTTCAAGGGACAAAACATCCGTCCGTCGACAACACTATTGTGAACTAAATATAATTTTTCTCTATCTATTAGATTGTCTTTGCTGTGGCTATCGCGGCTGTGTCCGCTGAAGACGAGAAGAAAACCGAAAAGCGAGGCCTTTCCAGCATAGGCTATGGCTATGACAGTGGTCTGACTGGTTACGGAGGAGCTGGAGGCTATGGAGGACTTGGAGCTTATGGTGGAGTAGGAGGATACGGTGCTGCAGGAGTATATACAGGACACGGTAAGAAGATATATTACTAAAAGTTTAGTTTTTAATTCATTATATTCTGATTGGAAGTTTCGGCGATCGGAAGAAGTCGTATTGAGATTAGATAAACAGTCTTTGCGATTCGTCAGATCGATTTGTATACCAAATTCTGATTATGTAGCCATATTAAGAATATTATTATGTTTTTGCTAAACCTACCTAGGTACTGATCATTCCACGATTGTTTTTATTTTAGTGTTAAGTTATGCAAGTGTGCAAGCAGTGTTTAAAATTTCAACCCTTAAAAAATGATATCATTCGATAAGTGGAATGAAGATACGTCACAGTAGTCTTTTAAAGACACATAAATTTCATTGAAAAATATATGACAATATTTGCAACGGTTTCCTAATTTGTGATTTGAACCTAATAGTCTTGGTAAATTTTAACCAAATACTAACTACGTACGTCTTATCATATAAAACAAAGCTCCTTATAAACTTTATTAAAAATGCTTACAACACCAAGAAGGAGAAGATAAAGGAAATTTGTCTCTTTCCTCTACGTTTCGTACTGTATCGCGATAACACTTAATAAGTTTTAGACGTAGTATTAAATTTAAATTACATTTTACAGATTTAGATGCAATAAAAAAGGGTGAGTGCATTGTGAGCTTAAATTCTTTCAGTCTGAGTGAATAAATTTGGGATTTCTTTTTACTCTTGAAAAACTCTTTTTTTTTTTAATTGACCATTGAAATATAAATCAAATGGCTCCACAGATCCTAACATGCATGTGGAAAGTAAGAGTAAGTACCGGAGGAATCATGAGAATATTATGTAATGTGATTAAATAGTTGAATTAGTTTTGTAAAAGCAATGTGTGTAGACGAATAATGAAACAGAACTTTAAAAACCCTTTCTGTGGATTCAAATTTGATAGCTTTCACCAGTGATATTTTCAATCCTGGTGTAATTCTTTTGATTTTACAGGAATTTCATACAGAAGCAAAAATAGTAAGTCCAGCGATATTGCAATAAATTTTTCGTCTCCGATTCACCAAATCATTTATTTCTTTCTCTTTATAAATTATACTATTTTGATAGTGTTACTTTTATTACTTCAAATTTTTTAAGCTACTTTTAATATTTTCTGCTACTTTTAAACATGATATACTTAATTCTTTATACTGGATCATCATTGTGTAATCCAAATTTGTAATAGGTATAATTGAAGTACCTAAGTACCAATAGAACAAACAAATTTTACGAATATCTGAAGTATTCGACAAGACTTTTAACAACATATTTCACTACCAATTCATTGTCATTAATACTTTTTTTTTAATTTTAAGATTACCTAACACAATAGTGATCTTTGAAAATAACAAAACATTTTCATCGTTTTGAAAGCTTAATACTCGTATAAATGAAATGTTTTCGCAGATCAAACCGTGATGAACCTTCACAGTAAGTGTAAAATTACTTTAGCAGTTTTAGTTTCAGCCTCTAAATTTCAGTTACCTACTATTAAAGTTGGGTACGTATTAGCGAAACATTCCAATGCTATATACTAATAAAAGAGAGCATTAACATCAGTTCCTTCTGTAGTCATGAACTAAAACTTGTTATTACATTTTAAATTATTTTTTACAGCTTATTCATTTAGAAGCAAAAACAGTCAAGGCTTAGGTAACATTACTCCACAATTTTTTTTTTTCTAGCTAAGAATACTTGAAATATTTCTTAATTTTTTGCACTGTTATATTTTTTATTACTTGTTGATTCATCAATCGTTTTGTCATTATTTACTTATCATTGAATAATTAAATGTATTTATTGTTTTGATCTTTTTTGCGATTGATATTCACCCATTAAAATCAAGAAATAGGTGAATATCACTCTTAACGATAACAATTTACCTGACTATTCACCAAACATTTTGAGAAATATATTAAAATATAGTTCAATGTTCACCAATAAGAAGAAGTTTTGTATAACTATCTATACGTTCATGTCCAACATCTCACTTAATTACACCATCTTATTTTACCACTTACTATCTACCACTTACTTAATTGTTTTCCAGAACCCAAAACACATTCGTATGTGCAAGGTAAGAATCATTACCACGGAAATGATACAAATTTTAATTTAATAAATAACTTTATAATATGTTTCGGTATAGGTACATGTCCAGCAGTGGACTGCAATAGACTAATTGATTGATTGATACATAAATTCTAAAACATTTAGAGATAACAGCAACAGAACTTTAAATTAAAACTTATTAGGTTATTTTTTTAAGGCAAATTTAAGTCCTGATGTTGAATTTCAAATTATATTTCACAGGTTTCACGTATAATAATAAAGATGGTAAGCACATTAAAACTCAGTCACTTTTGAGGCCACTTAACACTCAAACAGGCTAGGCAGAAAGGCCTTTCTGCCTAGCCTGTAAGTACATCTATTCTGTCTGTCTTTGGTTTGTTGAATCTGTATAAAACAGATACAACAAACCAAAGTTTTAATTAGTTTAAAAATGTCTTTATGTGTATATTATAAGCATATAAAGATAACTCCCAAAAAAAAAACTAGCAAGGCCTATTTTGCAGCAAAGATACTTCTTCAGAAGATTCAGCAGGAATGATTATCCATACCTGAGCAAAATACCTATTCCTTTGCAATTGTAGCTGATAATAAAATCACTGGGAACAGTAATACTGCTTAATCTGTAAATGATAAAATAAATGAAATAAATGATCATGATAAAAAAATATGAACTTAAATCCTTTTTAGCTTAAATTAGAAAACTGTCATTATTTTTTATTCATATTCAAAGTTCTCTAACGTTCTTTGCACACAAAATCATTGAAATATGTTTTTTGTTCAATCTATCTTATTCACCGAATTGTCAATATTTGTCTGAGATGTCTTACATTGCATATCTTGGAACAAATAAACGTTTTCATTTCTTAGTATTTAACCTTACCATTGACTAGTATTATGTTATCTGTGCCGTTGACCATTATATTTCAAAAATATTTTACAGGAATTAACACGTTTGCCATCAGAAATGGTAAGTCCTATAGAACGTCGTAGTCGTTTTCTAATTACCATTCAATCAGTAGTCCCATAATAAATTTTAAGTTGCAATCAAATTTGATGAAAAAATCCCTTTGGCACTTAAGAATTAAATCTTACATACATGCTAATCTGCACATGCAAAGTCATTAGGAATAAATATCACAGAAATTTGTTGCTAAACCCATATTAAATAAAATAATGTAAAAAGCTTTTGTAGACCAAGAAATGCATTCATCATATTTTACTAATAAAACACAAACTCTTCAGGATTAAACTAAAGGACATTTCTACACAACTACAATACGACTGTCAAGTTTGGATCGTTAGTATGATTTTGCGATTTTAGTAGCCATTCTCAAATACGTGCGATTTTCAATGTACTGTCAGACTTGGTGTTATATTTGAAGTAATATAAGTATATGCTCTTTATCCAATAGGAGAACTAAGTGGTGAGTACAATATGAACTCACAATCTTCAGCAGCAGGTTACATTTATATTTTCATAATTTATTTTCTCGTGAAATAAATTTAGTATAACAAAGAGAAGATGAGATGCTTTGATAATTGACATTTTTGTTTTAAAAATTCTTCCTTTTTGCATCTTTCTAAATTGCCTTCGGAATATACCTTACTATTTGTTGTCCTCACATTCAGACATTTAGAACAATAAACAGTTAGTTTAACAATCGATCACTTATCTTTCAGTAGATAAAGCAGTAGGAGGTAAGTTATTCTTCTTTTTACCACTAATTACATGTGTTAGATATAACTTTTCTTTATACTCCTACCACCTACCACCATTTAGCTTTTACGCTTGCCACCCTATCATTTCTACTATTAATATTGAAAATATCACTTCCGATTCTCTCGTCTACCGTCATAAGCCCAAGAATTATATACTTATTGTTGCTTCTAAAATGTAGCAAATTGTGAATTGTGAGACGACGCTAAAAAATTCACGTTACAGAGTAGTTGTAATTTTTTTTTATGAATCTAATTCTTTTATTGATAAAGTTATTTAAAAAAGGAACTTTATTTATAAGAATTAAGTAATATTTTACTACGTAACGAAATTTTCAACAACCGAAACGAACCTTTGCGTTTTCCAAACTTGAAATTGTACAAACTCCATATAAAGAAGTTGATTTGCGACAAAGAGATTGTGTCGCATTCTGATATCGGGCCACTTACAAGCTTAGTTTATTTGTTGAAATGTTGCTATTTTCTTCTTAATTTTAATACTGTCCTTAGGTATTTGTGAAAATCATTAATGCATCATTAAATCAATATAAAATTTTTAATTTAAGGAAAACTTGAGCTTTTATTTAATGCTCCGAAATAAAAAAAAAATATTTTCAAGATTCTTCTTTTTTAAATTTTACCAGTATGGCATTGTATGGTACATTCAATATAGTTGGCTGCCACAAAAGTAGAATTTATAGACGACATAAATTTGTACACAAATAGGTATTTAGGGGTTTTTGGCGAATTTCATAATTCAAAAATATAAGAAATTTTATTTCAGAAATAACGTAAATATTAAATTTTAAATAATCAGTTTCAAAAATTTTAATATTATACATTTTTTTTTTGAAAAAGTGTATTTTGCCGTAAATATTTAAACAACCTTAAAAAATTTTTCAAAACTATTGTCGCAAGTTATAGTTATTGCGTTGTTCTGTGTATGTACATAGATATGGTAGAGAAAATACCAGTATAAAAACTTCAGCGACAATTGAAATCGCCATTCACTTCGATGAGTCTACTTAAATCTCATTACCACTTCCACTAAAACTAAATACAATGACACAATATTAATTCCTCGTTAAACTGTTCCTAAAACTCGTTAACTGCTGAACCAAATGTAATGGTATTAAACGATCGATGTAATAGCGCTCCAGCGCTTTAGAGACCAATAGTTTAGAATGAGTGTTTTTTTAAAGGTTATCTAATTAAGGAAATCAAAGGAGTTTGAATCTGGAAACTGTTTGTAAAAAAAATACAATTTGTTTTGAATGTCAATCAGATAATGACTTTGAAAGTTCAATCAATGTAATTAATTACTTTTATTTTCAAACATATATTTAGCAGTAGTAGAATTGGTCTATGCTATTAACATTAAGTCATTTATAAACTGTTAAAAATAAAATAAAATTACTGCGTCCCGGTTTGATAAAGATCTAATACTTACATAATATATTATATTTTGTTGAGAAGTCATACATTTATAGATAGCGTATTAGTATATATGTACAGGTTTGACAATGAAGGTGTTGTAGGCCAAGGATTCCAAATTCTCACGTATTACCCACAAAGACACTGTATCTCACAGTAGCCGTCAACATATTCATGAAGTAATAGGTTTTTGCTTCAACATTGGTTTAAAAATCGTTTAAATAATTATTGTATTTTACTTTACTGTTGAAACATCATGTCTGGAAACAAACGTAGATAAATAAAACAAATAATCCAAAACAATTTCCAAAGTCGTTCTTTGATAATGTAAAAGAACACGTTTTTTTTTTTGCCTAATCAATATAATAGCACCAGAGCAATTTTATTAAGCTTGGGAACAGGATGGTAATAAATTATTGTTGATAGCGACGAAATTCTACATTGCTTATATTTATTAGGAATTCTTCTGTATTGTCTTTTAAAATCAAGTTATGCTGGCCTTAATCAATTTCTCGCTTTCTCACTATAAAATATTATTTTCTAACTACTTCATTTCTAGAAATCAATTACATACTTTGTGTTTATCTAGCACACATATTGTAACTGATCTGATAACAATATCTACCTCGTCGACAGTAAAAATTATTAGCAAAGTAATTTTCATATCAACAGTCATTTAAAAGTGTCATTTTTGTAACTAGCCAGTGTATCTTAAAATAACATTGTTTTTTTATTTCACTATTAAATTTTATTCTAAATATATTATGTTTACTTCTAATATTTCTTGTACGATTGCCTTCTGTAGATTAAATTTAATCTATTTTATTCTTTCGACATAAAAGATGTTGTTTAGTACTACGCATAAGTTATAAATTTTAATGTTCTTTGTGTTTTTATATAAAAGTTATTAGGATTTTAACTTATTTAGACGACCTACTTATATCTTGGGAGTCCAATAAGTAATACGACAGTTCCTAAACAGCTTTGTAATACTATAATACTAATAGTATTGGCTGTCTCAGAGCAAAATTGTGAGTCCTCATATCTGAGTATCATTTATTTTTTGTCAACAGCGCCAGTGGCTGTTAGCAAGGTTTCATACACCACACCTCATGGCTCTCTTGGATACTCTGGCTATGGCGGTTACGGCGGATATGGTGGTTACGGCGGATATGGCGGATTAGGCAGTTATGGCGGATACAACAACCTTGGCGGATACAACAGCCTTGGCGGATACAACAGCCTTGGCGGATACAACAGCCTTGGTGGATACAACAGCCTTGGCGGATACAACAGCCTTGGTGGATACAGCGGATATGGTCTTGGTAAGTTTATTAAACGTGAGAATATAAATCAAGTATTCGTACTTTGGGTCCACAAAGCGGTATTGTTTTTGTGAGAATAATAATACCTTCATAACGTAACTTCAAATAATGTTTGATATCGTACATAGACATGCACTAAAATGTTTTCGTTTTAGAAAATTATATCTTAGAATTTCACGTACTTGTTAAAATTTATCTTAGATAGAAATAATCCAACTGACAGAAAAAAAAAACAGTCAAAATACATTTTAGTCTATATCTTGTATCTAAAAATTTTTTGACTGTCTTTATTCAGATCTGATTGTTAGTTCCACAACTTTTTAGTCATTAATCTGCGTCTATTTTTATGTCTAAAATTGTTACAAAAAGTCAAAAAAAATGTATGATAGGAGTACATCTCAATTTAAACCAATCGGTTATGAGAGTGCATTTGGTTTATTAAATTTTTCATGTAATTGTCTTCAAGCAAAATTACATTAACTTTATGTTTTATACAGCCTCTGGACATGGTGCCGCGGGTGGCTATGGTGGTTACAGTGGCTACAATGGATTAAGTGGATGCAGTGGTTACTATGGCAATTGCTACGGTGGTTATGGCGGACTTGGCGGATACCACCACTGATCAACCCAAGCGATGTGTATATGTTTTGGGTCTTCCACCTTTTTACACACAACGCTAAGTTTTTTGGTTTGTCTTTTTTATAACTGATTGTGAACACATAAGTGAAAATTGAGTCCTTGAGTTGGTCATATGAGCAATTCTGACATAATGTTGTGTTATTATTCCATCTCAGCGTCTTTGTAAATACTTTAATAAAAGTTGTACAAATTAATTTGTTTTATATTTTTTAAGTCCAAAGAAAATTTTAAGTTTGATTAAGAAACATGATAATGATAGAAATGACGATTAAATTACATCAGCTTATCCGTGACTTTGCGAATTGATTGAAATGTCTATTCAGTCGTATATTAGTCTTGAATTTTATAATGCGTAGGTACACTTCTTGGGCGTTTAAATTAATGCCCATTACTAACTCAAATAAAAGCAAGATTGAGGTGTGTAATAATTAAGGTTAAAACAATTGTATTAAATTTCTATTAACCGAGATTGATCGGATCTGAAACGTAGAAACTATTTCTAAGAATATATACTTGTATTATCGAACAAGCATTAGCAAACAAGAGAAAATAGTCTGAGAAAGAAGTATTATGGGTAATGAATATATTATTATTTTCTTAAGTTTCGTTGTAAGTTGTAACAGTTCAATCAAATGAAATATGAAATGATCTATGTTTCTATCTGTTCACAAGTTAAACATAATAGATTAGCATGCTAGCGTAAACAGTTTATGCATGCATGACAGGTCAACATATAACATCGACTGTACCCCTGTAGCTTTGATTTTACATAATTTTTAACTTTACAACACACATTGATTTAAATGTGGCTTTCTGCTTTTTCTACATATAAACTTTATGTAGAGCTGTATCTGCCAAACAGAAATAGTTATATTGACAGACCCCAACGCACCATGGGTTGGGGTGTGTTATATTATGTTTAATGTTCATGTTAAAGGAGTAGACAACCAGCTCCCTTAATGCATGGAGCTTGAAGAAAGTAGTACTTTAAGCATTTTAAATATCACACTCCTCCATGCCCGCAATTGCATTAAAAATGGGTATAAAGAATTCTTGGAATAAAAACTTTCGTGAGTGATATTCATATTAATTAAGGATAAACGTTTTTATTGGCACCTGCAATCGACTTAAGTGAATCCTTAATTAATAAAGAATTCTCGTCGCGTATATGGATTTCATGAAACATCTACAGTAGGCGCGCTAGTTGAATGTAATGCCTGAGGTGAAGGGCGGAAGCATCTTCCCTGCTGCCTGCAAACCTGATCTCGCACGCCCGTATTGTAGTGCTGTCCTTTACTGTAGTGCGGCCTGCGGCCCTGCATTCAACTGACGTGTCTACTATGAGTCCTCATTCGTATTATTTTTACCAATCCGTCATAAATTGTCATGAGTCTTAAGCAAAACCTCAGCTCTTAGAGATTTAGACTCGTGTGACTTTTAATACCTTGCCTACGTAAATCATATACATGTAATATAGAACTACTTTTTAATTATATTAATTGTTTCTTTCTTAAAGCTCGGTTTTGTATTCGTTAACGTCAGCTTTATCTTTACTATTTCTATTATCAACTTTTGGATAACACAGTAGTCAGTTTTCGGTATTGAATGAGAATAATACAGGGGCCTATCACATAAATATTATTGTAACTATGGACGCAACAAATTTTACCACCACCTGTGAACAGATAGACTCCCTATACTTTTTGAAGAATTTAGCATATCAGCTAAAGTGTTTTACCTTAATGTTCCTTTTAAGAGAGGCCTTATATATTCTGTTTTTAAGCACACTCAAGTCTTCTACGTTTAACTTGAAAGGTATTTAACATTCTATTTCTGATCTCCAAGAGCATACGATCAAAACTGTAAGCGATATATGTCAACCGATATTACCATAAATGAATATTAAACCGATGCAAAAAATGTGTTCAGTGAAATGTTTTATTCAATAAGGGATTACTAGGGAACACCCGTAAATGGCGTAGGATTTTTTGTATTACCTTTTCAAACTTTTTCGTTACAACTTTTCTGATAACTTTTTCATAAAAATTTTGTAATATTGCTAACGGCTAGCGGAGAAATGTTTATGTTAGCATAAATATTTTGCAAACCAATAATTAGTACATACATAATTTACTCCTTGAAAAAAACAAATATTATGAGCATATATCTCTTTATTTCTGTGTAACTGAGTTGACGGCACCCCGACGCTTTTCTTTTTGTCCGTGTTAAACAGACTAGAATTACACAATATCTCTGATCAGATCTATTACCCATAGTATTCAGGCAATGCGGCATCTATGAAACCAACCCCAGGCAGGACCTCAGCCTAGCCCTTGCCACCAATTCTGGTGGAGGACAACGAACCCACCGCCCTTCTAGAACCGGTGATCGGGTATCAGGTTTCCTTTCCTATATTACAGTGCCATCTGGGTGTTTTTTTCGTCGTAACCTCGAGAAACCATTTGTTACAAAGGTTTGCAATCAAACAGTGAAACAGTGAAAATTGTTATTTAGTTTTTATAATATAAAGTATTTAATGTAGTGTGTGTGTGTGTGTATATGTTATGTATCCTTTTACATATTTCATAAACACTCGTACAGCGTTGAGCGAGAAAATAATTGTTGATAACTTCCTCGCCTGCGGTCAGACCAACGCCCTATTTCCGAAATGTTGTTTTATTATTACTTATTACTCAAACTGTAATTGAAACTACCTAACTGGGTACAGCCAGCAATAAAATAAATTTATTCTCTTGTACCAATAATCCATAATTTGCACTCATGTTCAATATCTGATAACGGATTTTAATAGCTTAAATTCTTGTAATCTTTCGAATGAATCATTATTCGATTTGTATTACACTAAGAAATAATCAGGTTTAACTTTATTTGCCTGTTTGTTTGCTGTTAATCGTAAGTATGGTTACATAACATGACTCTAAATATGGGCTATGATATGGGCATTAAAACTAGTAGTAGTTACAAAGGTTGTTAACGTCACTAAACTAATTTTATATAATATGCTATTCTATTGTACCTAACATCGATTTCAATTTAGTTTTCATTACGACAGCACAAAATTTTATTTTGACTTCACTAAAACTTAAGTACGAGACTTTTTTTTTTTATTTATTCATTCATAACAATTTTTACATTGTGTTGAATATTAAAAACAATTTTGTAACTTAAAAAATGAATGCTACTTAAATAAAATGTCACACGTGTAAAACAATACAATCAATAAAAAAATAACAATACAATTAATTAGAACAGAGCAATAAATTAATAAATTAATAAGAATATAAGAATATAATATAATAATATTATAATAAGAATATAAATATTTATATACATACTTAAACAAAGTGTTAAACTCGCTTATAGCTGAATAAATACTGGATTCTCAGACTAGGTAATCCACGGTGGGTTACCTGGTATGAGAACACAGTATTTCGGTATTAAAAAAAAAAATATTCAAAGATTTTTTTTTGGTCTTAAGTCAATATTACTAAGACGTCTAATATTAGAGTGACGTTTCTAATTTTAGATAATTTTAGACGTTCATAATGTACAACAGAATAACAAATGTGCAAATATGGACTACGTTAAGTAACTTATACCCTCTGCGTACATAGGGAGAGATTGTATTCTATGGTGACCGTCAATAAATTTTACTAATGATCTATAAAATAAAATAATAGCAATACATAAATATATAAGTATCTAAGTCTAATTACTCTCTAAAACCACATATTATAATCAAATTAAAAGACATATTGAAAATAATCACCTATTTCATCACATTTTTAGTCTGTGAATTTGGCTACATGTCATATAGGTAGAATGAGATAACGTGTGGTTATTTCTTTTTTTTTATTCAAGAATTATTTTGAACAAATTATCGCTCATAGTAGGTACACTGCTATTTCGCAATTTCGGATTTTTACTTAGCAAGTTGCAGAATATTGTGTACATGTACATATGAAATTAATAAATATTGTAGGTTAATACAGTAAAAATTGTTCGTATTCCGATATTACTGAAGAAGTGCTCGACTCTCTTAGTAACGTAAGTAAACGACAGTTTTCCTACTATGTGTGGCCGGTGTTGATATTGGTTTCTGTCGTAATTCATTGAGAGTTCTACATTGTAGTAGAGAGTTCTACAGAGTAGTTCACCTTGAATGATTTCTATGTTTAATAGGTTCAAAACTTCAACGGTATCACTGAGTGATTTTTATTTTTTAGTACGTTAGCTTTTGAAGCATTTCAATAAAATGAAATTCAGGTGGCATCAGCTTGCATCCTGTTTAATTCTCGTGTAACACTAACACTATTGTACCTGAAGATCTGACTTTTAAAAAGAGTGGCCATGAGTTTCTTTGCCAGTATTCTTCTCATAAGGCCCTACGCACTTTGGAAACTGGAAGTTACAGATCGACACAAGCAGGCAGTAGATTTTGGTGTTTTCACCTAATTTACCTCGACAATCCAGTACATGCTGTGGCGTCTGTTTGTGCCGATCTATGATTTTAACTCTAGCTTCAATTTATCGTTCATAAATGTCACTTAGTGTCTTAATTGAATAAATGATTTTGAATTTGAATTTGTAGAAAAGTGCAGTCCTCGTCCTCAATTTTTATTCTAAAATTTGATCCCACACAAATGTTTTTAGCTAAGAAAAGTAGCATCTTCAACCCATAGGTAACAAAATGTATTTAAAGTCATAAAGATTATTATTATTATTCTAAGTCATTTGAGATTTGGGTTCAAACAATGATATCCTTACAAGATTTATTTTCAGATGATGAATAATCGCTTTATGTTTGGAATTTACGCACATTCTAAATATTTTCTTAAAGCGCGGTTTCAAAAGATGAAACTTGTATGTCTCAACGCATTGGAGAGATTAAGTACAACCAGCATAGGTAATATAGTTCTTGTAGTAATATTGTGTTTACGAGTGCTATAGTTTTAGGCTAAATCCAACTAATATTATAAACGTGAAAGTTTGTGAGGATGTATGGATGTTTGTTACTGTTTCACGCCAAAACTACTAAACCGATTGTGATAAAACTTGGTAAGTAGATAGCTGGAGACCTGGATTAACATATAGGCTACTTTTAATCCCGATATTCCCGCGGGATTGGGACTTACGCGGGTGAAACCGCGGGGTGCTGCTAGTATAATATAAAAACATAATATAAGAACACATGTGTATACCCAGATACACATGTGTTCACTCGAAGTGTACGATTGGGAAAATGAGAAAATATACCTCAGTTAAACCAAACACTTATTATAGTCATATTTATATTCAACGAATTTTGCCCATGAATTGAGTTACGTATTCATAGTGTAGATACCTTTCGCTATTTGAGTCAAGATCCCAAAAAAACTTTCGTATTTATATTGCACAGTTCTAATCTAAAACCCTTGTATTATTTGAAACATCGCACGGCTTTATTTCAAGCTTAATAAACCAAAAAGCAAAACTTTTTAACACATTCTGTCAGAATTTGATCGTAAAAAAAACTTTGTGCGTATCTTTCGCCTTAAAACTGCTAATTCTGTGACCTTGTAAACATAAAAAAACATCCTGAATAAGTAATAAAATATCTGGTATACAACTAAAAAAAAATAAGTGTACAAGAACCTCAGATTACCATGAAACTTACAAAGCAAAAAATCTCTATGCGGGCGATAGCGCTTGTAAAAAAACTCTTAGCAAAACTTGTGGATTTGCAAAAGTGTTCGTACTCTTTGCTGTAGTGCGGCGATGTTTACAGTAGAGATGATACGGATTAACGGATAGCTGTTTGGCGGGATAACGGATATCCGACCATTCCTGAGGCCGGATGGCTGGATATCTAGCCAAACATTGTCAATTGCCTATCCTGGATGTCGAAAGTAATGTCGTTGCCTTGAAAATAAGAATAGGAAAAAGATAAAACTGAGCAACGAACCTATGACAATTTACCATGCAAGAGGGTCTCATCTGTAATCTGAGTTAGTCCTTTCAACTCCATAAATCAATGTTATGTTAATCGACGGATCATTATTTAGAAAAACTACAAGAGGGTTGTTGAAGCTGAAAGAGCTCGATTCTCGACGCTCGAAGATTCTGTTGGAATTTATAAAAATGTCTTGCAACGGTTCCTTCAATAACGGTTAATCTTTATCACTAGGTCGACTGAGGAGGCTCTTAAGTGTGTTGAATGTTAGGATGTATTTCGCGAAGATTACGACTCGTTCTGCAATTCTTTTAATGAGGTACCAAATAAAAACAATAATTAGTTAGTCTCACAATCAAGAAATTAACATAAATTCACGGGAAATTGATTGTTACTTGAAGTCAATGGGAATTGATAGCAATCTTGACTCTTATTTTTGGTGGTCAGTGAATGCTACAACGTACGAAACTTTACGGCTTTGACAAAGTTTATATTGCAAAATGCATCTTGCAGTAGTTCGCAACATAGCTAGGCATGCTTTGTAAGTATACGCCCGCTTGAGTACTGATCGCGGAACGAACCACACAGCAGTTCCTCTTTTTAGTGAATTTGATAGTGTTCACGTAGTAATAAGTTCAAACGATGAATTTTTGTTTAGTTTATCGTGGCGCCACTAGGTTTAGTTGTACGAAATTATAAGTTGGTTTTAAGAGTCTCAAGAGGTCAATAACACCGTTCGTAAATTTGGTTGATTCTGAGATTGTAAGTGTTGTCTCTTGATCCCGATCTTACACAGATCAGATATATACATCCTATCAGGTATCCTATTCTATCAGTATCCTGTTAGAACATATCTCGCCCAGTTGATCTCAACCTCTGCCAGTTTATAGCAATAATTAGTGATTCTATAACTTTTATCTGGATGAAAGGTATCTACCCTACCTCCTCGTCTGTATGCTTGACACCGTGAATACAAAACATTTTTGGTAGACTTACTAAAGCATGAAAGTTTTACACACAAACAAACTAATATTCACATTTATAATATTAGTTAGTTAAGATTTATTTGCAATTTACTTATTTGGGAAAACAAACATACACTTTTAACCCCCGACGCAAAAAGAACCTGTGTCTATTTGTGGCATTGTAACGTATCGAAATGTAAATTTCTATATATTTGTAGTTTGGATGATAACACTATTATTTGGCATCTTGGAGCTAATCTGATAATAGGGGCAGGAGGTGGATAGTAGAACTCTTCAATGGCTCCTAGTAAACCCTCAAGTTTGGGTTCATATGTTTCATTTTGACAAGTCCAACTGATTGGACTTTGTAACATTAGTCTGATGATGAGGTAAATAGTGGAACTCTGTTTTATTTTGTGATGCGATTTGTCATTAAAAATCTGTCTTAACTAATATAATGAAACTATCTCTAGAAAGAACCAAAGGTTGGATTTGAAAAGTTCTTTCATTTCCTAGCCAGATACTTGAAGAAGGTTACTGACTATGTTCGCTCTTCGATCATTCAATTTGGCGCGGATAGTATACCCCGCTATCTCGACCAATGGGCGTCCGCGTTACCGCGCTGCGATTGGCGTGAGCGTGAGACTACGAAGACAGCGCCACCAACCGGAAAAAAAGTAGTATCGAAACAAAAACCGCGCGAGAGAGGACGACGAAAAACTGTCTTCGAAAGTTGCCCTTTTTTAAGTTTTAACTGTAATTGGGGGGTTACCGGTGATCACCGTGTGTTCATTGAGCTCAGACAATCTACAGTGAAGTGCAGTCGTGCCAGCCACCTTAGCCAAGAAATCACGCAGCCTCAAGCCTTGGACGTTCCAGCGGACAGGTTAGTGGGTTTTCTACTTCGCGCTGAATTTGTTGGTGATCGAAGGGGAGAGACGTTCTCTCTAGGCATCTCCGTGAGAGCCTCAGTTAGTCCTCTTTTCGTTAAATCTCAAATACAGTCCATTTCTCTTAGTGTTCGTAACATTCACACGTGGTTGTCGTACACCACATTTTCTGGTCCTAATCGAGCCGGATTAGACTTTGTCTATCAAAATACCTATTTGTCCTGCGTAGTAGGTCGTACTTACTATAAAAATACCTAATTTCATTCAATACTGTAGTGGGAAACAGTTGCGAGAAGGCACCCGGGCGAGTCCATTCCGTTGGTGGCCACGGTATT
Organism: Callimorpha dominula; assembly: GCA_949752705.1. Taxonomy (NCBI): domain Eukaryota; kingdom Metazoa; phylum Arthropoda; class Insecta; order Lepidoptera; family Erebidae; genus Callimorpha; species Callimorpha dominula. The sequence goes on along the minus strand of OX457004.1, from coordinate 21,037,103 downwards.
TTAAATTTTGTCATAGAATAATCTTTATTTCCCTTTTAAAAGCGGGTAAGGCCATTTTTTGAATTTGGAGTACAATGGCTACCGAATTACAAATCAAATTAAAAACATTAATTTTCCAAAAGGAATATTTATTTACAAAATTACAAAGAGTTTATGATTTTTCACAGTCGGTGTCAACGAAATTTATACCAGAATATTTAGCACAATTTGCCGAGTTAGAAAACGTAAGAACTCGATTTGAACAAACTATTCTAGAAATAATGCAAATTGAATTGCAATTAAAACCCGACTCTAAGCTTACTACAAAAGAGTTAGATTCGTTTGATACATTGTACTCAGCCTGTAGGGTGGTATCATTAAAATATAAATCAGATGCTCATTCTTCTAAGAAAAAGACTTCTGAACAAATTAGGCCTTCTTTACCTAAATTACATTTATTTGAATTCGACGGCCAGTTCGAAAACTGGACCACCTTTTATGATACATTTCTTTCGTTAGTACACGAACGGGATTTCGAGGATATTGATAAATTCCATTACTTGTTGTCATGTGTTAAAGGCCCAGCATTAAATATTGTAAAGAAATTACCGATTACCGCTACGAATTACCCACTTGTTTGGCAGAGTTTGGTCGATAAATATCAAGATGCTCGGGCGTTAGTAGGTAGGTATCTCGATAAAATATTACTATTTACGCCGCTGGTTAAAACTACCTCTGCCGGCTTGAATCAATTTATCGAAACATTCGATCACTCATGGAAGGCAATTGAGGCTTTAAAAGTTGAGAATTTGGGGGATTATTTAATCTGTCATTTAGCATTACGCGCTTTAGATATCAACACTAGAAAATTATTTGAGGAAAGTCGCGATCAAGACACATTACCGACTTTCGCAGAATTAACATCTTTTGTCAATAATCAAATTAAAGTACTTGACCGAACGTATCTTTCTCCAACTGTTCCGGTATCAACGGAACGTAAACAAAATTATGTTAATAATAAAAATAACTTTTCTAGCAATAATTATAAATCACGTTCGGTGCCTTCAAAGGGAGTTTTTTCAGTGTCGACCGTGTCGAACAACAATAATAAAACTGGTTACCAAAGTAAATTAATTTGTCCTCATTGTGATAAAAATCACATGATTTATAGATGTGAATCATTTCGCAACTTATCGGTGGACGCAAGGATTGACCGTGTCAATTCCTTAAAATTATGCACTAATTGTCTAAAGGCTAATCATGATGTCTCTTCCTGTAAAAGTACAATGAGTTGTGGGGTATGTTCGCGACTTCATCACTATTTATTACACAGAGGTACGAGCGCGCCGACCGTGTCGCGCGCACCCGATTGTCCGTCCCTGTCACGCGCGCACGCGCAGCCAGCACTTGCACCTGAGAGCTCCGACACACAGCTAGTTCTACACAGTGTAGGTGGAATGCCCGCTAGCGGTGTAGTGTTAGGTACGGCGTGCTTATACATTACGGACAGTTGTATGAACTATCAAGATTGCCGTGCAATACTTGACTCGGGCGCACAGTGTTCGTTTATTACAACGGACTGCGCCCAACGTTTGGGATTACCGCGTAAACCTTGCCCTTATACTATTTATGGCCTTGGGGGTGAACCTGTAAAAAATCAGGGGATGATAACTTGCACTATTGAACCGCGTAACTTGAACCGTGCTCCAGTTATCTTAGATATGGTAGTAATTAGCACAGTATCGGGAGATATGCCTAACGTAACATTCCCGTCAACCGTTATTGACGAATATAAACAATTCAACTTAGCGGATCCGTTTTATTACAGACGTGCTCGTATAGACCTGTTACTGGGTAATGACATTGTTTCCGAATTAATAATAAATAAACCTATAACGATAAAGCCGGATATTCCGCAAGTTATAGAAACGGTTTTCGGTTTTATGGTGAGTGGAAGATTGTCTTGCCTTGGTACTAATATAAATAAAATTTCACATTTATCCTTTTCAATCCAGGAGGAAGATAAACTTGATGTGACACTGCGGAGGTTTTGGGAGATAGAGGAAGTACCCTGTACGCCCCCTATTAACCCTCTCGACCAAATCGCAGAGGATATTTTCGTAAAATATCACCGTCGCGAATCTGATGGACGGTACGAGGTACCTTTACCACTCAAATCAGACCACCACCTTTTAGGTGACTCGTTGATGATGGCTGAGCGACGTTTGCGTTACACTGAGCGTAAGCTTATGAAAGCACCGGCTTTACTTACCGCTTATTCGGATTTCATGCGGGAATATGAGACGCTGGGTCACATGGAGGTGTATCGTGGTACTGAACCCAGTAAATATGTCATTCCGCACCACAGTATATTGCGTCCGGGCAGTACGTCGACTCCGTTAAGGGTAGTGTTCGATGCATCGGCCAAGTCGAGTAATAACGTCTCACTTAATGATGTTCTATTAACCGGTCCAAAACTATACCGTGATATAGTTGCAATAATATTAAATTTCAGACTTTTTGAATTTTGTCTAGTAAGTGACATATGTAAAATGTATCGCGCTATTAATTTACGAAAAAGTGATCGTAGCTTCCAACACATTTTGTACCGTGGTTCTCAGTCTGAACTGATACAGACCTACGAATTGAAAACTGTTACGTATGGACTTAGTTGTTCGCCTTTTCTTGCGATACGCACCTTGTTACAGTTAGCCGATGATGAGGGGGAACATTTTAAATTGGCGCAACAAGTTTTACGGGAAGGAGTGTACATGGATGACATCTTATACTCCATGCCTAGGTTGGACTCGGCCTGTACGTTACAGGACGAATTGATTGCTTTACTGAGTCGCGGAGGTTTTCAACTTAAGAAGTGGGCGAGTAATACCACTGAGTTACTACAAAGAATTCCCGTAGAGCATCGTGAGTGTCCCATTGACTTCATGAAAGACGATAACGAGTATACTATCAAGGTATTAGGTTTGCATTGGGTACCATTGTCCGACCGTTTTTATTTTAATGTAAATGCCACTAGTCACGTGAATACCAAACGTTCCGTTCTAAAACTATTAGCATCCATCTATGATCCCGTAGGTTTTATTTCTCCTTGTCTGTTTGTAGCTAAAGAGATTATGCAAGACCTGTGGAAGCTCGGGATAGGTTGGGACGAGCAGCTACCACCATCCGCTGCCAAGCGTTGGTCGGATTTTATTAGTGAGCTGCCGTGCTTGTCTCACATTCACATTGAGAGACATATGCTGTTACCAGGCCAATCAGAGTGTGAATTGGTTGGTTTCTGTGATGCTTCGTCTCGTGGGTACGCTGCGTGTGTCTATGTGATTAGTCGCAATGATACGGGTTATACCAAAGTACGCTTGGTAACAGCCAAATCAAAAGTCGCGCCGCTCAAACCACTGACTATCCCGCGGTTAGAACTGATGGCAGCTTTACTGCTTAGTAAATTAATAAAATATACTTCTAGTAATTTAAACCGCGTTACAATCACTCAGATTACCGCGCTCACGGACTCGACAATCGTATTGTCTTGGCTTCAGATTGAAACTTATAAATTAAAAACGTTCGTTTGTAACCGTGTTGCACAGATAACAGAGATTCTTTCCCCAAGACATTGGAAACACGTAAATAGCGAACAGAACATGGCTGATGTATGTTCTCGCGGTGCTAGCCCTGCACAGCTAGTGGCCTGCAGCGCTAAGTGGTTATTAGGGCCTGACTGGTTGCGTGAAAGTCGTGACAGGTGGCCAGTGACCTCGTACGTCACCGTTAACTTATCCGAGGTTGACGAATTAAAAATTAATACAATTATGTCGTTCGTAACGACTACTAACTCTCCACAAGTTACTGAATCTAAAATAGAATTTTGTGAAAGAATATTTCAACAGTTTTCTTCTTATTTTAAATTACAGCGTTGTTTCGCGAGAATTCTGAGATGGAGGTATAAATCTCAAGACTCAGTAGAGTCTTCCATAATCACTACGTTCGAATTGAACCGTGCACAGGACGTTCTTGTAAAAATGGTGCAATCGGCGTACTTTGAAATAGAAATTGAAAAAATATTAAAAGGTCAAGCTTACATCCCTTCATTAAAAAAATTGTCTCCTTTTTTAGACAATCTAGGATTCCTCAGGGTGGGGGGTAGACTCTGTCGGGCAGAGCTACCTTATACTAGCAAACATCCGCGACTCTTACCAAAAGAAAGTAGATTCACTATATTACTAATTAATTATTTTCACATTAAATATCTACATGCAGGGCCGCGAACATTACAAAACATATTAAATCAAAATTTTTGGATTCTAGCTGCTCGTCGCATTATTCGGTCGGTATTGTCGAAATGTAAGATTTGTCATCGGTGCAGACCGTGTCTGGCACAGCCGAAGATGGCCCCATTACCTGCCACGCGCTTACTTCCTAATAAAGTTTTCGAGCACGTCGGTGTTGACCTAGGCGGTCCATTTTTTATAAAGGATAGTTTACTGCGCAACGCGAAAGTAAGCCGTGCCTACGTAGCGTTATTTATATGTTTTTCCACAAAAGCGGTACATTTAGAGATTCTGTCAGCGTTGTCCGCAGAATGTTTTCTGGCCGCTCTAGACCGTTTTGTCTCTCGTCGAGGTCTCTGTTCGTTTCTTTATTCTGACTGCGGTACTAACTTCATAGCCAGTAGTAAACATCTAACTGAAGTCCATAAATTTCTGAGTGATCGATATGTAAAAGATAGAGTGATTGAAGGTTGCAGTAGTAGGCAGATCGTTTGGAATTTTAACCCCCCAAGCGCGCCCCACATGGGTGGACTTTGGGAGGCCGGTATAAAATCGGTAAAGTACCATCTAGTGCGAGTGGTAGGCGAGAAATCCTTAACATTTGAAGAACTCGCCACCGTGTTCTGTAAAATAGAAGCCATATTAAACTCGCGCCCATTGTGTCCTTTGCCAGCTAGCGATGATCCTGGCGATTGTAATGTTCTTACTGCGGGACACTTTCTGATAGGAAAAGGTTTGGTATCGGTACCTGAGTACAATGTTGAGGACATTGCGATAAATAGATTGTCACGTTGGCAATATCTACAGAAGTGCTCTCAAATGTTCTGGCGTAGATGGAAGGGAGAGTATTTAAATACTCTACAGCAAAGAGCAAAATGGTTCACCTCGAAAGGGGAAATTAAAGTCGGCGATATTGTATTAGTAAAAACGGATAACGTACCTCCTTGCAACTGGCCACTGGCTCGTATTGAAGAAGTCCATCCTGGTGAGGATGGCATCATCCGCTGTGTAACTATTCGTACTCAAAAGAATCTCCTTAAGAGACCAGTTAACAAATTGAGTCCCTTGCCCTATATAAATTAGTGTACGTAAAGAATTCCATTCCCTTAGTTTAAGTGACACTTTTTCTTAAAAAAAAAAAAAAATTTTTTTTTTGGCATTCGTAATGCCACTCTCCAGTTAAACTTTAGTTTACCTTTTTTTTCATTATAGTTTTATTATTTTCCCTGATCCCGTGGATCTTTTCTTTAAATTATCGATTCCTTCTAGCCCTGCTTCAGTTTAGGTAGGGAAACCATCAATATGGTTTCGGTGGGGGGTGTTCGCTCTTCGATCATTCAATTTGGCGCGGATAGTATACCCCGCTATCTCGACCAATGGGCGTCCGCGTTACCGCGCTGCGATTGGCGTGAGCGTGAGACTACGAAGACAGCGCCACCAACCGGAAAAAAAGTAGTATCGAAACAAAAACCGCGCGAGAGAGGACGACGAAAAACTGTCTTCGAAAGTTGCCCTTTTTTAAGTTTTAACTGTAATTGGGGGGTTACCGGTGATCACCGTGTGTTCATTGAGCTCAGACAATCTACAGTGAAGTGCAGTCGTGCCAGCCACCTTAGCCAAGAAATCACGCAGCCTCAAGCCTTGGACGTTCCAGCGGACAGGTTAGTGGGTTTTCTACTTCGCGCTGAATTTGTTGGTGATCGAAGGGGAGAGACGTTCTCTCTAGGCATCTCCGTGAGAGCCTCAGTTAGTCCTCTTTTCGTTAAATCTCAAATACAGTCCATTTCTCTTAGTGTTCGTAACATTCACACGTGGTTGTCGTACACCACAGACTACATATTAAACATCACGGTGTGATCTATAGGACCTTAGCAGTGTCCATAAACTACGGGGAACGGTTAGTAGCTTTTAGTTAGAATTTATTCGCTCTAACATTTTATCAGGTACCATTACCATTTGCCGTTTTTTTGGCAATTTGGTCGATTTATACCGATCGTGGTGATAATTGGACTCATAAGCGTTTGGGCACGCCTCGACACTTAGACTTGGTTGGGCGAACCGAGGGGGAGCGAAGCGGAGCTGCCCCGTCTGGATTTTCTGAAATGGCAAATATTTTAATACCGTAGCATGTGTACTTCAGTTAAAATACTATGTTACTAATCTAATTTTACCACAGGGATCAGTTCTTGGGCCCTTGCTGTTCTTAATTTATGTTAATAATATCCACGAAGAAGGCTTAAGGGGTCAATTAACTCTATGCAGGCGATGCGTTTATTTTATTATGGGCAAAACTTAAATTAAATGATACAGTGTGCGCAAGAGGATCTGAATATTTTACAAGACTGGTTTCAGTATAATCTCCTAACAATAAATACTGCAAAAACATCATATATAACCTTCAGTGCCAAAAATAAAAAAATTGGTAACCATAACAGTTGAAAAATTAACGGCCAATAATCTTACACAAATCGAATAAAGAAAAGTACCTTGGCTTGTGGCTTGACAGTAACTTAACCTGGCGAGCACACATAGAATACGTAGAATCTAAGCTCTCGTCGCTAGCAGCATCACTACGTGGTATTGTTAGATGTATACCACAAAAAGTTCGCCTTCTAATCTATAACGCCCTAGTAAAGTCTACCGTATCTCATTGAGATTTGGGGGAATGCAGCTAAAACTAATATAAAACCAATACAGGTATTGCAAAACAAAATCATAAAAATACTATATCATTACGACTACTTAACTCCGTCTAAAACTATTTACAAAAACACAAAACTTATGAACATCGAACAACAATACACATACAATACATTTATACTCATTTACAAAATTATTCATCGAGCTATCCAGTCACACATTACATTCACACGAAAAAAAGAAACACTAAAATATACAACTCGCCGCGCTAACCATAATATAATATTACCCCGTGTAAGAACGAGTTATGGTAAAAATACATTAACTTTTATGGGAGCACAACTATATAACAGACTTTCAGGTGATGTCAGGGAAGCAAGCTTGCTTAACATTTTCAAAAAAAAACTTGCGACCTACATTTTTAATAATTTTCAAATTCAATTCAAATTATTTATTTCGGACTAAATCCATATTATGTTAGTAACAGTGAGTCTTAAACTAGTGTTAGTATTGAATAAAATTATTTAACAAATTATTTACCTTGTGTATGAATTGAGATCCACCTGTGAAAAAGGGGGTAGTCCCACCTATCTGAAAAAACCTTCAGGATGCTGTTGGAGGAGGAGCGCAAACGCGTGAGCATGGAAGCGCAACGTTTCCGCATTATAGCGGTGAACCCGTCGACCTCCGGGAACATGGCTGACGCACTACAACGCCACGGCAAGCCCAAAAGCACCCTGAATGCATTATTATACTACACTTATACGTAACGTAAAAACGCTTTTAACTTGTACCAAAGACTACAATAGTATATAGGATATAGACAGACAGCTCTGCTTCTTTTTATTGACAACACAAAACTCTGCCTGGTGGTCAGATACCGAAAACTAATATAATATACATATCTATAGGTATATATATATACAATTGAACAATATATAGGTACCTACTTATACGGTGTATGAATGTGTTTTGTTGTTACCTGTTTCTTGTTTTAACTTTTGGTTTGATTCTAACATAAGAATTTTATACTTTAGCTTATTAATGTTAATTAATGTTTATGACTAATCTCCGATTTTTATATTCAAACCAAAACTTTTATTGCAAAAAGAAAAGCACAAGAAACCGGCAATCGGTACTCATACGCAGCCATTTACAATATAAGTGAAGTGTTGCCAACCTAATATTAATAAGTTCCAAATATTAAAAAAAAAATTGTTGATTGTTTCGATTGTATTTTTAATTAATACTATTGTGTGTTGGTAAACAAATTGTTGTTTGTAAAGAATTTAAAGTGGTTTTAGATATTTAATACACAATATTTTGGTATTTACAAATGTGAATTTTAAATCGTAATACATTTGAGGGTAATAAATTTCCCCTCATACAAATTATAAATTTAAATATTGTAACACAGTAATTTTAGTTCCGGTATCTATCCTTGGGATGGCACTGGACTCAATAAAAAAAGGGCAATTCCTTTATGTTCCAAGTTGCCATAGCATGACTTGTACCATCATCGGTCACTATGGCTCGACCGGGTATGAGTAATAATATGCATCCAGCAGCGAGCTCGCATTCATGGACAACCGGCTTTTAAGTAGTGTTTTCTAACTTAAAACTACCTGCACCGGATTATTGTAACATAACTTATTTTTTGTTTTAATATATTGTTCTCATGTAAGTGACTATAGTCTTAATGAGAAATAAAGATCTGTAAACCGATTTTTTCTTATGAAAACTAGGGATAAACTACCTACGTCGCTTCTGCATTGTGAAAACGTGAACGCTCACACAACTCTGCCACTACGTAATTCTACTAGTGCGATCTCAAATTCCCTCTGACAAAATAAAAATAGGACGTCTTCTTTTAAAGTCGGTTTAGAATATATCCATATCACAGATAATATAAGACTATACTAGTATCCATATGATCTTTCTGTAAATTTTGAAATCTACATTGTCAGTTTTTTTTTAATAATTAATTATATTAAAACTCATTCCAATCTGAATACGAACAAACATTTTTGTGACAAAATAAATTAATATATGTTCAGTAATTAAGGGAACAAAATATTAATGTTAGTTTTGAATCATTTAAATATTAAAATCTACGCCATCTGTTGAAATGTATCGTTACTTTGTTTAAAGCACTAATGTATCGTTACTTTTCGTGATGTCTAATGCTGTAAGTTTCTTATTTTTTAACTAGATGTCTCTAACTCAGAATTTTACTTACAGAATAATGTACTATGCTTTCACCGTTTCTGCTACGTTTTCGCTAGGTGTCGTACTTTTAAGGAAATAATTCTCATTCAGTGATCAATTTATTCTCTGTCTGGGTGTAACTTATTTGTAATATATATGCATTTAGAAATATATAAGCATGTTTGTTAGGAGTCTGGTTATCATAGTACAGGCTCTGACTAGTTTGGGATCAGACGGCCTTGTGTAAAATGTGTCAAGTTATTATTATTATTGAATGTTGTAACTAAAAATTGACATATAAATCGCTAGATTACTAAAGATAAAATCAATAATTTTCTCCTCAGGATATTTCATGTCTTTATAGCTTAGATAACCGCGAATTAAATCAATATTTACACAGATGAAACTAGTTAAGACTATTATTTATCGAAGGACAAAACCACAAGATAAAATAAGTTATTGAACCGTTAATATTTGATCCTAAACAACTGGTTTAAAATGTTGATTTATCCCGTATTGCCCAGGGGTTGGTAGTCTGCTGCTGATAATTATTCATCGAATTACCGTGGGGCCAGAACTTTGGCGGTTATACCTACTAATTGCTAGAGAGTTCTAAGTTTGTAGAATTATTTAGTTAAGGATATGTTTCTTAAGTGTTGTTGAAAATCTACTGGAAATGCGTTTACACACGATGTTGTAAGTTTAAGTAAATTATTCAATTCAAATTCAAATTCAAAATCATTTATTCAATTAAGACACTAAGTGACATTTATGAACGTTAAATTGAAGCTAGAGTTAAAATCATAGATCGGCACAAATAGACGCCACAGCATGTACTGGATTGTCGAAATAAATTAGGTGAAAAACACCAAAATCTACTGCCTGTTTGTGTCGATCTATAACTTCCAGTTTCCAAAATGCGTAGGACCTTATGAGAAGAATACTGGCAAAGAAACTCATGGCCACTCTTTTTAAAAGTCAGATCTTGAGGTACAATAGTGTTAGTTTTTATTATTTATTAAGTTATATATTTTTATTATATATTTATTATATATTATATATTTAGTAAGTTAATTAGAAAGGATTAAAGGCCACATAACTCAAGAAACGTACAGCGGTTGTCGATTTAGTATTTTTGAGACTATTTATGTCTTGCTCTGAACTTGTTTCATTATTAACGTCTAGAAGGAAACAAAGAATAGATAAATCTGAATATGAATAGATGTTCTATTTTAGCATAAGTACAACCGTAATAGAAAGTAATCTCAGTGGGCAACTCAAATTAGAGTTTAAAGTGTAAGTACAGACAAGATGCAGTTAATTTGGTCAGTTAATAAGGTCAGAAAGCGTTTCTTCTTGAAGTTGAATACTGCAGCTGATGTATTACTGAATATATTTCTTTTCCCAAAAACATTAATCTGGCATTTGAGTGTTCAATAATTCGCAAGGTTTGCGATATAAGTAGGTACGATAATCTGTAAATGGCAAGGCCAAGTCAAAGGATTTCACGAGGATATCGGGAAAGGCATTACAGTTAATAGATTTTATTGAATACGCTTTTATTCGTGGCATATTAAAAGCTTTACTTAGATATTGGGATTCAGTACAAAGACAACCGAGGTTTGTGATGGTTTAAAGTAAGTGCTACAATTTGTTGAACTAAAAATAAAAGATATAGCATTAGTAATGGCAAAAAAGCATTATTCTTAAAACACAAAATATTAATAATTATGTTTATCTGGTCTTTTTGGGGTTCCGTACCTCAAAAAGAAAAACGAAGCCCTTATAGGATCACTTCGTTGTTAGGCTTTCTGTCTGTCTCTCTGTCAAGACCCTTTTTGAGTGCGTGGAGGTATTCCGTTGAAATTAATATCAAATAATGTATTGTCTGCGGTCCCTAGAAGTTGTAAAAAGATCAAGTTTCATCTCATATTTGAATCGTAAATCAAAACCTGTAGGGTATCCTTTGACTTAAAATGAAATTTTGCGAGGAGCAAGAACATTTCATTGGCCATGCCATGTTATTTACCTCGGGATCAGTATCTACTATTTTCATTCCCTAAGGTCTTTTCTATATCCGTGCTAACGTATATGCGTGTATTCACGATGGACTGCACGGGTGGCGCATTGGTTTAAGTGGTCACCTCGCCACTACGCCGCGCCGAGTGTTGTGCGTATCACAAATAGTTGTAACGAGTCTGGGTGTTATGTGTCCGTTGTTTCAGTGTTTGTAAACCCCGCGACACAGAAATCTATTCTAATGCGGGAGTTGTCTTTAAAAAATATTTCAATATTTAAGGCCTGAAAACTTACACACGTATTTACAATATATGTTAAACATAACAAGTTAAAAAAAAATATGCGGCGGTAGCGTAATGGCTAAGGCGTCGGACTTGCGATCAAGTGGGTGGGTTATACATAAATACATACATTATAATTATCTATTATAACTAAGAAAAGTAAACATATTTATTTTACCAGATAATATTCTTTTACCATTTTTTTGAAAGATGATATTGTTTGAGCTCGTCTGATAGGGAGTGGTAGTGCATTCCAAAGGCGTGCTGCTTCAACGGTAAAAGATTTGTCTACGAACCTTGTAGAATGCACTGGAATTTTGCAGTTGCAAGTTTTCAGATGATCTCAAGAACCTGGAATGTGTGTCACTTAAGAAGCTAAAGCATTCTTTGAGATAAGAAGGAGTGAGGGGGTTGAACAATATGTTATAAAGTAGGGAAAGAATGTGAGTATTCCGTCAAAGGCGGACCGGGAGCCACTTGAGCGAGTTGCGATATTCGGATACATGATCGTATTTGCGTAAGCCAAATATGAACCTTATGCAAAAATTTTGAAGCCGTTCAAGCTTATCGAGTTGCTCCTCCGTGAGATCAAGATAACTAGCATCAGCGTAGTCAAGTATTGGAAGTAGGAGTGATTGTGCAAGCGACATCTTTGTAGCGATCGGAAGAAAGTTCCGCAATCTTCGTAAGGACCCTGCTGCAGCAAACAATTTGCGACTAACCTCTTGCAGTTGGGGGCCCCAGGATAAAGTCCTGTCAATTAATATTCCCAGGATTTTTACACTATTACTAAGCAATAGCAGCGTACCATTGAAAATTATTTGAGATAGTTGGGCAAAATCGACGCGTGAAATTATTTGAGGTAGTTGGGCAAAATCGACGCGTGAAATTATTTGAGGTAGTTGGGCAAAATCGACGCGTGAAATCATTCTGGGACTGCCCACCATGATTACCTGAGTTTTTGCCGGGTTGACCTGGAGACCATAGTTGATACTCCACTCACAAATACGTTCCAAATCACAATTTATAGTTGTAAAGGCTTCGTGGATTGTATTGATTGGCGCGTGAGCATAAATTTGGAGATCATCTGCATAAAGGTGGTAGGATGAAACTATTTTTTTAGATATGGTATTAATAAATATTGCGAAAAGTAAAGGAGATAAAACGCCACGTCAAGGTAAAATTTTCTTTGTCATCCTCGACATCTAAGATCGCAATTGGTAGGGAACGGTTAACAATAACAATAAAAAAACATTCAAAATTTGGAAGGTAAAATTCTGTACAAAAATCTTTTGTATTTATTATTTTCTTTTCTTTTATAAAGACGTCTTCTTTTAAAATAATGGCTACATTGCCAGATCTTGTCCAAAATATTCGTATTATCGTATTTCCCAAGCTTCGTTAAAGATTTTATAATTTAACTACACAACTTGGAATTTAGCCAGCACACGTTTTTGACCGATCAGAATTATTTATATAAAAATAAGTATTTCTGTATCCACAAACGGCAAGTGCCAATGGCCAATGGAAAAGGTATCGCACTGTAAAAGGCAGAGCATGACTGCTGGCATCGCTGTGTCCAATTGTATCGGTTAATTTTTCAAATTTTCGGATACGTGTCCGTGTTTTTTAATCGTAAACTAAGAGTTATACTTATATGTAATATAACTTATCTTGTAATTGTAGATCTGATTTGATACTGCTTACCTACTGCTCATTTATATGGTATTGAAACAAGTTAATAATAAAATATCATCAATATTTTAGGAAACATCAATTAAAAAGAACAACGCTGTTCAAATCCGAAAAGTTTCAGTTCACTTATAAACATTTACCAAATTACTAAGTAATTCAATGGCATTCTCAAAACTATATAAATTATTATCAAAACTTCTGCTCTAAAATCATAACCACTATAATAGATCTGTAGGCTACACAATTATCCTCTATATAGTATCTTCAGTTCCCTTATTTCATTCCGTGGTTTTATCATAGTACTTATTTACGCGGACCTGGAGGATCACTAAATAAAGGCGAGGCAAGACGTGTTCATTTAGTGATCGTCAAGAAGGAAGTCTTTAAAAGAGGGCTTGTTCAAACGCTCAAAAATGTCATCTTCAAACCCTCTATTGTACAAGTACATTACACGCTGACCATGTATATATAGATATTAAAAATCTTATTGGTTTGAACTTCGATCAGTTTGAAAAAATACTTTTTAGGAGGCAAGGCTGTTTATTAACAGTTTTATCAACAAGAACTGCGGGCACAGATAAACTTGTGTTTACCAATTAGAGAAACTAACGCTCTGACTAGATTTATTTGTGTTTTGTTACTTTTTTGAACTCGGTTTAGCCTTCGCTTTTAAATGATGTTTTTTTTTTGTAATTTTGCTTTAGTTAGCCAAGTTTAGCTAAGTTTGATGTTGAATCAGTTTAGGATATGTACGTTTGGTAATGTTTTGTTTTAATGTAATATTACCGACTGCGTGTGTGTATGTTTGTGTGTTTCAGAAGTACTTGAATGGTTACTATAGTTTGTACGTTCCTTGAAAATCTAAAAGAAAAAATAATAATAATAACATTTTTATTTTAGACCACAGAAATCCATACATGTACATAATAGTGTTAGTAAAGATAAAGTTAAAGTAATTTTGGTAGGGCTGGGTAACCCGTCGCCCTAGCAGAAGCAGGCCCGAGACGGCGGCGCGACGTGTTCCACGCGCACCTCTCTAAATCGGAGGGGGCTAGGCCCCCGCACCAAATTGTGGGGTCGCCTGCTGTCGAGCAGGCGGCCAAGTCTGCCGGGGCTCACAAGGATTTCCTTTCTAGGGTACACCTGAGTCCCCGGCATTAGGACTCATGACGGAAAACCGTGTGGTTTTAGTCGGTTCGAGTCCGACATACCACCTTGCCGTTGACCCCGGTGAGGTGATGACCCGTGGGGGTTTCCACAGAAAAAAAAAAAAAAGTAATTTTAGTAATTAAACTTATTCTAAAATCTGGAGTTTAAAACTTACACTATCCACGCAGTATTTAATATGTATTCGTGGAATATAAAGTAAGATCCAATGACCCAGTACAAACGATGATCTCAAAATTTGAAATATCAAATTCAGATCAGATCATTAAAAGTCTTCAGCTTTTTAATAATTTTGTTTGTATTTTCACTGCAGTACTCGTATTTTGGCTCAAGAGAATAAAATGTCTAATACATTTCTTTAACGATGTTGGCGGCATTATGCCAAGCAAGTGTCCCTTGGGTCTTGCCACCAAGCTGGGATATTCTCGGATTGTTTTAATTGAGTTATTTTGCCAACAAGACTGGTCTTGTTACTAAATGTAATTATTTACTTGTACAATTGTAATTTTTTTAATAAGGATGGATATATTTTTTCTCTTTTTGTAATAAACCTATGTTTCACTTGATAATATTTTAAGGTGTTTGCTTAACTGGACTGTTGCAAGGATTTGGCCCACTGTGCCAAAACTCAAAAAGTAAATACAGCATCTTTAATAAAAACTTTTCCATGGGTCCCTATTTATTAAATAATAGCAACCCGCCCCGGCTTCGCAACATGATCATATTTCAACCAATCTACACAAAACGTTAACAAATTATACCCCTAAACCATCCTCATGTATCACTCTGTCTATTGGTGAAAACCGCATGAAAATCCGTAGTAGTTTTTCAGTTCATCGCGAACAGACAGACAGACGACTTTGCTTTATAATATGTAGGTATATAGGTACGATTTTATGTAGGTCTGCGTAGGGTCCGAAAGAAGTGGGGATTCTCTGAAATACTACCCTATATCTCTCATAAATATGTTTATTTATTCTAAAACACTCTTTGTAGTTACAAAAACGGGGATATTCCTATCACCCTAGAATATTTATCTCGGTAAAGGATAAACTTCTCCTCAGCAAATTAACAAAGTCCTTAGAGCTCCTAAAATTTTTGAAGCAGCGAGGTTCACTGCTTCGCTTTAGCGTTTTATGTTTTTTTTTTAAGAATACTAGCCACGTGGGTGTTACATTACTAGTATTCTTGTTAACCCCTCCAGCTAAGCTAAATCCCCTTACCATCACTAGGTTCCTTGCTGTGGGTTTATTAGGTGTAATGTTACTAACACACATTGATTTATTAACGACTTCATTAATATATTATGTACATTCTGTTTTTTATTGTTTTTGTTTCTTAATATGAAATCCTAATGACAACTGAATTCATGATATTGAACTATAAGTTCCGATACTAACACCCGGTTTGAGAAAGGCTACATATTTTAGTAAAGGCAAAACTTAACTATAATATGTCTCTCATAAATATGGAGAACATCTTGTCAAGTACATATAATCAAATCATACTGTAAAATCTTATGTCAAATGTCATTTGAATGTTCGAATGTTAAGGCAGAGCTATGCTTCGGCAGGTATGGATCGGCTCCACCGGAGTGATACCTACCACGGCCTCACAAAAACCCGGCAAGAACATATTTTGCCTAGTGAGTGAAGTTACCGTAGGCCCTAGTGAATTTCGCGGCGTTCTTCCCGCTTCCCGCGGTGGGCTGTTACAAAAGTGGATAGGGACCTACTGGAGGAGGCAGCCATTATTTACGCTTGGCTGTCTCCGCGGCCTCAGACTGAGGCGGCAGACATGGGGGCGGGCCGCTTTCGCGATGCGATTACGCAGATTTGCGATGCGGCCATGCCCCGCATCCGAGGTCGTCGGCCTCCAAGGAAGGAGGTCTACTGGTGGTCCCAGGAGTTGGCGGACCTCCGTGCGGCCTGTACTAGTGCCCGGAGGTCCTACACTCGCAGCCGGCGGCGTCACCGCGAAGAGGGGGAGGAGGACCAGCTTCATGAGGAGTACCGAGAGGCGCGGAAAACTCTGAAGCTGGCCATTAGCCGCGCCAAAGAGGACAAAAGAAAGGAGATGCTGGAGGGTCTCAATGGTGACCCCTGGGGACGCCCATATCGCGCGGCGCAACAAAAGCTCCGCGCGTCGGGCCCCCCCCTTACGGAGACTCTCCAGCCCAGCTTCCTGCAGGAAGTGGTTGAGGGCCTTTTCCCGCAACGGGTGGAGCACGTACCCCCGTCGATGGCCCCCTTGGCCGGAGACGACGGGGAGAACGAGGAGGATGGTGTTCCGCCCGTCACGGAGGCGGAGGTAGGGGTGTTTGTTCTACGGATCCGTTCCAAGAACACCGCCCCCGGGCCAGACGGGATCCCTGCCCGAGTGTTGGCCCTCGCCCTCGACCACATGTCCGACCGCCTCAGGGAAGTGTTCGCCGCTTGCTTGGCGTCCGGGCGCTTCCCTGACTGCTGGAAGAGCGGGAAGCTGGTCCTTTTAAGGAAGCCGGGACGGCCTACCGACTCGGTTGCGGCCTACAGGCCCATCGTGTTGCTGGACGAGGCGGGTAAATTGTTTGAGAGGGTCCTCTCTGCCCGCATCGTCCGGCACCTGTGCGAGATCGGCCCCGATTTGTCGGACGCCCAATTCGGTTTTCGAGCGGGGCGTTCGACGGTCGGTGCTGTGTTGCGCCTGAGGGCCGTGACCGAAGAGGTAGTGAGCTGTGGCGGCGTGCTGTTGGCGGTGTCGTTGGACATCGCCAACGCGTTCAATAGTCTGCCATTCAGCTGCATCAGGGAAGCACTCCTTTATCATAGGGTGCCACAGTACCTGAGACGGCTAGTGGCAGACTATCTCGAGGAGCGTACCGTCATGTACGAGGACCGAGACGGAGTTTTGAGTCGTCGGCCCATGTCGTGCGGTGTTCCGCAGGGGTCTGTCCTTGGACCACTCCTGTGGAACATGGGGTACGACTGGGCCCTTCGAGGCGACTTCCCCCCCGGGCTGGGCGTAATCTGTTACGCCGACGACACACTGGTCACAGCCCGGGGGGCGAACTTCCAAGAGGCGGCGCGTTTGGTGTCAGGTGGTGTCTCTCTGGTGGTCGGTCGCATCGAGGCGCTGGGTCTGCGGGTGGCCCTGGATAAGACGGAGGCCCTTTTATTTCATGGGCCTCGTCGTGGTCCACCCCCTGGCGCCTTCATCGTAGTCAACTCGGTTCTCGTACCGGTTCGGGCCCACGTTAGGTATCTGGGCCTGATCCTCGACGGTAGGTGGCTCTTCGACGAGCACTTCCGACAGCTTGCTCCGTAGCTGGTCGGCGCTGCGTCCGCCCTTGGGCGACTCTTGCCCAATTTGGGCGGACCCAGCGTCGCTACAAGACGGTTGTACACGGGGGTTATCCGGTCAATGGCACTGTACGGTGCACCGGTGTGGGCGGGAGCTCTGACCGCCCAGAATAGGGCGCGCCTCTGGCGCCCTCAGAGGGTTATGGCGGTTAGAGCCATACGCGGATACCGCACCGTGTCGACGGAGGCGGCGTGCGCGTTGGCCGGGACTCCCCCGTGGGATTTGGAGGCGGAAGTGCTCGCCGAAGTATATCGGCGAACGGCTGAGTTCCGGGCGGGAAGCGGCAGTCGGCCCCCGCCCGAAGAGGTACGCAAATGGCGTGAGGCCGCTCGCCGAGCCACCATGGCTCGTTGGTCGTCCCGGCTGGAGGCTCCACGTGCTGGCTTTGCCGCCGTGGAAGCGCTCCAGCCGGTCATCGTCGAGTGGGCAGGGCGGCAGCACGGGACCCCTTCCTTCCGACTGACGCAGGTTCTTTCCGGGCACGGTTGCTTCGGGAAGTACCTGCACTCGGTCGCTAGGAGGGAACTGAGTCCCGCCTGTCACCACTGCGACTGTAGTGAGGACTCGGCTCAGCACACGCTGGCGGTTTGCTCTGCCTGGGCGACGCAGCGTCGGGCCCTCACTGCAGTCATCGGAGGGGATCTCTCGCTACCGGCCGTCATACGCTCCATGGCCGGTAGCGACAGGAATTTTACCGCGGTCGCCACCTTCTGTGAGGACGTCATCTCGCAGAAGGAGGCGGCGGAAAGGGTCCGGGAGGACGATCTCCACTCGGACCTAATTCGCCGCCGGCGAACCGGGCGGCGGAGGCGCGCTTACCAGCGCCTCATGCCGCCCTGAGTGTGGCCGCGGGTGGACGGGACGGGTTTTCCCCTTCACCCGCTACAGTGGCCCCCCGCGAGGAGGCGGCGTCCGCGTGTGCCTGGACGTCGCCTAATTGAGAGGTTTTACCCGAAGGTGGTGCCCGCGCTTTTGCGGGCAGGCGCTAGGGGGGGTCCGGATGTCTTAATAAAAGCTGTTCCCGGATCCCTCCTACTTGAGGCGCAGTACGGCACACCGTGTGGTTTTAGTCGGTTCGATTCCGACACACCGCCCCACCGAAAACCCCGATGGGGTGACGGCCCGAGGGGGTTTCCACACGCACAAAAAAAAAAAAAAAAAGCCCCTAGTGAATTTAATATGTACCTAGTTCCAAGACAGGCATATTTCGAGACTGTTAATATAATGAGTTATCGTTATTTATTTGTAACCGTCAAACCGCGTTGATGTCAGTTTTATACTGGAAATATATAGAGCCGTGTTATTGTAGGTTTTGCTGTCAATTGAAAAATACATTATTACATAAACTTTTCAGAATTTATGCTGCCTGGAAATATTTAGTTTTTTTTTTGACGAAATAACATATCATTCTAGACAAATGTGTATCCTGATGAGTCACACGACCATCAGTGGGATCAGTCACACGACCATCAGTGGGATCAGTCGATTAAAAAAATGTTTTTGTCGTGGTATGGAAAACTTGTCAATTTAATTATGAGAGTTTGCGATCATAGATCCTGAGAACTGTCTGGAGGGTATACGTAGTGACCTCAAACACCCCAGTAGCTGCCTCACTTGGTGTAATGGTGGGTAAACAATATCAACACCTATGCAAGGGCACACTAATAGATATTAAGCTTTAAAATTAAGCTATTTTATAACCCTTCAGAATAATACAGGATAACGGCATTTTTTTTCTACATTATACTTTGACTAAAAACTTTAAAAGGAACTCCATCACAATGTGAAGAATTCTTTAAAAATAAAACTAGGACTGCACTCTGCAGAAACGCAATTAGATCAAGCTACCTTTATAAAACCAAGAGTGCTTTAAAAAGGAACTTTTCAATGGTGCAAAAATTCCTTTGTATTGAAGGTCTTAGATCAGAGCTATTATGAAGGGTTGTGGGATAATAGATTTAGGTGGCGGTCGCAAGTGATGCATTTGGAGTAAGATGGAATACAATTTTAGTATTTTGTGTCAAGCTACGGGCTAATGTATACATATTTTGTGGTTATGTTTCAGATGAAATAAAATATATACGCTCTAGAAAAAATTAAACTTAACCATACTTCAAATTCAAATATATTTATTTGTGAGACAAAGATACTTTAAAGGTATACAGTTCTCAATGCAATGCAATTGGTGTACAAATACTTATTTTATTTCTGTCTATAATTTCTTGGCTTTATTATTTAGCCGCTGTCAAGAACTCTGTAACTCAATAGAAACATCTCTCAAGTAGATAACCATTGCTTTAAGACTATTACAAATTTATTATATGGCATCACTTTTATTTCATTTTTATCTTGTTATAAACATATCCACCCATTACATGAAAGTTATTTTTATATAGTGAAATTCTTGGAATTCTCGGTAGCACTATTCTATTTTAAACAAAATGCTACCAAACCTTACTATTGGGTCATCTTTCATGCTCAATGACACTTAATACTGTTGTCTAGTGAATGAAACTAAATTAATTTATGCTCGCAATTTGGTACGGCTAAAGGAAAACCACAATGCTATGTAATTTCCTTTTGTCATTGTTCAGGTTATCTTTTGTTGGAAACGTTGCTTGAATAAAGAGTATTATAATGAAACTCTTACATGTGCTTGTTCGTACGTGTAAATATAGGAAAATTTCGTAGTGAAATTACAATTTGGCGATTTCCACATACAGTAAAAACATATTTTAACATCATCTAGCGAAGACGAGCTAAACTTATGTAGTAACTGCTTATCTAGCATCACACTATGGAAGTTTTTGCGCTGATAAGTATACATATAGAAATTCCCAACATCAACCGCTGGGCCGCGGTCCGCCAGGCATGATCAGTGATCACCTAGCCTGGTCGGAGGATCCCTCCTTTGTGGTGAACCATAACACCCGTTCCTCCACAACAACACAGTAGTTAAATATTTATATGTCTATTTACTTAAGGAGAGATTTGCAACAACACGTAATTTTTGTCCATTAAAAGAACAATACATATAGATGTTTGCACGTACTTGACAAAATTTATATGCAAGATACCTGCTTCATTGGCTAGTAAATCTATTTCAAGTGTATTGCACGAATGTCAGGTATGTCTGAATTTATCATAGGCTAGATCTATCTTGATTACTCAAAGTTATCTCCCTAATGATACCCTTTTTTCAATTTAAATGATATCATTGATACCTCTGAGTATTCCGAGTGATGTGCGCGAGGTGGCATGCTGGTTCCCTTTACTAATTTGGCAATGTCAAGATACTTCTTCGCGAGAGAATCTATTGCGGGTGGAAGACATAAAATCTGTCTCAACCTGTCACTTACCTAAAATAATATAATAGCAAATACACCGTGATTTTCAATTATATAAAAAGAATCGAACATCAGGTTTTTTTCCATCATAGAAATTTGCATCCGTACGTAAATTATACTTTATTTTCAGCTATTTTGAGTGTACAGTACACTGTTGGGTATTATTTGACACTATCAACTATTTAAATAGTAAGAACCTTCAAAGAAACGGGCATGTAAAGCGAACACGTTGTGTGAATTTTTTTCTTCAAGGACCGCTCGGAGCTATTTGAAAGTAAATTTTATGAATAATTTTGTTCTTCATGCATAGAATATGTGTGTTATAATTATACGTCATATCATGAATATGTAAATAAACATAGTCTGTATAGTAAAAATAAATGTGTAAATGTACTGCAGTGGTTTTAGGGGAATCCTAATCCTTAATACGGACGGCTATGTCATATAGTGTTACTTAAAATAATAATAAAAGGAAAAACTCTAATGTCTCGTAGTATGTGATTTAATAAAGTATCCACTTAAAGCTATAGTTAGGTATACTGTCTGGTTGTCGTTGGGCTTACGTGGAGTGTAGCCAGGTATTTTACCGGTAACGTAATGAAAACCGGTTTCTAAAATATCCATGTTTAGGTGTAAAAATATCAAATCGATATTTTTACAGTGCAGTACCGTCGCAGTTTCGCATATAGCTATTATCTTGTATATCAAAGCTGACCCGTCTGCTCGTTTGCCCCCCTACCGCATAAAAAAAAACCGCACTCAAATCAGTTCATCCGTTTGGGATCTATGATACCACAGACAGACACAGACACATATACTTCTACCGTGAGTGTATGTAATATATTATTAAAAATGTTCTTCACAAATTCTGACAATTTCCAGTATCAAGTTAAAAAGAAAAATTATGCCACACCATTCAATGGAGCTACGTGCGTTTTTAATAGAATTCTCCATCGCACTAGCTTCGTCTATTTCCGAGTGTCACGTTCAAGCTGACTGTTCAAATAAAATATACCTACCCTTATAAAGCATATCATGCCCGTGTACCAGTTTCATACAATTTGTGTATACTTCACGATACCTACGCGCGTGACTCAGCATAACTTTCACCAAGTACTGAACATTGCGACATGAAAAAATTCAATTTAGCGACGTTCACTACAGCACTTGAATAGAAGATGGTGTTATATTCTCGCACCTCCATATTATTGTGTATTTTAACAAGTTTTTATTCTTCTTCAAGCTTCACTACTAGATAAGGAAAAAAAAATCTCGGAAGTCAATCTTAAAATAACCTTCTTCCAATTGTTGTATCCAGATTTGTATGTCTATACAAATACAAAATATTGTATGAAAACACCATAACTTGGCATCTTGTAGCTGATGATGGAGCCAGGAGAG
Source organism: Callimorpha dominula (assembly GCA_949752705.1). Classification (NCBI taxonomy): domain Eukaryota; kingdom Metazoa; phylum Arthropoda; class Insecta; order Lepidoptera; family Erebidae; genus Callimorpha; species Callimorpha dominula. Next base: position 21,014,741 of record OX457004.1, on the reverse strand, counting down.
ATGGATAGTGGCACTTTCACCGGCTACAAGAAAACTCCTCGAGTTTTGGGTTCATATAATATGTTTTGACGAGTGTTCGCCATTAAAGAGGGTTCTTTTAGTTGTACTATACTATAATTATATATAACTATTAGTTCCCGCGCGGCTTCGAACCGACGTGAACCTATTCCTCACTCAAACATTTACCTTGCTAGAGGGGTTAACTAGAATACTAGTTATGTGTGACCTACGTTACTAGTATATTTTTTAAGTTATTTTTGGAAATAAGTTCAACTTTTGAAACTTTTCCTAAAAATTTTCTTTTAAAAGACTTCAGTGCATTTAAATCATGCCACTTTTAAAACTCATAACATATTTTATCAATCTTGGAGTTTATATCATTTTTCTCTCTTCAAAAAAAAAAAAATTAAATTTGTTTACATTTGGCGAAGATATTCTATTAAATACACACAAAATATACATTCAAATATAGGTCTTCATTTGTTAAAATCGACTAACTCTTTATATCTCATCTTCTTATGTCAATTGTATGTAAACGCTTTTTCTTAAGTGCTTTTGAAAAAAAAACTGTCAAAAAAAAGCTTCGGTTAGCCTCAGTTAGCATTAATGGTCAGACACAAGAGAAATAGTCTAAAATAAAGTTGTATGCCCAAATTTGATAGTACCTCCACTGTTCAATGCGATTAAAATTAAGTCCAATGAAATGAGCCCATTCGAGCGAAGATGGCCTTTTATTACGCTTACAACACCAGTATTGCGTTTTGTTTAAACGTTTAATGTTAATAAAGAACTATTGCTGACATTAAATCACCACAAATGTCAACATTTGGGCAGTAGTTTTGCAGTTACTCAGTAATAAATATGTACTTTAATCTGCGGATAGCTCATAAAAATAATCTGTATATCATTTATGCACTAATAAAACGCAAACCAGCGGGTAGTGGACATCAACGAGTCTTATCAATCAACTTGATAGCAGGTATAAAATAACAAATGGTTGCGGTATAACGATCGACTAGCACACAAAATATGTTTGGGTATTACCTTTAAAACATTCTGCTTTTACTACGTTTGTTTAAGTTTCATTGGAACAAATTACTGTTTGTGACATCAACTGTACTCACATTAGCTCTACTTGAATATTTTAACGAGAAAAAAAAATATAGCTAAGTAATCCAAAAAAAAAAAAACATTACGAATAGTAACAGACTATCGTTTCTAAACCCAATTTATTGGACTCGTCAAAGACTCGTTAAAAAAATTATAAGTGCCCAAACTCAAGTGGTTTACTAGTAGCCACTGAAAGCTCCACCTCCTGGATCCATCATCATCAGCTCCAAGATGTCAAATTATAGTATTGCCATTCATACTAAATATACATGCAAAGTTTAATTTCGATAATACAATTAGAAATAGGTTAGAATTGACTACCAAGATTCGTTAACATAGTGAAGTGAATAACAATTAAGGCTAATAAAAACTTGTTAATTAAAAATAATAGTACCTCGTTGCAAACCCTTGTGAGTTAATACTATGGATATAGATCCAAAACCGAAGTAGGTATGGCTCCGTGTGCGTTACACATGTGTGCACAGAGATAGTTGCGACAGCGTAGATAGTGTAACATATTATTATATTGAATGGAAACAGCACTCGCAGTCGACCTTATCAACTTCCTATAGAGCTCTGGTGACCCTAAATCCAGATCTGACGAAAACCAAAACAATGCTAGTAAAGCGCCTTTTATATATTTGAAGGCAATTGTCTTAACTACTAAACTACAGACGAATTAAATATCGTCATGTGCTAACAAACTTGCAGCAAATAGCATTGCTTACTAGGCGTCAACTAAGTTTATAAATAGCATGAGATATAATCATATCAGTGTCTCACTAGTTCTCAATTATGTCGGTAACTTAACGAGATCTTCACGTGAATGCCAGTTGTATTTCCATAATTAATCGTGTTAACATGCGGCTGCATCTTCGTATGATTGTTATGAATAGAACCACGCGTTTCCAGCGCCATTTCTTTTGTATAATTATTCACTGGAATTTGAAACATAAATTAATTTGAAACATTTGCTAAAAAACATTTGATTTTATGATGTTTTTTAACCAGTCATAGCGTTATTTATATAATTTTGAATTTGTAATTGTAGGTAGAACGAAAGATATCGATGTAAAGTTTGTTAAGACACTAGTCGGTATTAAAAGCCGGCAGATTTATTGGTACTTAATAAGCTATGTATTTAGAGACTTGATGTAATTATTTTATTGTTCTTATAATTTTTCTTTTTATGGTATAGGGGGCTAACGGGGACGGGTCACCTGATGGTAAATAACTACCGTCGCCCATTGGCACCTGTAACAAGAGTCACAAGTGCGTTGCCGCCCTTTAAGGGGGAGTAGGGGAAGAGGGGGAGAGGGGGGAAGAGCGGGAAGACGGGAGAGGTGGATTAGAGGGGAGGAGAGGGGGAGAGGGGAAGGACGAGAATAGGGGAGAGGGAAGGGTTAGGGCCTCCGGTAATTTCACTCGCATTGCTTTACTGCCGGTTTTCTGTGAGGCCGTGGTGTCGAGCGGAGTCGAGCCGGCCCATACGTGCCGAAGCATGGCTCTCCCAAGTAAAATAAAATATTATTTTCACTCAATGACTTATTACGACTTTCGTTGCGGTCTTACTCAACAACAATATTACGATATAGACAGTGACCCCCGTATATACATTCTAGTATATTAATCCTAAAGATTTTACTCTTAATTAAACCATTATTCAAGTAAACTACATACTGCAGCAAAACCCAGTTGATCCAATGTTGACATACCTCGCGCTGTGAATGAGTACAAGTTATGTAGTTTTGCCAGTAGTATTACATAGTTTGACTTTGATATTATTTACAGAGTTGTATCCAAAGCGTTGAAGGACTGTTGTTTTGCTTAAACAATATGTGTAGGTACGACATCCCACTTGTATTCCAACTACGACAATAAAAGCAGAAAACTGTTTTATGACAATGTAGTTTACTGTGTTACTGTACTTACAATGTTGTACTTATAAAATATCTTACCCGCTTACTACAACAGGTAAGATTTTTATTTTACAATGAAATGCATGGCTTTCATATCATATTTCTTAAACGCAAAGTTAAGCGGCTTTTGTTACGTAAGAAATTTAAATTACACTTAGCATTTCAATACGTTACATTCCATCGATTCAGCTATAAATATAAGGTATCAAAAATAATAATATAGTTTTCCTTATTGAATTTTTTTACTATTATCCTTTTTTTTTTTGTTTTTCCCACCATAGTGTAATGTTGTTGCTTGTCAAGGGGCCAGTTTGACAATGGACAAGTTGAGTCTGTGATATTTTTCAGCCCCATGAAATTTGTGTGGCTGTGAGAGACGGTTGTTTGATTCGGAGTAGAAGTCTCCAATATTCATTTTTCTGGTGGCAATTAGATAACTATAAAAAATAAATACTAGGTAAAAAAAATAATATTTCAACCCAGCACACTTTTCTTCATCTGCTATAACTGCTAAGTTCGTGTTCTCAACGTACCTACAAGACTACATTAATAAAGGCATAAGACATTCATTTGATTTCATTTTGATTTTTCTAGTTTTTTGAGTTCAGTTCTTAAATGATTGAAGATTCCGATTGCGGCAACATAATTATGTACTTTTATAAAACATTGCATTAAACTTGTAGTAGAACTCATAGTTGTATGCTTATTTTGTTGCCCTTTCAGTAAAGCAAGGTTTAGGGATTAAAGAAGTTCAGTAAAGCTTGAAAGAAATTTTTTTATCGCAAATTTGTTGTAAGCCGTGTTGCTTCTGTGCATGTTTTTTTTTCATTACATAACCAAACAGAAGATGGACACCTGCAATTCAAGAGTGACAAGTGCATTGCCAGCCTTTAAGGTAGGAGTAGGGAAAGGGGGGAGGTGGTTTTAGGGCCTCCGGTAACCTGCCTCACTCGAAACACATAGAGGCATTGCTTCACACCGGTTTTCTGTAAGAACGTGGTATCACTTCGGTCCAGCCGGCCCATGCGTGCCGATGCATGGCTCTCCCACGAATAACTAAGTTATCACCGAAAGCCAAATTTATGAGAAATAGTTATAGACTATGACCATAAACGTGGGCGAAATTGCGGGAACGGCTATTAGAAATAAAACAATTAAATTTACAAGAAAATAGTTAAAGATTTAGCGGCGTCGTAAACAAATGCGTACAGAATCGCGAACCTTATTGGCGTGCGCTTCGCGTGAGTGTCAACAATGCGACTGACGGCGCTCGCGGGCGTGGCTCGGTTCGTTTACAATAACAGTTGTGGAACGAGTTTATCTGCGACCGGCGAAGACCAGCGGCGCAGTGGTGTAGGCGCACTCGGCGGCTCCTAATGGTACTCCGGGTACGGTGCATGTCTGATGTAAAATATTTATTATTTTGTGTGATGAATTAATGAATGCGTGACGTGTCTGAGTAATACATGAAAGAGTATAAATCTATACGTAAATACAATACAAAACGTGTATTGTTTTGTTGAGTGTGAATATGTAAATAAATAAACTGCAAAACATTATTAACTAGTAGGAACCCCTACATCACTCCCCTCCAGAGACCGGCTAAGGGCGAAAGTAACTTGGAAAACGTACTCGCCGTCCTGAACGTGTCGTTTTAATAGGTGTGTCCTGAAGCGGTAGGTATGGAGGATCTGGAGCTGGGGGTAGACTATCCTGACACTTGGTGGGACTATTTTGGTGGACAGTATGTAGGCCGTACACTTACTGTCGTGTCCTTACCACAGACGCGAATTTTAAAGGTCTTAGCGCCTCTTTTAAGCACTTCAAATGGCCCAGTGTAAGCAGGCTGCAATGAGCCACGTAGCACCTCTTCTCTAAGGAATACGTGACTACAGTTAGCTAAATCCCTGAATACAAATGTTTTGCGTGCACTTGAGTGGTGCTGTGGCGGTACTGGCCGTAATTTCTCGGTGAAGGACTTCATGCTGGCTGAGAAGTCGGTCATGTCAGTAGTGTAATGAGTGATGTCATGACCGAAAAATTCACCAGGTAGACGAAGTAGCTCACCGTAGACCAACTCAGCCGATGAAGCCTGAACGTCTTCTTTGAAAGCGCTCCTGATACCGAGAAGTACGAGTGCAAGGAATTCGGTCCAGTTATCATCGGCGTGGCAAGTAATTGCTGTCTTCAACTGGCGGTGTAACCGTTCCACCAAGCCATTGCATTGCGGGTGGTAAGCCGTCGTCTTACGGTGATCGAAACCGATAGACTTGGACAGCTGCTGAAATAGTGCAGACTGGAATTGTCCTCCTCGATTGGTTACGATCTCGGTAGGACATCCGTATTGGGCCACCCAGCATGCTATGAACGCCTTTGCCACTGTTTCGGCGGTGATATATATGTAATAGGCACAGCTTCCGGCCATCGCGTGAAGTGATTGACGGCTGTGAGGCAATTACGATAATCACCAGCGGGTGGGAGTGGGCCGATCAGGTCTAAATGGACATATTTGAAACGCGCTGAAGGTAAATCGTGTGTACCTAAGGGTGAGACAACGTTTCTTGTTACCTTCGCGCGCTGCCAAGTCAAACATGCCTTAGCCCATTCACGGCAGTTTTTACGCATCAGTGGCCACAGGAAGCGTTGTGCAACAAGTTTGGCTGTAACGTTGGCACGGGGGTGACTGAGTGAGTGAAGACAGTCGAAAACCTGACGACGCAGTGAATGCGAGACGAAAGGTCTGGGTGTCGGTGTACTGACGTCGCAATACAAAATATCGCGATTCCCAGGGATATCTGTCTTTTTAAGCCAAAGGGAAGTATCACCCTTGAGGTGGAGTGCGAGCTCTGCATCACTGGCTTCGTGTTCGGCCACCACTTCGAAATCTACAGGCGCCTGCAGCTCATCCACGCGCGATAATGTATCTGCGACTAAGTTGTCCTTGCCAGCAATGTGAACAATGTCGGTAGTGAACTGCAAGATAAAGTCGAGATGCCTATATTGACGCGGGGAACTGTTACTTTTCCGCTCTTGGAAAGCGTTACATATTGGCCTGTGGTCGGTATAAACTGTGAAGTGAGTGGCTTCCAGCATGTGCCTAAAGTATTTTATGCTCTCATAAATTGCGAGGAGCTCGAGATCGTAAGGGGAGTACTTCATTTGTGATGGGCTCAACTTGCGGGAGAAAAATGCTAACGGCTGCCAATGTCCATCCCTCATTTGTTGTCGGACTGCACCTATCACTGTGTCGGAGGCGTCAGTGACTAGTCCTAACTTGGCATGAGGGTCACGATGAGCTAAGAGAGCTGCATCACAAAGGCTCGTTTTGCATTCTTCGAATGCACGCAGTGAATCTCCCTCTAAGACGACTGGATGGAAAGCCTTAACCGATCCGGTAAGCAAGGCATTCAGGGGTGCTTGAATTCTTGCAGCGTTAGGTAAAAACCTTCTATAAAAATTCACCATTCCTAAAAATCGTCGGAGTTCTCTGACAGTTTTTGGAGGGAGGAACTGAGCCACCCCCTGGACCTTGCTGTCGAGTGGTTTGGTACCCCTCTCAGAGATGTGGTACCCGAGAAATGATACCTCAGAATCGCCGAAAACGCACTTTGCTGTGTTGACTAGTACGCCGTAATTGCGCATGCTGTTGAAGAGCTGGCGTAAGTGGTCCTCTTGAACTTCAGGTTTGGGTCTAAATAGTAAAAAATCATCGATGTACAGATAGCAAAAGTCGAGTCACCGGTCATTCGTCAGCAAATCTCTGAAAGGTTTAACCAGCAATCCTAAGCCCAAACGTCATAAAAGGAAATTCATATAGACCAAAAGGAGTAGTAATAGCGGTCTTAGGTATGTCATCCTCTTGAACCGGTATTTGGTTATAAGCCTTTACTAAATCTATTACTGAAAATACTGATGACCCCGAGCTAGAACATCGTCATGTCTCAGTCAGATAAACAATTTGCCCACAATCACTTTTAAGAGATGAAGAAGAAAAATAAATATAGTAGACCTGACCCCGGAAATTGTCGACATGGGGAATGTGGATTCTTCCTTATGGTTTATTGTAAGGATACCTTTATATTTTTTTCTAAAAGGTGATGTCTTTTATCTTGTTAAAATGAATTTCCAATACTGATTTTTATCATCAATTTTAAATACAAAAATTTAAGTACTAGCAAAGCATCAAATAATATTCGCACATATAATATTTTTCTCTACAAACCAGGAATCACTATTTCGACGTATTCCAATTTTCCGAATGTAAGATTCAGAGTGTGAAATATATTTATAACACGAGTGCATGTCGAGTAAATCCTGCGGTGCATCGTCGTCTTCTTTGCATGTTTCTGAATACTGTTTACTTTTTAAACATATATATATTATTTTTTCTGAAATATGTTTGAGTTGTCTGGACCCACAAGGGACCCACACATATCAGAAGGCATTTATTTTACGCTGTAGCACAGAATACTTAATAGTACCAGTAGCTGTAGTATAAAATCATAACCGTATCTAATAGCCGCTTACTGGCATCTAACTTAGCAGGGAGACGCGCACTTTACGTTCGTCACTTAGACATATTATACGGATTAAGGCGCCCAGTACACGGTAGGTTTTGCTGTCAGTTTTGCCACAATCAAAACGGTGATTGACGAATAACCTATTGTCTACGACGAATAACCTATTGAACTTTATTCGTTTGACCCGAGAGTTGTGATTTAATTAAATGACTTGGTAGCTAACATTCATTTATCTACCGTACCTTACGTACGTACGTACTACTACCTGATAAACACTGACTTCATTTTATGTATGTAAATATTTTCTTCTTTAATATTTTATTAGTATTTTTCGCAGAAGGAACCGAAAAATGTACCGAAAAAGTTTTCATTTGACGACAACAATACATTAATGGAGCATACATTCATCTTTCGTTTCACGTTCATCTGTTATAACTTTTTCCATCAAAGTCAAAGTTTATAAGAAGTTGGCATCTTATATACGAAGACAGGGAGCGGCGACTAATAAAACAAATAAATTGGGCACATATATGTACATATACATTATCTATATGTTGTGTGGTGAAACTGGAATGAGTCAGCTGATAGAATAGTTCATACTCCATATAATTAGCTGACGAATGAAGTTCTAGGTTTTGAGGCGTCATCGGTTGGAAATTATTAGGGAAAGTTTGCTTTTCATTACGACCCTTTAACTAACTGTGGGTCCGGCGTAGTACATGGTTGTGTAAAGTTGCTTTGAATAATTAACATAGATACATTCTTAGTATATAGTTACTTTTAAGTGTATTTATTCAATTTCAACAACATTTATGTCTTGAGTTTAATTGTGTGATGAAAGAAACATGTCACACATTCCAGAAATAATATCGAGATTGAAATTGTTAATAAATATTATATCGAGATTGAAATTGTTAATAAATATTATATCGAGATTGAAATCGTTAATAAATATTATATCGAAATTGAAATTGTTAATAAATATTATATCGAGATTAAAATTGTTAATAAATATTATATCGAGATTGAAATTGTTAATAAATATTATATCGAGATTGAAATTGTTAATAAATATTATATCGAGATTGAAATTGTTAATAAATATTATATCGAGATTGAAATTGTTAATAAATATTATATCGAGATTGAAATTGTTAATAAATATTATATCGAAATTGAAATTGTTAGTAAATATTATATCGAGATTGAAATTGTTAATAAATATTATATCGAGATTGAAATTGTTAATAAATATTATGTCGAGATTGAAATTGTTAATAAATATTATATCGAGATTGAAATTGTCAATAAATATTATATCGAGACTGAAAAGTGGATACAATGACAGTTCAAGTTATACTGTTCAACGATATAAAACAAAACATTTAGGCCACGTTCAGATTAAGGGCGTTGGAGGCGCGTCTACAAGAACACGCATTTTGTTCAAGTCGTTCACATGCTAACGCGCGTTTTGATCCGACGCTTGCTTGACGCGGCGTCAACCCTCGCTTAGAGATCATTGGTTTGCCGTACATTCGTCCGTAATTATAATATTTTTCACAAAGCATGATTTTGGTGACACTTCATTTTATGCAATTTATTAAAATAAAAATATAACATACATATTTCTTACATATTTCTTGTATGTTATATTTACTTTTATTTTTATTCCACATCAAGATTCTTTATTTCAAATATATAATTCAAAACTCTCTAATATGTAGATAAAAAACTCAATCTATAAGTATAAATAAAAATTCAGCTTCCGTATATTTCTTGCCGCAGATCTCGGAAAGTGTGTGATGAATTGTCTTCAAATCTTTATCTTTTTTTTATTCTGAAGTTTCAATAGCAGTGGAAAATTCTATAGATTTTCGACTGATTGCCAACGAAAAATACTATGCATTTTTGATTGACTTCTAATTTTTCATAGTAACGTTGATGTGATAATTGTCGATATAGCATCAATAAAATTGTGATATATGTAAAGTACCTTGGCACAAATGTGTAAAATAAATTAGACTCACAATCATCTAAGATAACGCGTGAATTACAAACAAGAAAAAACCAAGTACTCCCGCTAAGTTTTACTAAGAGCGACCTCGTATTTTGAAGACAGTGATAAAACTAAATTAAGCATGGTACTTTCAACTACAATTTTATTATCAGTAGCTCAAATAATAACACCAAACCTCTAAAATAGCAGACGGACAAACTGGAGCCGTCTCTCTGGGAAGTATCTTTGACTTACAGAAGCACGTTAAGAAGATAAATTATTATATTTCATTCTTACGGTTTTCTGTGATAACAAATAACTGGTAAACAAGAGAACGAATACAAACAGTTCTAGTGAGGGGCTCGTGGCTAAGTGGTAACCGAGTAGGTTAGCACATTACAAAGTTGAGTAATACTTGCCAGGTCAGTCTAGGATGGGTGACTATCGGGGAGGACGAGGAGGATGGTGTTCCACCCGTCACGGAGGCGGAGTTAGGGGCGGCTGTTCTACGGATCCGTTCCTCGACCACATGTCCGACCGCCTCGGGGAGGTGTTCGACGCTAGCTTGGTGTCCGGACGCTTCCCTGACTGCTGGAAGAGCGGGAAGCTGGTACTTCTAAGGAAGCCGGGACGGCCTACCGACTCGGTCGCAGCCTACAGGCCCATCGTGTTGCTGGACGAGGCGGGTAAATTGTTTGAGAGGGTCCTCTTTGCCCGCATCGTCCGGCACCTTCGCGAGGTCGGCCCCGATTTGTCGGACGCCCAATTCGGTTTTCGAGCGGGGCGTTCGACGGTCGGTGCTGTGTTGCGCCTGAGGGCCGTGACCGAAGAGGTAGTGAGCGGTGGCGGCGTGCAGTTGGCGGTGTCGTTGGACGTTTACTCAACCGATCATCATTAATTTTTAACCGACTTTAAAAAAAGAGGACATTCTATGTTTCACCGATGTTGTTGGACCGATTTGAAAAGTTCTGATTTTGTATGAAAGGGTTTGCTTCCCAGGTGGTCCCATGGTCATCAGGTCATGATCTGATGATGGGATCCTGGAGAAATCTTCAAATTCCATAGGTCGCATTGAAGTCACGCATATAGGGTTATTAGGTAGTAGTAGGTATTGCATAGGGTATATTTTATACCGATGAGAAAACTATATCCTAGTTGTAGCGAAAGACTCGTTGTCAGTGTTGGTTATTAACAGTTTTTTTTTTATGGGATAGGGGGCAAACGAGCAGACGAGTCAGAGTCACCTGATGGTAAGCGACTACCTCCACCCCTGGACACCTGCAACTTAAGAGTCACAAGTGCCTTGCCGGTCTTTAAGGTGGGAGAAGGGGAAAGGGGGTAGGGGAGGGGGATTAGGGCCTCCGGTAACCTCACTCATTGTGCGAAACACAACGGCACAACAACACAACAGCATTGCTTCACGCCGGTTTTCTGTGAAGCCATGGTATCACTCCATACCTGCCGAACTCACTTATACTCTACACGCTGTGTGCTATGCTGCATATAGGTCTTTTTTTAAATTTTGTCCTCAGTACTGATATTAGAAATAAATTGGTCATGAAATTCTAAAAGTGAAGCACAGGTGATCTAATAAACTAGCTATTCGCCGCAGTGCCACTCGCGTTTTTGGTTACCGCTCCACTTCTAGAAGTGGTAACGTGATGTTACATAGCCTTTAACCTTCCTTAATGAATACTTTATCCAACACATAAACAATTATTCAAATCCCACTTTTATTTCCAAAGTTCTTTCAAAGAAACTAAAAGTTCTTCAGTTGTATTAGTATCGTAACTAATAAAAGTTTTAAAAGAAAGGGTTAAAAAGATACTTGTATTCTTTTTAACCCTTTCTTTTAAAACTTAATATTAACTTTTTATTCTTTTAATTATACCTTGAAAGATGCAAGACTTAATTCCTTATATAGAAACTTCTTGTATACCGATTTTGAGGACTTAACCGCAAACGTGACGGTCGAGAAGACCAGCCGTGAAGTAAAGCTTAATTTTCTCACACACATTTCTGAATTTGTTAATTAAAAATTGGGTTCGTTTCTTTTTTTTGAGGTGTTTTATTACGCTTGATGTCATTGATATAAAATATAAATGTATCTTCTAACCTTTGATTAATATACCCGTCTAGATGACATATTCGGCCGCACAGAACGGCGCTAAAAAAGTTGACCATATTTCGTAGACGCGCGTTTCATAGACGTCATTGTCATTTGAATCTGTTATCGGCGGCGAGCTTACGAAAAACAATTAATCATGCCGGTTTGCGGTATTAAATTGTGTCGAAACTATCTTGGAAAAACTTATAACGACATTAAGATTACTTTTCATCAGTAAGTTTTGTTTTAATTTACATTAATTTAATTTACTTTTAGCACTAGACCTGATAAAGCCATGTAAGGATATCATTACATTTCTCAACTGCGACAAGAACAAAATCTGTTTTTTTTTTATAAATGCCACTTATGGACGCAAACAGGAGTAAATAGCAACTAGTTCATGTTTTATAAATGCCACTTATGGACGCAAACAGGAGTAAATAGCAACTAGTTCATGTTTTATAAATGCCACTTATGGACGCAAACAGGAGTAAATAGCAACTAGTTCATGTTTTATAAATGCCACTTATGGACGCAAACAGGAGTAAATAGCAACTAGTTCATGTTTTATAAATGCCACTTATGGACGCAAACAGGAGTAAATAGCAACTAGTTCATGTTTTATAAATGCCACTTATGGACGCAAACAGGAGTAAATAGCAACTAGTTCATGTTTTATAAATGCCACTTATGGACGCAAACAGGAGTAAATAGCAACTAGTTCATGTTTTATAAATGCCACTTATGGACGCAAACAGGAGTAAATAGCAACTAGTTCATGTTTTATAAATGCCACTTATGGACGCAAACAGGAGTAAATAACAACTAGTTCATGTTTTCCCTAATTTCGTCTTTAAATGAATCGTACCTTTACTATTTTGTCGAGAAACGATTTAAAAGTAATAAAATAGAGTTTAAAGTTAGAAGCACGTCAACCCAAACGGGGACTTCGGGTTCTGGTTCGCTGCAAGGCCATTGTCTAGGTAGGGATGCTCATAAAATTTATTTTATAGCTTACAATAAACTGTACTGATAAATGTTGCTATTTTGATCGTAAAATGCGTGACTCCTTGCTCATATATCACATAAGAGAATCTGAGATTGAAGATAAACTAGTGTTTTTTTTAACAAGGAGACTATTGGAACATCGTACTTATTAGGCCGTGTAGGAAAGTTATCTTATGACTTTTTAAGTTGTTCATAAAATAATAAAAGATAAGATTCAAGCTTTAAATTCACTCAAGGAACACCAAAGTCTAAACATTTTAAATTTAAATATATATCCAATATTCAATGCTTTAACATTTTTAAAATTTATTCTAATGTGATCAATGGAAAGATATTCAGTGGTATTTTAGAGGTTTTTCTATTCAAAGTCGATGGTATTCAAATGACACCATTGTGCATTTCATATTATATTGTTTGTATAGACAAAGTAATGATTTCAGAGGTTATTTTAGTCAAGACTGCAAATAACTGTGTTTATTATGAAAAAAAAACAAATACCTTATTTGTGACATATGTTGTTTTATTGGACAATGACATGTACATTTGGTAACACTCAAAAACCATAAGGCTGCGTTTCCACCAGAGGTTTGGAATGTGACTTTATAAACATTATCGGTTATTTAACGCAATTTTTCTTCTAGTACTTTTAAAATATAATTATGCTATAATATTGTTTAGACCCATAAGGTGTCTCATCGCGTAATTTGATTGACCTTTGAGTTATTGTTGAAGATGTCGGAAAAAATAATATATGCTTTGCTAAATATATTTTACGTACGGGTACGTACGTGAATTATATTTATTATAATATTTATTTTACTTTTTATTTTTATTTTTTGGTTTATCAACGGTTTAGTATTTAATTATAAGTCATACTTTACAAGCATGACTTTTGCTATATATTATATATATTTTTATTGGGTAGGCTATGCTTTAAAGTAGGCTATGATTTATATTCAAATTTAAAAACAAAATGTGACCCCAAAGGGTTAAAATATATGAGATGATCGATTGTTCACCCAGTGAATTTTCATCTATCAACCAATTCTGTTGTAACTTAGCACACATAACATATGTAGTTCTAATGATACTACAACATGAGGACATGACGGAGATGGAAGACAGTCGAGAGAACTTTTCAATGGTTTACAGCAACAACTTCGTAATTGCGCTTATTTATTCATAGTTGATTAAGTTTTATTTTTTTTTGTTTATTTCATTGGCCAGTATGACTTGAACTGTCATTGTATAGACTTACGTACCATGACAGGTCAACATACTGGACAATTTTATTTTTATTATAAAACATTCTTTAAAAATGGTAGCTTCCTGCACTTTTTCTTCATATAAACTTTAAGCATTCCCAATTTCACGTTCAAAAAATTCTATTTATAAATTTAAATAACGTGGTAAAAAACAAAAAAAAAATTAGCGTAAAAACTACGACTGTCTTTTTGAAAACCCATAAATGAACCACGGTTTCCCAAAGTGGTGTTCAGTTACGTATTCGGTGTTCCACCACCTTACCTTCTACGTTTTGTACCTTCCAGACCATGTTGTATCTAGAGTCTCCATTTTTCTTGAGGCTCAAATATATAGCTAAAACAGAGATCGGACTGAATGTGCAGTATTGTTAAATCGTTTGAGATTTAGAAAATTTGCTGCGGCATGTCAGTTAGAATATAAAGTTTCAATCTCAATATTGAAAGTAAAATTTATTTCCCAGTAAAATCGAACAGACACACGATAAGCAAAATACAGTTTCAGATTTAGAAATCTTACTCAACTTAATATCCTTGCAAGTTGATTTCTGTTAGTTATTTTTACCGGTGAAACATATTTTTCCAAAATATGAGCTCCTGCCTCGGCAGATCAAAAGCCACGATCATTCACGGGTTACCAGGTTTTACTGCAAGGAGGTTTCTAACTCCGAGTTATGATATGACATATGAACAAAATATTCAAACGCTATGTTCAACCATTTGAATTTCGATAACGCACTTAGGTTTGAAATTGTAATCGCAATCTATAAATTGAAGATGCAATCAATAAGTCGTTGATTTAAATAAAACATTAACTACCATTTAGTCACAATAAATATTTGTCACGCTGTTCACTATCATGATACATAAATTGAAAGCAAGAATCCTTTAGGCCCTGTGTAAAGAGTAAACAAGGCAAAATTGAATTTATGCTAAGTAAAGCTTCTATTGATTCTTAGTCTATTTTACATCCCTGGCTCAAATACAAACCTGGGTCATTACGCCAAGACCGAGATTTTTGAAGATGAAGACGATTGTGTACCAAGACTTTGTAGGCAATATAACATGTCAGCCAAAATGGTCGATTTAGATATATGCCTACATATAAGAAATGCTTAAGAGCTAATCCTTAATGTAAAGTTTCATGAATTTCGTAAATTTTACCAAGTTTGTATCAATTCTTTAAATGTTAGATTCAGTTTTTGGAGTTTACTCCTTAAGAATCGATTTGAAGAAAAGAGAAGAAGAGTAAAATTTAGTGATCGGAGGGCAGCGTAACGCTTTATTGTGCTTTTTATGCTTTATTGGAGTTTACTCCTTATTCTCGACGCATGTAAGTAGATATGTGTATACCTTTATGTTATATATATACAGAATATACAGAGGGAGGGAGAGAGGGAGGGAGGGACGGAGGGAGGGATGGAGAGAGAGAGAGAGAGAGAGAGAGAGAGAGAGAGAGAGAGAGGGAGAGAGAGAGAGAGACTCCAGTAAATTGTAAACTCCAGTCGTGCGTCGGAGCTGACACACACATTTTTTTTTGTTCCTTTTTATATCTTTTAATTGCCTTTATTACTTGTAACTTTGTTCGTTTAGTTGATATTTTTTTTCATTGTGCTTGCTGTGGTCTCCTGTAAATTAGGCAGTACACCAACTCAAATCACTCAATTTAAAAGCTTTATGCACAATGCGCACAGAGGCGGTCTTAATGCCAAAGGCATTCTCTGCCAGTCTACCATAGGGTGATTTAGAAATGAATGAAGTAGGTGCATTAAAAGGTATAAGAATGAGTGAAATAAGGAAAAAAGGCAAATAAATTAATTTACACTTGGATACATACATACAAGTATATACATTATAAATTCAAAAGGACCTTTATATTTCTACTGTTCTCATGACTCCGGCAATTTATGGAAGAGGAGAGCACGAACCTTTGCTTTAAATGATAGGCGACTAGGTGCCATCCTGATTGTGCTTATATAGCAGAAACATAAAATATGAGAGACCCGTGACTACAAATTTCTTGTAAAATCACGTCAAGTATTTGTGATAATGTTTCAGATGTGATGAAAGTTTGTCCAGGATCAGTTTTTTTAAACGGTATGATTGTTTTTTTTTTGATGGTATAGGAGGCAAACGAGCAGACGGGTTGGTAAATGCCTACCGTCGCCCATGGGCACCTGTAACTCAAGAGTCACAAGTTCGTTGCCGCCCTTTAAGGTGAGAATAGGGGAAGAGGGGGAGAGGGGGAAGAGCGGGAAGACGGGAAAGGGGGATTACAGGGGAGGAGAGGGGGGAGAGGGTAAGGACGGGAATAGGGGAGAGGGAAGGGTTAGGGCCTCCAGGAACCTCACTCACGCAGCAAAAACCAATGCAATTATTGTTTCACTGCCGGTTTTCTGTGAGGCCGTGGTATCTAGCGGAGTCGAGCCGGCCCATACGTGCCGAAGCATAGCTCTCCCACATACACGTAATCTCTCTCACTAAGATTACTATCTAAGGAATAGTTGGAAAAAATACAGACTTTCTAAATTATTAAATCCAAAAAGCCATGTTATCCAGCTACATGTAGTAAGACCAAGTTTATTACAAGCGGCAGCAACTTACTTGTTACTGTCGCTGGTAATAAAGTGCGTGCTTAATAAAATCCTTATTCCAGCTTCTACATTTATTGAATTCTACAGTTTTTGTAGTACTTAATTTCAGTTGCTACAGATGCCCGAGCAAGTATTGTCTGGTTTCGCCGTTTCATTATCATTTCATTTTAAAATCTATCTAAACTGACCCCTGGGGACGACTACTTTTAATTTTCCCAAAGCCACTATTCAATTTTTTTTAATTTTCACTTAGTTTATACCTTGATATTGCTTTGAATATGCTAACTCTGAAAATATTATTAATAATTTGTCCAATGTTTATAAAAACCTACCTTTCATATAAAATAGCTGTGTCGTGTTAATTTATTTAAGAACTTAGTTAAATCACTACATATTATATAAACAAAGTCGCCCGCCGCGTCTGTCTGTCTGTTCGCGATAAATTGGAAAACTTCTGAACGGATTTTCATGCGGTTTTCACTAATAGACAGAGTGATTGATGAGAAAGGTTTATGTGTATAAATTGTACACGTGCGAAGCCAGGGCGGTTTGCTAGTAAATATATAAAATACAGAATGAAATTTAAAAATCTAAAATAGTACCGCCTATAATGACATAAGTGACCGATTTCTTTTAATTATTAGCAATTGAGCACGTCTCATATTATATGTATATTATAAAGTTAAGAAATAATACTTCTGTTTAGCAAGGACCCACAATCCCGAATGACTACTTAGCATCCAACAGACTAAATACTTGTCTTGCAAGTTTACATAAATTCACGTGATACATTTTCTTATGTAACCATGTGACTATATGTAAGTAATATTTAAGCCTCGTGTCCATTCGTCTACAACTCATGCGCTACATGTTGCACAACATGTTACTCATGTATTGAACATCAACGCGGAACATTTGTTTAGCAACGCTGTCTGTCTATGCATAATTACTCATCGACATATCGCCAAAGGAGCTTGTGTTGATTTTAGCGATGAAAAGAAAAGCCACGTTTACGAGTTAGCAATTACCTATTAAAAAAGAAAACGTGTTCAGTGAACAATATGTGATACTCAACTGCTCGTTGCATAGAAACAAACAAAAAGCCGCTCATCATGTTGCCTGCTGTTGTTGCAGCAACGTTGCACAACAGCGGGCAACACGAGACGTTGATATGTTCAACGACTCGTATTGCGCGTCAATTGTTTCCTAGATGATACCAAATTTGCCAAGTTTTTTTATCGTACACACATTGAGCGTGTCGTATCAATCCAATTTTGTACTAAATATGCTATTCAAGGTTATTTAATTAATTTTAACCTTATTCAGAAGTTAACATATTATAATATGTAATTTGTATTATGGAAGAGGAGAGCACTATGTATTCATTTTTTGAACTAAAATTCTATTATTTTCATCCTTTTACTCGTCCATAAGCAATGTCGTTTTGTTAATTTTGGGAGACCAAATGAAACGAACGCCTTTTGTCATTACTGGAGTATGTAAATGTCTTGGATATATTTATATTAAAGAATACCACCTTGAGTCTTGTGACTTGTCTCTGCTAACGAACACCTTATCTGCCAGTATGGGTACCAGAACCAAACGGTAAGATGATATGTCAGACTCGAACCGACTAAAACCACTCAGTGTTCCGTCACTGGGTCTTATTGCTAGGGCATCAGGTGGACCCTAGAAAGGAAATCCTCGTAAACCCCGCAGACTTGGCCGCCTGTTGTGCCCTCTTATTTAGAGAGTTTCGCGCGGGACACGTCTGGCCACCGTCTCAGGCTTCCTTCTGCCAGGGTAATAAATAGCCATGTCCGTTTGAAGTCAAAATAATGTTGAATCACTCATTAGTGGAATCCTACATCCAGTATGGGCTTAGTAGTTATGGCCGAACCTATAACAGTTATATTAACTAAATCTACAAATTGCAATTAAAATATTGAAGAATATTGTATCCAAAAAAATTAAACTATAATTTTCCAACGAAGAAATTGACCTCTTTAAACATTGTAAGGTTTTGCCTGTTTATACTAAATTTAAGCAATTTAAGAAAAGTCAAATAGCAGCCTGTGTATACTCGAGCGGTGCCGGTGGCGCAAAACCAGTTGTGTACGGTGCGCGTAAACAACACGCACGGTGAAAGAACTACTACCTACATAATTCCTCGACTCATTAACAACCTACCGCCGGTTTTAGTAAATAAAATTACAGAGAGCAACATAAAATTAAAACTAAATAACTTTTTCTTAAATAACTGTAGTAATCACCGCCAAGTATAATTGAGGGACATTTAGGAGATTATTTCTAGTTCTCATAGTGTTATAATAAGCTAACACTTTGCCTAGATAGACGTATAATTATGTCAAAATTATTGTAACTATGCGATACTGACTGTCTGTGTAACACTCCACAAACCTTAGTGATTAACAGTGTTACGTTTAAATAATTCTTGCATTTTCTTGTTTTATATGATAAATAAATTGAATTGAAAAAAATCCGTCGCCTTCAGAGCCGTATGTAAGCTATGAACATTGGCAAGTGCCATAAAATGGAGTCGCAAATTTAGTACGGTAAATTTATAATAGTGTTGTTTAAAACAATGATTAAAATAATAACTTTTGGCTTGATGACTAACCCACCAACCGTTAAATATATATTTTGACTGAAATTTCATTACCCGAGTATAAAAAGGAAGAAACTACGCATTTATTTTGTATATAAATTTAATAATTAATCCTTAAATTTTAGTAAGTATCCTTTTTGGTCGCGTGTCTTGGAAGAAATGCTGCAGCTATAATCCCACCTAGACAAAAATAAAACGGAAGTTAGAGGCGATAAAATGCTCTAAAGATCCTCTCTACTCGTTGGTTCTGATTCATGACTCAGCCATAAGTCTAAACAAGAGTCCAAATAACCTTTAACTAATTAACATATCAGTACCTTGAAAGATAATCACGAGATGGTATTGTTAGCTAGAAACACATTATTTAGGTTAAGGTCACAACAAATACAATGTAAACTAATGTGGTTCACTGGTTTTGACGTTAATATCTTTATTTTGATAATGAGTAGAAAACTAAATATGTTAGATTTGTTACTTGAACTTTTAACAGAATCAAAGTCACTATTGAATTTTATCAATAGGTATAGAAAATACACAAGAGAGCAACGAATCCGCATCACATAAAGGTACCTGAACATCTCGGAATGTAATAATACTAATTTAGTATTAATTAATTGTGAATTGTTAGTAAAATTATTATTATTATAAAATACTCCTTAAATAAAAGTTATATAACGTCTTGGTTGTTGTAAGGTTATAAGGGGCTCGTGGCTAAGTGGTAACCGAGTAGGTTAGCACATTACAAGGTTAAGTAACACAGTATCGAAGTTTGGCCACCGTGGTTAGACTAAAAGCCGACCCCAACTTAGTTGGGAAGAGGCACGGAGGTTGATGAGGATAATTTTTGTAAGGTTATGCCATCAAAAATGTCAAAGTAAAAACAAAAATGGGACTAACCATCGTTTAAAAAACTTGGTGTACAGTATGCCAAACCGCATAACCGCAGTAAAGATAACAAAATACTAAACTTTCAGAAAAAAATATTTTTTTTAAATATGAAATTTTTTTGTATTAAAATACGTTGGTTGTTTTTTTCTAAATTTTAATAAAAAAAATACAAAGTAACAAATATATTTAATTTCTTTAATTTTAGGAATATTTAATTGATATTATACATAATTCATTTCACTAAACTAGCATTAGCTTAGCTTCCAAGATTTTCAAGTATCTTTACGTAAAACGTTTTCTTATCTTTATTTGTCCCGAGTTCATTGCTCTCAAGTGTATCTTCATTGTTTGTTCGTGTATAAAGTACATAGCAATCGTTGAACAAGATTGTTAGCGAAAAAAGAGTTTGAAAACTTTGTACTTACTCAAAAGGAAAACAGCCCAACAGTAGAACGTAAGCTGACAATGATCGACGACCGTTGTACCAATGATAGTCACGCCGCTAAAACAGGCCATACGGGCCACCATTGTACCCAAACTAGTTGCAAGACCTCTATTAACATAAAGAATCTATGAATAGTGGAAGGTTTTTGACCCAAAAGTGGCAGCTTTTGGAGTTGTGATGAAGTGATACTGAGTAATGGGATAAAGTAGTACGGCAAATAATTCTTAAATTTTTTAGGCGATTCTATATTTGGTAAGTGTCCTCTGAATTACGGTTTATATAAGGGATCAACTAGTCTATTGACTAAGTACAAGTACAAGTATTTCACCTTCCTCAAGTCCAGAGTATTTAACTCTATCCAATACACAAATAATCATTGAAATCTGACTGAAAGTTCCTAGGATCAGCGCATTTAAACAATAATCAACCAAAAAAAACTCTTAAACTTTTTGGTTTTCTGGAAGAGATCGCAAACTGCAATCAGGTGGCCAATTGTACATAACATTTACTAGTAATTATTTAAATATAAGTAAAATATTGTATTCTATTATTGCTCTGTGTACAATAAAGAGTACATCTATCTATTTATCTATCTTTTCATCTAAGCTTTATTATATTATAGTATAGATGACACGAAATGCTTTAGATAAAAATATTAATAGTTCTAGAAGCGGAACGGTTATTGCTCTTTGAGAAATATCTTATGTTTTATGTTCTTTATGAATGTCTACAGAAAATTTGATGCATATTACGTTAAGAAACACATACATTTCTGTAATTTAAGTCAACACAACAAATAAATACGCAAAATAACGTTAAAGTATCTAAAGTCATGAAGTATATAATCAAAGACTCACCTGCAAGAAGTCGGAAAGATGTCAACATAATACGAATAAACGCTACCAATAGACAACACGGTGAACTGTATAATGCAGAATAGCACCATAGTGACAATGGGATCAGATAACATATTCACGGTGATGCAGCAAATGCCAGCAATTAAGAAGGTGGTAAAAATCAATGTTCGTCTCCAGTTGGCAAAAGCAATAACAGCGATATTGAGACTTATGAATAATAGAGTAAAAATCATCCCGCTGTATATTGTGTTCATCGAGTTGTTCTCTATACAAATGTCCTAGAACAATAACATAATTAATATTATTTGATATCGTTTTTTTTGTTTTTGTTTTTTTTTTAATTTACGCTAGCTATTTATTTTTAGCAAGACTTTCATACTAACAATTTTTTTGATCGGTTTGATGTTAGCGACAATTCTCTGGCAAAAGCTGGAATTTTCCTCCACTGCTGTAAAGAACGAGTTCACCATTGTTGGGAACCACATAAAGAACACGTTGTTTCTGAAAACAGTACCACTATATGTAACTAAATTCAAATCATTGGCAGCTAATAGATTTAGTCAGCGGTTAAAACAACCCAGTACATCTAAAGGATTAGTCACAAAACGCTTTAGAACGAAGCAATCGCTGTAACCATTATAATACTCAAATTCGATTAACAACCGTAACAGAATAACATAATGGGGTATATCTACATACGTGTAAGAAATCTTGCACACGCTTAATGGCGTAGTACTATTCAAATCGATTATGAAACAAAACTTAAAGAAAAAAAAAATACCGAAATTGAGGACCTCCTGATTCTTAAAAATATTTTTAATAAGAATATTTTTGACAGTATGTCCATCCAGTGTGCCATATTTGGCTAATTGAAAAATCTTGCTCAGTTTGAAAGCTTTTGAGACTAACTGATCAAATTAGAATTAAAACTTATTATATTTTTACATACTTACGTACTACAACATATAGAGAGAAGCAAAAATAACTGAAGTGATCTCCAAAGTAAAGGTGGCTTGAATATCGGTGTTACCTGCTTCGCCGCGGAATCCCAAAAAGATGAAGTTTCAGTTGTTTTATATGTTTTCATCAGGGATGTTACCTAAAAATTATGGTAGTTTGTTATTTAAATAATACTAAGCAGTTTCATTATAAGTTAATCAATACTAAAATCAATATCATGAAAATGAGTGACAAGCGTAACAAAGTTTTAACAGCATTTATTTAACTTACCGGGTACACTTCGCTTTTGCCATAATTTGTTCTGAACATAGCTCTTAAAACATCCATAGCTTGTTCACATTCTCCCTTATGAGCTAAAAACTTTGGAGTTTCTTTTAAGAAACACATCATCAGCGCACCAAATCCAAGAGGCAAAGACATGAATAAACTGAAGAGACGCCACGATTTATAGATACTTAAATAAGGAACAGGAATCGCGAAGTTCAAAGGTAATATCAGGTATCCCAAAACTGTAACCAATAAAAAGTAAAGGTCATGTTTAAAGTAAGACCACTGTTACCAAACTGTTACCAAAACGTTAAAATATATGTAATAATTACATGTTATTACTATTTTTGGTAGTTAAATAATATAATATTCTACTAGTAATAGCAATATTTAATTTTGTTTCTGTTCTACTTACCATAACAAACAAAATCTGACCCTGTACTGGAGATATTTTGTATGAAGATATATTTGTTCCGTTTCTTTTTGCACGTACTTTCTCCAATGTAGGTAGTGATCAAAGTTAGAGAGGCTGTTGAGCTGTAATGCTTACGATCAGACACGTATTATGGTATTACATTTCTTGTGATATCACTACTGATTTGTTTGTGGGAATTGGTAAAAATCTGTTGTGGTATTTTACCTAATATATTCACGAGATCAGTATAGGCTAGGTTTTTTATAAATAGGTACTTATTCAACGTAATAATTTAAAATATTTTCTACTATTTTAACACAAAAGAAACAAATTTTAACAATGTGATAACTATCAAAGATAGATGATAGTTCTTGTAGACAAATATAATAATATTAACTTACAAAGAGCTAGCTAAGAACTTGAGAACTAGCATCATGGAAAAGCTGGTTGAGAGGCTGGCCATTGCAGAGAAAACAAAACCAGCTGTGACAGACACGAGGATAGTTTTTTTTCTGCCTCTAGTATCTGCGATGTAGCCCCAAGGTATTGCAAACATAAATCCTAAAAGTAATAAGCTACACTTAATCACGATAATATTTGAAAGGTACAGTACCTCTTGGTTACCCGACGTTTCGATTGAATTGCACCGATCATGTTCATGAGTGGACTGATGAGCAGCTCATGAGAACAGCTCAGCGACGCCTCCGTGAATATACACATCTAATAGGTATCAAAGTCGCGAAAGTTTGGAAACAATTAATAAGAATATTTATACTGTTTCCTGATAAAAATCGTTTTTTATTTTTATATTTTGTTACAGGGTTATGAATTCACATCGGATCCGTGCTGACAACTACATGTAATATTATAAAGTAACCATACCGGCAAAACTAATAGATTTCAAGATCCCGCCTTGCTCCAAGGTTAAGTTCAGGTCACAACTAGCGGCAGGTACTACTAAACTGTAGCCTAACATATCCATCACGGCACCAATTGTGATCATGCAGGAAGTACACAGCAACATATGATTGTAGCGTCCATAACCTAAAATGTAAAATAATCATAAATCAATCTTGTCAACGAAAGGTACAAAAATTGGAGAACGAAATATCGTCGACTTAATGAGAAATTGAAGATGGAATTTTGATGGAGTATTTATTGGTTTTATTAATGATTACATACGTCTACAGCATACCATGTTACTGGTGTCCAACCTAAACGTATGAGTGGTTTCAAAATATGTTTATTTTAAAATGTATGTGTACATATACGGGGGTCACACTGAACATTTTTTGAAAACAAAAAAACGGAATGATATAGAAGCCTGTTAATATTTTTATTGCTTTTCGAAGTAGTCTCCGGTCCTTTCTAAGCACCGTCGCATGCGATAGAAGCATTGACTGAAGCAGTGAGCCCACTCATCTTTAGGGATCTCTTCCACGCCTTTTTCAAACGCAGCCACGGCATTTTTAGGATTAATAAAACGAACTCCTCTAAGTTTATCTTTTATTTTTGGAAATAAATAAAAGTCACTAGGTGCCAGGTCGGAACTGTAAGGAGGATGACTCACTAGCTCCACACCTTAGATAGACAAATATTTGATAGTCCATCTGGCGGAGTAAGTTGGAACGGTGTCGTGGTGGAGGAGGATCCTGCTTCTTGGGCGCCGCTAACATTTTCCAAGACAACTGGTAGACAATGACGACAACGACTGACATACCAATTTGCAGTAATAGTCCATTTATCTTCTAGAATGACTCGTCCGTCTAAAGAATGAGGCAAATCATCTTTGTTCCTTGACTTTAGCCCTTCTTTACTTTTGTCTCAAAATCTTTGAATGAAAACATCCATTGCGCAGATTGTCTTTTGGTTTCAGGTTCATTACAATATATCCAGCTTTCATCACCTGTGACGATGTCATATACAGCATTTGAGTCACCTCCGTCATACTTTCAAGCATTGAGGGGCACCAATACAAACGTTTTTGATCTTCCGTCAATTTATGAGGTATCCATCTAGTACAAAGTTTTCTGACGATTAAATATTCAGGTAAGACTTTTTGTACTTGACTAATACCAATACCTAAAGCTGTACGATTTGTTGATATGTCCTGTCTGATTTACAATTAGAAACGAAATATTATAGGGATAATTCATAACAGATATTCAAACATAATTAAGAGATGAAATATTTCTTTACTGCACCGTTTCAAAATAATTTCTCTACCACTTGAGCAGGCTCTTAGTTTATTAAATTAGCAAAAGCTGCAGAATCGTTATTGCTAAAGCATCGCATTATGTATCGCAATATGTTCAAAACCTCATGATTAACACACAATAATAATAATAACACACACTTGACACATCTCACACACGACCGTCTGATCCCAAACTAGGCAGAGCCTGTACTATGGTAACTAGACTGCTAATAAACATACATTTACTTTTCTAAATACATACATATTATAAAGAAATTACACCCAGACACAGAAAAAATTACCATGCTCATCACACAATTATTTGTCCTGGGTGGGAATCGAGCCCATAAAAAAGAGGGTCCCATCCGTCCACCCACTGGGCTTTCCCACTAGTGGGTGGAGGGGTATTTCTAGATTACCCATTCATCCACCAGTGGGTGTTTGTGTTTATCCCTCTTGGCACTGGTGGGTGGACTGGTAATTGACGTTTACTATTCCATCGACTGAGTTAGGGTTTGAATTAGTATCGATCGATAACTAAATTAATGAGGCATTAAAAACGTTGAGGCCAAGAAATAAAATTACTGGCTACAGCAAGCAAAGATAAATAGACACAAATAAGACTGAATATATAGCATATTATTTGACTTAATAACAACCAATGTTCCGGAGTTCAATCCTAAAGTCGTTCATGCTGATTTTAAACTACCGATCACAAATGCTCTCGTACGTTATTTTCCTGATTGAACTGTACTAAGGTGTTATTATCACTACACACAAAGCCTTTATCGAAAATCAAAATTTTTAGGTCTGAAATTTTTCCGTTGATTGGTGAGTTTATGGTGCGCGTGACATGATAAACGAAGGTTGGGAATACATAAATAATTAATATAGTAAAATACAAAACAAAAATGCGAAAACCTTTATGAGATACTTCCAAAATTATTATTTAAGAGAAAATTTTATAAAAGAGTGGTGCATTTATGACAGGCAACATCGAACAAATAAATTTCTGAGAGCTGGAATGCCAGAATAAATAAGAAAACCAACAAAAATTATGTAAGGATACCAAAATTACTGCATGTCATTTTTTTTTAAACAAAAACCATATTAACAAATAAAAGAAAAACTTGTTATAAGCTACGCGATAATCAGATTTTGAATGCGCAAATGCAGCTTGTAAATGGAGATATAAGCATTGAACATTTTTTTGGAAAAAATTGGTTAGGTTGATTCTAATAGGCTTGCATAAACATGCTAACATAAACTGGCGAAAAGTATGTGTTATATATAACCCTCTACCTAACCCGTCACCAAGCGTGAGTGTTTTTACAACACCTACAGTTGTAACATTTTTGGTGAGATTAATATTCCTCTGTCTTGTTTTAATCGTTAAATATTTCTCTTCTCTATTCGTTAATTTGCTTCATATAAAACTTTATTTAGTTAAATTCTTCTTTATCTTTCTCTAATTTTCACATTTAAAAACCATTTATTTATCGATGATATTACTTGTTTTCGTAAACTGGACCCTCCACCTACTGGACTCCCTAGTCCTTAAAATTAATTACCTGTCCACCCACCAGCGGGTAGAGGGGTAATTAGAAATATATTGAACAATATAGGAAAATATATTGAAAGAAGAAGAAAAAAGAAGAATGGAACGCGATGGAAGGAAAAGGATAAAGCTATACAGATGGATTTGGGAGTGTAAGAAATAGCTCGAAGGGTCACCACTGTAAGTCAAGCT
The DNA here is from genome assembly GCA_949752705.1 of Callimorpha dominula. Classification (NCBI taxonomy): domain Eukaryota; kingdom Metazoa; phylum Arthropoda; class Insecta; order Lepidoptera; family Erebidae; genus Callimorpha; species Callimorpha dominula. The sequence goes on along the minus strand of OX457004.1, from coordinate 20,987,817 downwards.
GTCTGTTGCCGGGAAGTCAGAGCCCTCTTAAAATTTAATATAATATAATAGAAATAATACTAGTATGCATAAGCTTGATACTGTTTAAAAACAAATCTGCAAATAAATCTTTAAAACATGATATTTTGACTGTACCTACCAGTATCATCAATAGCATTTTCCAATTCAACGTTTTCTTTTAGCACAACACTGATATTAAAACTTCTTTTCACCATTGCTTACGTCTAGCTCACAGTGACGTATACCCGTACAAGTACTTTTTCATGAAGTGTTATAAATAGCCTTTGTATCTGCTCCGTGGTTATAGCAGTCTGGCGTTATTTGTTTTATGTACCTCTTTGTATTCTGTAGTCATTTCGAAACTGGTTTGTGTTTATCAAATTTGTAACACTTCTTGTTTATTTTCACGAATTTTATATTAAACCCAACGTCTATCAAGTAGCAATGGTTGTTAGATGTAATGGCAATAAAATAAGTTATCATTTGTTTGTCCTTCGGCTACCTAGTGTATCACTACATATTATAAATTACACATTATTAAATAATAAAATTTGTTAAGGTTTTATGTAAATTGCTTGAAATATGATGATGAATGTTGAAGATGTCTCTGCAACCCGCTAGTGTATGAATAATATGCATAAATTTACAAAATATATTTAAGTGTTGTTCGGCTTAGAGGTCGTTTCGCACGAATCGTGTGAAACGATCCTTTTACATATTAGGTAGATTTTAAAGAAAAGAAGTCTACCTATTGGTTTTGTACCAGTTGTCGAGTTTTACAAAAATTTCTTCACAGGAGGTCTAGTTATGATTGATCCCTAGACCCCCAAAACAACCGCCAGTTAAAAGTTTATATATATATTATTTTATTTCATTTTATTCAATAGGTACAGATCATAAACTTAATATACTAACGTAAGTACAGATACAGACAACAGATCAAGATATACAAAGAACGTAGGGGAAACGTGCCAGAGCCATGCTTCGGCACGTATGGGCCAGCTCGACTCCGCTCGATACCACAGATACCTCACAGAAAACCGACAGTGAAGCAATGCTTGCATTGCATTTCGCCGCGTGAGTGAGGTCACCGGAGGCCCTAACCCTTCCCTCTCCTCTATTCCCATCCTTCCCCTCTCCCCTCTTCCAACTCTTCCCCCTCTTCTCCTACCCCCACCATAAGGGCGGCAATGCACTTGTGACTCTTGAGTTACAGGTGCCCATGGGCGGCGATAGTCATTTACCATCAGGTGACCCTTCTGCTCGTTTGCCCCCTACACCATAAAAAAAAATGGCCTTAATTTTAAACAGTGAGCAAAGTACTACTTTACACAACTTTCTAAACAAACAATACTTCTTTTTCAATTTAGGTTAATTAGTAAAAAGTAAATGTGAAATATGGAGAAAAAACAATGAAAAAAAACTACAAAGGTCACATAATGTTGTAATGTAATGTAGCAGGAAAGATTTGAAAACTTTAAATTTGTCATGAAAAATGTCTACCTGTGAGCAAATGGCATTATAATTTTTACACATTCTGTGCAAAGGATTATTTTGAGACACATTGTTATTGCTTGCGGGGATACTAAACAGCTGTGGAATACGCACAGATCGAGTTGGTATTTTTATATATATAAATTCAACAAGGTGGCTATCCATTTAACAATTTACAATTTTATGTAGGGTGCACAAGTCATTCATCCATCTTCTATGTTCCAGAGTTGCTAGGGACAACCTTCAAAGTCGGTCAACGAATTCCGGTATTTTACGTCGTAACCCATATTATGAACACAGAGCTCTAATATATATGTATGTACCTCAATTTTACCGGCACGATAGAGGTCGCAATTATGCAAAGACTGCTTTCAAACTTGGACGACAAATCAACCGGGCAAAAATAAAGGTTAAGTTCGAGAAAGGGGGATATTCCCCGAAAAGATTTTCAAAAACATTAAAAAACCACGAAATCTGCCTCTGCGTAGCCAGGTTTTTTTTTGAGGTGTCAATTTGCACTATGCCGAGATTTAATTTATTTGCGTGCGAATAAATTTAATCTGTGCATTAGTAGGTAGTGATTCGTAAGTTTCATATCTTAATATATATAAATCTCGTGTCACAATGTTTGTCCTCAATGGACTCCTAAACCACTTAACCGATTATAATAAAATTCGCACACCATGTGCAGTTCGATCCCACATGAGAGATAGGATAGTTTAAATCTCAAATTATAGTCGCAATTTTAATTTATTGCGGCGGTACGAAGTTCGCCGGGTCAGCTAGTTTTTTATAAGGATCATAACCCAAAAATTTTCATAACAATGAAAAGTTATAATTTTAAAGTGCTAAAATAATTATATTAATTTATGTAGCTATACCAAAACCAAACTGTACAGCAGGACAAGCAGGGATCGATAGTTTACCATATTTAATTATATAAATTATTTATTGTTTTTGGAACAGGATAATAAATGCCATATTTGTTAAGTAAACTAGTACACCGATTTCTTTATCAGTACACTTTTTAATTACCCAGTAGGTCAATTTCAAGACTATCGCGGTGGATATTGATATTTCAGGGCTCTTTTTGTTAGTGTTCCTTAGTCATCTCGGGGACTTTCTTCTTAGGGTACACACGAGTCCCTTGTAATAAACCCATTTATGTCGGAGCACCGTGTGGTTTTAGTTGGTTCGATTCCGACATACCACTTCACCGCCAGCCCCGGTGAGGTGATGACCCGTGGGGGCAGGTGATGACACGATAAAAAAAAGTGTTTCCAAGTCAAAAATCACTTTACCTGAGAAGTGACGATTAACAAAAGTAATAAATATAAGAAAGTTAAGAGGAAAACTTTTACAGCTAGATAGACTTAACAAGATAATTAAACAAAGTCGTATATATAAAACTAAAAACTATCACTTTCGTGCGCGTATGTACCATTTTCCCTTTTCTTAAACCGGCAACCCACTGCGCGTAATTGCGTATAAGGGCCGCCGGCGGACCAGTGTCCGGTAGGTGCAAGTATATCGAGTGACATGGGCCTGACAAAGGATAGACTATTCACTAAGAAACTATTTATTATTTATTGTTTTTTTTTTATTTGACTGGCCTGTTAGTCTAGTGGTTAGTGACCCTGACTACTAAGCCAGAGGTCGTGGGTTCGATTCCCACCCAGGACAAATAATTGTGTGATGAGCATGATAATTTGTTCTGTGTCTCGGTGTAATTTATCTATACTTATAATAAATCTGTAGCGGGATGAATTCTGTACATTGAATATATTAAAAAAAAAATCGACTGAGGGGTATTAAGATATCGATTCTGATTCCGAATATGCAATTCAAACAATTTTTGTCTGTCTGTCTGTCTTTCTGTCTGTCTGTTTGTATGTTCACGATAAACTCAGAAGTTACTGAAGGGATATGCGTGAAACTTAGTATGATAATAGTAGAGTGCCTGCCTGCCTTTCGTCATGGGGCGGGTCATTTCTTTCCCTCTGATATGGCGAAGGAGATGATGGCTGGTCCATGCGTCATACTCGTGAACGGGAGCTGCTTGGGGTGACTGGTCGGCCTAGTCAGCGATGCTTTAGCCTATACTATTATTTTGGTTCGATCAACTGCAACTCTAGCCTCTCAATCCAGTCACGAATTATTTTTAACAGTAGATTTCGTAACTGAATTAAGGTAGATGTGCACCTTCAATGATTTCTATGTTTAATAGGTTCAAACCTTCAACGGTATCACTGAGTGATCTTTATTTTTTAGTACTTTAGCTTTTGGAGCATTTCAATAAAATGAAATTCAGGTGGCATCAGCTGTTTACCTTTCGTGTAACACTAACACTATTGTACCTGAAGATCTGACTTATAAAAAGAGTGGCCATGAGTTTCTTTGCCAGTATTCTTATCATAAGGCTCTATGCATTTTGGAAACTGGAAGTTATAGATCGATACAAGCAGGCAGTAGATTTTGGTGTTTTCACCTAATTTACCTCGACAATCCAGTACATGCTGTGGCGTCTGTTTGCGCCGATCTATGATTTTAACTCTAGCTTAAATTTAACGTTCATAAATGTCACTTAGTGTCTTAAATGAATAAATAATTTTGAATTTGAATTTAAATCAGGTTATAGGGTACTTTTTATCAGGGGTTAAACTTTGGTTCCCACAGGGAAATCGATGAAAGCTGTAATAACATACAATATTAGTAGAATGTATGTACTTATTTCGAACTAATTTACAGCGAGCGTTTAGCTTATCGGGTGTAGAGTACGAATTCTACTAGGTTGGGTGCCGGATCGAATCCTTCTTTGACACTCCTCTCTTTTTTTGCACTTTTTTTAAATATATAAACTAATTTACTTTTTAAAATTAGGTATCGTTTTTAACCGACGAAAAAAAGGAAGTTCTCAATTCGACCGTTTATATACATATTTCTTTTTTTTTATGTATGTTCAGCCCTCTCCGTTATTTATGAACTGATTTTGATTATTATTATTTGTTAGATAGGGTATTCCTCAAGGGTGGTTCCATGTCAAGGAAGTCAGGATCTGATAATGGGATCCTGAAAAAATTGAGAGAAACCCTCTAAAATTGTAGAAACGAATAGTGTTTCTGTTTACTTTTCATTACTTTATCAGGTATTTGCGTTTAAAAATCATGACATAATGTAGCCGAGCTGATGATGAAACAAAATAGCTGATTCTTCACTATCCCAACGAGCTATTTTGCCTCTCGCAACCATTAAATTCATAAATATGTTTCAGGGCATTAATAATAATAACAACTTCACACGGCCGTCTGATCCTAAACTAGGCAGAGCCTGTACTATGGTAACCAGACTGCTGATAAACATACTTATACATTTCTAAATACATACATATTATTAATAAATTACACCCAGACAGAGAATAATTCGTCCTGGGTGGAAATCAAGACCTCTGGCTCAGCAGTCAGGGTCACTAACCACTAGACCATCAGGCCAGTTCAGTAAATATACATATATTTATAAATAGAGTTATAGAAAAAGAAGATTCAAACTTCTAAACTTTTGCGTTCCATGATAATATTATATAAAGTATTTTAGGTACAGGCCTGTGATCACGGCCACGACCACGGCAAAGTAAAGGTATGTCATACCTTTTAAATACGTGATCGCGTTGATTCCCGTCAACATATCATATTAGAATAGAAAAGAATTTTTATTTTAAGCATCTATGACTTAGTTGTTAGTTTAATGAAGTTTGTTAGCATTACAGTATTTTACTATACTAAATGCATGGCAGACACTATCGCCAAAAAAATTACATCTAAGCTGAAATATTGTCATGTAACCGGTAAGTTTTTTTAAACTTTCAGACAATTTATTTTCCGTTCGGTTACAGTAGTGTGAAATCTTATGTTACACCGTGACTAAACAAAGCTCAGAAGCAAACATTTATCTGTTAGGTATACCGAGGGGGTCCCTAGTTTCTAGAAAGCAGCACTGACTGACTGACTACAGCAAGAGTCTCCCAATTGGTCGGACGAATCGAGATGTTAGGTCGTCACAGTTGTTTTATGACGATTTTCTGCGAGGAAAACAACTCTCGCGCAAGGAGGAGGTAACGGTGTGGATTCGGTAGAAAAACTTCCCGGCGGAACCTTTTCACTCGCGCTCTCATGCGTAAGCTAAGAGTGGCCGTGGGTGTATGAGACGAGTTTTATGTTCTTCACCCGAAGCAGAGTCTCCCGTGAAGAGGGTGTCTGGACATCGCCCAGTTGCCGTCCGCTAACCAGCGGTGGGTGGATCATTGCAGGCAAAACGTCGCCGTACCGACGGTCAACTCATAAACGGTGCAGTGAGGCACACCGTGTGGTTTTAGTTGGTTTAAGCCGGATATACGGCCTCACCAATAGCCCGGTGAGGTGAGCTTCCACACGAAAAACAAATGAGTAATGTTACCACGGCCAAATTTTGTCGTTATTTCACGTATAAGCAACCAAAACAACCTTTTTTGTACGCTCCAGGCAGTTTCATCGCCAATACAGTATCAGAAATACTGCCTGGAGAAAGATTTACTATGCAATAAGCGACAAATTGCTGTTTTCCGAAAAAAACGCGAACAAAGTCGCGGGCACAGCTAGTCTATAATATGTATGTATTTAGAAATATATAAGTATGGTTATCAGCAGTCCGGTTACCATAGTAGAGGCTCTGCCTAGTTTGGGATCAGATTGTGTGGAGTGATTATATTGTTATAATTTATTAAATCATATCAGAATTTGATCTTACAAAGTTCCAATTTTTTTTTTCTTTGAAAAAGAATATTAGTAACGTGGGTCACACATTACTAGTATTCTCGTTAACCTCTTCAGCTAAGCTAAACGCTTATGTTAGGAGTGGGTTCACGACAGTGCACTGGGTGGGGTTCGAACCTGCAACCACTTGATCGCAAGTCCGATGCCTTAGCCATTACGCTACCGTCGCTTAATATTCGCGTCGAATTGATATTTAACTGACAATGGGTTTGGTAAATCCTGTAAAAATTCAAGAGTAATTATTTTTCATTGACAAATGACAAGTTTTATTTTGGATTTGACAGCCAAATTCTTAAGGCTATATATAAGCTATATAACATCACGCTATAACCCTTAGGGCTGGAACAGTGACCATAAACACTGTGGGGAACGACTTATATCAAATTGAGCAACAAATAAATATTTTTATTAGATATTTTATTTATACTAGGTTTTAGTAGTAGTACTAGTAGTAATTTTGGCATGAAAAGTTTAAGGCGAGTCTTCGTAAAATGTACATTTAACTACGTAGGTACATTGAATTGAAGGTGGTTACCGACGTACATATAAATGTAAGTCAAGACTTTGAATTTAGTTAGCGTTAGTTATGCTTCAGTCAACAATTATAATGGACCTCATTGCAGTTAGTTAAATTGTATGTTTTGCTTTGTATTTTACAATAGTTCTTAGAAAATATATTATATTATAAAGTATAATGGATTTTAAAAGTTATTTCAATGTGTGTAATTTTACAAACAATTTAGAATATTTTTAACCAAAGTCTCAAGTTCCTGCATTTTTTTTAAATTGTGAAATAGCAAAGGCATTTGTCTTCCTCCAACTCACCTGATGGAAAGTGATAATGAAGACGAACATGGTACACACCTATCCGGGAGAAACCTGTTCACTCTACACTTGAATGTTTCAGAATTATAATTGACTGAAAAAATAAACGTAGGCAGTTCATTCTACACTTTGGCGATTCGAACTAAAAAGGAGCTTTTAGTTCGAGTTTTTTGAACAAGTGGTTGAACACAAATTCTTCAACACAAGTGAGTTTTACAATTTAGTAATTTTATATTCAAACTAAAAGAAAATAATTATTTAATAATACAAAATGTAAAAACCATGTTAATAATATGCAATAGAATTCTAATTAAATAACACCAAGTCTAGTATTCCAGATAAGCAAAAAATAATAGTAGGTGTATTTCAGTATGGATAAGGCGTTTTTCGTATCATTTGATCATTACTGTTCCGTTCCTGTGCCTTAATTGGCGTTATTTAATTATCCATATGCCTTAAAGCCTTTCCGAGTAAATGAACTATCGAAAGCAAAATTATTTTAACCCTTCAATGTAATCCTGACTTAAACCAAGTTAAGCTTTGCAAGAAGTAACGATGTGTTTGAAATGTTTCTTTAACTACGATGACCTCAATCCTGTTTTGAGGTGTCGACTGATATACCTCAGCGGATAATCTCAACTTACAAATCCATATACAAATCTAGTTTTTATAGTTACATTGCTGTATATATACAGTGCTTTGATAATTAAGATCAGTTAGGCCCGCAACGGACGAGAAACCTAGAATTTATGAATTTGGAGAAGATATTTTCTTAACGTAAAAGCTGTCACTATTTTTTTAGTTTTAGAACCATTAATATTACGATACCCTGGGCTACTCTCTTTAGTAACAACGTCATCGAATATAATTATTATATTTTGGAAAACTAACGCCCAAATAGAATATAACTATACCAGCTCTTCTAGGCAGTTTCATCATTGGTTTTAGGGTCGTAACTTAATGTTAAATAGCATAAAATATTCCTCAAAAATTAGTTTATCAAAAGGATTATTAAAATCGAGAGTTTAGAGATACATGCGTTTAATAAAACAGAAAAATGTCAGTCGTAGGACTGCACGTCAGAAGTGAAAACACACACACATCAGTCTGTATATAATATATACGTCACGGCGCGTCGCGTATAAATCTGAGCGTGACGGTCACGCGAGTTCAGTGCTTTTTCCCTTATCAAAAGTGCCCAACTATAATTGATGGAAGTTTTATCTTTAAGACATAAATCAAAATCGCTTTGTAGAGAGACTCTTGTGTCTAACTGATAAGATAATAATTGCTTTATAAACTTTAAGAATAAATTGTCAAACTCTTTTACAGATAGATTTACGGCAAGTTCGTTAGTAAATAAATGTACTATATTTTAACTTACTTCAATATCATCATCCGCCGCACCTTTTCAGAACTAAGTTGGGGTCGGCTTTCAGTCTAACTACGATACGGCCGTACTTTGATACTTTACTTGAAGCGACTGCCATCTGACCTCCACAACCCAAGTACGTAGGCTGCACTAAAAGTATCGGGAATGGAATATTTCCACTGTTTCTGTCATATTAAAATATTTTTAATTGAAAACACCTTGGTTTTAAAAATAGACTACCATTTATTTATTTAAAAAAAAGATTCTCGGTCTTATCACAAGGTTTTGTCAAACTTGTTTAGTCGTTGAGAAAATGGAATTGACTCGAGAAAATTCAAGAGCGATGATTTATTATGACTTTCGAAGTGGTTCAACGCAAAAACAGTGTGTTGACCGGATGATTTCTGCATTTGGTGATGAAGCCCCATCCAAAACCACAATTTATCGCTGGTTTGCTGAATTTCAACGTTTACGTGTCAAGCTCAGTGATGATCCCCGTTAAGGTCGTCCAAAAACTGCAGTCACCCAAGAAAACGTTGATGCTGTGCGTAAGCTGATTGAGGAAGATCGACATATGACATACCGCGAAATTCAGGCAACTTTAGACATTGGCATGAGTCAAATACAAATAATCTTGCATGAACAATTAGGTGTAAAAAAGTTGTTTATCCGATGGATACCGCATTCGCTCTGTGAAGAGCAAAAAGCGGCTCGCGTTACTAGGTGCGTCAGAACTCTCGAAAGATTCCACGCAGGATCCTCAAATGCTGTATACAACATCGTATCAGGTGACGAATCCTGGATATACGCGTACGAACCCGATACAAAAAACCAGTCACGAGTTTGGGTGTTCGAAAATGAGTTAAAGCCAAAAATTGTTCGTTCACGGAGTGTTGCAAAAAAAAATGGTGGCCACGTTTGTCTCCAAAACCGGCCATGTTGCGACTATTTCTCTTGAGGGACAAAGAACGGTTAATGCAGCATGGTATGCTAGCATTTGCTTGCCACAAGTCGTTTCTGAACTCCGTAAAGAGAATTGCAACCGCCGCATCATCCTCCATCACGACAATGCGAGTTCTCACACCGCGCACAGAACAAAAGAGTTTTTAAAGCAAGAAAACAGAATTATTAGACCATCCGCTGTACAGCCCCGACCTAAGCCCTAATGATTTCTTCCCCTAAAATAAAGAATAAGTTGCGTGGTCAGAGATTTTCATCACCTGAAGAAGCTGTGGACGCCTACAAAACGGCCATTTTGGAGACCGAACTTCCGAATGGAATGGTTGCTTCAATGATTAGTTCCATCGTATGGAAAAATGTGTCAAATTTTGAATACTTCGAAAAGCAATAAATACATTTTTAAATAGTAATGTTGTGTCACTTCCTTGATTCCCGAAATTTTCAGTGCCGCCCTCGTACAAGGCGATATCGAAGTTCTGTAGCTAGACCAGGTTGTCGGACTTTTTAGGGCTCCAACTACCCGTAACGAATGCCACAGATGTTTGTATGGCACCCGGCACCGACGGTTTAACGTGCTCTCCGAGGCACGGAGGAGTCTCAATGTGTTAAGAATGGTCACCCATCCTAGACTGACCTGGCTATTATTACTTAACTTTGTACTGTGCTAACCTACTCGGTTACTACTTAGCCACGAGCTCCTCTAACTCTAACTTACTTCAATAAAATTAAATAAATTATTAAAATATATTATTTATTCTACCTGCACTTACTCGTATTTTTTTTAATGCCATAATTCACGATGTTATTTTATTAACGGCAGTATTAACTTATAAAAACTGGAATAAAGTAAATTTCGTCTAAAGCGTGAGACTAACACTAGGTAAACTAATTACTATTTCCACTTTTAGGGTGGGATTTTTCATATTTTTTTTATGAATCCTAGCAACCCAGCAACCTTATTTCCTTTAAATATAAGATTATATTGACAAGTGAAAGAGTAATCAATCTAAGACATATTTCTTTGAACGATTCTCCCAAAATTGTTAGTAAACTTTGAAACAGCGTAATCCTTCTAAACCGAAGCCGCACGTTTTATTCAATTATCGTCATTGAGAAACTCCGGCTTCTTTGACAGAAAACGAATTTAGTTAATAACAACTGATGCCGTAATTTATCAATTAAGTTAGAGGCAATATTTAATTGAGTTTTCAGACCCTTTTTTTTCCGCACTACTGAAAAGCCCGTGGCGAGGGAGATTTTACAAACACAATTAACGGACAAAGATTCAGAACGAGAAAGCGTTTAAAGGCTATCACGGGAAATATCTGACATTTGCGTTCAAATTGTGTAAGTCAATAAATTATTATTCCAAAATCACAGGGTTCAATAACACAAATTTAAGTCATCATATTGTATTGGCCTGTTGGTCTAGTGGTTAGTGACCCTGACTGCTAAGCCAGAGGTCGTGGGTTCGATTTCCACCCAGGACAAATAATTGTGTGATGAGCACGATCATTTGTTCTGTGTCTGGGTGTAATTTATCTATAATATGTATGTATTTAGAAATATGTAAGTATGTTTATCAGCAGTCTGGTTACCATAGTACAGGATCAGACGGCCGTGTGTGAGATGTGTAGAGTTATTATTATTATTATTATCAAAAACTAAAATGAACTAACTGCCAGGATGTAGTTTGTTTTGTGGCTCGTAACTATACTAGAAATATGCAATTTTTACCATATTTTGATATGATTATTTTCAATAATAACATTACAGAGCTTTCATGTTCATATTGAAATATTTATGTTTGTGCCCTGACTAATAAGTCTCTCGTTTTTAATGCAATTTTTTTCGATTTTTAATGCACTGCATTTCGTCACATTTCAAAGATATTTCGTAGAGGGCTACTTGACTGGGGAAATCAGTTCTTCTACCCTAAACATGATCTCTGGAACAACAGTACCTTCTAGTAAGTATGGCCACGAAAGCTCTATGGTAGACGGTGTTGAATGTGTTTATAAGCACGATGATCGTGTATCATTAGCAATGTATATCTATTACCCTACGGTACGGTACGGTATGATAACACAACTGTTATAATACCAGCTCTGTATCAAACTGAATTCAACCTTAATACTACAAATTTAATATTCAGTATATTAACCAAACCTCAACCTTTTTTCGTCTTTCCAGTAATACTAAAGACACCATTTGTACGTAGATTGTTTTTCTTTTTAGGGAACCCTTTCGTCAGCCCTTCGTACCATAGAGACAGATTGCTAGATGTTTCAATTTTGTCCCTTTCGCGCAAAGGCACAAAATTCGACATTTTAAGAGTTAAATTTGGGAATTATGGAAATATATTCGAAGTAGCTGAGTAAAGAGGTAAGTAGACATATTAAGGAGAAAGCTTGGTAACCGTCTGTTGAGAGTTTCCGTTGATGAAATACGTTTTAGTTTAGATAGAATAAAGAGGTATGGAAATTATTCAGGTAAATTTCATCGTAAAGTGGGTTTTACGTAGTCAGCGATTATTGCCTAAAATGAATAGCATAAATATTTTAGAACAATTTTCGTAAATACAACATTACCCTTACACACGCAAATAGATGATTGAAATTAGTAATTACTAATGAACGAAACTAATTTTTCCTATAATTTCGATAGTTTTTCGTATCAGAAATTCTTGGCACTAGCTGTTTGGGGTAGCTTGTGTCCCTACACATTATTATGATAATTTTTAATATGTTGAATGTTTAATTGTTTTTATGGTATAGGGGGCAAACGGGCAGACTGGTCACCTGATGGTAAGTGACTACCGCCATCCACGGACACCACACAAGATAACACAAGGGCGTTGCCAGTATTTGAGGTGGTAATACGCTTATTTCTTGAAGGTTTGACGGCCATATATTATATTTCTTAACGCATTTAAAATTCTAAATATGTATTACTTAGAACTATAGTTTCCCTGAATAATAATATTCATGTTTATTACAGATAACTAGCTTTTGGCAGCGGCTTCGCTCGCCTAAAAGTTATTTTTCTATCCCTCGGGAACACTGCCCTATGTATTTTCTGTATCCCTGACAACGTTCTTGCAAAATTTAATGATGATCACTTAAGTAGTTAAGGCGTGACAACGTAACAGACAAACTCACATTCGCATTTGAAAGAAAGAAGAAAGAAAGAAAGAAAGAAAAAATAAATACGTTTATTCTGACACAACTAAACGAGACGCTAACAGAATGAAACACTTAATTAACAAATTCTAAACAGATGAAGAGGTGTACGTAACTTAAATTTACAAGACGAGAAGTAATCATCACGCGGTCGCATTAAAATGGGAGCCCAGTTCAGCTCTGTGCCGGGCACTGGTGAATGTCTGACGCTGGTTTTGAAATGGGATCTTTTAATAACTATTTTACTGTGTGGGCTGGTGTGTATATGTGAGGATGTGTGTGAGCGTGGTGATATTGTTTAAATCTACAGCGTACGTAGCGTAAATAGATACATATTATGTACATGCTAATGTAATACATCAATACAAATAAATAAAAACTAAAGTATCTAAATTAAAGTGAATATATACACGCAAATGAAGCCCCGCGGGAACTGCTAGTATAAAATATTTTGCCACTAGGTGTAGGTAAATTCATTTATAATTATAGTTAGGATAGGCTTGTACTCATGTGTGTTTTGGGGATGCCTGACTAGTCATGTGCTCGTCATCACCCTTCATCAAGATGCGAAGCGACCTGTCACTAGTAGTCACAGCTAGTAACTAAATATGAGAACATGAATGATATCCAAATCTGTTTAACCTTACTCTAAGCATTTACTGATACTAACTTTTAAACTATCGCGTTCCATGATATAATTATGTATTTATACGGGAATTAACGCGATCAGGAAATAGGTGTTACATACCCTGTTTGTTTGCTTACAAAGGGACACTGTTAGTATAGTATGTGACGGTACATGGCGAAACAAAAATATCGAAAATGTGCTGATGGATGAAGAACCTTTCACTTCACGATCTGGACGACAGAGGGCGTGCACCACTGAGCCAGACAGCCTGTATTGAAACGTCACGCAATTCAGAGGATGTATACCTATATATTCCTATTTCGTGATTGCGCTACTTCCCGTATAAATACACCATTCATTGAGAGGCAAGAAACTGTAGCACTTTCATGAAGACAACAAATGTTTAAATAAATTAATAATTCAAGTAACTGGATAAAAGACGGCAAGACTCAAATTCAACATTCATTTACACATCTCAAAGCTTCTTATAATGTAATTATTTATGTTTAACTTGTACTTAATTAAAATTTATCATAATTTAGCTGCATTAATATCTGTCGGTTATGCCACTGGAGTTATTAACTATGAGTCACGCTTTTAACTGGGATTTGTATTGCGTATTTATACAGTAAATCGTAAAATCGTATTTATTTCAAGATGAAGTTCTATTGAAACTAAATATATAATTTGTATGTATTCTATATATGTAGTATTTCTTAACGTTTCATATTTGGTGGAGCGCCAATATATTTATAAAATGCATACATAATCGCACCATAATATATTTCGTTATATTATAAATTTCATAGTCTTTATAGTAAACCACATTCTGTTTGTCGAATGCAATTAGTGCTGGTACTGCTGTAATATTGCCAATGTACTCGACGATCTCAAGAGATGGCGTTAGCAGTCTTCAAATAGTGTGAGCGCGCTGCGCCTGATTGGTGCAAGAAAAACGGACATACCGTGCTCTCATCGCTTTTCGCTAAGACGCTTTAATATATATATAAAAATTTTGTTCCGCCACGGACATCAGTTATATTTCTCGTGAAAAGAAGCTGATTTTCCGTTAGTCCTATAGCCGTGTAGTGTTTGGACTCGCTTGTAACCTTTACAAGGTGTATGTGGAGTGCTCTAGTCTTCGATCGTGACCGGCCGGTCAATACCTTGCAAGAGACCGTAGAAACCTCGCCGCTGCTCGCTGCCTTCTGGAGGATCGGGACTTGGTCGGTGTTGCAGGTTAGTGCTGGCATGATTGTTTGATCGATAGAAGTGGTTTACTTCCCTACACCTCGTACGCTATACTATAAACAATTTATTAATTTGTTGAGCAATCACACCCTGGTTGGGCTATTTACACGCCTGACCATATAATTTGGTCCTTACGAGTACGGATAGGCCAGTGATTCACGTAAATATTGGTGAATTTACTTTTCTATTCATACCATAAAAAAGATTCACGTAATTCTAGTGAATTCTTGCCGCCATTTTTCCTCGCTCACAGATTTACGTAAAATTGGTAAATTCTGTGTTTAAAACGCACGAGAACTACGTAATTATTGGTAGACTCGTATTTAAATATAATTAATTGTTAGATTTGGTGAATTACGTATTAATTGGTAATAATATCCATTATACTCAATTTAGTTGAACTTATTTATACCTACCCACTTATTAACCGCTCCACCACTGTACTTTACGCTAAGTCATTTTAAGATTTAAATTTAATTTGTGTTTTTACACTAACTAGGTAGATATACCTATCACTTTGTAGTTGTATTGTGATATTATTTTATAAACATGACGGAAAGTGAATCAAGCCGCGAAGTCATGTTGGTTATGTTGAATCAAAAGAAAGAATTATTATTTCAACGTATTAATCGTATGTACACATCGTCGAAAGGTATAATTTCTTTCGATTCATCAACGCGAGCTAACGAGAATTTTCTGGCTGAAACGGAGATAATAGATGATTTACGCGATAAATTTGAGTCCATTGTTGATAAAATAAATAATATAAATTTGTTATCAAAGATTACGGTCAATCCCGAGTATTCTTGCCTCGATTCATTTGATGATTTATACTCGAGAGTTAAACGCGTTAGAAATAAAATATTAACCACTTCTAAGGTGCGTTCACTCGAGACCAGTAGCTCGATCAAGTCCGTAGTGAAATTAGAACCTTTAGTAATTCCGAGTTTTGACGGACGCCCTGAAAACTGGAATACCTTTTATCAGTCTTTTAAAGCTAATATTCATTTGAATCAACAGCTTTCTGACTCGCAACGTGTACAGTATCTAATTTCTAAACTCACCCACGACGCACTAAAATTCACTTCCGGTATTATTCCGTCAGGTGAAACATATAAAATACTGTGGGATAGTTTGGTTAAGAAATACCACGACAAACGCTCATTAGGTACATATTATCTCAATAATATACTGGACTTAAAAACTTGCTCGCACACTGCGAACGCTCTTGATACCTTTGTTAGTAAATACTCCGCTTCGATTTCAGCTCTAAAAGGATTAGGCATAACAGATCTAACTGATTTTATTTTTCTTCAATGCGCTTTGAGAAGGATGGATCCTCAAACCATCCAAGCCTTTGAACTTTCGATTCGGGATGTGGAAGTGCCTACGACACAACAGCTTATCGCTTTTATACAAGATCAGGCTAAGATTTTGGAGCGCTCAAACCCGCGAAATTCGTCATATACGAAACCCGCTGCTGTTGTTACGTCGCCCTCACGCGACCGGCGCGTTCATCACACCTCCAAATCTTTTGTCGCCAGTGAGTCCGCTAATAATGCAAATACTCTCACATATTCGGCGCCCGCAGCAGTTACCGCGAATTGTTGTTTGTGTAGTGGTAACCATCGACATTTATATGATTGCGCTCAGTTTAAAAATATGCGAGACGCAAGGGCTAGATATGAGTTTATTAAATCGAAGTACGGTTGCGTTAATTGTTTAAGCACTTTACATAAACTTCCGGATTGTAAGAGTACGTCAGTCTGTTTCTGTAATAAAAGACACCATAGGTTATTGCATTTTGATAGTAATAATTCGCAATCGCATGCGGCTATGGTAAATACCGCCGTCGCGTACTCGCCGCCGCCCGCTCATCGAGCGACCGTTACTTCGCCCGCGCCTTCTCATCGCGCTCACACGACTTCGTCATGCATTCGAGCGCCCCCGCTTGCTACAGAACCAGTTACACATACACAGTCTTACACTTCTTGTCATAAGGGTGATATACTTTTGTCAACCGCTCAGGTATACGCGCGCTCTAAGGGTAGCGCTGGTATCAAATCTGTAGTTAGGTGTTTGATAGATAATGGCTCGCAGAATAATCTAATAACATCTGCTTGTTCTAGTTTATTAAATTTACCGATAATACCGTTGAATAATTCCTATGTTAAAGGTGTTGGTTCCGCTTCAAGTCCGATAATCGGTTATGTTCATTTAGACATTGAATCCCGTATTTATCCGGATCAGAAATACACTATACATGCGCTTGTTGTAGAATGCATTACGGATCAATTGCCTTCGAAATTTATCGATTGTGATCGCGACCTAGATTTTCGTAACCTTCCGCTCGCTGACTTAAGCTGGAATATTCCGGGCAAGATTGATTTATTGTTAGGTGCCCAGCTATTCCCATTTATATACTTAGGAAATATGGTCGAGTGTGGGCCGCGCGCACCGTGTGCTTTATCTACAACATTTGGTTACGTACTTATGGGAGATTACCCGCGTAAACATATTTTACCTACTGCCGCGTCTTTTTCTGCGTTAGCGCTTAATGATATAGTGCAAAAGTTCTGGGAACTTGAAGAAGTACCCATGAAACGCTTGTTGTCACCAGAGGAGACAGATTGCGAAAATATTTTCACGGCTACCGTGACCCGTGACGACGTAGGTCGTTATACAGTTGCATTACCGTTCTGTAGGGACCCTTCGGAATTAGGTAATTCGCACGCTACCGCTTATCGCCGTTTCGTTTCACTCGAGCGTAAGCTCCGTCAGGCACCGATAGTGCGCGAAAATTATAACAAGGTTATTCAGGATTATATTGATAACAATTACCTCAGTCCTGTTAAAGAATCTGAGCTGTCCTCTGATGGTTATTATATACCGCATCACGCAGTAGTCCGACCTGATAAACCGATGCCGCGCATCGTATTGGACGCGAGTGCTAAAACGCATACAGGACTTTCGCTTAACGATATATTACATATTGGACCCAATTTACAGGCCGATCTGTTTTTATTATTGTTAGGTTTTAGATTATTTCCTATTGCAATGAACGCTGATATAAAACAATATTATTTACGGATTGGTGTACCAGTAGACCAACATAAATACCTACGCATTTTATTTAGATTCAACGAATCGGAAAAAATTCGAACTTATGCCTTTAATAGGCAACCTTTCGGTCTCAAGTCAAGCCCTTACATAGCTATGCGCACTGTGCGACAGCTGGCTACTGACATGAGTCCGCTCTATCCTGATGCCGCGAAAGTGGCAGAGACCTGTCTGTATATGGACGATTTGGTTCTTTCTATTGCAAATGAGGATACTGCCACGCAATTAGCTCACAACTTGATTAAGTTTTTCAAATCGGGTGACTTTGACTTAGTGAAGTGGTCTAGCAATTCACCAGTGCTACTTGACTCGCTTCCCGACACGCACCGCAAGTCGCTTGATTTTGATGTTGACAATAATGTCTCTAAGGTCTTAGGTCTCTCATGGGAACCATGTGAAGATAATTTTCATTTCACATGCGCCGCAATTAATGAAAGGTGCACCAAGAGAAACATACTCTCGATGGTTGCACGACTATTTGACGTGCTCGGATTGGTCGCGCCTGTGATTCTCTATGCCAAGTTGTTAATTAAGGAACTGTGGTTCAGCAAGTGTGATTGGGACGATCCTGCACCGGAGCACATACGCACCCGTTTTTTCGCTCTTGCGCAAGAACTTCAAATGCTTGACACTTTAAGGATTCCACGTCATGTAGGCGTCGAAGTTGGTTGTGAATTACGTCTTGTTGCTTTTTGTGATGCTAGCATGAATGGTCTGGGATGTGTCATTTATGCCCATTGTACCTACCCGTCTGGCATTCAAACTCGCATTCTTTGCGCTAAATCAAAGGTTTCGCCAACAAAAATCACTACGCTCGCTCGCTTAGAATTATGCGCTATTTTACTTATGTCAAAATTAATAAAAACTGTGCGAGACACATATGCAACACGTATGACCATTGCCGGGATATACGCATTTTCTGATTCCACTATTGCTTTATCATGGGTTCATTCTTCACCACATCGTTGGTCAGTTTTCGTCGGTAATCGCGTCGCTCAGTGCCAAGAAAACTTGGACTCTAAACATTTTTATCATATTGCCGGAGCTAGTAATCCAAGTGATTGTCTTTCGCGTGGTATGCTTCCATCGCAACTTTTGACCCACGATTTGTGGTGGAAAGGTCCTCCGTGGATTCGCAGCTCATCTGAGAAGTGGCCGATTAAGCCATTCTCGCTTAATAATTGCTCTGTCTTGCCTGAACTCAAGGCAAATGTGTTGGCTGCCATTACTCACACAGAGCCGCCGTTGCTGTGTACGTTAGCACAACGTGTTTCTTCTTGGAAAAAGTTGCTACGTATCACCGCATATGTATTAAAATTCGCAAGACCTAAAGTTAAGGTCGAACCTCGTTCTATAGCAGGGTTGACAAGTGCTGAGAATGCGTTAATTCTCGCCGTTCAATCTGTGCACTTCTGTGAAGATATCAAATTGATCAAGGCTGATAAATTACCTTCAAAAAAGCTGCAAAGCCTCTTCGTCTTCTTAGACAAACAAGGGATTTTACGCATTGGAGGAAGACTTTCTGGATCAATGCTTCCTTTCGAAGCTAAACATCCGGTTCTTCTCCCTAAACGCGATCATGTCGTTGACTTAATAATACAGCATTTTCATGTTGTTAATTGTCACACCGGACCTGGACTTCTTATGTCTATTATACGACAACGCTACTGGATCTTGGATGCCAGGACTGTTATCAGGTCCAAGTTGCGAAAGTGCAACACTTGCTTTAAATGCAACCCAACGCATCCAACGCCTATAATGGCTGATCTTCCTGATTACCGTGTTTCAGAGGCCAAGGCATTTTGTCACACTGGTGTAGATTACGCTGGTCCGATAAGGACAATCCTTTCTCGCCGCAGAGGTCAACATGCGCAAAAGGCGTACATCGTTCTTTTTGTTTGCATGGTCACACGTAGTCTACATATTGAAGTGACCGGTGATTTAACTACTGAAAACTTTCTAGCCGCTTTTAAACGCTTTATTTCCCGTCGAGGACCAGTTTCATGTCTCTATTCCGATAATGGATCTACTTTCATCGGTGCGAAGGCACATTTAGATGAGCTGTATAGTTTTTTATTGAACTCTAGCTTCAAAAACGCGCTGTCGAATGAGTTGCTCTCTCGACGCATAGAGTGGAAGATGATTCCCCCAAGATCACCAAATTTTGGTGGGATGTGGGAAGGGAATATAAAGAGCATGAAAACGCATTTATATAGAGTAATAGGAAGTCAGTTACTTACATACGAAGAACTGCAAACTGTTCTTACTCAGATAGAGTGTATTCTTAACACTCGTCCATTGAGCGTATTATCGTCAGACCCTTATCCTGAGGTGTTAACTCCCGCGCATTTTTTGATGTCTACTCCGTTGCAATATTTACCCGCTGCTGATTTGTCAGATCAACGATTGAGTCTGTTAGAACGTAAAAAGTTGTTAGATAGTATGGTCCAATCCTTTTGGAAGAAATGGCACTTAGAATATTTGCACACGTTGCAAGTTAGGCAAAAATGGGCTACTCCCGACAAACCGGTAGAAATCGGAACTGTTGTTCTTCTTGAGCAGGAGAATTCTCCACCGTTGCATTGGCCGTTAGGAGTAATTACGGACGTGTTCAGAGGCTCTGATAACGTTGTACGCGTGGCGATAGTTAAAACGCAAACTGGAATTTACAAACGCGCTGTAACTAAATTATATCCTATTCCTACACAATAAATTCAACTTAGTTTAAACCTTATTCTTAGTTTAAGCCGCTATATTTATCATATTTATTATTTAATCGCATAATGCATGTGTTACTCTCGGTCAGTTAGAAAATTCGCGTGTTTTGAAACATCTTGTGATGTTCCAAGGCGGGGTGCATGGTGGAGCGCCAATATATTTATAAAATGCATACATAATCGCACCATAATATATTTCGTTATATTATAAATTTCATAGTCTTTATAGTAAACCACATTCTGTTTGTCGAATGCAATTAGTGCTGGTACTGCTGTAATATTGCCAATGTACTCGACGATCTCAAGAGATGGCGTTAGCAGTCTTCAAATAGTGTGAGCGCGCTGCGCCTGATTGGTGCAAGAAAAACGGACATACCGTGCTCTCATCGCTTTTCGCTAAGACGCTTTAATATATATATAAAAATTTTGTTCCGCCACGGACATCAGTTATATTTCTCGTGAAAAGAAGCTGATTTTCCGTTAGTCCTATAGCCGTGTAGTGTTTGGACTCGCTTGTAACCTTTACAAGGTGTATGTGGAGTGCTCTAGTCTTCGATCGTGACCGGCCGGTCAATACCTTGCAAGAGACCGTAGAAACCTCGCCGCTGCTCGCTGCCTTCTGGAGGATCGGGACTTGGTCGGTGTTGCAGGTTAGTGCTGGCATGATTGTTTGATCGATAGAAGTGGTTTACTTCCCTACACCTCGTACGCTATACTATAAACAATTTATTAATTTGTTGAGCAATCACACCCTGGTTGGGCTATTTACACGCCTGACCAATATTATTACTAAGTTAAATATCTGAACTAATCAAAACCGTTTCTTTAGTAATTAGGTACGAATAATAAATGGATCTTTTTTGTTTATCTTGGCTGTGTAATTTATGTTTGTTCTTTAAAGTTTTAGCAAAAGTTTATCAATAGTTTCTTTGATTACTACTGACTATTATAGTGGAGTAAATGAAAACAGGACGGACTTTGTTTTTATCTCTTGATTATAGTCAAAAAGCTTTTTAAAAAAGTATCACCGACTTCAATGCACCTCAAAATACCCAAACCGCTTTAAGTGTGCCTATAAAATTTGAAGAGTTCCCTTGATTTCTCCAGGATCAAATCATCAGATCCTGACCTGATGACTATGGGATCACCTGGGAAGTATATACCCTTTCAAACAAAAGAAAAGTTTTCTAAATCGGTCCAGGCGTCTTTGAGTAATCGGTGAACATACATAAAAAAAATAATATACAGTGGAGCAGAACACAGAACAGAACCTCCTCCTTTTTTGAAGTTGGTTAGTTAATACTATATGGTAAAAAATCCGCTTCATAAAATATCCGGCTGAAATAGTTGTTAAACAAAATACGTACAAAAATACGGTGTCTTGCGTATAACTTTATCAATATTTTTTTAATTGAAAAACTGATGGCAGCATTCGAAAGAACACTTTTTTTGTAGCTATTAAAACCGAGTCAGTAACAATTTGTTAATTTAGGCATCAAGTTGTGCTGCGTCGACCGCCCTCTCACGCAGAAAGCAGCTCGGCGCGAATGCGCTACACATAAATGGTTATAGATGAAAATTGACAAATGCAAATGATATGAATACTCAAATACTATAAATTATTTTTTCTATGAGTTATTCCATTTTACATGTAAGTTTGCAATTATTGTTTGTTATTGAAAAATTAGGGTAATAGCCGGAGTGAGAGTTGAGCTCCTTTTTGTCGTCATTTGCTCCATTATTATTAGACTTTGGAACTAATTATAAAATTAAGATATAAAACGATAAACAAATTAATAAATAGGTAAATGAACAAAAATAATGTATTTTTAACACGCATTTATCAGCTTCACTTATAACTATGTAAATAAATCTTAGAAGTTAATCTTTGAATGTATATGTAGTATCAGTGACAATACTATAATTTGGCATCTTAGAGCTGATGTGATGCATGAGCCAGGAGGTGGATAGTGGAACTATTCAGTGGCTACTAGTAAACCTCTCGAGTTTGAGTTGATTCGTTTTGACGAGTATGATTCGTTTTGACGAGTTCAACAGATTTGGGCTTAATAACGATAGTCTGCTGCTTTTTAATTCGGTTCGCCATCAAAGCGTGTTTTTTAGTTTTACTCTTATATATAAACTATAATAACTCTTCCGTTAAAATATCCAAGAATAGTTTCATACAGGCGATAATTAGTTCACCAAATTCTCCACTTATTTTTACTCGGATACACGGTATATATTATAATGAAACACTTACCTCAATTATTGAAAGTGCATGACTCCAGCATGCAGTTACAAAAATAGTTTTTGAAAAAAAACCATCTGTTTAAAAATTAAATTATGACCGTTTTGATATGTACGATTTAAAATCTTTAACTTTACACATTCCATATCTCAATGCTTTTATGAGAAATAGAGGCAATAATACATGTGAATTTCCATGTATTATTGCCTCCGTTTCTTATAAAACCAATGTGAGGTGGAATGTGTTAAGATAACCCTATAGGTTTTGATTTACCTGCAAAATGTTCAAATTTGCTTAAATTTAATGCCAAAATATATGCGGTATCTTTTGATTGCGTTGACTTAGAAACTTGATTTTTTTACAGCTTCAAGGGGCCGCAGAGATAATATAGATAGAGCTAATATTTGATGTTAATTTCAACTTGCCTCCACGCGTTCCTGAGAGAAAGTGTCTTGACAGACATATGGACAACAAAGTGATCCTAGAAGGGTTATTTTTTTCCTTTTCTGGAACGGAACCCTAGAAAAGAAATATATTGAATGAAAAATATTCTGTAAAAGTTACGCGTGGTCAAAAAAAGGGTTGACTTGAAAACCTCCTTGGTCACCTCGCCACTACGCCGCGCCGAGTGTTGTGGGTTCAAATCCCACAAGGGACAAAAATTTGAGTGATCCAGAAATAGTTGTCCCGAGTCTGGGTGTCCTTTGTGTCCGTTGTTTGAACTTGTCTTTTAAATAAAAAAAAAAAACAAATCACTGCTGATAGGATCTGGAAGTTTCGAAGCCATAAGTCTGAGCGATGAACTGTAAAGCAGAAGTGCGCTACAAAAGACCAGAAATGGTCGAAGTAGCACTAGGCACTTAAAACAATAATAATAATATGCTTCCACTGCTCAATTGCTGCCATTAAGCATTTGATAACCTCTGCGGTGTGGTAGAGAATTCAACTGCAACGTCAAGGACCGCGAGTTTAATGTCCGCTGAGTGCAAATATTTGTATGAATGAAGAACTATGTCTATTTAAATTGGTCTGGGATTTTTTATAGTAACTATGTACAGTGTACAAAAAAAAATGGTCTACCAGTTTTGACAAAGTTTCTGTGTCAACACAATAGTGATAAGGTTGAACTTATCTCTAACAATAACTGTCAGATTATTCTTGCACGGGAAAATCAACCTTGTTGTTTTATGATGTCAAATGATCTTCAACCGTAGAACTGGTAGACGATTGTTGCGGAAGAATGAAATAGCGATTCTCGCTCCCCTGATCACGGGCAAGCAGTGAAACACCGGGGTGGTTTTTAGTCGGTAAGAGTCCGTCAGTTCTCCCCCCGCCCCCTCTGATCCCATAAGGATCTTCCACCTCGTTAGAAAAAAAAAGGGGTGGTAGACGATATATTAGGCCGATGATACATAATTACAAGGCAAAAATTTATCTAAGTATGTTTATTCCCATTCTAAAATTCTAGCTATACTTAATTTAGGTAAATTACTACAGTCAAGGTAAAGTACTAATATCTATAAGCACACCGTTTATTTGTCATAGTTACCGGGCGGGAGTCGCAGCTCACGCAGTCGCACACGTGCAAAAAAGATAGGTACACATAACATAATGTAAGTGCTAATAACGTAATTTTAACCAAACGTGTCGATACTGAAACAGACTTTGTTACCATGTTCTCAGGCTTCGCTCCTAATGACAAAGTTACAGGAAGGAGTTTAGTACCAAACTGCGGCATAAAGTTCTCAACAATGTTATACCCAACATATTTTAATATCGTGTTGGAGTGACGACAAAGTAATGCAACAAGGCCTTAATGAAGAACTTTAATGGTAGAAGGAAAAATTAGATGTAACCATTGTTTTAACTTCTTACTTATATCAACTTTACTTAAAACTTATATTATTTATTTTCATTAAAAATGGTGCGTTAATAAAAAAAACCTTTTTTTTTTAATGACCACTAGTAAGGTGAGTCACACAATACTGGTATTCTTGTTAACAATCCCAGCTAAGCTATGCATGCGTTAGATTGGGGCTTACTATCTACCCTTATCGCCCTAATCACCGTCAAAAATGCAACGCTATGCAGTTTTATTAAAAAGTTTATGATGAGGAACAGATATCTGTGCTCTATCTACACCAAAATCAAACGCCATTGCAACCATACCTTCATCATAAAATTATTATTTTACCCTCTGAACAACAATAACTTAACTCTAAAAGTAAGTTTTATTGCGGTTCCTGTACGTAACACATAAAAAGGCAAAGTTTCAGCTATATTATCTGCAATTTTACGTCTTCTGGCAACCGGCACCAGAAATCTTACGTCAAGTTCTGCTATCGTATTGCTTTAATTACAGGATGGTATTATTTTTAAAGATGGAGATACGTAATTGCCTGGATCTAAAAATACAAGCTTCGGAAAGCTTTTGTTCCTTGATGAACATCTTTGATGGAACCAAGTATTATCCCTGCAGTTTGGTTTTAAATAAGTGGAGAGTATTTTTTTTGTACAGGTTATAAAGTTTCTGGAGTATAACGACCAATTACTACTAAGTAGCTCGAAGTTCCTCAGTGATATCAATAGCGAGAAGGCGAAAAATGAAAGGAAGCCCTTTATCAAGGTTCTAAGCAACTCGTCGCGTCGGTGTCAGGCGCTGCACCCTGAAGCTTTTGAATACACAATATACAATACCGACCTTATTATTTGGGTGTCTTTACGCAATGTTTTTCGACAAACATGTAATACACTGCTCTGAAGTGAAAATAAAACGTGTTTATAAAAACGCAGTGTTCATTACTGCCTTTGTTAACATGTTTATTTAAAAAGCGGTAGCATTAAATGCTTATGTACCTTTGTCGTTTTGTGTGTTTTAGAATGAAATGTAATATATTCTGTTACACAAAGAATGTTTATTGTTAATTATAAAATGCCCATAATAGCAAGCAAGATAGATAAAACATAAACTATCCTACGCTACGAAATTTCACAGGAGTCCTGGTAAAGGGAATTACTGCCTGTCTACGGTGCCTGACTGGTTATCTGGGTGTTGCTGAACTCTAACCACATGCTGCACATATAAATTAGTGCCTTTGGACTGCGGAGAGAAAATTCATCATTGGCGGTATAGCACTTAGTCAATGTCGTATAAGAGCTAGCAACGTTTTTGAGAGAGAGTTTCAGGTAGGCCAGTTTTAAGATATGCTATCTCTCTCACTCTCCCGGACGTCGTACGGGCTACCTGGCTGGTGGTAGTGGTTGCGTTCATCAGTGCGCATCGTACCTGTACAGGTAAAATATCAATTATTCAAATCATTTTAAGATTTTTTTTTATTATTGTTTTTATTGACCTTTTTTCAACATGAATCTATTATTGCCAGATATTTTTATTGTTGTTTAAACTGTGCCAAACACTAATTTTGAATAAAAAAATTTTTTTCAAAATATATTATTATTATATATTATATTCAATGGGTAATCTGGGTTGTCACTTAACTTTTACCCACGCTCTGCACTTATAAACAGTCGCTAACTGACTATACCTCCCATCCCTTTCATGGCCAGTATACCAACTGTCTGTGATCACATTTTATATGTCTAGGAATTTTTTATACCTATTAAAACAGTACAAACTGATAATTTTACATATTCAGAATTTTACAAATGCCAAACTAAAATAAAAGTGTCACAGGTGAGAAATTGTATATTGTATAAACCAATTTGCACCACAATCATGTTGACTGGCTACGTTGATCCCTTGATATAATATTGCTCTTATGTTTGAGTTAATTTTTTTTTAGTTATTTTAGGGTTAAATTTCCAGGTCAGATAAATTGTTATTGAGTTTTTCTGAAAAGTCTACACAGGTATTTAAAAAAATTGATCGAGTTCTTATCTAATACCAATAGTATCACAGTTCCTATGATGGTAAAAAGTTAACCTAGACAAGCCGCGCGACTCGGAGAGCTCGTAAATTTTACTGCAACACTGACATATAAAATTAACCTTTATTTAATATTAAAACAAGTGCTTTCTATGTCGTGAAAAATTATTAAGAGAAACAAAGCATTAATAATCCGGTCGCCAGAGCCAAAAATAACGCGAAAAGTGGTGGTCTTTTATAACAATACGATACTTGGCTTAAAATTCGAAGAAAAATACGTAGAATAACATCCTAAAGTGTCTACTTCGACGGCTATACGCGTCATTGTTTATTATTGCAAAATAACTTGAAAATCGGCTTTTTTTTTCGGTTTTCATTAAAAATCTAGAAAACTATTGCTTTTAGACCAAAATGTTAAATGCAAAAGCTGTTAAGCCGACGATTTTACATGATGATTAGGCGTTAAAAAAAATTAGAAAATTGTTTCCATTGTTTAAATAATCGAGAAAGATGAAAAATGCAAAGAAATTAAAATGCGTGAAAATGCACGTTGCAATATTCAAAATTGAATTAAAATCGAATATATTGCAGAGATTAGTATGTTTTTCATTGTACGCCAAGTCAGATTGCGAAATTTTAAAATGGCAGCTTATTGTAAAATTCTTAATTTAAAATTTCAATTGTTTATAAAATGTGTCACGAGCATGATATTGATATCTGAGTTTTTGGAATCGATAGGGAATAACAATATCTGTGATAGCTCAAAAATTTGATTTTTTAATTAAACAAATAAAAAAGTTATTATCGAAAAACCGTAAATGAAAGATCGTATTTATTCTAATTTTAAACTTAGACGTAAACAACTTAGTACAAGTGATTGCGCTTATTTTGACAAAAATTAAAAAAAAAGTAGTACTATTACTTTTTACTGCAAGTACTCTAGAAGTGGGCACGTAGATTGTTAAAAACGTCAATGTAGATTGTTAAAAACGTCATAATATGACGGAGTATTTAGATGTATTTAGATGAGTCAGAACTCGATTTAGCCAATGAAAACGATCCATAATCTTTGCCAGTACCACAATATAATGGCAGTTCCGTCTCTAACTCTAGTTCTTAAAGTTCTTTAGATAAAAAAGAAGAACGTCAAATAAATATTTTGCCTCATCAATTATTACTGCCACCAGGGGTCGTGTAAGAACCAGACGTGGACCAAGAACGTGCAGAGGACGCGCGGACATGGACAAAACGATAAATCTTTGCCAATAACCAACAATTGGATTGGTAATTTTTCACCATTGGATATGCTAATTTTTCCGCCAAGATACAATTTCTATTGAAAGTAATAACTGGACTGAAGAAGACCACTTGAAGCAACTATATTACTTATGCTGTTTTGGAACAGATGATTGACTCGACAAATCTTATCTCACTAATATTATAAATGTGAAAGTTTGAATGGATGGATGTTTGTTACTCTTTCACGCCAAAACTACAACACCGATTGCGATGAAACTTGACATGTAGATAGCTGGAAAGCTGGATTAACATATAGGCTACTATTAATCCCGATATTCTATTTAGGGGCCATTGCAGGATACGCCAATACTACCATGGAAAACTAAATCCGCATACTTTAAAGAACAGGTTTCCCAAGACGTGTGTATTTTCAGAAAACCAAAGTACGGGATATGCACCACAGCATATTTCGTAAAATGCCTACTCACTGATAAAGTAAAGCTTAGCTGGAGGGGTTAACAAGAATACCAGTAATATGTGATCGTCACTAGGATACTTTATTTTTAAAAGAAAGTACAAAAATTGTTTCATTAGAAAAATTAAGCAAATCTGTTGACTGTGATTTACTTGACTAGTTTTTTTTTTTAAATATTAATAAAAGCATTGCCATTGATAATCAAACTGGTAGTTTTCTTTATAAATTACTAGTATTTTAATATTACCCGTAACATAAAAGAATAGTTAATATCCTATGTCATATATATATGACACAAAATACTGTTTACACAGAGCACTCATGTCATATGTATATGACATTGAGAAAATCTACATTTTCCGAATTAGATTTTTCATTTTATTTTTTTCCGTTATCTTAATAACTATTTAGTAAATTGGAATAGTTTTTATTTGAATTACTCACGAAAATTTTCGC
This sequence comes from Callimorpha dominula, assembly GCA_949752705.1. Classification (NCBI taxonomy): domain Eukaryota; kingdom Metazoa; phylum Arthropoda; class Insecta; order Lepidoptera; family Erebidae; genus Callimorpha; species Callimorpha dominula. The sequence continues at coordinate 20,959,156 of OX457004.1, read as the reverse complement.
TGGGCCCCAGGAGGTTAAGACGACCTCCTTTTTGAAGTCTGTTACCAAGAAACAGAGTTACAAAGAAATGAGTTCTTTTGCCTCTATATGCGAAATAACATAAATTAACCATACTGATATTTTTGCGTCTGATACAAATAATGCCTAATAAATGATTGATGCTTTCACGATTCACACCTTACAATAAATTTTCATAAATCCTTTGAAACATGTTTCATCATAACTAACCATTAGGTGGGACATTTCTTTAGCCCATTCTTTAAAAAATAAATCTATTTTTATGGAAACTGTGAATGTGCCCCGGTTGCGTTTGAATATAATATTTTTTGAAATATGAGAGTGGAATTTTCACGTTTTCCTGTTATGCACATGGTACAAATAAATCTTTTGTTGAATTTGTTGTATAGTAGGGTAACGTAATGTGTGATACCATCGTGATTTACTCTGGTTAGTGTTGCCATATGAGAAAAAGTTACTATTGTTTAAATGGCAGGTCTTTCGATCGAGGCAAGTGTGCCCATGTGTGTGCTTGTTCGCCAATTTTATTATGATATTATAAAAAAAAATTGTAAGTACTATTTATTGTGCTCCAAATGCAAATAGGTTTATAAAACAGATGTTATTGTAGAACATCATCCTCCTGGCTAAGGAAATACCTTGACCTTTCAGAAGACAGTCGTTAACTAGAACTAGCGTAGAACTGTACCTACCGTTGGTGATACTGCTGGTGAGTAAGGTCACAGCTACATGGTGATAGGATTGCTAGTAAGCAAGTAAATCTACTCTGTAACGAAAGTTTATAGACACCGAAGACCACTTTACATCAAGCCAACTTAGTTGTAAAACTACTCTGTAACGAAAGTTTATAGACACCGAAGACCACTTTACATCAAGCCAACTTAGTTGTAAAACTACTCTGTAACGAAAGTTTATAGACACCGAAGACCACTTTACATCAAGCCAACTTAGTTGTAAAACTACTCTGTAACGAAAGTTTATAGACACCGAAGACCACTTTACATCAAGCCAACTTAGTTGTAAAACTACTCTGTAACGAAAGTTTATAGACACCGAAGACCACTTTACATCAAGCCAACTTAGTTGTAAAACAAATATAATATTGTTGAGAACAAATACTTTCACTACATAGTTTTTTCGCATAACTTAGCACTAAAATTCATTAACAAGAGTATTTTATGACGTCTTGTGGATTTGAATGAAACTTGGAGATTTATCTACTCGTGTAGGGATCCTCCATTATCTCAGCAACACTGTAACCATATCGGTAAAGGTAATGGTAAGTTATTTTATACATTAAAAAAGTTATTTTTTAGTTTAGCAATAAGATACTTTACTAACTTTTAAACTTTCGCGTTCCATGATATAATTATGTATTTCCACGGTAATTAACGCGATCACGAACAGGTATTACATACCTCTGAATTGCCTCAAAGGTATGTAATACCTTTTCGTGATCGCGTTAATTCCCGTGGAAATACATAAATAGGATACTTTATACGAAACGTCGTAAAAATATTTGATTTTAACCGTTTTAATTAAATATTTTAGTCGTTATGAATTTTTTTGTCGTCGTAAGTAAAATCATGATTTCAGTCAACGTTAGCATCGGTCTAAAAGCAAGAAACAATACTCTAGCATTTTCTACTTTATCGATAACAGATTTGAGCTATATTTTCCTTTGTATCGTACCTCTAATGTCTCTCTTCGGATCATAAATATATAACGCAAGTATGAAATACTACAAATCGAGTCGCTCAAATTCGACTCTTGGAGATCGAATTCTGGACCTAAGTCCCCGATTTATGTCCAGAAGTTACAAAGAGGCGTGGTAAAATTTTTTTCTCAGTCATATCGTTTTATTTTGTCTAATTTAATAGCAACTAATGTCTGTTATGTATATTTACATGAAATCTATATTCAATGAGAAATGGAAGGGCTATCTTAACAACATCTAATGAATTTTCTTATCAATTTTAAATATTTTTGGGGAAAATCCTGATCTGCCAACAACATCATTAATATAATTAATGTGTGAAATCTTTTAGATTTAAAATTACTTTGATGAACGAGATATCTACAATTTGTTTCGAAACATCACGGTATACAAACATTACCAGTTCATTTCCTAATAAAAATCATTACGTCAGCAAAAAATAATGAACATTTACCAAAATAAACAAAAGGCAGTAAAGTACAAACACTTCAACTGGTATTCGCGTGTTTTGTTTACGTTTGTCAGAATATTATATTTAGCTTAGGTTGAAGTAGACTGCTGGCGGGGCGCGATGGCGAAGCGGCGTGAGCAGTTAAAATGTATTAGCACCGAGCACGACGGCGCCCTATGGGACGAAACGGTTCTTTCCATCTCATAAACCCTTTATTGTTTCTAGGTATTTTGGAATTACATTTTTTTACACTTATTTCTGAATATATATGCTATGAGGAAAAATTTACATTATCATTTTCAAAATTATATTTATTTCGCAAATACCTGTTTAAAACAAATTATGTACCTAACTTTCCATACAAAAAGGAATATTTTTTATTATTTTCCCCAAAATATATACGTGAGTAAAACCATATAACCTTAACTAATAATCTTAATATTGAGTTAGTTTTATTTTCCCTCGTTCGACATTTTTGCTTCAAATCAGTTTGTTGTCTATCAAGTTATGTTTATCTCTTTATATTATTGAATAGTTAAGATTAACTTGATAGTTTTCTACACCAAAGGAAAGTCCAATTGAAACTCAAAAGAACGGAGAATTTCTGTCTCTTAAAAATTTAAAAAAATAATTTTTTTTTTTACAAAAATAACGTACTTGTAATCTAGATATTCTAAGCAAAACAATTGAAGTTCGATGTTTGCGGACAATATTCCATAAATATCTAAAAAGAAAATATTTTAATATTTTATCGAATGGTCCTTTTATTTGGGAATGTGAAACTATAGAAAAAATTGAATTAAGACATTCATCAAAAAAAATTTTTGAGGTGGAAAAGACCTTTTCGTCCCATAGTGCGGCACCAGTGCGGCGCTGTGTGATATCTTCTATATTAACTAGTACATTACAACCTGCTCCCGCCGCGTCGCCCTCCTGCCCCGCCGGGTGTCTGCCCCAACCTTTAATATTTCGTCCAAGGTCAACTGTCTACCTTAACATAGTTTCAACACGCATTTTATTTTAATTAAATGAACATAGCCTTACACCTGTATCCTTGTAATAGACAGGGAGTGACGTATTAAAATCTATTTTGTGTCAAGTTGCTTTTTTTTGGTTGATAGATAAAAACGGGGTGCCCGAGGGTTAACAAAAAATAGTTCAAATAATTTAAACTTAATTTGTTTAATTTAGATATTAAAGGTAAAATAAAAAGCCTTAGGAAATTCAAGAACCACTTTTACAAAATAATATTTTGCCAGTGGTATAGAGGGAAGAGGGGGAGAGGGGGGAGCGGAGGGGGTGGGGGGTAGATTTGGCGGGGAGATGGGGAGAGGGAAGGGTTAGGGCCTCAGGTAATCTTACTAGCTTGGTGAAATACAATGCAAGCATTGCTTCACTGCCGGTTTTCTGTGAGGCCATGGTATCACTCTGGTCGAGCCGGCCCATACGTGCCGAAATCTCATGATAGTACTCACACCTGTATATAGTTACTGAAATGGGCAGAGATTTATTACTTCCACGTTATACACACACATTATAACATATTAAAGCCATCATTTCTACATTATATCGTCTATATTTTTGGCCTTCCTTGAGGGGACAGGCCTGTTGACCAGTCACATTTACAGACTTTGTGCTGCTTGTAATATTTGTTAAGGAAATTAAATAACAATTTTCCTAATTCTTAAAAAAAACAATGATCAAGAGATCAAATGGAGACTTGTACCATTGGCTTGATACGGAAATCATAATCTTTAGATACAAATGAAATACTTTTTTTCTAACATGTATTTTTTTTATACTCTGGAATTTATTCTTTTTTAAATTACCTTAGGTAAGAAGGACACCTGCAATATTTTAGAGAGCTCAGTAAGCTCAATCATACATTAGATAAAGTTCACAGTGTACAATGTTTATATATATTATATAAATGAGCGAACTTACTACATGAACAAAGTGTGCAGTCTAAACTAAGACAGGTGCACTTGTCTTGATTTTCGCGAAAATATTTATGACTCAACATTTCCTCGTGTTTTCCAAATCTTTCCACAAACAGCATGTTTTCTTGTAACACAGTTGGAACAATTAATAGTAAAACCACCAATGTGTATAATTTGTCAATAGATAATATAAGAACTAATTATAACTTTCAATAAACAGATAGGATACCTAACTACTTCCCCGTATTGCCCATTTACCTGCCGTCTTATAAAAAGATATTAATAGTCCTTTTAATTCAGAGAAATAAATCATAATTCTTTGAAAACGCAAGCAATTTGCGACGATCCCCATCTATTAATTTTACTTACTGTTAAAACCATCGCATTCTCCACCTCTAACTGAAAATATTATTAAAAATCTTTGAAAAGTATGTTTTTAAGACCTTATTTCGCTTCTCTCCTTGATAGAATACCTGTTAGGGCTGAAACAAATAAGACTTTGCTGAGATACATATACATGTATGAGAAGAACCAACGTGTTTGTTTAATAATATTTTTTTAAGGATTATGTAGAGGTACATTAAATGAGAAGACTATTGGAGAACAGACCATTTATCATTTAAGTACCTACTCAAATAATAATAATAATTTTGATTGTAAAAATGAGATTATAAGTTTACACAATTCTTCACACTTAATTTTAGTTTGTGTTACAATTATAAATAATTAAATAAGTGCAGATACAAGTGCAAGTTGTGATTGCTGGTATCATGTTACGGTGCTTGATAATAGTGCCGATTCTATTGTACACTCGACTAAACTAAAACCTGACTTAATTTCTTCATATGAAATCAACCTTGTGTTTTTCGTAATAAGGTCTATTTGTTACTGACATCTATTTCTCAGCGCCACTAAATTTCACTAAAACCTGTCAACGTATACTCAACTTTATTTCCACGCAGCGAGAGTTTCCATTTATTCAAATGCTGTATAATTGCCGTATAAAAACTTGTTCAAAACGAACTAAGATGACGTTATTTTAATCGACACCTACGAAGACGCTTACTAAATACACAGAGCAAAAGAGATGGCATTCAACGGATAGCGGCTCTCGTTACGTGGTATTAAAGTTTATTTAAGCGTATCAGACTTTAGTCTGACAAATAAATTGCTTATTTCGATAGCGATATATGTTACCTACTTGTTTCAATTTAAAATAAGACCTTGTTTTGAAGTGTACAAGGTTTATATCTTATATGAAGAAAATTTTGTGAATTTTAATTTAGCGAGTGAAGTAACAGAATTGGGACCTATATATTTAAGAATTTGAAAGCCATGAAGGTATAATTACTAAATCATTAAACGGCTGGACTGCGTAAGGTGTCTGGGTGGAAAATTAAAATATTTTTATAAATGACATTTTATTCCTAACTTGAGAAATTATTTTATTTGTAATAATACTTTTTGGATAAAATCTAGGGACGTTTCAAATAAAATCGGATATCAACATCAGATACACAGTCTTTGTACATTACTCCTTCAATGTATAGTTATACTATTTTGTCTGTTTTAATTTAGATATCATCGGAAATTAATAAACAACCTTATGTGCCATCTAGGGATCTGTAAAACATATAAATGTATTGCTTTTTATATTGGTTCAGGTATTTAGGACGAAGCAGTTTTTTTTTTCAGAATGTTAGTTGCAGTCTGTAATACCTAAAACGGTTTTTGGCATAGTAACAGAGATTGCTGTTGCAAATATACAGATCTATAGTATATAGTAGAACATACACACGTCCGTACACTTTCTGTTTAGCTGTTGATATGTTTATTAGTGACATTAAAGGTAGAAACGCTTTGCTAAAAGAAAAGTAGTAAGATAGTGACAGTTTAACTGCCCGTGGTCACTTGAGGAAGTTCTCTTCCTAAGCATTCGAGCGATACTGTTCTATAAATATCACTCACGTTATCTGCTCGCGTACTTTAGACGCATTGTGAACTTGGCGTGCAAATATTAATGAAGTACATAATATATGTCTACTGTATAATGGTTAGAGTTACATAATAATATGTACATGCGTTTACATCTATTTATCTGATAGTGAGGGATAGGTTATATTTCTCTACCAGCCAAATAGACGTTTGCGTCTAAATTTTAATTTAGATAAGTGCTATATGTAATGCCTTATCAGATGTAATCCCTAAATATCAACTCAAGAGTCACAAGTGCGTTGCCGGCCTTTAAGGTGGGAATAGGGGAAGGGTGGAAGGGGCGAGGGGTAGAGGAAAGGTTGGAAAAGGGGGAGGGAAGATTTAGGGTCTCCGATAACCTCACTCACTGTGCGAAAAGCAATGCAAACATAGCTTCCCTGCTGTTTTTCTGTGAAGCCGTGGTATCACTCCGGTCGAGCCGGCCCATACGTGCCGAAGCATGGCTCTCCCACGATAATGTGTGTCCAGATAGTCAATTTGTACTTTTTAAAGATATTGCAAAACTTCAAAGTGATATGGAGTCTGCCTCGCTTAAGGCATGCTTTCTGTCAACATCATTGGCATTTATTATTTGTAGATTCAGCCATATAAGCTTTTCTTTTCCTCTTTCGAAATGTCAGCTTTAGAAGTAAATTTTCGAGTTAACATTGCCACTTTTATAACCAGTATTAAAAACCACGACTTTACCTAAGTTATTTGTGCTTTACGTTCCGTAAAGTGAATATAATATACCTGTGACCCTAAACATGGCCACACTTTTTTTTAACCCTCAGTACATTTTACTTACTTTTTCTCTCACGACATCCTACTTAACAATTTAATTATGAGAGTCAATTGCGGTTTCAGGTTCAATGATTTATTAAAAGTTGACGTCTATTATGAATACGTTATGAAATTAAGAAAGTTCTCAAGTATGCAAATTTTATTGTGATTAAAAACTCGACAGAAGTGTGGCGATATTTCGAAAGTTAGACTTTCTTTTTAACAATTATTTCTGTTATAATATTAGGAAAAGATGACTTTTATATAAGTTTAAAACTTATTTATATAACTTTATCAAATAAAATACAATAAGAAGCAGCCTATTTGAAGATTCCGTCGAAGTACGCCGTACGAAGAATTGACATAGGTATTAAAAAATCATTATAAAATTGAACCTTATAATAAATGCATATTCTTACTAGTCCTTTGTAGAACTTTGTAGTCCTTATTACTCCTTGCTATTATGATAAATGCTAATGTGAGTTTCTTCGTCTTACACGCCTGAACTACTCAAAATACTCAAAAAAAGGCCGGCAATGCACTTGTGACTCTTGAGTTGCAAGTGCCCGTGCCCATGGGCGGCGGTAGTCGTTCACCATCATTTAACAAGTCTGCTTGTTTGCCCCCTTTACCATAAAAAAAAAACAATAAACCTACATGATATTAAAGATGTCTGTGTGACATGGAGCCACCTTACTAGTTTAGTACCTCCATTCAACAGAAGACTGTCAACAGTACACCACTACGCTATTGTAGTAGTAGCCTAGTGGTGTACTATTCTTCTGGAGAGAAAGGTCTCCAAAGCTTTATAGTTGCCAACACACAGGTGATACCATTGGCATTGGTGCTGCAAGTATTTATGTACATCGATAAATCGTAAACCTGGTTTTATCCTGTACATTTCAAGAACATACAGAATATCACAGAAGCAGAGAAGCTATGTTATGTAATGCTAATATAATAATGATAATAATTTATTGAGTGACAGAAATTGACCATTGATTTGTAGTAGCTACATCTCAAAGATACCGAGGGCAGACGGTCATATCGGTCAGACCTAATCCGATTCTATACAGGTAGGTAATTAATAGTCTGTTCTTTTTTAAATATCTATTATAGTTCTTCAGCAACTTTACTGACTTATATGTGCGGTATTATGTCAATAAAGATTTCTTTTTTGATGATATAACTTATTTCTATATTAAAAAATAAGAATAAAACTTTTGGCAAAAAATAAAAAATACTATTTCTAGAAACCTATTACTGCTACCGGGTCCCACTGTGACACTTTTTTTTGTCCGCGACTTCAGATACGCGTGCGATAAAAAGAAGCCTATGTCCTTCCCTAGGATATAATCTATCACTTTGCCAGATTTCATTAGGATCCGTTCAGTTGTTTAGTCGTGAAAAGGTAACATACAAAGTTACTTTCGCATATGTAATATTAGTATGGATGTGATCGCTGAACTCCTAAGCTATGGCTCATTTCACGTAATGAAATTAAAATGTCAAAATTTATCATAAGGATTTCTTCTAAGACTATCAACATTTCCAAAATTTGCCGTTCATTATCTAAAGACATTCTGATTTTTTCTGAATGAATTCGGGTCTCATAAAGATACCTGGAAATTTCAGAAACTAAGAATGCTAGCTTAGTGAAATTTTCGCTGACACGTAATAACTAGGCTAGACAACACAGGCGCTTCCTTAGCTTAAAAATAGTAAATAATTTTACGCACTCAATGGACTCAATATTTAAGTAATTTCTTATTTCTTTTAAATCTTGTTAATAGCACTGAATAAACACTAAACCTACTATTATCCTTATTCATAAATTATTTCATAATTAAAACTAAAGCAAGTCCACGTAGGGGAAGCTCAGAACACACCTAATATGTAGTACGAGGTATAAGAAATTGCTTTTCTTAATATATCCATCACTTGACTGTACCTTCAGAATTATATTTTTTTTTAAACGCACCTTTAATTCAACTTTGACAATCATCATTTCTACAGCTCTAAGATAAGTCAATGAAATACAGATCCATTGTAAGCGGGGCCGTTACTTCATTATGACCTGCTCACTCTCTCCTAAGTCATTGGCTTTTCTCTCCGCTGGTAATTAAAAGGATTCCGGGGATTACTGCTATCAGGGTCGATTTGGTTTATGGAATCAAACCCGTAAGTAGTTTTAAGGATATATACGTAGACACAACTACCTTGTTTTTAAATTTCTAGACGTCATATGTACTTTCTTTAGTTAATATTAGCAGGCAATATAGCAGTTCACGTACGGTGTATTCTTCATCAAATAATGTTGCACTCTTAGTGGTCTGGTTTCTATAAATTGAAATGGGACCAACCTCGAGTATAACCAACTTAATTAAGAAAATATTTTTTTTTGATTCGCTTTTTAAAAGACATTCCGTAATAAAAAATTGAGAAACTCCTCGTTTGTTGACGTCGATTTTAATCTTTTTTAACATACTAGCAGTTCCCGAGTGGCTTCGCTTGCGTGTACATATTTAAATATTTTGCGCGGAATCCTAATTCTTTTTCCCAATAAAAGTAGCCCAAGTTACTCCTTTTAACACCAGCCAGCCAGTGAAAGTCCCGTGGAAATCAGTCCACCCAGTACGGAGATTAACCGGAACAAACAGACAAACAAAAATTTTAAAACTGATTTTTAGGCATATGTATCGTGCAAACTCTTCAATTTTATTTATTTGTATTCAGTATTGATTTATAACTTACTAGCAACACGGCCATGCGTTTTAGTGGCTATGTAAATTAAAAATCCGGACAGGTACGGGTTTGATTCGCACACCGAGGGTTCCGTAAGCAAACAAATTGTATGTAGATAGTACAACCATGTCGGGAATCAATTCTGGATGATTTTTGCAAGACTTTTAAGAAAGACAAACTTAACCTTGCGGTTCTAAAAATACTCTACTCTAAAAGTACTCCATACATTTACAACCAAGTCAATTTTCCAACTGCAAAATATAAGTTAGTAATCACAAAAACGATGTTTTTGTGTGATATAACAACAAATTAACAACTTTAAATTTTATATTTTTCTTTACTTGTTTAATTTTTTTACAGCTTTTTAAAGCGACTACCATAGACATAAGTACTTGGTATTAATTTCAATTTGATGCATGCATAGGTTCCTGAAAAAAAGGGTCTCGACAAACAGACAGACAGACGGACAACAAAGTGATCCTATAAGGTTTCCTTATTTCCTATTGAGGAACGGAACCCTAAGAATATTGTGACTATAAATTGAGATAAAAATTATCCTATCTCTCAAGTTGTACCAAACTTCGCACATTGTGTAAAATTTCATTAAAATCGTTTCATTAGTTTAGGAGTTCATTAAGTACAAACAACGAAATTTTATATATACCTAAAGATGTATCTCGTTACCCTAAAGTAATAGGTAAAACAGCAATTCTAAGGGTCGTAGCCCATTGTAGTTGCTTCTGCCAAGTTCTTATTTCTCGTTACTGCGCTACTTTTTATCCCGATATTCCCACGAGATCGGGACTTACCCGGGTGAAACCGCGGGGCGCTGCTAGTAATAGATAATTTAACTTTCTTTCTTCGATTAAACAACTTTATTCAACTTATTGGTATAAGCTTTCTCTCATTATGAGAGAGATTAGGCCATAGTACGCCACGCTGACTCACTACTGCGGGTTAGCGGACTTCGAAAACTTCGAGGAGAACATGGAAATCTTTCAGGATTGTTTTTCACTGTTAAAGCAAGTGATAATATTTTCTAATACGCAAATTAACTTCTAAAAGTTAGGAGTACGCTATCTGGTACGGGATCTGGAGGTTTCTCGAAGCCATAAGTCTGAGCAGTAAACAGTGACCAGAAATGATCGAGGCACTTAAAACAATAATAGTAATGACTTTTAAACTTTCGCGTTCCATGATATACTTAATTTTGTATTTATACGGCAATTAGCGCGATAACGAAACAGGTATTAGTATAGCTCTGACCAACCTGGTGCAACCTGGTCGAAACGTCAGGCAATTCAGAGGTAAAAAATACATAATTAAATAATAATGGTACGAAAACGGAGTTGGAACTCGAGTCTTATTTGAAATTAAAATTATAAAGAAAATATTTTGTATAAAACAAAATAGTCTTACAAATGCTGCATTATTACTTCTTTTCCTCAAAAAAAAAGTATGTCGTTTAGAAATCGAAAATTAAGGAAATAATTAAACATTCATAACACACACATAAATTTCGTACTACATTAATTAATCATTGCCCGCACTATAATGAATCTAAACTTAACACTAAACCGTAATAATTACATGAATGAATGAATATTGCGTTAATTAATACGCTAATAGTGTTAACGAACATTAATGATCGTGAATTCAATTGAATTTTAGGCTATCCTAGCTTTACGTTAAATTTTAGATTAGATCGAGCCATTTTGACTATTAGTCTTTGAGGATCGAGTCGATATCTAACTACAAAGGGCAGTACTTTATCAGGTATTTCACTAATCGGTAGGTAGGTTAACTTAAATAAAAATATCAGTGACGTCACATGTTTATAACATTCTTGTTAACCTTTATTATGAAATGTTTGTACTTATAAGGACTGAGTTCCGCTCGATCGCACGTTCAACACCTTAACCTTAACCACCGCTTCAAAAGTACAATACAATACAATACAATATTCTTTATTGTACACCATAAAACAAATTACAACATTAAAATAAAAACAAATAATGGTACAAACGGTGGTCTTATCGCTAGCTGCGATTTCTTACAGACAACCTTTAGATGGACAGATGCAATGGACTTCTGTATAGGGCAGTAAACAGGTGCACAAATTATCTAAGTATTTTATTGAAATTATAAGAATGGAAGAGAAAAAAAAACATAATAATTACCTTACATAGAAACTTGTTAACATATTATATAGTCAAAAGTAGGTATTTATTTCCAGCAATATAGGAAGTGAAACCAATTAAACAATAGGTTAGATCGAGGCGTCGGCGTCTGTCGTCAACCTATTGTATAACGCTTGCAGTTGTCCGACGCTGACAATGGCGACGGACAGCAATAGCGTCGAAGGCTGCGGTAGATCGCTGTCGACGGGTGCAGTTGCCTCTGTTGTTGACAACGTGCCGCTCGTGTATTTGATATTTCAATATTTGATTTTATAAAATACTAGCAACCCGCCACGGCTTCACACGGGTAGCAGAGGCATCTTCAACAATCATCAACATATTTAAATAAATTTACACAAAAGCTTAACAAGTTATACACCTAAACCTTCCTCATGAATCACTCTGTCTATTAGTGAAAACCGCATGAAAATGCATTCAGTAGTTTTCAGTTTATCGCGAACAGACAGACAGACGCGGCGCGGCGGGGGACTTTGTTTTATTATATGTAGTGAAAAGTCCATAATTCGATATTGCATATATTTTATGTATATAGTATGAACTAATGAAAATACGTTTATTGAATAATACAATTACTCCTAATATGAATAATAACTTAAGTCTAATTTATTTGACTTGGATTCCACCTTAGACTGGCCTGTTGGTCTAGTGGTTAGTGACCCTGACTGCTAAGCCAGAGGTCGTGGGTTCGATTCCCACCCAGGACAAATAATTGTGTGATGAGCACGATCATTTGTTCTGTGTCTGGGTGTAATTTATCTATAATATGTATGTATTTAGAAATACATAAGTATGTTTATCAGCAGACTGGTTACCATAGTACAGGCTCTGCCTAGTTTGGGATCAGACGGCCGTGTGTGAGATGTGTGGAGTTATAATAATAATAATAACCTTTCCGTTTGTTCAACGAAGAAACGAATTCAATTCATTAAATCATATCATCATTTGATCTTACAAAGATTCGAATTGATACTTAACTCATAGTGGGTTTTGTAGATGCTGTAAAAAGAAATGAGTTATAAAATTCAAGAGTAAATATTTTAGGTTGACAAATTACACCCAATTCTAGGCTAATTAATATCAGAGGAGCAGAGCACTAACCATGAACGCGATTGAAATTACGAGAAATTGCTACTTTTTAAATAACCATTGTTTCCAGCTAAATGTCAAATTGTATTGGAATCCGTTGAATGGCCCCTTCAGATTAGCATGAACACAATTTAAGTAATTACGAAGACTTTCTTTCATACCGTGTCAAAACTAGTTAGCAAAGAGTACAACGGAAAATTTACAAATTTTCTCAAAAGTTAGGGCACATTCTTATGTAAATGTTTATGTCAGTCTATTAAAATATTCGAAACGTATGATCTAAATATTCATTAAATGAAAATTTGACGTAAGCTTGTACGAACTTAGTAAAATAATCTTACCACTACGAGGGCGGCACTGAAAATTTCGGGAATCAAGGAAGTGACACAACATTACTATTTAAAAATGTATTTATTACTTTTCGAAGTATTCTCCGCGAAATTTGACACATTTTTCCATACGATGGAACCAATCATTAAATCAACCATTCCATTCGGAAGTTGGGTCTCCAAAATGGCCGTTTTGTAGGCGTCCACAGCTTTTTCAGGTGATGAAAATCTCTGACCACGCAATTTATTCTTTATTTTAGGGACAGTATAGAAATCATAAGGGCTTAGCTCGGAGCTGTACGGCGGATGGTCTAATAATTCTATGTTTTTTGCTTTAAAAACTTTTGTTCTGTGCGCGGTGTGAGAACTCGCATTGTCGTGATGGAGGATGATGCGACGGTTGCAGTTCTCTTTACGGAGTTCAGAAACGACCTCTGGCAAACAAATGCTAGCATACCATTCTGCATTAACCGTTCTTTGTCCCTCAAGAGAAATAGTCGCAACATGGCCGGTTTTGGAGACAAACGTGGCCACTATTTTTTTTGCAACACTCCGTGAACGAACAATTTTTGTTGGCTTTAACTCATTTTCGAACACCCAAACTCGTGACTGGTTTTTTGTTTTGGGTTCGTACACGTATATCCAGGATTCGTCACCTGATACGATGTTGTATACAGCATTTGAGGATCCTGCGTGGAATCTTTCGAGAGTTCTGACGCACCAAGTAACGCGAGCCGCTTTTTGCTCTTCACAGAGCGAATGCGGTATCCATCGGGAAAACAACTTTTTTACACCTAATTGTTCATGCAATATTATTTGTATTTGACTCATGCCAATGTCTAAAGTTACCTGAATTTCGCGGTATGTCACATGTCGATTTTCCTCAATCAGCTTACGCACAGCATCAACGTTTTCTTGGGTGCCTGCAGTTTTTGGACGACCTTGACGGGGATCATCACTGAGCTTGACACGTCCACGTTGAAATTCAGTAAACCAGCTATAAATTGTGGTTTTGGATGGGGCTTCATCACCAAATGCAGAAATCATCCGGTCAACACACTGTTTTTGCGTTAAACCACTTCGAAAGTCATAATAAATCATCGCTCTTGAATTTTCTCGAGTCAATTCCATTTTCTCAACGACTAAACAAGTTTGAAAAAACCTTGTGATAAGACCGAGAATCTTTTTTTAAATAAATAAATGGTATTCGATTTTTAAAACCAAGGTGTTTTCAATTAAAAAGATTTTAATATGACAGAAACAGTAGAAATATTCCATTCCCGATACTTTTAGTGCAGCCTATGTATTACATTTACATTACTATACAGTGGATGGATGTACGTTTACTTCTCAACCACACCAGAACGGCTGAACGGATCTGAATGAAATTGGCATAGAGATAGATTGTACTTTTTAAACCGCAAAATGTAAGGTTCCCGTGGGATAGATTTGAATTTCCATGCGAACCAAGTCGCGGGCAACAGCCAGTTGTTAAAAAAAATAATGTGCTCAAAACACATAACCACTTTTTTTTAGGTAAAACTTTTTGCACTCCACAGCCAATCTGTGGAACAAATATACGATACGATACGATACTTACCTTCAAACCTTCAAGAAAAAAGCGTACTTCTATGTCAAAAGCCAAAGACTCTTGAGTAGCAGGTGTCGAAGGGCGACGGTAGTCACTTACCATCAGGTGACCAGTCTGTTCCTTAGCCCGTATACCATAAAAAAAACAAAGTTAAAAGTATTTTCAAGTACCTTTGTCCGTATTTGTGCGTTTGTTTCAGTCTGACCAAGCCTGTCATCTGATTAACTAAAACTAGTTTGTAGTTTGTATTTGTCTAGTATTCTTTAAACATGATTTATGCTTTTTAGCTTCGACCACAGTTCAACAACAGGGGTCATCGAACAAACTCACCTATGATCACCCGTCATTTGTCTGCGTAGGTGCCTCGATGATACTGGTATTCGTCAATAACTCCTAATTTAGATTTACCTATATAAATACAGGTAACTAACTGCTTACCATTAAATGGGCAGAATGCTTTCCAACTTGTTTATCTCAACAATTTTATCTCAGTCTTATTATATACAATGCACTTCGAGGATGATTGATATCTTTGCAATTCCAGATTCAAATAAACAATTATTTATTTATTTTACAAAATATTATGTAGTTGCAAAGTGAAATATATGTAAAAAAATATATGAAAATAATTTATTACCAAGTAATTATTAACAATCTTGCCGGTGGCCCCACACTAGGTAAGCCTGTGGGTGCCTCATGCGGTTGAAACTTTGAACATACATTGCTCGGGCGACGACTTAAAATTGATTTTTATTTACATAATTATATATTTATATAATATATTATGTTGCCATTAAAACTTTTGAGCTTCAGTTTCAAGTATTTTGTGATTAGTGGACATCCCAACTACATGATAGCAAATAAAAAACGAACAAGATAAAACCTTAACTCATTGTTTAATTTAAAGAATTATTGGGGTGTCTAAAAGAATGTTTACTTAGAAATACTTTGATTTCGAGTTTGAAGCCTTATTCAGTGGGCTGTAAACAAATGTATAACTTGAGGTAATGCGCGTGTGCGTATGGCCAGAGCCTTCAGTCGTAGCCAGCGTTCGCGAGGGTAGGGCGCGCCGCCCTAACAATCCACCCGACGAAAGTTCGTGTGAAAACTGAACAAGTTTGTTTTGAGTCTTGAGTTCGTGTGCTTTTGTGATTGTGAATGTTCTATGCCTGTGTGGAGTTTAAAGGTAAGTTGTTGTATGTAAATACGTAGTTCTCCTTTTTTTAAATAGTTATAGTTTTTTGGTTTAATTATAATTAACTTCAGTTGTCTTCGCTGATTTCATTATAGTAATTTTATACACATATTATAATAGATATTATAGCAAACTTCTTGATAATAATAAAATATCATTTTTTTATTAAACATATTTCTAGGTTTTGTAACTATTATTATGGGGTTACACAGTTACGTGACGTTACTTAAAATCGAAATAATTTGTCATTGTTACTATAAAAATATTATATATTATGTATAACAATAACACATATTAAATCATTGTTGTCCTAGTCATGTGCTTCTAATCACCGATTATTATAAATTCAATTTATTCTAAATGTATACTTTGGCCGAAATTAAATCAATCTAATCCAAAATCTAAGGTAACATGTGCGTCATAGGTTACAACTCTTGATTTGAATTCAGAATGTTATCAAAACCTTTTGTCTTAACAGAGCAAGATCCCAAAGCTGCCAGATCTTACTTGTTTTCTGACTTACAAAATGTGTTGTATTAGATACTCTGAAGGTAAGCATACTTGCTAGCTTGGGCCGGCAGCTAATTTCAGACACCAGGTGCTAAGTTACATTAAATCATTGTCATTCTCTTTTCTTCAATTCTGAGTACTGATTTTGATATAAAATGATAGTACCTACTACTAGCTTCTGTTTAATAATTAAGACTTTAATGCTAAAGCTTCTCTTTCAGAATTTGTTTAGAAACGGTCATTTGCCAATTCTTAGGGGAAAATTTTAAAATATTTTTTGGATTTTTATTTGCGTTATCAGTAGTCAGTATCAGTAGTCAGTAGTATTCAGTAGGAAAATTTAAAACGCTCTTCTGTAGGAACTGTCGATTTATATGTGTCTTAATTAATTTAAGTATTATGTGTTTAAAAGAAGAAGTTACAAATTCCTCCGGTTCCAGTGGGTAAAGGAAGCGTTTTCTACTTTTTTTAAGTGTTCTTAACCAAAGATTCACTTGTTACCACGTTGACAAGACATGTTGATTGTGACTATTGCAACCTACCTATATCAACAGAGTGAACTTGATTTGGGCAAATTATATAACTTAACTATTATTTTATTAAAAATATAGGCCAATTGTTTTAAAAAATGTTCGTTTTAAAGACGGGTAGTAGTATCAAAATGTACGTATCTCAATAAAGGGGCTAATGTTATCATAAGGGAACCTGGAATGAGAAAATTATTATACAAAATACTACGAACATAAAGTAGGTTAAGATTGTAATTATAGTCTTCAAACCAATAACAGGTATTTATGAAGAAGATTCAAGAACCTTATGGAGAGCTTTCAAGTTAATAAGTTTGCCAATTCAAAGTGGATTTAAAGCCAACTTCAGCCATTGAGAAGTGATAAATTAACCACTATTTAAATGATT
Organism: Callimorpha dominula; assembly: GCA_949752705.1. NCBI lineage: Eukaryota > Metazoa > Arthropoda > Insecta > Lepidoptera > Erebidae > Callimorpha > Callimorpha dominula. The sequence goes on along the minus strand of OX457004.1, from coordinate 20,941,701 downwards.
ACAAAGAATCTCATAGTCACTCATAGGTATGGTAGGATTTTTTAATATATTTCGCAAGTGTTTTGCTATATCTAGTATTTATTTAGATGAAGATGCGTTTAATTAGTGCTGGAAAGATTTCTATAAGTATGTAACTTTTAAATAACTTTATATTTTAACATCTTGATTCTAAATCTTAATTTATTATGAATTATCAAATCGATATCACACTTAAACATTACACGATCTCTAACAGCAACAATATCTTAAATTGACATAAAATAAATATAGGAAAGCGCATACTTCACATATTACCTTTAACCGCTAAAGGATGTGTTAAAGTTTTTAACACTGGTAGTCGTAACCATAGTTTTGTATTTATTTCATTTGACAAAAATCCCTAGGAATAAGCTTTGATCTAAACGTTGTTTAAAAAAAAATATTTTGCATCTCATATCCGTTTGTTGTCGCCACACCAAAATCTTTTATTTACTATATTAAAAATAAGGTAAAACTATAATAGACGATAAAATAGTTCACTATTTAATATACTGTAAAGCAATGCTATTGGTCGGTTGCTAAATATTGAAGAACAGTGGGGTTATAAAAGGCTAGGAATGTATTATAAGTTGATAACAATCACTTGAGTGCTGATGGAGATACAAACAAAATACCTCATTTCTGCATTTATAATACTAGCGAGCCTGAGACTTCGCTATTGAAATTTTGATAAAATATATCCCAAGGGAAATGTACATTTTTCCGGGACAAAATATAGCTTAGGTGCTATTCCATATTACAACCTATATCTGTGCTAAATTTCATCCAGTTCTGGTCAGCCATTTTTGCGTAAAAGAGTCATCCAAACATCCATCCATCCTCAGAAACGTACTTCTTTATAATATTAGTAAGATTAGTGATGATGGTACAAAGCAGTTGTCATTAGAGTGATTACGAACAATCTTATAGTCACTGGTGGGTAATCATTGCCATTAAGCAATCCCCTATATCGTTCACATTGCTTTTGCAGATCAGTAACTTTTGTCGTACAACTTGAGTTATGGCGTCAATAGCGTGAGAATGGAAGTTAGAAAAAATACATGTGTTTGGCAGAGGGCCACGAAGAATAACAGTACTAGCGATATTGGAATATAAATTGAACGGAGAGTAATATTTTAGTTTAAGTACTCATTAAGAAATAGTGCTTGATTTTTCATCTAGTTTATATAATAAACATTTATATATATTTACACTACTACACCTAATGAGGAAGTGTAGTTTATGGTAGTTTCGAACCATACGCACGCGGTCTCGCGTTGCCGACTTTTTAAAAACCTTAACCTGCAACTTTTGTGAAGAATCTGGTCCTGGGGTTACTCACAATATCCGTGAAATGAATTTTTGAAAATTACAAGTGTAATCACTTCCTTTAAGTTAGCAGTTCAGCGGAAGAAATGAATCTAATTCTTATCTTACTTCGCGAGGTTGATTTCAGGTTTTTGCATCGGCTTAGGTATTTTTTTTTCTATTTATTTACTTATTTTTACTTGACTGGCTGGACAGTCAGCTTCGTAGGCGCTGTGATTTACCCCTGAGGAAGTAATTTCAGAAAAAAAAACCATATACCGCTCTCATTTTTACGAATAATTTATAGCATGACAAATCCCGCTTATATTTTATTTCTGCCAAAAAAAATCTAAGGACATTTCCATTCAGTGAGAATAATAGCCCAATCAATTATCCAAAAAATTGTAATATAATAAATTCAAGGAGCTCAGATATACTTTTGTTAATTCTTGAGAGTCCGCTTTCATTATTTCTCGTTTCCTGTTTGTGACGAATATCTAACAACGTACTTACTCGGAGGGTACTTTGGAATTACATTTTTGTGATGTATTTTCTTTTGAATGATGCGATATAAGATGATTGAGTGTGTAGTTCCATCTATTTCTATATTCTCAATTATTCAATATTTTTATACATGATTTAATAAATATATAATATTGAAAAGACTGGCCTGTTGGCCTAGTGGTTAGTGACCCTGACTGCTATGCCATAGGTCGTGGGTTCGATTCCCACCCTAGTCTGGGTGTTCTTTGTGTCCGTTATTTGTATGTTTGTAAAGTCCCCCGCGACACAGGAGTAATTCCTTATGCAGGAGTTGTCTTTTTAAAGAGAAAGAAAGAAAGAAAGAATATTGAATAATCGATATATTTTTATTATTTACCAATGACAGTATAAAAACAGACAAATAAACCTATGTTTGAATTATAAGGCGATGTATACAAGGTGTGGTCATATTTTGGTAGCTAACAGCTTTAGAAAAATTATATGTTTTAATGTTTTTTTTTATGGTATAAGGGGAAAACGAGCGGACGGGTCTCCTGATGGTAAATGACTACCGCCGCCCATGGGCACCTGGAACTTGAGTCACAAGTGCATTGCCGGCCTTTAAGGTTTGAGTAGGGGAAGAGGAGAAGAGGGGGGTGGCGGAGGGAAGGGTTAGGGCTTTCGGTACCCTCACTCACTCAGCGAAAAGCAATGCAAGCATTGCTTCACTGCCGGTTTTCTGTGAAGCCGTGGTATCACTATGATCGAGCCGGCCCATACGTGTCGAAGCATGGGAATCGTGTTTTGATACTGACAAATTGAACATGAAAAGCGACCGATAAAGCTAATATTTTGTAAGAGAAAGGGGTAACATGAATGAAACTGGTATTTCGTAAATGCGTGATTTCCGAAACTGACCTCATAATAGAATTTAAAATAAAAACTAATAATCGTTGAAATTTACATGAAAATTTATAGTATACTAGCTGTTGCCCGCGACTTCGTCCGCGTATAAATTTTAGTGACTTATCCAAATTAATAAATTTTTCGTTTCGTAAGAACCTTCTACAAAGTAATAGAAAACATAAAAAAAAAGATGAATGAAATCGGTTAAGTCATTCTCAAGTTATGGCATGACCAAGGGAAATAGGGATTCATTTTTATATAAAGCATGTTACAGACAGGTGTGGTCGTGTAGTAGACCCCGTGAATAACGTAAAGCGCTAACAGTTTTATGAAAATTGATGATTTATAAAGAAATCTTATTTGAAACTGAAAAATGTATCTTCAAAATTGACCGATAAAGATAAAATTTGGTGAAACGAAAAAGTCACTCTAAAAAGAGACAAACATATTCATAAATAGGATTTACCTTGCGAGAGAATGAGATAGAATACAAGTATACAGTGTTTCCTATAATCTTCGTATGGTAGCATGTGTCTTTGCGCCTACGTACTACGAAGCTTTCAGAAAATGCGTCTTAGTCAACGCAATGTTTTCATTTGTTTTTTTAAATTTTACATTTGACCAAGGAGCCTATTTTTGCGGTGACAGTGTCTATTGATCTATAATTTAAAATCATTTTTTTTTAATTAACGATTGCGAATGATTGATGACGAATATTTTGAAATAAGCATAAATGTTTTCACTGGCATTCTTTGTACATTCTATTACGTGAAATGTTTTGAAAGATTTCAATAATCTCTTCTCGTGGTATGAAAGATCTAAAACTCATGTAATATGTTCTCCAGACAGTATTGTCACAATGCATGCAATAAATGTTAAACAATTTGAAACACTTCAAACTCCGCGTCATGGTTTCAACTACTTACTCAACTATTTCAAAATTCCTTACTAAAGGAGTTCCAACAGATTCCAGCTATGCCTACGGACAAATTTGGCACAATTTTTATGGCTGTTGATTTTCCTTACACACAAATTGAGGTTTTATGTTAAATTATCTGTTTACCCGTCACAAATGTAATTTGTGCTTGTGTACAAAATCACTGAACTAAATAATTCAAATAAATGGCATGAAAACACAATAGTTAACTATTATGGATTATTAGAGTTTACGTTGTTCACAGCTATTCGTTCAGAATTTGAATATACTTGTTTGTAGTACTGTTATATTCAAATTAGAGCATTTACATAATAACAAATATTTGATATTACATTTAAAAAGGGGACATACCGCAGATGATTAAATTAAACAATGTACCCGTACATACCCCCTCTCTTTCTCTCCCAGTGATAGAACGTACAGTACTGAACCTTGTTAAGCAGTCTTCTGCCAACTATCTGCTATGCTAAAAAGCATAAGTCCATGGTCGTCTAGAAGAGTTTTCAGTGTTTCGGAGATACGGTCACACATTTCACATGACCTGTAATTAATTTAACATTAGCAACCCGCCCCGGTTTCTCACGGGTAGCAAGGCATATATTGTTTTTCTCCAACATCTTCAACAATCATCGTCATATTTCAGATATTTTACACAAAACCTTAATGAATTATATACCTAAACCTTCCTCATGAATCACTCCGCCTATTGGTGAAAACCGTATGAAAATTCGTTCGGTATTTATTGAGTTTATCGCGAAAAGACAGACACAGGGAGGGAATTTGTTTTATAATATGTAGTGACTAGTTTACTCCCGCGACTTCACTCCCATAATATTTATTTTTGTAACCCCCTTGAACAGTACTTTTTTTCTGGATATACTTTTTTCTGTGTTCTTTTTGGCCCTTGACCCTTCGCACCCCGTTCTCACTTTCCCATTTATGATACTATATTATATATAGTAAGGTTAACACATTACAAAGTTGAGTAATACTAGCCAAGTCAGTCTAGGATGGGTGACTATTCTTAACACATTGAGACCCCTCCGTGCCTCAAGAGCACGCTAAACCGTCGGTCCCGGAAGCCATACAAACATCTGTGGCGTTCGTTACTGGTAGTTGGAGCCCTAAAAAGTCCGACAACTTGGTCTAACTACAGAACTTCGATATCGCCTGGTACTTGGGTTGTGGAGGTCTGATGGCAGTCGCTTCACGTAAAATATCAAAGTTCGGTCGTATCGTAGTTAGACTGAAAGCCGACCCCAACTTAGTAGGGAAAAGGCGCGGAGGATGATGATTATACATAGTAAGGATTTTTTCAAAGATGTTTATACTTTCTATGTTTATATTGATATATTCTGCATGTCAATACAAATAAATAAAATTGATTGTCTGTTTGTAATGTCAAAATAATAGCTTTATACCTATGCCAAAAAATCAGTTTTTTAAGTTTTTGTCTATCTGTATGTCTGTCTGTTTGTTCCGGCTAATCTCCCGAACTTCCACGGGACTTTCACTGGCAGATAGCTAATGTTATAAGAAATAACTTATGCTACTTTTACTGCTAAGTCGGAATATATTTATGTTTTTAGTAGCTAACATATCATCATCATCATCATCATCAGCCTTTCACTATCCACTGGGACATAGGCCACTGAGCTCGATCGTCAGCCCTCCTCATCCAGTTTTTCCCCGCCGTTTTGCGCAGATCGTCACTCCACCTGGCCGCAGGGCGTTCTACACTACGTTTCCCTTGACGTGGTCTCCACTCCAGAACTCGTCTACCCCAACGGTTATCGGTTCTGCGGGCAATGTTGCCAGCCCATTGCCACTTCAGCTTGCTAATTCTTTGAGCTATGTCGGTTACCTTGGTTCTGTGTCAGATAACTTCGTTACGAATTTTGTCCCTCAGAGACACACCAAGCATAGCTCTCTCCATAGCTCGCTGAGCGACCTTAAGCTTGTGGACCAGCTTCACCGTGAGTGTCCACGTCTCGGCACCGTAAGCTAACATATAGCAGTAAATAAGTCACATGACTTAAGAGAAAACCGCATTCAGCACCACATGGTGCTGAATGCAGTTTTCTCTTAAGTGGCACAGCAATCCATTTCAAACCTTGCTGCCGGCGAACTTTGCGAAAACCGGTAAATACCAACTTAACCAACTTCTTCTTGATCGAAAGGCGACTAAGTTCTACAGTTTATTTGCAACACAAAAATATTAAGAAATGGAGGTTAAAGTAAAAGAGGTGAAAGATTTACTTTTACTTTGACGGTTTCATTGCAATGATATTATGGGTCTCGGGTTCGGTTCCTGTTCAGCATAACTATTTGTAAACACGAAAATGTCTATTTAATTGGTCTGAGCAACTATATCACTACATATTATAAAACAAAGTCCCCCGTCGCGTCTGTCTGTCTGTCTGTTCGCGATATACTGAATGGATTTTCATGCGGTTTTCACTAATAGACAGCGCAATTCATGAGGAAGGTTTAGGTGTATAATTTGTTAAGATTTTGTGTAAATTGACTGAAATATGTTAATAATTGTTGAAGATGTCTTTGTCGATAATATTTGTGTATTTACAACAGAACAGAATATGTTTATCCAAGTTCTACCCACAGTACAAACTATGGTTAGTTATGGGTTCAGAAAGCACTATTATTATGTGAAACAATATTATATTACTTCTTAAAATGTAAAGTTAAGTCTTCAGCCAGAAGTATAATAGCGATGTAGCAATGCGAAACTTACCCACTTTTCGGGGAGCTCACTAACACATAACAAACTTTTGGCTTTTATGAAATTTCAAGATAGTTTAAAGTGCTCAACTTTAAGTATTAGTTTTGAAGTGAAAGAGCTTACTCTCAAATTAAGAGTGATAAAATATAATGGGATTTCCTATTTAAATTTGAAATTGCCGCACTGGAAAAATACTTATCAATTTTGTTTAATTGCAAGGGAGAAATAGAAGGACTATAGAGATAAAGAGAGAAAAGAGAAATAGAAATAGTGTGGGAGCTGCACTGGTACTGTCACGTAGGCTATGCTTGTTTGATATCGTAAAAGCATGAAAATATTATTCTGGCTATTTTTTTAAGGTACCTCAAAAGGTAAAACGGAACCTTTATAGGATTACTTCGTTGTCCATCTGTCTGTCTGTCTAGATATACAGACAGACAGACGGACAACGAATTCAGATGTCAAGACTCTTTTTTGACCAATTTGACGACATATTATTATATCGATTTATAGGAAATTATTTTTAAAACAGCAAAGTTAAATTTGTCTTTCAATCCGACTTGTAACGTATATCGATGTATAAGGGAAATATTTTCAGAAACGGGTAAAACTTCGACAATCAAGAATCGAGAAGAATCAAGAAAGTTGGACGAAATATTTACATACATACAAGTTAGTAGGGAACCGTTTTTTTTTTTAAATATATTATCAACCAAGAACGAACTGTCTTATAGTAAGGGGTACAGGTGACTATATATTATATTATACGATTATAACCAACACCACCGATGTATTTTTAGAACAGAAGAAAATAGGAGAGAAACACGAGAAACATTATTATGTTGAAAATGCGGTCTTTTGTTATAACAAACTAGCAGCGCCCCGCGGTTTCACCCGCGTAAGTCCCAATCCCGTGGGAATATCGGGATAATAAGTAGCTTATATGTCAATCTAGGTCTCCAGCTATCTACATACAAAGTTTCATCGCAATCGGTTTCGCAATCGCAATCAAATCGCAAAAGAGTAACAAACATCCATCCATCCATCCATCCAAACTTTCACATTTATAATATTAGTGGGATAGTGGGATACTATAAAATTTTTATTCGTTAACATTGGCCAGATGATATTATTGGCCTCGCCAATCACAGGACGGACATACAGGTACGCGCTACTGCAATCTCAGACTCAATTTCTCTATTCCATCCCTATCTGATTTCCTTAAACTAATTTACCTTCTTCCTTTGTCCCGTTTGAAAACGATTACATTCCCAAGGGGGGTGAACGTCAAGCAATCGGCCGGCCATAAAAGAAACCAGCCACACACACAGTTACACATTGCGCCAACCAAAATGAAATTGGGAGAAGTACAAGAAGATGACTTTCATACAGCTTTTATACTTACTGTTGTACTTTAGTGTAATACATATTATTATGGACATAATTTATTTCCAATACAATCTCAGTCTGCTTTCTCGCAAAACATGTGCATCTTCCCAACAACGTTCGCGTAAAATAAATTTTTTACCCCGTAATTATCCTTTCGTTATGAGTTGACTGGCCTGTTGGTCTAGTGGTTAGTGACCCTGACTGCTAAGCCAGAGGTCGTGGGTTCGATTCACACCCAGGACAAATAATTGTGTGATGAGCACGATAATTTGTTCTGTGTCTGGGTGTAATTTATCTATAATATGTATGTATTTAGAAATATATAAGTATGTTTATCAGCAGTCAGGTTACCATAGCACAGGCTCTGCCTAGTTTGGGATCAGACGGCCGTGTGTCAGATGTGTGGAGTTATTATTATTCTCTTTATTCATTTTTTATCATATAAATTACATTTTTAAATATGTACATAAAAAATATATATTTAAAAATATACAAAATAGTAGACCACCGACATCGGATACAGGGACCAAGATACCGGTGGTTAGGGCTCCAAAGACAGGAACCTCCTCACTATACGGGCCGTGTCGAGAAGAACTGCCTTCTGCATCAGTCCCTTGATCCAACCGTCTAACGCGAGCCTCTGAAGGTGTTGATCGAGGCTCTTGGCTATTAATCCATGAGCAGATATGACAATCGGAACAATGATCGCCGATTCCACATTCCACATATCGACAATCTCGTGAGACAAATCCAAATATTTGATTTGTTTATCTTTTTCAACTTTCACGAGATTCTCGTCATGAGGAACAGCGATATCGATGATCATTGCACGGCGCTCTAATCGATCTATCACCACTATATCAGGTTTATTCGCAACAATAGTTCTGTCAGTGATGATAGATCGATCCCAATACAATGTGGCTCGACCATTTTCAAGAACTGGGTCGGGCACATACCTGTAATATGGCACCTCTGAATTCACAAGGTTGTATTTAAGGGCTAGCTGTTGATGTACAATCCTGGCCACTTGGTTGTGTCTGTGCAAATATTCACCATTGGCAAGACAAGAACAACCAGAAATAATATGCCTGATAGATTCACCGGGGCGGTGGCACGCCCGACAGATGTCAACCGTACCATCTTTCAGGATATATTTCCGATAGTTATTTGTCATAACAACTTCGTCCATAATTGCAAAGACAAAACCTTCGGTTTCTCCGAAGAGATCACCGAACCGTAGCCAAGATGTGGACGCTTTTAAGTCTATATCAGGCCCATTTAGGGCCCGATAAAAACGACCATGAAGTGCTCTGCCCTTCCATACCTCCATGCGCTCATTAATACTAAGAACTACAAGTTTGCGCCAGTTCTCTTTAGCCAGAGCGAGCGGAGTGAGTCCGTTGTCCACTGCAACCACACCCACATCAGTATGAAGAAAATATTCTCTAAGGTTGTATATCTCACGATTGTGTAAGGTCTTAATGTTTAAAAGTCCACGACCCCCAAACTTTCGTGGGATATACAACCTCATTACCGATGAACGTGGGTGGTGCATTCGAAATGCAGTAAGCAGTGAACGGACTCTCCTGTCAAGGGCATCTAGTTCCGTCTGAGTCCATCTAAGTATACCAAAGGAATACATCAGAACCGGCATGACCCAACCGTTGCAGGCACGTATTTTGTTACCCCCTGATAAAAGACTTTTTAGCACTTTTTTCAGGCGGCCAAAAAAGCGCTTCTGCAGCGCTTGTTTCATAGTAGGTTCAGGTATTCCCAATGACTGTGATATACCTAGATACTTGTAGGTTTCGGTGGCAGACAGAGATCTGAGTTTTGTTGAATCGGAAAGTTCGACTCCTTCAGATTCCACTATCACACCTTTCTTTACATGCATGACTGCACACTTGTCCACACCAAATTCCATCCTGATAGAGTTACTAAAGTTTTCAGTTACCTTCAGTAACGCTATCAATTGCAAATTAGTGGGGGCTAGTAGTTTCAAATCATCCATATATAGAAGGTGAGATATAACTAGATCACCTTTCTGCAACCTATAGCCTAGCCCTGAACCCTCTAACAAAGTACTGAGAGGGTTCAAAGCCAGGCAGAACCACAAGGGACTCAGACTATCACCTTGAAATATGCCCCGCTCAATCTTTATTGGTACATTGCTTGCCTCAATCTGCCGACATCCTGGATAGCGAAGTACCGTCCTCCATTGCCTCATACATGACTTCAAGAAAGTGCAAGGAGTTGTATCAATTTTATACAACTCTAGCACCTTCAAAAGCCACGTATGTGGAACCGAGTCATAGGCCTTCTTATAGTCTATCCAACATGTCGACAGATTCTTACGGTTACGACGTACCTGTTGGCTAATGGCCATATCCATGATAAGGAGCTCTTTAGTACCACGGGTCCCACTTCTACATCCATTCTGAGAAATAGAAATGATCGAATTTTTATTTAAATGTAAAGTTATTTTGAGTCTCAGAATGGAAGTTAGAAGCTTATACACGGTTGGTAGGCATGTGATAGGTCTATAATTTTTGGGATCCGTGGCATTACCGGATTTGTAGAGTAAGGGTAATGCCAGTGGTCATAAAATGGGGTAATAACCCTGAATCTAAAGCTGATTGGAATTGAGATGCCAAACGAACTTGTGAGCTTCGGAACCACTTAAGCCAAAAGTTGTGCAGTCCGTCTGGTCCAGCTGATTTCCAATTTGGTAATGAACGGACTGCACTACTTACGTCTTCTGTGGTTATGGCAATAGGTTCCATTTTTGTATACGCTCACATGACCGCTTAACATCTCGTATCCAATCACCTTCTGTATGAGTGACAGGCACCGACCAGATGTTACGCCAAAATGTATTTGTAACATCTTCATCACTCATACATGGATCAGCTTGTTCCCATTTTCGGTACACCCACCTCTCATTTCTTTGGAATATACGATTCTGATTATACCTATCAATTCGTTTTTTGTAACGTCGTATCCTTTTTGCCCACGCATAAACTTTTTGCTTTAGAAAGTCTATGCGCTCTGTGACACATGACATGTATTGTTGAGGACTGATGTCAGTCCCCAAAAATGCCTGTTTCACAAAGCGCATCACTTTTGGCCGCGTATTGCCCAATCGAAAGTTAATTAGCTTACTGATGAGCGTCCTAGTCTCAGCTATACGACGCTCAATTCTACACTGCCAGGCTGGCACAGTAGACTTGGGTCGAGTAGTAGTGGTATTTACGAAAAAATTAACTCCCGCTACTCGACATACTGCGACAGCCGCGCAGTAGAGAATAGAGTGTGTATCACTAAGATCTTCGCTATTGTCTAAATAGTCAGACAATAGCGAATCCAGGGCACACACCAGCGCTATATTTATTTTATGCATAGGCAAACGGGATAAACGTGGTCTAATTTGATAATTTACAGACCTGTATTCCAGAATCGCATCCTCCAAAGCTCTCCTTAGTCTCTCATTGTATTGGGTACTCACGGATATAGCCTCACTCTCCACAACTTCATCAAGAGGTAGTGACTGTGGCATCTCGTTAGTCACCAAACTCACAGTTTGCGATGAAGAAGGGACAATAAAGCTATCCCGTACGTCAGAGCGTATCCTGTCAAGTACGGTATTATTCAGCAGGTGGCAGCGCTGTATAGCCCGTACCTGATCCGACAGTCGTTGTGCTGATACGTTGACGGCTGGTTCAAGCTCCTGAAACAGAGACACCAAACGAACACGTGATGACGTTTTCATTAATTGAATTAGTCCATTTCATGCGGCGCACATCACCACCGGCAGCGGGGGCCCTATTCGAGGTCAGTGGTCCTCGGGGTTCCAAGCAGGTCGGTGGCCGGGTTCTCCCCTGCCGACGCACAGGTGTTGGCGACGTCGGCGGGGAAAAATACTCGTCGCTAGAGCTTGAGCTCGACGCCTCATTGCTTGCCGCTGTCTTCGAAGGGTGTAGTGGCGGCTGTGAGGCGGAGCTGTGCGACGAGTCCGGGGTTATCCGTTGTGCATTTCTGTTTCTGGCTTGATTTCTTGTTAGCATTTCTATTGTGTTCCATGGTATTGTATTTTATGACATCTGTCAATCTCTTCTAAAATTTTTGGTTTATATTTTTTCATATTGTTGCTGTATTGCATATTGTTTTTCTTATATTTCTTAGTAAAAATCTGTTTCCAAAACATATATTTTATGTATTTATTCCGATTTTGATGGTTTATTTGAAATTAAAAATATATAATATGTTTTGTAAGAAAATGTGACGCTAACAGGTAAGTGTTGCCAGTTATTATTATTATTATTATTATTATATAATTACCCTCTTCTGTTGTCGCCACATTAAAAACTCTTATTTATTTTATTTATATATTAAAATAGGGAAATTTATTAAAAATAAGTTAATAGACATTATTTTGACTGGTTATACCGGTAACGCAATACTATTGGTCGATTGATAAATATTAACGAATAGTGGGATTATAAAAGGGTAAAAATAAGATGAGAACTTCACTTGAGTGCGAACAGAGGTACGAACAACTTGGCAGTTACTGTTAGTTAGTGATTTTCATAGTTTATATCAGTGGTTTCGAGAATGTTTCTTACACCTCTGTCCATTTCTGTTCCCCTGGTAACAAGGATGCAGAATTTTGTAATAATTGTAACAAACCCACTTTAGCATTTAAATTTTGAGTTAGGATAATACTGTAACAAGTGACAAGGAAATCTTTCACGGCATTTGTAGACGATCTACCTACTTCAAAAGGTTTGATACGTAGTACACAGTAATAACGAACTTGACGACATGTACGCCTACGTAAGAGGCAAAAGGGGTCGGAAGGACATACTTAACTCGGTAACTAACGTCGTTGATAAGAAAGGGATAAGATATTAAATTGTGATGAACTTTAGTATATCGCTTAAGATGTATTTTTTTAATTTAACAAGAGTGGCGACTGCCAGCAAAACCATACTTCAACATCATCTAGCGAAGACGAGCTAAACTACATAGTAACTACTAATCCTGCATCGCGCAATGAAAGTATATACAATACTTCATAAGATCAGCTATAAGGCCGCGATCCGCCAGTCATGATCAATTAGCCTTGTCGGAGGAACCTCCCTTAGTATTGTAAGGACACGACAACCGTTCCTCCACAACAAGGTAACGGGAAAGTTCACATTACAGACAACCTAATGGTAAGGGTGATGGCTACCGATGCCTAAAATATTGGAAACTAGCCGTTTCTGCGGTATCCTATGTTCTTTTATGTACCACTGACAAAGTGTTTCTAAAATTTCACAATCAGTTGAGTAGTTGAGACTTGAAAGCATAACACACAAACGACCTTCTAAAAAGTTAGGATACTGCAATCTTCAGTTGGAGAGAGTAGATGTTTAACATCTGCTAGGCCAGGGATGCACAGACTTATTAAGACTAGGGGCCACTCGGGCAAATTATGAACTGATGGCGGGCCGCCAGAAGTATAGGTAATTAAAGACAATAAAGAATTGATAATAATGTATTAAAATTGAAAAAGAATTTATTAATTTGAAACGTGGCACTGCATAGTGCTTACAATCTTTTTTATATTTGGCTCAAATTGACTTGTAGCAACACGTAAAACCTTCCATGCTTCCGTACTTTCATTTGCAAGGCGGTTTCGATTTTTTGTTTTATTATTATTTAGTATCGAAAAGGTTTGTTCACATATATAGGTAGAACCAAATAACCTGGCACATTTCAGAGCGTTTATGCGCAACTCTTTGTACGTATTTTTATCAATGCAGCGGTAAAAGTTCAGCAAGTCTCCTTCGTTGAATTTGTTGCGTAAATCTTAGTCGTTTTGAATGTCGATAATTTGTAACTGCATTGACTCTGGCGCATTTTCAACTAAAATCGTGAAAGGATTGCTGAATATGTCCAACAGAGGTTTCACTTTTTTAAACTACGAAAATCTGTCTTGAAAAGATTGAATCAAAATATCTAGCTTTTCTACATAACTGAAATTAATCGCAGTTTTGTTGAATTTTTAGCCATTTTCTTATAATTCGGAAAATGATTGTAATTTCCAGAATTCAATTGCGATCTGAAAAGTGTCAGCTTGCATTGAAAGGATGATACATGAGCTCAAACCTGGGATATCAGTCGATTTTTGCCTTGAAGCCGTGTGTTCAAGACATTCAAATGATTTGTAATGTCAACTAAAAAAGCCAAATCACACAACCAATCATGCCCGATTGGTTGTGTGATTTGGCTTTTGCGTGTGCCCATCAGGGACATCCCTTTGCTTTTCCGCCAGAAATATTCCAATTTCTTCTATTAAATTTAGAAATCGTTCCAGTGTCAATCCACGACTTGGCCACCTTACTTCTGTATAATACAGTAAATCTCCATATTCGCTTTCGATGTCATCAAGGAATTGTTTGAATTGCCTGTGATTGAGTCATCGTGATTTTATGAAATTTACAGTCGAAACTACCACTTCATGACATTTTGAAATTAATTTTTTTAGAACAGAGGGCTTCTTGGTGTATAATGCAGTGAAACTGCATGAGAACCTCAGCGTTTATGTTTTTTTCTTGTAGATGCTTTTTCAGCAAAGTAACTAGCCCAGAATTGACACCAATCATCGAAGGAGCACCGTCAGTCGCAACTCCAGATAATTTTGATAAGTCCAAATCAGTTTTTGAACACTCTTCCAAAAGTACATTGAGTATATCAACTGCTCTGGTTTGACCTTTCAATGAACACATTCCTAATAACTCTTCTAAGACTTCAAAAACTTCTTGTATGAATATGAGAAGTTGAGCTGTGGAACTAATATCAGTGGATTCGTCGAGTGCTAATGAAAAAAATTCGATGATCTTAGTTTTTTCATTTAATTGTTCCGCAATATTACCCGACAAAGACATAAAAATATACGAAGCTGTAATTGTTTTATTACCAAATAATATAATATACTTCTAGAAAAATATTTGTTCGTATAACATTGGAAACATAGCAGATTCTATGTTATCTAGGAATGGGAAAATCGTAACTGGAAGAAACTCTTACAAGTTACAATAAACATTATTGTCTTGTTGACATCAGTTATATTACGGGCATAAAATAAACGAAAGCTCTTCTACGGACTGTTTGATGTATCGTTTTACACGATACATCAAACAGTGCTGTAATAAATACTATGTATATTTTAGTAAACATTGGTAATGATACTTGTGTACTGTATCCAACATTCTAGTACTAGTATAGATCTAGTCTAAAACTGAACTTAATAGTTCCATAATGCCTTGCAAGTGAGAGTGTTTCGATAGAACCTCTGACTAGAATGTGCAGATAGCATCTGTTCACTGCAAGATATACGTATTCATGTCGCCCTATACAAATTCTGAAGTACTATAGCAGAACAACAGCCTAATCTTAATATAATTATGTTGACGGGAATTAACACGATCATTTATTTAAAATGTATTACAAACTTTAATTTTAGATAAAAATTGCATTTACTTTTAACTTACCTTTAACTGTAAGTTGAAGCTTTTCTCCTGCTTTTATTTGTATTATATAAGTATCTACACATTTTTTGTTTTTAAATTTATTTTTAGATTTCATTCATGATTGTTTTATACAATACATGTGTAAATTCATATTATTCACCCATCATGTGTAAATGCTGTATGCACCTGTAATGGGAATGCTTACCAGACATTCTTATTATTATTCCTTGTATGAAGAATTTAATGTATGTGTTATCTCCCTCCTAAACAGAGGTAGGATGCTCCGACCAGTCGAAGCGATCATGCCTGGTGGCCCAACGGTTGTTGTTGGGAAGTTGTATATATACTAATCGGTGCGATAACTTTCATTGCGCGATGCAGAATTAGCAGTTAGTACTACGTAGTTCAGCTCGTCTTAGCTAGATGATGTTGAAATATGTTTTTGCTGTATGTGGAAGTCACCACATATGTATACTGTTGGTATACAATAATAAATAAATAAACACTTTCTCTTTTAAGGATTAACAATATTATTAATGGCGATAGCTTTTGCCTTAATTGGCCCTAAACCGGCACCTATTCACCATCAATTTGACAAGCAGTCCTCTATGCAGAGGCTGTCTTAACGCGGAAGAAACGGCCACCCACGTTGTCCTGAAGTGCGAGGGAGTGGCCACACAACGGGCAAGTATCTTCGCGGGAGCGAGGTCGCTCCTAGAAGCCTGTAAACGCCCCAGGAAGCTTCTGTGCTTCTGGAAGGAGCTAGGCTGGCTCAACTAGTCAGCTTATCTGAACGCATAATGGACCGCCTATGAGTCTAGATGCGGAAACAGAGCCCTATACCAATACCAATATTAAAATGACGATAGCTCTAAATAAGTTTTGGCAATTGTTACTGCTGATAGTACTTATCACCTAGCATTATCTGATCATTGGGTTTAGATTATATTATTAGATAACATATCAGGACTATATCAATCCAATCCAATTCTATGCTCTATGAAAGTTTATTCTATATACTGATATTTACATTTGAGCACTTTGTCGCGATGTACTCGTAGTACCAGATTTTTCACACAGTAGAAATTTTTACCTTTTTTGATACTATTTTCAGATTTTTATCTGCGTGAACGCGTGACAGCTCAGCCGTTATAATTTATCCATAAGCTAAAACAAAAGTTATTCAAACGATAAATAGCTGGCCGTATGTCATGATTACCTTCATACTTTTATCTCCTACCATTTTGTTCTATAAATCTTAACTATTATAATAATATAGATGCAAATGTGTGTTTGTTTGTTTGTAACGCTTCGTGAAATTTTGCATACACGTCGTCACAGGGACAAATGATACCTTTCATCCATTATTACGAGCGAAGCTGAAGGAAAAACTAGTATTACATCATGATTTTTTAAGTGTTCTAATTCTATTTCTTTTGAGTAAAAATCACTTCAAAATAATAATAATAATAATTGATTGTTTCTCTCACACAGTACAGCAATACATTAGGCATTACAAAACAAACTTACTTCAGACACATTGTTATGCTTCTATTTGAGAGACTAGATCTGTACTAGCACAGGCCTGTATGACAGATTACCAGCCTCTCCCAGCTCTGAATTTGTGCTAGAGGTCAGGTAAGTGTTATTGTTGAAAGTATAAATTGTAACATATATTGTAATACACTCGAAAGCAATGAATCCGGGCCCCATAAAGATACCTGACCAAGTATCGATCTTCTACACAATTTATTTTACTAAACTAGTATTCTTAGTTTCCGGAATTTTCAGGTATGTTTATGTGACCCAGATTCGTATCTTTATGTAACCTGAATTATTGCTCTCAAGTGTATTTATTAGTCAAATTATACCCGTGTCACAGCTCTGTATCGCGGCATAAATCGAGCACATACAGGAAATCTAAAAAGCGATTCACAAAGGAGTTTACTACAGAGATGATTTATTGTTTTTACCAACAGAAGCTGCTCTAGCGTGTAATTTTGCTACTACAACAGAGGTTGTTTTAGTACTGCACTGGATCTATATACGGATAACATGTACTAATGAAATCAGGATTATTTACATTTTCATATATTGTAAATGTCTTGGGTTTCTTGATTATTTGTCTAGGAGAGTTTTTTACTTTTACTCTTCAGACCTGGTTTTAATAAGTAACTTTCTCGCCTACAACTACAGTGGTACCCTCTTGCTCAATGATAGGCCACGGGCTGTGTCTCCCACTATCATTTAATTGGCGCTTATGTGGAATGTAACAAAATAGTTGTAGAAGAGTCTCCATGAATTGCCTTAGACTATGGTCTATAAGACAGACCCTCCCGTTACTGAAATAGGTGAGCAAATTTCATTAACGGGAGGGAGGCAAGGGACTCTTTCAGAAGTATTTTTAAAGGGGTTTTACGCTTCGGATCTCTGAAGAACTCGTCTCCTCGAATTGAGAGGTGTACCAAACCGTATCAACGACTCCAAAAGAATTCAGGCACAGAAAACGCCTCTTCGCCATGTCTCCACTGCACATCGTTTTGACTACGCCTTTGGTTATGACATGTAGATCAGTGAACAAAGATGATCACCAGGAGAAAACTCATTTAGAGAGGTAGGTGACCGTTCTAGTTTTAAGAGGTGTAGGTGATGTTGTTATAGCAGTATTAATTTGACAAATACGTTCCACTTTTGCATATTTTGAATGTTAAACTAACTTTAGTTATATAACTTCAAGCGAACTAAATAAAATAAATTTATTAGAATTGAATTTCTACCTTTTACATTCTAAACTGTAACAACCACCAGTTTCACTAATTGCCAAAATTGTTATTACTGACATTTAAAGTTGAAACAAACCTCGCTCCGACCAATAATTGCCCTAAAACTTAATGTTAAAAACAATATGTTATTAGTATTTTGTTATAATTGTGAGAAGAACATTATCGTGAATATAATCATCTACTAATGAACGTTGGTATGAATTGACTTATATTCGTAATATCAGAAGGATTATTTGTTTAACATATGTTATTTGATATACAGAAACCTTTAGAAATAAATATAGTATTTGTTGATTTTTCTTGAAATTAAGCAACGTTGACGTTTAAATACCTAATGTAATTAAGAGCTGTGAATTGTAGTAGGCCATTCTAAGTAAATCCAGACAAGACACGGCATATTCCATAACTAGACAACTTAACATCATGCTTAACTATAGACGTAAGGTCACAAACAGTTGAGTAAGCAACCTCAAGCGATGTCTGCAAATTTAAACCCCAAAACAAAATTACATTATTATCATAATCCCTTTTCCCCGCCATACCCTTTCTTTAATATACGAACATCAAGTACTACATATAGGTACGTACGAATCAATAACCTCTTCCACGGGATAATTTTTCATAAACCACAATAGACAATAGGCTGAGTACACATCAATCACTGTTCTCCCCGGTCCCCACGAAGCCCCTTATCCATTGTCAATGACACAACGCTTTAGATGGAAGGATGCGTTTTATCAATTGGTTTTGTTCGAAGTTATTGGATAAGGAGTAAAAAAGTGAGTCTCTTTTGTAATTATCGACTGTTCTGTCAACTGTCTGTTGTCACTGATTGAATCGATATAAAAGTAGGTTTTAAACTCAACCAAAACTTTCTAACTCCCGTCTAGCTGCAGAAAACACAGTGGGTCACTGGGCTCAGTGGATATGTCGCAGCCAACTAGCTTAATTAGCCGTTCAATTAACAGCCAAGTCTTTTTACTATACGACTTTTTACTATATGATATTCAGCCATTTAATCAAACAGCTAGGCAAATTAATTGGATCGAATTGAATCAAAGAGCTAGGCATTGACTCGGCAAGTACTTCGTTTGTCATAGGATTCGGTTCTGACACAGCATCAGGCTTGGTCATAGCTCTAACCTAACCTAAACCTAGCCATTTCTGTTAAATTGACCTACCCTACTAATGTTAAATCGTCTCCAACTTAATATTTTATTAGACAAATAAACAATATGCCTTATAACTTTATTTTCTAATGTCAGATATTTCATCTTTTTTTGTTTTTGTCACATAGTCACAATATTGTATGAACGGCCTAAGCATCAGCCAGCCAATTCATTAAATAGTGTAATAAACGCTACGGCTGAATATCATTCAGGCCGTGACGGCGCCGTATAGTAAAGAGGCTAGGCTGTTAATTGAACGGCTAATTAAGCTAGTTGGCTGCGACAGATAAAATACGTTTGTCAATTATGTCTACAAGCACGACGTCAAATAGCATCCTTAAAAGCACCAGTCACATTTAGAATTAAAGAAACTTTTACATGTACAGATTCAAATCGCATAATATGTAGCTTACGCAGGCTGAAGCTATGCAGTGTCAATTTTCAAGATCATTTGCATATAATTTAGTGCATAATTTAGTGTGTTGTGTATAATTTAGTAATAGTCTGCATACGCTAGCAGTTTGGGTTAACCCAAACTGCTAGCGTATGCAGACTATTATATATACTATATATAAATATATCTGCTTGTAGTTGTCGTCAAAACCAAAAAGCGTTCGTAATCATTATTGGTTCGAGTTTCTATAAGTACTGGTTACAGCTAATTTACTTAGTTATTTAAAATATTACTTTCTTAAGGCGTGAACTTATGATGACTAAAGATTTCGTAGGATCTCCTACTAAATACATAATAAACTTAATTGCTTGTGCTTCCCTCATGGTTTTGATCATTCAATACTATTTAAATGGCTGAATCTCTCAAATTAATATAAAACCGATCCAAATAATACAAAATAAAATAATAAAAGTACCATTGTGACTACTTAACACCAACAAATACTATATTTCAAGTAACCAAGCTTATGAATATATACTCTGTATATACAACACATGCATACTTATTTACAAAATTATTCACAAACACATCACATTCACACATCACTTTCACAGTAAAAGGAACGACACAAAAATATTCATCTCGTCGCGCAAATCACCTAGTATTACCATCAATAAGAACTAACTACAGTAAAAACTCTTTGACAATTGTGGGCAAGCTGTGCAGCTATACAATGTATTTCCAGCAGACGTAAAAGAAGCGACCTCACTGAATATATATATAAGAAAAAGCTTTAAAGTCGTATTTTAAGTAGTCTAAAATAAAAAAATTAAAATCGCTTGTAATCCATAACTTGGGCCACACGATTTTGAACGTAGCGAGCTCGCATCTCACGGTACGTCGTTTTATATTTTATTTTTTAGTACCCACCTATATCGGGTTAATAGGTTTAAAAAAATATTTAATGTTCTCGTGTAAGTGACATTTTGCCGTATTGAGAAATAAAGATCTTTAAACCGAACCTTAAGAGCAATTTAGTCTCCTTTTGTTTTCTATGTTCCGCTTTACACCGCCGGCAGGGCATAGCTGATAGCGTGTAGAGTCGTGATACTTATATTTATAAATAACAATAACATAGCTATTTTTATAAAAATGTGAACCTAATGTAAATTTGAACAAAAACAAAAAAACTGACAGGTAAATTCATAAAACCAAAAATAACGCTCAAAAAAAGACAATTGCTCTTAAAAGCCACCCGGTAACAAACAAGCCTATTAACTATTAAGTAAATATAAACAACTTTTACGTAAGAAAAAGCTCAAAGACTCGAGGTTTGGCAGTTCACGGCAAAAGCTTCTAATTTTTAAAAGACGTCTTTCTTGGAAAAATCTCACCAGTCCATACAATATTGATTAAATTCAATCGCTTGTGTTTTCTTTGCCCCTTTGTATCCTTTGATTTTTTGTTTGTTTTTAAATATATTTTCCAACAGAACAACGTTTCCAAATGGATAACAAAACACAATTGTTTTGTTCTTTGTTGTAAGATAATTTTGTTACTACAAAGAGGATGAAGTTTTGAATTTTCACGATGATATTTTTTTTATACCTATAAGAATGATAAAATAATTATGTATTTTGATAAACTCATTGAATTAGCAAATTGAGTCAATATTTAAAAATGTTTTGTTATTATTTAGGGTGAATGGTCACGAATCACTCGCCTGTATTTTTTTTAAATTAATTATGCGAGCAACGACCTGCTGTCAAGGAGTGGTCTTACTTTGATAAGCACTGGTCTGCTACCATCGCCAAAAGGCCATAGTACAACAAGTTATGGGCAAACATACCACACCACAAAACGTCATTCAAATAATGCTGGTGTATTGAAGTATCAAATATTGTTCGTACTGATGCTTATCAGTCATCCCCATGGCAGAACTCGCCAGAAAAATTTGCCAAGTGCGAGTCGGACTCACGCATGAAGTGTTCCGCACCATCGTACCAGATTTAATACTGAAGAGTAAAAAAAAACACGTTTCTAGTAGAGGAGTCCCCTTTAACTTTTAATTTATTTTTATTATCTGTTGTTTTAGCGGCAACAGATATACACATTCTGTGAAAATTTCAACTGTGTATCTATTACGGATCATGGGATACAGCCCGCTGACAGACGGCTAGCGGAGGCTTAGTAATAGGGTCCCGTGAGTAACCATTCGGCTACAAAACCCTCAAACGATAAGATCACCACTACGCGAGTGGTGCGATTAACTTAGATACTCATTGGTGAGCATAAATAGGGTATCCTCTTTTTATCATTGGGCGTGTTTGGATAGATAGATTCTGGGGTAGATTGGATGCGGATGACGGAGGACCGGGTGCAGTAGCACACATTGGCTGATTGTTTTCTTTCTTCTTTATAAGTTTACTAGCAACGTGATTGATTTATTGTGTCGTGAGATTGTACGCCCTGTTTATTTGTTATTAATTATATTTATTTGTGGGAGAACCATGCTTTGGCACGTATGGGCCGGCTCGAGGAGAGTGATACCACGGCTTCACAGAAAACCAGTGTGAAGCAATGCTTATGTTGTGTTTCACCGAGTGATTGACTGAGTGGGTATTTAATTATACTATTATTCCGGCCCATGAAGTCGTGTGAAAAATTGCGTGGTTCCTTTTTTTACTTATTTGCACCAAGATTTTGTTTATACGTATTGTATACGTAATAATAACAAATGTTTCCGGCTTATAACTTGGTATACATATTGTACATATATTATTAATTTAAAGATTCCCAACATACCTATATCGCTAATCGTAAGTGCCAACACTTACAACACTAGCTAATATTCTCACTAGGGCTTTGCAAATCCATTATAATAGAACTCATGCGACGATGATGATTATAATTTGACGGATCTGCTGGTCTAGTGGGTAATGATCCTGATTGCTGAGCCAGAGGTCGTGGGTTCGATACCCACCTAGGACAAATAATCTGTGTCTGAGTGTAATTTATCTACATGTAGTAATATATATTATAAGTATGTTTATTGGCAGTCTGGTTATCATAGTACAGGCTCTGCCTATTTTGGGATCAGATGGCAGTGTGTGATGTGTCCCAAGTTATTATCAATATTTCTAACATGCTATCTTTTGCCTGCAACTTCGTCCGCGATGACTTTACCTTCATAGATTAAGGTTAAGGATACTTTTCATAAGACACGTCTATACGAAATTTCAAGCAGATACGACCTGTACATAGTTTTTTTAAACTTGTAGAACCTAACATATTTCCGGGATAAAAGTATCCGATGTGTTAATCCAGGTGATAAACTCTCTGTGCGCCAAATTTTATCCAAATCCATTGAGCCGTTATATATAAAAAAATACGCACGATTTATAATGTTTAACTTTAAACATTCCAAACATTCCACCTGCTTACGTATAAGAAACGGAGGTAAAATTACCCGGAATTTCAAACCGTCATTACTAGTAAACGGTTAGTTTTTGTTCAGCAATTCTTCTTTAAAACTGCATGCTAGAGTCGCGCCCTTTAATTATAATAATAATAATTAATTAGTCGTTATTTCCAAGAACACGGTCAAAATACATAAGTGTTGGTATAAATAGGTTGGTACAGCATACAATTTTTCAGAGAGGTTGTCATCCTCGCAGTCCAGGCGGCTAAGCCAAGACTCTCGCCCCCGATCGGAGTCGTGAGACATAACCACGACACTCCTTTCGGGATTACGATGTGCCGACGGTGGCAGGAAGACCAATTCAACCATTGCCTGCACGGTGGCAGTGTTAGTGCACGTCAAGCCCGTTCCTCGTTCCTCCACTTTAAACAGCGGAGCAACTTTGGGTGATCCAGGGTAGGGTCCCACCGGGTATCCCGCTTGATCTGGAGTCTCCCTCTGGGTCAATTTGGCATGAGTGGCTCTATCGGCATAGCCCCAGAGATCACTGACCTGCGCAAGCCCCCTCACGACGGTAACGTATTTTATATATTAATGTTGAATATTTGTAACAGACTTAGTTACACTTTACGTTACTTACATATTTAGTTTAGTAGATACGATTTCAGTAAGTATTCCATTGTCGGATACAGCCTATATATTATTATTATTGTGTTAAGTGCCTAGTGCTACCCCGACCATTTCTGGTCTTATGTAGCTCACTTTTGCTTTACAGTTCACTGCTCAGACTTATGGCTTCGAGAAACCTCCTGTCAGCAGTGATTGTTTGTATTTCCTGCGGTTGCATGATGTGCAACCCTAGGTAAATACTTCGGTGCCGCATTAGTGGGCCACAAGAGCATAAAATGTGCATTTCAGTTTCTTCTGTCTCTTGACAGAATCTGCATGTTGTATTCTCACCCAATTTTAGGTCCGGTGAGGACTCGTGTTACTGCACAGGTTTTGTATCTTTTGAGCTCCAGAAATTCTTTGGATAGTTTATGATCATACAGCCTGTATATGTAATATGTCTGTTTCCATATAAATTTAAATTTCAAGTTAACTCTTTCATAGGATAAAAGTGTGCTCAAACATTTTCTACAGCAATAATTTTTCCAAGCGAGTGGCCATTCATTGAGATCAGAATCAATAAATGTAGGGACATGATGCACTTAGCTCCGGGAGAATATCTCGTTATTAACGGGAGGTTTAACATCAAAAGGAAATAGTACTACTTTAGCTCGTTATTAAGTTAAAATACTAGTTCAGTTAGAGGGCTCGGATTTCTCGGTAATAAATAGCCAGTCTCAATATACTCCCAATTTTATTATTTTCAATTCCATAAATTTCAAGATGGTGGCAATAGGCTTGCCACCTATAACATGAGTTGTACCAAGTTAGCAAAGTGTGGGTGCTTGGTACGCCTTTGCCTAGCTCTTCGGGTATATAGGTGTGTATACATCACTTTTAAGAAACTTTTCTTCTTTTCTTTTCTTTCTTGCGTTCAAGTTAAAGATCAGAATTAAAAATCTTTTTAACAAAAAATTAAACGGACGAAAAGAACTAAAAAGCAAAAAATAAATAAACCTTAAGTCTTAAGTATTGAGCTTATTTACATAAACTATCTAATTTTATATAAACTTATTTTGAGTCAGCGCCAAACAACAAACTGATTAATTATCAAAATTTTGGTATTTATTTATTTATTATGGTATGAAAAATTATGATGATTTCTAAACGCAATACCTGATAAAGTAATGAAAAGCAAACAGAAACACTATTCGTTCCTACAATTTTCGAGGGTTTCTCTAATTTTTTTCAGGATCCCATCATCAGATCCTGACTTCCTTGACATGGGACCACCCTTGAGGTATACCCTATCTAACAAAAAAGAATAATCAAAATCGGTTCATAAATAACGGAGTGAGGGCTGAACAGACATAAAAACAAAAAAAATAAAAAATATTATACGGTCGAATTGAGAACCTCCTTTGTTTTTCGTCGGTAAAAAATATATCTTTTATTCTTGCTTGACGAAATAAAAGTTCGTAGGGAAGAGATGCAGACGAAGTCGTTGACACCAGCTAGTAATTCTCTTTCTCTTTTCCGGCCGGCCGCCTGCCTCACGCCAACCCTCCTTGTAAATGTAACCGTTTTCAGATCTGACGAACGAAGAAGGTACATTGGGGTAACGAAAAGGAATAGAGTGAGGGAGCTAGGGTAAGGGATACCGCAAGTCTTGGATGGGGGACCGGGACTGAAACTGCAGTAGCTCAAAGAGGCCGGGGTCTCGTATCAGCTAGTGATTCTTATGTATAAATTATATTCCCTTACACGAAGGCTCTTATATGTTAATAGTAGGCCTCCAACAATCGCTTAATTTAACTTATTCAAACACGTCGTACTCAAAGTTTGATCACCTGTTAGTGATTTAGCCCGCAGCTCTATTCCTTTTAGTAGATGTGTGATTAGTTTGGGAATTTGATAATATATAGACGCCAAAGACATTCAGTTCAGGTGTCTATAAGGTTGCTTGGAAGCCAGTCGAGACGAGGGGCGTAGTGAAAAAACATGTTTTTATTGGCAATCAGTAAAAAAAAAAGCGGATGCAACCGGAAAGATTTTTTTTTTCATGGTATAGGGGGCAAACGAGCAGACGGGTCACGTGATGGTAAATGACTACCGCCGCCCATGGGCACCTGTAACTCAAGAGTCACAAGTGCGTTGCCGCCCTTTAAGGTGGGAGAAAAAGGGGAAGGGAGGAATAGTGGGAAGAGGGGAGAGGGGAAGGACGGGAATAGGGGAGAGGGAAGGGTTAGGGCCTCCGGTAACCTCACTCCCGCGGTGAAAAGCAATGCAATCATTGCTTCACTGCCGGTTTTCTGTGAGGCCGTGGTATCGAGCGGAGTCGAGCCGGCCCATACGTTAGCAATATTTTGAAGACTGGTATACGGGTAACGCTGTGAGCAAGAAGAAATATAATAGTACTGACTAATACTAATATGACTATATTATCAAAACTTGTGATTACATTTTCATTTATTGCGTCCATGATTCACAAAAACATATTAACGTAGATATTGTTTTTTGCTTGGAATCTACAATTAAGATTTCAAATTAGTAAAGTTTATTAAGACGACTATATAAAAAATAATACATACGTACAGTCCTTTTAATGAAAGTATTTTGAATCTAAAACTGCAAACATAAAAATTAATTCTCCTCACATAATAAATATAATTCTGTATTCCAGAAAAATCAGAATGGATGAAAAATCACTATTGGGCATGGTGTGAATACCATATTATTATCATTTGTGTTAAATATCTATCACGTGAAAATGTAGTGTCGATTTTCGTGAGTTTTGCGTAAATAATACCTAATGTTGTTTTGTGTCGTGTAATGTTTCCCAGTAAATGAGACAAAAGTAAATACATTTCAGTATTATTTATCTATAATATGGGTGTATTTCCAGTAAATGATACAAATAATATGGCGAAAAAGGAAAGTATACCTTTTTGCATTAAACATTTAGGTTCTTTTCAGATTGTGCTTTATGGAGTAAGATTAAAAGTTCTTGTAGACTGTCGTCAGAGACTCACTTATATATCTGAGTTACGTTAGCACAACGTAACACACTTCAATTCACATCATTAAACCACGTGTAATATTACGCCATTAGCGATAAGACTCACTTTGTAATCTGTTTAAATTTTATGAAAATATTTACAATAATATGAATATTAGGTATATCATTTTTATTAAAATTTAAACTTGACAATAAAAAGCTTCCGTAGGCTGTCCTGACTTAACTCGTGCCAGTAATAGTTACGAATTTAAAAATATTAATAACACAACTGCTCTTCCAAAAAACAAATATTACGTGGCATACAGCTGCCATATTGAATTTTTTCATAAAAAAATATAGCCAGTGTCACTCGAGATGATGTAAGGATTCTAAGGATACCCTATACAAAGGCAGTCCGTTCAGGCATTTAGAAGTTATGGTGGAATAAAGAAACTCGTAAACATACATACAGGAACGATGAAAACATACCATTCCTATTAATAATGATCAGTCAATTAATAAAAAAACATAACGCTAATTGTGCCGGTTAACGGTATTGTTTAAAAATATACCCAACTTTCTTCAAAGCTTTTTATCAACAGTAAACAATTATCAATACATATATAGAAATAGTTAGAGACAAACCATTGCGAGGCTTTTTTCTTATCTTTTTGTTTACAGATTTTCTTATTTTTCTGTTTACTTTAGCTACTATTGACAAACATCATTTATTAATTTACCAGTTAAAACTTCATGCACATATTATATAGAGGCGGACTTAATGTCTAAGGCATTATCTGCTAGGTGGTATCATTATGTAGTAGGTACGAAGGTATAATATAACGAGAAGAGGGGGAGAAGAGAAGACATACTGTTATTATTAAAAAATTGTAAAACAGAATTTTCCCTACATTTTAAGGATTTTTTTTTGTGATTAATAGTTAATTTTATGATTTGCATTCAAATTTTAACCTCTGACCACGAATTACAAATTAATAGATGAACTATGTCTTCAGATTCAGATCAGATTTTGATGAACTATTGAACACCGTGTGCTGTTTTGTTCAACTTCAAAGGTAGGACAGTTTTAATCTCAATTTATAGCCCCAATAGTTTTATTATTGCAAATTACTTAGGCACAGCAACGCGGGGCTGGGTAGCTAGTAATTATCTATACACCATATTATAATATTAAGTTTCACTTATGTGTTTAACAAATGCTAAAATCGTTTAATAATGACTACAAAGGCGTAAATTAATTAGTTCAGCTAATTAAAGCGCCCTAGGGAACAAGGGATTTAATTATAACGATTTAATGAAAGCCTTTGAAAAGTGGCGAATAAGTATAATTGAAGTGTCGTGGTAAATGAAAGACATTTGCACTCGGTAACGTCTCGATTTATTGTCCGAATGAATAAGTCCTTAGAAAAGCGCCTAAATGCTTATGAGCATTTTCGAGAGAACCGATCGATTGATGGTGGTATGCTGTGGACGTTAATTTTTCAATTTTTAATAATTTGCAAACTTCAACCAAAGTCCTTGCAATAAATTCTGAACCTCTATCAGTAGCTATAACTTTAGGTATACCGAAACGTAAAATAAAATTTTGTATAAATGATCTTGCCACAGTTACGGCTTCTTTATTTTTTATAGGATATGCCTCAATAAATTTAGTTAGCTCACATTGAATTGTAACAAGGTAACAATTTCCATTCTCGTCTTTATCTAATGGACCTACTAAATCTAAAAATATTTTTTCAAAACTTGACGACGCAGTTGTTGTGATCGTCATCGGCTGTTTTGTGTACCTACTATATTTAGTCTTCTGACATGTGGAACACTTTTTTACAAAATCAAGAACATCTTGATCGATACCTGGCCAGAAGTATCGTCTCTTGATGTTGTTAGTCATTCTGCGGACTCCAGCATGTCCACTGGTAGGTAGTAAATGAAAGTCATTTAATATACATTGTTTTTCACTATCGTTATCTATTCTTTCTATTCCTCTTAGTATGCATACTTTCGGACCGGTCCAATCTTTTAATGTTTGTATTTCACTACACAAACCTTTTATAAACTCTTCATTTTCATTATTTTTAACTATGCATACTTCTTTTACTTTTATTTTATAGCTAAACTTCTCTAACTTAGTCACAAATTCGGCTCGCGAGAAATGTGCCGTAAAGTTGAGGTTTACACATAACAACATTTTACTAGGGATGTAAGCGAGACACTCGTCTTCAGCACTTATCAAGTTATCTTTTCTATATTTTTCCACTTTTTCTTTCTCTAGCAAAATCATCTCCACGACATCACTCGGCTTCCTCAGTAATTCCACGACTCTAGGCTGATCAGACCCTTCGTCGGCGGTTTTACTAATTGGCGGTGATTCATTCTTACTCTTCTCATCCATTATTCTTTTTTGTGCTCTAGTCATGACATTTACTTCTGAAATTTTCTCATTCATACTTTTTAATTCACTAGAAGTCACATTTACTCTAGATAATGCATCCGCGACTACATTATCCTTCCCTTGCACATACACTATTTTAAAGTCGTACTCCTCTAATATTAAACGAAACTTCAACAGTCTGCTAGCGGGATCTTTCATGCTAAACAAATAAATGAGTGGTTTATGATCTGTCATTATAGTAAAATGCCTACCGAATATATACGGCCTAAAGTACTTTATTGCCCAGACTATAGCAGTAAGTTCTTTTTGTATGGTGGGGTAGTTTAATTCTGCCTTATTTAATGGTCTACTAGTGTATGCTACGGGTCTTAGGTCACTGTTACACAAAACTGCACCGATCGCTACACCTGATGCGTCGGTCTGTATTATGAATTCGTTAGCTTCTGAGAAATCTGGGTACTGAAGTATGGGTGGGCTAATTAACTTTTGTTTTAAGGTCTCGAAAGAGTGTTGACATTCGGCTGTCCAATTGAAAACTGTATTCTTTCTGCACAAGTGATTTAAAGGCAATGTTATCTGTGCAAATGATGGTACAAATTTACGATAGTAATTACAGAATGCTACAAATCGTTTCACTTCATCTACATTTTTGGGTACCGGGTAATTTTGTAAAACTATTGTTTTCTTTGGATCTGGTAATACTCCATCAGCAGAAACTAAATGTCCAAGATACAATATTTCCTTTTTTAGAAATTGGCATTTTTCCGGATTTAGTTTTAAATTTACTTTTCTTAACCTTTCGAGTACATCGATCAAATTTTTATTATGAGAATTTAAATTTCGCCCAAAAATAATCAAATCGTCTAGGTAAATAAAACACTTGTCATACGTCAGACCAGACATAGCTATGGACATTACTCTGCTGAAATTACTACAGGAAGTTTTTAGTCCCATTGGAAGACGCTTTAATTGATACTGACCCGAGCTAGTAGAGAAAGCAGTATATTTACGACTTTCAGGGCATAAACTAACTTGATAATAACCTTGATTTAAGTCTAAATGAGTGTAATACATTGAGCCTGAAAGTGAGTCTAAGATGTCGGTGATGTTTGGTAGCGGGAACTTATCGTCGACTATTACATCATTGAGTTTTCTGTAGTCCACTACCAAACGCCACTTTTTACTGCCTTCAGACTTTTTGGGAACAAGTAGTACAGGACTGTTCCACTCGCTGGAGGACTCTTCTATTATGTCGTCTTTCAACATTTGTTTAATTTGTCTATCAATCTCTGGCTTCAATGATTGAGGTAATCTATAAGGTTTAACATATATAGGACTAACGTTTGCTTTTAGTGTTATGGTTTGTTCGTAAACGTTGGTGGTGGCTAGCTTATCTCCTGGTAGAAAAAACACATCTGAATATTTAGTACAAATCGTTTCGAGAGAACTCTTTTCTTCTGAATTAAGATGATTTAATTTCAACAACGTTAGCAGAGTTTCGGCCCTATTAGCATTGGCCTTAGATTTTTCAAAAGAAAAAGTATTATACTCGCTTAAAAATTTTACTTCCGGTTTGAAGTTTTCTAATCTTACTTCTTGATCTCTAATATTTAGTATTCTGATCGGTATCCTACGATTTTTAGGCCTAACTATAGCTCCTGCTATAAAAATATCTTTATCTATCTCTCTCGAGCAAACAACATAATCATCTTCCGCTTCAATATCTAATTCTACGAAATGGGTCGATTCACTTCGGGCCGGTAATACAAGACAATTATTATTAGTAAACGTTAAATCAAGTCTAGGCGAAATAGGTAAATAAAGTAGTTTACCCGCGTGATTAACAACCAACACGTTGGTAGCTAAATCGATATTACAGCCATAAGTAGATAGAAAATCTAAGCCTAAAATACCAGTTGCCTTGAAAGGTAAATTTTGAAAAACGTAAAATTTATGAAAAAACGTGTCATTATTTTCTGTAACAAGTTTCAAGGTTACATATCCCAAAGAGTTGATCTGTCCTCCAATGCCGTTTATAGTAGTGCTATCATAACATATACGCATCGAATCGGGTAATTCATTTTTCCTAATAATAGATATTGACGCACCCGTATCTACTAAAAATGAATATTTTCTGTTATGACAATAAAATGTTACAAATTGACATCGTCCCTTACAAGCCAAAATATAATTATTAAAATCGAAAAAACTGCCTTTTGGTCAAATTTTGTGAACTTTCAGTTTCGTTAGAATTTTGGGAAATGACCTCTTGCGCCGATGCTTGCGCGGGTCGTACTGCTTGCGTTGAAAATACATTATTACGGCTGATATTATTTCCTCGCCTGTTACCACGATGGTAATATCGGCTGTTGTTACTATTCGCCTGTGAGAAATTTCTACCGCGGTAAGAATCCTGAAATGACCTTCCGTAACCACGGCGGTTATAACTATTAAAAGATCCATAATTGCGACCACGTTGACCTTGACCCCTAGGTCCTGAAAAAGGTGTAAACTTACCTCGACCTCTTCTCGAATACTGCATGACGTCTGGCTTAGAGGACGTAGAAGGCGTTGATACATCCTCGTCCTTAGCACCTTGTATGGCGTCCTTGAGATTACTATAGTTGCGAGCGGTCACTATGGTGCTTAGCCTTGAACTTTTCAATCCATCTGAAAATCTCTTAATGGCCATTTTCTCATTTAATGGCTTTAGAATCGCGAACTTTGATGAATCGCCGTCTGCTTGTGAGATGGTTAAATCGGTAAAAAGTTGTTCTAATTCAGAACCGTACTCGTCAATTGACCTAAAACCTTGGTTCAAATTTTGGAGGCGGGACTGAATAGCGGTAAAAGATTTTGTAGTTAATAAATGTTTCCTTAAATCCTGAATTAAACTAGAAACGGTGTCATAGTTATCCGATAAACGGAGCTTAGCGTTCTCAGATAGGCGACCTTTAATTACGAATTTTATTAAAAGCTTTTGTCCTAAATCGTCTAACATATCCGCATACATTTCCACTGCATCAATCAACCGTTTTGTGGTATCCTCCCTACCATCCATAAGGGGAATCAAGTTACACGCCGTTCGAATGTCGAATTCCATTCTTACTACTTTACCTTCACTAACAGGGGAAGTACACAATTTACTTATCTTTAAAAATATACTCTTAATATTATCAAAAATGGTAGATAATTGTGTCACTAATTCGGGTTTTAAATCATGCGATATTTTAGAGTATAATAATTGCGCTTCACTGTATAATTTCTTAGCCTCTTTCAACTTATTTATCGCAATAGAACCCTTAAATCTAGCTTGTCCTTTCTTTATTAAATATTTACTAATGTCCACTAAATCATCATATATTCTGCTAAAATCATCGGCCATAATCTAAAAATAAAACTAAGGAATGTAATGTCATCATTCTAGTCACTAAATATATTCATTACATTTCTTCGAACTGTCTTCTAAACAGAGATAGCAATGCGAAAACATTCCATACACGGCGCAGGGTATCGGGTTCGGCGAGTCACCGTGCACGATTTATGAACTGTTACATATTATTACAATAAAACCTTATACTAATTACTTACTTGTTAATAACTCGAACATATATTTTATCGCACGCTATCGTTATTTTTGAATCATAGGTAAAGTTTACTAAAATCATATGCCTACAGTGGCATCACTTGGCGTTATGTATATCGATTTAAAGTTCTGTAGTATTTATTTTCATGATAGTCCACGTATTAAAATTAAGCGCACTTCATTTTTGTTTCAACCTCATGTTAACACTGTGTAGTCTCTCATGTTGAAGCTACTGACCCAACACAATTTAATTCACGGCAACTTAATTTTAGTCTGTTTTTTTTTTATATTTTACTTGCACGGGATTCCGGGAGCTGCGACATCATCACGGGGAGCGTTCTTGAAATACATTGAGGTCTGCCTGCGACGTATAGACCTGCGGTTCATTTGCCTCTCCATCCACTTGACATGCATCTTCTTGTAACATTTACAGACAGCATAGCCTGCCGCCGCCAGTAGGACGATTGTAATCAGCGTGAGGAGGATATTTGACGTGCTGATGCTGGAGTAGAACTGCTCGGTTGTTGCACTATTTTTCCCGTTACCAGCAGCCGTTTGCGCGATGATCGTCTCTTCTCTCGTTTGAGTAGATTGACACATGATTTGTAATATGGAACCACTTATTTTGGAGTAATGTCCGTTTTTCTAATCAAACTTGCTTTTTTTTTTTTTTTTTTTTATTTGTCCAAATTTTCACTCGCGGTGTGACCTTGAATGGCAGGGTCGCCATGAAGTGTCGTGGTAAATGAAAGACATTTGCACTCGGTAACGTCTCGATTTATTGTCCGATCACATAGACTGAGCGTACACGATCTTAACATAATGCTTACTTAGCTAATCCTGAATAAGGTGTGGTTACACACATACATAATAATACTTACGATACTTGCTTACACATACTACAATAATAACTACCTCAGTTCCTACACATAACAAATAGATTAATTTTTAATTTATTGCTTTTTTCTTTATCTATCTTCTAAAGGCTATAACAATGTATGACATACATTTGAATGATAAAAGTTTTGATGAAGTTAAAGTGAGTGACCAGATATTTATGAAATACAGAGTTCAATGGAATAGTCAAATTAAAAGTATTTTAAAAGAAGCAACCCTACAAAATCTGTACATTGGTTTTAAACCACTTCAAGTGCAAATTACAAAATAAGCATAAAATTTCCTAAACAAACATACTAAGTTTCATAATTAAATTTTAATACTCATTTAGGTAGAGATCGAAGTGGATGTAGAAGAGAGAGAACCTGTTGTCCTGATGATGATATCTTCCTAGACATATCCGACGACGGCAACATCCTTAGCTTATCTTAGACTGCATCCTTTCGTGTTTAGGCCTATTGCCAAATCACAGTAAAGTAATTCACTTGTGTTATATGTGAACATGTACTTACATCTCGACCCAAGACCACTTGGTGTTACGGAGATGGCGTTAAACATCGAGATCTTCAAGACGGACACGCTCAAAGCTTACTACACAGCAGTTCGCCAGACCTACCTCTGAGTGGCAAGCTCCTCCGACGAGTTACTGGGTAAGTCGACAAAATTAAGTGTAGCTTCAAAACATTCCTATAACGCAGATACTGTCCGGGTTTCTGTTGTTGGTGGCAACTTCAATGGTGACAGTATAACATCACAAAGGTTTTGTAACTCGCCTGACCGCGAATGTTCTATTCACTTTACAGGCATTGTTATGTATCTAATAAACGTCAGCTATTAATCAAGCTTGAATTGTTAATATATATCTATACGGATGAAGTCACCCGTTAATTGTGCATTTGAATAAGGAACTTTATTATATAGCTTTAGCCAGCGATTTGCTAAACAGTTAAAGTAAGGCAGGAAACCAGAAAGTACTTCAAATTGCGAGCGATTATAGCATAGTAGCTATTAAGCCTTTCTTAAAGTGTGAAAAACATTCCAAGTACCTACCACTTCACTGATTTCCACTTTACTCTTTTCTATCAGAAGCTTGTTTAGAATTGAGACCTATTTTAACATTAAATATGACCGCAATCAATCAGGCAGTAATCTTCTGTCGTTTTTGGGAATACATTTTTTTAGCGTGGACGTAGTAGTAGTAGTAAAGATGTCCTACGACTGGAAAACCGACAAAAAAAAAAGTTTACATACAACCTGTAGAAGAGTACAATATTAAGAAAGATAAACAACAAATCAGCTTTAGCTGAAATGGAGACACTTTGTTTAGCTCTAAAAACCAGCACTGAACTTCTTCTATGTGGCAGCCTTCTAAGTCCGGTGTGTGCAAAAAGTACTTTGGCACACAGAAAATTGCACGTGCGACCACGACATAAATATAATCTGTTGTGGGGTTTTCGGAGAGTGACGCATATTAAACTTTATTTTTTTGTTGCTACGACGGCTTTTAATTTAAACGTCCTGTTGAAATAGCCATCTGTTACACAATTTATTAATCGATGTTTGAACGAAGAGCACCTAAACAAGAGAGAAGTGTGGACGTTCTTAGATTACTATCGCCACCTAACATTATTTACAAGCTAGAAAATTAACAAACCACATTTGACATGATACATATTCTATTTGCAGCTGTATTGTGGCTACATTACCGCAAACTTCCGAAACACTCTGCATTTTCCGATTTGAAATCTGCATAAGTCACATTAACGATTATACCGTTCGTGTAACATTTAGATATTTTTCATTTGTTAAAAAATCAATTTTGTGTTCCAGTTTTTTTCAATAAAATTATGATTTCTCATTAGGCCACCTACACATTCTATGCAACACAACAAATTTTTTTATTAATTACAATTAAAGTTAGATGAAATCGACGTGTGTGATAAGACCGCCGATTGTTATATCTAATAGTTTGAAACATGTTTACATTCGTTTATCTTTCTATTCTGTGTTTACATTGTTCACTACTTAAAGGCTGAACAATAGAGAGAAATAAATAAAAATATTTTTATAAAAAAAAAATATCGTTACTGATTTTCAGATCAGTAAAGATTTTCATAAAATGCAACTATTGCCAGTATCACTAATGTCTATCTTGACATCATTTTAACTAATGTCACCAGGAAAAAAAACTTCACAATGATGAACTAAAAGATTAAACCACCATCTAATGCTATATTAATATCAGTACCTCTTGCTTTTACCACAAAATTTTAACGAAGATTCAGCAAATATTATCCTATATTCATTTTACCTTTCAAAGTAGAGTGAAGATATAATCCCATGCCGAATACAAATTCTTAGGTCCATATAATATTCGACCTCAATAACATAATAATGTATTAGTTAACACACAATGCATTGGGCCTAACACTATTTGAAGAAACTAAAATTTTGGTCACAACTTTAAACGATGTAATAATATATAGAAGCACAATATTTATTACAAACGGTACCTATCGTTTCAAATCAGGCAAAATCATGCAAATTATGTTTTTTATCGGGCACAACCAACACTCCTGACATTTGCAGTAATCATAGTCACCTCCACAACCTCTAGAGAGGTAAGATACACCAGTTTTCCTTAATTTGGGTCGAAAACAATCAAGTAAATATGTACCAGGACCTAAAGACGAGTAGAGTCACACTACACTACTAGTTTATTGCGCTATAGCGAGTAAATAGGGTAGTCTAAGCTCCAAGTGCAGAGGTTCAGAATTGGCAGCCCGCGATGCTGAGAACTTATATAAGAACTGGTAACGACTCGCCTTTACGGGAGCCGTGATCTTCTTGATGAATGAAAATAACTGTCTTTGCACACTGATTTTCATGACGTCTTATGGTGACTTTCAAGTAGCCTCGTAAATAGAGTATCTTATCACGAAAAATAACTAGTTGTACTTATACTTACTCATCATCATCATCTTCCTGCACTTTTCCCAAATGTTCGTTAGGGTCTGCGCAATGAGTAACATTGCAAAGGGTTTTGGCTGGTTTGTTTTATGGCCGACCGCTTGCCTGAAGCCAACCTTCATTAGGAATATAGACTTTTTAAGACGGGAACAAAGGAAGAAGGTAAATTTGTATTAGGAAGAATGGGTAGGGAGAGGAACCCAAGGTAAGGGATACCGCAAGTCTCGAATGGGAACGGGACTGAGAATGCAGTAGCTCGCAGAGGCTGGGGTCACGTACCGAAATGTCCTTATTCCTGTGACTGGAGAGGCCTCTAGGACAGGAACACCAGCTGGTAGTTATACTTATCGTGCAAGAATTTCTTCCGGTCGTACTCTGACAACATACGCAACGCCATCTAATTGAAACAAGCTGAACTACCTCGTCAATAAAAATTATACATGGTGCAATAAGTTTCTCACGCACAAAGATCAACCGGTACTTTACTGCTTTACAAAAGGAGAATTCTTCGACCAGATTAGTACTAGACAGACCCAATTTATCAACAAAACTATTATTCCTTATCGACATCAAAACAGTATAAGCGCAAAATGGCCCCTATTAAAAAGCCTTTAGAGTAATCAATCAACGCAACTGATTGATGTACCGGCCTGGACTGAAGCCTGAATCTTTGGTTTTTTGCAACAGTTAATTTGATTTTACTAACTGTGATCAGTTCAAAGTTTCCTGGCGACCTAATTAGATTTTAGGTGGAAGTTTTAAAGAATCATTAGTTGCGGTTAGGGTAAATGTTTTAGTAAATGTTGCGGCCGTTTTCATTTACGTGGTTGTTGTATAATGTCTATAAATTTGCTGTCAGCTAAGCAGAAATTACGATATTTTCCTATACCTTAACCCCAAACCTTTCTTTTTTTGTCATACTTTGTAACAATGCTGCAAGGAAATATTTCATAAAAGGTTTTCCGCCTGGTGTTGCTTGGGTAATTTTTAAAGGAATAACAAAGAAGTCATTATAACACCAACTTTTAGTGCAATATAGCATACTGTAAAAATAATGTGATTAACAATGTTGCTGTATTCAAAACACTTCCTACAGATATTGTAAGAGAAAGGTTATGGTACTCATGCAGATCAAATTAACTCCTTGCATTAAGTCGTCAGTCGTCGTCAATTCGTGAACAAAATCCTGCGTTAAAAATAATATTTAAGCCTTAGTGAATACAATGGCTAACGTTAAATTTATTTTCCTGTACTTCTTGAGGTTAGCGCATCCAAAGACATAAACTCTTAATTTGTTTTTCATATTAGTAACTAGTAGCGCCTCGCGGTTTCACCCGCGTAAGTCCCGATCCCGTGGGAATGTCAAGTTTCATCGCAATCGGTTCAGTAATTTTTGTGTGAAAACATTACAAACATACATACAAAAACACAAATGTTTCCTCTTTATAATATTAGTTTAGAAGTTTAGATGTTATGATATGAATGTATATACCCATATTAGCAAATAAATAAACGATTGATTGATTGATCAAAATGTTGAGGGGCAACAAATTATCGTGGTATTAACATGTGATGCGGAGGGATGATCAAAATGCGGTGAAGACAGATTTATGTATGGAAATTGATGGATACACGAGTAGAGAACGACCAAAGAAAAGATGGATGGACTGCGTGACGGAGGATATGGCTAGAAAGGGAGTATGCAGCTAACTGACGAATGATAGAGGAGAATGGAGGAAGAAATAACATTTCGAAAAGGACAAAAAGTTGATGCGAAATGAGAGATTTACATTAACGAAACCGCTGCATTCAGTTTCAGTGATTCCATTATTAACAATACAGAAAGGCTTGAAACATTATTTGACAACGATTATTTAATAAATTATGCTAGGTATATTCTCCATATAAAATGTTACATGACTTTGTAGTAAAAGCCTTACAATATATTGTGGATGCCACAACGTTTTAGAATTCACAGACCATAGGTATATTTATTTAAAATGTCAGGTCAATTCATTGCTTTTGTTATTCCAAGCGGTTGGCCCAGAGTTGGGTAAAAATATTTTATATTTTACTTTGTAGATAGAAATATCTGGATATTTAATTTCTATTAAATTATTATGCTTTACATATTTACTTCTTAATAAGGCGTCTCTCTAGATATCACTGAGAACGATATAGTTAAATATCTTAATTGTTTTCAATGTTTGACTCTTGTATATTAGTTTTGTAAATTGGGACTAATCGCGACTAGATATGATGTTACGATCAATTTGCACCGATTGTGGACAGGCTCACAGGACCACCAATATAATTATTTATCTAATATTATTTTTTTTACTAACCGACTTCAAAACAAGGAGGGGCTTCTCTGTTCGTCGGAATCTTTTTTTTTTACCTATATTACCCAATTACTGGAAGATAGCTGGACCTGGCTTTTAGTTCGAAAAGGTACACTTTTTAGTTGGTTTCATCGTCATCAAGTGAGGATCTGACAGTGCACTGAGAAATCTAGAGAACTCTGCAAATATTATAAACTCACCTGTAGCGATTTGAGCATTTTTTATGTTCTTCATTTTCTCTCGCTAAGCACCATTTGGTGAAGTGGAACTGATACTCAAAACCACAGTTAGCCACAAGAAATGTATGCTCGTCATATTGAACTACCAGAAGAACTCCTCAACAATTAACGTCCCTGCATTGGGAAAAGTTATATTTTATAAAAAGTGATGAGCAGTTTATATTACGCTATTGTAACTTTAAGAATTTTAGAAATTAAGAACCGACACACTTAAAAACAAGAAATATAAATTAAATAAAAAATAAATACTTAAACTTAACTTCAAAATTAAGGGATAAATAATACAGCTTGATACCGTTCATAATGATTCAGGAGCATTAAAGTCGGCGATACTGTTTTAAAAAAATAAATAATTATCATCAAAGTTATTTCCAAAATATTGCTCAGGATAAATTCTTTAAATTTTTAAAGAATTTATCCTATAATAAATAATAAAGCATCTAACTCATAGACGCCCATTTCTACTTTTCCATATCTAAATTAAGGTTGAATTTGAAGCAGAATTTTCTGTGAACGTAATTCTCATTCATCAACCGGTGGCGCGAAGTTTTCCGGTGTTCGGCATTCGGCTCTATTTAAAGCAGTGAATTTGGATGTAGTATGTTTTCTGTGAATTAATTCTTGTTGGAGTATGTTTTGAAACATGTTTCTGAGTAGAACATTTTGCCTAATTTGAACTATCTTTCACACGAGAAAGAAGGTAATTAATTATTATTTATTAATTAGCGTCTTTCTCGGATGAAAGGTATATATTATCCAATGTGAGAAATTAACTGATCTGATTAAAATTTAATAAATATACCGAACAAGTTATATTGAATCTGACGACCTAAGTGTTTAGCGCGACGGTAATGCGTCTCACTGTTACGTCCGATGTTACAGGTTCGATCCCAAATGAACATATGTATATATGTATTTGCATTGTTCTGCGTTTCCCCATGTATAATGTAATATTTATTTACAAAAAAAAAGTACCTGAGCATATTTATACGTGTTATACTGCTCTTCACACAATGTTTACTTACTTTTTTATGTGTTTAGATTGTGTGATATGCCCCACAATAAAATAATAAAAGACATTCTTCTTTGGAAATTTAATTATCCTTGAAACTCATAAGCAGATACAAATTCGAATCCAATACATAAGTTTGGACCAAATGAAGGAAAGGAACAAAGAAAACATGGCCGCTGCCGAGAACCCCATATCTAGTCATTAATCACAATAGTAATTTGTGTTCAAGACATATTACGATGCGCACAATATACTGAAACTTTGCCCAAATAGTACGAAAATATGGAGACTAATAATTTTCAACTAATTATTAACTCTATTATTTCAAACTTTGATATCATTAAGATTTAATGTAATATACATACATACAATATATGTATCGTGAGTGTATGTCAACCACTCTCGCCTGTATCCCCAAAGGGGTAGCCAGAGACGTATAAATCACCCACATTTTGCCAACTATAATTTATTTGATAACGCACTTTGGGTATTAAAGATCTAAAGTTGAGAATACAGTGATAGGAAAAGGTAGGTAGGAATTCCATTTCGTTCCATTGCCTTCCATTATATGATCTGGGAGTCTAAGCAACAGGTCATCGAGCAAGTCAGGGTCGCATACTTGTCGCTCGAACTGGCGGTTGCTGGGACGTTCGTAATGTAAAAGTGAGTGAATGATGATCTCAAAACCAGTGTACTAGTAAACAAAGCACCGCTAATATACAATAAAAACTTTCGTGAGTGGTGTTCATGTTTATTAAAGACTATACGGTTTTACTCACGTTTGTATTTTGGGGATGCCCGATTAGTTACGGTCCCAAACCTTTTTCAAGAAGTGAAGCGTTCTGCTGCGACGGCGTCAGGCGTTACACTCGCGCCAATTCAATAAACACACCGCTAATATTGCTAATGTTTACAGGTACCGACTTACCACTTAGATCCCAGCGTGACTTTTACCAAATTACTTATACAAAAAAATATAAAAAATTAATACTACTACGATAGTCGGCTTTTTTTGACAACCCTATAAGACGGTGTCAAGTCAAATAAATAGGAGCTATTTATTAAATATCAAACCACTTATCCACAATCTAACAAATTTGTATGAGATATAACGTCATATCTAACTGACAAATCATCACTTCTAATATTTGGTTTACCATTAAAAATAATTAGAATGTCTATGTCGAACTATATATAATGAAGACTGTTAAACAATTTATTTTAACCTTAAGAAACATCCCTATTTTCATCAGGTTTTCGCTTGCCGACATCCGTGGGCAGTGGTTAACTACGGCAATAAAAAGCAAAAACCAAAATTCATATATACAAGTACGCAGAACACACCAAACACCGTTTAAAAGGTTTCTCACTTTTTAAATAATGTTGTTGCAGCTAGTATCTGTTGCCGCAACAACATTATTTGCAACATTGTGTGAAAAGTGTACTAATGTATGCAACTTTGTATTGCTGCAAGTTTTACGTGTTAACTTAATCTGAGTAATCATTTTTATTATTCTAACTCTCGAGAGAACTTGTATTATCTGTATTTAATATGTCATAAATGGTGCCTGTGGTTATGCTAGTAAAATAAACTTAAAATTGTGTAACCAAAATCATTTATCTGCAAGACCAGAGCTCGATATGGGAATTATACATATTATTATCTGCTCCATACATAACGTTACTCTCATGCTCATCTTTATTGTGTTCAGAAGTATAAGGATGATCATCAGAGGACAGTGTAAGGTAGTCAGATGTGTGATCAGACGTCAAAGATTCATGTTCCAAAATGAATACTTAGGTCTTATTGAAAGTTTCTGGATTCTGATAAATAAGTCCACATATTAGACTAAGGGCACGTTCAGATGACGGGCGTTGAACATGTTCA
Organism: Callimorpha dominula; assembly: GCA_949752705.1. Classification (NCBI taxonomy): domain Eukaryota; kingdom Metazoa; phylum Arthropoda; class Insecta; order Lepidoptera; family Erebidae; genus Callimorpha; species Callimorpha dominula. The sequence goes on along the minus strand of OX457004.1, from coordinate 20,899,682 downwards.
CACGTTTTTATAAGACGCGCGGTCGTCGCGTTGACGCCGTTTTCACATAGCATTAGTTCGGCGACACTTCATTTCATACATTTCACGCAGTTTAATTTGTATGAAATATAAATATAAAATGTGAAATACAAGAAATGTACCCGAATGGATAGAGAAATAGAAATCTATATTAATTTTATGTTTTTAAGGATATTTTTAACAAATATAGAACACGAACTGAACTGCGACAACGCGCGTTCAATGCCCGCGAAACGCTCTTCATGTGAACGCCAATGCCAACGCCCGTCGTCTGAACGCTCTCTTATGACACTAACTTTTAAACTTTCGCGTTCCATGATATAATTATGTATGTAAACGGGAATTAACGATCACGAAAAGGTATTACATACCTTTGAATTACCTGACGCTCTCTTATGATAAAACCGATAAAACACAATTTTGTGCTGGACGCTACAATAAAAAAAACATGACAATCTCGCAAATTAAAAAGTAGCATGTTTCTAGGGAGTTCCATTTTCGAAGTACGTAATTGATTTTTTAATGTAAGCGGATAGTTCCAGAAACCTTTAATATACCCCACGTACTATATAGTATAATGTTCTCAAATTTAGAAGCATTGGTTTGAAATTTCGTAGTCAAGAATAACATTTGCTCAGTTCTAAGGACTCACGGCAAAATATTCGAAAATCTTTTTATATATTTTGTTAAATTTTCTGGTAAACCCATTAAACATATAAGGCAATGTTATTCTTGTCTATGAATATAACTTTCCTGGTTCTGAATACAAAATCACATACATGTTATGTACGATTTTAATGAGGTACATTTTATTGTTATCATAATAATGTAAATCAATGATAATGTATTTTTACGTAATTTTTTTGTGCATGTGGTCGTCACCACCGTGGCTTTGGGGTAGTGTGTCGAAATCGAACCGACTTAAACCATATGGTGTATATAACATTGTGCTAGAAGAGGAGTTCCTTGAACGATTCTTAATACATCAACGGTCCCCTTCCTACCACGTAGTCTGCACCCTTTTCAAGTAACTCCCAAAGTTGGCGACGACCGTACTCAAATTAAACTATATTTAAAACTTACACAAGAAACTTTGCAACGTCATTTCTTTGTCTCTGCTAAAGACTGTGTCGAGTGCAAATTTGTTTGCAATTTCTCAATTCAGAAAGTGACTTTTAATTCCACCGTCCATAATATGTTTCTGTTTTAATTAATAAATTTTTCTAACAGTTGGAATCATTTATATTTTTTATTGATATCAGGAACAATCACGCATATGTTTTCTCTCTTTTTTTACTAAATACCACGTTATTAGTAGAAAAATTAAAAAAAAAAAATGTAGTGTTTAAAACTGAACAATCCAAATTTAAAATAATTGTGACATAACAGAACGCAATCTCAAATTTCCTTCGTCCCAAAGATGAAATCACAAGTTTAACATTACAGAGCCAAGACCGTTCTTGACGAAGCGATTCCCTCCAACTGGCCAAGTCACGAAATACGAAAATTACTAAAACGACGGAAGGAAATTTTACGATTACATCCTCTTCTGCTAAAGATTTATAAAAAATCAAGAAAATTTTGAGTTCTTATCTTAAAATTTCATAAAAAAACAACAATACTTCATCTCCTTTATAATATAAATAGATTTAAACAAATTAATATTGGGTAAATAAAGTAGCAGATTTACAGTTCTTCGACGCATATTATATTGATTAGTTATTTATAATGCATAGGCTTTTTTTATTTAATATGACAAAGTTGTGTCGTTTAAGTCATTAATATAATCAATCCCTATTAAAAATACAATAAAACCGAATGCTTTTTCTGTTGACACATCGTATATAATCTTGGCACACAATATGTACGTATTTAATTCCACGATATACCTAAACAAATATAATCTTTGAGCGACATATTCATAATTGTGGCTAAGCTCCGTAAATAAAGATTTAAAAAAAATATATAATCTTTAAGTTTAGTTGTTTGGCGACGAATCAAAATTATTTACTTTAGTTTTAAAGCTTCGTTATTAAGAATTATTTACTTTTCAGTATTTTAATAGTTTTCAATTTCTTTCTTTAGGTAATGTACGAACTTCAGTCATAACTGCTTACCATGTTCAGACAACGCCGTGCCAAATAACTTCTTCTTGTAAATCCAATTCGGATCATTACTGTGCATGTGGCTGAATATTTGCCATTTTCACGAAATGTAGTGCTCTCGCCAACTTGGCAATATACTAGAAAATATTTTGAAAATTTAATACACGTACTGTATTGTCGAGAGGAATATGAAAGAATTCGTACTTAACTGACAGCAATACCAGGTTTGCACCTGAGGCCAAAAATAAAGAATTGTTAAAAATAACATTGATGGTTTCGGTACTTTTTAACTGCTGACGTTTCAACCAGGCTATCAGGCTATCAGGCTGACGGGTGCCCCACATTCACCCTCCATCATATAGTTCGTGATGAGAAAGTTTCTTCATCTACCCGCACATCTCGAGGTTTTTATTTCGACATGTACCGTCTCATAAAACTACGGTGTTCCCATTGCGAAAGGAAACAGGAGTATCTCTATTCTCGTGTTGTTCCACTATTGCACAAAAAGCATGTGACTATCACCAGTGTTTAATGTAAGTGTTGATAGGTAAAATTAGTTTACTTGTTTTGCAAAAATAATTTTGTTATAAATATATAATTATGTTAAAAAAAGAACATTACATATGAAGGAGCATAAATATATTATAAACTTCCTTCTGAAATAAAAAAGTAAGCTCACTTTGCGCTTTTAAATCTCAATTGTCAAAATTCAATTCAATTCAATTCATTTTTACAAAATCTTTAATCCTCATATACTCACGCCTATATCCCCGAAGAGGTAGGCAGAGGCACATCAAACACCCACATTTTGCCTACTATAATTTGGTTCCAAAGACGTAATAGGGGGCAACCCTATTGTCTTCAACCGGGCACCCATCATATCTCTGAATCCCAAGAATGAGTTCGCATGAGTTTTTCGCGAACAGACAGACAGACGTGGCAAGGGACTTTGTTTTATAATATGTAGTCAAGCATAAAACATTTTTTTTATTGGAGAGCAAAATCAGCGTACATCGAGTCTTCTTCTTCTTCTGCTGTGCCTTTTCCCATTTTATTTGGGGTCGGCCCTCCTCGTTCTAAGGCGCCAAGACATTCTGTCTTGGGTTGTCTGGGCTTGAATCTGAGCTCGTTCCAGATCTTTGGAAACGGTTGTCCACCACGTGGCTTGCGGACGTCCTCTGCCCTTTTTCTTTTCGGGGATAGCTAGGGCTTGCTTTACAACGTACTCTTCGTCTCGCCTCATCACATGTCCATACCAGCGCATACGGCTTTCGGCCATCTTGTCTACAATGGACGCTATCTTAAAGGAGCCTCTGATGTACTCGTTTCGTACTTTATCAAGTCTTGTAACTCCTGCAGCCCATCGCAGCATTTTCATTTCATTTGTGTGCATCTTCTGTTCGTGTTGTTTTTTGATAGCCCAGCACTCTGCACCGTATATCATGACAGGTCTTACTGCAGTTTTGTAGACTTTACCTTTCAGTTGAATCGGCATTTTGGAGTCACATAGCACACTCGATAGAGTTCTCCATTTGAGCCATGCTGCATTTACCCTATGGGTCACGTCCGCATCCACATTCGCGTCTGCTGAGAGCATTGCATCCAAGGTACTTAAATTTATTTACTTTGGGCAATGGCTGGCCATCGATGGTTATGTCTGTGTTGGATGTTGGTTCACAGAAGCTGCATTTCATGTATTCGGTCTTAGTTCTACTTATGCGGAGGCCGTTGCTTTCAAGTGCTTATCTCCATTTGTTGAGGGTATTCTGCATATCCTCTGGATCTCTCCCTATGAGTACAATATCGTCCGTATATAATAAACACCATGGGAGGTGAGACTGGATGTCTTTAGTGATATAATCCATCGATAGATTGAAAAGGAGCGGGCTAAGTGTTGACCCCTGGTGTACTTTTACCTCAAACAATCTGGATAATCCTGCCAGGGTTCTCACTTGCGTACTGATGCGGTCATCCATATCTTGCACTAGCATGACGTATTGTTCCGGAATTTTTTGTGCTTTCAATGCTTGCTATACTAGTTTGCGCGGTACTCTGTCAAAGGCCTTTTCGAGATCTATGAACACTAAATGGAGATCTTCCTTACTGGCCCTGTGTTTTTCAATTAGTATTCTTACCGTTTGTATTGCATCAGTCGCAGATTTTCCCGGCACGAAACCACATTGACTATCGGAAATGGCAATCAGTTGGCTCTGACGATTATTAAGGATACGTTCCCATATTTTCAGCGTGTGCGAGGTAATTTTAATCCCCCTGTAGTTTCCACAATCGCTGACATCTCCTTTGTTTTTGTAAAAAGGTACTAGGTAACTATGTACTAACTATAAAAAGTTTCGTAAGCCATTCCACGGCTATAGCATAGGCCCAAGCAATTTCCAAAGGTCTGCTGGTATGTTGTCAGGTCCTACTGCTTTGTGGTTCTTCATTTTCCGAAGCGACTTTCCAACTTCTTCGACACCTATACTATGGAGTGGTCCAGCTGTTTCTGGTAGGTCTTGTAGCGGCTGGCTCGGGAATTCTTCGTTAAGTAGCTGTTGGTAGTATTGACACCATCGGTCGTTAATTTCGTCATCTTTTGTTAGCAGATGACCGTTCTTGTCTTTGATATATTCAGCGTACATCGAGTAGAAGTACTTTTTTGTCGTTAACCTAAAATCTAGTTCCAAATATAAATATAGATATATAACATTTTTTTACATTGGCAATAATACAAAGATACGTTTACATAAAAAAATGTGTGTGTACCAGAGTACACAGGTAAGAAGTGAAACTTCTTTACGACATATCATTTTTCTACTATTTGCAACTTCACGAAAATGGGGTAGATAAGGCTTAAGCCTTAAGAAATTATAAAACGAAATATATAATCACTCTCTCTTTTCTTGTAAATTCACTTAAATTTGAATAAGTCTTTTTATTTTATCACTTTCAAATTTATATATTGTTATTCTTATTTCAAACCAAACTTCAAAACTAATATATTGTTGTTATTATTATAATATATGACATTATATTCTTTACGTCACTATACTAAACTTTGATAAAAAAAGCAACATGGCGCGTAACCGAAAAACGTGACGATTGCTACAAAAATTTCTCGCATACGTCGATAAAGAAGTTTCACTTCACTTATATTAAACAGATAATGTACAAAGGGCTGCCTTATTGCTAGATACAATCTCTTGCAGGCAACCTTAGGATGGATCAAAATGATTCAGAGAGATAGTGGCAGTAGTCAAACTTTAATTAGATCATTTGTAATAAATATGAAAATATATTTATATTCGTACACTATCTCCATTCAAACTTATAGCCCCAGGTACATACAAAGTACATTGTTTAAAGTAACTTGAGTTCAGGTAATAGGGAACTTCGAAGAATTTTCGTTGATAGAAAAACTTTATACTCCAGTAGACACAGCCCGTTTCTTGCAATTCCAAGCTGTTGTTAGTAGACTAGCCAATGAGTAAATTTTAATTAAAAACGATTTTGATTAAAATTGTTTTCTCTATCGATGGCCAGTTTCAGTAATGAACATTTAATATTCATGAACTTGGAGCGACGAATTTCGCTTAAGAAATCGTCAACATTGCATTTTTCTTTATTTATTTCCTATCGACTTCCATAAGAATGTTGACACTAATCAAAAATCGATTTTAAGCTGTAACTTAATTATTAATTGCAATATTTTTAATCTTTTTTAATAAAAAAAAACAGTCAGTCAGGTAATAACATATCTAAATGTATACATATGGTACACTAGAAGTTATGCGCTCAGTTTTTTTTTCAACATTTTTTACCCATCCCAAAAGTGCACAACACCGCTAAACAAGTTTTCACTTCAAAAATTAAAATTAATTGAATAGGATGAAATAATAACTATTATTACGTGACGCCAAACGCCAACCTGACAGCTTCCAGTTGGCATCATACTTTCAACTACCTTTTTATTTATACTACTCAATGGTGAACTGTCAGTTTATCGGTTAGTGACGTAATCAAATGCGATGGAGTGTTTTACCGGGTAATTTGAAAAATTACTTAATTGAAGAGAATTTTTTTTTTTTCTATTCAATTATTTTGCAAAAGAATATTATTTTTTGCGTTAAATAAGGGTCTAGCTACAAATTAAATAAGTAGTTTTGAAAATTTGTCTACATCCCTATTTGAAAATGTTGATAGCATCCTAACTAATATTATAACTGCTAATTATATTTGTTTGTGCGACGCTTACATGCCATGAGTACTCAGCAGATCATCCTAAAATTTAGCATACCAGTTTTCAATGGTACAGAAATGAACCAAGGTACCTACGTCCTTTTAACCAAGGTACAGTACATATGACGCTTTCAGGCGTATACCCCCTGAAAGCGTCATATGTACTGTTACCAATTATAATTTTAGAATAATCGTATGAAATAAATGTTTGCGATATGATACTGCTACATTACTGCTCATTTTCACATTAATTGATGTGTCAGTGTAATGTTGCAAGCAGTTTGTGTGACGTTTAAAATATACTCAAAACATTAAAGTGTTATAAAGATATTCACGTAATTAAATTTAATATCAAAAAATTTTACATAACTATTGACGAAATTAAATTTAATATCAAAAAAAATTTACATAACTAATATATTTTCTTTACAAAAATGTAATAAAAATTTCATGGCCTTCACCAATGATATTCCAAAACCGAAAAATCATATAAAACTTGTCTTGACAAATACAACAATTACAACACAAAATGATTATAAAATAAATTAAAAACTTTAAGGTTAATCTAAGCGACAATTTTCACACTATTTGAAGTTATTTTATCGCCCGACTTGGCGACATAATTTATATTGAGCAAAGGCATTTGCTCATGATGTACTACACACTACTACTACATATGTATTTACTCGTAGGTTTTCTGAAAGTTTTTATAAGAACATTTTATAAAATATTTTTCAAATTTCTGTACATCTTCTGGAAACTCCGTTAAGTGAAGGTAAATTATTACCTATGGATAGAAAAATAGGTTTTCTCTACCGCTAATAACAGACAGTTATTAATTATTGACCTCTTATTACTTTAACTTACCTATATTTATTGAAATATAGGTAAGTTAAAGTAATACAGATAATAAATAAAAGATAATAACGAAGAATTATTTGAAATAGTAGCAGACTAGCGAAACCACCTAGTGGTTAGTGATCCTGACTGCTAAACCAGAGGTCGTGGGCTCCATTCCCACCTAGTACAAATAATTGTGTAATGAGCACGTTTATCTGTTTTATGTCTGGTTGTAATTTATCTATAATATGTATGTATTTAGCAAGTATGTTTACAGGAGCCTGATTACCATAGTACAGGCTCTGCCTAGTTTGAGATCAGACAGCTGTATGTAAGGTGCCAAAGTTATTATTATTACAACTAGTGTCGGAAATAATGTACAGGTTCCCTTTATGTGCCGACAAAATACATTACGCAGTATGAAATAGTAGAAACGGTTCATTAAAATAATTCTGAAAACCGTATCCATTGCAATGAACTCAAGATAACTTTAAACTAGCGTCATATTCAAATTAGTTATGGAATGTAAACAGTACACTACCGCAACTTATTACAAACTCATATAATGCAAGCTGTACAAAGTAACAAGCAAATATGTGAACCAGAAATAAATTTAACGCTATTACGTAATAACTACTTAGTAATCTGTGACGCTACTTGCAAGCAGTTGCATGTCGCGCTCGAGGACGAAAGACGGTATGTTTGTTTGGTTGGTCATTGAAAGTGGTAACAACACAACGTGGTGGTTTCAAAGTTATGCAATTTTTAATTGCTTATGGAACATTTCAACCAGTGGTCGAAACTAGACAGTTTCCTATTAAATTATATTAGTAATTAGAATAAAGCTAAAGAAAATTTTAAGGAACACCTAGCCTCGAATTTTTAAATAGGTAATTTATAATAACGAGTCTAGGTAAGATCGATTTTGGTCGTATTCAAATCAATATTTTTTATGAGATATGTCAGATGTTAAGACAATTGGAGATCGGAAAACTAATTTTTTTTAATTATATTTATTTTTACCATGGCAAAAATTAAAAATTGAGGGAAATATTTTAGTAAATACGCGAATCCTCCTTTATAAGTAAGCCTTTGTGAGTAGATACTCGCAAAGTGCACGACATTTTGAAACCTTTGAACTTTATTCCCAATTTAATCCTATAACGTCATGACTCTTTGCAAAACCAAGAAAACAGCTGATCATAACGGTTAAAGTTTGTACCCAATCTCATTAGTTGTCGCCATAATATCAAGAAGTTTGACAAGACTTCCCTTTGCGACGTAGAGTAAATTATGAAGAAGTTATTAGCGACTAAGTTATACTAAGTTATTTATTAATGGGTGTTATGTATGTATGTAAGTTCAAACAACTTAACGTTCTTGTAAACATTTATTAGAAAAATAAGACATGAGCTTCTCCCACACGCGGTAGGATTATACAGCATTAGCCGTTCTTTACGCAAATTCGTCCACTGACGAATTTAAATTATGGTCTGGCACCTTATATGATACGATGATGGTGATGATGATCACATTCACCAAATTGCCCTTTTCCTTATTTTCATTAGAGTCTGTGCAATATGTAACACTGCAAAGGATTTTGGCTGGTTTATTTTATGGCCAGGCACCCGGCCATAAAATAAACCAGCCAAAATCCTGACGCCACCCCTCCTTGGGAATGTAGACGTTTTAAGACGGGTAAAATTGAAAATTTATGTTAGGAAAAATGGATAGGGAGAAAAATCTAGGGTAAGATACCGCAAGTCTCAGGACAAGTCACGAGTCAACGGGACTGAGACGGCAGTAATTCGCAGAGGCCGGGGTCGCGTACCCGAATGTCCTGTATATCCTGTGACTGAAGAGGCCGCTAGGACATGAACATCAGCTGGCCAGTCTATATGGTAGCGCCCATTAGAATATGTTTTTTAAACATGTTCATGTAGTAGTAGTATTTAAGGTGTGAAAACGTAACAAACAAACAAATTCACATTCGCATTTACAATAGTACCTGGAAGACCGAGCTTCGCTCGGAAGCTTTTTGTAAAATCGTATTTTTTTTTGTAAAATTGAGGTTTTACAGGAAATACAACTATGCAGTTGAACTTAAAATGCAACACTGTATCTGTATACAAAATTTCATCAAAATCGTTAGAGCCGTTTTCGAGATACCCGAAATATAAATACATACATGCAAGAATTTCTCGTTTAAAGGATACTAGTATCGTCCCTTAACATTACAAGTATTCTAATTAACCCGTCTAGCTAAGATAAAAAGCATAATAAAATTAGGAGTAGGTGCATTGGGTGTTCGAACAAACCCGCAACCACTTGATCACAAGTCTGACACCTTAGCCATATACTACCGTTGATTAAGGAGCTAGAATTAGGACGCGAAATATATCGTGTGCATGATGTCGTGTGGCTAACTGCTTTTACAAGAACACATCAAACTACGAGGGCGCGTGTGCTATTTGTAGTGTTACAATGAGTAGACATGACACTTCACGTGTGTAGCGTACATACATACATTGAGGTATGGAACACGTTTGTTACATTTCGAATTAATTTATTTTTTATTAATTTCATTTTACTTCAAAATAACCAGTATAAACGAAAATGTTCATTTCTCCATTCTTAAAAGAGGCAGGATATAGCGTTTTTGTCTTTAAATTAAGCAAATTAATTGCAGAAGTTCTCTATCTTAAAAAATGCATCAGTGATACAATTGAAAGTTGCTTTTCTACCAGTGAGTAACGTCACTAGACCTCTTCGTGGAACAAATAGCAGGATTTGTTCCACTGTTCTGGATGTAAAGTAACTTCTTCAAAAACAAGGATGGCAATAAAATAATAATAACTTCACACATCTCACACACGGCCGTCTGATTCCAAACTAGGCAGAGCCTGTACTATTGTAACCAGACTGCTGATAAACATACTTATATATTTCTAAATACATACATATTATAGATTAATTACACCCAGACACAGAACAAATGATCATGCTCATCACACAATTATTTGTCCTGGGTGGGAATCAAACCCACGACCTCTGGCTCAGCAGTCAGGGTCACTAGCCACTAGACCAACAGGCCAGTAATAGAATAATTACTGTACCACTTGGTAACTGACCATTAGGCTGGCTACATGGTTATTTAACCATTTGCAAAATCCATTGCTCTAAAACTGAATGCCTAGTTATATTACTAATATTATTGATTAGTCACGAGCGTCGTCATATATTTAAGTCTCATTGATGATGCGTTAATTGGATCTTAGGACTTCTCCTAATGTATTTATGCACAAAGCTTAAACATTGCCGCACTTTTGTTTACATGCTAAACTCCACGCGGATATTATAACATAATATTGAATTAAAATATTTAATCTATAAGCCCTCATCATAGAACGATGATACAGGCGAAAGTGAATTGTCAAAAGCAGTATTCAGCAAAGAATTCTGAGGCAGGATGTGAAACTACGTGTATAGAACCCGCTGTGTAGATATATAGAAACGAAATTTGGCATATCAAGTAGAAGTTACTGGGGCTTGCACTATGCAAAGAGCCATCTGTGAAAAGCTTAACATAGATTTTGTTACAACTTTATTTATATTGATCTCAAGACACAGATGCTGTTTGTATATCAGCCGCATGTCCTCGGACCGCCAGATGTCACAAAGTTATGTGGCCCTAACAACAAAACAACATTTAGTTTCCCAAGTCTTAGCACTGATAAATGAAAAGTAGTCGATATATCGATCGAGTCTTCTCTGCTTAAAACAATAAACCCATAATCGATTTCTATTCTTCAGTCGATGCAAATGAAATCAGATCATTAATGCCGTTTTGAGCTACGAGTTGCTACTACTTAACAATAGACATCCATTGTTTTCGAGTTTATCAAGCGAAGAAAACAATTTCCGCAGTGACTGAAACTTTGTAACAAATGATGATAATTTTGTACTTCGACTAGACTTGCACAAACTTCGATAGACAACCATTAATTAAATCTTAACACTTGAAAATGAACGTTTCTGCTAGGAGGGTAAAATTGAAATTTGTTTAACGTTTGGTTTTAAGGACGAAGTTGAGTTGAATGAACGTGCAAAGTGTAACTTAAGATTGATCAACGAATGCAAATAATATATGAGATAGTATGGGGTCATCACTATTAAGACGTTTGCAGTAGCGATTATTTTAAATTAGAGCATAACTAGATTTCCATTTAAATTTGAGCTAAGCAACCAGCGAGGAACCTCCTTTATCTAAGATCTAAGCAAATGTAACTATGCTTCTGAAACTGGTTTTGTTTGTACTAAAAGACGTAGTAAAATCAAGAGAGAACTATTATTTTAGCTTACGTTGTAGTTCCTCCCGGTTTAAGCTTTTTTTTTTTACAATAAACTTTCTTTGCCTCAGCCTCATAAGCTGTGATATTAAAAAAAACATTTTGCAATTGATACAATAGAGCTCTATTAATATATTTGTATTAAAAATTAATCATAAAACCCAAAAAAGGAATGTATGTAATTGTTTTCAGGGTTCATGTATGTATGTATGTGAGTTTATTTATTTCACCATAACTTCTCAATGTCTGAACAAACTTGGATGTGACACTGGCTATACATTTTGCCGAATGCCGCGTAGGTAATTAGTTTTTCTGAGGCAATTGTGTTTCTTAATTTTTAGACAACGTATTTGAATCTTGTAAAAATTCAAAAAATTATTAAATATATAATATTCACGACTCCAAAAGTATATTATAACACAGTCAATTTACTCAGTTTGAATCACCAAAGGGTAACTCATAACGCTTAATTTGACAATATCCGTCTGCTGATTGTGAAAAGATGTATTTACGATACAACTGTGGCTTTTCAAAGCTTCCACAATTGCCTGCTGACCGAAAGAAATTGAATTGATGGGTACGTTATGAACGAAGCGAGTTCTGTTAGCACATATTTTTGAAGTATTGCGTCGATATTTACTTTGGTGTTTTGATTTTAGCAATATTTAATTATAATTTTTTTTATGGTATAGGGGGCTAACGAGCAGACGGGTCACCTGATGGTAAATGACTACTGCCGCCCATGGGCACCTGTAACTCAAAGAGTCACAAGTGCGTTGCCGCCCTTTAAGGTGGGAGTAGGAGAAGAGGGGGAGGGGGGAAGAGGGGAGAAGGGAAGGACGGGAATAGGGGAGAGGGAAGGGTTAGGGCCTTCGGTAACGCTAACGCTTTATACATGCATGAACTTTATTCCTTATGTATGTACAGCCTAAATTAATAAGGTAAAGACAGCCATAATAATTACTAAAACCAGTCTACCCGTTTCTACGATCTGGCAATCAAGTATTTTTTGTTTACCTCATTGGCATGGTAATAATAATGAATTAACTGCTTTTATTGCATACAATAACAAGTCTATTCTGAAATGACTTCTATAAAACTAACAAAATTCCAAAAAATCTTTAGTGATAAAACTCAAAGCAAGTAATTGCAATGATACAGTCCAACTCACCTCAACTCTGAAAGATAGATTCCATTTCCCTTTCCTTCGGAAACCTTTGAGGATACGTTTTAACTTGATCCTAATTCCAACAGTCATTCTTAGAACTCAACGTTGCTATTTTCACAATTAAAAACAGAAAAACTGTTTTGTATGATTAAGATTTAGATTTTAATACACTTACATTCGTCACTGTACTCAATCGACACAATTCACAATTCACTAATTACATGTATGTACATAATACACTCTGTGAAATAAGAATAAAAAACACAAGTAAGTGGGTAAGTTGTTTAAAGCCAAACACTACTATTGGTATTCGGTGACAATAAATTTTACGCTTATATTACAGACAGTAACAGATATAAATGCTTATTTGATTGACTACCTTCTTTTTTTATTTATTTTGATTGCGTTGGCTGGCAAATAAATATATAATTTATATAAATAGTTGTTAAATGCTAACCAAATAAATATACAAAAATAAGATAAAGCAACAATATATCCCACTTCCATAGATACTTAACCCCAAGGTAAATTTTCAATTTTCAATCTGGCTACACCATTCTATGGACCATAAAAATAACAAAGTACCCCATGAAAATATTTTTAAAGACATGCAGAACTTATAAATGGTATTTTTCTACTAAGTCCATAACTCGAAAGCCCTCAAGTAATGTTATAAATCACTATATCATCCATTAAGATCCCCATAAAAAGTTAACCGTATGATTTCCCCTACTTTACGATCATTTCAGCAAACACTTGTTTACTTTGTAATAAAAGGAATTGCTATATTAATGAGTTTATGATTAAACGGCTAAGCTTTGTTAAAAAAAATTGTTTTCCCAGTTTTATCCACGACGACTTTGAGTCTATCTCACAGTACCTTGAGGGTGTGTAGACAGCGTAACAGTGAGAGTAGTTTAGTGAGTATACATAATTTTATCACAAAATAATAATATTTTCATTATGATTCATTCATAAGAATTTTACCATCTCTCTCTCTCTCTCTCTCTTTCACGTGGGAGAGCCATGCTTCGGCACGTATGGGCCGCCTCGACCCCACTCAATACCACGGCCTCACAGAAAACCGGCCGTGAAACATTGCTTGCATTGCTTTTCGCCGCGTAAGTGAGGTTACCGGAGGCCCTTACCCTTCCCTCTCCCCTATTCCCGTCCCTCCCCTATTCCCCCTATCCCGTCTTCCTGCTATTCCCCCCTATCCCCCTCTTCCCCATTCACACCTCAAAGGGCGGCAACGCACTTGTGACTCTTGAGTTACAGGTGCCCATGGGCGGCGGTAATCCTTTACCATCAGGTGAGCCGGCTGCTCGTTTGCCCCATGTACCATAAAAGAAAAAAACATGTGTATCAACATGTTTTTTATGTCTTGTCTCATGATATTTTAGAAGGTTTTGATGTCATGTATTCTTGCGGGCAGGAAAACTCAACACAATTATTTGGACTTCACACAAGTAACTGCGTGTCAATACAGCTTTACTCTATACTTCAGTTGTAAGACTTCGTGTATGAATATAGGCTTTTAAGGTATTGTTCGTCGTCGTTTGTCTCGTGTTCGTTATAGCAAAAAGCGTTCTTTAGGGACCATGCAGGGGGAGTAACTGCAATATTTAATTAACTATATAAACGAAAGAAAACTAAATTTAATAATATCATTATTTTTTGCGGATAATACATTAGATGGTGCATAGAGTGAGATCATCAAAAAATACCTTTTCGTTTAACGACAATAATTAATGAGTCTTAAGCTTAGTAATTGTTAGTTAATAATATTGGTAGCTAAAGAAATTATAAGATGAAATATAAAATCAGAATTACAGTTTTTAACAATAATAAGGTAACTTAATAACTAAAGTCTTTATTCAACCTAATCCTATATTGTTCTCGCTCTAATCTTTTCCAGCCCTAGAACTTAACACAAATAAAAAGATTACATAAACAACATTCAACTCTAAACAAACACATTTAAATAATTCAAGAAATTACGCACCGAAATCCCAAGCTTCAAATTGAGACGCAATAAAGAGACTAATGCCGCGTTCCAATAAACAAGAAACGATTCGTTTTGCTTACGGACGGTAAAATTTTTGTTGAAAGTTCAACTAAATTTTACCGTCCGTAAGCAAAACGAATCGTTGTTGGTTTATTGGAACGGGGCATAAACCGATTGTTTACAGTCTACTCGTAATTTAAATCCGCCAAGCACTTTGAATTATCACGCGCCAACGTATTCCTAATCTAAATCCTGACATAATTTAACTAAATTTATGTTACAATATTTTTTTTCCGATTTTAACCGAATAAAACCGGTACTTGTAACATCTAAAGCAACATTTATGACAAAGTTAACTTCAGATTGATTTTAAACTCCAGACGTAAAAAGGAGGGGTGTTATAAATTTAACGTGTGCATCTGTGTTTGGCTGTGGTATCGTAGCTCGTAAATGGATAGACCGATTGTAATTTAGTTTTATTTTTGTTTGAAATTTGAATTTATTGAGAGTGTTATTAGCTATAATTCAAGAAAATCTGTTCAGCCGTTCAAAAATAATTATCTTTTCTAATTGTTGTAGGGATTTTTTTATTTATACTTGTTATCACTAGTTTTAGAACTAATGGAACTAAAAACATAAGTATTTTGTCATGTTTCAATATAATAATTAATAAACAATGAAATAATGAACAATTAATCATAAAATTAAGAAAACAATTAAATATTTATAATTACAATGAAACTAATAGAATAAAATTATTAATAATAAAAATTTAAATGTAAACATTTTAGAGTAATTATTATGTTACCAAAGGACGCAATTTATAAATTAACTAGCTGACCCGCGCAACTTCGTCTGCGTCTAAATTTTTTCCGTTTTTGATACATTTTACATTAATTCGGCTCCTATTGGTCTTAGCATATAGCCTTTCTCGATAAATGGGTTATCCAACACTAAAATAATTATTCAATTCGAACCAGTAGTTCCTGAGATTAGAGCGTTCAACCAAACAAACAACAAACATTCACATCGCTTTCTAGACCCAAACTAAGCATAGCTTATTCTGAAACGTGGAAGGGTTTTATTGTAAAACTTTTGTACATATTATATAGAATACATAGACATAGAACCACCCACACCAATGCAAGTAGCCATTTTATTCCGACATACAAATATTTGTACTTTATCTAATCGAAGGACTGATGGCCCTTGGAGCAAACGAGTCCTATAGAAGAGACAGGAAAGCCGTTAACGAAAAGTAAGCCGCCCACCAGGTAGAGAGACCAACGACCTGGAAAGATAGCTGGGGTAGATTGGATGCAGAAGGCGGAAGACCATTTGCTATGGCGCACATTTTGAGAGGCATATGTCCAGTAGTGGACTGCAATGGGCTAATTAGTAATAATAATACATTATGATACCACTACTCTCAGCCTTCTGATCTCAAACTAGACAGAGCCTTTACTATGGTAACCGGACTCCTACCGGAACCGTTTATTTTTTAAAATATAGGCATATGTGCTATTCCAGACTACAATCTATCTTTGTTCTCAGTTTCATCCAGATCCGTTCAGCCTTTTTGGTGTGAAAGAGTAACAAACATTTAACCCGCCCTACATCAATTCATCCATCCATCCAACCATCCTCAGAAACCTTTGCCTTTATACATTTTTTTTATTTATTATATTATTTTTGTATTTAGTCTTACTAATATAGTAAGACTAAATACATACTTAATATAGACTAATTAATCGATTGATTGATGAATCCGATCAGTAATTCTCGCCGTGGCAGAAAAATCAACTCGCACTACTCGTACAAAGGTCGTCAAATATATTATTATTAAACTATTTAAAAAATATTTATAATATATAAAATCTTCATAGTTATTATAAAAAATGTTTAGACATAAATATTATACATGTTGATTATATATTAATTTATATAATTATGTGTAAACACGACCATGTGTGACTTATTGTTATGGACTTGTGCGTAACGTCATGCATAAGTGTAGCGTACCCTGAATTTCTTCCATTCGTGTGTGCGTGTATAATACAAAAGTTCCAACATTTTGGACAATGTGATTACAATGGGGCAATTTCTACGTGAATGTTGAATGGCTTCCGTATATGAATAAGTAATCGCATTTGTGGTAAATGAAGGATACAATTGTTGGGAAGCTGTTTTGTATTGTAAGAATGGATCTTTAGGAGAGCAAAAAATACGATAATAAGTGTTTAAATGAAACAAATAAGTCAGAGTCCAATTTATTAAAATTCTTAATAAGAGGTAATGTACAGAAGATTTATATTTGAATTAGAGTCCGTCTAGTGCTATTATTATCTGTTGGTGAGTAGGGTCATAAGGACTCCACCGCATGGATTAGGGTTGGCAACACATTAGTACAACTTAGTTGTTTTAAAAATACATTTAAGTGTAAAAGGCGCGATTGTTAATTATTAATATAAATCTAAAATATAATATAATCTAAATTAATAACACATGTATACTCTGTGGCGTTGTAAAATGATCATTGACATAATATGTATTTTTGTATGCATAACTGTAGCTTTCAATTACCGGTCTAGAAATCCAGCCTCAAACTAAGTAAGTGATTATTGACCTTTCAGCTACAAAATGCCGTTCAAAGAACACAATCTTAAAATTTTAATTTAGAAATACAATTTAAATTACAAAAGTAAAACGCCAACCTGTGAGATACCTAAGCATCAATGACTAAAAAGAGTGGCCATGAGTTTCTTTGCCAGTATTCTTCTCATAAGGCCCTACGCATTTTGGAAACTGGAAGTTATAGATCGACACAAACAGGCAGTAGATTTTGGTGTTTTTCACCTAATTTACCTTGACAATCCAGTACATGCTGTGGCGTCTGTTTGTGCCGATCTATGATTTTAACTCTAGCTTTAATTTAACGTTCATAAATGTCACTTAGTGTCTTAATTGAATAAATGATTTTGAATTTGAATTTGAATTTGAATTTGAATAATTACTCTTAAAACTACCAGATTACCACGAAATCTACGCTTGAGATTAATATCCCGAATTGCACTTTCGTTCACAATAAAATTATTATGAAAACATATAGAAAGTAATAACTAATATGTCACAGATTAAAAACAAATACAAAATACTGTATTATAAATACATGTCAAATAAAAAAGCGAAATATATAATGGTAGTAAATAAATTATAGTAAAACGAACTTTTACTTACTACAAAGGTTGTTTCTTTCCTAAAAACCCTTTTTGCGATGTTCTGAAGTATCATAACATTGTCCCGGTACCACTCGCTGTTAATATCAGAGTATCCGATTTCCGAACTTGTGGGTTGTGGCCTCAGGGGACGGCCTCGATGAACTTAACTACAAGGTTTATCAATAATCGCTCTCATTGGACATATTGTGTCAGACAATATTGATTAATGTCTGTTCTTGTTCTTTTAAAGACAACTTTCTCGTTAGAAAGAATTCATTGTCGCGGTTACAAACAGTCAAACAACGGAGACAAAGAAAACCCAGACTCGACAACTATTTGTGAATAACAAATCCTTGTTCCGTGTGGGAATTGAACCCTCAACACCCGCCCCAGCGTAGTAACGAAGCGACCAACTTTACCACTGCTTTCTTCATTATTTTCGTAACGATTACTGAAATTACTGATAATTTGCCATTGAATGTTAATATACACCATGATGTTCAATTCGCTCCTGACGCCATCCCAAAAAGAAAAAAAAACTGAAGCAGCAATAAGACGACGCAATCAGTTTTTACCAGTTACAGGGGGTTATTTCTTCTTGATTTTTACAAGAAAAATCAATATTGGGACGGTGCCAGATAGACGGTAAACGGGATTTCCGATCCAGAAAAGTTTTACACAGACCACTGGATGAGCTAAAACGTTAAACTTAAATGAGAATAGGAATATCTACATCATCAATTCATGTCGGATACACTAAGCTAAGTCTAAGCATATTAAGGTGTATTCACATTAAGAATTTCGCAAAAAGAAGGGTTGTAAGTTTATCGTGTGTATCTGTAGCATCATAGCTTCTAAGCGGAGGGACCGATTTGGATTTAGTTTTTTTTTTTATTTAAAAGTAATTATAGGGTAAAAACTGAAGTCACAACTAGTGTTGTGATCATTAATAACATAAATGTTCTTATATCACTACATATTATAAAACAAAGTGCCCCGCCGCGTCTGTCTGCCTGTCTGTTCGTGATTAACTGAAAAAGTACTGAACGGATTTTCATGCGGTTTTCACTAATATACAGTGTTATTCATGAGGTAGGCTTTGTTAAAATATTGTGTAAATTGATTGAAATATGATGATGATTATTGCAGATGTCCCTGCTACCCGAGCGAAACCGGGGCGCGTGGCTAGTTAGGATATATAAATAAAATAAAAAAATCTTATACTATGTTATGTATGCATCAATGTTCCACGGCATTATTGGTTTTTGTTCAAAATACATTACTTCTTATTTACTAGTTATTCTCAAAGTTTATTAATAAAATCGCTAACGTATACTTAAATAAACGATGCGATGTATAATTGTAGGCTTCAGTAACAGCAGGACGACAGCTAATCATGCCAAGAGTCACTTGTCATCATTTGATCTCGATAACATCTGATTAGGTGCACTTTTAATGATAAAGAGTTGCAATTTATAATGTCATAACAATTAATAGTCCTTCTCTGCAGTTTCGTCTCCGTTTATGGTCACTGCTCTGCTCCTAAACGTAGTAGCGTGATGTTACATTACCTGTAATATTCCTCAATGAATACTATATACTAAAATATTACAAAAATAATTATGAAAATCCGGCTGATAACTCCACAAATTAGCGCGTTTAAATATACAAACAAATAAGTCTCTACAGCTTTATTATGTTATTATTATTGATAGCAGCGCCACGCCGTTTCACCCGCGTAAGTCCCAATCCCGTGGGAATGTCGGGATAAAAAGTAGCCTATGCGTTAATCCAGGTCTCCAGCTATCTACATACCAAGTTTCATCGCAATCGGTCCAGTAGTTTTTGTGTGAAAACATTACAAACATACACATAAATGTTTCCTCTTTATAATATTAGTTTAGATATGCAAATAAATGTGTTTTTTCACTGAACTGCATATTATTATATTATAGTTGTAGCCAGAAGTGTTTACAACTATTTACATATAATTTAAACCTCATAATCTACTTGGGGATTTTACCACAAAAAGATACAATAATACATTTTAATAGATTTTTTAACGTATTAGCAGGCCAGGCCTATTGCACGGTGTAGGTATAACCTACCGTCGCGGCTTCGTCAGAACAGATAAGATTTACTGGATAGAAAGAGAGGCAACTACTAGGTGAAAATGAACTGTAGGTAATTAGCGCTGTGTGACCTAAATTGCGACTTTATTGTGTCAGAATAAGAGTCGCTTTTTATTTAAATGTTTTGGCGGCGTGGGACTTCTGTACCTGTACTATTATGTACTCTGTGGTATTATTCAAAGTTACTTACCACTAGCTTAAGCCCGCGGCTCCACTCACGTTTAGTGCTTTTTTTCTGGATAAAAGGTACTATAATGTACGTTTTTTTACTCCTGACACATTTGTGTAAAATTTCACTATGATCAGTTGCGCAGTTAAGACGTAAACGTAACAAAAAATCTCACGTTTGCATTTCTGATATTAGTTAGCATTTGTTAAGAACATTTTGGGTACTTTTGCAACATTTCAAGAACAATAATCTTTCACTCACGTACATTTATTACCCGTAAATTTCACTACATCTCCATTTTTCTAGCTAATTAGGGCCAATAATTACCTACTTACACCCTCAACAAAGGTGAGGCTATACAAAGGAATTATTTTTAACGTTCTTTGTAAGACCTTGCGTAAAGGCCTGGGACTTAAGTAGCCATGTTATTTTCTTGTTGAAATATGAGTAAGGTCGACTATAGCGGATAAGATTTGAGGAAAACGAAGTGAGTAGGTAAGATTAGGAGAGAATTATAGGCGTTGTAAGAAACTGTCCTTGTGTCCTCGAGCCTCAAAGTCAAAGTCAACTATCTTTATTAAAAAAAAAAAAAAAAATTGTTTGAAATCATCTTTTTTTAAACTAAATTTAAAAATTCATATATCTACTCACAGTGTCATCGCAACAATAGGTTATTATGTCAAATAAAACTAAAAAATAAACAAAATTGATCCCTCGTCCGAATAATAGGTTTTAAACGACGGAACAGAGGGAATATCGTTGCTGCCAAGAAATCTTAGAAACAAAGTAGAATAGAACTCAAAATAGAAGCTATCTTATCTATCAAGGTCAATAAATTATTAAAACGATTGAAACTGATGTGACAGGTAGTTTCGCTCCCTGACGAAGAGCCCCTGTTGGGTTTAAAGTATTCGGGTTACAGACTCATACGTGAATATATAGGGTTTATTTGAAAATAGAACACTTAAATCACTGAAAGGGTAGGTACTAACTAACTTTAAAAAAAATCAAGTTAGTTTTTATGAATTTTCTCAAAAACTGAGTGAATAGTTTCAAAATAAAAACACATCTATATTAATAATTCCGTCAAGGGGTACGGTAGACCCGATTGAAACCTTACCTGAATAATAAAACAAAAAAATAATGATTTCGAGTCGACAACATATATCCGCAAAATTCGGATTGTCGAGTATTTTGTTAAATTCTAATGGCAGTCGCCATATTGGCCACTCGGATGAAATCTTGAGTTCATTAAAGCCCACTCACACGTATATCTTAAGTTCGTGAAGGCCGATTCACACGTATATCTACCTACATTTTGTAAAAGATTGTGATTATGAGTCACATTCCACCCGAGCGAAGCCGGGTTTTCATCTAGTACCATTGATAATCTTTAACTTTACACGTTCCACCTGCTTTTATGAGAAACAGAGGTAAAAATATCTGAAAATTCAAACGGTCAAAACTCGTTAACGGTTGGTTTTTTTTGAAAAAAAAAACCAACCGTTAACGAGTTGTAACCCTATAACCCTTTCAGTGATTTAAGTAGTGTTCTATTTTCAAATACGCCCTGTATATACCTTTAGTTAAATTTGAATATGTTATTCTAAAATGTTTTAATGTTTTTATCATAATGGCGATAGAGTTCTTAGTAATAATAATAACGCGAAGGAACTGGTACCTACGCGTCTATTTTTAAGGATATTTACACAAACTAGATGAAATTCTATTATGTAAAGAGTTTTGATGAGAACATATATTTTTTAAATAGTTTAGTAAGACAGATTTTGACAAACATTTCTGATGACAATGGTGCCGATTTTATTGTACACTCGACTAAACTAAAACCTGACTTAATTTCTTCATATGAAATCAACCTAGTGCTCTTCGTAATAAGGTCTATTTATTACTAGCATCTATTTCTCAGCGCCGCTAAATTTCAATAAAACCTGTCAACGTATACTCAACTTTATTTCCACGCAGCGAGAGTCTTCATTTATTCAAACGCTGTATAATTGCCGTATAAAAACTTGTTCAAATCGAACAAGGATGACGTGTTTTTAATGTACACCTACAAAGACGCTTACTAAAAACACAGAGCAAAAGAGATGGCATTCAACTGATAGCAGCTCTCGCTACGTGGTATTACAGTTTATTTAAGCGTATCAGACTTTAGTCGACAAATAAATTGCTTATTTCGATAGCGACATATGTTACCTACTTGTTTCAATTTGAAATAAGACCTTGTTTCTAAGTATGCAAGGTTTACTTCTTATATGAAGAAAATTTTGTGAATTTTAATTTAGCGAGTGAAGTAACAGAATTTTGGCCAATGGCGTATTACAGCTCACAGTTATATAGTTAATGGAAATAGACATACATTATATTGCGCAAAGCTTAAATGTGGTGTTGTAGATAAACTAGATCTGAATACACTTCACACAGAGATAACAAACCAAAGTCATCTATTGGCAGTGTCGAAAATTAGGCTCCAAATAATACAAAGCTTTGTCATTTATATCGCAGGGTGTCAGGTTTTCGGATACATAACCGAACTCTAAATACTACTACCTACTAAATATAGGTAATGAAAATGTAAATTAGTTATTGATTATATGATATGGTTTTAATCAAATTAGTTACATTTGTACGTGGGAGGGCCATGCTTCGGCACGTATGGGCCGGCTCAACTCCGCTCGATACCACGGCCTCGCAGAAAACCGGCAGAGGAACAATGCTTGCATTGCTTGTCGCCGCGTGAGTGAGGTTACCGGAGGCCCTAACCCTTTCCTCTGTTCTATTCCCGCCCTTCCCCTCTCCCCCCTCTCCTCCCCTTATCTCCCTCTTATCCCACTCTCCCGTCTTCCCGCTCTTCCCCCCATCCCCCTCTTCCCCTATTCCCACCTTAAAGGGCGGCAACGCACTTGTGACTCTTGAGTTACAGGTGCTCATGGGCGGCGGTAGTCATTTAAAATCAGGAGACCCGTCTGCTCGTTTGCCCCCTATACCATAAAAAAAATATATAATCAAAACCATTTATTCTGATTAAACCAATAATGGGTATTTTTTTAATTATCAGGAGTAGGAGTCAGCCGCTCTAGGTCAGTCGTGAAACTAGTTGCCTGTTCCAATACGTAGATCCTATAGAAAAGAACAGTCAAAAACTCCAAGGATACTCTATTTCAACATGATTTGACAATTTTCTGGTTACATTGCTTATAAGCGTCAATGAAATGTGAGGACAATGTCATATTGTTCTGAACTAAACAGAGGAAACTAAACAGACGCGCAAATTACTATTATATTTTAGTAATAGCAGTCCGGAGATGACCAGCCGCGACCAACGGCACCCGTTCACGAGCATAACGCACACGTCAGCCATCGTACAGACCACCCATATTAAAGGGAGCCGAACGACTCGACACATATGCCACCATCGCCAGTACTTCTAGGCGAGCATGACATATTCAGAACAGCTGCCAAGCAATATTACAATTTAATTAGTAACTAAAAAGTTTTCACATGGACAATTCAAAATTTTCTAAAATGTATGTGACCTAAAGATACAGTAAAGACGGGTTCGATTTCCGCTCAGTGCTAATATTTGTATACATGAATAGTACATTACTGTTGTGTACTATACTGTTTGCATTGATATGGGTGAAACGTGGGTAATTAAAAAAATTGTAAGTATGTTTATCTGTGTTCTAGGACCATAAAAATAGTACATGTCATGCTTGATTACGGCCTGGAAAGCGTTGTGCAATACGTCCCAAAGCATTTGTTGAGCACACCGTTAATGGTTCATTGCACTATTTAAATTCGATCCTTACCACATTATTAACCGACGAAAACACGGAGGGGGTTCTCAAGCCAACCCATTTTTTTTTTTTACGCATAGCTTATCACAGGTTAGTCCGGTTTCGATCATTCTTTTTTTATTGAATACGTTGAAGGAAGTCCCATTTAAATATAAAATAAAATTTTCAACCCTAAGGGTGGAAAATTAGGGGACGAATGATTGTTCAAACATTGACTCTAACCTGTGAACCGATTTTATGACGTATATGTTTAGCGCGGATTCAAAATTATATAGTTATTTACATTAGTGTAGGAGTTTATGTAGGCTAACTAGTTTATTTTGCACTTTTCAGTTTCTTGCTTCTTTCGCAAGTTTAATTTTTTGTTAAAAAGTTTTTAGTTTTCACGTAATTATTACGAATCAAGTAAAAAAAAACAAAAAAAAAAACAGAGCAATGATACAGAGCCTCTGTATCATTTTACACGAAATAAACTTATTTTGGCATCAAGAAAATTTGAAAATATTTGAAAATTGCAATCCGTAGTTGGTTTGTAATTTTCAAATATTTTCTAATTTCTCCAAACATCTCCTACGAGAGAGTAGGTATGTATTATTATTATCATCCTTATTTACCTAAATGATGTGACAGAAAAGGAGCTTATGTCTTCTGTCTGTACGTATAGTAATTAAAAAGAAAAAAGGTTGAGTGCACACGATGCATTTTGCAAAAAAGGTAGAATTTTACAAAGGGATTTCACGGGTCTGTGGATTGGCACAAACGGATTACAAATGAAAAGGTGAAATGGTAAAATATTATTGAAAGGAAACCTTTTGATTCCTTTAAAAAATTTTGACGAAGTGGTTTTATTAGTAACGCTAAAATATGATGCTTAGACAAAATATTTAGAACATATTTTTATAAAAATACTAGCAGCGCCCCGCGGTTTCACCCGCTTAAGTCCGGATCCCGTGGAAATATCTGGATAAAAAGTAGCCTATATGTTAGTCCAGGTCTCCCATATTATCTCCCGGTATTCATCGCAATCGGTTCAGTAGTTTTGGCGTGAAAGAGTAACAAACATCCATACATACATAAATCCATACAGCCTCACAAACTAT
Source organism: Callimorpha dominula (assembly GCA_949752705.1). Lineage (NCBI taxonomy): Eukaryota > Metazoa > Arthropoda > Insecta > Lepidoptera > Erebidae > Callimorpha > Callimorpha dominula. The sequence continues at coordinate 20,874,518 of OX457004.1, read as the reverse complement.
CACGTTTATTATATTAGTAGGATGAATATTATCGTAATCAACAAACGGAACATAAAAATTTTTTTTTTCAATTTCCGCTTGAAATAATAATAATGATTATAACCTAACACATCTCCGTCTGATCCCAAACTAGGCAGAGCCTGTACAATGGCAATCAGACAGCTGATAAACATACTTATATATTTCTAAAGACATACATATTATAAACACCTAGAAATAGAAATGATCGTGCTTGTCACACAATTATTTGTCTTGAGTGTGTCTTGTTTGTGAGGATGTATGGATGTTTGTTGGTCTTTCACGCAAAAACTACTGAACCGATTATGTAAATAGCTGGAGACCTGGATCAACACATAGGCTACTTTAATTCCGATATTCCTACGGCATCGGGACTTATTAGTAAAAATAAAATAAAACCTAAAAACGGTTTCTTTACCTTCTTAAAGGCGGTTTAAAAACAGTAGAGATAAAAAAAAAAAGCTGTGTTTATATGCTAGCCTAAGTACATCATTTATTCAGCCCGTACTACATAAGTGAGTCTGCTTCCAAAGTAGTCATCAACTTCTATAAATATTATACTCCGAACGACATAAACAATCTCAGACGCTCATATAATACAGGATATTACACTCATAAATCCGAATTTTTCTAACTAAAGAGTTAGAAAATATTCTTGAATGTAATTTAACGAAGTTTCCTTTGCTTTAAATGTACAGAACAGAGAACAAATATGACCTCATTGTAATGTATCCTTCTATCAAACTGAGTAGTAATGAGCATAGTTTGTTTAAGTACATATAAAAATACTAGGTTCCTTTAGAATTGCAAATAGCATTTCTACTTTTGTATTTGGTTAAACTGAGTATACGTTTATAAAATAGGATTGGAGTTTTAATTATAATTTAAAGAAGGTAGGGTAAAGGACAGTTTTTTTATTGTTTAAACATTTCTCTGGAACTATCTGTCAGATTTATTATTTTTGTATTGGATAGAGTGTTCATTGAGAAAGGCTATAAGCTAGGCAACATCATGCTACAACTCTTAGGAGTAGAGCAGTGACCATTAGCCCAAGAAAAATCGCGGGGAATGACTAGTGTTAGAATACCAGTCCAGTATCTTCAGCCTACAATTAATGATGAAGTTGGACAGCACTTCTAGTGTATCCTTCTGTTGTGTGTGTTGTTGGCTACTTTTTCCACGTGAGAAGAATTAAGTGGTAAGCACCACCGAAATAAATCTTTCTTTTTTTTGTTCAATTTTTAAAAAATGCGATACAAGTAGGTATTATACTTTTTTGTCAATTTCAGTACCCTAAAAACGGGCGTACATTTTGTTTTCTGTTTAGGAAAAACACTACACAAATGGACTCTATTCTAACCTGATGCACAAGCCATAAAACAAGCTTATTACGTAGCTGCCACGTTACCTTTGTGAGCACGACGCTAAAAAGAAGTCGAAAAATGTCACTGGAAAATATTTTAATCCCTTAAAAAATTCTAAGTGCAGTGAATTATTACAGATTGAGATTTCGAGCTGTGATCATCATTTTCGAGAAGAGAGTTTGCGTATGTTTGAAAAAGTAATACTATGCTAGTCTAGTGAACTGTAGGAAATAGAAAAACGGAAAGTTGATTTATATTCCTACTAAAAGAATGGCCGTGAGTTTGTTTGCCCGATTTCTCACAAGGCTCAACTAATTGGAAACGGGCGGTTATATACATTGGCAAATAACGATCTTACCTATTTGCAACATGGTAGTATTCATTTTTATATATTATTTGTTTTACTTTCCACAAAACAACCAATTGTTGCGGTCTCATTATAAGGATCTATAATTTTTAAATTTTTTTTATTTTTTATTTTAAACAATTTTATCAAATAAAGATATTTAACTTTGACTTCGCACCCCATTCTTCAGAACGGAATGTTCTTTGTCATATACGTACTTTCGGATTTCCTCATACGAACCAATAATATATTAATAAAAATAATATAACGAACAATGAATATATTATTGTATATCTGGCGAACCTTTTACATTTGAATGCACATTATACATGTCAGTATGCTTGAGAAGTTCTAAAGGTCAGGTGACGTAGATGGAGTTGGGTTCCAGTAAAACCTAGGTACTTAGGCAAACAAATTCATACGATCTGCAACCCCCCGTTTCCAAACCGATTAGGAAGCGGGCGTGAAAGTACGATATAAACAAAGTTTGTGCAATGGCCGGTTGTAACAGTAGTTTAATTCTATACAACGAGTAGTGCCTACAATTTATAATTATTTTTAATATGTGTGTATATAATTCTATTAATATGTGTGTATATAATTCTATTAATATGTGTGTATATAATTCTATTAATATGTGTGTATATAATTCTATTAATATGTGTGTATATAATTCTATTAATATGTGTGTATATAATTCTATTAATATGTGTGTATATAATTCTATTAATATGTGTGTATATAATTCTATTAATATGTGTGTATATAATTCTATTAATATGTGTGTATATAATTCTATTAATATGTGTGTATATAATTCTATTAATATGTGTGTATATAATTCTATTAATATGTGTGTATATAATTCTATTAATATGTGTGTATATAATTCTATTAATATGTGTGTATATAATTCTATTAATATGTGTGTATATAATTCTATTAATATGTGTGTATATAATTCTATTAATATGTGTGTATATAATTCTATTAATATGTGTGTATATAATTCTATTAATACGTGAATAGAATTCTTTGTACCCCTTTTGCAAACGTAGTAACGTGAATTTTTGGAATATTTACGGATTATATATAGAAGAAGTGCAGAAAGCTAAAATTTTTAGACAGTATGTGCTATAAAGTTAAAAAATATGCAAAACGGGTACATAAAGCTATAAGTCATGGTACAAAAGTGACAGTTCAAATTATATTGGCCAATGAAATTTAATAAACTATGGTCGAAATTCGACCACGACGCGATCTCTAGAATTCTAGAATGCTATAATTTTTGTGATGCTAAAACTATCCCTACTCCGATTGGGTTTTGGTGACCCTATTCAACAGCAGAAAAAAAACATAACTACAATAGTAACTGTCTAATCGATTGTAGAGTGGAGGCATTTCGGTTACTAGCCATACCCCGAAGTTCCAGCTGCGTTTATGGTCGCTGCTCCAATCCTAAGAGTCGTAGCATGATGTTACTTTACCTATAACCTTCCTAAATGAATACTCTGTCCTATAAAAAAATCGGTTGTCTGTGAAGTCGGTTTACTGACGATAGTTGAACGTGACAACGTCATAAGTGGAACGCCTCAGAGCGAGGTAACGCCGCATGAGTCATGTTTTTTCGTGCGTGCAGCCGGCTCCATCGAATTATAAGACGTTGTCACGTCAAAAAGATTTTTCGAATGTTTGAACAAACAATCGAATAAAAAGCTCTTTTTAGCTTAATATATTAGTATAGAATTAGATACATGTTTAATCAAGAAGTAAATAGACAAGACATAGAGCTGTCGCATCCTTACACATTGACTGCGAGGGTTTCGTGTACACACTGGTTACTACTACGTTTATATAGATATATTTATGGGGCTACTTGTCGGGGCTATACAGACATGTTATAGCGAGTCTGTATGAGCAGATAAAGCTATTGTCACTATTTTCTCACCACCACGGGTTTATATTAATAATACGGACGTAATACTTATCTTAAGCTAATTGTTATAAGCTGAGACTGTTTTTTTGGTCCCATGGTCCCATCGACATTTATGTTAGTAAGAAATAATGGTTAAAAATATTAGGTATTCTTTCAGAGAATTTTAGTAGGATACAATAACAACAGAGACTAAAAACCAAACTAATAGATGTTGATAATGGACTTCTGCTTACCTTATACATTATACACCCAAAGTATGCGATATTAGATATAAGAATATAATTTTTTATTATTTCTAACAAACATACCAACCATCAGCTATTGGCCTCAAGCACTTTTTTGTACCGTAAAAACCTTTGTTATATGTGTTGAGTTACTCCATAACAGTATCCCAGTATATAGAAGAAAGAAATAAACAAAATTAATAGTCATTTGTTTTTATTTCCTCCCTCACGCAAAAAAGTAATAACAGTTACACTATCTAGAAGGTGGATCTGTGTGAGAGACCTGTATGAACTGGTAGACCTGCTGGACAGAATACCAGTCTCTCCTGACTCGTGATAACTGGGTATAAAATATAGTTTTCAGCTACCATTTACTCAGTCTAAGAGCCTATATGTAGTAGATTTTCGATTTTCTCATAGCTAAGGGACTTTAACCAGAACGAAATATATTTATGGAACAATAAACCTAAAAGCCTTAGTGAGAGTCTCACATAAGATTAACTATACCAAAAGTCTTACTAGCAAGATACCTTACCTCCATAAGTTAGAAGCACGTATTTCGAGGGCACGGACGTGACAGCCCTAATCTTATTAAGCAAGGTTTACATACCTAAAGATATTTTGAAGTTTGATTTAGGCGGCTACATTAATGATAATGTTTAAAAGGTATAATATGTTTAAATGATTTTTTGCAGACTCTTTAGAAGTTTCGGCTTTAACTTAAAAGCTTTAGAGAGAGTTGCTAAAATTTTCTTTAGAGATACTAAAAGCTTCATAAAAATAATGATGTGAAAATAAATTACATAAAGATAAATATGAAGGTACATGAAGTTTAGACAGTAATTTTCTACCTCATTTGAAATAGTCTTGACTTTAGAGTGCTTATGCCTTTTATAGGTAATAACTTAATTACATTCAAACGTTTATAAATAAAGACTGATTTAGATTTTAACTACAAATAATTGTGCATTTAGCACGTTATTGGTGTGTTGAATGGAGCTGAGATGACATACACATATATTTTCATTATCTGACCTTATAGGTCTCTTTAAGGTCCAATGTGGGGACTAATATTTAATAGTAACAATACAGACAAAACTAATAATTGCACACTTGGTCAGGGTATTCGTTCCTACGTACAAGCTCTGGTTTTATTTTTTTCCCTAATCTAGAAAACATAGCTTTCATAACATGTAAACTGGCTCTTACAACAGACCCTTCACGTCCCCAGGTACGTGACACAATTAAGTTTGTTTTGATGCCATGTGGTCCATTAACGATTAAAAGGGTTGTCATGTAATTGCATTAAATATGTTTTTGTAAATTTAATATCTTATATAAAATATAAACATATGTGGGTAATAGTGTGTATTCCGTGTATTATGCATATCAAGTTTGTATTGATGAATTTAACATACATAAATAATTTTAAATATATCAATCAAAAGTTTAACACATAAATATTAAAATTACATACAATATAACATTTCCAAATCATCCCAAGGTTGACTGGTAGCGAATGCCTTAGGCTATGAGAGGATACTCTAATTTTTACTAATGGTCCCCTAAAGAAAGATAGACAAAGCTCTTATTTTGTAGATAAAATATCACAAAATTAGTATGTAAAAAAGACTGTCTTATCACTCAAAGCAATTTCTCACAGCCAAGATTTCAATGGTCAAGAAAGATAAAAGCAAAAAATAATTTCTAACAATGCCTACTGAATCATTGATTTTTAACCAAGTAAAATATTTTGTATGACTATATTTTAATACAAAATATTTTACTTGATTAATAATACTTTTCACAAGAAGAATACAATAAATAAAAAAAATACTTGTAAAAAGTTTGTGCAAAACATGTCGGTTAAGTGAACATACAAATCGACTTCTTAGATATGAAATGTGTCACAAATACTACTTCCCATCTTCTAAATTAGAACATTTGTTATTGATAATGCATTTCATAATTGTTCACATTAAAATACAATAATATCAATTACTTACCACAAATCACTTTTCCTTTAATTCAGAGACTCACATTGAAAATATTCCACAAAACCATTTAAGTAAATCCATCAAATCAATCAATTATAAAAAAATGGGTATCAGATAATACCGTATCTACTCGTGTCGATCTATAATCCTCAGTTTCCAAATGATTGAGCCATGTGAGAAGGAAAGCAAACAAACTCACGGCCATTCTTTTAAATCACCACATAGTTTAACCAGTATTTATTAAATTGTATTACATCCCTTTTTTGTTGTGCGCTATTATAATATGTTGTTAAATTAAAAGTAAAATTAGGCTATGAAAATAGGGAAACTATAGTTCTAGAGATTAAATAAACAAACAATTAAACAAAAATACTATTCGGATTTATTTTATTAGAATAGAATTCTACAATTCCAGACATACATCATTCTCGAATCATTTGTGTAACTGCCCACATCTTTTAATACTATATTAAATAATTATATATATCCAATACAATTCATATTCAAATCCTTAAAATGTGGTTCTATAAGATTGTAGTTTAGTATTTCGGTCGCTTCACCATCACTTTATCAGAATAAAGAGCCCCTTTCGGGACCATACATTACACTATAAATAAAAATATATGAATACCACTCACGAATTTTTTAGTTATTCGCTTATTCTTTGAGATAATTATATTTAGATGTGAAAGTTGATAAATAACTTGGTTGAATAATTTTGTACTAAAGATCGTGTTATAAAGATGTAGAGTATCAAATGTTAACTCTGAGTAAGTTTGGATGAAGATTTATTGTAGAAGGCTGTCTATTGAATCTAAAGACTCAGATTAATGGTGGGGGAGCCATGCTTCGGCACGTATGGTCCAGCTCGACCGGAGTGATACTACGGCCTCACAGAAAACCGGCAGTGAAGCAATGCTTGCATTCCTTTTCGCCTCGTGAGTGAGGTTACCGGTGGCCCTAACCCTTCCTTCCCCCCCCTCTCCTACTCTTCCCTTACTCCCAACTTAAAGGCCGGCAACACACTAGTGACTCTTGAGTTGCAGGTGCCCATAGGCGGCGGTAGTCATTTACGATCAGATGACTAGTCTGCTCGTTTGCCCCGTATACCATAAAAAAAAATACAATTTGTCTTAAAGGGATTAAGACAGAGACAGACTTGCGTTTGCGTTTTATTGATTCTACTGAATCTGGCGAGATTTTTAAATAGTTTAGACTTTAAATGCTTGTTTCTATGACATACCACCCAGGGCTATCTAGACCCAAACTAAGTGTAGCTTGTATAGTGGATCCTAAGACATATAGAAACATTACAGTTTTTTTTTTTCATGTTGATGTTACAGTCCCGTGGCTGACGGGCGGCGCTCCACATACCTATGTGGATGTGGGTGGGTGCGTCGCCGTCTGACCGAGATAAAATAGTTTAAATAGTCTTCTTTATGGCGATTTCGTAATAAAGCCCATTATTCCTCCAACATTCTAATGTCGGCAGCGGTTTAAATGCTATCTAGAAATTTTATGATAAAAAAAATATGAAAATTAAATTGTGTTTTTTTTTTTACTTCAATTATTCATTTGAAAATATATTTTTATGTCAAACAATTTTACATTTGTTTTTAGAAATGAAAGCGAAGATTCGATGTTAATATAGTCTTAATTAAAGTATAAAACATTTAAAATTTGAAAGTCTAAAATAAAAACATTATTTTATTCATGAAAGTGAAAAACGGCTGCGTTTCTTTGTGACCTGAAATCCTAAATGTCAAAAGTCTTGTTTGTACATTTAACATTTGCCGTGAGATTAGCAATGCAAAACTATGTTGAACACATGAACCCAACCTGATTTTAAAGTACGTCATTATAGAATTAACTTTAAGACGGTTACGGCGTCTGGGTGCACACATATCCACTATTGGACAAACCATACAAACACAGTTACAGTGACATGGCAAAATTTCATTTCATTTTAAATAACTTTTATAAACCGGTCATCATCTTGAGAATGAAAGACATTTTGTGATATACGTATATTACGGTAGTTGTTTTAATTTTATAATAAAAAAACAAGTATATAATAATCGTGGAGCTTAGATGATTAAAAAGTCGCCACATTGGTTTAAATCCATTCAACCGTTTGGATACGTCGAGGGTGTAAAAAAGACGATACATAACCGGTAACTCGTGATAAAAAACTGGTCAGATAAAAAGATATGTCACTACTCGGTATAGACCTTATAGTATTCTAAGTATTTAGGTGTGTCAAGAATTGGACGCTTCGGTTCAAGAATAGAATCGAAAGTATGTCCAATAGTGGGACGATAAGTGGACATCTACGAAAGTTATATTCCATTTGACCTCACTCTACTCTTATCTTTAAGCGATAAATTTGGTTCAACGTCCTTGCATTCGATGTGTTTGTGTTCAGGTGTTGTTTCAAAAGATTTCCAGCACATTCGATGTTAAATCAACATCACGAATGATCTCCGTTAACCATCAAAAGAAAAATCTATGAATGTCCAATTAAACAGGGACATTATCGCTCGGCTTTTAACGCATTTCTAGCTGGTAAACGCGAAAAATTAAGGTTATAATGTTATTAGGTAGCGGTAAAACTGGATCCTTAATGATATTCCCAAATGTATATAATATGTCTTTAAGTCCCACTAAGTAGCGACACTTGCGTCGGCGTAATCTTGGCCTGCACCTCTTGTTTAGCTAAACATACGCATGTACGTTATTTGTTTTCTGCATTCGCCTTTTATAGACGTATATATACATGTACATGTACATTCACCAAAATAAAGGCATCTGATTGACTTCAAAATTTGCACACTTGCAGAGCCAATGACAATACAATTCATTAACATCAAAAATTACCACTTTTTACTTCGTTTTGTTACTTGTTAGCTTTTTTTTAAATGATAATGTATTTTAATCAGTTTTTAAATCGATTTTATTTGAGTAGTTGTTTATATATAATTTATATATATATATATATATAAGACTCAGGTAGTTAAATATAAAATGAATACGTAGTACTTCTGAACTTGTTTTAAAATTTAATACCGTTACAAAGGGAGACTACATCTACTTTAATATACTCGATACCTGCTAGTGTTTCATGTAACTGCCTCATCTTTGGGCATGACTCTTTCCTCGTTACGTTCTGCCTTCATATACGAAGAATAAGAATTTGATTTGAATTATTTCTTATACATTGATTACGCTGTATAAATCTCGTACAGCTTCTTTCCACAGCCATTCCTGTCTACAATATGCATTTTTAATGCGAAATAAAATAGCTCGTTTTGTAGAGGGGGGAAACTCCCAAATACATTAAAAATTGAAAGACTGGAAACGCACAACATTATTAATTCAGTTGATTTATTAGCACTTTCAAAATAAAAGCAGTGTTAAATTTAAAAACAAAGTACCTTCATAACAGAAATGCTACCTTGTATCGTTATTTGTAAAGGCCATTTTCAAAGGCAGGTGTAGTTGGAACTTAGGTACATTTTGTCTACAACAATCACTCAGGTTACTTGAGTACTTAACTAGTACTTAGAGCGGCACGTGACGGGGTGTTACTTAAGTAATGAAATGTTAGAGCTATGTCGGTAGTCACGTTGCCCTTGGTCATTCATTTACCTTTCATCATTAAAATGTATTTCCTTGCCTCGTAGTAACGTAATAAAAGTAAAGAGGTAGGTACGTCTATTTTTATTACGTCACTAAGAGGTAAGACAGGCATGCCTACGTCTTGCCTAGTGTACCTATAGCGTCACGACAGGTCGCCTATTACAAGAAAAATTCCTACCACGCATATATCTGACCCTAAATTATGCCCTTTTTAAAGAACCACATAATGTTCAAAATACGATGAAAGTAGTTTTTCCTGAGGCTCTGCTCGCGTTACAGTTTTTTTTTTTATGGCAGACGAGCAGACGGGTCACCTGATGGTAAATTACTACTAAAAAAAAAATATGTACATACTGGACGTCAAGTGAGATGGCTGGCCGAACTGCGGCTTACCAAATCAACGGCATCACAGCTACACTGAGTTAGAGGTGACTGTTGTTTTAGGCAACTGCCTCCATGTCAATTATTGTGGTTGCAATTCGACTGCTGACTTAGTGACCCTTAGGTATGCCAAAGACGGTATAGTCAAAGCGTTGCTTATTTAAAGGCGATGCTAATGGACACATTCATTAGAATACATTAGACAGGATAATTGAATAAACTCTGATAATTCTTGGGCCCTTTTTCATTTCGAATATACCGAGTTACCAATTTCATGTGAATGATTCAAAAGTTATTAAAATTCAGAGCGAAAAAGGTGCAAGAGGAGCTTTTTTCGCTATTAATTAATTTCTTAATTTTTACATAGAAAGCAATTCTTCGGTCTCAAATTGAATTTTCAAGAACAGTTGAAAGATCCAAAGAGAGATTATAGAAACAAGATTTTAGTGGTATGACTGTTTCTTTTACTCAAAAATCACAAAAAAATAAAAGGATTTCAGTTTAGTAACTTTCTCTCGCGACTTTTATACATATGAGATGTGTAACTGAGGACTTAATAGTCATAATATTTATAAGGTTCAATACCCTTTTTTGTTAACCGATGTTGCGATTGAACTGCACCGATGGTGGTCATGGGCGGACTAGTGCGAGCGAGAGCGGGCACAGCGAGGCCTCAGTGAGGAGCTAGCTTCGGCAACTACCTGCACTCGCCACTTGGTCTTGAATATTTTTATTTTTGTTCGTACTGTGTTTCTAACCTCTGTTTGTCAATTTTATTATTTTTTGATAGCTGTTTACGAGCATTTGTGTTAGCAATTTTTTTTTCTACCTTACTTACTTATTTATTTTTATCTGTGGGCGACCAGTAAATAGAATTTGGCATCGTGTTATAGCAAAGCGTACATAGTATACATAATATAAGAAGACTTCACATTTATTGTGTGAAAACGAGCATATTTTAAACTATATAATTATTTAGCTTATAAAAATGCTTATCTTGCTATACAGCTACACTGTAAGTGAGTAGGTAGTAGTCTTGGTTGGAGATTTGATATATAAAGTAACCTCTGTAACTGTGACGAATGCTTTTAACAGTTCTTGCAAATGTAAGATAGTTTTTGCGACTGCTGTATCTCAATAATTGCTCACATTATTCGATAGGTGCACTGGACGCGCCTCTGTACCTACTGAGTGACGGAAGTACGCATATTTTTTGTATCACGCCATTAAGTCAGCAACTGTAAGGCCTAATATAAATATGGTTGTTAATTTTAATGGACTCGAAGTAAGATTTCTTTTTTGTTATGGTATAGGGGGCAAACGAGCAGACGGGTCACCTGATGGTAAATGACTACGGCCGCCCATGAGCACCTGCAACTCAAGAGTCACAAGTGCGTTACTGGCCTTTAGGGTAGGGGTAGTAGTAGGGTAAATTAAGAGGAGAAAGGTGGAAGAGGAGGAGAGGGGGCAGGGAAAGTTTATCGCCTCCGGTAACTTCGCTTGCTTCACTGGCGGTTTTCTGTGAGATATAAGCAAAGAATAATAAATAATAATAATAACTCCACACATCTCACACACGGCCGTCTGATCCCAAACTAGGCAGAGCCTGTACTATGGTAACCAGAGTGCTGATAAACATACTTATATATTTCTAAATACATACATATTATAGATAAATTACACCCAGACACAGAACAAATTATCGTGCTCATCACACAACTATTTGTCCTGGGTGGGAATCGAACCCACGACCTCTGGGCTCAGCAGTCAGGGTCACTAACCACTAGACCAACAGGCTAGTCAATTTAAATTAAATTAAATTTAATTTAATTTAAATTTAATTTAAATTTAATTTAAATTTAATTTAAATTTAATTAAAATTTAATTTAAATTTAATTAAAATTTAATTTAAATTTAATTTAAATTTAATTTAAATTTAATTTAAATTTAATTTAAATTTAATTTAAATTTAATTTAATTAAAAAAAATAAAAATTAAACTTAAATTAGAAATAGGTCTGAAGTTAACAATTTTGGTTTATTTAATTACGTAGTTATTATTAAATTCTTATAAAGGAGACAGCCATAAAATCGGGTGGCGTTCAATTATATCTAAGTTTACAATTTTAACACTCCATTATAGTTACGTATGTCATTATGATGTAAATGTACAGGTTTACAGACCACCGGCATCAAAGTGTTCCTTCCACCCTGCATACATAATCGTCACGCTTGGCTAGTGAAGTTAATTACTTGCGTATATGCACACCACACATGAATTAAAATAAAACCAGATAAGTGCGAGTCTGACTCGCGCCCCGAGGGTTCCGTAGGTTCTCGGGAATCAATTCTCAAAGATTTTTGTCCGTCTTTTCCGAAAGACAAACTTAACTTTGCGGTTGCGATGTAGGTCAATGGCAAGTAGCCTATAGGTTTTAATTTATCTGCGAATATTTATTTATTTAAACTTCATGCACAATTTGCACAAAGGCGGACTTAATGCCAAGGGCATTCTCTGCCAGTCAACCTTGGGGTGATGTAAAAATATTAAACGGTAGACGCACGTTCGTAATTTTTATTAAGACTTGGTTTCAAAGTATGACGTATATTTTTTTTATTCTACAGCGATTTTTGTTTTGTATAAACGTAATCTATTGCTGATTTGGTAGCGCCCTTTTCTAGTTTTTGTTTGTTTTTCATGCAAGAAAGATCGAGGAAAAAAAACGCGTCTCTAGTAGGAGAGCCCCATTTAATAATTTTCAATTGTCTACCTATTAAGTACGGATCATAACAGACAGACGGACGGACAGAGGAGGCTTAGTAATAGTGCCCCGTTGGTTACCTTTCGCGTACCGAACCCTAAAAACCGAGTGTACAGCGCATCTGTTACAGCGAATACAGATCATTAGTTAATTGCGTGAATATAAATTTTGTTAAAACGGTTTCATACAAATTTAACAATACATGATGATACCCTCACTAATTTAAACCATCTTAAACTCACTTCCTCAATCAAATCATAAAAAAAAATAGCAAAGGATCCAATAATACTTCTGAGAGTATGAAAACTTAAAACTTCCAAATATAACCAACATAATTATTTAAACACAGATCGTGATATTGGACTCATAAATAAAACAATACAGCAATACAAAATACCTTTTTTTTTTAGACAACTCCCGCATTAGGAATTACTCCTGTTTCACCAGACTCAGGTGGGAATCGAGCTCTGGCTCAGTAGTCAGGGTCACTAACCACTAGACCAACAGGCCAGTCATTTAATAAATCATTACGTAATTGCAACTAAAGGTAGAAGTTATAACCCTAAAAAAAACTTTTTTATTCAAATATTCTTTCCCAAAAGTAAAAACAAGTAATTGAAACATTCATGTTTAAGGCTCATTAGGAATAGAACTATAAAGCCGAACATACGACGTACTCGGAGGTTGTTGCTACTAATTTCCAATTACATTGTCTGCAGCTAATAAACGAACACTTTGCTACTGTTTAACTATTACCTGTCTCTAGAGAGGTCTTTTAATTAAATAATAATACTCTTGGGTATTTAAAAAAGTATTTACCTACAAATGTTTCTTCTGTGCCCTTCACCTTGTTCGAGAACACGTGGAGTTTAGATACATATAAAATGGCGGTTTTAAATAACAATCTATTGTATTCTATGTTAATCAATAGATACAGATATATTTTTTTATGGTATAGGGGCAAACGAGCAGACGTGTCACCTGATGGTAAATGACTACCGCCGCCCATGGGCACCTATAACTCAAGAGTCACAAGTGCGTAGCCGCCCTTTAAGGTGGGAGTAGGGGAAGAGAGAAAGAGCTTAAAGACGGGAGAGGGGGATTAGAAGGGGGAGAGGTGAAGGACGGAAATAGGGGAGAGGGAAGGGTTAGGGCCTCCGGTAACCTCACTCACGCGGCGAAAAAAAATGCAAACATTTCTTCACTGCCGATTTTCTGTGAGGCCGTGGTATCGAGCGGAGTCGAGCCGGCCCATACGTGCCGAAGCATGGCTCTCCCACGTTAGATGTGACTGCGACGTTTGCGACTTTGGTAACGGAGAATAGATTCGAGTTATGTTTTGAATAATAAAACTATAATAAGATAAAAACCCGATACTACTAAATCCATCATTCAAATCTACATCTTTTTCAGATCGTTTTTGATGTTGTTGGATTTTGATTTTTTTTTATTTGACTGGCCTGTTGATCTAGTGGTTAGTGACCCTGACTGCTAAGCCAGAGGTCGTGGGTTCGATTCCCACCCAGGACAAATAATTGTGTGATGAGCACGATCATTATTTTGTTCTGTCTGGGTGTAATTTATCTATAATATGTATGTATTTAGAAATATATAAGTATGTTTATCAGCAGTCTGGTTACCATAGTACAGGCTCTGCCTAGTTTGGGATTAGACGGCCATGTGTGAGATGTGTGGAGTTATTATTATTATTATATTATTTTAGAAGAGAAAAATACTAACTTATACTTACTTATTTAACTCATTTATACTTGTTCATTGTTATTTATTTACTCTCCAAACTGCAATAAATTGTATAATATTTGTAAAATAGCTCCTCAATGCCACCTTTTTAATGTTAGCGTGTTTGTGTTTAATTATACACAACATTTACTGTAATAAAAGTAAGTAGCGCTACTGCATTTCTTCTTTACTTAATTGCTAACGAAAGAACGTAGTAATTGTTCTTGATTACTAGCTGAACCGAAGACATACATTGTTCTCATCGATTTTCAAGACGTTTGTGATAGTTTTCATTACTTAGAAAAAAACACTTTAAAAGTAAGCAGAGATAACAGCTACTTACCACTAATTTGTTGATAAAAACAATCTTGAAGATTTAAAAAGTCTATTTACTACCGAAAAAAATTATTAGATTTCTTCCCTTCCCCTTCCCTCGATCAAGTCAACTTTTACACCTCGATTAAGTCACAAAAAAACTAAATCAAAATCGGTCCATCCATTTATACGGCCACACAGATACTACACATGTTATGTTGAACTTATAATTATAACCTTTGCGTTAACTGTAATTATTGTTTTAAAATATGTAGTTGTGATACAACTGAATGTTTCAGATTAGAGTTTTGTAACTGTTTAGGCATTTGAAGTGAAAACTTCTTTAGACACGTTGAGCACTTTTGGTGAGGGGAAAATGCACTGAACTCGCGTGACCGTCACTCTCAGATATATATACAGATGTGTGTGTATTTTCACTTCCGACGTGCAGTCCTACGACTGACATATATTTTTTATTTAGGTGAAGCACTACATGAAATGGCTTAATATGACATGAATGACGATAAATGACTTTACTCACACATCACAAGAGAGACCAACAGATAAAATGTCATATTTTAATAACCTGAATAATTAACGACCTCCGTGAAGCAGCGGTATTGCATCTGACTGCCACGCCAGAGATCGCTGATTCGATTCCCCCTCAATTCCTGTCCTAGTGGCCCCTCCAACTGTAAGACGGACATACGGATACGCGACCCCGGCCTCTTCGGGCTACTGCAGCCTCAGTCCCGTTTCCCTATCCGAGACCTTCGGTATCCCTTACCCTAGCTCCCTCGCTCTATCCATTTTCCTTACATCATTAGCCTTCTTCCTTTGTCCAGTCAGGCGGCTGGCCATAAAAGAAACCAGCCAAAACCCTTTGCAATGTTACACATTGCGCCGACACAAAAAAAAATAAAAAAAGGGCAGGAAGATGATGATGATGATGATGATGATGACGATGATTATGATGATGATGAATATATCCCTTTGCAGTTTATTAGTTAGTTTGAGTGTTTCTATGTATAATATATGTTTATATGTACAAATGTATCTGGCATTTAACGTTTAAAATCCTACACTAATAGCTACTCAATTCGTTATTTATCCTATCCTTTTAATTTATCTATAACATGTATGTATTTAGTAATATTTAAGGATATTTATCAGCAGTCTGGTTACCATAGTACAGGCCCTGCCGAGTGTGGGATCAGACGGCCGTGTGTGGAGTGTCAATCAATATTATTATTAATGTTTGAAAAAATGTGATTAATCAGTTAGACAAAGAAAATCATTATTGCCACCGGTTGAATGACGTGGTAATCCCTCCATGGAGGCCACATTTCATTTCCAACCTCCATATATTATAGGCACTGAAATTAAAATTAATGCCTTCTAATTTTGATATGAAATATCCAATTCGGGGAGGCTTAAGTAGGTCATCCCTGGACGGGATATTAATCTGTTTAATTGGGTTTTGAGTTTAGAACAAATTGACTGCTATTAGCTATATCAAATTGCCGTGAGCTTGTGATCGATTGACATACAATTTTTTTTATTATCTAAATCTGTGCACAGATAATTTATAATAGTAGATTTAATGCCTTATGTATTCTTTAATAGTGAACAACATTAGAGTGATGCAGATGTAAGAACTTTTCTGTGAACGCGCTGATTAACGCTCCTTCACTCCTCATTCATTTATTTTGAGTCTGTTTCAACAGACCAACACCGTTACAAAACACTATCTGATCGAGCATAGCTTGTGCTATGGGTTCGACAACACACATAAAATACTTAGAAATCCATATCTATAATAATATTATTAAGCTAAAGAGTTTGTTTGGTTTAACGCGCTAATCTCAGGAACTACTGGTTCGAATTTAAAAATTGATTTGGTTTTGCATAGCCCATTTATCGAGGAAGGCTATAGGCTATATAACATCACGCTACAACCAATAGGAGTTGAGCATCAGTTAAAAATGTTGCAAAAATGGGGAAAATTTATCTTTCTCTCTAATGTGACGCAGACGAAGTTGCGCGGGTCAACTAGTCTATCATGGATAACAACAGTCAGACTACTACTACTATGCAAATAGAAATGGGTGTATATATAAATATGTATATATATACATTCTACAAATATTCGAGTGAGAATCGACGACGTGGAAGTCGAATGCACTATCACCGCACTATATAGGCCGTCAATAATAGTTATGAATACTAAAATGCACTTATTTTTCTCTAAAACATGTAATGTGTTTGTATATTTTAAAATATATAGCATGTCGGACCGTGTTTGTCAAAGAACAGTTCAATTATACTCATTGCTTGCAACACAACAGTATTTCTAACCAGTGTTCTAGAAAGATTAAATGCGAAGTCAGTGCAGAAGGTGTCATGATAGCTTAATTTCTACTTTGTAAAAATATAATAATAATAGCCTTTATTCAGATATTAGATCTTTACATATTTTTACTTAATCTAATAATTCAACACTGTGTATCTGTTTCCCTGTAGATGAGATCAAGGCAATGGCAGGTGTGTGTACTCGAATAACTGGAAACAGGACTATGTGGTAACAGTTGGGAGAGGTCTTTGTAGAAATATATAAGTAGTAAATAAAAGTAAAAGGCATATCGAAGGGTAGACGTAACTCACGTCAATGTCTGAGAAGTTTTATCCAGTGGATCAGAAACTACTTGTATATAAATCAGCCGTCTGCGAATTTATTACCAATACAATATACTGAAGGACTATCATATTTTATTCATGTTGTAAATACATAAGTTTGCCAATTATGATATTTTCAAGGCATAGAAAATAGAGTCAACTTAAGACGTTGTTCGCATTGAATTCTTTCTCGTCCATTGCACCACACTTCATTACAAACTCAGATAATATGTTGCAAGTTTATCTATTTAAAAGTAATTTAAATAGATTTTTTAGCCTACTTCAAAAGGAAGTTATCGATTTAACTGCTTTTTTTGTATGTCTGTTACGCGATATCTTCGCCATTTATAATAAACCGATTGTACTCAAGGTTAGTTGCAATTCAATTTGAAAAAAGATATTCAAGGTGTCACAGGTTGTTTATGGCGCCCATGACGGGTGTTGTCAAAGAGTATACAAACACTATAGTCTATTCAACTTCCTCTGTGACAAAAGGTAAACAAATCAGAAAAGGTTTTTTAATAGGTCACATTTTATATGCATCTAGAATCAATAAAAAAAAAGTGACATTAAAAACACCTAAAACTGTAGCTGTTCTCAAACATTGAACGTATTATAACACTACTAAATTGAGGAGTAGTGATAAGGTAAATAATTTACGTAGAAATATGAAATTTTCTAATTAGTTTGGTTACACCGGCCATCTTTACTATCGATCAACTCGTTGAGAAACATTGGTTTCTTTGTTTACCTTTTGTCTCAGAGGAAGTTGAATAGAGTATAGGTGTTGTGAATTGTCAGTTAGTCTGTAATAATTATTAATAAATAATTAATATTATAATATCCCTACAAGATATTTTGTTGAATGACGGAAAATATAACACAAGAGTTGAAAATTGAGTAATGAAAATACGGCTTATGAAAAGTTGGTGATTGTTGTTTTAAAAGTTAATTATTTTACGTTTATTTAATTACTAGTATAATAATAAACATACATAGAAAGTATTATAATATAAATGCACAACTCGGGAACATATTTTTATTTTTTTAAAAGAGCTACCTTCACCTGATACATAAAACTGTTATTCTAGGTTACCATATTTTACCGCCACATATTACATTAACATTTTTATTCATTAATGTTTAATAATATATATTTTTTTTAAAGGGCCATCTTGAGCGACTCTTGAGTTGCAGGTGTCCATGGGCGACGGTAGTGACATAGTATACGTATATACTATACAGTATTGTGACTCGACCCTTTTTTTGAAATAATTACCTACAGCCGGACGGTACGTAAACACGCGATAGGGCTGCCCATAATTTCATCTACCTACTTGAGTTTATATGTTTATACTGTGGTAGTGACCCGTCGGTTCGGTTGCCCCCTATAATATATATAAAAAAAGTAAATTGAAAAATTATTAAATCAAATTTTTATTTTGTACCGGTATTTTACATAGTTTTAGATGTATGCAAGTTATTACTCAATATCGGTACTACATGTTATGAAATGTGCGACTTTCGGTATAATGTATTATTCTTTCGAAAGTGGACACGCTATCATCATTCATCACGTTTTTATAGAATGAGGAAATGGCGTCTAATAAGTCCACTCGATGCCATCATGGCTACGCACGCAATGGCCAAAGATTATGAGTTGTGGAGACAAGTTTTTTAAGTAATATTGGTGTTTGTGTTAGGAGTAGATTAAGATAACGCTGATTAATTAGTAGTGGTACAGTATCCTTGAACATCAGATTTTCCTTATGTCTGGTTTATTGATCGTACATACCATGACTACCATGATGATTGTCACAGCTCAAAAATAAAAGCCTCTCTAAAATTAGCAGTCGTAGTTTTATGACACTTTTACCATTTTATAGCTTATTATTTTTTAACCCTCGACGCAAAAGGAGTGTTATAAGTCGAGATCGGATAATCGGATGCATATTTACCTAAAGTTGAGATGTTGGCTATTATGGAAAGCACTTTTTTATCGAAAGAATCCCGCGCCCATTTACAACTTTTCTATCTTTCATTTCTCTTCTATGTAGTTTCTGTGTGTACAACAAAAATATTATGTGATGTAATGAATAAATTAGTTTATATTAATTTATGTTTTCTTATTTACCACACCGTTGTATTGTCTAACACAACCCTAACCCTCCCTAACCCTTCCCTCTCCCCTATTTCCGTCCTTCCCCTCTTCCCCCGCATCCCTCCTCCCCCTCTTCCCCTACTCCCACCTTAAAGGGTGGCAACGCACTTGTGACTCTTGAATTACAGGTGCCCATGGGCGGCGGTAGTCATTTACCATCAGGTAACCCGTCTGCTCGTTTGCCCCCTATACCATAAAAAAAAAATTCTGATACATTCCAGTATTGATACAATCACAGTAATTTAATGAAAAAGAAAAGAAAAATACTAATATGTTCATCTCCGGTCTGCTTTCATAGAAGGAGCATACAAAAGAAAAACCACTCTCTATTATTGAACTAATAGAAATAAATAGAACATCTGTCCCTAGTTTGTTTTGTATTACAGGAATTGACTAATCATATTAAATAAAATTATGATTAATAGTTTCTAAATATAGACTTCTCAAGCCGGAGGAGGTATTGATATTTGTCTAAGAATGATAATTCGGGACGGTTGGTCTACTGGTTAGTGATTCTTCAGGCCCACATCAAGTATCTGGGCCTGATCCTTGACGGAAGGTGGCGCTTCGACGAGCACTTCCTGCAGCTTGCTCCAAAGCTGGTCGGCGCTGCGTCCGCCCTTGGGCGACTCTTGCCCAATTTGGGTGGATCCAGTGTCGCTACGAGACGGCTGTACACGGGGGTTGTCCGGTCAATGGCACTTTACGGTGCACCGGTGTGGGCGGAGGATCTGACCGCCCAGAATAGGGCGCGCCTCTGGCGCCCTCAGAGGGTTATGGCGGTTAGAACCATACGCGGCTACCGCACTGTGTCGACGGAGGCGGCGTGCGCGTTGGCCGGAACTCCCCCGTAGGATTTGGAGGCGGAAGTGCTCGCCGAAGTTTATCGGCGGACGACTGAGTTCCGGGCGGGAAGCGGCAGTCGGCCTCCGCCCGAAGAGGTACGCGAGTGGCGTGAGGCCGCTTGCCGAGCCACGATGGCTCGTTGGTCGTCCCGGCTGGAGGCTCCACGTGCTGGCTTTGCCGCCGTGGAGGTGCTCCAGCCGGTCATCGTCGAGTGGGCAGGGCGGCAGCACGGGACCCTTTCCTTCCGACTGACGCAGGTTCTTTCCGGGCACGGCTGCTTCGGGAAGTACCTGCACTCGGTCGCTAGAAGGGAATTGAGTCCCGCCTGTCACCACTGCGACTGCAGTGAGGACTCGGCTCAGCACACGCTGGCGGTTTGCCCCAGTTGGGCGGCGCAGCGTCGGGCCCTCACTGCAGTCATCGGAGTGGATCTGTCGCTACCGGCTGTCATACGCTCCATGGCCGGTAGCGACAGGAATTTTACCGCGGTCGCTACCTTCTGTGAGGAAGTCATCTCGCAGAAGGAGGCGGCGGAAAGGGTCCGGGAGGACGACCTCCACTCGGACTTAATTCGCCGCCGGCGAACCGGGCGGCGGAGGCGCGCTTACCAGCGCCTCATGCCGCCCTGAGTGTGGCCGCGGGTGGACGGGACGGGTTTTTCCCCTCCATCCGCTATAGTGGCCCCCCGCTAGGAGGCGGCGACCGCGTGTGCCTGGATCTCGCCTAATTGAGAGGTTCTTCACCCGAAGGTGGTGCCCGCGCTTTTGCGGGCAGGCGCTAGGGGGGGTCCGGATGTCTTAATAAAAGCTGTTCCCGGATCAATCCTACTTAAGGCGCAGTACGGCACACCGTTTGGTTTTAGTCGGTTCGATTCCGACACACCGCCCCACCGAAAACCCCGGAGGGGTGACGGCCCGGGGGGATTTCCACACGCACAAAAAAAAAAAAAAAAAAGTGGTTAGTGATTCTGACTGCTGAGCAAGACGTTGTTTGTTCGATAATTGTGTGATGAGCACGGTCATTTGTTCTGTGTCTGGGTGTAATTTATCTAAAATATCTGTCTGCTAACCATAGTACAGGCTCTGCCTAGTTTGGGGTCAGACGGCCGTGTGTGAGTTGTGTCAAGGTATATTACAACAACACGAAATTTATTTGTGGAAATTTAAGTACACAATTGCTAAATCCACATCCTTACTTATCTTGATAGGAGAAAAATGAATCTCATTTTTTTTCCTTCCGTGGTAACTTTAAGTCCATTTATCATTTCTTCCCTGCTATGCTTACCCAACACATGTAACTTTCCTGATTGTACTGTACTACGAACTTTCCTTCTTTATATCATCATCCTTTCTTCAAAACATGTAGCCAATCATGGTCAATATTCTGCAAATAATAATCTTTATCCCATCTATCATTTCTATCCTCCTAAAGCCAATCATCAAAATCAAAAGTAAAAATACTCCTCTGATCCATAAAAAAACCAGTAGCCCATTCGACATTCAAACAATGTCGAACTGAAAAGGGAAAAATACGTTGCAGTTCGTACATCATGCAATAAGAGGAGTAAAAATGCACAAAGCACAGGAGCCCAACAAAAGTCTTGAATTTTTTCTGTCACCGAGTTCCAAAATCATAACAAAAAGCAGTTCTGAAAGATTTACATATTGTGAAATGAAATTTATAATGTGTTGTTTAGAAAAGCATATTCCGAAGATTTTTTTTTTTGCAAATTCCATTTTATTTTTAAAATAAATAATAAAATTTTACTACATCTCTCTGTGATACTCTGAATACTACTATAGCGCTATATAGACCCAAAATAAACATAGCTTGTAATATGGATTTTGGAACACATTTAAATAAAAAAAAAAAGACGTGTGGCACTCGGAGACTGCCGCGGTAATTACATAGCTTTTTTTATCAACTTATGCAATTATAATTATTTATATATTTTATTTATGCAGTATTTTTTTTCCATTGTTTATTTTTTCTTTGATATTAATTCAAGTTAAACTTTTTGAGCGTGGTGACCGATAAGAAAACATTTTTTTTTTCTTTTATTAAATAAATGAGAAGTTAATATTGTTCAAAATATTTTTATTATCTATATATATATAAGAAAGTCGTGTTAGTTACACTATTGATGACAGGTATGAGGTAAAAAGTTTGTGGTAAATCACGAATGATGATTCAAATTTGTTCACTTATTTATTCTTACCTTATCTTTCTTTATTCGTATCTGTACCGCAGCTGCAGTTTATTTTGTAAATCTAACTTAATAAGCTTAAAATACCTTTTAAATCATCAGCCTAAGTACAATTTATTTCATTTTAATATTTAAAGGACTTGGACTAAAAATTCTTTAGGACTGGATGTAGAACACATTTTAGTATCTTCGTATGATTTATTTTACTAATACTTAGGCTCTACGTACCTTTGTTTTTTTAGTTCCCATTACACAAAGTTTTGCCATCTAGTGACGAATAGATTTAATTATATTTAAAAAAACACTCCCGAGATTTTTCTAGAACTATTTTAATAAATAAAATAAAAAAACTATAAGCCACCCTCACTGTGATGACTTCAGGACCTAGTTATAATCATAGTGCACAGTTGCTTAGGCCCTCTCCTCTTTGTATCTGCTCCGTGGGCATGAGTCACCAGATTGCGGGGCGAAGAGGGGGATTACGCATGCGCAGTCACGCCGATACAACCAATGCCACCTAGAGGCGAGTTGCTGAACTAAAGAGACAAGCGTGATATTTCAAAAGTCATTAAAAGTTCTGCTATTCATGGATAGATGGCAAAACTAACAAGTATCACCGTTGTGCCGGTCGGAGTGGGGAGCGTGAGGTTTTTTCGTTACGGAATTTCTGGATTCGGTCCCCGCGCTCAAGGCCCGCCATAGAAGCTATGCAATAGCTTAAAAATGTGTGTGTGTACCAGAGTACACAGGTAAGAAGTGAAACTTCTTTACGACATATCATTTTTCTACTATTTGCAACTTCACGAAAATGGGGTAGATAAGGCTTAAGCCTTAAGAAATTATAAAACGAAATATATAATCACTCTCACTTTTCTTGTAAATTCACTTAAATTTGAATAAGTCTTTTTATTTTATCACTTTCAAATTAATATATTGTTATTCTTATTTCAAACCAAACTTCAAAACTAATATATTGTTGTTATTATTATAATATATTACATTATATTCTTTACGTCACTATACTAAACTTTGATAAAAAAGCAACATGGCGCGTAACCGAAAAACGTGACGATTGCTACAAAAATTTCTCCCATACGTCGATAAAGAAGTTTCACTTCAAAAAAAACATACACATATACTATACACCTTAAAAATCGAACCTGCTTAGGTCGTCGTTGTCATAATAAATTGATAGAATATTTATGTTTGGTTAGTTGGTGTTCCTGTCCCGGATGCCTAACCAGCCACAGGAAATACAGCGAGCTACTGCTAGTCCCATTCCACGTTCGAGACATGCAGTATCCCTTACCCTAGGTTCCTCTCCTTTACCCATTATTGTGGTTTAAGACATTTATTTTCTCAAAAGAATGATTACATTCGTTTGTTAGAGAGAATACAAGATAAAAATAGTAGGTAAGTAACAAGTGCCGGAGCGGCTTTTCAGTTAAATGTTATTATTTTTTAGATCTAAGTACATAAGTAGTATTGTTAAGTTTAGCAATAAAGTGGGTAGCTACCACAAAACAAAAACCAGCGAGACCCACACGTTCCAAGAGTATCTTGTAAACAAGTGTGGGGCCGTATTACGTGTAGCAAAGCGATTGCTATCGTATTTCTATCTATCTAGTGACTGTTATCGTAAGTTTATTAATGATTTTTTTTTGAGCTTTTTTGTTTTTATAGTTATTAATGTATAGATTACTTTATTTAAAATATTAAACGTATGTATTTTTATATTTTTTAATACAATATTATTCCTAATACAAATTTACCTTCTTCCTTCTTTCCCGTCTTAAAACGACTACATTCCCAAGCAAGGTAGGCTTCCGGCAGGCGACTGGCCATAAATAAAACCAGCCAACGCTCTTTGCAATGTTACACATTGCATCGACCCCAATTAAAGTTGTGAAAAGGGCAGGCAGATAATGATGAAGATGTGAGTCTGCTCCACGACTCTTTTTTATATCGTTTTAAAAAAGTACTTTAAGATTACCTACCATATTTCTCTATTTCATTTCTGCGTTGGTAACACTGCACCGTACTTTATACAAAGCTGTGAACGTCTGACATATTGAATTTGTTTGAATAATGCATTTGAATCATACGCCATAAGAGGTTGGCAGCAAAATTGTAAGAAGTGAAGTAACAAGATAGCTTCGTTATACCACAGATAACATAATACTATACTAGTAGTTATACTACAGGTTATATATACTATATTATGTACATGGCTCGTAAAAGGTAAGGCTAGATTAGAAAAGCCCAGAATAATATTGGAAGGAATAATTTTTTTTATGACGCACATGCATCAAGAATTTAGTCGTTCGGAATTTTTCATTCCTTTTACTTTCTAAGATGGTCGCGAAGCTGAAATTTTGAGAATAAATTTGTTGATAAAATGTAAGCATACTTGTTATTTTAAATATTTGTCAGTTTGGCGGTCGGTGATGAAGATCTATGTGGCGCGGTGGTATCATTCCACTGCAAGGTCAGGAGCTGCGGATTCGATTCCTACTTAATACAAATATTCGTATGTTGTTGTGTTTTTATAATATGTATATAATTAAAAAAAACCTATGTTGTTTGTTTAATTCGTGTTGGATGGTTCTAATGAACCATTCGGTCGGTTTACTTCGAGTGCATCCCATAAAGATATCTTAGAAGTTTTGGATGATTAATTATTATGTAAATAAGACACGCAAACACACAATGACTCACATTAATACACACAAGCATAGGGTTACTTCACACAATATTCGAAAAACTACACGTGTTTAAGAGACCTTAACTACTTGCCGCATGTTGTTGGTTGTCGTTGTTGGTTCTCCCTCTTTCTCAGAATAAATAGTGGTGTAAATACATACTTTTTTTTTACATCACACGTCGGTGGCAAACAAACATACGGCCCGCCTGATGGTAAGCGATTACTGCAGTCTATGGATAGCTTGCAATTCGCAGACCCTTTAAAAGCGTATAAACTTTTTTCTTGTAGAACCCCATACTGTAGTCGTTAAGGAAACCCATGGGCATTTCACAGCCATTTAGCTTATTCCAATAGATTTAAATATTTTAATGGCTAAAATACAAACTACAAATTTTAATGGAAGTAAAATCGCAAGGTAAATTACAATTACATAGATTTACTATCATGTCTCTTTGTGGGTCCCGCTTGTTTATCTGTCCGTCAGGCGCAGGTTAACCAATATCAAAATCTAAATGTATTTGGGCCTAGATCCCAAGTTTGGTGAAATGCTTTTTTCATTTCATGTTAGATTTGTGCGTAAAACTTACCTTTAAAATTATTTAGAGCCCTTTACCTCTTTTGAATTTTGAAGATTTAAGATATTGTCAGTTTTGGTAAATTGGGAAATGTAAATGGTTTTTTTTTTAAGAATACCGGTAAAGTCAGCCACAGATTGTTAATAGTTATTCTTGTTAACCATTTTAACTAAGTTGAACTTTTGATCGGATTGAATAAATTTTATCAAAATATAGTAAATATTGTAAAAACTTGAAATTAAAATTGCGCCATCTGTAAAAGTTGCCCTAAGTAATATGCAGATAATTAGTATACAAGATATTACAGAAGTATAGCGCGGGATCCACAGATGGCGTAAAAGTAAAGTAAATCAACTCGCGGTCAGCGTTTCTCGTTGAGCTAACATTGGTTTCCGGATAGCCAGCCGGCCGCCGAGCGTCTAAAGTGTAACGTGCAATAAAGAATTTCGTTCGAGTTATCAATTTTAGCGTTGCATGATATATAATTATGTATTCGGCAATTAACGCGATCACGTAATAGATTACATACATCCGGTTTGCCTGACGTTTTTACCCGGTTGCACTGGCCGTGGTCACAGGCGGACTGCAATTCAAAGGTATGTAATACCTATTATGTGATGCCGTTAATTAATGAATAAATAATTAGTAAATATCTTCGATATGTAAATCTAGTTTGATTTTTCAGTTGACTTTAGAACCAACTTATAATTTTCACACT
The DNA here is from genome assembly GCA_949752705.1 of Callimorpha dominula. NCBI lineage: Eukaryota > Metazoa > Arthropoda > Insecta > Lepidoptera > Erebidae > Callimorpha > Callimorpha dominula. The sequence goes on along the minus strand of OX457004.1, from coordinate 20,847,911 downwards.
GTAAGGTTCTATAGTATTATCTATGTATTTACGGGAATTAATGCGATCACGAAAAGGTATTACATACTTCTGAATTGCTTGACGTTTCGACCAGGTTGCACTGGCCGTGGTCATGTCTGAGGTCTGAGGTATGTAATACCTTTTCGTGATCGCGTTAATTCCCATAAATACATAGATAATATTATATCATGGAACGCGAAAGTTTAAAAGTAAGGTTCTATAGTTCTATTCAAACCACGTATTTTGCGATAAAAGGATAATAGCAGCGGTTGGGTTGGGGATCCAGAAAATATAAAACGTGAATTTATTGTGGTCACTAATCTGCTTGTGTAAGACGTAGTGTAGTGTGACATACGTTTCAAGATCTTAAATCTGAGAAAATCATACAGTCCATCAATAAAAGTATTATAAAAACCGGCCAAGTGCCAGTCGGACTCGCGCACGAAGGGTTCCGCACAATTATCTATACAACATTAGATGCTCTGTGTGAATATTTCAAGCGTCTACCTGTTTCCGTCATTAATATTGAGCAAAAAAATGGCAATAAAATCACGTTTGTTGTATGGGAGCCCCACTTAACTATTTATTTTATTTGTTGTTATAGCGGCAACAGAAATACATCATCTGTGAAAATTTCAACTGTCTAGCTATCAAGGTTCATGAGTTACAGCCTGGTGACAAACAGACAGACGGACAGTCGAGTCTTAGTATTAGGGTCCCGTTTTTACCCTTTGGGTATGGAACCCTAAAGAGGAAATATCTTTTTGTTTGTAGTCCATAACCTCTTAAATTACTAAACGAATTTTAATAATTCTTTTGCTATTTGAAAGCTTCTTTATCCAGACGCAAAATGTGCCTTTTTTTATTAATAAATAAAAGTAAATGCAGGCAATGCAGCGAGCATAGTTAGTTATTAAAAAAACTAAACTTATTATACCATTCCTGCATACCGACCTCATTGGTGTGACGGTCGGTTTGCGCATAGTCCTGGTTTGTGAGTGAGTTCTTGAGTCGAAGCCATTTATTAGCTCAACGTCACGTTGACATTTCACACAAGGTCACTACAGTTTATAGCTCCCGTAACATTAAGCAGGCCGTAGGTTTGTTTGAAACCTTAGTAAAACAATTATACTTTCATTATTATACACTCTGATTTCAGTAAATCAAGGAACAAAGTTGCCGTCCAGTGTACGATAATTACATCACTGTGCAACAACAGGAGTTATCGCTCAAAGTTTAACTAACATAATAATTACAGCGCTCCCTATTGCTACCTAAGCTTTCATGTACCTGTGTGTGTGGTACAAGTTATAAGAAAGTGTGCTGCTTGCATTTAAAGTAAAATTCAAGTTACTTTTTTGATAATAACACCGATATATACCTAGATGGAAATGACATTTTTTAACGGAAATTTATTTGAAAGATCACACTATATTTTCTATTGAAAAAATGCCGAATGAATTTTATTTTGTGTATTTATTACTATTCTGGAAATAGTATATATAATAATATATAATAGTAATTAAAACTATACATAAAAACATAAGAAAGTCAAATCAAAATAATAATTATGCTTCAAAATCAACCAGAATTAACAACGCATCACATAAAAAAATATAAATAAAAAAAACATTTTTAAAAACAAGCTTTGGCGAACTTAAGCACTTACTATTGACCATTTAGAGGTTTCTTCATCTGGAGCCAATCCTGGGTGCAGAATTAGATCATACTTATCATAGTGTTACGAGCTGAGGTTCGGGATTAGTAAGGTACCTACAACACGGTACTTACAATTAATTCTCACTATTTAAATAATCGCTTGTACTTTGCACTTAATTATTACTCGTAGTATCGCTCAACTAAAACTCATTTCATACAGCAATGCAGGCGTCTTATATAACGTTCCGGGCAGGAACGTTATTTCGTGGAGAGATCGTGATTTTTCCCGAAAACTCGGACTCATTCTGGAATTTTTAATATGTGGGACATTTTACAAATAGGCTTCTAGTTCCGCTCATCGTCAAAAGATGGCATGCATCTCAATTTGGGTAAACATAACCTTGACATTGACCTTGACTTCCTCTACTCGACAATAGACGGATTAGACTTTCGTTACAATAAAAATGCATTGTCATGGGAACTGAACCAAGATATGGAATTTCAATTCCGTAAGAAACGTGCAAATCGTTTTAATTCAGTTTGCAAGATTTTACAAAACTAACAAACATTGCAAGTTAAATAGAAACTTAAAAAAAAACAACACATTTAAAATAAAATTGTTAATGTTTTGTAACTTAATGATTAAGTAATTTTTATATAATATCCTTGTTAAGATTGGACCAATGGTATATATTATCTATACTAGCAGCGCCCCGCGGTTTCACCCGCGTAAGTCCCGACCCCGTGGGAATATCGGGATAAAATGTATGTTAATCCAGGTCATAGCTGCAAGTTAGCTTAGCTAGCAAGTTTCATTGCAATCGGTTCAGTAGTTTTGCTTATATGTTAATCCAGGTCTCCAGCTATGTGCATACAAAGTTTCATTGCAATCGCTACTACTAAAACTACTGAATAGTTTTAGTAGTAGCGTGAAAGAGTAACAAACATCCATACATCCTCACAAACTTTCAGGTTTATAATATTAGTAGGAAGTAGGATAACATTAGCAAGACACCCTTCTCATTACTCAACTCAAGGGTTCTCAACAATTTCAACCATTGAATGAAATGCCATGGCCGAATATTGAAGCCGCTTTAGATGCTTTAAATAACGCTGACACTTTCTATACCCTGTTTATTTCTTAGTGAACCCTTTTTTCGGCCATTTTGAAAGGACACTGTAATGAATTGAGTAAAGTGATTTTATTTCTTCATAAACCACCAAAACAACATGAAATAGGCGCTTAGACTAAGTTCGCAAACTCCGATTCCAAAACTCTTTATTTGATTTTTGTTTTCTATGGTATTCTTTCTTTGGCAATTAATTACTAAATACAAATGAAACCTAGATACAAAACTGTAACATATATGTATGTATATATTTCAATATGTGTATATACGTGTCTTTTCAAGTAACAAAATGTATTTTTTATCCCATAAAGTTATAATAATACTAACTGACCCGCGCAACTTCATCCGCGTTTGAAAATTTTCCCCGTTTTTGCAATATTTTTAATTGATGCTTCGCTCCTATTGATAGTAGCGTGATGTTATATAGCCTTCCTCTGTAAATGGGCTATCCAACACTAAAATATTTTTTTTATTCGAGTCAGTAGTTCCTGAGATTAGCATGTTCAATCAATCAATCAAACAAACAAACTCTTCAGCTTTATAATATTAGTATAGATAATTAATACCTTGAGACACGTCACCCCCGGCCGCCTGATCCTAAATTAGGCAGAACCTGTACTATGGTAATCACATTTGTATATTATTAGTTATTAGGCGTCCATTAGACTCTCATGCAAACGTCAATCATTACCAAAAGTCATGATTGACGGATGTTCGTTGGTGATTAATAAAATAATATCGACATTAAAATCTCATCACGCAACCGTCAATCACTGACTTAGACGATAGGTTATTCGTCAATCACCGTTATGATTGTGACAAAACTGACAGCAAAACCTACCGTGTAATGGGTGCCTTAAATACATACATATTATAGATAAATCACACCCAGACACAGAATAAAAATGATCGTGCTCACTACACAATTATTTCTCCGGGTTGGAAGCGAACCCGCCGGACCAATGGGCCCGTCAAAAGTTCATTCAGTCCACTGAAGGTTGTCTGTAAGAGATCGCAGCTTGCGATAAGACCGCACATTGACGCTGTAACAGTTTATTGTTTCCTACCGACAAGTATTATATTACAAGTACAACTACTTCGTTGTATTCGCATTTATAACAATCGCCGTAGTAACAGTTAGTGAAGAATTATTTAAACTTGAAGTCAATTTGGCAATCTTTTCTTTTTTTTTATGTGGAAGTAGGGGAAGAGGGGCAGAGGGGGGAAGAGTGGGAAGAGGGGAGAGGGGTTAGAGGAGGGAGAGGAGAAGGACGGGAATAGGGAAGAGGGTCATCTATATATTAATATGTAAAGAAAATTCTTTGTAACCTTTTTAAGCAAATATCACACACGGACAGACGTATGATTTGGACACTGAATATTTTGTATGTAGAAGAAGTGCAGAAAGCTAACATTTTTAATCTAACTGAAAATGACTACAAAAAGCTACAGTGGTCCAGTATATGTTGACTTGTAATTGTATGGGAAGTCTATTTAATGACAGCTCAAGTTATACTGGTCAATGATATAAAACAAAACCTTAGAAGTTAATTAATAATGGTCGAAATTCGACCACCAAGCGTATATGTTAATGGTCGTAACAATTGACATGTACATATGAACATGGTTAAATCAAATTATAAATCCATTAATAGTCCAGTCAATTATGATATCTTGAGTTGTTAAGTTTATTTATCGATTTAGCAAGACTTATCCTTAAAAAACACATTTTGTATAACCCTCTATATGTTACCACATTCATCAGTGTGATTAAGTAAGCTTCCAAATACTATCTACGATAGTAACGGAGGTAACACATTAATAATGTTCTAGTTAACCCCTCCTACTGAGTTAAATGCTTCTGTTAGAAGTGAGTTCACTACGGCAATGTATCGGGGTGGGTTTAAAGTTTACACCTGTTACCGCAAGGTTTTTATTACGCCACCACGCTTATTAGAATCGATTTATTAAATCATTTGCACTATACATTAAGTATTTCTTAATTTTCTCTTTCACTTTATCATCATTTTTATTAAGGTCAACTTGATCTAGGGAGCTTTTGATTTTGTTAGTGGAGATAAGTAACTTCCCGACTCATTGCAAATAGTTTTAATTTCAGGTTTAATTTTAGACCTTTATAAGTTCGACCTGTATGAAGTATGTGAACATTTTTTTTTAATTTATGTAGATATGGATCCTTGAGTTTGTTTCGGCGTTTCTTCTCAAGGCTAGTCATAGGAAATGCCGGCACCATCTAGCTTTAAAGAAGAAATCGACCTGTCTAAAGCGACCTATTTGCAAAAAAAAATTATTTATCATTTATCATTAATAGTATGTTGTTAGATTCATCTTTATTGTGCGAATATCACTGGGCGTATTGAAATTATAATATAACAAAATGGTGGATTTTTGGGACTTTTTCTCCCGAATGAAGGATTTAAAAAAATTACAAAAATATATTTAAGTAAATGTTTATAAGTTAGTATTTTTGGTAACGCTACTCACAAGCAAAAAGAACAACCCTATGAGGTTCTACAAGGGTAGTAGTTCTATTTAAAAACTATCTTCTGTTGGGTACGTACTTGTTGGACGCCTAGGATTGGTGCAGATACCTATCCCCTTGTGACTCTTCAAGTAAGCCAATTACTTGTTTTGTTTTAAATATAATGTCTAAATTCTGATTTATAAATGCAGCTCGTAATGTCAGACCGCTCTCACTTATATCATAGCCAGCATAGTCCAAAACGTAAGCTGAGTAAATAGCTGAGAGATTATGATCAAACAAAATACTCGTACTCAAAAGCCTTGAACCTTACATTGACTTTATCGTGTAAACTGTTTTGTAGAACAAGTAGAATTTTATATTCCTTTTTCTACTAAATCGACCAGGTCAAAATTTTTTTATGTGTGGAAATCTTCACGGGGAACTCACTAACGAGCACTTCACTAAGGGAGCTAACGGTGAAGTTGTATGTCGGGCTCGATCTAAATGCATGGGTCCTAAATAAAATCAAAGCAGAAAACCTCAGCCTCTTGATCAGATCATTTGTCCATTTAGTGATAGCATAAATGTTCTAGGTAGATGAGTTTTGAAATGGGGACCGTGTCAAGGGAAACGTAGTGTAGGACACCCTGCAGCCAGGTGGAAAGACAATCTGCGCAAAACGGCGGGCAATAACTGGATGAGGAGAGTTGACCATCGAGCTACTCAGTGGAGTTCATTTGGTGAGGCCTATGTCCAACAGTGGACGATGAAAGGCTGATGATGATGATGATAAAATGTTCATAGCTAACAAGAGCGGAATCACATGCTTAGGTGACTAATGACAGTACTTTTTTTTAATGTCATACACCAATAATCTTTTATCTAATCTGTTCAACTAAGCTCAGTACTCTACTTAGGAGTGGGTTCACGTTGGAAGCTTACTTAGTGATATTTAAACCTACAGAATTTACGATTGTTAGTCAATTAAATAAAACCTGTGAAGATTTTGCCGTGGCTTCAATACTTCAGCATGACCTAATCAGACACGCACTGTAGCCGTTAAAATACTTTGCTTGGTTGATACAAAATTAACTTATTTTGTTAACGGAATGGAAGCTTTTAAGTTTTTATTACTATTTTAAATGTGAGAAAATTCACAAAAGTCTTAAACTGCGGCGTATAAAGGCGAAACAAGTGTCGAAATTAAACTTTTTGCCATGAAAAGTTTTGATAATAGTTTCTAAAGATTTGCGGTTGTACTTACGGGTGTATTTCGAGAAAGCCCGACTACTTTTAGTGATTATTGTACCGGTTAAAAGGACTCTTAATTATTATTGTATTTTATGTGAACAAAGGTTGTTTGCGTTCGTGTGCACATTTGCATAACCCATAGCAGTTAGCGATCAAGGTTTGTGATTTACTCCATTCGAGGTCATTACTTCGAGCCATTAAATTATTTTACAATGTTTATTACAAATCCGCTAGCATTGACATAAATGAGACCTATTTATGATTTTATTAGGTTAAAGCTAAAACAAAACGGACTAATGCGAGTCTGACTAGCACCGAGGGTTCCGTAAAAACTTGTATGCTAATAGTTCGTCCATCTCGGAAATCGACGCGAAAACTTTTGTTTGTTTTTTTTACGAGTGACAAACTTAACTTCACCACTCTAAAAATTCTCTCCTATATTTACGTCTTAGTCAATTTTCCGAGCGCAAAATATAAGTTTCTAAACGCAAAAAACAACCTTTTTTTTATATTATGTGATATAACAACTAATTAATAACTTTCAGATTTTTCCCTTTGCTTGCGCTTGTTCCTTACTTTTCGTCAAATTTTATGATTCTAGGCCAATGGCAAGTAACCGTTAAGTTTTGATATACCAGCGAAATGTTAATTTTTTTTTTTAAAGCCGTATCTTTTGATTGCTTTGACTTGGGAACTGTATTTTTTATTTTTTACAGCTGCAAGAGACCGCAGAATTAAGTATTTGATGTTAATTTCAACTTGATACCCCACGCGTTGCAGATAAAAGGGTCTTGAAAGACAGAGGGACAACGAAGTGATCCTACGAGGGTTCCTCTTTTTATTTTTAGGAACGGAACCCAAAAAAGAATTAATTGTATTCCTCATTTATTTAAAATCTTAGTATACAAGAAGGCAATATCTCTGTAAATAGAGTAAAGTTTTTATATGTTATATTGACCGCTACCGAAAAGTATACAAACACTAACCGCTACTGGTAAGATTGCCTTTAACAAGTCAACCGTATGGATTTTGATATCGCCTGGTCGCTGTCTAAGGCAACCACCTCAAAAAAAGGCAACCACCAAGGGTAACAGTAACAAAATTGAAGCAGGTTTTTTGACCTTTTATTAAATCATTTAATATAAGCAGATAAAATAAATCGTCGTAAAACTTTATTATTTCGATGTCATCAAAAATTCTGCGAGCCGTGAAACAGTAAATACCTGTTAACGTAAAATTTAATCAAACCGGGAGCATTAATCATTAAAGTATGTGCCAGTTCCTGTTAACCGTTTTAATTACAGATCTTTTCCAAAATGGCGGAGATGAATTACTTTCCTCTATAAGGTGCTCGGAAACGTTTTTACGAAACCTTTACAAATTATTTATAGAAATGAAATATTTGAAAACAAAAATTTTACAAAAATGACAACAGTTTTCGTAACGAAAAATGCTGACCGGGATGATTTATTTTATTTTTACGCCATCTGTGGATTCTGCGCGATACTACTGTAATAGCTTGTGTACTAATTTTATTAGTTACTAGCAGTTCCCGCGCGGCTTCGCTCGCGTGTACATATTTATATATTTTGCACGGAACCCTAATTATTTTTCTAAAATAAAAGTAGCCTAAGTTTCTCCTTACAATACCAGCTATCTACCAGTGAAAGTGCAGTGGAAATCGGTAAATCTGTTCTGGAGATTAGCCGGAACAAGCAGGTAGACAGACCATAAAAACCAAAACAAGACAAAAATTAAAACTTATTCTTAGGCATAGGTATCGTGCAAATCACTAGGTACATAATATTATAAAACAAAGTCCCCCCCCGCGTCTGTCTGTCTATTCGCTATAAACTCAAACACTACAGAACGGATTTTCATGTGGTCTTCACCAATAGATATAGCGATTCATGAGGAAGGTTAAGGTATATAATTTGTTAAGGTCTTATGTATATTGGTTGAAATATAATGATGATTGTTGAAGATGTCTCTGCTACCCGTGCGAAGCCGGGGAGGGTTGGTAGTAACTGTATAAGCTTAAAAAAAACTATTATTTGTCATTACAAACAAACACTTCAATTTTATTTATTTGTAAACCGACCGGAGTGATACGGCCTCACCGTGGTATCACTCCGGTTGAGCCGGCCCATCCGTGCAGAAGCATGACTCTCCCACTAGTAGAAGTCTATTTTAACAATCTATACCTTATTATATCATTAAATTTATTCACTAAATTATTTTGCAAGGGAATTAAGTCGTGTAATTTACAGTTAATAAGTCTCCACAAAGAGACAATTCAACCTTATCTACCAAAAGTAATTTAAATGGGAAAAGTCTATTTATGACCATGAGACTGAACAGATAAACGCTGAAAGAAAAGATAAACCGTTAAAAACGGCGGAAAAAAATAAAAATTAAACAACAAACGGGAAGTAAGCAGTGAAGCTTATACAGAATTGGTAATTAAAGAAAAATTCTAAAGAAAGGAACAAAGAAAATTCATTTATTTTGGGCTTTAATTTTTTTAGTTGGTCATTTTTACAAAATAATATACTTTATCTATAAAATGAACTTTCAACACGAAAGAAATTTATAAATGTGTAAAGTGTAAACCTTCCAAATTCAGAGGTGCAAGGCCGCAGACCGAACTCAAACAAAAAGTGCACAGTAATGAACTAAAATAATGATAAAACATCTTAGCGGTCTTTCCTCCTGCTTTCTAGGTCTTACAATCCTCGCATTACTTCAAATAAACTCCTTTTATAAACACAAGAAAGTAAAGAAGACATTGGCTGGCCTTGGCCCGGGTTTTTTCTAATTATATGGAAGCTCCAGGGAAGCTTATGTACCTAGCTGCGTTATTGTAATAAAGCATTCATTTACCCGGTCACTGGGAGGACGGTTATGAACCAACGTTGCTAATTAGTTAGTCTCATAAGTCTCTCTTATGCAAACATTCCCGTAAACATTTTTGTGAACTAAGTGTTCACAAAAAATGTATTGTGTATTATGATTTTTAATACTTGTGATGAAGACAAACATTCATCATGCCAAACGTATGCGGTACCTCCAGAATGGACGCTACGATACCAGGGGTGCCAAAACTTTTTAATATTATTTTGAACTCATGGTAGTGAGGTCATTCCATAATTTAGGATGCGGCGATTGAAATTAGTTAGCAACCGTACGTTATTAGTGTTATTACTTACTTTTTTTGAATTGTGAGCGTCAACTCTCTGAGGTGAGTGTACTCTCTCACGGGCAAGTATAAGTATACACACGGGAATAATTCCTCAGAGCCCAAACTATATTCTACGAGTGATAAAACACACATTGAAACGCGAGGCCTGTCTTAAGGTTTACAGGTTCAACACTGCTTGTGATGTTGGGTTATGACAACCCTTAAGGTTTAGTTTTGCATCTGTCACCTTGAGGTCAGTTAGAATCCATGCCTCAAATACATTGTTATATACTGAAACCCTAGTACCAGTGTATTGCAATGTACCATATACCATCACTGGTGCATATTATTTCAAAGCAACAGAAACTTGTTTCACTTATAACAACTTTTTTTTTATATGTCTAAATATGAAAATCAAATCAAATCAAAACTATTTATTTCAATTAAACCAATAATAGGTATTTCTGAATTGTCAGGAGTAGGAGTCAGTCAAACTAAGTCAGTCGTGAAGCTAGTTGCCTGTTCCAATACGTAGATCCTATGGAGAAGAACAGGCAAGAAACTCCAAGGACACTCTTTTTCAAAATGTTTTTTACAAATTTCTGGTTACATTGTTTATAAGCGTAAATGAAATGTGATGACAGATCAACCATATTGAAGGGAACCGAACGACCCGACATATACGCCACATACACAGAACATACTCAGAACTGCCAAGCAACATAGGAAATTTAACTAAATAAGTGACTACACAGTTCTCACATGAACATTTCAAAATTTTCTTAATTAGGCTTAAAAAATCATAATAATAAATAACTAAAAAAAATGTAATACCTTCAATGTCAACACATATCATGTGTTTGGTGTACAATAAAGAGTACTATCTATCTATCTATTCAGTAAAAAATGTATGACTTTAAAATTTAAATTATTATGTATTACAACCACTAATAATACTACTAATTCGTTTTATACCTTAAAATAGTTATTTAGCAAATAGTAGAATGTTTTTGCACTGACATTAGTAATAGGACAAGTACATTTCATAGACATTCTACTTATAATTAAATCGAATTATAGTCGATTGGGTTTAGCAAGTATCCGAAACTGTATCTTGTAAGATCTGTAACTATTATATTTTATTGGAATAAGTAAATCTATCTTCATTCGTTTTATGAAAACAAAATTAAAAAAAAAATGGTCAGTTTTAAGTGAAAACATAACTAACACATCTGTCATCTAAACGTGACGGTCACGCTAGTTACCTTTTTCCCGTACCAAAAGTCTCCGACGTGCCTAAAGAAGTTTTCAGTTAAAAATTAAAACTGTCTACATTCTTACATACATACACTCACGCCTGGATCCCTTAAAGGGTAGGTAGAGACGTATTAAACACGCACCCATTTTGCCAACAAAAATGTAGTCCCACTCACATTATAGCAAACCTATTCCCGTCAAACGGGCTCGGGAAAGATAGGCAACGGAAGGAAAAGGGATAGCTTCATGAGGATGGTGATAAACATTTGGATAGCTTGAGCAGGGTCTCATACCTGTCACTCGAACACGCTGTTACCGGGAAGTTCGAGATCTCTAACTTTACATTCATACATTAACATTATAAACCTGAAGTAACACTGACAACGCATTTAATGAAATTTTTTAATTACTCTCATTCACTGACCAAGAAGAGAGCATTTTAATCTATTTACTAGTTGACGCAACAGATGTGTCTTAACTATGAATATTGAATTCGTATTGGTATAATATGCAGCGCGCATTCTGTCAATCGACTGACAGTTATGTCAAAAGCTCTAAGATTACATTAATATGGTCGTTATTTTATTCTTTATTGAGAACCTTCTCCTGACAATAACAAATACAAGAGAAAAGAATTAGCGTAACGCGTGATGCCGTGACCAAGGGAAATAGGCATTCATTTTTATATTTATAGAATAACATTAGTTGATCTTGTAGATACGATACTAGTGGGTAAATAAAAACATACTTTTAGTCCTACTAAATGCATTACTTTGAGTCGGTGTAGATTAACAGCGAGTTTATTCATATATTACAATGAACTAAGTTTACAAATCGCTCAATTCTAGAACGAGTCGAGTGAAGTGGAGAATCGAACACAAATGAGACATCGATCATAAATCGGACTATTATTGACGTTTTAGTACGTACTTATATAGAACATTTATTAGCAATCTGAAATGCCTATACACAGGATATAAAATTGCCAAAACCAACAAAGAAGAAGTGTTTATGTTAGACTAGCCGCGCCCCACGGTTTCACCCGCATAAGTCCCGATTCCGTATAAATATCCAGATTAAAAGTTGCTTATGTGTTAATCCAGGTGTCCGGCTATCTACATACCAAGTTTCATCGCATCGGTTAAGTAGTTTTTGCGTGAAAGAGCAACAAACATCCATGCAACCTCACAAACTTCCACGTTTACAATATTAGTAGGATTTATTTGCAGCTAAAGTTCCTTTACCACAGTTTTTATATCCGCTATAGAAAGGATTTATACCCTTGTGAATATTGGTGCGGATGTAAAAATATGCTTTAGTTATGACATGAGCCTATTTCAAAAGAGTTGTGACCTATAACGTCCTTATGGCTATTCGTAACGAGGTTTTTGCCACAGTTCCGTTAGCATCTTTTTGTCATGCGATAAAAGGGAAAATGTTGCGATAGATATAGCCAAATCAATCATAAAATCAAAATTATTTATTTCAAGTAAACCCATTAGGTATTTTAGAATTGTCAAAAGTAGAAGTCAGTCAGTATAAGTCGGTCGTGAAGCTAGTTGCCTGTCATAAATCGTAGATCCTATAGAGAAGAACAGGCAAGAAACTCCAAGGACACTCTGTTTCAACATGTTTTATTTAACAAGGTACATATAATTAGATCTATTGGGGATAGCATGGTTACATTTTTAAGACATTTATGAAAAAGGCTATTCTAACCATGGCATGACAACCTCCAATTTAAAAATGACTTAAAATAGATGTACTATCAGTTCTTAAAGTCAAAAATCGTGCTACATATTCTAATTGTAAGATAGCTGGCACAATAAAAGTTTACAATCAATTCTAATTGCAGGATAAAATAACTTAGAAAGCGATATCTGAAACGCTAATAAAGTATTGTTCAACTAACAAAGCTTTCAAGTTAACAGATGTGTCAAATCAGTTCTAGTTTCTGAAACATTTACCCTATATTCTAATGCTATATTCAGTAAATAAGTAACGGTAATATTTACTGCAATTAACACCACTATCACCTCATCAATCATATTTAATTAAATTTAACATACTAATGTATATATTATTCTAATCTATTATGTGGTTGGTAGGTGTTGGCATAATCCATTTCATAAGTTATATCTTAAAACTTTGTGTACTCGAACTGTAACTAAAACTATAGGTATCCAAAACAAATTTATTAAAAAATAGCATCACAACTACCTTAGTTGTAATGCTACAGAAGACCTAGTTACAAAAAACTAGGTCTTCTGTAGTTAATCCTTGACTAACTACAGAAGACCTAGTTTTTGTAACGCAGTGACTAATGAGGTTGTCAGAGCAAGATGCGCTTCTGAAGATGATTATTAAGTCTTGTTCAAAGAAATAAACATGGTGAGAAATGGAGCGACAAATTAAAATGGTCTTTGGAATATATTATTATGCTACAGATATCTTTGTCGCAAAATCAGATTAATATAGATCATCTCTTTCCGCGTAGGGTACGTATTTATGCGAGATTTATGAAGAATATTTTACTTACTACAGATGAATACTACAGATAATAATAATAATAACTTCACACATCTCACACACGGCCGTGTGTGAGATGTGTGAACTTCTCGTCCTTAGGTTTTGTATGAATACAGTCTAGGCATGATTATACTTTTTAAAAGTAGGCAAGGTTTTCAACAAATAATGAAACTGTAAAAAAACTTTTGAAATAATTGTTTTGTGACATGAAATTATGTCTTTCTGTTTATTTTCATTTGTTTTTGTTGTATTTAAAATAATTATTTTAGGTGTTGTTTTATATGTAATGGAGATTTTTTTTTATTTTTTTTTTTTAAAGACAACTCCCGCATTAAGAATTACTCCTGTGTCGCGGGGCACTTTACAAACATACAAACAACGAACACAAAGAACACCCAGACTCAGGTGGGAATCGAACCCACGACCTCTGGCTCAGCAGTCAGTGTCACTAACCAGACAGTCAATTTTGTATTGATGGTGTATATGCAGTCACTTACACAGCTAGGTATAGCTTGTACATATATATACTGCACAGTGTGATGGTTTAAGCTACAGTTTGCGTTGTATAGGCTTTACTCGAGTATGTGATATTTGCTTAAGTTCTGTATTTGCATGTCTATTTGTTAGTCACCAAAAGGCTCCTCAGACCTCCTCCACTCGGACTTCCCTATGACCCATGTAATAGGACAAATAACGCCAAACGCCAAACAACTATGGAAAGAAGCATACAGGTCAGGCAATCTGAAAAAACAAATATACAAAATTAGGCATGGTACGAAGATACAGAATGTATGTCTTAAAATGAGAAAGCAGAGTTGTCAATAGTCAACTTTTGTAAAAGGAAGAGATTAAAGGAGCAAAACAGTAATAAAATTATACCCAGTAGACCGTCAATGAAGGTGGCAGGCCACAGAAAAATAGCTGACAGACATTAAACAAGTAGTTTTAGTTAACTTAAGACAATAGTAAATAACGTTAAGTGGAACCTATATTTCAATCCAAAACCACTTCATGAAAACATAATAATTTCAATATTTTCAAACACTTACTGGTGCTAATAGAATTTCATATTATTTATTATGTATTATACTTCTATTCGAGGTAGGCACTCCCTCTAAAAACATACTAAACGTATATGACTAAGAAAATATAACGCACATACGATCCGAAATTAAAGGAAAACAAAGGCGGTATATATAAAAGATTTATACGAGTTCTCTGCTAAAAGAATGATTTATTAACCTCATTTTGAATAAAATTTCTAAGAGCTTGTAAATGAAACCTGACTACGAATACTTAGAGCTCATTTCTCTTTACAAAAAAGATTGGAGTAGATAACTTTTAACCACTTGAAATAATTTCCGGTACCAATGAAGATATATGGCCACTGTTGGATAAGAACAACGATAATATATTTGTCTTTGCTTATGGTAGCAACATAAAAAAAAAAATTTAGCACTAAGAACATGTGGGAACTTTGTCGGAGGCTCTCTTTGGTTGTCATAGAGTTGTAATGACCAGGGATGTTACCAAAATGTGGAGTATCTACCCACACCTTTTTGATTAGGTTGACGACCGAGGTCGTCTACTCCGTAAGCAAGCACTACGCTAGTAAAGCTGTTAACTGCGGTGTTCTATCTAAAATACATATTTTTTAATTACTGTTTTATTCGACCAGACTAACCGACTTGACTCGATTGGGATAGGGCGGGACATGTAAGCCGATTTCATAACGACAGCTGGGCAAATATCTCCACCTCCATCAGAAAGAAGTGGCGTGATAAGCTTGACTACTCTATGCCCGAGGGCTAGTTCGAGATTTCCCAGGAAAAAGAGTTCTGAAAGGATTTGGAGGAGGCCTTTGCCCAGCAGTGGGACAGTATAGGGTGTAATTTCATTTATTATTATTTCAGACACAATCAGGGTCTGAAATAAATAATAACTATTATTATTTTGTCACTTTAAAGACCCACCAACGATGCCAGACTTTCTTAAATGTATTTTTTTTACATGTCATATTGTAGGGGCGTTTCTTTTTTGATTTTTTTTTTGTGTAGACAGGCTGTTAGGATAAAATTAGAAGGTTTTCTTCTTGCAATATTCAAGGGATCCTAAATACATTTTTGTGGGCTGGCTCGACCGAACTGATACCACAGCCTCACAGAAAACCGGCAGTAAAGCAATGATTTCGTTGTGTTTCTCGGAGTAAGTGAGGTTACCGGAGGCCCTAACCCTTCCCTCACCCCCTCTCCCCCTCTTACCTCCTACCCCTATACCCACCTTAAAGGCCAGCAACGCACTTGTGACTCTTGAGTTGCAGGTGCCCATGGACGGCGGGTAGTCACATACAAATTGTTTACTGAATGAAACCAAACTTGTTAAATGGTAAGCTACTCCCACCAACTGAACGAAAAACGTACAAATTTTTATTTTTATTATTTACCTGCACGCAAAATTGCAATTGCAACATATCACTAATTTCACTTCTTGCATTTTGCATTGCACGTTACGGACTTAATGCATTATCTAACAGTCAACCTTTGCCTGGCGCAGAGGACTAATGTCATTGTTTACACGTGTTATGTCACTCAAATTATAATTAACATAATTACTTGACTACATAACACATGCAAATCCGCTAACAGACACATACACTAAGTGTAATTAAACCAACTAATGTCTGGCAGACGCAATATAGTCTAACAAACATATAAAAAGTTCATAAATGTTTTAAATGTCAATGGAATCAACTACTATTATTGTATTTTGATATTAGATATTTTTGTTAGTTTAATATCTGGAGTATTTAATAAAGACCAAAAATGTGATGTCGGTATTTTTTATTAGTTATTTCTCTATCTATAATACATAAATAATTATCTGTTATCAAAATAGCCTTTTACTTCACTCACAATGGCAGAATATATAACAGAACAGGGCTCACTTCGCAAAATCATTAAAATAAATAGCGACTCTTGCACCGACGCGACTTAATAAAGTCGCAATCCAGGTCGCACAGCACTAATTACCTACAGTTACATTCACATAGAAGTTGCCTCTCTTTCTATGTTGTAACTCTTATTTGTTCTGACGATGGCGCAACGTTGGGTTTGTCTTTTTTTAAGAATTAATGAATTTGAGTATTGAATGCCTAGTAAGTTGTGCCTATTATTCTATTTTTGTGAACAAATAAACCCAGACTAAGTACTAATTAACTTAGTAGTCTAGATACAAACATATGACACGACGCAGCCTGTGAGTAAGTACCGAACACATCGCTCACTGAATTTTTGACACGGTTAGTCGACGACAACGACGAACACTGAAAAGATTTTGATTTATTTTTTGTTTGAAGGTTGACTATATCCAAAGTGTTCTTAGCTACATATAATTCAAGAAACTCTGTCTATCAGTTTGTGAAACAAAAATCACGAAGTTGGAATAAATTAGCGTCCAGTATAAAACTCGTTCCAAAAATTTCAGTCAGATATTTTTGTTAATCACGTCAACATAATTCAATAGTAGAGAAGTGTGATGTAACTATTCCCAATTCTGTTACAGGAGAGTGCCAACTCTCGTACGCTGAACGGCAGTCACGAACTGTAACTAGGTAAAACTTTCATTAAATGAACCACAATGTGATCAAAGCAGAGTGAATGTGCATCCATCTTGCCAGAACGTTAGCGTTCTAGCTTGATTGAACGCAATAGGTACTTGTCATGCTTCATACGTAATGATTTTATTCTTAAATTGATAGTTTAATAGAATTATTTGGATATCTATTACGACTTTATATTTACACCGATGGTGGCGTATATGTCGGGTCGTTCGGTTGACTTCAATATGGTTGATCTGTACGATGGCTGGCGTGTGCGTCATGCTCGTGAACGGGTGCCGTTGGTCTGGTCTGGTTGGTTGCTATTACTTAAATATGTATAGTAGTAATTAGCGCGTCTATTTATATCTTAGAATAATAGGTACGTTACATTGTCCTCACATTTCATTTACGCTTATAAGCAATGTAACCAGAAATTTGTAAAAATCATTTTGAAAAAGAGTGTCCTTGGAGTTTCTTGCCTGTTCTTCTCCATAGGATCTACGTATTGGAACAGGCAACTAGCTCCACGACTGACTTAGTCTGACTGACTCCTACTCCTGACAATTCAAAAATACCTATTATTGGTTTAATTGAAATAAATGGTTTTGATTTGATTTGATTTAACATTTGAAGAAAGAACGAAGAGTTTGAAAATGGAAAAAAATAAATCGACAAAGATATAACGTGGAAATGACGATGTCACGAAGTTTATTTTTATTTTTTATTTTTTCAGTTTTGTTTTTTGTGGTACAGAGGACCAACGAGCAGAAGGGTACCTGATGGTAAATGACTACCGCCGCCCTTAAGCACCTGCAACTCAAGAGTCACAGGTGCGTTGCCGGCCTTTAAGGTTTGAGTAGGGGAAGAGCGGGAAGAGGGGAGATGGGGAAATAGGGGGAGAGGGAAGGGTTAGGGCCTCCGTCAACCTCACTCACGCGGTAAAAAGCAATGCATGCCGGTTTTCTATGAGGCTGTGGTGTCACTCCGGTCGAGACGGCCCATATGTGCCGAAGCATGGCTCTCCCACGATTTGGTACAGTGGCGGACTTAATGCCTAAGGCATTCTCTACCAGTCAACCAAGTTTACCACCTCACTTGGGGGTAACCCAACTCTATACTAATAGATGGCATTTGTCGTTACTTTTTTTTATTTTCTCGTTCAAAAGTAGCTTTCTTGGGTCTTCTTTATCTTGGAAGACAGTTATCATTTGCGAAACAGAAGCACAATATTCTGAGTAAATCAACTTGTAATTAAGAAACACTAAAATAAAGTGTTAAATTGAAAAATTAATTGGATAGTGTCCATTAAATTTAGAGCACGCATCAAAAAAAAAATTAAATCTGTTTTGCCATCTAATAATGTTTTAAAAACACTGTAGAACCTCTCGTGTGAGCTTTAAAAACTTCAAATCCATAATTAAATTAATTTAATGAATAATTTTATTATTATTTATTTATTATTTATTTTATTATTTATTTTTCATTTATTATTGAATTATTTTATATTATTTTATTATTATATTTTATATATAAATTTTATTATATATATATATATATTAATAATTCATTTACTACTACTACTAAATAACGTGTGCTCATATCAAATATCAACGTGAAAAATATTCTCGACTCGTCTTATAGTCTACAGTCAATAAAATTAAAAAGAATATCAACATATTTTTTTAATAATTTTTTTTAATACTCTAACTGAACTTGTTAATTATTTTTCTCAAATGAAACGATAGTAATCGACACCACGTTGTAGCTAAAAGCCTTACATGGACGGTTCCTATAAAGTTAAAACGGTTTATAG